>CM046482.1:2400000-3639674 GCA_025433615.1 Fusarium sp. LHS14.1
GAAAGGCTGAGGAGGAGCGTCAACGTGTGGCGGCCGCAGCCCAAGTTCAGAACGGAGGTCCTGATCCTCAAGGCCCCGATGGCACTCCGACTTCATCCTATCCCGGAAGCCGACCAGTCCAGTTGCCTCCCATCGGTTACCAGCCTGCTCAGTATCCTCCTCCTCCGGGAGGATCTGTTCCCCAGCAGCCGTTGCCCGATTACAACAACCACATGTATTCCAACTATCAGCCTCACTCGCCCTACGCACAGCCTAGCCAGGGCATTTCTTATCAATGTACGTCGCACAGACTGGCGGCGGCCTGAAGCGGCTGCCGCCCTTGACCCCATACGCTAACCCAGCCTAGCGAACGGAGGACAACCCCCCAGCCACTAAGGGAGTGACTGGCCAACAAGGAACAGGCATCTAGAGGAGGAAAGTCACCAAAAGTCGAGATGAAAAAGAATACCCGCTGCTGTATTATATGGACCTCATCACCTCTATGTGCTCTCCGTCCCAAGAGGCCTAGCGGTTATTGCAGTCCTTGAGGAGACGGAGAGATCTCGCATAGGAGCCCTTTACTCGGTAATTACCCTCTGTTTCAGCTTGGGTAGTATCTCGATCGACGCTCTTGCGTCTCGAGGTTATCCCCGCCCAAGCCTGATTGCCCAGACTTTTTCTCATTTCTGGCTTTCTGGAGTTTTACGTATGCACACGCCTTCCCAAGACGATATTTGGGAGTTCGACATTTTTTGTTTTGCACGCTTTTTTTTATAGTTCACGAGCATTCGGTGGCTGGTTAAAGGGGCGGCATGGGGGAGGCGGGGGGTTTGGCGCGGTTTTGTTATCTGCATTTGAGATGGATGATGGTGGCATATGATGAAGGAGAGCCGCGAGATGATTCTGCGAGATGCGGCGAAAGCTGGTATCGGCACATTCATATCATCAGCCCAGGTTTTGTGTAAAGCGGCCAGGGGACTGTTACGAACCTGACGAGGCACTATGGGTGCTTTGAAGCAATCGACACCATAGTTGTCAAGAAACATGTCCATAGCTGAAGTAACGACAACATTATAGCAAAGAGGATTGTTGATGCGCGAAGAAAATAATTGCCCGAGTCATTTGATGTGATTTGTGTCAGATGGTTTGGTTGCGAGAAAGATATCTTGATGAGAATGTCGCAATGGTGTTGTGAATCAATAGAAGAATACAGACAGACTGGTGGGATCGAGACATGATATTTGCTATGGATATCTTGGATATAAATGATGCGAGTGAAGAGCATGTTGAGAGTTGCAGTTCTATCAAGGCAAAATTGGGTGTCACGATGTGCATATTGTGTGGGTTGCAACAAGCAGGCACAGCACATGGCATAGCATGGCATGCTGGCTTCCTCAATAGACAAGGGGCACCGTCGTGTCGGGTTGTGACAAGTCAGCCTCGTGTCGTTGAGTACCGGTTTAAGACATTGTCGATGTGAGATCTTGGGAGACGTGGGTGGCGTGCGTGCTCCAAGGGTCCCCTGGATGCAAGACCAAGACCACGGCTTGAAGCAGGCAGACGCAGTAGGCGATGCAGGCAGAAGGGACAGAAAGGAAGGGGGTGGGTTGAGGTTGCGGTTGTACGACAGACGCTAAGGCGGCTACGAGATAGTTCGGGGTGCGAAAAGCAGGGCCAGGGATGGGAGGAACAGGCAGGGCAAGGCAAGGTTAAGGAAAGGTCGGGTTACACAAAGACAAGGCGCCTGGGGCTAGCGCAGCGTGGTTCCAAGTACGGATATAGTGAGGATTTTTGAAGGGTGGTCTGATCGTAGACACGCACGCAACGCCAAGTGGAGGAGATCTAAACAGATTGGCGAGGAGAGACAGGACGAAGATGGAGGGTGGGCGTGTGCGCTGTTAGTTAGCAGCAAGCATAACATGGCATCCATGAGGATCCATGGATCGAAGCCCATCTCATCTCATCTCATCTCATCTCGCGGGAGGATCTGCAGCTGGGATCTCTTGCAGAGAGGCAGCATCTGGATCTCAAACAAAGACACGCACGCACGCACGACAAGAGACGAGACGAGAGCCCACATATATCGTACGGTCTAAACACCAGCATTTGAGGGAACAAGGACAAGGGCAAGGGGCGGGAATATGTGTGCAACGATGATGATAAAGTTGACGATTTATTAAAGAAACGGACGAGAAACAAGCGGCCCGACATCCATGTGTGCTCCACGATTTACATTGCCGATTGACTTCGTGGGTGCGATGCATGCATCTCCCCTCTTGTCAAACTTGACCACCAAAACACGGCCTGCAGATAAGCTACTGCGATGCTCAGCCGAAGAATTAAAAAAGAATGAAAAATAGAATAATTAAACAAGGGGGGGCGTGTAAGGCCGAAAAAAAAAATTAAGGACGGAACCAACTTTTACCAAGGCCATAGCGACGGTAAAAACAAGTGTGAGCCAGCCCAGCCCAGTCCAAAGTGTGTGTGACGCCGTTGCGGATGGACAAGGGGGTGTCCCGGCAGCCCCAGCGCTAGGAGAATTTAGCCGCTGTTGTCAAAGGACGAGAACGAGACAAGAGAACAAGACATTTGCTGCAAACCTGCGGACCTTGCATGGACACACAGTTCAGCTTATGCTCCTTTAGAGGCGGCGCGAGCGACCGGTCGAGAAACATGTATGTTGGTAGTTAGTTTATTTCTTCCGAAACGAGGAATCTGCAGGGTGCAGAAGTGACACCCTTTTTTTTTTTTTTTTTAATAGGTGGTGAGGACACCTACATGAATGGAACTTGACTTTTGCGGTTTCTCGGCCGAGCCCCCGACTTTTTGGTCTGTGGTGTGAGACTTGGGAACTAAGGTAGGCTGAGACGGGTGTGAACATTGTTAAATGGGGTTACACAAACATTCGGGTTCTTTTTTTAATCCTTGGTATTTTTGTACGACGTGAGGTGACTACAACCACATTCATCAGACATGAGGCGTTGACGATGGAATGTACAGAGACGAGTAACGGGTAGGACTTTTGTCTAGAACATGGTAAGGAATTGTAAAGCTATATTTAAAACAGTATTTAAATATAGAGGTGCTTTAGAGCACAGCGAGAAACAAGGCTGAGGGGATCGTGATCCGATCTTCGGATACGGCAGTACGGATATACGGGTAAAACAATAGACGAGCTGCAACCACTATAACCTTCTCTCCAACCTCTCTCTCTCCCCTACCCTCAGAAACTTTTTTCCGCTACTTAGCACATGCAGCAAACCACACACCAAGCAACTATGACGTGAAGTAAAAACTTGCATCTATCCCAAGGCGAGCCTAGCATTAATTCCATGGTCGATAAATCCGACGGCGCGGTTCACACACGGACGGACGGGGCCGAGCCCCCTAAAAAAGGCAAACCAGGGGTGGTCACAGGCACCGTTGGAAAAACGGCCCCGTGAGGCACAGACACCAAACAAGACCTGGGATCCATGGTCGCGCACGCCCGGCTTTTATCTTGTTATGGTTACGGCGTGGTAAGGTGCCTTGCAAGGGGCGTGGGGTTTTGTTGGCTCGTGTTGGATCAAGTCTTTGAGCCGAGCTTGTTTGGGTTGGCATGGAGGTCTTGTTTTAAGTCAAGGCGGAGTGTAATGCCTGCAGCGTTTGGTTCGGACGCTCTTGTTACGGGTTGACTCCCGAAAAGGTATCCATACACTACTAATAGCTGTACAAGGCGTTGTTGAATTTCAGCATGAGCGGTTTTAGACACCAACTTGCGTCAAGTCAACATGACCTTCCAACAGTTTGCAATAAACGGTTGTTTAACACCAAAAGTATTAGCTGCAAAACATTACGATATGCGGCTGTCGTCCGAATAAACATGAGGCGGTAGAGGCTTGCAGGGGGGCCATGCGGCTCATGACCGTTTGACCTGCAGCCATGCAAAAGGGGACAAATCTCTCATCTCTACCAGGTGCCAATTCCAAACGGTGAATTGCCCTTTGAGGGTTGAAAGCCGTTGCAAATTGGATGATGCAAACAAAACGGCCCGAGGGGAGTGTGCATTTGTTCGGCATCGCCTTGAGATAGAGTTGATGCCTCTCAACTACAGTTTGGTAGGTACATAATAAATCTCATACTGTGCTGTCTTACTATATTTAGTCATAGAAATAATGCACTTGTCATGTAATTCAATTAAAGGTTCTTGTACTGACAAGAGACTATTATCTGCTTCCTCATGAGCGTGCCAGATCATCACCACCAAGGCAAGGCAGTGGTTAACGTTGAACCACTACAAATCGGCCAAGGCGATGTGATTTGTCTTGCCTTTATAAGACCAAAGTGTTTTTGAAATATTGTCTTATTCATTACATCGTTTTTCATTGTTTCATAAAAACCCTGTCATTCAATCCTTTTGGCACATTGATGACGTCTCCATATTGGCGCCATTCTGCATGTTTTGCCAACGCCGCCTCATGAAAAAACATCCCATTCTTCCTTTATTATAAAAATAAAGATGCAAAAGAAATGTAATAAAACACTCCATTTTATTTTACTAATTTATGAAACCTCTAAAAAAATTTATTCGTAATCCTCAAGAAGAGTTCGGTATCCCTCAGAGGAGTTCGGTGACCCTCATGATGCTCTAGTGTCTTATTCCTTCTTGACCCACGAGCCAACTCTCTTTCGACCTCCGAGCAGGTATACTTGTCGAGAACGAAACCACCTTGACCTGCGGAAAACTGCGTTCTTCACTCTTTCGCGGGGCCGTCTTCGGATATAGAAGACTATTGAAGCATGACTCCCCACGTGGATGAAGAAAACAAATAAGACGTGGGAATGGCAAAGAGGCAATCCAATTCCATTCAAATATTATAGATAACCTGGAAGTTTGTAAAAAGAAGATCAAATAATTAGAAAAAAAGCTCCTCATTAAAACTAAATTTTGTATACACTTTCGCCATTCTTTAGGGGGAAATTACCAATGCTATTGCCCCTAATCGTTCCATGAGACGAGATCACGCTGTCTTCCAGACTCATCCAGGTCAACAATCTCCGGCGCCCACTCGCCGCGTTCATCTTCAGCAGCCAGATCTGCAACTTCAAGCTCCACCTGCTCTCCATCCTCCATCATGACATTCCCTCGACGAAGGTAGGCACCCCGGAGATCCCAATCCAGTGAGCCGGCAACAAATGCCTCGAGTCCTGCAAAGGCAGTGCCGACGTCTAGTTGCTCAGGGGTGGCTTGAGTTCCGAGGCCAAGGAGGAGTTCATCGAGACGTCGTTTGTAGACTGTAAGCGCGAGGCGTAACTCGCGGGTTTGCGGCTCGGAATAGTCAAGAATAGAGCCATCTAGCCAAGATGCACTGTAAGATAGCTGAGCAGTGAGGCTGCGGATAAAGGCAGCGGCAAGGTCCGGTCGACGGGCGGGGAGGATATAAGCTCGGAGGAATAACTTGAGCAGCATATGCCACCATTGTTGGATGCACGAGTCATTCCCAAGGTGCATCCCCACGACGTAGGAGAATTGAAACTCGCCAACAATGTCATTAGAGTTAATGTCATTGTCAGTCTTGTCAATGAGCGACAAAATGTAGGGTGTTGAGTCTGTGGCTTCGAGTGTCCGATCAGCACCGGTATTATCAGTCGAGTATGTCTTGGACCGCTGGCCGAAGATGAAGTTCAGATCACGAGCTTTGAGAAGCGGATTGGATATCGACTCATCGAGCTCTATCTCTGCAGCCATGAGTATTGAGCCCTTAACGCGGTCACCCGTATGAACCGCCCAGTTGTCAGGATGTTGCCCCGTGATCCGGTTGAGGACATCCTTGGTAATTCTGCCTGTCAACTGCTCCCACATCTTGAGATTCTTTTCCGAAGAAGCCTGTGAGAGGTCTCCACTGGCTGCGTTGACAGCGCTGGGGTCATGATAAGGGGCAAGCTTGGAGTGGATAGTGTCGAGGTTGTCTGCCTGGATGCGTGCCTCAGCCCGAGCAGAGTCACCGAGAACTTCGTTGAATCTGTCCCATTGCAAGACATGAACGGTATTCACGGCAGTAGTAACGATCCAGATACCACATCGGGTAGAAATACCCCCTGGGTGAGCAACCCAGAAGAAGTGAGGACCTGGTGGTATATCTCTGACGCCACCGAAATGCTTTGCCGTGAAAGACAGAGAATCATATCCAACGGTGAAGACTTCGGGCAGGTCAAGGATGAGAACCACATCGCCACCACCCAAGTTGTGGGTCAGTGGCTCGGGACCAAGAAACGACTTGAACGAGTTCCCCTTAGATGGCTTGTGGATGGAGCTGCCACCATCCTGACTCTGTCCAGCCGGAGGATCGAGGGGTGGTGGGAGGCCGTCATCTTCTTCCACATGAACCTCGTCCGTGGGTTGATGCACATGAAGCGACCCTAGAGGATGCGAACCGACAACTGAAACCGATTTGACGGAACGGCCGCCAACGGAGGCGTTGGAGTCTGATTTTGTCAAGCCCTTGCGGATGGGCAATGGCGGGGCGTCGCCCTCCATTTCAACGTCGCAGACGGTGTAGACGCTATGTGCAGATAAAAAGAGATAGTTAGTATATGCTATCGGTATCTTTAGCCTAACAGACTGGGTTTCTCTGATGATAGGCGATTTGGTGGGTGCTTGCGAGGTGGTAAAGGTGTGAGTGAAGGTGGTCTTTGTTGGACAGTGACGTTATGGCGGGCAGGCGATGGTAAAAAAATGTGAGACAGCAAAAGGGTCAACTGTGTAACCTAACGATGAGCAAACCAGGTGATGAATAGAGAAGAGTATCATTATAATCACTCTCTAATATAATTAAATCACTCATGGTTTTTTCTTAGAATTCTTGGAGCTCAGATTTAGCTGCTTTTGCTCTCCGAACCAGAGATGCTTGGTTCAGTGTTTCATGTTTTTTTTTTCTTGGCCTGGGTAGTTGGATCCTAGGCATCAATGTTATTTTATGTGAACTAATAGGCTGGTGAACGGAGAGTAACACAAAGAGTCGTTGCTTTGGGTGAAGCTAGGAGTTTGGGATGGATAGGGAACTGTTGGTCGGGAGGACATGAGTATCTCGGAATTGAAGCAGAGGATAATCGTAGTGGTAATTACTTGTTTTTGAACTCTTGTCCATCAACTTCCATTGCTCAAGCCTAGGCTCAGGCTCATTGCTCTGCTACTCCTCAGAGTGAAGCCGCTGAGCGACTGTAACAAGAGCAAAGGACAAGCAAACACAATTCCTACCCTCCAGGAGCATCATTGCACAAGGCAATCCCGCACACAGCAATCCTGCACACGGCAACCCAGCACACATCTAAACGCGTCACAGGAACATTGCAGGAAAGGAAGCCTAATATCGGAGAGTGTCCAGCGAACAAGACAATTCATTGAGCACGTCACAGTCTCTTGCAGTGCGAGCCCGGTCGTTAACTTGTAAGATTTCATTTGCCTGCCAGATCCTTTACAATCCGTCAAAAGCAAGGCCATGCAAATGCCAATGGGAAACCCATTCCCATACCAGGGAATATTTGACTCCAGTCCCTTTTCCGCACTGCCCGTAGTATCCTCCACTGCAACAACGCTCCGACCTCCCCCGAGTTTTTGTCCCCATTCCGAGCAACAACCCGTTGTTTAACGGTAAGACTTCTGGAAGCGGGAGCGGGCACCCTTACCACCAAACTTCTTGGGCTCGCAGCGGCGGTTGTCGGCGACGAGGAGGGTTCGGTCGAACTGGACGAGGGCCTGCTTGAGGAGGTTCTTGGAGTGCTCGTCGACAAACTTCTGGTAGTAGGCGATGAGGGACTTGGCGATGGCTTGACGGATGGCGTAGATCTGCGAAGTGTGACCACCACCGGTGACGCGGACACGGATGTCGACGTTGGCGAACTTGTCAAGACCGACAACCAGGAGAGGCTCGTAGACCTATTGAGTAGAGTCTCAGCATTTTTGTTCGTTTCCCACAAGTCCACATTCACCGCGTTTCGGAGACTTTCGTTCCAATCGTCTTTTTCGAACTCGATGATGGGGACGTAGATCGTAGGAGAGGGCTCAGAATCGTACCTTGAAGCGCAAGATCTCGGGCTGGACGAGCTGCAGAGGACGACCGTTGACCTTGATCAGACCACGGCCGGTCTATTTTTCGACGGAAGACATGTTAGCCTTGGTGATCTCTCCCAACTCTCAGCATTTCGCCATTTCCACGAACCTTGCAGTGGGCGACGGCGGTGGCCGTCTTCTTCTTGCCGAAGCATTGCACGCTCTGCGTCGTCGACATGATTGCTGATTGTCTGGTTGCCGGGAGGGTGCTGTGAGGTTAACGAGCTGCGGGACGTGTTGCAACAGATGGTCTAGCTCGCCTGTCGATTTTTGCAGAAGAGAGGGTTTGTGCCCTCGAAAGACGCTATGCCACTTTGAGTGGGTCTCTCTGGTTGGATCTGGAGGCGGCGCACCAAAAATTGGCAGGGGGACTTGTGGAGGCACGAAAAAATTCCTCCGCACGTGATGGAAACCCTAACTGTGCCCTTGAAACTTAGCGCTCCCAATTCGACGTTTGCCAAATATTCGCCTCGCCAGATCCTCACGCCGGACACTATCACAGCCATCCAGCCCGTCGACTAACCCGCAGTGTCAAGGTATGCGATCACGACCTCTTTGATCAAGCATTCCAGAAGTACTGACACATTTTATCAAGATGGTTTCCGCCAAGAAGCACGTCCCCATCGTGAAGAAGCGTATGTACCGCCCACCCGAGATGCCCTTCGACGACTGCCCGACGACGAATTTTGGAGGAGAACGATCAAGATTTTTCCGGGTCGATTGGGAATAGAGATGTTGACTCGTGTGTGTGTGCAGGCACGAAGCGCTTCGAACGTCACCAGAGTGACCGGTTCAAGTGCGTGGACCCCAGCTGGCGCAAGCCCAAGGGTATCGACAGCCGTGTCCGACGACGCTTCCGCGGTACCATTGCCATGCCCTCTGTACGTGCAACCTCTCCGAGACGGACAGAAGATACTCTTGTCTGGTGGATGAATGGATGGACTTGGTGCTGATACTTGCGACTACAGATTGGCTATGGCTCCAACAAGAAGACCCGCTTCCTGACCCCCTCCGGCCACAAGGCCTTCCTCGTCAGCAACGTCCAGGATGTTGAGCTTCTCCTCATGCACAACCGAACCCACGCTGCCGAGTACGTCCCAGACACTTTTGCAACTCCAAGAGACTACCACTGACAAAAGTACAGGATCGCCCACAACGTCTCGTCGAGGAAGCGAATTGACATCATCGCCCGCGCGAAGCAACTAGGCGTCAAGGTCACGAACCCCAAGGCAAAGGTCACCACCGAGGTTTAAAAGGGAAATTAGGGTCGGTTTTTGGGCTGCTTTACGGGGTTATGCATTCGGAAAGGGGTTTGCGTTGCCTTGCGGTTTCTGGCATATACCTTTCATGCTAGAAAAATAAAAACGCGCCGTTGAACGACAATTCAAGCCAAAACTAGCATCCAACCGCTTGACAAAGACGACGATTAATTTCCTCTCTTGAAACCTGATTCAGGCGCTAAGGAGGGGCATGGTGAAGGCCGGTGTGACAGTGGATGAGGCCATGAAAATAGATACAATCCCTCTATGGGCCACCATTTCTTGTTACTGTGCTGTCTGTTCTCTGCATGATAATGATTGTGAGAGTATGTGTCCTCGCCACCTGTTCATCATAGTTTAGTGCCTTCAAGTAAGTGGCTGACGATGTTGCCTGCAAGGGCCCAGCATCGCAGATGGTCTCTCCGTGCATTGGAGTCTAGGTCTCTCCGGGACAAGGTAATGGCGTTGCCCTTTATCTTGTATGATGCTATCAAAGGAGATCAACGTCGCGATGCCATTTCTTTTGCATGTACCTGGGTACTCTGCCAGGGCCACACGATTCTAGGTTCCAACCTGTGACCCTTCCTCGCAGCTTCTGTGCATCACGACGCAGTTGAAAGTCATCATGGATCTCTAATGATGGCTCATAGGCGGAACATGTTCATTTCAAAGCGCAAGATGTGCTAACAACTCTAGGTACTCTGATAACCTGGCAATGGCGGGCGGTTGCCAGCTGGCCTGCACTTGCACCGCCAAAACCTAACCACGAGTTTCTATTTGGCCTTCTCATGCAGGTAGGAGCATACGTATAGTTGACTTTTTTGATTGCGTCCCAAGTTTTCTTTTCTCGGGCAAATTCAGAAGAACTCCCTCGCCTGTTTGTGAAAACAATCTGTCCTTTTTGTTCATGTACTCGTCTTTCAAATCAGTCTTTTCTAATACTGCAGCGGTTGTTTCTCTTCTTCTTTTTTAATTATCTCGAACCCGCTCCTAGAGCACCGATGTGAGGCTCAGTTCCCCTCACCCAATTCTTCGCCATGGCGTTTCATCAGAGGCGTACGCATGAGAGACCTGAAGCGTTTAGGCCGTCTTGTACTCACACGACCATGACCCGGGTCTATGAGAAAGATTCAGTGTGCTGCTCGTGTCGTCGGTCTGGCCAGTTTGGCTGGCTGTATCGATGTACGCAGGATATCGAGCAGATCATTGATATTGGACCTGTTAGTACCCACCTGGTTATGGGAATCACAAAGACCCAAACTGTTACTAATCGAAACATAGCCGGAATTGGATCCCTCAAATCCCGGCTCGATAAATGCCATAGGGACCCAGAAGGGTCACAGGCTAAGCTCTGGCGACATGACTGTCGAAGAGGTAGCCAAGTATACACCTGAACACGTTAGGATCATCTCTAGACAGCGGAAAGAGGTGAGAAGAAACCGCATCAACTTGGGCCATCCAGCTTACTTAGACGGTATCACAGGTCAGGAACATGATTGCCAGGGAGAATCTCAAAAGAAGCAGCAACGCCCTCTTCAACACCACTCGCCCACCTCCTGGCTTCGAGTCCTATACGAACGATAGCATATACGCAGGACAGTGGAGCTGCGGCGAGACGAAAATCTGCCAGTACAGAGTGTGTCCATGTTGCCGGCCCGCAGTCGCCGATCGAGCTTTTCTCGACATGGGTGCCATTGCAGATGGTCAACTACCTCTGACGGCAGTCATTGGATTTGGCTTTAAGGAGATTGGAGGCAAGCCCGTCGTTTCCTCCGAGATCATAAAGCGGATCGGTCAGAGGGGCCCACCGCAAGGGACTTTCACAGTGAGTCTTGGTGGGGATGTTCCAGATGCATGAGAGCTGACTTATTTGGTAGCCACCTGAGAATCCTCCAGATGATGCTTACTTAAATGAGTATCTGCTGCTCATGCTCGATAACAAGGTCGCAAGTTTTTGTGAGGAGAGGCCACAGCGATCTCAACCCCGGACAAGAGACGATTTGTATACTCTCAAGCCATCAAGACATTTCCAAGCCGTCAAGAGTGACTCGGAAAGAATGAAGACCCTGAGTAATGCACGTCAGCGTCAACCATCCAAGCCCACCTCGGCTTCTAGCCAAAACTACCTTGAGCTCCTACCCAGCATGGAGGATATGCCTACACCTTCTCGACAAAGTGATCTAAATGAGAGTCCGGCACGGCCTGCGATAGAGTTGAATCGGTATGCCTTGTTCCTTTTTTCTAAGCTAGTCGATCTAACCAAGATGACAGACGTGAATTTAGACGGGCTAGCAGGTTGGGACAGAGGGGCGACCCACGAGATGCCAGTGAAAGTTCTTCGCTATTTCACACCAACGACTCGTGGGATACAGATGATCTACTGACCGGATTCGACGACGACGCACACGAGTTCACGCCTGCGCCGTTGAGAGTGGATCGTGGCGTGAGTGTCACGGAGGAGAGTGTCGAAACTGGAGTGCCCGATGTCGATGTGACAACTCAGGTGTAAGACGGTGCATGAGACATGGTTTATGTGTCAGCGTCAGTGTTTGGTACTGTGTGTCACTAGTATCGAGAGAATGGGCACAAAAGGATTTCTACTATGGCGTTTAGAAAGGGCCACGACGATCACTCTTAGACGAGCCAGGTCAGCCAGCATCCAGGAGTCGGGCGCAACATTCTTAGAATCCGAGTATTGTTGAAGTCAGTTATCATCATTATTCGATAGTTTATCCTCTTCCTGTCTAGTTCTCGTCCCTCAAGCTCTCGAGCACCTTCTTCATCATCTGATTGCCCACCACCTTGGCCTCCTCGAATCGGGGCTCAAAGAACTCTTGCGTGCTCACGAAGCGCTTCTCCCACGTCTCAAAGTGGCCGAGGCTGACGCACTCGGCCCAGGCGCGGGCCGCAAATGTGAACTCGAGATCGTCGCTACGGTACGTCTTGTCATCGATGGCGGTGCGGATCGCTGCGTCAAGCACGTCGCCGTTGCGGAAAAGGTACTCGGTGACACCTAGGCGTAGACGGAATAGCGGCGTGCTGCATAGCATGTGATCGTAGGGCACGATGTTGAGAGCTGCCCAGCAGTCCACCATTGCCAAGAGGGACAGATGGTTGTTGGGTCGCGGCTCGTCGGTTGGTGTACCAAGTGAAAAGGACGACAGGATAGACGGCTCTAGAAGTGGACGAGTGCCCCATGTCGTTGAAGGACCAAACACCTTGTCTCGTGCTTGGTAGACACGATCTCTCAGACCCTCAAAGTTACCCTCGAGCATGAGCTTGTACAGGTCCGTGACACTTCTCGCGTACTGAGCAATCTGCTCCCGCGCCTCGGGGTTAAGAATAGCAAGACCAGCGTAGACGTGCCACTTTTGACTATAGATACGCAGCATAATATTGACCTTGACATTCTCGATGCCGCCGACATAACGGCTCAGCTCCCAGGGAAACTGTCTGTTTGCATGCCACGCCTTGCCCATGGACAAGAACGCGGCGTGCGTAACAGCCTGCGTGTCGGCCGTGATGCGATCATGCTCGCGAGCGGAGAGGTAGACAAACTTTGAGCGGAGGCAGCTTAGTACCGCCTCAACCTTGGCGAGGGCCTCGTTCGGGGCTCGGTGCTGGATGAGTACCAGGGGTTGGTTGTAGGGGTCGACGTTGGGGCCGTGGAGCGAGTGGCACGAGATGATGGACACGTCCGTAGGGAGATGGGCTTCGAAAGCGGCAATCTCGGGCGACTTGCACGATGTCTGGCCGCCCACGATGGCTCCAAGCTTGGTTGCTGCAGTAGAGCAAAAGTGTCAGTGACTTTGCACGTATTTACAGTAGATTCAAAACATCACAAAGGGAGCAGAGTAGACGAGGGCGCGTACATGGTCCATACTGGGCAATCACACGATCAATGACGGCCGCCTCGACGCTATAAATGATGTAGTCGCTTGCGCGGGATACAAGGTGACCATTTCGGCAAATCTCTATATTTTTCTATATTGATACCTTTCAGCGACAGGAAGCAGCAGCGTAGGATAACGAGAGCCCGTACATTTCCAGCATATTCCTTCTGGAGGCTTTCGAGGTTCTCTTCTCTATCGCAGGCCAGGATTCTAGTCGCCCGTCAACCACGATTCGAGTTGCGCATCTGCTTCTTTTTTGAATGTTAGCTTTGTGTTTGCAAAGAGATGCTAACAAGAGTAAAGCGTGATGCGATTGTTCAGACAAAGAATAGTTAAGGTAGCAAGCGTTTACATCAGTGAGAGCCCAGGGCGGAGTCAAATGACCAAGACGGTCACAAGACGTCCCTGAACAATACTCGAGCCAAATGCGCTCTAGTCATCATAACAGAGGGAAGGGTGTTGGTGTTGAAAGGGGAATTGACTTACCATGAAGAGAAGAGGCTGGTGGTAGGAACAGGCGTCGCAATGACCCAGAACTTACCTCCAGCCAGCGGCAGACAGCCTTTCGGCGTACATCTTGCCCATGTCGCCCATGCCAATCAGACCAACGACGAAATTCTCCATCCCCTCGGGGATGGGCTGTGTTTCTGAAGCCATGGTATCTGCTGCGTGATGGGAGTAGCAAGAGCATAGAAAACACGGATCACATCCTCACACCCGCAAACGAGTGTTTTGTTGGACTTTTGTGTAAAGTCCTTGGTGTGTGAGGGTTGATGAGGAGAGAAGGTCGAAGATGAAAAAAAAGTTCGAGGTTGTTTTCAATGGTTTAGATAAGCGCGTCTTACATAATCATCCGTTCGCGATACAGCAATGGTGGGGCTTAATGGAGACTTTGTGGATATGCATCTATGGAGACAAGCATCTTAGAAGCTCACAGAAGTGAGTCCTCTCAACGTCTCCATCTCTCATTTCCAGCCCCCTCAGCAATTTAATCATGGAGGTCGTATTCGCCTTGGGCTCCAACGGCTCTGGACAGCTCGGAATTGGCCACAAGGAAGACGTCTCCGTGCCGAAGCAGGTCATCTTCCACCCGG
The DNA here is from genome assembly GCA_025433615.1 of Fusarium sp. LHS14.1. NCBI lineage: Eukaryota > Fungi > Ascomycota > Sordariomycetes > Hypocreales > Nectriaceae > Fusarium > Fusarium sp. LHS14.1. Next base: position 2,414,315 of record CM046482.1, read on the forward strand.
AACCCCCAGCCTCCCCCATTGCAAAGGTCGCAGCCGGGGGTAACCACACGCTGCTACTCAACAAGTCCGGCGAGCTGTACTGGAGCGGCGACTCGACGCCCGGGGCTTGCGGCTTGACATCGGGTCCCGATGTTCCGGTTTTTCGGCAGATTCGACTCTCTAATGAGGGTGGACCCCAGGTTGGCGAGATTGACTTGATCGCGGCGACTTGGGAGGCTTCTATCATTGTCTGCAAGGATTCGGATGGCAAGAATACAAAGGTTTTTACCTTTGGTGCTGGTATGAAGGGTGAACTAGGTCTGGGCGAGCTCATTGTACGCACGCCATCAGCTACACAGATCAAGGACTTTCCTCCCGAGGGCACAGAAGTGGTTGACTTGGCTGCTTGCATGGGTCACGTCGTCGTGGTACTCAGCAATGGCGATGCCTATGGCTGGGGTAATGGAAGAAAGGGCCAAGCTGGCAGTCCTGGACAGGTCCTTCAAGCTCCTCGAAAGATTGAAGATGTTAGCTTCAAGGTTGTTCGAGCTGTCTGCGGCAGAGAATTCACCTGCCTTTTCGGCGACCCACGAAGTGGAAACATCAAGGTGCTCGGTTCAGACAAATGGAGCGCCCAGTCGAGCGCACCCCAGTCTTGTCCTGAATGGAAGGACGTAGGAGCAAGCTGGGGGAACATTCATGTTCTGACTAAAGACGGCTCCCTACAAAGCTGGGGACGAGATGATCATGGACAACTACCACCCCCGAATCTCCCAGAGCTGAGCAAAGTCGCCGTTGGAAGTGAACACGTCGTTGCACTCTCAACTACAGGAGATGTTCTCTCATGGGGATGGGGTGAACACGGCAACTGTGGCCCTCAAGTTGAGGGCAACGATGTCAAGGGTCGATGGAATATCATTGCCTCGTCAAAATTTATCCCTTCTGGCTCCAAGATAGGAGCAGTTGGGGCAGGCTGTGCCACAAGTTGGGTATTCATTACATCTGAGTGAACCCGTTCTCAAAAATCAACACTTTTACCACAAGCCTCATCGCCACCCCATCCTCAATCTGGGAAAAGAGCCAGGCTCTGGACGTCGGCGAGCTTTTGTGTTGGCTCCAAGAATACCGATTCCGAGTCTGTTGGTTCCGGTGCCTCAGCCTCTGGCTCAGGTTCAGGCTCGGGTTCCGCCGCCGCTTCGGGTTCCGTGGTCTTGGGCCTCTCCTCAGCCCGGTTCATATGGAAGACAGAGGGATTCTGCCAAGTTAGCTTCTCGCCAGGTGCAGAAGGAATCATGAAACTTACAGGATCCGCACTATGATCCCATCCTAGTCTCGCGTTATCCTCCTCTTCGGCATCTTCATCATAGTTGATAGGCTCCCAACCCTCATCCTCAACGAACAAGCTCTCGGATCTCATGGTTGCAGGAGGCGGTGGCTTCTGAGAAGGCCGCAAGTCAAACGCCCCTATGCGCGACGCGCTGGCTCTAGCAACGCTCATTTGCGGAGTAAGCTGCTGAGGTCTTGAAGCAGGAGGAGGTACTTGCGGCCGAGGAGGTTGTGATTCCGACGGAGCCACACTCGTCCTACGTGAGGTGGCTTCGAGGCGAGGTCCTGTGTTTTGTGCCGCATTCTTACGACCCTTCTTTGTCCTCTGCGTAGGGTTGCTGCCACGCTCCCCAACGGTCATGATGAGGAATTCGCATGAGATGGCATCTCCGGTATATGAGAGCTGGATTGGTCGAGCAGGAATTGAGTAACGGGCCGAGACATCGTTACCTGCAATACCAGCATGCTGGATGATGGCGCGGAAGTCCTTGACAGAAATCACGATGTGGAGTTTATCTTCGACGTCAATGTCGTCAAACTCGTCAGCCTCAACAGCAATTGATGTCTGAAGAGGCTTCTTGAGGACCGCTAGTCAGACAATTAGCACAGAAACACACACTGACATGAAGAAACGCACCATCCTCGCTGACTGTCTTCTCGCTAAAGCATGTAAAGTTGACATGGTCGCCATCAGTATTGATGTCAAGAAACTCGATGCCAGGGCCAAAGTGGTCCATCAGCTGTCGCAGTGTCCGTGATGAGATAGTCCAGTGGTGGGGAGCATCCTGTTTGTTGAACTTGGCGTGGACAGGGACAGACACCTCGAAAGGAAGTCGGTGAGTTGAAGTTAGTCCATTTCGGAAAATTATGCGTGCAATGAATCTGCTTTGTATTCCCTCCCCGTCCTCAATGGCGACATCGCACTTTTCGATAAGCGTCTGCTTCTCAACGTCTCTCTGTGTGTCGGTAGCGGTGCGACTCCGGAACAATGAGATCAGGGCCTATACAGGGTATCAATATCACGGCATATAAGTGACGGTCCTGAATCGGAGCTCACCCGGATGTAGAGGGTGCAGTAGAAGCGATCACGGAACTGGCGACTGCCTTGGTACTGGTAACGCGAGAAGAACTTGCCGGTCGCGAACTTGACGCTTGCATATGCGGATTTGGAAGTGTTGAGAGTAGTGAGGACAAACTGCAATGTGTAAGCAAGACGATTGATTATTATGGTTGGGATGGCACCAACAGAATCCTTCCTCGCTTCCAGTGAGACGTCATCACTGAACTTGTTCAAACAGATGAGGGCGTCACGAAAAGCCGAGACGCCTTCCTCGCTCAGTGTGAAATTTAGAAGCGCCATAACGCTTTCTGAGTAGACGATGGTTCAGCGAAGAACCATGGTGGAGTTTAAAGAAAAGAGTCACGATCAAGATGTGGAATTCTTCATAAACTTGAACTGTCATCACTCACGATTGCTCTACGTGAACGCGTGCCTGCCACGGTAAGTGCATAACCCCACTTAATCAGCTACCCTGGATCATGAGCCCACGCGATTGAACTTTATGTTTTTGTTGTTAATTTGTTTAAAGGAAAAGAAGTTCTATTAATCTGAGGGTCATATCGCCATTCTCTGCGTATCTCAATTTATCGCTAAACTCGTTCAAAGCCAGTGTCGTAGTCTCATAATGTTGGGATCCTTCAGCGGATCAACAGAAGAAGTCGCCACGTGGGTAGGACAGACGGGTGCTTGTCTCAAGCTCGGAAACAGCTGAACTTGCCGAGCGAGAACCGCCAAGGGCCTCGTCGGACACCGTTCTTGTCGACGTGAATGCTGGTGCCGAAATGGCGACCACCGATGCCCTTTGACCAGAAAAGACCCATTGTGTATTGTGTTGTTTTGTTGTTGTGAGTGTCTGTAAAGTGGTTGGTAGGGAGATCTTGTATCGCCCAGTCAGCTCACGACGCTTCACAGGTTCTGAGAGTGTACTCACCTTGATAAGTTCAAAAGTCTAGCGCAGGATGTCGTTGAAAGAAGCTTGAAATGCAAGAAATAAGGTGATGAGGGGTCGGCGATCGCTCTTATACGAGTCGCTGATTGTTGTTGGGCACGCACGCCAATGACTTCCTTGGCAGGGACCATGAGGCCTCTGGAGGCGTCCAGTGACATGCATTGACGTAAGCGCCGTGGCTGTGCGGGCCAGACGCCACACCTTAGGATATGCCGGTTATCGTCAGCTGGACAGGGATGGTGTTCAACCTGCCTACGCGACCATCCATCAGTTATCCTCTGTTCAAACAATCACGAAAGAAAGGAGGAGTAGCTTTGTTCTTGCTCTGTTAATTACTCCCAACAGCATACTTTGAACACTACGGCGACTCAAAATGATAGCCGAACATGAACACATGGAGAATATTGCTCAGCAACCTTTGTCTCCCAAGAGCTCCAGGCTGCGGACTGAACAACCGATAATGCACTCTCAGCCGGATCTGTGACCACCACCTGGGGCTCGCCCAAATCCAGAGGAACTTCTCAGCAAACCGATGGCCAAATCGATGCATATTCGGACAGTGTCGTTCACACCCAGAACACAACCCCTCCAAGTCCGACTAGTCGAGTTGTATCAGGACTCAAAATGGACATTGCCGAATAAACATGTCTTTGTGGGATTTACACGAATTTCGTCCACTATATATAGAAGGGTTGGTCCTTGCAACCGTCCTGTTTCCCATATGCAACACAACTCTTCAGACATCGCCTCAGGAATCTGCTCAAGACCAACCATTGTCAATTTCACTAAAAAACGTCGGCGATCACAGGTCCTCCAAGATGCCTAAAGAAGTTAACCGCAGAAGAGGCGGCGACTCTGATCGCCCCGGTCAGATCCCTCAGGGTCGATTCCATCCATACGAGAGACCTCGCTCTGAAACAGATACTCGCCCTGTAACTGACGAGCAAGCTGAAAACGCAAGAGAGAGGCTTGCTCAGGTCTTGACCAATAGTGTCCAACGTGCGAACAGCCCCCGCGCTGAAGCAGGAAAGGTCGAGGAGAAGGAGGCTGAAGAGCTCTTCGATTTGCTGATGACAATTGATCAGCATCGACAGCAGAGTATAGATCAGAGTCTTGAAGAAGGACGACAAAAGTGGCAAGAATGGCAAGCACGACAAGAACGACGAAGGCTGCGAAGGCGACAACGCCCGGATCCTGCGAGCTCCCTTCGGTCGATCCCTGCGTTGCGGCGGGAATTGCCCATAGTGCAGCAACAGCTGCAAGAGCCTCCATTGCCTCCATTGCTCGCGGACTCTACCACTGATGCGACCCTAGATCCAACCCCATCGGCTGATGAGCAGCTGACGTGGGAGTTTGAGGACTGGTTCGATGGTGACTACCTGGACCAGCTTATCAGCAACTATCTGCACCCGGAAGGTCAGGAGTTGGTAGAGGAGGTGACGAGGGCAGTTGAGCAACTAAGCCTAGCCAGTAACTTGGCCCGAGAGGTTGCGGGAGTTGATGAACAACCGGCCTTGACCCAAGACCCAACTGTTAGTTCAGAGACCCCAATGGTCAATGGAAATGTCCCAACAGCCAGTGGATCGAAGGAAGAGCCAAACGGCGAGGGGCAGGGGGGTGGCAACCAACTGCCCAAGTAAGTATCTGCCATCTTTTGATCGCTGACGCGTGACTACAGATAGCTATACTTCGTTTTGGAGTATGAGGAGAACCGACAAGTGAGTCTCCAAATGCCTTTCATTCTCACTTGGTTGTAGGCGTTTTTGATTTATGGCCCAACTCGAGTCTATCGACATAGTATGATGGCCTTTTCATCCTTTCATTCTTAGATTTCTTTATACAATACAAATTTCTTTTTTAATCTCACCACAGGACTCAGAATCTTTGCAACTATATGATTGATAAGGTGAAAGGAGTAATTCTACATGGTGAGCTACTTATGTTGGCTAACATGATACCAACACACCAGGTAGATACCCAAAGCCCAACCCCAAGTTGCCCACCACGACTATCAAATGATAAGAAAGACTTGTTCATCTCAAATTGTATGACACGCCACCACTTTATGCGCATTGAAGTTCGTGCCAGCCCGCAGCAACTAAGCTCTCATCCCCCGTTCGATCTCCTGCACCAGTCCAGTAGAAGAGACCTCCCAATTCCATGGCCTTGGCATATCTGGCTTTGATACGAACCGTGGCGGGGACATCAAAGGAGACGAAGCCCTTGTCACCACCTTCGTCAACAAAGGACGCCGCGGCAACGCCTTCATCAACATGAGCGCCTTCAACCCATTCACCCGGGAGGTCGCAATAGTCCATCTCTCCAGCGCCCTCAAAGGGATGTCCTGGGCCACGCGCCTGGCCAAAGTATCTGGCATACGCTGGAATACCGAGAAGAACCTTGTGGCTCGGGAAACCGTTGTTGATGACATAGTCAACACCAGCCTGGCATGAGCTGCGGAGAGTTGGATAAACATCGTCTTCGCCTGGAGGGAGAAGCTGAGCGTGATGGCCACAGACGTCGGTCCATGCACCAGTAAAGTCGTATGCCATGAGGTTGAGAAAGTCGAGCAACTCGCCTACAGTTGGCAGGTCGAGATGCTTGAGACAGTATTCGCCCACAGGGAGGGCACTGGTCAAGAGGTAATCAGGCGCCGGGAGAGCCTGTCGAATGGCTTGAAGGAACAGGAGATAATTCTGTCCTGCCTCAGGAGTCTGAGGATGTTCCCAGTCAACTGTTCAAACATGTTGGCTTCTCTGCTTGCACCTCATTTTAGGGAACACTCACTGTCGACGCCATCGAGTTGATGGGTATCGCAAAATTCCTTTATCTGCTGCGCAAACGTTTCTCTTGCTTCCTCACTCTCAGCCAGGCCAGGAAACTCGTTGCTGCTTGCGCCTCCGCCGATAGACACAATAGTCTTTAAATGTGGATTTTCGGTCTTCAATTTGGCAACAGCTGCAAGACAGCCCTTCTCGCCATCAACTTCCATATCGTTGTCGGCCCATTCGTCGAGAGTCTGCGGATATAAGCGAGTGTTTCAGAGAGGTTGCATCATAGGCGGCTGCATACCCGAAGGGATCCATCTTCGTTGACGCTAGAACATGTTAGCCTACGATTGGCGATCTGTGGCTGGCTCGAGGACTTACCCGACAAAGGCATAGAAGACATGGGTGATGGAGGAGACGTCTAGGGAAGAAGGTGGACGCTCCTTGTAGACGCGCCACGAGGGATAGTAGACGGCGTTGGCGTACATGTTGGTTGATGTTGATCTTGATGCTGATGATGTTGATCTTGGGACGGATCGATCTTACTACCCCACTGAGTGCCTAGATCGACAGGGACTCACCGTGGTGACCCCGCAGGCCGTATCATTTTCGCCAAGGTGAGATGTGAGTTGGTTGTCGTGAGGTGATTGGACCTGTTCTCGTATCGTATGTGGGTTTCCGAGGACGAGAAGAGGTGTTGAGACTGAGGATATTGTCTGGGCGCTTATCTAAGCTATAGATGGCGAACATGAGAAGCAGAAAGCCAGACATCTTTCTGTTGTTGTGCAATTGTTTGAGAAGAGATCTATATGGCTATAGTCTTGCACTATCGTGTGATACATGGTTGCTAATGTCGATAATAGGTTCTACACTGTCTAACAAAGCAATGCCATCTTGACACTCGCAACTTTTAGAGACCCTTCAAGTCATCTTGGTATTAAAGATATCCCGAAAACGACAGCAACTTGGTAATGATTCTTTGGTCGTTACACCGTCCAGTTTGATATACTTTGGTCTCGACGCCCAACCGCATCAAGCCAGTGTCATCGTCGATCCCGGCCGTCGATCGGAGCCGCACATGATACTGGCGTTTGCCTTTCGTGGGCAAAAGGTAAAGGAGTGGTTGAGCTTGCGAGACTCTTTAGTAAAGGTAGACTAATGCAAGGCACAAATGCCACGAGTTAACAGCGTCATTGATGTGTGTTTGGAAGCATAAACCAACTACAATCCATATCGATTCTCGCACTATCTATGCCAGATTACTGTCCCAGATGTATTGTATAAACGGAGCATGGACACAGTGTCTTCTGAGAACTACTCTTGTAGCAAGATCCGGACTATGCCCGTTGGTTCGATCTACGAAGGACTACTTCGGATCATCTCGTTCAGGGTTAAATTAGTCAAGAACGGATGTCACGACGGGCGAGCACCTTGAAGATCATCCCCGAACCGGCACGTAAACCCAAGCGGAACCAGAACCACGGCTTCAGCCTCGGGTATGCGGCTTCTTCGGAAATCGTATGGCCCAACATGTTTGCGAGCGGAACGAAAGCCTCGTCTTGTGTCACAAGGCTTCCCAACCTCTTGTTAGACAGGGCTAGTAGCCAAAAAACAGCCTGGTGTCTCTGATGCATCCAGCCTTGCCAAACCAACCCGGGTTCTCACTTGATACCCGGAATGCGGATACTGTGCCTACGAAAAACTTGGGGCCTGATTTCGGGAAAATGTGAGCACGTGGTGATGGGGCCTAGTGTCTCGGATAACGGCCTTCAGGGAGCCCAAAGTATCACCAGACTTACAAGTGTTACCGAGATTGCTTTTCCCGGGTTTGGAAGCTGGAGAGTTTATCAGGATACTTTGTGTCTCGGACTCTTTTGACATGGTCTAAAGAGGAAAGACGGATGCTTGCTGCGAGATGGCGTGATAAGAGGGATTTGATGCTGAGAACCAGATATTGAGGCAATCTCGAGTTTGCCAGCCTCGCTTCGTACATCCCCATTTCTGTACATGTACTTCAACAATAGCAAAAGTAAACTCAAGCACGTAACCGAGAGTCAAACAAACGCCTTGTCTACCCCCTGCCGAGTCATCAGTAGACAACAGACACTGTCATCGGGATACTCGACTCGGAAGAGCGGCACATCAGGGGGTGAGCTGGATAGCCGCAGGGTCAGATGGCCTCGAATCTCAATCCTCCTCCAAGTTATCGGTCGTGCAAGGCAGTTTCGTGTTTGTCGGTTTAGTTTCCGTGACAGATGCAGACGGTGAGATGGTCATGCATAGATTGCTCGGCGTGGAAATGACCGGGTAAGTGTGCATGGCCAACAGCTCAAGGCTTTAACAAACACACTCAGCTATGGTGACGATATCCTCGAGAAAGAAAACACTGTCACAAGGAGGGGGTGACCTTGGTAACATAAGGCATCCCGCTTTGACGGGCTCGGCGTACAAGCAGCCAGGGCTGACATCCCTGTGACTCGGGATGCTGCATCCACAGCAGAGATGCCGCGGATCTAGCCATCCACGCGGTTGGACTGCAGGTAGCCGCCACCAAATGATACTCTCGAGTCTCTGTAGGTAGAGTCGACGGGTACCAACATGGTAATGTCCAGCTTGTTTGAAACCGCGTGGCCTCAGGATGCGCCAATGCCTCTCCCCGCCATGCAGCTGACCTAGTTGTGTTTTTTTGATAGTTTGAATGACACACATTCCTTGTCGGCTTTCTGCCCTGGGCGGAGCAAGACATCAAGATGCCAGCTCAGCCCCTCCTCAGCCCGTCTCCCATTGCCGATGACCTGGATTGTTTGCCTCTCTCCCTCTGTATGTGATGACTCTCACTTCAAGGCCTGCCGGCTCAGCGCAGCGGTGAACCAACACACTGCGGCAAACGTGGCATCCCCCTCCCTCAGTTAAACAAGAGACAGGCTCAAATTCGTGTGATTCATGCCCTGTGACGAGGCCAGCGAAACCTCGAGGACGAATAAGAACTCTTTTCAAAAAAGCCATTCATCGTCGTTACCAGAGTGTTGGGTCGAGGCTACGGCGTTTGCTAACTGGGACTGCATCTCTTTTGTTGGTGGGAACGGAGCTGATGCCCAAACTTGTTCGTGAGGCTTGAGAGTGAGAGAGAAAGACACAAGAAAAGTTGTTTATCCCGCAAATAGCCTAATTGTAAGCTTGAAAGGATGGTCCACTTTGTCGAGGCGCCTTTGTCCTACATGGGGCCCAGGCATGGGGACATGGGGGGAGAGAGAGAGCCTTGTTTTGTACGTACCTCGAGTGGCTGCATGGCACATCTCGACTCGAACAAGATGTAGAATCATACCCTTTCCAAGACTCATACCCAAGTCCAAGATCCTGGTTCATGCTTGTCGATCCTTCTCTGACTCTTCCAAACATTGTCGCACAAGAGCGGCAATGCACACACACAAACACCAAGAGTCCTCGATGCAACCTCTTCACGCCCCTCAAAGGTCAAAGAAAAAAGCAACATCATGGTGGGATGTGCTACTGCAGGTCTGTCTGGTGTAGAATATCCAATGCGTGGGGCCGGTGTGCTTGAGAGATTGGAAATGTTTGCTTGCTTACCTTACAGTGTGTGAGGAGGCGTCAACGGCATATGGTCAGAAAAAGAACGCCGCTTAGGAAATGCCACATGGAAACGTGCATTTCCAAGAGGAGGTCCGAGCTCAAAGAAAAGTGTACAGTATGCAAAAAGTGAATGTCTTGAACGGATACAAACAGGGCTTCATTCATGTCAAGTCGTCATGCAACAAGACAAGCCGCCCCCAAAGAAATGCCCCCGAGTTTAACAGTCTGTGATGGCTTCAAGGGCCCATAAACATACATGGTACAAGACAAGACAAACGTGAGAGGCACACGGGCAGACATATACATTTGGTAGGGTTTTCGTCGCCTTGAGGCACTGTACACACCCTCCATCTCTGGATACTCTATCCTCAGTCCTAACAAGATGAGAACATCTGGAGAAACTCATCCAGTCCCATTAAAAGAAGTAATCCTTTTGACACACCAAACCCTCTGTTCGGCCTCACCATAAGTGTAGCCCAGGGCAACTCACTTGTCGCTCACAAAACTTGGACGGTTGCCCTTCTCTCAAGAAAAAGTAGAAACATGAAACAAGAAATGAAAACAAACACACAAAAAGACCAACATGACCGAAACATTCCCTTGCGCGCGCCTTCATGAAGGGGTAGTAGTAATCTCGCAGAGCCCTCAACTTTGTGGGCCCATTTCCCTGAACGCCCAGAACAATCCCGCAGTTTGTCATCAGTAACAATCCTGAAGAACCTCCATCAATCGTACGTCCTGCTGTAGAAAGTCGTTTCCGTAATAATCGCTTTTCCATTCATGACTGTGTTTGTCATTTGGATCCTGCAAGTCGTGAAACAAGGCCGCTGGGCCTGCGACTGACTGTTGGCCAAAATGCCCCGTCAAGTTCGCCGTGACACGCGCATGCCGTGTTTAATCATCCCGCTGTGGGGGTTCCCGACGCGTCTCTCTCCTGGAGAGACCCGGAAAGCTCGCAGAGGTACTGATGGTGGTGTAGTCATGCTCCTACATGACCGTTGAAGCCAGGAGGCGCGATTCAACATCGTCCATCCCCATACCGTCCATGCGTGGTCCCTCCATCCCCTGGAGCCTGGACTCGATAGCTTGGAATCGGGGTTCATATCCTCCCGCTCGTGCTTCGAGATTCTCCATTCGCTTCTCAATGTTATCTAGGCGCTGCTCGATGCGCATTAGGCCCTGGGCCATGTCGTGGTTGAGGCGATCGAGCTTGTTGGTGAAGGAGCGGATCGAGGTGGCCAGCGGCGCGTTCTCTTGACCAGGAGTTCCAGCGGGAACTCGGGGTTCGTGGTTATGACGACCTTCTTGGATGGCAAAGCGCCATTGGTTTCCAAGCTGGACTTCGCAGACAGCCTTTGCACGGAAAGGGCAGTCGATCTTGCGCGTCGATGGATTGCGCTTCTTGGCGGTACTGTTATACTTGACACCACCGCGATCGCAGACAAGATCGTAACGGGTAGGCTTTCCGTCGCGATAGTTGGAGGCGCGCAACTTGACAATTCCGTAGCCCTGATCCTTGGCGACGCGCTGAACAGAGGCCATCAAGTCGTCAAACGTCCTGAAGATGCCTTCTGGTGGGGGTAATAGCGCTGGAGGTGGTGTATTCGGCATGACGATTGCTTGAGCCAGGGTGGCGGTTGTAACGGGGAATTTTGGGGAAAGTGGGGATGGCAAGTGTCTTGCCAGAGAAGAGCGGCCGTGATAGCGGTATAAGAAGACTTGGGATAATCGCGTCTGGGCAGTCGCTGTTGGTCGTAGTTTGTCGTCGTATATTCGGTCGATGTATGTACTATGCAAGAGGCTGGGCTGTAAGGATTTTTCCAATCCGCACTGTTGAACAAGACGACAGCACTTACAAGGTTTAGTGTTGATCCGGTCCGAACGGGGCCCACTCCGCCTGCAGCAAGGGGTAGAGGTACGTATCCGTTCTGCGGGAGCTTCTTGTCGCGGCGGTTCCGTGCAGATGAGAGAACAAGAATGTTTGAATTCGGAAGGTAGCTCAATGAGGGCGTGCGTGGGTGTGGCTGAAGAAAAAGAGAGGAAAATGGGTGTATCAGAGTCGATAAGCAGAGCCGATGAGGTTGAAGTACAAAGGCAATGCTTTTCAGTGATGGAGGAAGATGGTGGTTATATTCTCCAGTCTTTGAGAGGAAGGTAGATTCTTGGAACTGGTGATGCGAGACTTCCCACGTCAACTCGAGTTCCCCAAGCTGCATTGCTAGCACGTGATAGACTGACAATTGAGCATCTGGCAGCGGCCTGGCGCAGCGATGCGAGCTCGCTCAAAGGAAGGAGGGGATACAATTCGTCTCAAAATCTGTTTGTATCTCGTAGAAGATATTATTTTTATCACTGATGATGCTGCTCTTCGTTCTTTCAACAAAGACCACCAACACGCATGTCACCAGATCGGCACGGTGCGGGTTGGCCGTTCCTGGTTCCTTGCTGCCAGCCGACTCGGTTCTGATAGTACCTGGCTCGCAGGCAAAATAACCCGAGAGATGTGGTAACACCGAAACGTCAAAGCTTCTTCCTCCCCTGGCCCCACGCACGTCGCCGCCCAGACCCGTCCCCGACGCGGAGGCAAACGCAGGCTGGGAATCAACCTCCATCCTTGACTTTCTAGAATTATTCGTTGCACCTGCTGCACGCAGTGACTTTTTTTTTGTGTTCTTTTTTAAAATCATAGCCGTGCGCACTCTCCTCAGCCTGGTCATTGTTGCTCTCTGCTCGTCTCATCAGGTCTCGGCCACCGGCTGCGCTCGTGTTGCTGCTCGACACCCTCAAATCTTGGATACCCTCACACCCGTCGTTTAGTTGAGCCCAGAGAGCAACAACTTCTTGCTACCATGAACCAGCAACCACCCAACCAGAATCAATCCCAGGCGCCAGATGCAGCCGGCCAGGGTGAATGGGATGAAGCCCGTCTCGAGGAAGCCATGCAGCGGCTCAAGCTCCTGCATATCAAGGTAATGATGCTTCTAAGATAAGAAACCAAGGCGCAAACTTGCTGATCCGACTCTCGTTTCAGGTTCGACTCTTGAGAGACACCATACCGCAGATGATCCAGCCGCTTCTGCAAAAGCAGCCCTCACGTAGGCGCCCTATTCCCACACTGAAACAACTCTAGCTGATGCATCTCATCACAGCCGACGCCATGTTTGCCGCCTACATGAAGTCCATCACTGAAGCGCAGAACAGCGTCAAGGAGTTCACCGAACTAATGCGCGATGACTTCAGCCAGCAAATAACTGCTCAGGTTCAGAAGAGGCAAGCAGAGGAGCCAAATGGCATCGTGCCATGGCGACACCAGGACCACCCCGACTGGTTCACTCTTGACAAGAAATGATGATGTTCATGATGCTTTGGTTCATGGTTATTCTTTGGTGTGATATTAAGGGCGTTCTTTTAGATACAGGTTCTAGGTAATGTCAGGTAGAGTTGCACTGCTCAGACCCAAGTCTGGGCAACATAGATCCAGTCAGGTTAAGGATCTAAGCAATACCATCCCCGTCTATTGTTACAACCCTCCTACGCCTCAGTGACAGATTCGCTTAAGTCGACCAGTGACCAACCCTGATTATTCGTCGGTTGCTCACTGGTCATATTCATACTGTCAATCAACTCACGACAACGAGTTCCGCATTCCGGAGGGAACCATGGCTATCAAGTTCCTCGGCCATGATCCGGAAATACGAGTTTACCACTGATCGACTGAGTCCTGAGTAACATGAGCCTGAGAAGAGAGGATCCAGTATGTTGCTCAAAGCCTGTTCACCAGACTCCTCCAATGTGGAGCTAACCAGATCCTGAGTGGAAGAACTCAGGTGAAGAGAGAATACTGTCACGTGAGGCATCCGGGCAGTCCACTGCCCCACTCTGATTCGTCGGTTTAGCGGGCACAATCCAGCTTCCCACCCACACAAAATTTCCAAAAGCCTCGAAATTCATTCTCGTTCTTGGTGAGATCCTCATTGCAACTCCCGACGACCACCAGCCGCCAAAATGGTTTCCCAACGAGTCACTTACCGCCGCCGCAACGGGTGAGTTCCTGTCTAGATGGACTCGAAATGAACAATCGAGCCATTGCTTGCGACCGCCGTGGCTAACCTGCGCTTCTCCAACAGCTACAACACCACCTCCAACCGAACCCGGGTCATCAAGACCCCCGGTGGTGACCTCCGCCTGCTTCACATCAAGAAGCGCGGCACTGTCCCCAAGTGCGGTGACTGCGGCTCCAAGCTCTCTGGCGTAAGTCGAACTCGACAGCAGCGATTCTTTGCGACGTGGCGAATGGGACGAGACGAGCACGATGAGTGTTGGGACCTGGATAGAGGACACGCATACAGCAGACGAGGACACCGACATACCACACCGGCTGAAATCTCTACGACACGAACCCTCTATCCAACCTCTCTCACCTCGTCTCGAGACATTCACCACCACAAAGGATTCTCGAACCTAGTCACACAGAACACAAGGACTAACTCTCTCATCTCATAGATTCCCGCTCTCCGACCCCGCGAGTACTCCCAGATCTCCAAGCCCCAGAAGACTGTCCAGCGCGCCTACGGTGGTTCCCGATGCGGTGGCTGCGTCCGTGACCGCATTGTCCGTGCCTTCCTCATCGAGGAGCAGAAGATCGTCAAGAAGGTGCTGAAGGAGCAGGAGCAGAGCCAGAAGAAGAAATAAATGCAATTTCTCTAGTTGGCTTTTTCTGCGCGGGGAAGGGCAAGGAACTCTGGGGAACTCGGTTCACTGCTTTGGTGTTCATTAGGGCAAAAGGGACTGCATGATACATCGGGCCGGGGCCAGAATGGCTGGCCGTCTGCCGTCTTTAGGACTGCTACCTTCCTCTTGGTGGTTTGAATGAAAAAAGAACATCAAGCTGGCGTGGACTGGATTGCCGTCTGCATGAGTGATACTGGGGCTTCTTTGCGTGGGTGAAGTGAGTGCCAAGGTTTTGGCCTATGTTCCGGGGTCTAGGTGAAAAGTTACTGGCGCCTTGAGGTTGAATCAATTCCCTTTGTGGATTCAAGTCTTGTTATCAGTGACCCGTAGAGAACATGCATCCCAGTCAGTGATAAAGATTGTTGTTGCACTTTGATGAGCAATCATCATGACGTGCGGGACCGGAAAAAATATCCATCCCCCACGTTGAATCTCTTCCACTTGAACCCTGCAAGCACCAAGCCCAACTCTTGTCCAGCCATCAATTGCTTATTCCCAGGCGTCCTCATTATTTTGACGGTTGGTCAACGTCTCAGACATGGCATCACGAAGTTTTATTCGGCCGTGTAGCGCACAGCGCGTCGTGCGCCAGGCCCTCTCCCAGCCCATCCGACCCTCCCATTCCTCGATCGCAGCTCTCAGAACCTCTTCTCCGACGCCTTCGTACGCCTCTACACAACCTATATCATGTCGTCGAGCCTTCCACGAAGCCCCGAGTCGGAGAAAGGGTGAGGAACCGCCAGCGCAGGCTCCTCCGACCAACTTTGGCGACCTCGACATACTCGGCAACACACCCGTTCCCTCAACCTCGGTCGACGTTTGCATGTACGATGGATTTGGTTTGAACAGCGGCGCTACAATCACGGACGGTAACGGCGTATTGTTGGTCGACGGAGAGGTGTTGAACTGGCGGCCGTGGGAGGCGAAGGGATCAATGAACCTGACCAACAAGAAGGGTCAATTTGAGATTCCGGCTCAAGCATTTGCCTTGTTTGATTTGATATGGCCTCGCCCTGGTGAGTTCCCATCTATCTCTCCGCCCATCCTCTGCCTTGATGCACATTGGGGGGCGGTCGTTGACACACTTGACTAACTCTCTCGCAGACCTTCTGATCATCGGAGTTGGCCCGTCCATTATGCCACTGGCTCCCACTACGAGGCGACACCTGGCCGAGCTAGGCATGCGAGTCGAGATACTGGATACGAGGAACGCCGCTTCTCAGTTCAACCTGTTGGCTACGGAGAGAGGCGTGTCGGATGTGGCGGCCGCCTTGATACCCATCGGATGGAAAGATGGGGTTGGAGCCAAATAATGGGACGACACGGTTATAAGGGACTTGTATACATAAAATGTAACATTATGAGCACCATGGCTATTGTACACTTCGGTGGCTGGGTTTTGATGATGGGCAACAGGTTAGACAATGTTGGCCTACATTGGATGTATAATAGGTAGTGTATATGAACGCCCACTCTTGACGATTTAGTTAAACAACTCCCGTATTCCACGGAACCTGTCTCAAATAACACTTGTTCATGGTCGGCATGTTGTGACGCTGTTTTTTCAGTCTTGGATTTCATCAAGCCGCCTAAGATATTAAGACGAAGGAATCCCAGCTAGTAATTCAATAGTCACAATTCACTGTCACATTATAGCCCACACATACTTGTACAGCTTGCCTACCAATATCTCACTACAAAAAGACACTGCATCATCAAATCTATATCTGCTCACCTTCAATAATTCGACCATTTCTTCAAAATCCATCGTCGTTCAGGGTAGCCCTCTAGGGCTGTCGTCAATATTATATAAGCAGGAATTCAACCCCATGTTTATCTGCTGCATACATGATTCGCCGCAATCGCTCTTCCAATGACGATCCATTCACGACCCCAGGCGGATGATGCAATGCCACGATTGGCTGCCCAACCTCAGACTCAATTCATCGCCGCCGACAGACTCAATCTCAAAATCCCATCATCGCCAATTAAAGAATCTCGTGAGCGAGATCGAGTTCCCCACTGAAAGCTCCAGCCTCACACTGCGACCGTCTTCTTTAAGCCACCCTTAATCATCTTTTTGAATTTTTTTTTCGCGCGAGTCTTGACCGCGATTTCCGTGGGGCCTTAGGGTCAAAGAGGTCCTTCAAAAACCCAGCCCAGGCCTGGGTCGCTCTCAGATGCCCCGATCTATCCCCGGCACTTGCACGGCGCCTTCACCATATCAATTGGCCTGGTGAGCCTGGTCTTGTCCTCTGTCCTGACGTCGCTCTGTGCCCGGCTGGAGAGGCTCCGGTCCCGGTGGCACCAAGGGAACAAACGCAAACTCCCAAGTTACTCTTGTTATACCCTTGGCGGTGACTCAACAGCTTCAAATCTCGGATACCCTTACTTGGTAGGAGCTGCCGAGGAGCTCGGTCTTTCAACTGCAGCCCAATCGATTAATTGCGGCTCAACTATACCTGGCATTTGTCCTCCACCGACCCCATACCTGTCTGCGACAACATATTCCCACTTCAATTGGACACCAGCAGTCATCCATTGAGCACGCTCTCCTCTCAGACGCACGGCATGACGGCTCCTCACTCCGCGGCCTTCCACCAGGCCATAGACTCCACAGACCCTCATCTCACGGACCCCTCCCTCCTCAAGGATCACTCCGACTTCAAGTCTTACAGCACCAGCCGCTTCGAATATTCCGGGATCCGAGTCTTTTACCGGCAGCATGCTAAAGCTGAGCAACTTCCCAAGAACCCCGCGCCACTGCCGCTGCTCGTTTTCCTTCATGGACTTGGAGGATCTGTGGCTCAATTTCACCCACTGTTGAGCAGTCTTGTTGACCTGGCCCCCTGCTTGGCAATCGACTACCCCGGATGCGGACGGTCCGACTTCTCGGTCACCAGTTGGGAAGCTTACACGACAGAGGCCCTGGTAGAGCTCCTGGAGATCATCATCGAGGATTACCGCGACAAGGATGCAGGTCAACGTGTCGTTCTGATCGGTCATAGTATGGGAACGGCTCTTTCTGCCCAATTGGCTAACACAAAGTTGGCCCATGCAACCTCTCTGTCACAGTATGTGGTAGGATTGGTGGCTATTTGTCCAGTGTCCAGCCCACCCAATGAGTCAACAACTACATGGGCCAGGAGGGCGCTGCGGATTCCAGGTTGGCTATTCGATCTGTGGAGAGCCTGGGACGGCTGGGGTGGTCCAGAGAGCCCAAGTGTCAAGCGTTTCGTTGGAGAAGGTGCTGATGAAGCGACTCGGATTCTCCAGTACCGTTTCAACAAGCAGAGCCGGACCCCAACCTGGAGGCGAATGGCGAATGGCGCCTTGCCAGTTTACAAGGACGGCCAACCGATAGGCGGCATTCCTACTCTGGATACCTGGGCGGACCTGGATATTCCTGTTTACCTGATCGGGGGTGAGAATGACAATATTGTCTCACCCAAGGAGGTTGACAAAATCGCCAAAGTCCTGGACCCTGAGAAAGAAAACTCAAAGCCTGACGACGGCGAAGAGACGGACCACACGATTGTTGATGCTGCTGCTCCTGTCAACACTTCAGTACGACCACGAGATCACATCCCCCAAGCTATTGAAGATCTTAGGGATGAGGATTTCCAAGTCATCAAGCCACCCAGGTCCGAAAGCTCCAGCAGCGACAGTCCTAATGATCCTTCGACTCCAAACGAGACCATGGCCGAACTGCCACCACAGCCGAATCATCCCAAGAAGGTGGTTAGATCCATTGTGATGCCACCTCCTGCAACACACGCCGTTCTATATACCCCCTGTTCAGTTCGTGCCGTTGCAGGGTTAATATCCGACTTCCTCGCTACGCATATCACAAACAGACTATCCCTTGCTTGGCAGCTGCAATATCTCTCCCGTGAAGGAAAGTGGGATGTCAAGAATCTCGCCAAGTGGAAGTCAGTCAACCCCGTCTCCGAGCCGATTGGTCCTGTCGACAACCCTGTCTTCCGCGCCCTCAAGACGCTTCGCGAAGCCGACGACGTCCACTGCCCAACCAACTTTGTCGACAAGTGGGGCGATGTTGTTAAAGATGTTATCGACATCTCCAAAGACCAACCTGTCTATGACCCACGCGGACTGGACAGAGCCGGCGTTCATTACCACAAGTTTCCGACCGTGTCCAAGATCCCCCCACAGGCTCATGAGATCGAGGCCTTTATTAAACTTGTCGATGGGCTACGCGAGAAGCAGGCCGAGCGTGCTGTCGCTGAAAACTGGCCCAACCCAGAGAAATGTGTTGTTGGAGTTCACTGCCATTACGGCTTCAACCGTACCGGATACTTTATTGTGTGTTATCTTGTTGAGCGGTGCGGCTATGGTGTCCGAGAGGCTATTGATGCGTTCGCCAGGGCCCGACCTAATGGGATACGCCATTCCCACTTCTTGGACAGGCTATATGTGCGATACAATGTGGATGCTGTCCCTCATACCGAGACTTGACAACATCACTGTCATGCCAGTATGAGATATTGATCCGAAGGAAGAGTAGGCGGATAGGGAAGTGTGGTTGAATCGAAAAGGAGGGTTCTTCTTGGGTTAGCAGGTTGGCGTCTGGATGATTAATTGTCTTGTTCTAAGAAAGCGAATGAATAGATGGCTGGGCCAAGCGTATGGATTTCACAGTATGGTTCTCTTGGGATGGAAGGGTGGAGTTGGCGTTATGATCTATGGATATCAACATTTCATACCGAGATAGCGCTTTTGTCGAATTGATAATAGTTTCACTCTATCATGGTGGTTCGCTTTGGGGCTTTTGTTGTTTGATATAGAGTAAATTGTTTCGTCTGCCTATCCAATGACCATTGATCTCACAGTCATATTCTGGTGACGACAACTACTAGAATCAAGAGACCAAGTCAAACATGAATATTCCAACATGTTACTCCCAATGTTGCCCAGTATCAGTTCTCCCTGAAAACAATTATAAACCATCCGTGAATCATGAATGCCTATACCCAAGCTCCAGTTACATTCTGTAAACATCCTCCTCTTCAATGTGATCTCTAGCGATAGCTTCTATAATGCCATCTATTCTAGATCGATGCGAGGCCATGGTACTCGGCACTGCCAAGAACCGATTCCTCATCTAGTTCATCTGAACCCTTGAGAAGAGACTTGTCCATCTTCTCCTTGAGTTCTTCGGTAATGACATCCACGTCGACATCAAGGTAGTCACGCAAGAACCTTCCAACCTCGGTGTTCTCAACGTTGCCTCGGATGGCGTCGGTGCCCGGACCACCAGAGCTGTAGATGTTCACATCGACGGCTGTGTGGCCGTGGGTGCTCCATCCAACATGAGCGCGCAGGGAGATCAGGGCTGAGAAGAGCACAAGAGCGCTCTCAGGGTGCTCGGCGATGGTGGTGATTTCCTTGTCCGAGGCGTTGGAGATACCAAGACCGCGAATGATGAGCTCCTCGTTGATGTACTTCTTGAGCTTCTCCAGATCCTTCTTCGAGTCAGACGAAGACGAAAGATGGACGTGGAGCTTGTGCGCGAGCCACTCAGCCGAAGCAGTAGCGTTGGCAAGGACCTTGGGGTACCAGTTGTAGACTGGGAGGTGACCGGGTTCCTGGATGGCGGTGGCGAGACCACCAGTTTCATGGTCGCTCGTCGCGACAAGAACGGTTTCAGTCTTGCTCTGCTTGATGAAGTCGAGAACAGCCTTGAAGGTCTTGTCGTACTCGAGAACCTCGTGGACCTGAGCCGCTGGGTCGTTAATGTGACCGGCGTGGTCGATTCTGCTGCCCTCGATCATGATGAAGAAGCCCTTGTCGCTCTTCTCGGTCGCCTTCTCAAGAGCGCGTAGAGCAGTCGTGGCCATCTCACTTAGAGAAGGATAGATATCTTTGAGGTTTCGGCGATCAATCTCAAAGGGAATGTCGGAGGGCGCAAAGAGTCCCAGGAAGGGAAGCTCGACGTTCTCGCCGCCCTTGAGGGCATCAAAGCCAGAGCGGCTATCAGTGTAAGTCCAATTGTGCTTCTCAGTGGCAAGCTTGATGACATCCGTGTCGTCAGCTCGGCAACTGCCCTCAGTTCCCTTGGCGAGGTAGTTGCATCTGCCACCTCCAAGCATGAGGTCTACAGTTCGTCCAAGGGCGCCCTCGCCGATCTGCTGGAGAGCGATCTCGTCCTCCATTTCTCGAACCCTGACATGAGAGTTGAAACAAGCAGGTGTAGCATCCTCGATCTTGGTTGTGACAACGAGACCGGTATGGTATCCGGCGCGTTTCGCAGCCTCGAGCACGGTTCCGCAGGGGTCGTGGTTGGGCAGGACGGCGATGGCACCATTGTAGCTCTTCTTGCCGCAAGAGAAGGCGGTCGCGCCGGCAGCGCTGTCGGTGACGAGGGAGCTGCTGGAGCGAGTCCGGCTGGACCCCCAAAAGTGCTTGTCGAGTGTCAAGACATCGTCGTGAGGGAGGCCTTGGACGAACTGTCTGTAGCTGCGGGTCAATGACAGCGGCGCGGGGCCCATGCCGTCAGAGACCATGAAGACGAGGTTTCGCTTCGCCGAGGGAACATTGCGGTCGTGCCTCGTCTGTTGCTCGTGCTGTGTCCAGACGGCAATGACGATGACTGCGGCGGTGGCTACAAGAGCCCAGACGAAGAGCCCAAGCTCGCGAAAGCGCGAGTGCCGGACAGCCTTGCGATTATCTGCGTCATCGGAGCGGTCGTGACTGGACAAGAGAGGATCGCTTTCGTTGGCCTGATGGAAAGCCATTGTTAGCTAAAAATCTGTGCAACAGCTTCGTGATACAGAGGAGTAAGACAAACCATGGTTAAGAATGACGGGCCAGCGTCGAGAGTGAGGTTGATAAAATAAAGGGAAGAGTTTAGAGCTCCGGCGAGGCGGCGAGCGATAAGACGGCCGCTGTGGCGTCTCAGTAAAGTTCCATCAGGGAGGGCGCGGGACCCGGAGACCAACAGGGGTCCTTTACAGGGGTCTCTACCGCATGGGGCCGCTAAGGCTCACTGGGGTGGACACGCTGCTCCGGAAGTGACATCAGTGGTTCACGTGGGAGGGACGGGAGACGGTTTCATTTGCTCCGCTGTCGGACCCCAAGCAGCCGTGTCTCTGTTCCTCCCAAACATAACCAATGAAGACTTCAAGTCTTGACCACGGGAGCATATCTTTTGACACATGTTTGAGATCATGAGGATTACTGTTTTGCCCGTTGCCTTGGGGACATTTCTAGATCTCATCCATCTGCCTGAACTAACTCTATTTATTAGGTCTATAACTGCACCTGACTCTCTCTCCCTCCATGACTGACTCTTCTCTTGCTTCGTCGAAACTTTATACTGACATTAGAAAAATTCTACCTCGAGTGCGGCCCGTCGTTTCAATAGCCTATTGCCCCTCCCGATGACCCGACACCATCTTATGCAGCAAGCTTCGGGCAAACTCCACACTGAGAGAATCCATTCGAATGGGTCTCTCAACGAGACATGCTCCTATCGCCTCGCAATGTGGAAAGAAACCCCTCACCAGACGACGTGTCCTGAGTTTTGTCGTCAAACTTGCTTCTCAACGAGGGCGCTTCCTGAAGCAAGAGGTTGCGGACTCTCCCGGGTTTGTGGACGGTCAAGCGACCGATTTCGGCAAACCTCAACAAGTCACATACGATCCTAGTGGATTGCCAATGTACCAACATCGATGAAATGGACCCAATAGATGTTCGAACCTTAGTGACATTCTGGTTCCACGGACGGGGGGGGGCTGTGGTTCTCTCGTCACGCTTTGAGGGACGGATAACCACGTTGCCTCTCGGAGCGAGTGATGACGGCTGTCAAACCGGTTCGCACAGGAAAAAGTTGCTACACACTCACGAGTAATGATGGGGAGCTCCCAGGATGAAATCCATGAAGCTGTCTCGTTCGTTTAAACAAACCATCCCAGTCGCGGATTGTACGTTTGTGAGTGATGGAATGGCAAATCAACTCTGCAATCCGCAGCAAGGCAAGATGATGTCGGCTGCTGCGTCGACTGCAATCAGAATCCCACTGCCTCAAAAGAAGTCAGCCATCAGCATCGCCATGTCCCGTGCCTATCCGAGCACCTTTGTCGGGACACAGCGCTGCGCAGCGAAAAAAGACCGAGAAAGCCACCACCACCCCCCGACCAAGATGCCCCCATGTGCGGCTACATCTTATTAGTGAACCTCTGCGGATGTTATGGCGGCTTCGAGTTTGATACGTCCTGCGACCGCATCTTTGAAGAGCTGAACAGGATAAACGATGCCGACGCCTGGGGACCTGATACCATCAACGAGCTGCCATTTTCATTCCCCGACGAGTGTGTTCCTGGTTGGCACAACACGCGCTTCATCATGACCTACAGGGTCTGTTGCTCTCAATGGTGGTCTAATTGCCCTTCGGTTACGGTTCCTGGCTACCCATGTCTCTACTACTATCTGGAGGATGTGTAGCATCGAAAAAGAAACACTGGCGATTGTACGATACTGGTGAAGATATTAGAGGGAATCAGCTCACGCTGAAAGGGGTGGAGTTTAAGGCGTGACAGGTGTATTAACTTGGCGTTTGGAAACAGGAGCAGTCGTTTCAAGGTTGAGGTGGGTTTGGAGGCGTTTTTCAGACAGGTCATGTTATTTACTCACGATGTTGTCAGGGAGATAGGCATTCAGCGGAAACCCTTCAATATGGCAACGCATTCTTCAACTCTTGCATGTTGGATTCTGTCAGGACCCTCAGCTTGATATGTGGTGTCTGGGACCTTTTGTGTTCTGCAGAACACGATCGACCGGTCAGAAATGGTAGAAAATAGTTCCGTTGGCTGTGTTAGACGACACCAGACGTTTCCCAGCGTCTCAAGCAGGGCCGCTGTGACGTCGTGCCGGGGATGAGATACATGTCAGAGTCGAGGATGGCTTCAGGGATGAAGAGAGGGTTGTACATTAGAGGAGCTGAAGTGACATGGAGGTTGTCCCCGTTGGGCCGGCTGCAGGTGTCAAAGGTCATGCCCCTTGATTGTACTGGGTGTTTTGAAACGTCCTACTAATGAAGCTGTCGTGATAGTTATTCGAAGACTACAAGTAGGAGTATGATGTGCTTCTGGATTATTAAGCATTTATAAGCACTTCGAATGCGCCCACGCCGCGAGAGCTTATGGTCCCCTAGCCGACAGATCTGTTCTTCTTCCTTGATCCGTAAATTTCTTGAAGAAAACCTCGTCCTTACTCCTGTTAGATCGCGTTACAAGTGATCCTCTTTTTCGCCTGTAAACCCGCCTATGTAGATAGAGCCGACTCTCTTACACCGAAGCTCTTTAACTTTGACGCCTGGACGGGTCTTTAAACATTACTTCAACCCGCGGTCTCCGTATTAACGGCTGCCCTGGAATTTCAAGAATTCTCTTACTGGTCATGATGTTTCCGACGCTGAACGCCTTGGGCTACAGACAGATCTTGGCCAAGAGAATGACATTGATATCGATCCCGCTGTGGCAAAGATTCTACCACTCGAGGTCCCATCTCAGGAGGTAATTCTGTAAATAAAGAATACAAAAATTCTTGGCTTATTTCTAATAAAAATTCCATTGTGTTTGACAACCACTCAACTTTGCGAATGACTAACGTGCTGATTTGTCGCCCAGACGGCAGATTGTGGGCTAGAAATGCTTGTTCAGAAGCTTGGCCAAAGACAGCATGTAACTGAGCATCGGCGATTGGCGTGGGGAATTTGACGCCCAGGTTCATGTCATCCCTTGGAACGAAAACACGCAGCAACGTCATAATTGGTGATGACCTCCCAACAGGGGACGGATAATCGGCTTTGAAATTCGAGACGAACAACTGGCACTAGCTGAAGCCGAGCGACGCCTGAATCATTCCCCGCTGAGTTTACCTGGTCGATTTCGTTGCTGGCCGCTGACGGTGGCTTCACTTCTGGATGGTCGAGGCCCCCCCAACCAATCCCTGAAACCAATCTTGGTGCTGACGGGTGTTCCCCTGCGTCGCGACGCTACGCTCCATCCCCATCCTTGAATGCGAGGCCAGCTCGCACTCGACTTTACCCTTGAATTTATTTTCGGCTTCGTATTACCTGATGGACAATAACGGGTCTTTTCCTTTTCACCCCTTTCTACCCACTTGAAGAGGTTCCTGGTGGCTTGAGCGGCTGCTGTAGATCATCCTTTTTCTTCTAAACCTTCAATCGTTGGCCTCTTCAATCTTCAGCGCTCGCACTCCCCGACAACATCATGCCTCAAGACGACGAGGACGAAGGCCGCCCGAGCCATTCCTCCAACACCAACGTATCTAACCAGGGCGACGACAGCAGCGATAGCCGTCATGTTCGATACAACCTCACCGTCGATACCCAGAACCTCTCGCCGCCCCAGGCGGCGCCTAATAGGCCTGCGCGATCCGACACCGAGTTGCATCGCCAGATGACCTTTTCGCCCTCGCTGCTGCGTCGCCGAGTGACTCGCGCCCCGACCTTTAAGACTGTCGAGGACTACGATGAATTCGATACCACATTTAGCGCCCGCCCTGGTTGGCAGCCAGGTTCTGAGCCTGGCTACGACCCAATGCTCCCCGATGGTGGACATGCGTCGATGCCGACTTTGACAGCGCCCTGCGAGATCTCCGTTATCGACTTTTCGCAGCAGGCCGTGCTCAAGCATCACTTTGACAACGAGGGCTTCATCGACTTTCTGGAGCAGCCCAAGGAGGATTGGGTCAAGTGTCGCTGGATCAATGTCAACGGACTCAGCTGGGATGTGATACAAGCCGTGGGGAACAAGAAAGGACTACACAAGCTCGCGCTGGAAGATCTGATGCAGATTAGGAACCGGACAAAGGCTGATTGGTATCCCAACCACGCCTTTATTGTCATGACCCTGCAGAAGCTTGTTCACCTTGTCGACGACGACGACGACTCGACTGATACTAGCAGCACCTACTCGAGCAAGTCGTTCTACGGGCTGAGGGGATCTCTTCGGGATCTCTGGAGGAGCCGCAGGACGTCGGACCCGGAGAAGAATGCGGCACCTCATGGGCTGCGACCACAGGATGTCACCACGGATCTTCAAGAGACTGGCATGATTCGGACTTTACAGCGATACCATGCGTCTGGTAACGAGGCGCGGACCGAGTTTATGGAGAATCACTCGTCTCTTGCGCCTTATCAGATGGCCATCTCGGCGGAGCAGGTCTCCATCTTCTTGACATCAGACAATACTGTCATCTCCTTCTTCGAGGTCTCGGCCGGCGATATTGAGCGTCCCATATTTACGCGCCTCAGCACACCGGGTACTATTCTGCGCGAGTCTAACGACGCGTCCCTGCTATGTCAGGGCATCATTGACGCCATCATCGACCTCGCCATTCCCCTGACGGCCGTGTACACGGATATCATTGCTGATATTGAGATCGACGTGCTTACGGCACCGAGTGTCACGCAGAGCAAGAAGCTCTACATATGCATCAGCGAGATCAACAAGATGTTAAGCTTCCTCAACCCTATCGACAATGTCGTCAACGTTCTTCGCGACCACAAGACCTACATGACACATGATCAGGCCCAGAAGGAGCTTGAGAACGCTGGTTCCGGCGTCATCATCACCCCCATGACGCATACGTACCTCGGCGATGTGCTCGATCACTGCATCATGATCACCGAGTCCCTTCAACAGCTCAAGCAGTCGTCGGACAATTTGATTGATCTCATCTTTAATACTATTTCTGCTGGACAGAACGAGTCGATGAAGCAGCTTACTACCGTCACTATTATCTTCTTGCCGCTTACGTTTATTACTGGATTCTTTGGTCAAAACTTTGACGAAGCTACGTTTCCCGATCTTCACCATCCTATTTGGTATTTGTAAGTTGTTTGGCCTCTGATGTCTCCAAACATATGCTAATGACTATCACAGCTGGGCTTGTGCTGTGCCAACTGTGGTCGCGACGATCCTGATTCTCATGAGAGAGATGATCTACAACTGGCTTGTGCGAATCGTGCAAAGGAGACACATTGTCACGCTCAGAAAGAAGAAGAAGAAGAAGACGAGGCAGCAAAAGATCAAGCTCAAGGTGTAAGGGCTTTGGTTGGATACGTAGTTGTAGCATTGGATGATTTGATGATACCTAAACGTTGAGAAGCAGAGCAGGTTATTTCCTGCCGAAGGGACATAGAAGCCGGGCCGGCATATACACTTGATTCCACAGACTTGTTTTGGCTTTTGAATCAAATTAGTTGGATTGAATCTCTACCTGGTACCTAATAGTATCTTTCTGCACTGCTATGCGGGCAATTATTGCGGTTGTTCATCTATGAGCGCCTGAGCCAGAGTCCTTCGTTCGACGAGGACGAGGAGCTGCTCTCCGAGTCGACAGCATAGTTCCCAGAGGAGCCAATCTCCATTATCCCCTGACCATCCAAGGCCGATGAAGAGAGACACCCTCCACTTTGCTCTGCCCTCTTGAGCGCGTTCCAGTAATGGCTGAGGACATGGTCGAAAGAGTGCGTCAGCATCGCCTCCATACGATCCTTGGGATCCATCCTCTCAACTTCCACAATCTTCTCCTCGATTCTTGTCACAGCAGCTCTGAAGCGCTCACCGTTAGAAGCCACGGCAAAGAGGAAAAGACGTCCAAATAGGTGAAGCCAATACTGCATAGCCTCACGCTGGGGATGCCACAGGCCATAGCGGAACACCAGCTTTGGCTTCGTGTCTGGGGCAAGGTCCAGCGCTACCGTCATCTCTCCAGCAGTGTTCTTGAGCATGCCAGAAAGCTCAGGTAGTGTGGCTGCGCTCCAGATCATGTGGATGCGTTCCTGGAGGAGTTGGTTCTTCAACTGGGGGATGTAGGTGTCCATGACGTCCGCCTCAACTGGGAACCTAGGTCGTGACAAGGCCAGAATCCGCTCGCGCTCATCTTGATCAAGGGAGCCCTCCTGGACGAACTTGCTTGGCCTCATGGCAATGTTGGATGACTTTGTGATTGGGACATAGTGACTGAGCTTCGGGTCCTTGGTCTCAGGTCGCAGGGCGAGGAGCAGCTCTGGCTCCAGAAGCCAGACCAGCGTGAGCGCCTTCTTGGCGTCTGTAAGGTCGAAGCCTTCATACTGGAGGTTCATATATACCCGGAGCTGGCATGTCGAATTGCTGTGCATCTTGATGTTGGTGCGGAGAAGGCCTAGGACGGTCTCCATATCGATCTTGCCCCTGAAAGGAGAAATCGGGGCCATTCCTGACTGGGCGGTTCCCCGTCCGAGGTCTTGATCTCCGAATCGGTCTCCTGGGAGGATGGACAGCAGCGAAGTGTAGGGACAGCGGAGGCGAACTCCAACCCAGTCGTAGTCTCCAGGGCTGCTAGAGGTAGCAACAGCGTTGCGAGCTGGGGTGAAGAGCCAATAAGCCATACGATGGTCGCCGCCGCTTGGCTCTTCACCCTTCACAGGCTTCTCTATAGTAAAAGCAAGATCATCCGAATCTGCGTTGTCGTTCTTATATGCAACGGCACCTTGGACGCAAGGCTTGCTCGTGAGAGTGCGTCCCAGGTACTCAGCGCAGTGCTCGACACATGTTGCTGTAGGGTTGGGATCGGTGGCAGGACAAGCCCATCGGGTACGGCTGTCTGCTTCTGCGGTGTAAGTCTGACCGGGCTTCTCTTTGGCGACAAGAAAGTCGACTTCGACGCTCCACTCGACGAGGTCGCTCCAGTTGGTGCGCTGACCAACGAGGGACTGTGACGAGGAAAGAATATCCGACATTGGTGGCCTGTATACCTAGGAATACTCTGGTCGGGATGGCGGTCTGTGTTGATTTGGGGAACAGATCAGGGGCGCCATCGATGAAGATATATATAACATGAGTCTGGGACTTTCCTTCTCTCCTGGACGTGAGGAGCTGTGAAGCCATGCTGTGAAGAGCGAAGAGCAAGGATGACGGAGATACTGAATCAGGAATATTGTATAGAGCTATTTACTGAGAAGATGTTGAAGAGAGAGTGAGAAAGGGGAAAGTGCGATTCATTGTTCCCTTTATGGACGTGATGCAGAGTAACAAAGGCGGAAAAAGGACTAACCAATGAGTTGAATACACCTTATCAGGCTTTAGAATAGCGGTGACAACAAAGTCATCTGAAAATCAAGGCTTTTGTGAATATCTGACATGCAAGCCCGCGAGAGACTGTTGCCAAGACAGTGGAGAGTGATTGCCCATGAAACAATCACGGGCCGATGGGTAGGTTGTCCAACTTGTGACTCTGTGCCATGTTGGTGAGGTGTTACAGCTGCGGGTGGCTGTTTTTTCAAGAGAGATCTTTTGCAAATGCTAGAGATTTGCTCTAGTTGACTAAGTAGAGAAATATCCCTTATTCGGGAGTGTGTGTGTGTGAGTGCTGGTCTCCATAGCATGAAGGCACTCTTTGACATGTTTTCCTCTACCAAAAGGCAAATAGTGTCAAACTTACGGATAACGGCCAGGTTGTCTTGTCGTATACATACATGGTATTGAGATAGTTGTGCAACCAAGGCCAGGGTCATCGGGACGAGCCTCGTGTGACATCTGGGGACTGGCCCTCTATAGCAGACAGCGAATGCACGTGGATGACCGGACTATCAGAAATCTCAGATGTCGTAAGAAGAAGCAATCGCAACGAGAATGGCCCCTGGTGACCCTCTTCCGGTGAGATATGTGCCCATTGATGAGCCCCATTGCCCATCCAATGCATGGTTGGATTCTTAGGCATCCTCACTATCATTGTTACTCTACCTATCGGAGCTCAACATTAAATGACCAAACTAGCACAAAAGAGTTCGAAATATGCCTCAATAGGTATTTGCCTAAATTCATCAACCAAACAATATCTGCCAAGTCGAGGTAATGGTTAGTATTAAGGTCAGGCGAGTCATACCTACACCGGGGCCGATGCAAATAAGTCATATGCCCAGCGCACCGGCCCCGGTGTAAATAAGATCTATTATATAAGAGGGTTATATATAAGTAAGATATCCTCTTCTTTATTTAATAAAGTAGCTATAATATATACAATTAAATATAGTAAGTGATTTAATAGGTATATAGCTATTTAATAAATTATATATTATCTATTAGTATTAATTATATATAGCGGAAAAGCTACCCGAGGCTATAAAGTATACTAATATAATAACGATGATATAAGTAAATCGACTTAGCGTATAAGATATATAAGGCTAGGACTTCTTTATAGAAAGATAATCTTAATCCTTATATATAGTATTATCACTAAGATACCTAATTATTAGTAATATTAAAGCTAGCCCTAGAACCCGCTAAATATCCCTATCTTTATTAATATTACTATAATATAGGTAAGGGGGCTTCTATTAAACTAAAATAACCGCTTTATTCTATAGCTAATTAAAAATAACTAATAGGCTTAGGCAATAAGGCGCTATAATTATAATATTATACCTCTATTCTTAGTTTAGACTTAGTAACTTATAAATACTTCGCTAATAAATATTATATTAGCTATTATATATTTTACTATAAACCCTAATGCCTATATAATAGCTTCTAGTATATATTTTCCTCCTTAAGGGTAGCTAATTATTATAGATATATTAGTATAGGGTTATAAGGTTATAGGATAGTAATATATAATATACCTTAAAGACTCCTTAGGCTACCGGTAGCGGTAGATTAAGCTTAATATATACTTAATATAGACTTATAATATCCTCTAGTCTCTCGATAGAATATACTATTATAAAGAAGTTATATATATAAGCCTTTTATAGCTAATACCTACTATAGGCATAACTATAAGCCTATTAGCTATCTAAGAAATAAAGTAATTAGGTATTTATATCTATATAATTAATTAAAATAGGTATATAATATAGCTTTAATAAGGCATATAATAAATAATTAAAAGGCTATATCCTAATATTATTATTTTATTATAATTTATTATATATATAAGTAATAACTAAGCCTATATTATATTATATATATACTTAGCTATAGCTTCTTTTAATAAAGCTATTAAGCTATATTAAGTATACTTAGAGATTATTTTTTTTTTATCTTTATATTAATATATATTAATTATATATTATATAATCCTTTAAAATATTAATAGGGGGGATTCTTATATTAATATAATTATTCCTATATTTTAAGATCTTCCTTAATAATATTTTATATTCCTTATATACCTTACTGCCCCGAGAAAGGTTATTATATTATCTCTCTCTCTATATTATACTTAACCTACTTACTCTTAGCTTTATCTTAATTAAAATAACTTATTATCTCCTCCTTAGTCTATTATCTATTACTTCTTCCCTTATTATAATACCTCTTTATTTACTTATAGTTAAGGTATTAATTATATTCCGCCTTACTATAATATATTAATAGCCCTATAGCTTTCTAATATAATTAATTAGTCTTTAGGGCTCCCTAGGGCAATATAATATACTAAGCCGCTTATAACTCTATATATTATTAATAGATAGCATAGGTATTATTAGCTTATAGTATAAGAGCTCTTATAATAGCTAGCTAAGAGGGTAAGACCTAGGTTATTATATATATTATTATATATATAGTTATAATAATCTTAGAGATAATAGAGGCTCTTAATAAGGACCTAGGTAATACTAAGTAGGTTACTAAGTAACTTAATATATAAGTTATTATATATATTATTATAAAAGGTTAAGTTAAGGCTAATAATAGATTATTATATTATAAGAGGTATACTTTAAAGCCTATCTTATAACCCTTAATATAATACTTAGAATATATTAGTAATACCTTTTAATAAGTTATATTTTTAATAACTTTAAATATAGAGGGCTTATATTATATACTTAATAGTAATAATATTAATTTATTTATTAGGCTATTAAACTACTTATAAGGTTTAATAAATAACTAAGGGGTCCCTAAGTATTAAAGGCGCTAATATAAATAGAAATAATATAACTAAAGGGGCTAATTTTATTTTATTAATTCCTATATTATATATATATAAGGCAAGCTTATAGTTAAAGTAAAGACTCCTATATATAAAGGATATTCCTTAAATAGGCGCTCTTATTAAGCCTTAACCCTTTATAAGGCTTTATGCGAGATCTAGCCGCGTATATAGCTATATAATAAGCTAGATAGTTATAGAGGCATATTAATATATTACTTAGCTTAGGCGGCCTCGCGCTCTATAAGCTAATTCGCTAAAATAAGCTTAATAATCCTCTATACCTTAAAAAGGTCTATTAATAAGGTATTTATATAAGACTTAATAAGATAATAAATACCCTTATATCGCGATATAATATATATATTAAAATAAAGGTATTAATTTATTTATACCTTAATAAACCTTTACTTATAGAGATCTAACTAAGTCCCTATAATATAGCTTACCTTATTAATATAACTAGGGATATAATAATTCTTAAACTCTTTAAGTCTCTTATTATATATCTCCTTAGTTAATAATATTATAATCTTATATTAATAACTATAAAATTTATTTTATTTCTTATATCTTTTAAGATTACTCTTATCTTAAATAAAAATAATTTTATAATAAATTAAGACTACCTTATTAATATATTATAAGCAAAGTATTAAGATTAATATAAAGAAATAAGAAAGAAAAAAAAATAATATTTATATAAATAAAATAATAATCTATAAGTATTATAAAAGGAAGGCTAACTTTATAAACCTTATATATTAATTATAGCTCTATAAGGGCCTATATATAATTATCCTTTTCCTTACTATTAAGGAATATAAATATAATATAAAAAAATTATTAATAGGTATTAACTCTAATTATATTAAGGAGAGATATCTTATACTTATTAATCTTATATATATAATCTAATAAAAATACTTTAAGATATACTTTAATATATCTAAGTAATTATAAATATATAAATAAGATTACTATAATTTTATTAATTTTATTAAGATAAATATAACTCTAAAAACCCTTATTTTTAAGTTATTTAGCGAGGGTATATATATTACTTTAACCCTTAGTAAGCTCTTATTTACCCTATATAATATAATTATAAATATCTTATTATATAATAAGAATATTAGTTTCTAAGTATAAGAAAGACTTAATCCCCTTAGCCTAGATATTAGCCTTAATAAGCTATTTAATTATTACTCCCTCTACGCTTAATAATTAATAATATACGGGATATATTAGTAGACTAATACTTAGCTCGTAATTATATATATTATATTAAGCACTAGGCTAATATCTTAGAGTCTATATAGTCTTATAGAGGCTTTTCTTTGCCGTGATTAAGAAGAGGTAGCTTATCCGGTATAATCCGGTCTCTTAGATCTACTTTACCGAGGCTAAGGGCTTATAGCCTACCCCATGGTCATAAGCGAATATAACTTTATTTCTATTATTCTTTATTATCCTAGATCTTCTAATAATAAAGGCATAGCCTCGCGGCGCTACCTATGTATTAATTGCGATATAAACTTCCTCCCGGGAAGTATAGATACCTTTAGGTAGGAGTATATTATCGGGGAAGGAAAGAGAGGCATAAATTAGGTCTATTAGATTAAGGGAAGGGCATAGTAAGCTAAAGTAATGCTATAGAAGCTACTAATCGTTAGATTAATACTATAGAGGGTATTAATTATTGAGTTGAGGGACTTCTAATAAGGCCATATAACCCTCTTATATAATAGATCTTATTTGTACCGGGGCCGGTGCGCTGGGCATGTGACTTATTTGCACCGGCCCCGGTGCAGGTATGGCTTCCCTTGAGGTCATGAGTGATTACGTAAAGCCGGAGATCGAGCTTAGGCCGTCTGGAGCCTGTAGGCAGCAACACCCATTCTCGGATCACCAAGCCCCAGCTGAAGCTCACTTGTTTACATCAGTGGAGCTTACAGTCCATCTTTCTTCTTACATCCAACCTATATATACCCCAACAAGAAGAATGTGAACACCGGAAAGCTTTGGTGATTCTTTCTCTTTTTTTTTGCGCTAGCTTTAACGCCGGAGTGTCAGCAACGTTCCATCGTCAATACTCCTCTCATACAGTCAGCGCACTCTCATCATGGGAAGTCAACAGGAACAAAGACACCAGACCGAGGATGCGAAACATGAAGATGAGATTCAGTACGGCACAGTGGGCATTACCCAGGAGGAACTGGAGGAAAAGTGAGCCCATTTCTACCAATTGCGCCTACATCAATTAATATCCTTCAAGATACCCGAACCGCCCAAAGAATCACTCAAAGACCCTAGTCTTCTCTGAGCTGTTTCGAGAATTGTTTAATCCATTAAGCGAAAACAAGAAGCAAAATGCCACCGGTGCAGGCCCTAGAAAGGCATTCAGAGGTGTCAATAAGCTCTCACCCCACGAGCAGCGACGACACATTATCGAGCGCTTCATCATTCGATGGCGCAAAGAAGTCGGTCCCGATTTCTACCCTGCCCTACGTCTGATCCTGCCCGACAAAGATCGCGACCGCGGTGTTTACGGCCTCAAGGAGAATGCCATAGGAAAGCTCCTTGTGAAGTTGATGAAGATCGACAAGAGCTCTGAGGATGGCTATAATCTTCTGCACTGGAAGTTACCTGGTCAAACCACTGCCTCTCGCCTGGCTGGTGACTTTGCTGGACGATGCTTCGAGGTCATCTCGAAGCGCCCAATGCGCACAACTGTCGGCACCATGACAATCGCCGAGGTCAACGAGCAGCTGGATAAGCTTGCGGCGTCTACAGGAGAGACAGAGAACCTGCGTGTCTTTGAGACTTTCTATAACCACATGAACGCTGAAGAGTTGATGTGGCTTATTAGGATCGTCCTGAAGCAGATGAAGGTCGGTGCCACGGAAAAGACCTTTTTGGATCTCTGGCATCCGGACGGCGACGCCCTTTTCAGCGTTTCTTCGAGTTTAAGGCGAGTGTGCTGGGAACTCTCCAACCCCGAGATTCGGCTTGAGCAGGATGAGGCGGGTGTTGCTCTTATGCAATGCTTCCAACCGCAACTTGCCCAATTTCAGATGCCTGCGTCTTTTCAGAAAATGATTCAACTTCTCCGACCGACAGAGGAAGACCCTGAATTCTGGATTGAGGAGAAACTAGATGGCGAGCGCATGCAAATGCACATGGTCGAGGACAAAAAGCACCCCGGCGGCCGGAGGTTTTGCTTCTGGTCAAGAAAGGCCAAGGATTACACGTACCTCTACGGCGACGGACTTCAAGATGAGAACTCGAGTTTGACGCGACATCTCAAGAAGGCCTTTGCATCAGGTGTCAAAAATCTGATTCTGGATGGCGAAATGATTACCTGGGATATGGGCGTCGACAAGATAGTCCCTTTCGGCACTCTCAAGACGGCCGCTCTCGCAGAGCAGCAGAACAAGTCAGATACAAACTCGGCTGGTCACCGTCCTCTATTCAGGGTTTTTGATATCCTCTACCTCAATAACAAGCCATTGACTCAGTACACCCTACGAGATCGACACCGCGCTCTCGAAAAGGCCGTCAAATCTGTTCATCGACGTCTTGAAATCCACAACTACACCAGCGCAACAACTTCTGACGCTATTGAGCCACTTCTCCGTGAAGTCGTGGCCAATGCTTCAGAGGGCCTTGTGCTCAAGAACCCTCGTTCTATGTACCGCCTCAACCACCGAAACGACGACTGGCTCAAGGTCAAACCTGAATACATGTCTGAATTCGGCGAGTCCCTTGACTGTGTCATTATCGGTGGCTACTACGGCTCAGGGAAGCGTGGTGGAATGCTTTCGAGTTACCTGTGTGGTTTACGAGTGACACAAAATCACATCCAAGCTGGCGCAAATCCTGAAAAGTGCTTCAGTTTCTTCAAAGTTGGAGGTGGATTCCGTGCCGAAGACTATGCAGAAATCCGACACCGAACTGAGGGAAAGTGGATAGAGTGGGATCAAAAGAACCCGCCCTCAGAATACATCGAACTTGGTGGAGGTGAGCTCAGACAGTATGAGCGGCCAGATATGTGGATTCGTCCCAAAGATTCGGTCGTTGTTTCAGTGAAAGCAGCGAGTGTTGGCCCCTCAGACCAGTTTGCTCGTGGATTCACTCTGCGCTTCCCACGATTCAGGCGCCTCCGGTTGGATCGGACATGGGACACTGCCCTGTCCCTAGAGGAGTTTCAGGAGCTGAAAGACCGAGTTGACGAAGAGTCAAAAGAAAAGGCCATGACGATTGAAGATAAAAAGAGACGGAATCCCAAACGAATCAAGAGGGAGCTTGTTATAGCCGGAGAGGATTCGGCGCCGGTCGAGTTTGAGGGCGAGAAGACAAAACTCTTTGAAGGATTGGAGTTTTGTGTACTTTCTGAAGCTCTGAAGCCCTACAAGAAGACCAAAACTCAACTCGAGTCCATTATCAAAGAAAATGGGGGCACAATCTCTCAAAGAGCGGCACCGGGTACAAACATGGTGCTTATTGCCGACAAGAAGGTGGTCAAGGTGGCTAGTCTCATGAAGGGAGGAGACGTGGACCTTATCCGTCCCAAATGGATCAAAGACTGCCTGGAGCAGGATTTGGGACAGTTCTTGCTGCCGTTTGAGGAATCACACTTGTTTCACGCTACAGAAGCAATGGAGCGCGCGGCGGAGCAAAATACGGATCAATTTGGAGACAGCTACGCTCGAGATATGTCCATTGATGAACTCAAGAATCTCATGGACTGTATGCCCAAGATCGAAGACGGGGAGCCATTCAACAAGAATGAGTTTCTACAGCAGCTTGAAGAGCACGGCAAAGATCTGGGCAACTTGAGGAGCTTCATTTTCCGGCGCTGCGTGGTGTTGTTTCATGGGATGGACACCGGTATCAATCGGGTCTCTCGGTTGAAGCACTTTGTCAAGTATGGTGGAGGAAGTGTCACCGAGGACGCAGGCGACTTATCTGTGACACATGTCGTGATAGAGGGAGGTGATCCAATGCAAATGGGTGAGGTGGCCGATATGGTCCGTAAGGAGCTGAGCTCAAGACGCACACAACCCAGAGTGGTGGCTGGAAAATGGATAGAGGATTGCTGGAAGGAGGGCACATTGCTTGATGAGGAGCAGTTTGTGGTTCCATGAAGAACAATGGGTATTTAACAAGTGTATACTACCTAGCCTTTATGTTTATTTATGCCTTGAGGATTAGACGCCATCAAAACGACCGACCATGAAAGCCTATTTTCCAAGAGTCAAGAACAGTCGGTCTCCAACGTCTCCCAGTCCGGGCTTAAGCATGCCAGTTGATGTCAACTCCTTGTCGACTCCAGCAATCCAAATCTCTGAGCCCTCGGGCCACTCGGCAGCAACTCTCTTGACACCCTCCTCGGCACCAATGACAGCGAGGATGATAATCTTCTTGGCTCCCCATTCACGGAGGGTCTGAATAGCGGCGGCGCAGGTTCCGCCAGTAGCGATGACGGGGTCGACGAGGATGGCAAGGCTGCTAGCGTTGCTCGACGAAGCTTCGTCATCGGGGATCTGCTGGGGAAGGTTGTTGTAGTACTCGACGGGGTCCAGCGTTGAGGGTTCGCGGTACATGCCGAGGTGGTGAACCGGGACAGGTATGGGGAGGATGGTTTGCACAGCTGAAGGCGTGTTAGTTCAGCCCGTTGAGACTTGGAGGGAGAGACAAACCTTCAACCATGCCTAGACCTGATCGGAGAATAGGAACTAGACACATGGTGCTTGGCTGGACGGTTGTGGAAGCAAATTCGAAACCCAATGGGGTCTCATCCTGTTGATGGATGGTCAGTACCTTTGGAGGCTTTCGACTTGGCGCATGAACTCTGATTACCTGAGGACCATCGGTGACTTCCAGCGACGAAGCCAGAGCTTCACACGAGACGATTAGGGAAATCTCATGGATCAGCGCCTTGACCTCGCGAGGGCTGATGGACTTGGAGCGAATCTGGCTCAGCTTGGCGCGGAGGCACGGGTGCTGAGAGACATGGACGTTGGGGGGTAGGGAAGACATTGTGTATGTACGCGACCGCCGAGACAAAGGATGTATGTCAATCTTGTGGTTTCACGTTAGTAGGATGGATGTAGGATCTACAGATGAAGCACCGCACGAGGGTTGCTGGGACGAGGCCAAGGAGAGGGAGAAGGAAAAGAAAGAGAGAGGAGGGGAGAGAGGGAAGAGGAGGAGACGGGCCCCTTTTGTATTCAGTACTTGGCGCATCCTCAGAGACACAGGCTCCCGTCTACACCTATCGTGTACAGTACTACCTGACTTACAGTGACCTTCTTCACCGGTTGGATCACAAGGACGGAAAGCTGGTGGGGTAATTACAGGCGGGAGCTTCCAGTTGCTTAGGTTGGACGGGCGGCGGCGGGGTGAGATAAGATAAGAGCTTCGGAGCTCACCGCTGGGACACACGGGACGGGAGTGAAACGCGGTGAGCTGCGAGGTAGAGGGTACTTATTTGCTAACATGTTATTATCTGACTGGTTTGTCTCCTGACTCTAGCAAGGATTAGAACGAATTGAACAGTCTTTGATGGATCCTTTAACACTATCATCAAGTATCTTGAAAGTTGTCTCCTTGCGTTATCTCACCCCTGGACCCTGGTCTCAATGGGTCGGGGACTCATACATATACGGGTAGCCATACAAATAAGATCACGTGACTTTCACACGGCTAGGCGTACAAATAAGATCCGTTATATAAGAGGGTTATATGGCCACCTTATAATTAGACCACATACCGCCCTTTTGCCCTCTTATAAGACGATTAATAGCTTCTATAGAATTAATTCTAATTGCCTCGCCTTATCCTAGCTATAATAGCTATAATTAACGACTCTTATAGCTTCCTAGAGGATACTCTCCCTCCTAAAGGCTAATTTCGCTTACGGGAGGAACTAATAGCAGCGATTAATGATTAGGCAGCGCCACGAGGCTATGCCTTTATCTCCTAGAGGTCTTTAAAGTCTATTAATAAGAGACTTACTATTACCTTCGCCTATAATTATATAGGAATCCTTATAGCCATAGGGAAAGGTATATAGAAGTCTATATTACGCCGTATAGGATACCTCTTCTCGATTATCGCTAAAGAGAGTATATATAGGACTCAATAGTATATATAGTATTATCCTAATCCTCGCTCTTATTCTTATAATTATACCCTAAGCTCTACTCTAATAGTATACCTAGTATATCGCTAACTATTACGGTTAAATAAGGCAATAATCCGCTAAATAGCTAACATAGGGATTTAACCTAAGGAGATTAGGTTATATTTATATAAGACCTCTAATATACTTACTATATAATAAGATATCTATAATTATATTACCTAGAGTAAAAGAGATCTTACTTAGGGCCAAAGTAGTATATATACCCTTATTGCCTAGCTTAATAATAATAGCTTTTAGAATAAAATCTAACTTAATAAGACTAGCAGGGTTATAGTAGTAATCTTTATATACCTAGAGTTATTAAAATACCTTAAATTATACCCTAAGGTACTTCTATTAAACTATATATATAAGACTAATAAGTATAAGATACCCCTTCTTAATATAATTAATATTAATATTTATTAATAATCCTTCTATATTATATTTACCTTTCTTAGCGGCGAAGAAGAAAATAACTTTACCTAGGCTCTTAAATAATTACGGCATATATATAAGCTTTATAGTATAGCTCTTCTTTCTATAATACTTACAGATTATTGCCTTACTTATATAAACACTATCTCCTCTCCTTCTTACTTCCCCGAGTTAGCCTTATACTTATATATATAGTATATTAATAAGGCTATCTTAACTTATTATTAGCCGGCATTTACTTAAGATAAAAGCAATACTTAATAGCAGAAAGAATAGGATTAGTTTATCGATATATAGTATAAGGTTACTAAATTAATTACTAAGGATATCTTTAATAAGAGGCTCGAGAAATAAAGAAAGCAATACTTTCCCTAATACCTCGCAGAGGTAGGCTATATTATAGAGACCTAGGTAAATCCTCATAAGGAGAAATTCATTAAAGCCTAAGTTAATTAATACCTCTACTTAGAGTAGTATATTATATCACGGGCCAAGGGGATTTATAGGCTTATTAAGAGCTACCTAAAGCATAATTAGATTAATCTCTTCGCTACCTAGAGGGCTATTAAGCTTATTTTAATGAATTAGCTTTATTAAATTAAGGGCAACTAGGCCAGGCAAGAGATTAATATACCTCTTAATATCTCTAAGGTATTATATAATAATATCCACGGCTAGGTATTATATAAGGCGCTATGAAAGATTAATACCTAATAGGCATAGTTACTTAAAGATATTCCGGTATATATAGGGGTCTTTATGATAAGTCTTAGATTACTTTATGCTTATACCTTTTAGCCTCTATTAATATAAGGGTAGCCCCTTTAGCTATATTATCTCGGGTTATATTAGTGCCTCCGGCGCTTAGGAACCCCCTAGCTTATTATTGAGCCCCATAAGTTATTTAACCGCCTAGTAGCTAATTTAATGCTACTACCGTTAAGCATATAGTATAAGCCCTTTATATTTAAGGCTATTAAGAGAGTATTATAGCCTAGGGCACCGCCGCAATATTTAAGGTATTATTAGTATAGCTATAGGATAAATACCAAAGTATACCTATTACGGTATAACTATTTACTAGATCCTCCTCCTTAGGAATTAAAGCTAGCCCTTTAATTTATATTAATAATATATATAGTAATATATATAATAACTCGCTTTATAAGCCGCTTAGTATCACCGGGGTCTCTATTAAGAGCTTCTATTATCTTAGAGACTATTATAATTATATATATAATAACCCGGGTTATATCCCCCCCGGCAATAATGCCGCTAGTAATTACGGAAGCCCCTATATTATAAGCTAGTAACCCCCATACTATCTTCTAATAATATATAGACTTATAAGCGGCCTAGTATACTATATTGCCCCGGGGAGCCCTAAAGACTAATTAATTATATTAGAAGGCTATAGGACTACTAATACGCTATAGTAAGGCGGAATATAGCTAATACCTTAATTATAAGTAGATAAGGAGATATTATAAAGATAGTAAAGTTAATAAAGAATAAACTAAGGAGGAGTAAATAAGTTATCTTAATTAGGATAAGGCTAAGAGTAAGTATATTAAGCGTAATATAGAGAAAGAGATAATATAATAGCTTTTCTCGCGGCGGCGAGGTATATAGGGAATATAAAATACGGCCGAGGAAGATCTTTAGATATAAGAGTAATTACACTAGACTAAGAACCCCCCCTATTAATATTTAAAGGAGCGCTATAATATATACTTTATATATATTAATAAAGAGATAAAGAAATTATTAATCTCCGAGTATATATATAATAGCTTAATAGCTTAATTTAATAAAGTAATTATTAAGTATATATATAGCATAAAGTAGACTTAGTAATTATATATACTTATAAAAGTAATAATACTATAAGGCAGCCTTTTAAACTATCTACTATATGCCTTACTAAGCCCACGATATATAGCTACTCTAATTAATACTCTAGATATAGATCCCTATCTACTCTGCCTCCTAGATAGTAGGCAGATATATTATTATCCCTATGGTAGGTATTAGCTAATAGGTCCCTCTTATTAAAAGTTTAGGTAGACCACGAAGCTATTAATCGAGGCCCTAAAGTATACTAATATCCTACTATAGGGTTATATCGGGGTTAAGGCGGGCCTCCCGTTAATCAAGGGCATAATTAAGATATATAATATACTAATTTCTAATAGCTACCTACCCCTACGGTAGTATATAAATATATACCGGGTTACCTTAAGGGGGGTAAGTAATAAAATAGGCTCTATCCCTAGCCCCGGGATTTATAGTGAAATAGACTATAGCCGATCTCTTATCTATAGGCAAGGTATACTACGTATATTACTACTAGACCGTGAATAAAGGTAAGTCATAGATAGGGATAAAATGCTATAGTACCTAAATCTACTAATTATTTAGCATAGGGGCTAGCACTTATTAATTACTCGGTATACTCCTCGCTAGGGTTATAGTATTATTAACGAAGATTAGGATATTAGGAGGGTTCTAATATTAGCTCTAATAATAATTAAATATCTTAAAGATTATATTATATATAAGAATAGAGAGTATCTTTTAATAAAAAAGTCCCGGCCTTATATATCTTATATATTAAGTCGATTTACTTATATCGTCGTCGTTACTTTAGTATACTTTATAGCCTCGGGGGGCTATATCCGCTACGTATAACTAACGCTAATAGATAATATATAATTTATTAAATAGCTATACTTATATTGAATTACTTATTATATTTAATTATATATATTACGGCTACTTTATTAGATAAAGAAGAGGATCTCTTACTTATATATATAACCCTCTTATATAACGGATCTTATTTATATACCTAGCCGTGTGAAAGTCATGTAATCTTATTTGTACGGCTACCCGTATATGTATGAGTCCCCCAATGGGTCCCTCTGTAGGTATCCACCCACCCGACTCTTCCTCCACCTCCACAATGAACAAACTCGACCAGGCGCCGCCCATGGCAGCCCTCCGGAATGTTTCTCCTTCCGAATGCCGTCATACCCGACAGTTCCATGCCACTAACACGATCAACAAAGATTTTTTCATTTCATCTCGAGACTTTCTAACGGCTGATTTTTCGAGTTTAAATATGGTTTTGTTGCACTGTCAACGTCGGTTCAGTTCGCTGCGACAACTGGATTGACGGTAATCGAAAATTCCGACGCGAAACTCACATAATTTGCGCCTCAACCGAAATCGTCGATTTCCTCAACATGCACGAGATTGCTCCTGAACAGAGGCGGCGCAGTAGCTCTGGGGCTTACAACGCACCGAATTCTTATACTGAGCTGGGAGAGATCCTTGCGCAACAGCCGATAGACGAAGATGCCGTCAGCGACACAGAAGCCCCAGCGTTGGACCCCGTACAACGACGCGACTCGGGTGTTTACAGTGTTCCTCGATCGTATAGCAACCTCGACGAAGTATCCCCTGTTCCACCGATCGAGGAGCCTCTAGAGGAATCCGAGCAAGATGTACGAGACCGGCCGAGACGACGGAGTAGCTTTGCCCGCCACGAGGGGCCGATTTTCGAACCGGAGCCTATCCCGGAGGAGGCAAAGGAGAGGAGTGTATCTAGGTTGGCCACCAAGCTATACACGCACTCGTACCTCGTATTCTTTGCGATTCTTGGAACATTGGCCCGTCTAGGCCTGACGGCATTAACCCGGTACCCTGGCACTCCAGTCATATTCAACACAATATGGGCAAACTTTACAGGAAGCGCAGTAATGGGATTCCTAGCTGAAGACCGTAAACTGTTTCGAAACGAATGGGGCAACGCGACATACGACGAAGCGATAAAGCAAGCCAAGCAAAAGCGCAAAGACGAAGAAGACGGGTCTAGTTCAAGTCAGCAGAAGGATGTGGATTTGGCGGCTGCAAAGAAGGCGCATCTGGCTATGAAGAAGACGATTCCCCTGTATATTGGATTGGCTACGGGGTTTTGTGGGAGTTTTACCACGTTTTCGAGCTTTATCAAGGATGCGTTTCTTGCCTTGTCGAATGACATGGTTACGCCGGGATGGTCAGATTCGCCGACAAGTCGTAATGGGGGTTACTCGTTTATGGCTATGTTGGCTGTTATCATCGCTACGGTATCACTCTCACTCTCGGGCTTGTTTCTCGGAGCTCATATCGCTATTGGCCTTGAGCATGTCACGCCGACGATCCCTTTTACTCTGAGTCGCAGGGTGCTCGATCCCTTGGGCGTTTTTCTCGGTTGGGGTTGCTGGCTTGGAGCCGTGCTTTTGGCCATCTTTCCACCACATGAATCTTGGCGTGGTCAGGCCCTTTTCTCGCTGGTGTTTGCACCTTTGGGCTGTCTGGTTCGGTTCTATCTGTCCCTGCATCTCAACGGCAAGATGGCGACGTTTCCAGTTGGTACATTCACAGCCAATGTTCTCGGTACAGTACTTCTTGGTATGGCATATGATCTCGCCCATGTGCCGTTAGGCGGCATTGTAGGGTGTCAGGTGCTGCAGGGGATTGAAGATGGCTTCTGTGGTTGCTTGACGACGATATCAACATGGGTTACTGAACTTGGAAGTTTACGACGGAGGAGTTCGTGGATATACGGAACGACAAGTGTTGTTGTGTCGCTCGTGTTGATGATTGCCATCATGGGGGGTTTACGGTGGAGTGACGGGTATGGTAAACTGTTGTGCAAGGTATAGAACGGTTTAAA
The DNA here is from genome assembly GCA_025433615.1 of Fusarium sp. LHS14.1. Taxonomy (NCBI): domain Eukaryota; kingdom Fungi; phylum Ascomycota; class Sordariomycetes; order Hypocreales; family Nectriaceae; genus Fusarium; species Fusarium sp. LHS14.1. The sequence goes on from CM046482.1 coordinate 2,458,043, forward strand.
GATATAGACTGCTAAAGAATAGTTATTGCCCTCGAGTTCACAGCTCGGTTGTTAGTCTCGATACTTCCTTTGCCTGGGTGAGTATAAGCCATGTGGATGATGGAGCTTTCTGCCATCTATGGTTAGTACAACAAGACTATTCACTCACGAATCACTGCAAGGCACCTGGATTAGCACCAGACGAATAAATAATAGTTATGGAACGAGCGGGCACAACAAGAGGACGATAATGCCAGTCCGTAGTTGCCTTTGTGAACTCCCTCGGCCCTCGAACTAGGTAACGTGCCCCCCAGGGAGGCAACGCAGTGTGGCAGGAGCTCCTGGTTTAGTCAGGCCATCCTGCCCGTTTGCTAGGCCATCACTCTTGACTAGATATTGATTGTCGACTACCTGTTCAACCACTTCATCTCCCTAGCCTTCTTCCCTCTACCAAATTTCTTGTCTCGATTCGTATTTCTCTATCAACATCCACCGTTAATACATCAACTACGATCACTATCGTTCCGCTATGGACTCAGATTCTGTGGACTCAGATCCTATGGACTCGGATCCCATGGATTCGGATGCCGGGGACTCGGATCTCATGGATGCGGATCCCGTGGACGCGGATACCATGGACCCGGATGTCATAGACTCAGATCCTATGGACTCGGATACTATCGAGACGGCAGGTCATATCCTCATGTCTATGGCTTCCGACGAATCACACACGCCACTCCCTGGAATAGATCCCCCTGAAGAGAAGCGTCAAGTGCCAACCGTGGTCATATCACCAGCCTCCCCCGTAACCATGGATGCCGACACCCCTCCTGAAACCCCAATCAGGAACGACCTGTTGGGGCCGAAAGGTTTCCATACACAGCCCCTTGAACTACGGGTCAAGAAGCCTGCTTCTGTAGAAGAGGAAGTCGGGCCAGATGGACTGCCAGATGAACTGCCAGACGGACTGCCAGGTAGAGAGTCAGAACCAATTTACTACCCCCTAGACTACTATCGCAACAAAACTGCGATGGATGACAACACACCAGGTTCAGACACAAACAGAGTGGAGAACGACCGCTACAATATCTCTGCTCAGGAGTATGTGAGTTCCGCTATGGAGGAGCCTTTGGAAGATGCTCAGGCCTCTTCCGAAGTATCATACTGGGAGCTTCCAGTCGAAAAGCCTGCAGAGCTCATGATGCCGTGCGGACAAGCTTTCAGGCCAGGGACTCCGAAACACTTCGAAGACCTCCCTCTCGTCGAACCAGTCTGTTATAGACAGAATGAAGAAGGAGAAGTCTGCGGGCTGTATGCCAAAATCGGATGCCCAGGTTGTCACCTTATTGCTGTATGTCCCCCAGAATCATGACCGAATCACTGTGCTGACCTGCTCAGTACTGTACTTTGGAATGCCAATTGGCCAATGAAGATGCCCACCAATGCCGTGGTGCCGAAGTAGAGAAATATTCCAATATTGGGGACTCTCTGAAATTGTCTCCTAAAGATCGCATCGGGATCTGCTACCCATGGGGATTATGGCCCACCATCGATGTCCTGCAACTCCAGAAGAACGAAGGTGTTGAATTTGATGGATTCCTCAACATTCTATTGACCGGAGGTATGGCAGCCAGCATTGAATGCCCATCGTGTTCGAAATATGCTGACACTCAAAGGTCCAAGCCTTCGCACTCTTGTCAACACCATCGCCAACATTCCTGAAACAGCAAATCCTATACTCCATTTATCGAGCAATGAGCTGGATATACAGCCGGTCGTCCAAACACTCACAGTCTTGCTTCTCTTAACAGATCGGTCCTGTGAGGATCGGTACAATGCTGAAGCAGCTGTCTATGTTTGGTACTCAAGCTCGATCCCCAGTCCCATGATGAAACATATTCGGAAAGTTGCCCTAGGGCCAATCGCAGATGCTTTTCGGAAAGCCATGAGAGCCTACCTACATTACGGCGTCAAGTCAATGCCAATTCGGTTTCCTCGAGGGAACTGCTCAATTGTAGTCGACATTACTTTAAGGGAGTGGAAGGCGGTCTTCCACTACATATTCCGCAGTGAAAAGACAGACATTGAAAAGCTAAAGAGCATGCGTACCGATGACAGAAAATATTGTGAGGACATTGAGACCCGTGTCTAGAGGGCACCACATATGCGGGTACTTGGGATGCTCAAGTGGGAGACGGATGGAATGCTTCAACCTTATGGCCTTCCTCTACGCAAAGATCTGGAGATAAACCCGTATGTATCTCTACTGGCCCCAAGCATGATGGTCTTCAAGTGGCACGAGAACTGACAAGAGCAGATTTTTGGTTACACCCCAGGGCATCCCACTTCCCGGCATCACCAGCGAGCCCGTTACAGAATGGCCGATTTCGGCTATCCTTGGCCAAGATTCAGGCCCAGCAACAAACGACGTCTATGGAAAGATGTTTTACTATGTCCGTTCGCTCTGCCTCAAGTTTCAGCGGCGCCTTCGGTCTCTACAGGTGGAGTTCAGTCTACTGAAACGAGATCCCTTGGACCTGCCATCAATCTTCAATAACCAAGGCCACAGAAGATTTGACCGTATTGATGTGAGAGCTCACATGTCTTTTCAGATAAATGCATGCTAACGAGGTTCAGACGGGCGCGAACTTTGATGTGGTTCCAATGGCTGTTGCCGCCCCCCTGAGCTATCTACTTCAACATGTAGACATGAACCCCCATGCGACCATGTTAGGCATATGCAGACTTTCTACGTTGGCCGCCTCCTCGGAGCCGACAAAGGAAGACCTGGCAATGGAGGATCGGCACTTTGACGCGCCTATGGGCACCAAACTGGACGAGCTCGCGCCGCCCGTGAGCCGCGAAAATGAGAGATCTATTGATGGAACCCGCCGCACGTGGGGACTATTCATGTGGCGGAATTGGGACAAGTTTTCGGATCAGTAGGTGTATCTCTCTGTTTATCTAATGGCTTCAGCTTACAGAGGTGATGCAGTTATCTCAAGTCGCCTCATTATTTCCAAGAAATCTCCAAGCATGTCCTCGGGTATCACCCTCGTTTGAGCGGCCGCTTAGACACTAGATTTGCTGGCCTTGTCCTCAAAGCACGAAACACAATCACAACTCGCTGGCCTCACCGTCTCATCCATGCTCGCAGCAACACACCATCTCGGGCAGACTTTGATAACTGGATGAGTTGGGGTTATCCTTACGGATTCCGATGGCTCGAATGGTCAAAGGTGACTGACGTATGTCCAGGAGCTATGCATAATTGGCTTCAGTTGTGCTGGTTCGAGTGGAATTATAGCCGCCGATGTACCCCTGAACAGTTCGCCGAGACGATAGCCGAAGGCATAGCCCCGTTAGTATCGGTCTTTCACCCGTCTGGGGAACTTGTGCATCCTCCCAAACGAGAGGAAGGGGAGAGCTCGGGTGAAAAGAGAAAAGCAGAAGCAGAGGTAGAAGAGAAAGAAGAGGAAGCAGAAGAAGCAGAGGGAGAGGAGTCCATGGTAGGTGGCGAGAGCCCGAAGAAAAAGAAAAAGAAGAAGAGCAAGAAGAAGAAGAAGAAGAAGTGATAAAGACAAGGCACAGGGACGTGGATGAGTTCATGCCGACTACCGTGTATGATATTAGACTTGGTTGACTTCAAGAGGTATAGCAAATATGAGTAGGCACTTGGCAATTATTGCTGTGGTGTTTGGAATCACGAATTTATGATGGGCAATCGGTGACTTGATAGATGCAGCATGCGGAGTTGGAAGCTACAGAGCTGCATCTTGACGTTATAGGGGATATGAGGGTAGAAACCAGGCACCGAAGAATCTTACTGTTCTCTGTTTTTCAAATCCTGCTAGATTTGAAGGTTCCCTTTCAGCACTGTATCAGGTCGGGTCAATTGACGTTTGACTCAAACGCGGTGAGACTTGGCTCCGTGCCTAGACGGAGAACCACGCGTTCTCGTGGCTGGGGCCTACATCATAGGGCGGCTCGAAATAGGCAGGACACAGTAAACACCCCAAAAGAGAACACTGTACGGGATCATTCCTGTTTGATCCCATAAACAAAGGAGATGGGATGCCTCCCTCTCTCATCACGATGATATCCAGTGTGAGTGATGTCGTGATACTTGGCGCAACTTGGGCTCGACTCAAACAAAGAGCCAAGTAGCAAACTGCCTTTTTCGTTGATTAAGCATTCCGATAGTCAAGGCAGACAGCAATGGCTCCAAGCCATGGCGGACACTTGACGCCAGGCCAGGCAGATTTTCGCACGGAAGAGTCACTAGCCTGAAGCCTTCTGAGCATAACGCGAATGCAGGCACAAGAAAATGTGCAACAAAGCTCGCCAATCTCGACCAATCAGATGAAGGTAAAAGATTTAGAGCTGGGGACCCGGCAGTTGGGGTCTTGTAGCGGCCAACTAAATATCAAACACCAGGTCCTCTTTGGTTGGAGAGATTTCAGCCCTACCTCGATGGTGCCTCCCTGATCCTTGACATTGGACAGCTTTGAGCCAATGGTTTTCTTCCTCTATCATTCTGCGTTCCGTTGCGGGAGAAAAAGCCTGCGACAGAGTCTAGGCCACCCGCCTCAAGTCGGTCTGGATCAGAAGTGAACCATTGGCATGGGGAAGAAGCATCATTTGCACACCTTTTCCGTGACCATGTCCCCACGGGGGTTCTCGCATTTCATTTGTTAAGAGGTCCCCGAAAATAGGTGGTCATTGTCGCACAAGCTAGCACGGCAGAGAGAGACAAGAGCTCAGCTGGACCACCGCTTGTTGGCGCAAGCCTAAAAAAAACCAAGGGCTTGAGGCCGTAGAGAAAACCAGCCACCTCTAAGATCTAGGCCTGGACCACACCGCGGCGGTGGGCCAAGTGAAGCTTGCTCATGCCCGTTGAACTGGCTCCAATGGTAGGAAGCCATGGCTTGCAGAGAGGCGTCGTGGGCGTTGGGATGGGCTTTGGTTTATGTACCGGCGTGGCTGCCACCGTGATGAAGCTGCCTGTTCGACCTCTATTTCTTACTATTCATTCTTGTATTATTGTGAAGAGACCGCAAGGTCGTCCTCGTCATGTATCCAAGCCAGGCCGGCGTCAACGCTTCTGCGTTTGACGCCCGCTACGAACCGCAAGCGACCGACGACTCATCGTGGGACCGAGACGGACCCAAGTTTCCTTCCTCGAGGCAGAAGAGGGCCAACTACCGACCCACGGCCCTCCGATGGTACTTTATCGCCGGGCTTATACTATGCATCATGGCCGTCATGGGTCTTGTTGTCTGGGCGGAGCTCCAGATGCCCAACTCGGAAGAGACTGCGACGATTATCGACAAGAGAGAGATTGAGGAGAGGCAGGAGGCTACTGGTGGGCAGAGGGTTTCTACTACGCTTATCGTGAGCGAGTTTACAAAGTTGGTTACTGTGCCTGGTACGACGGGCAAGTTCACCACCATGGTTCCGACGACTACATATGCAACTTCCTGGAACTATTCAACAACTGTCCAAGATGGTTCGACTATTATGAGCTCCGACGTCACCGTCGTTCCAACAGTGGTTGTCACGGAGTTTGTCGTCACACAGCCTCCCCAAGTGACCGAGATCATTGTCACTAGCACCATCACAGGCGGCACCGTCATCTACAGCAGTGTCTCTGGCGCCGTAACTCCTCCTCCCGCGTACACCAGCCCCTTTACCAGCATTGCCACAATAACCAGTACTCTCACGATACCGGGCAGTGAAGATACATCTTACGGCACTTTTACCTCGGACGAAACTAAAACTGTCGTCAAAACAATTGTCGAGGATGGTACTACGAGGACTGAATCGAGTCTTGTTACTCGACCGATTGTCAGCGCTTTTCCGAGTATTGGAGAGACGACTGCCGCTCCGAGTGTATATGTTTCGTATGGAAAGATTACCATCACGTCTGTTTATACTGTTCAGGATACTTTCAACGAGAACGGCAAGCAGAAGCCCAACCAGGGAGAGAAGCCAAACCAGGAGGAGAAGCCAAACGAGGGAAAGAAGCCAAATCAGGAAGAGAAGCCAAACCAAGAGGAGAAACCCAACCAAGGAGAGAAGCCCAACCAGCAAGAGAAGCCGACGGCCAAGCCCCAACCGACTGAAAAGGTCATCAACGTTGTCACTGTGGATCCTGACAGAACGGTGAAGAAAGTTGAAAAGGTAGGCCCGGTAACTTTTGTCACCAAGGTCCAAGAGAACGATGTCGAGACTTTGGTCATCGCACCGGGCCGCAAGACCGTCGTCAGCAAGTTTGATGCTATTGAAACGACCGTCAACGTCGTGGCCACAGGGGCGAATGGAGTATTGACTACGAACCAAGTCGTTCAGACAAGGCCCGCCTCCTATGCTACCTATGTGAAGCCTGTTCCACCCACGGCCGTTGTCAGCAAAGTCGAAGCTTATGAGACGACAGTAAATGTTGTCAAGACTGGTGCAGATGGCTTGTTAACCACAAACCAAGCTGTCGTGACAAAGGCCGCTTCTTATGTGGTCAAGCCTGCTCAACCTACTGCGGCATACGAAACTACGGTTGACGTTGTTACGACTGGTGCTGATGGTTTACCGACGACAAACCAAGTTGTCAAGACGGTCCAACCTGGGGAAATCGCCAGCAAGGCTGAAGCATATGTGACTACAGTCGACATCGTCACGACTGGTGCGGATGGCTTGCCGACTACGAAGCAAGTTGTCAAGACAGTTCAACCTGGCGCAATTATCAGCACAGCTGAGGCATACGTGACTACTGTTGATGTCGTCACAACTGGTGCGGATGGCAAGCCCACAACGAACAGGGTCGTCATGACCAAGAGTGCGTCGTTAGTAACCATCGACAACGCTGCTGATAGCGAGGCCACAACTTTTGTCAGCTCAGTTGAAGCTTTCGAGACCACTATAGATGTGGTTTCAACTGGCACCGATGGACGTCTTACGACTGGTAAAGTTGTGACGACGAAAAGTGCCTCCCTTGAGACTATCGTCAAGTCCGCCGATCCTTTCAAACCCACGACCATTCTCATCACAAAAGGCACTGGCAAAGCCAAGCTCACGACGATCACCTCAGACCGCAAGGAGTCTTCAACATATGTATCAACCATCAAGGGAACCACTCGAACGTATTCGAAAACCACAACTGTTCATCCAACCGCCACAGATGAGTCTTCGACGGACGAGGATGGAGAAAAGGGTGGAACTGTCAAGACGGTCGTGACGGTGTACGAACTCGACGCTGGGAAATACTTTTTGGGAAAGTTTTTGCCTGCCATGTTGGCTGTCATGCTTTCTATCCCGGCGCGTGTCATCGACCTCAACGCTCAGCAGTATCAACCATTCTACGCCTTGAACCGACCTAATGGTGCTATGGGCCCTCAGTCGATGAACCTTCACTTCAGCGGCTGGACTGGCTTTCTCCAACCCTTCAGAGTGCTTTTTCAAGGTCATCCTGTACCATTCATCAGCATGATAATCGTCTGGTGCTCTGCATTAATGGCCCCCATTGCTGTCGAGGCCATCGGTTTCAAGTTGCACGGCAAATGCAAGATCAACGCGTTTGAAGGATGTGCCCCAGCTCTAGGAGTATCTCCACAACCTACCCACTTACTTCTCGCACTCTTGGCTTTTACAATCGTCCTTCTCTGCTGTCTACTCTTCTTCCTACGCAACTGGGACACGGGCTTGTATGCAAACCCCTGGAGCGTTGCTGGTATTGCTTCGCTGGCATCTAACAGGGAGATTCGACCGAAAAAGGCATCAGAAAACAAAATTGCAAAGGAAATGGCAGAAAAGCGATATGGGTTTGGACTTTTCGAGAATCGAATGGGTCAGACTGAATACGGTATCGTCTTATACGACGACGCGGGTGAAAATCTCCACGACGAGGGAACAGTATCCGACTCCAACTCTCTCGACTCACACACGGCTGTTGGTGCGAAGAAGCGAAGACGAAACCCCTTCATGGTCCTAGGAATTGCGTGGCGTCTCGTCTTTTTGGTGTTTTTGCTGGGCTTGATGGCTTTCCTACTTTACTACCATCTTACCCTCGACAAGCCGTTAAAGTCGTTTAGGAAGTTTATGAACAGTCAGACTTTTGGTGTGAGATTTCTGTTTGCTACTTTTGGTGTTGTCATTTCGTTTAGTTGGACAGCATTCTTTAACAGTAAGCGCACTCTGATCTTTACTCTGGGAGTTGTTGCTGACTATGATAGGCATTGCCATGATTATGCCTTACCAGGTCATGTCTCGTGGTCCTCAGACTGCGACAAACTCGGTGCTCCTCACTCGCCCGACGAACGGTGTCTCGGGCTTCTGGTCAGCCATCAAGCACGGGCAACCTTTCCCAGCCATCGTCGCCATCATGAACATTCTATCCGAATTCATGCCGATTCTCCTCTCCAACATCCCCTACTCCCTCTCGCAGGTCAGAATCGCGCACGACATCTGCACGCAGCTCTCGGTGGGCATCTTGTCAGCCATGGCACTCACCATCATCAGCAGCTTTGTGGTTCGCTGGCCAGACATGCCGGTGGACCCTCGTTCTGTAGCCGGCGCGATGTACTACGTCAGTGAGAGTGTGATGGTGGATCATTTCAGTGGAATGGCAAGCATGGATAACAAGGAGCGTGAGAGACGTATTCGGGAACTCGGGGGCACATATATCTACGGCGAGTTGACGACGAGGACAGGCGAGAAGAGGCCTGCTGTTGAGTGGGATGACCGCACGCTGGGGATTATACCCACGGCACCGCAGCATCCCATGGAGGGTGTGCATATGAGGGATGACACACATGCGAGAATGGAGGGTGTTGATACGGCGTATCATGGTTTTCAAGGGGGGACGGTGCATACTTGACGGCGTTTTTGTGCATTGGTTTGAAATGGTTGGGAGGGGGTAATGAACATAGAAAGGAATTGCATATAGAAATGAGAAACTGGTCATGATTGGATATGCTACACGACAGGAGTACTGCTTAGTGGAGTTGAGCTGATGGATCATGGATGGATCGAAGAGATGAGGCTCAAGCAAATTGAAAACCAATTCAGAAATCGGAATCGATCAGAAGTTGTAACAGAAGTTTTACTTGCTTATTCTTTTACTTGAATACCGAGAGTGAGGCTTTACGGGAGCAGATTTGAAATCCCTGATCGAATCAATCCTCCTCCAACTCAGGGTATCTCCGCCAGATGCCATCCCCGTATGCCTGGCGCCTGTCGCTTTCCAGGTACTTGGCGATGTTGGGCCTGGCCTTGACTTCTGCATACAACTTGAAGACATCGTCATACTTGCCAGACTGCTCCAGTGCTTGGACTGACTTGGGAAAGGCAAATGCCGTACCATCAACACACTACAGAGTTAGCACTGATATTAACATAGTCGAGGCGTTTCTTACCTGGAATAGCACCAGATCCACATATGTCAGACTGTCGCCGTACAGCCACGGGCCTTGGCCGCTGGTCTTTGCTTCGAGAAGTCGTTGCATGTAGCCAAAGAACTTGGGGAGGCGTTCCTTGATGAAGTACTTGGACCGCTTCTTAGCCTCCTCCTTTTGATCTTCATAGTACAGGCCGACAGCGATGGGATGGTGAGTATCGTGAATCTCGTTGACAAGACCATCAATGATGGTCAGAGAGATCTGGTTCAGGTGATAGACAGCGTCACGCTCCTTGGGAGCCAGACCAAGCTTGGGGGCGAGATAGAGGAGGATGTTGGGCAGTTGGTTGATAAGCAAATCACCATGTTTGAGAATGGGAGGTGCCAAAAGAGGAGGGTTGTGAGCATCACCACGGCTCTCAGCTGAGATGTGGCTCAGGACGGCGGGGACAGCCTTGTCAGGCGTCTGTGCAATGTCCGAGTAGGGGACGCCAGCTTCCTCAAACAAAAGACGAACGAATTCACCGCGACCAGGAAGGCCGGGCCAGTAGATGAGTTCATACTCTGGTTGAGACATGATGAAGTGAAGTTGTCACGATGGTGTTTTGAGGAGTAAAATGTGAAGACGAACAATGACGGAGTGAGCTTGACTCTTTATTGAGAGGTGGGGTTACTTCCTTCCACGGCCAGTAAGCAATGCACGTTGCTCTTCTCTACGGGCTATGAATTCTACCGAAGCTGACAAGGCATAATCCATTGTTTTTCATCCCACCGACAAGCCGAACGAATCGAGTGATTGTGACTATGAAATCGTGCATCTTACGGCTCGTCGGCCGGAAGGCGGGGCGGGGGCGGGGGGAGCTATTGGGGACAATGATATCATTGTGGTGTTGAAGGCTCGTGATGGCAGGACAACAATGGAGTTTGTGAAGCAGGAATGCAAGAGAGGTACTTAGAGCTGGAGACGAGCTCTAGAATACTATCGATGTCGTTTTCGAGTGCCAAGCTTGTCTGGATTTATCTGTGATCCTACATAGGGACCCAGTAACCCAGGTGCCCTGGTAACCGATACGGAGCTTGAACCTATCAAGTCGGATTTAAGGTGGTTTCTTCCGAGACCAGGACAGTGGTTATAGCTACGCCATTTATTCATGGATCATGAACCTAAGATTTAGACCGCTGTAGAGCTCATGGAAGTAGAAACCATTCTATTTCAACTTCAAGAAATAGAAACAGAGCTCCCTAGCTTATCAGCTCAAACTTGAGACGGGAGCTTCCTAATCCCCGCGTTTGAGGCTTGCCCCACTGGAACTCCAACCATTCCACCTGGGCTACTAGGAGAGACAGCTCGCCATAGTGGAGCCTGATCACTATCGCACCTCAAAGTGACCTCCCCCACCTCCCGGTAACATCCCCCATCTTCCTCCAACTCATAACCATCTCATTCTCTCATCCCTCATCGACCATTGTTCAGCCTCACGTAGAGCAGAAACAATGGACGAAAAGGCTGGCCTCCCGCCTTACAGCTCTCTCTCACTACCTCCCCCTGCAGGCGTCTACCCTGTTCAATCGCGAGGTAGACGTTCTGTACGCCGATCACGCGCTCTCAGGCTCTTTGCTCTAGCGTGTCTTGTCTTTATTGTTTTTGCGCAATGGCGACAGATTGGATCTCGGAAAGTGACTACGCTTTCACTCAAGAAGCTCAATGAAGATGTTGAGACTTGCGAGAAGCTCCGTGCCAAGCCTCAGGACCCTCCCGGCCTCGGCCGCGATAAGAACGCTCGATATATCGATGGTGGCAAGCCGACCTTGATCAAGAACGCGACAATCTGGGTGGGCGAGCCTGTTGAAGGAACCAGCGCAGAAGATGCGCATGCTGGAAAAGGCTGGGAGTGGGTGTCAGGCGACGTCTTTCTTGAGAAGGGTCTTATTCAGCGCGTTGATAAGGATATCCTGCTTTCATCGCTACCTGATGATACCGTTGTTTACAACGCTCACGGCCGACGTCTCACAAGCGGCATCATTGACATGCACAGCCATGTCGGTGTGTACCCTCTCCCTTCGCTAGAGGGTACCGAGGATGGTAATGAAATGTCGGACAACATCACACCTTGGGCTAGAGCTATAGATTCGTTCTATCCCTTTGACCCTCAGCTTCAAGTCATCAAGTCTGGAGGAGTCACCACCTCACTCGTACTCCCTGGGTCTGGCAACAACATTGGCGGAGAGGCATATGTCATCAAGCATGCCCTAGGGAAAAAAGACGGCCGCAAGGAGATTAGTGCTGAGGATCTGCTGGCTGATCCTGATCGCAACTGGCGATACATGAAGATGGCATGCGGCGAGAATGCCAAGCGCGTCCACGGCCGTGTTGGGAACAGGCCATTCAGCCGCATGGGCGAGAGCTACGAATTCCGTCACGCTTTTGAGCGAGCGAGCGAGTTGGTGCAGAAGCAGGATGATTGGTGCAACAAGGCCGAAACTCTGGGTGTTGAAGCCCTGGATGAGTATCTCCCACAAGAGATTGCCTGGGAGGCCCTCGGTGCTGCTCTTCGTGGACAGGTCCACATCAACACACATTGTTATACTGTTCCCGACTTGGAGGCTATGGTGGACCACACGAACGAGTTCAAGTTTCCTGTTCGAGCTTTTCACCATGCTCATCAGACTTATCTAGTACCAGAGGTGAGCATACTTAAATGTCTTCTAGGACTTTGCTAACGAGACCCAGATCCTCAAGCGAACATGGGGTGGACGACCTCCTGCCGCGGCCCTGTTCGCTGACAATATGTACTACAAGATGGAGGCCTATATCGGTTCTGAGTATGCTGGCAAGATTCTCTACGAGAACAACCTCACTTCCGTATATGTCAGCGATAATCCCGTCCTCAACGCCCAGCATGTCCTCTTTGAGGCAGCCAAGGCGTACCACTATGGTCTCCCCTACCATGCCGCCTTGGCAGGCGTTACATCTGCTCCGGCTGATCTCCTTGGTCTGGGGAAGCGCCTTGGAAAGGTCAAGCCTGGGTTTGATGCCGACATTGCCGTTTGGGACAGCGACCCCTTGAGCGTGGGTGCGGCTCCTGTGCAGGTTTGGATCGATGGTACGGCACAATTCGAAGATCCCGTCGAGCTTTCGAAGCCGACAGAAGCAAAGGCGCTCAACGACATTCCTGCCGATATCATTGAAGAGCCCACGAAGCTCGATAGTGTGCTCTTTACGGGAATCACCAAGATGTTCCTCGACAAGGACAAATTCTACGAGTCTGAGGGGACTCCATTCAACGTTGTCATTTCAAAGGGCAAGATCTCGTGCATTGGAAATTGCGACTTCGAGTTTGATGCAGCGACTGCAACTGGCGCAAAAACGATTGCTCTTAACAATGGTTACTTGACGCGAGCATTTACTGCAGTGGCTGGTACGCTCGGTCTCAACGCCATTGACGCGGAGTCGACGACAGACAATGGGCCCAACCCGGTGGTCTTCTCCAGGGCTGTCGATGGACTCATGCTTGACACGAAGAAGCTGCATGTTGCAGCTCGATACGGCGTCACCAGGGCAATCTCAGCACCGACTTATTCAGGCGGTGCTACACACTTTGGCACAAGTGTCGGCTTCGTGACATCAGCGTTGACCAGCCTTGAAGAGGGCGCCGTGTTTGCCTCTGATTTGGCAGTTCACTATACCCTGGATGTGAATGTGCGATCGGCAACGAGCTATTCGGCGGCTTTTGGAGCTTTGAGGGCCAAGCTACTAACAGCTGTGACTTCTACCGATCCCGTCCTGAACTCATTTTCTGAAGAGGCATACCTCAAGAAGGTCGTGAATGGAGAGCGAGTCTTGGCCCTCACAATTAACGGGGCAGATGGGATTGCGACGGCTCTCAAGATCAAGTCAGAGGTTGAGGATGTTCTCCTCGAGGCTGGGGTAGCAGGCTCCGTGCCGCGTATCAAGGTGGCCATCATTGGAGGTGCCGAAGCTCACCTCGTGGCCAAGGAGCTTGCAGAGGCGGGCGTTGGTGTCATTCTGTCACAGCTGCAGTCGTTGGGTGATACTTGGGACTCTCGCCGAGTCCTGACTGGCGCTCCTCTCACTAACGGTACAACCATTGATGCGCTCCTCGATGCTGGCGTTCAGGCGGCGATTGGTCTTCGTGAAGATTGGCAACTGCGAGATCTTGGATTTGCCGCTGGAACGGCGTACAAGAACAGCGGTGGTCGACTCAACGAGAAAGACGCTCTTGACCTTGTGAGCACCAACATTTACCGTATTCTTGGAGCTGAAGCCGGGACGACGGATGACATTGGCCACTTTATGGTCAGTGAGGGTAGTCCGCTTGAGATTGGGTCTCGAATCAAGGCGATTGGATCAGGCAAGAGTCAAGTTTCGGTGTTTGTGTAAGGGTCCAAGAGGCGAAGTTTTCGCATTTTGGATATTAGAGTTTGATATAGCCGCAGTAATATTACCAAGCTGCCGGGTTATGATATTGGGATCCATTAGAGGCGAAACTCATCATGAGACTTTACGGTTCAAGTTCCGAGACGAACGATACGAATATTGAGGGATTACAAATACCCGCAGCCTCAAAAGTGGAGACTCGCGCGCGGGTAATGACCAAGTCACCGCGCGGCCCCGTATTTCGTATCAATTGACCAATTAGAGACAAGACTATTTAGATTTTGCCGGCTGATGGCTTCGGAAATGGAAAGACGGAAGGGGGAAGTGGGAGGAAAGGTGGACCCCACAAGACATGATGGTTGGGATATCATGGGGGGGAATAAAAGGCAGCTGGGTCCCCGCCAGATTCAACTTGTAGACAGACTCGGTATAAGAGGTTTGAGTTACTAGTCAATGCGGAATTGGACTTCTCCAAGACGCATCCTCGCGATAATTAGTAAAACGACTTCACTTCGACAATTACATACAACAACTACTGCAATGGCCAAGGTAGCGCCTGTTGTTGCCCTGTCTCACGGCGGAGGTGAGTTTACTTGTACTACAATATGGATATCGCATGTAACTAACTCTTACAGGCCCCATGCCTCTCCTCGACGACCCTAGCCACAAGGACATCATCTACTCCCTCAAGAACCGTGTCCCCAAGATTCTCAAGCTGGGCACCCCGGAACAGCCCCGCGCCATTGTCCTCGTCACAGCACACTGGTCCACCGACAAGCCCACCATCTCATCCGGCGCATCGCATCGTCTTCTGTATGATTACTATGGTTTCCCCCGCGAGACATACTCCCTCAAGTACCCTGCCCCAGGACACCCCGAGGTGGCTCGTGAGGTTGCGGATGCTCTCAAGGAGGAAGGTCTCGAGCCTGAGCTAGACGATGAACGTGGGTGGGATCATGGCGTCTTTATTCCTCTGCTTCTCGTCAACCCCAAGGCTGATGTTCCTGTGGTGCAAATGTCGGTTCTTGAGTCTGAAGACCCTGAGCAACACCTCCGTATGGGCAAGGCGCTAGCCAAACTCCGAGCCAACAACGTCGCCGTCATCGGTTCCGGCTTCGCAAGCTTTCACAACCTTGGCATCATGCGACAGCTCATGATGGCTGGACCTTCTCAGCGCGCCCAGTTCCGCGGTGTGAGCGACGCTTGGAACAAGGCTCTTACCGATGCGACAGTCAGCAAGGACAGGGACCAGGCTCTCAAAGGATGGCGCAAGTTTCCTCACGCAGACACCATGCACCCACCTCACGGAGGTGAACACTTTATGCCGCTACTCGTATGCGCCGGTGCTGCAGTAGAGGGTGAAGAAACGGGGAGGTACAGCGATGAGTTTGCGGGGGTTGAGATTAATACCTACTACTGGGGAGCTGACAAGAACGGGAACCTATAGAGATTTAGCATTTGATGTTTGTATAAGGTAATTTTTATAGCGATTTTATATGGTTTTAAATACCAAGACATGTTTAAACCCACTTTATCTTGACCCGCTGCCGTCATTCATGGGCTTGGCTTGTAATTGCTGACGTCAAGACAAGAAACGACGAGAATATTTGATCCAGGAATTTAAGTCTTGGGACTTCTTGGCAAGAAGTATATAGTTCCGTCGATGCCGCAAGAGAGAATATATTGAACTAAAGACAATTATAACAATGGCTCAACACTTTAAACCAACTATTGACGCAGACGTCGTCAAGGTCTTTGTCCTAGAGACTGACCAACCTCATCCGAATACTCAGACTGAGAAAGGGTCTTTTGGACAGATTTTACATCATCATTTTTGCAAGGCTGGTGCTGATCATCATCCTCCTCTTGGTGTTGAGACTGAGCAGGTTTTTGTTGTTACTGAGGAAGGTGGTCGAATGCCCAAGGTTGAAGAGTTTGATCTTTATGATGGACTTTTAATCACGGGGAGTATGTATGACGCTTACGGGGATAATCCGTGGATTTTGGAATTGTTGGATCTCTTGAAGCGTAAGATTCACTCACTAGATAATTCTGGAATTATATTAACTATCTCGATATAGAATTATGGACAAAACGTCCCGACTTTCACTTCACTGGCGTCTGTTTCGGCCACCAACTCCTCTCACGCCTCCTCGGCGGCAAAGTCGGTCCCTCACCCACAAACGACTGGGAACTAGGCCACAACGCCATCACCCTCACACCCGTGGGAAAGCGTCTTTTCCGCACTCACGAAGATGAAGTGTATCTCCATCAAATGCACCAAGACCAAGTTCTTGAACCCCCAACGCCAAACAAATCCAACGGTCTCCTCGACTCAGATGTTGATGTACACGTCTGGGGTAAGAGTGACCATACGGCTGTTCAGGGATTGTACATCCCGAAAAGGTTATTTACGACACAGGCGCATCTTGCTTTTGATGAGGATATGGTGAAGAGACAGATTCAGATGAGGGGGGATAGTGGGGGGATTCAAGATCTTGAACATGCGGATCAGGCGGCTGAGACTGCGCATCTTGAACATGATGGGGTGGAGGTTGCTGCGGCGATTCTTAGATTGTTTAGATATGATGATGACGGAATGGAGTGGTAAGGATGCTCTGTCCTGCCTCACCTCCTTGGTACCAAGACAGATTCTGAGAGATAGTTCCTTCATTCTGAGAACTATATGTCTGCTTCTGTGGGGGGGATAGTGATGCGCACTACCTGTGATTTGACTGTATATATATATCCCTCCATAGGAAAATAAAAGACACGCCCAGCCCGACGAGGAGTATTACGGACATCCAATCCGTCTCGGAGAAGCTCAGACTTTGTGGTCTAGTCGCAGTTTCGAGAGTGCTTGTATATATACTCTTAGATCAATCCACTCGTTCTCGACAGGCAGTATAGTTTCGGGCATTTCGCCAAAGCATCGTCGGCGTTCTTGATAGTCTGTCCACTTCCCATTGTCAGGTTGAATCTGTTGGACTCATTCCTTTGAGTTTTTCGGTCTTATCTTGGCCCTGGAGAGAAATGAATTGACATGGAAAAATGGGCCGAGAAGTTGATAAGCA
This sequence comes from Fusarium sp. LHS14.1, assembly GCA_025433615.1. Lineage (NCBI taxonomy): Eukaryota > Fungi > Ascomycota > Sordariomycetes > Hypocreales > Nectriaceae > Fusarium > Fusarium sp. LHS14.1. The sequence continues at coordinate 2,474,883 of CM046482.1, forward strand.
TGTTTGTATCGATTCTCACCCGGAATCATTCGTCCAGCTATATCGATGACAAGTTACAGGCCTCTGACTTTCTCTGATATATAAAGACGTGCTGTCTGGCGAGGATTGTCTGGGGCGTGACAAGACATATTTCTTGGCGTCATCCCTTCCATCATGAGGACTGGACGGCCGCAAGTGTTGGCATCCATGGTGATTTGACGGTATATATATGCCTCCACGGGAACCTGAAAGATAAGCCCAGCCCGACGCAGATTGACCTGGCTTTGGTATTCTATTGACTTCGTGGTAGGAGTTCAGGGCTTGTTCGCGGCGCCTCTCCAGAGGGCTTCTGAGTATGTCCGCGAGTCGACTCATTCTTCAAAGCCGCCGTCACTGAGTGCCAGATCAATGAGAAAAATCACGTCCTCAATTATTCGGACGCTTTCCAGCGGAGGAAGTTCATCGGCAGGGAGAAAGGGGCCGAGAAGCTGATGGCATGAGGATTTTCATTCCCAATTTCCAGTTACGCCACTCTAAAGCATCGGACAAGTATTAAACTGATATCTCGACCTTGATATATATATAGTCGGATAAACTGGGCAAACGTCTGTGTGCGTTGTTGTTTATGGTAAAGCCAGTAGACTTGGCAAATTCTTGAATCGGTCTCTCTGTTGCTGTCAGAGAACCGAGGTGTATCTATACATTTGCGTTTGTTTGAAACTTGGCTCTCTCGCATCAGCCAATCGAAAACCATTTCGATGAACGTCTTATAGCAGCAGCATAATGTGGTTCGATGATCGAATGTCGATGTACTTGCTAGAAGCGGTTATATCTTCCTGCAATGGTCTCAATTCTCTTGAGGAACCTGGAAGTGGGCTCAAGTATCTCCAACGAGAAACTAGTTGCCAAGAGAGCTTCCTCGTGGCTACCGGGGCAACTTGATGTGGTGGTGCGTTTTGGTAGAGTTGTTTTGCCCGCTCTCAGTTGAGCCCAGAAGCTCTCTCAGGAGCATCGCCCAAGTGAGAAACACCATTGAGCTAGCCCCCTTCTCTGTCGGCTCTTTTCTCTGAGTTGCCACCCTCTCCGAGCATGTTGCAATATATATAAGTCCCTATATTTGCTCGAAATAACCTCTGCGCGGAACTCTTTACTTGCTCTCGGGCATAATCCAGATGGTTGCGGCGTGTATCTCGAGAAAGAAAGAGCAAAAGGCAGCTAGTAGTAACGGCACACATGATATATATAAACTCTTTTACGTCGATAGCCGAATGTTTTGTGTCCGATTCGGTGTCAGAAGTGATGGAGAGAGGAGAGGGAAGCTCCACGAGGGAGTACGATGTTTGCCCCTTCCTAAGCCAACGGCATCAGGAGGCCATCCCTGTTCGCCTGGACAGTCCGGTATATATACCTGAAGCCTTAGCCCGGCTCAGTTCTCATATCATTCATGTGAGATTCCGCGTTCTCCGACATGATGTCGTGGTACACTATTCTGTCCACTCTCTTCTTAGCAACAAAGGTATTTCGAGGTGCAAATAGTTGAGGTACCCATGCGGCAACGTGGTCAAGGTCTCCTGGAGGCAGAATTCCATAGTACCATCGTGTCCAAGACACATTGTGATACGATGCCTTCCTTGCAGAGGCGCTAGTTGTCCATCTTTTGCGTTCATCTCTTGCATCTGTCTGTCTCTTCATCTTCGGCCCATTTTGCCAACAGGAAGGGAGCAACCAAGTCACGGGCTGGCACATGACTGGTCACGGTTGCGATAAACTCATGCATCGCAGGCGTATTCGTGCTTTCCCACGGCAGCACGGGGTCTATGTCGTCTTTGAACAGGGGCTCGTGTCCGAAAGCATTCTGGTGCTTGGGCAACGTCGAGAGCAGGTAGGCCAGTCCCACCAGCTGAGGTTTCAAGCATCGAAAGAATGACAGTTCTCGGTGAAGTCTGGGTTCGAATCGACGAGTGCTGGTCTCAAGCATCACCATCTCACAAGGTGTGCGTTGGAGATGTCATTCAGCCATGACAGTCTCCAAACCAAGAGCCGATATGGACTCTAGATCAACTGCCGATACAAATGTAACAGCATCCAATGTCTTGAGATGCCATCAGCGTCAAAATCACAGAGGCTATCGAAGGGCATCGCTCTGAAGTATGCCGGCTTCATGACAACAGCTATTCAGACCGAAAGCGCAAAAACCTCTGTAGCCTTAGACTTGGACAAGCCAGGACAGTCGACAGTTGATATCGTCTTGGTATATATATGCAGGAATGGATGTCTGCGTCGGGACTTTGCGAAGAGGTGCATCTGGCTGCTGTGTATCAAGCCTACACCGGAGACAACAATGCTTCTCTCGTGGGTCTGTCGTGATGGGAAGTGAGTCAGACCAGTCTGACATCGGGTAGACAAGTTGATCTATATATAGAGAAATTGTACGCTGCGGATGATTCGTACGCCTAGAACGTGGTCCAGAGAGGGACACTAGAATGGCTTTGTCCACGGATCTGAGAGCATCAAAAGAAAAGCATGGCCCGAATGGCAAAGTACGGGGATATATATAAGGGGGGTTGTTGCGGGCCACTTGATTGATGCAGCAAATTATCTTGGCATCTCGGCCAAGAGCCATGGTAGCGAGTCGTAACATTGAGATTCGCCTCTCCAAGGATTCATAGTGATTGTCAAAAGGATTGGCGATACGATGCCAAATGGAAAGGTTCCATGACTCTCGCTCCCCAGAGAACCCCAGTCCATGTTTCCTGTCGGGCCTTGCCGTGGTCATCAACTCGAGAGCAATTTCATGCTCTTTAGTGAGATCATGCTCTTTGGTGAGATCAAACCCTTTATATAGAGTGTCAGGAAAAGGTGGACGAGAATATCCTCCATATCGCATAGCATTTACGAGGAGAATGTGAAGTAGCATCAAGAAAGAACCTAAGGTCCTCAGGGGAGCACCAGTTGCCTAAATTGAAACTGTCGTGGAGGCCCTTGTCCTCTCCTCCAGAAGCAAAGCCCGGACTGGTTATGTCCTCAGGCTGGATGAGCTTCCAGTGAATACCGAGGTAGATCGTGGCATTTCTCCGAAAACGAGACCCGGCAACGCCCTTGCTGGGTGATCAGACCGTCTTTTTTCATCTGCGAACCATTGTGCAATCTCCGGCTAATTAGCCCAAGCCATGGTAGGGCAGTGAGACTCGTGGAGGGTATATATGATGAGATGGCTCGCAGCTGTTCCGCAAAGCTAGGTGTCGGTCGATGCTTGTTGGCTCCAGAGCTGTTTCGGCCGAGTGGTGGTGAACGAAGAAGAGCAGGGCGTGAAAGGCGCTGTTGATGGTATTTATAAGTTGAAGGAGCGACGTGACCCACTTGTTCCAGTTGCCGAATGTGTTCGTGAAATCCGTCCAGCGCCAAACATGTTTGATACATGTAAATGTGTAGGCGCGGGGGAGGGCTAGGAGCCAAATCTTGTGCCCCTGCGATTCGTTCGGTCCTCCAGCGTAGATCGCTCGACGACGGTGGAGTTTCAGTCTCAAATCTTCTCCTAACATGCCCATTCCCAGTTCTCTATCGTTAGGGATCGCGTCAATTTTGATCAGGTATGTGAACCACTTTTGCTCTCGATGACTGGCGTCATTGACATCGACTTTGAGCAGTAAGTGCCACATGTTATTGTCCCAGTTCAGCGATACGTCAGGAGCAGGCCGTTTCCAGAACGCTGCCCACTCGCCGCAAGGTTGTTCTATATGGGAGTTAGGCTGCGAGCAGCCGAAGACAAAGCGGGTAAGATTTTCTACCGTCAGACGAAGAGATATATATATCGACTCTTCCATACCACAATCCATGTTGGAAGGTCGTGTGCGAGGCTAGGCCACGCTCTGCTGAAGGGGAAAACGCTGCTGAGCAGCAAAGCTTGTGACCAAGTGTAGGTGATGTGGCCGCGGACTAAAGAAGTGCTGCGCTGAAAGACGAGTGTCATTCTTTGGTGTCGAGGGTATATAAAGGCGTGTGTTCAAGATAAGAAACAGGGCCAGCCACTGATGGCGAGTGTGTAGTCTCCAACCCGAACTGGGCTTCCATCGTGGTGGTGCGGGCAAGGTCTCATGGTGATCAGGGTCGGTGAGTCATATATAGCCAACAAAAGCAATAGAGACGGTGTAGCAAACCAAAGGGCAACAAAGGCAAGGCAAAAGGGTATCTTGGTTCGGCCAGTCGCCCAGCAACACGCGCACATAAGCAAGTAGATAGTCCCTACTTGACATGAATGGGGGTGCGCAAAGTGCCTTCCTCTGTGTTGGAAGGCTTCCATCTTGAATGCCAGTTGATTCCAATCCATCAACGCTCGAGTCTTCAATGTCTGATATCAGGGCACGATTCACATGTCACTTCCGTAGAAGACGTCTCTGGTGCGCTCTGCAAAGTGCACTCGAAAACGACATTGTCGACGAAGAACAGAGGCTGTTATACAATGCGATTCTCCATACGCTGGAGGAGTCTTATCTCTCTTCTGGAGACAAGGCCGCAGGAGATGCTGCTGCCACCCAACCGTGAGCAAAGGTAGGGGGAAACTGCCTCGTGTCCCCAAGGAAGAGGCGATAGTCGCGATTCCATCGCATCAACGACATGATCCTCCAAGGGCGAGCGTAGGAACGGGGAATATATATAGTTGGGAAGAATTGTGCAACAAGTAGTGGGCGTTATTACAGGGACTGAGAAAGGATGATGAAAGTTTTGGGATTGGAATATACATCGCTCGTGCGAGGTTGTATCTTATAGGTGGTCCCAACAATGTCTTTGAACCAAAAGAGGAACGCCAATGCTGTCACAGTCCTCATCAGACAGTTGCGTCATCTCGGGACGGCAGTGGGAGAAAAGAGTAATCCAAGATGGCAGACAGCAAGATAATGGGGATCGAGTTTAGATCCATCCCGAAGAGAGAGCGTTGTAAACTTGCACGAGCAGCTGACATCAAGTTTCACCATGGTAGTTTTGGGTGCTTATATAGGTAGATCAATGTTGAGGTTGAAGCTTCAAAATTCTTTTCCCTCGCGGATATTCGCTACCTTTTATAGACGGCCTTGTCTTGATTGTTCATACATGTGAGCTTCCGTGGTTGTTTCTTTGGCACAATCAAGGCAACCTTCAAGCTACACAACTTAGCAATGTTGCCGAGCAATACCTTAACAAGCCATGTAGTTTGTTCTTCCCTCCCGTTGTTATCAGCAGCAGCCAGACTTGTTTCCATCAGGAAACTCCTAGCTTGTGTTAGCTACCCAAGTAATGTTTCCTTTTAGGCGTACAAATATGGGGTTTGCGGTACTCTCTCGCTCCTACAAATATTTCGGCCCAAATGTTACCACGATGTTAAAGCAATCAAGCATCACACCACACAGCATCAAGAATTACAAGCAACACAACACTGCAAGACATATCAATAATCAATATCATAAATGCATTCAACTAAAACGCTATCCAATCGCTAAAATCCCAATGGTATCCCCATTTTTTTTAAACTCCAAGTCATTAACCCCGGGTTCTTCGGACCTCGGGAAGCGCCCACTGCCTCATCCATCTCGACTCCAGCAATTCCCGAGCCGAAGCCCGGTCCTCAGGCCGAAAAGTGATCATCTGCTTCATCATCTCGATAAACGCCTCCTTCTCATTCTCCGACATGGTCTTCATGCCGTTTTCTCGTCTGCTCTGCTGAATGCTTCGCTCCAGTCTGTCTTCCCACGTGAATCCATTCTCTGCGGACTGCACTGGTGTCACGTCCATGTCTTCTTCGGTCCAGTATTCGGGTTGGCTTCTTCCGTAGACTGACCATTCTTCTGGTATTTCTCCAAGTAGGTCGGTTTGATCTCGTAGAATTTCATCTTCGGACAGTGTCCAAGCGTCGAACAAGGGTCTTTGTCCCATGACTCCCCAGATCAAGCATCCAAGGCTCCAAATATCAGAACTGAAAGAAAGCGGCTGGCATGCGTCAGGGAACTGAGCCTCAGGTGCTCGGTATCGGATCGGGGCGTTGCAGTATTGTCGCTTCTCGTTGGAGGGTTTGTACGATTCGCCAAAGTCGCCTAAAAGAATCCTTGCATCCGCCAGGGCCACTTCCTCGCTCTTTTGACCCAACCAAATAGGCAACACAGCGTGATGAGGCGCGTTTTCGTCGAGAGGAGCTCCATCCAGTCGAGTCACAGGAATCGTTTCGGGTTGACTGTGTTTCATGTGAAGCTGGTCTGGTGAGAGGCGTCTAATTCGTTCAGGGAGCCGTAGTAGTACGTTGTCCAGGTGCAAGTCTATACCAAATTAGTGTCTGTAGCAGATTAATAAATATCATCTTCTCTCACCTCCATGCACCACACCGCCCTCATGCAGGTAGGCCAAGGCCTGGGCCACTTGAGCAGCAATAGCTCTGGCAGTCCGAGGCTGGAACAGTCTACAGAACGAAGCGTCCTTGGCGAGACTTAGAGACATCATGGCAGGGTCATTAACCAAGCACGTATGCCTCCCATTGGGTCCATCAAAGTGAAAGTTGTCCGTCACATGTCGGATAAGTGACTTTCCAGGATACTTGCTTCCAGGTCTGGCGGCAAGGTGCTGAAGAATGTCCACCTCTGTCGAGTCTTCTCCAAAGTCGGCTAGCACAATCTTCAAGGCGGCATACTTTTGCTTCAGGATATCCCACGAAAGCCATACAGTCGAATAGCCGCCATGACCAAGCTTGTTGAGAATGAGATAGCGGTTGTTGAGCGTCTCACCCAGCGAGACGGGATGGAAGCCGCCATGACAGTACTGCTCCAGATTCTCGACGTGTTCGATGTAGTTGAAGGTGTATCCCATGCTGATCAGTCTGGCGTTGTGATCCTCCATCAAGGTAGGCTGAGATACTTGAGCGGCAGTGGCAAGCCCCCGTGTCGCAATCCTCGGTACCATTCCCTTTAGACCAAAACATCTCCTAGCTCCAGATACCAGAGTCAAAGAAGGCCGCCGCAGCGACTTGAAACCGCGAGTCGCCATGTTGCTTCAGTCAGGAGTTGTTGTATAGGTGAGTGATGTTTGTTGTATGAGCATGTTCAGGGACGGAGGCCAGACGCGTCGAGCCTCTCGTCTTGGGCTACAAGTCTATCCCATACCGGTGCAATGGATAATGACTGAGAGTAGAGAAACAGTCGACATAATAGAGCCGAGCCATGGTTGTTACTCATATGATGATGGTCTGATGGAGACACTCGGTTGAAGGGATGCATTCCGGGGTGAAAGATGCCCCAGGCACCAACTTTTCGGTCAAGTTCCGAGAGGTCCATGGTGTGCGGCTGCAATAATAAAAGAAAAATTGATGGACACATGAAATTAATCGGAGGCTGCCGCAATGCACGTCGCAGCTAGTGCAAGCGCCCGGTTGCTGTGCTGTTGGTTTTGCACATTGTGTTGATTGACCGCCAGATGGTATGGACATTTCGGTTACTGTGTTGACGGTTGCATTTTCAAGTCGCTTCACACTGCGGCAGGGAGCTTGAAAATTTCCCATCAGGTGACAGTACCGTGATTCCGTCCGCCTTGTTTCAACATTCAAGGGGTAAATCAGCCAATTGCCCGAGATGAATCAGGTGAATTGGGCGAGAATGAACAGCATCTTATACCTGAATGGCCGTCATGAAGTTGGATGCTCGGTGTGGCCTGACCTGACTCATATCTTATCTTTGTCCGGGGGAATCGTCTGGGGACTCCATCCGGGGAAGCCATTCAGCCGATCAATCACAGCCGGTCTTCCGCGTCCCCACTGTCCATATCGAGTAGTAGCCGGCTTGGGGTTGAACGGCTTGATATTAGCCTATTCGTGCCTATATCTTTATTAGTTGATATTCTGTGAGATCTGGATAGTCTGGGGAACAACCTTGTCGAGACCTAGTCGTACAGATTAACCACACTTGAGAAATCCATTAACAGCACCTTGAGGCCATACAAACCAATGTCGCCACCCTCCCTTCACATCCTCAAGCTCCTCCTCAGCAAACAAGTTCAAGTACAAACGCCTCCAAAATCATGGATATTGGTGTCCCCATTCTCCAGCTGGCAGCAGTGCCATGACTTTCGACATCGACGCAAATCTCAAAACAGCCAGCACTGGCTGGCAGCTGGCAACTGAAAGTCCATCACGTCCCACTCGTTGATAAAAAATCTTGAAATTCTCTCAGAATATTCTCTTCCCCATTGGTTTCTTGAACACTCGTTTCTTGATATCTTGTGAACAGAGCTCGTTGTTCGCCTTCTTGCATCGTCACTCGACGATTCGATACACCACCACCTGTAAAAGACACCATCGATCACTTGATCGCACAGTCAGTGTATCAAACCGACCAAGATGGATCTCGAAAAGTTCTTCTTATCGCTCCTCATCCTCTTCTTCGGCATGGTCTGTCATCACTCATCAGCAACAACAGCATCTCTAACACTTGGCAGGCCCTCGCAGAACCCGACACCACGCTCGGCGACAATAAGTCGGCTCACCCTCTCCTCAAATACACTCCCGGCCCTCTGCCCTCCATCCTTCACACCATGATCAAAGACCCCAATGGCCTTTTGCGCATCGGCACCGATGGCGTGCTCCGCAGCTTCGCCGCCAACTCCTCCGTCCTCGACTACCGTCACCTCTCATCGGCACAGACCCACGGCCTTGCCCCCGATGGACGCGGCGTCCTCTCCGAGGCGGCTATCCTGCACTCCCCCCGTGGCGCCGTCAAGTGGCGGGCCTCAGCGGCTGGCGCGGGTCGGCCGGTCGCCGTGGGTATCTTCCCGGCCAGCAGCACCGATCCCGCCGCAGCTGAAGTTGTCCACCCCGAGATTCTGGGCGAGTGTGCTCCCCCGGTTGCGTGCTGGAACAGCACGACCTGCGGCGGTGGGTGCGGCGCGTGCACTTATTTCGGCTTCTTCCCGTACGGACTATGTCTGTCCGGATGAACAGAGAAGGGATAACACAAGCAAGCAGTCTGGATGTTGATGATAATCAGGCGGGGTGTGCATGTACAGGCGGACCAATGTCGACACAACCCGGGATTGATGTGCACGTCAGAGTCTGGGGTGTCTTCAAGACCGGGAATGAGACCGGTTAGAGATTGCAATGCAGGTTGAAAGGATTGGATTGGGTGTGTCTGACTTGCACATGAGGCAGCCACGACAGTTGATCAATATGTACCTCCCTTGCACAAATGCATCATTATGCTGCTCTACAACCCTTTAACTCGGGGATATGCCGGGGTGATGAATCTGGGGAAACCTGGGGAAACAGGCATCAGATGAAGAGGCCATCAACCATGATAGGATGAGACGAGGTTCCCTTGGTTAACTCGAGATAAGCTCCAACGCCCGCTCTCAACCGGCTGCATATGTGTGTCTGCATCTGGTCCGTGTGCCCTCCCTTTTGTTCCCCTCAACACCATCCCAATATCATGCCTCGCATATTCCAACGCCTCTCCCTACCTCGCTTGCTGTATCCTCCCCTCCTCGCTTTGCTTTGGGCTGCTGCTGCTGCATACTACATCACATATCTCCTCGGACTTGAATCCCGCCCTCCCCACGGCCCTCGGGATCTACGCTGCACCTCCTGTCTATCACCCCCGCCTTTCAGCCGCCTAAACGTCTTGGATACATACAGTAGCGCAGCCTTTGGGTGTCATGACCTCGACTGGCGATGCACATGCCAGCCTCAAACGTTGTTTCCGATCCCGGCTCGGCTCCAGAGTGGCTATTATCACAAGCCAGCAATGCAACCTCTATGCACAGCTTGTCCAGCTCACAAGCCATCTCCCGCTTCAACGCTTCGAATTGGCCTACCACGATCCGCGCCGCATCCAATTCCCCGCCCCCGCGTCAATCACACCCCCAATACCTAAGTTAACCTATCTTTTGCTTTGTTTAGCCTCTACCTCTCTTATCTCCCTCGCTTCCCCTTGTCCTCGTCTCTCTCTCTTTATCCAGCCCTCCTTCACCCCGCCCCCTCATACCCCCAGGCGTCCCCCAGACGCCTCCCGCTTGGCGTTGCAGCCACGTCTATGCACTTCCGCCCAATGCTAGACACGAGACGAGAAACATCCTCGGGAGCCATCTCTTGACCTCTGTCATGGTTGCCTGACCTTGACTTCGCTATGCCCTCGCCTAACTTTAGCTCTATGCTTTTCTCTTGGCAGCGTCTTCTTGGCAAATTCAACTGTCACTGTGGCACTGATCATGAGATGCAATTGTCACGGTACATGGCAGGTGGTTACAAAGTCATTGCACTCGGTTCACATTGGGCTCAGACAAACAAATTGTGTCATCTTTCTTTTCATGATATGATGATGCCTCCTAAGCCTGCTCCTTTTTGGGCGGCCTGGGCTATTCATGGCTACTAAGATACAGTGGCTTTCGTCGCTTGGTATTTCCAACACATGGGATCTTTTTTCATCCCACCCGTTCGTGACCTATTCTCTGTGTGTCTTGCACACCCAACACCTTTTTTTCGTCATTCCCATGTGTCCTGTAGTCCCGTTCCTTTGTAAATATGGAAGCATCTCTGTCTTCCTTCAACGCCGGTGGGTATATCGCTTTTTCAAATCAGATCGCCGCGTATCTCATGGAGTTGTAACAAAGAAAACATGTGGCAATTTATGCCAGTAAGAGTATTAATGCGAGAAGGGGATATGTTGAGCGGTTGCCGGCGGTTTCAGGATTGTCGGCTGTCAATAGAAGAGTTGGAAACACTGAGTCGGTGAGCATCGAGTTGCTCCAGGCTCTCGTACTCAATGGGGGACTCCTGCACAGGGTAAGCCGGGGGGCTTGGGGGGACGTCCTGGTAGACAGGCGGGGCCTCGTTGTCCCAGCTGACGCCCATGCCGGCGTGGTCCGTCATGACAACGCCGTAGTGCATTCGCAGAATGCGGCCGGTGCCCGTCTGTGTTGCGAGTTGTGGCTTGCCCTCAGGCGCATACTCTCGGGACACGACCAGCTCAATGAGGAGCGAGTGGGTCACCTCGATGCCGTCGTGGGACTTGGTATCGCAAGCATACTTCAGCTCCTTGCTGTGAGACTTGTACTGGTTGGCAAAGTAGTCAAACTCCATCTCAACCTTGCCATCGGTACCCGTAAAGTCCGACTTCCAACCCTCGTGCAGGTGCTTCTCACCAAGGACACGAACCTCGTTGCGAGGAAGACCCTTCTTCTCGGGGTCCTGAGCTTGGGCGGGAGCATGTCGCTCACAGGCGGGAGCCACAGTCTTGATCGTCTCCTCGAGTCTCCAGGTAACCTTCTTTAGTCGCCAGAAATCAATAGTCTTGGCCTTCTCGTTACGGCTCATCAAGCCATCGAGTCGCAGGCTGACTGAGTTGGTACCGGTGGGGTGGATGACGTTGTTGTAGTGGGCGCTAGCCTTGATGTTTGTGGGAGGAAAGACTCGGACAGAGTGGTGAGGGATCTCGTTCTCAGGCAGAGAGCGCTTCACGGGAATTGTTCTCTCAAATCGCACAGGCGCGCAAGTGCCAGAGGCAGAGTGGATGCCGCGAGTGACGTAGGCATCGGCCTTGAACTCGTAGGAGATGGCGGCCAGGGGGGTATCCATGGTAGCGGGGAGGTGGCCATCGAGGAGGATAGAGAAGGGATATGCGTGACGACCCTTTCTAAGAGTGGTAGGGTGAGCAAGCAGTTGCCAAGCCTGAAGCTCAGTGTATTGGTTCTGGCAATCAGTGCAATGGCTCTGGAAGGGTCGCTTCTGGAGGACGTGAAGCTTCAGGGATGCCGCGAAGCTGCCAATTTCGACAGCTTCCTCCTTGACATCGAGAAACATCTGGCCCGTGATGAGGGCTCCGGTGCTGTCCTCGGCGTTGCCATGGAAGACAACCGGGGGGCTCTCGATGCTCCAGTCGATGGAAACGGCTGAAACCTGCTCCTTGTTCGACTTGCCAAAAGGCAGTGAGATGCGGTGGTGCTTCTTAACAGCGTCTGCGAGGTCTGGCATTCTGACAGCGTGAACTTCTGTTCGATCCTCACCGTCAGATGTGTAAGGGCTGTTTGTGCGGGATCGTGCGACCTTCTTGATCTGTGCAATGTTGCCCGATGAAGTACGGAGGAAGTTGGCCACGCGGTGGGGCATGGCTGCTAGTTCTGAAGGAGCGACCTTTTGTAAGTCACTCTAGAATTGGAAGGAAGTTGCGGTGGGGGATTGGCGGGTAAGAACGTTCCAGGGACGGGCCCTTGGAAGTCGGCGGCTAATAAGTAGCAGAGACGAGTTTTTGCAAAATCTCTGCACGCTGATGTAATTCTGTCTTGTCGACGCCGGCGCCGATTGCGGGTGCTTCGATTTGATGGCGTCAACCGGACGGGAGATGGCCAGGGGCAATCGTGCTTTTTTGAGGGTGGCCTTGTGACTTGTTGCAGTGCCTAGTAATGCAATGACGATGCCTTCAAGGGTCCTTTTTAGTTTAGGGAGCCTTGTTCGTGTGCAAAGGGTGTGTGGTCGGCAGGATTGGGAAGCCGGGTATAAGCTGCAGGTTCTGAGAGCCGATGGCGGGGCGATTCTTGGTTTTCGCTCTTTTCAAGGTCAGGTGCCTCGATTATATGATGGTCTGCAGAAAGAACGAGTGACTGAAATCAGAACTGGAGATGTGGTCGCGAGTTGATGTCCGTCTGCAAGGTCAATTGTGGTTGACTGTCTTGAATCGTTCGGTCTTGGGTTTCTTCGAAAGCTTCGATCGTGTGTAAGTGACGACGATGGCTTGTAAGTGGGAGGCGAAGGGTTTGTGGTGGGTGTAAGTGCTTGTTGATTGTGTGTGCTGTGAACCTTGTTCAAGTCTGGGGAACTCGATATTCAAGTTGAGATGAGTATGGGGAAGAATGGAGAGAGAGGCTTCCTAAACAGAGAGGCAGAGGGCATCACCAAGACTAAATATCTGATCTTAGGACTACGACTCGCAAAGAGCTCCTACGCCGGGCTGGGGGGAAACGATGTGTCATAGCAAAGGTTGCCCTGTAATGGCGAGCTTGTAATGTGGCGCCTGGTGGGCATGCACTGACAGGCGGCTCCCGCCTGACTCTCCCACCTCTCCATGCACCCTGGATTCCCCTGGGCGTGTGGGTTGTGGTTGTGTCGTTGTGGTTCTGGGCAGTAGGGCGTGGCCTGGCCACCACCGGTGGGCGTGAGACCATCAGGGTGGGCTTGACGACCGGGCCCTCGCAATTGAACACGGGCACAGTCTGGCTGGCTTGGACCTCGCCATGGTCTATGGAGGAGCACCAGACGATGCGGTTGGCTAAAAAGGCAACTATGGGCCTGCGTCTTGACATGCCCGACGTTCTGACCTGATGCTGAACGGAGAACGGCACAGTGTAACGGACAGTACGAGGAGCAGTACGATGGCGAGCTGCTTGGTGGGTCTAATAGGAGGGATGTTGGATCTTGCGCAGAACGATCGTGGATCGTGGGACCAGGTTTAATTCCCGTGGGTGGATAGGATATTGCACAGGACAACGGCCATGGAGACGTCGAGACCGTAAGGGAGACGAACGAACCGATGCTGCCCGGTTGTGGCCGGTTGTCAATTCGCAAGGGGAGCTCTCCATGTTTAGCAAGGTTCGTCCGTTGATACTGACATCAGAAGAATACTGTGACTCTTGATGCAGATGAGTTAGATCTGATGAGCAGGTTGCCCAGGCTTAGCCTGGTGATGCACGGAGTACAGTGTTGCTCAAACATGCTCACTCTCAGAAAGGGAAATTTAGCCCTAATTGCGGCATGGCAATCCCGCTTTGCTGATCTGATCCCATGATTCCCCTTCGCTAGGCTGAGTTTGCTGTTGCTGTCTCGGCATGGCTCCCGTGGATTCACACCAATCCATCCATTCACCCAGCACAGACGGGCCATGTTCCCGAGACTGGCTCCTCGTCAGGAGCACACTAGCCTCAATCCAGCACGCTGTGAGAGAGCGCCCATCAGCAGTGCAAAGCATCGGCATAGCGAGACCGAAGACCGGGCCGGTAGGCGCAGGGGAGTGAGACCCTTTGATCAATCTGTGCCGTTTGAGAGCTTCTCGACTCCCCGTGCCTCGATCGTTCGGGAACTGCTGTGGGAACAATCGAAGCCAACACCATCGGATGAGGTGAGGCGACGCGATGCGACTGGACAGCACATGACGCTCTAGATGCGACAGAACCATAGCCAACCAGCTTCATACGCCCTACCTTCTGGCCGTTTCTCCTAGACGAGCAATTGAAGCAACGCCATGCCGAGAAAGGTTGTAAGTGATCATACTGCGGAATGCTTAAACGTGCTCAATTGCATGGAAATTCGGGGATCCGTTATTCGGAGTGTCGAGAGTCCGGGTTGAGTCCGTGGAGACGACATCCAGCCTACGCCACACGGGCACTGGCGGCGGCAGATGCAAGGAAGGCACAGAGGGCGTTCCGTCCTCATAGCGCTGTAAAACTTTAGGCTACAGGGCAGGAGTGCGCTAAAGCGTTCCCGTAGCGGGAAGGAGTAGCGCAAATCACGGCGCGAAGCCCTAGAACACGGCAAGTGAGCGGACATTCGGACCTTGGAGGGACCGCCCGTGATTCTGGCATCACCAAAGTCAACATGATCCAATGCTGCTGCGGTGCATCCCTCTTCTGGTTGATTAGGCGTACTCCAGAGCACCTCAGTGCCCACAGTCGCTGACGCTACAGGCGGTGTACGCCCTCCGGGGCCCTGTCAAGGAGCAGAGTCAGGCGCTGTCTCGTCGAAGGAGAACCCCTGTGGCTTCGTGCGAGAAGAGACAACTGGAACCTCGTCCACACCAGCCGACCTCAGGTGCCGCTACTGACGTTCTTTACCCGGAGCTAGAGGTCAGCAGAAGCAAACAAGCTCTGCCCGGAGGTACCAAGCCCGACTCTCGGCCGATGGAGACGCCGGCTTGCCCCACTAGGAAATTCTCGTTTCTGGTCCCTGAAAGGCATCAGCCGGACATGGCCGGTTGTCACCATGGAACAGCGCAGAACGGTTCTGGCGGCTAAACTACCTCTCCAGTCGCGGTTGCACTGTGAGTCGCCGCATACGACACATGGTCCAAACGTACGAGGAGACATCATCTACTCCAGATTTGACTTGACCAGTAATAGATTGCGCGTCCGGGTTGATGATGCGGAGCAAACTGGCTGGGGTCTGGGGATTCCTCTTTCTCGTCGATTCCGAGTTGCATACGGAGTATTGTTGGGACACTATCCAAGCCCTCTTCCCATGCTGGCTTGCAGGTGGTCTGCCGTGTGTGTTGGCATGGATGTGAGGTGGCTATCCGGTAATAATGCGAATGGCTGCTTGATCAGCTTGTTCAAAGCTGGGCAAAGGGAGTCAAATGGCACATTCAAGCAGCCAAGAGTAACTGCACGGGCATGAACAGCCGCATCAACCACAGCAGATGCTGCAAAGCCGACAACAAAACGGCAATGTCCAGTAAGATGCCGACTCTGCTCCCTTGCATGTCATCTGAAGCAGGTGCCTCAAACTTGGCATGTCCATCATGTGAGCAACGCCCTTACCCCGGCTTCTTTACATAACCACATCCGTTTTTAATGGGAGTCGTCAAATTGCCGATCATCACACTCATGCTGTATCCTGCTTTGATCTGTCACTTTATCCTGTTCTCGTGAGAGCATCCAGATCCCCAGCGTCCTTGACTCACCTGTGACGACTTGTTTACAGCCCAGCGCCCAGCCATCATACACGTCAGGTGGCCGGTCTCAGATTTTGCACCTCCGGTGCCGGCCCCGCCAAACAAGGCCAGACTAAGAGAGCGAAAAACTTCTTCGATGGAAGCCGTATCCACATCATTCATGCCGGTTCCGCTCTGAGCTCATCAGGCAAAACGGTGAACTTCTTACGTCTTTGACGCTGGCCTGGTTCCTTGGCCGTCAGCTGGTCTCCTTGACATGGCCAGTGCCAATGGTGCAATCCACTCGAGTCCAGCGCCTTTCCTCCTGCGACTGAGCACAGTGGGGGTACGTTGTGGGGCTCTTTTCCAGGTCACCATGGGATGAAAATTTTTCTTGAGCGTCACGGTGGAATGTGGGAAGGGACGGAGCCGAGTTACCGTACGTTAAGGTGAAAGCGCAATGGAGAGCAAGAGCCAACCGCGGTTGGAAGTCGAATGGAAGGCCACACCGCGGCGGGTACGTACCGATCTGCACCGTGCCCGTCCCGTTTCTTCTCGCCTTCTAGGCGAGCACGTCCCTGACCTCTCTTTCCTTGTTGGTCCGTCATCGTTCTGGCTACTTCGACCATACCATGGAACGGTGCCATGCCATCCAAAGATCCTGGGAAAAACTCTGAACTTGAATAACCACCTCCACAGTTTTTCAAGGCACTAACTCGATTGCGGTCGTGCTCTCACGGTGCCTTCGATTTGGAGCTTCGATCTTGGTATACGCAAGGGGTCTATTACTGGAGCCGAGTCGACATCCAAGACGAACGTTCCTTGAATCTTGCGGTATGACGACTTGATTGGCTCTTCACCCACGTGGACCTTCTGGAATACACGCACACCCTTCCACGTAACGATTCGATCACGGCATCGTGAAGCAGATTTGTTGCATCAGCAAGGTTTGCGGCCAACAAGGCCTTCCATGGTGAGATAATCTGTGTACTACGGAGATCGCTCTCTTATTGTCGTGGAGGTCCAACAACCAACGAGTCACAGACGTCCAACTCACTCTGGTTTCACAACACGTGGCTCGACATTGTCGCCAATGTCAACTTACAGTTGTAGTTTGATGCCACATGGGCTTCACGTTCTATACTTCCAGCATTCAAGTCGTGTATGCGAGTCAACTATCCACCCTGGTGAATCACATCACGTTAACATGGCCAATTTGAACATCAATACGACCACCATTTACTCGGGACCTTGTTGCCACAGCGTCAGTGTTACAAAGCCACTCAGACCATGAGATCGGGCACTCAACCCTTCTCGAAGCAGATCTCACTCATCCCGTCTCAGATACGTTGACCTGGGTGACGTGTTTAGGGTATCTGTTCGCTTGAAGCTTCACCCTCATCCCCACGGATCTCGATATTTGGGCCACACCAGAATATTCCCTGCTCCATTCTTAGTCGCGGGTACTCCCATTCCCCGAAGAAGCACCAGAAGCATCTCCGCCTTTGGTATCGAACATCTACTGACCCCATCGCGGAGTCAGGTTTGGAGGTTCTGATGCGGTCTAAAGTGGATCTCAACCACCATCTCAGCTTCTTTTTCTTGTTCTTCGCCACTAGCACCTGAGTCCCACACGCACGCGCACGTTTGCTTGCGCAAGGCCTCCGGCTCTCAACCACTCAACTTCAACTCTGGAGCTGCCAAGTTCTTGTTGACAGACACAAAGATCGGCAACTACATATGCGGCGCAAGCCATGCCCGAAGCCTCCCTCGGCATAACCCGAATCAAGACGAGCCGCATCTTACATGCTGCAGTTCTCGACAAAACCCTTCACTTTTCAAGGGACCTGGCTGTTTTGCAAGGGTGTGTAACGTAACGCATTGCTCGTTCCTGACGATCCATCGCCAGCCACACAGTGCCTTTCCCGTTACCTAAGAAGCCTCCAACCTTGGTCGGCCACCACCCTTCGTCAACTTTTCACGCCCTTTCACACCCTGTCTCCTGAAAAACCAGATTGGTCGAGTACCTCACACGGCCCTGAGCCACATCTCATTGTGAGAACCCCTTGGGCGTTCGCGACTCAGCCCTGTCACCCTACCCTGGTTCGTCGCCATCTCGGGAACCGCCTCTTTACGATGGTGCAATCATGTACCAAACCAGCGCAACGTGCCTTCAGGCGTCAGCTCTAGACTTTGACCTTGGCCCTCGTTCCTCAATGGCTGGTTCTAAACTATTACCTGAGCATCGATGGATTCAAGCCAAATAAACGACACATTCGCCATCACTTACACCATTGCTTTTGGGCCATCACATCATGGAACCCGCCCTAGATCGAATTCTCTAGACCAGGCTTGGCACATCGATTTTTGGCTGGGGGTCACTCTCCCACCACCAATATTATGTGCACGGGTACCTTGCTAACCACACATCTTTTCAAATTAATTTTCCTCCTCTAGCTCAGAAAAGCGTGGGCCAAGCGCCGGTTTTGAGCCGCATTCGAACTTGGCGCGCGGGCCATTTACGCTATTATTATACCATGGGATCCTCTTTATCAATCACAAGACGGCATGAGACTTTTGGTGGGTTCTCTGAGATTTCTCCCTCAGCTCCGTTCCACTTCACGACAATCCCACGGCTGTTTCATCTCCAACCTGTCCCGACAGCAAGCGGTTAATGCCGGTGAAGTCACGGTGAATGGGAATGGAGTCAATTTCGGCGTCCCTTGCCCTGTTTGTTTGGCTGAGAGCAAGGTATTCCGAGACAAGCTTCGGTAGCGGTCTGAGTAACGGGACAGTAATTGCTACCCGTTCATGATCAAATCTGGCATCAACTGCATCGTTTGGGCTCCAAGAGGGTCCACGGCACATCTACAGACGAGATTAAGCCCAAGGAAGAAAAAATTTGGCTGCAGCACGGTTGCGCCGGCGGCGATCGATAGGCATCAGTCGTTGAGGCTTTATTTCACATAAACTACTACGCCAAGACCGATCTTCATGGCCCAAACATTTTGCGGCGGAGCTCCATTCGAGCTCACCCAGAGTCTCGAGCTGACCAAGGGGTACAGAATAGCCGTGAGCCACTTGGCGCCTTCTCGGCACAAGGCGCCGTAGCGGCCACGGAGCTCCTCCGAAAATTCGATCGCGACAGTCCTTGTGAGCTCCAGCTCTCACTTGTCCTGCTTAATGGAGCCAAGGCCTAGGATGGACAGGAAGCTCCTGTACGTGGCTCACCTGGCACAGTGCTTGCTGTCCTCCCCTTGGTTACGGATCCATACCCTTGCATACCCTGTCTTCCTCTGCCGACTGTGACCCTTCCAATGCCTGTGCATCATGTGCCTAATTCTCGGCCTGGCCTTGGTAGGCCCTGGTCTCCCTGCTCAATGCGTCCATCTGAACGGCTGTAACCCTGGCCGGCGGCGTCCGTGCCAACATGGGCCGTTTCCTGGGATCATCAAGCAAACGGACCATTTCGGCAGACCTGTCATATGGTGCAGCTCCCGATTCTCTGCTGCAACACGCCAGTGCTTCAAACGGCGGAGGGCGTGATGTGGAAGCACAAGTCAGCCTGTCATCTCCTGTCCTTCAAGCTGGCTCTTCTCTCGGTGTCAATAAACGATACCCATGGCCTCGGCGACATGTTTGTCTTGCCATTGCAATAGAATTACACCATAGTTTGGCCGGCCCTGGCAGTTGATTCCTTAGTTTAAGCACCCTTTTTGAGCTTCGTTACGAAACTCGTCAGGGTCAAAATAAGCTACCTAAGACAGCAGCCACGTTCTCGTGAGATATGGGTAGGGGTTGCAGGGGTAGCTCTGGGATGGCTACCAAGATCCTGAGGTCTGGTGTCTGGGTTGTTTCGGCTCTCGTGACCGAATCGTGAGTGAGCCGCAGCGATGACTTCGGCGACCAGCTAGAGATGCCTTGTGAGGACAGACCAGGGAGCGCCCCTATGAGAGACGAGTGTCGTTGATTCCGTGTGTCAACTTCTAAAACACCGGTCAGGTGACCACGGTCGGCAGTGTCGTTGATCTGGCAGCCTCAGCAGGACGGCCATAAACTACGTGCATGAGATCTACGAGTTGGGCGGGCACTACTCTCTAGCGACATCTAGAGATAGCACATGCATTGCCCAATTACAGAGCTGCCCAGATTCTCAGAACGCTAGCTAATATCTTTCATCCTCTGCCGAGAGGCTGCCCGGGAATTCCGGGGTTGAAGATAAGTTCCCTTCTGGGGGAAGATAAGGCTGCTTGAGATAAGAGTGTGTGGGCTCATGACGGATAGGGCTGCCTGAATGGGCAGTGATAGATAGGCCTGATAACTGCCGCCTCTGGCACAATGCCAAGAGGCGTGGTATGAGTTTTCCATCCATGTGAGTAAAGTGAAGAAAAATCTTTACACCGAAACTGGTTCGATGGGTTCACGATGGTGTTGTATGTTTTCACCAAGCAACTCCTTTATCCTGGCTTTCCCCTTGGCAACCAGCCCAGTGACAATACACGGTGCGACAATCTGTTTCTATAGAGGGAAAGTGGGTTTCCTACATCACCTAAAACCTTGAATTACGTGCCTGAATCCTTTTGAGGTTCTTTGACTCATAGTCGGTGGGTTTGTGGACCCTACATCGTTCATAATGACACAACTTGGACTCTAAGCGAGGGGTATCGAGATCGAGCGGGTTTCACCGATGTTGATGAGATGGGAGCTGACATGAAAGAAGCTGGTTGTCACAGTTGTAGGTCTGAGCTTTCGCAGAATGTCACGATATTCTTGAGTGTTGAGATGTTGGACTTGGCTACCTTGAGGTATGCAGATATCTGATAAGGGAAGTGGTCGAGCAACTAGCACTGTGAGGGCTCCAAATATGATTCAATGTATCCTGGAAATACTCTCTTTTATGATGAAGTGCATTTCTCATGATCAAGTCCAATCACTCCATCTCGAACCCTGCCAATACACATTCCCATCCTTCTCAAACTGAGGTCCCTCAGCATCAATGATATAAGCTAGCTCGCAGCGAGAATACTCGACTCGAGTTTGCTGTGCGTAAAACTCATCGAAACGAGGCGATAGTGCATCACGCAGACTTTCCACGTTGCCCTGAGGATGGAGGGCTGCCCATGGGTGAGAGCAGGTCGACCCCTTGCAGGACTTGAGCACAAAGAGGAGTGAATCCAATCTTGGGATCACATCCTTGAGAGGATATCCTAAGATTGTTGTTTGAGATGCTAGATCTGCTTCATCTGCGTGAAGAAGATTTCTGAGCTGCCCCGGGTCCGTCTGTATAGGTTAGTCGCCACTTCAAGGGATGGATTCTTGATCACTTACAGTCATGTCATACAACTCCTTCTCGTTGGTGCACCAGACAGAGTAGTAAAGGTTATAATCCTGACCAACGACTCGTAGAGCTTTGTAAGGGTTGTTGAAGATTCTCTTGTCTTCGCCACCGTTGAAGCCCCATTTGCCTTCACTGATGGCCCATCCCCAATACTCGACGTTGACGTGCTCGCGAGTTCGGGGAGCATCTGCTATCTCTGAAGCAGAGAGGGGAATTGGGGATCCGTCAAAGTCGGCCCTGAGAGGCGCACCGACGAGTGACAAGACTGTAGGTACCAGGTCGACGTGTGCTGTGACTGCCTCGGAGATGCCTCCCTTTGGTACACCAGGGCCGCGGACAATGAGCGGGATGTTGATGTCCTCCTCGTAGCTACACTCTTTTCCGGGCTGAAGACGATGCTGACTGATGTGATAGCCATTATCGGTCGTGTAAAAGATATAAGTGTTGTCTAGAATACCGTGCTTCTCAAGCCTCTCAACAAGACCTTCAACAAGTTCATCAACAGCCTGCAAAGCCTGAAGACGACCTCTATAATGACGATCATTAAATTCGACCATCTCATCAGTGAGTTTAGGCTGACGTCTGATCCAGTCTCCCCCGGAAGGCTTATCAGGGTTGAAGTTTTCCGTCCTCGGGACCTTGGCGTCCGGAAAGAGATTCTCATGTCTCTTTGCGGCTTTGGGGAAGTTTACGCGGAAGAGGTCGTCAGAGACTGGCACGTCATCGTCTGGTCCTTTAACGGGGTTCAGGATCGTGCTGTTGACGTTGCTGTGTGGTGCGATGGGCGCAATACCGAGGAAGAATGGTTCACCGGCTGCGACGGCGTCGTCGAGGAAGCCATAGGCTTTGCTGGCTACTAGGTCGGTGGAGTATTCGCCGGGATGGTTCTTGGGCCTTTCGTGATCTCTCTGGAAGGTTGAGTTCCAGTAGTCGTAAGTATTGGGATCCAGGAGAAAGTCCTGACGATGTTAGCTCGAGGCTTGAGAGAGATAGATGTTGTTCACTGACTGAGCTATTCCACCCCTTGAGGTGAGGACTGTCATAGTTCCAGACAGTATGGGCGTTGAACATCTTGCCAGTATAGAATGTGTTGTAGCCGGCATTTTGACGCCACACGGGGAGGTAATTCTCATTGTGACCATTCTTTACAAAAATTGGGAATCCGCCTTTTAAAAGGTTAGAGCTGAACCCACATACAAGGAGATAAGACTCACCATATGGAGGATTCAAGTCAGTAACGTTGGTGTTGTGAGCAAGCTTGCCCGTCCACAAGCTGGCGCGAGATGGACAGCACACACCAGTTGTGCAAAAGTGACGCTTGTATGCGGTTCCCTGATCGATAAGATGCTTTTGAATCAAAGGAGTAAACTTTAACGAGTCCATGTGAAGGTCCTGGTCGTCAGTGAGGACAAAGACGATATTCGGCCGAGTAGCCTTCTCCGGCCCAGAGCCGAAGAGCGGCGCTTGGCTATCTTGTGCCTTGGCAACGGCCCATAACGCAAGGGCAGCATGAACCGACTTGAGCTTCATCTCGACATTTGCTGTTCAATGTCCTTTTGAATTCATGAAAATCTGCTTCTGAGAATTGAGTTATATTTACTCCATCCAGCGGAACTCGTCTCGGATCTCGCAGCCGTTTTCTGCCTAGATTCGGAGTCCCGGTCTCCAGATTACGTGCCCGGGATGGGTTGATGATGTGCTCAACCCCATGGATCACGCCAATGCCTGAGCAACGTATTGATCAACGCTAAGGTGTGGTTCTCTGCGTCTTCTAGTGGGAAAATTCAGCGACGACCCGACGAGTTCCAAGGAAACTTTCGATGTTTGAGCAAGATTTGGTCTTGGTTGATTGAATATCAGGTCTTGGTTGTTGATAGAGATGGATAAGATAGATTGATAGCTAGAGGTTCAACAGTCTATTCATCTCCCACCAAACAAGCACGGAAATACGGCAAATCTTAGACACTGTCGAGCACGGGGCATCGCATTCACCGATGACGACTCGCACAGAAATCTCAATACGCGTACCAACAACCCAATTGAACCGCGCGGACAAGTTTCAAAAGCTCGATGTCGCAATTCCATAGTTCGATAGCATCACCTAAAGAACCACAGTGGTCCGGGCTACAGTGGGCCATAACCTGGTATCTCCGGACGGTAGTACTCGCCGGCATCAAGCTATCTGGGGCAAGGACGTCGTCGCAGTATGGAGTCGCACCGCGTCTCCCCGACAAAGATGTCCATAACGGGAAATTCTAGACACGTTGATGTTGGTTCAGGTTTCCACTCGGTGGTATTTTTTCGTTTCGATATATGGGCTCCCTGCAAAGAAGTGGAATAAAGTGAGGGTATGCTCCGTCTGTCTTAAATAGAGAGCGTTGCAGTCAAATTGGTTTCTTTTCCGTAGTCTCTTGGTTCGCACTGATCTGCAAAAGTCTCGTCGAATTTGGTTGTTAGCTTCTTTCAAGCCATTTTGCATCATGGAGACCATAGGAGATGAGAAGCATCCAGACACTCTGCAGAGTGATCTTGTCGGAAAATCTGGATCTGACACTGATGCTATTCAGTGGACAGAAGAGGAGGAAAAGAAACTCCTTCGCAAGTCAGTATTCCTATTGTCGGAATTAAAACACAACATACTGACAGTATCTAAGGGTCGATTTTATCATCTTGCCCCTCCTGATCTTGGGTTTCTTTGCACTACAGCTCGACAGAGGAAACATGTAAGCATGGCATTCAATAATACTTCATACCGGTACTAACAACCAATACAGTGGCAATGCTTTGACCGATGGCTTCTTCAAGGACGTCGGAATTACTCAGAACCAGTTCAACGTTGGCCAGCAGTTGCTTTCACTGGGTATCATTCTTCTTGAAGTATGTTCATTCTACCCGTTGCCAACAATCGATACTAACAAGTCTAGATCCCTAGTAACCTCATCCTGTACCGGGTTGGCCCGACTATCTGGATCGGCGGTCAGATCGTTGCATGGTAAGTACAAGGCTTGGCGATGAGGTGCTATGTACTAACTGATACAAGGGGTCTGGTCGCAACCTTCCAGGCCTTCCAGAAGGGTCTTGGCCCATTTATGGCCACTAGACTCCTCCTTGGGTACGTCACCTATCCTCAAAAATAGGTACAGTTACTGACTTGAAGTAGACTTTGCGAGGCGGGTTTCATTCCGGCTTCCCTCTTTACGTTGACCCGATGGTACAAGAGAGAGGAGACTAGCAAGCGGTACTCTTGGTTCTTCATTGGTAACCTAGTCGCTGGCGCCGTGACGGGCCTCATTGCCTATGGCATGTAAGTATATTGAGAAATTGGACATGAGGATTAAACTAACGCCCTATGAAGCCTGCACATGCGAGGAGTCGCTGGCCTGGCTGGATGGCAATGGCTATTCATTGTTAGTTAACAACCCCCCCAATCTTGGGAACCTGCACCGACCATTGGTACTCTAGCTTGAGGGAATCTTCACCATCCTTGTTGGTATCGCCTTTCTGGTTACATTCCCTACCGGAGTCGCCAAGCCAGTTTCCCTTCTCGGGTTCCGTTACTTCAACGAGCGGGAGGCTCAGATCCTCTACGAGAGAGTCTTGCGTGATGACCCTACCAAGGCGCAGGTCAAGCAGAGCGTCACTTGGGAAGAGATGAGGAATGTCGTAAGTCTCTAAAACCCAATTGGATATAATTTGCATGTTTGCTCACATTGTTCAGTTGACCGACTGGAAGCTACTACCTCACGTCGGCTTCACCATCTGTGGTCTTGCACCCGCCTCTGCTTTTGGTTCATATGCGCCCAGCTTGGTTGCCAGCTTCGGATACAAGCCTCTTGAGTCCAACGCCATGTCTTCAGTTGGATCCTGGCTGCTGTTGTTCACCAACTTGTTTTGGGGTTGGGCAAGGTGAGTACCCATTATTTGCATGTGTGGACTGTTGGCTAACAGAAGTTTAGTGATAAGATGAGAGCCCGTGGACCCATGGTTGTGCTTGGTTTTGTTATTGGCCTGGCTTTCAACGTAAGTCTTCGATTGTTACTCGATGAATTTGTTCTAATCATTGGTAGATTGGCATGTATGTGTTGGTTGATTCGACAAACTCCAAACTCAAGTTTGCCATCTTTACTCTTTCGAACGCCTTTTCATGGCCATGGCGTAAGCGCAACTCTATGATACAAGAAAACCTCATGCTAACATGAACAGACCCCGTCAACGGCGCCTGGCTCTCATTGAACGCGAGAACTCCCGGTGAGCGATCAGTCACGTTGGCCATCCACATCATGTCGGCCAACTGCGCTGGAATCGTTGGAAAGCAACTCTTCCGCTCAGAAGATGCACCTAACTATCCTATTGGATTTGCTGTTATCATGGCTCTCACAGCCGTGGCCGTCGTGCTGTCGTGTGTTGCCAACCTTCAGTACTACTTCTGCAACGGACGGAAGCTGTCTCGAAGCGGATTAAGATATTCGTACTAAGTGGCCTGGAAAAGGTATTGGTCTTATTGGCCATCAAAAATCAGTGGTCTCATTCCAGAAGAATCCAGGATGTCGAAATTGGCTCCAAGTGGGCTTTTGATAGTGAATCAGTGCTCACCAGCTGTCAGGCATTGCTCTCATCCACGCAAATAAAGACAGAAATTGATTCCAGCAAAATAAAGCAGAACAACATCCTTCCCGATTAAATTTTGCATCGTGTTTCTCTCTTTAGCCTCTATCGCCACTAACACCTGCCATCTCCCTCCTCACCTTCGACACCGAGAAGAATATCATGCACAGGCTTCGGCTCAGATTTGCTATTCTTAAGTACCCATTCGCATTCTATTTCTCCCTCAAGACCACATTCCCTGGGCCCCTCTGGTTTGATCTGAGAGCCGAAGTCATTGATCTTCGCGACTTCTTTTCGACTCGAAGCCTAACACAAAACCCGGCCGCAACTCGACTCTAGCCTCGAAACAGGCCGTTGCACCAGAACAGAAGCTTCCATCTCAACTCGCTCCAGACACTCTGCCGCTTTCCTCGAGGTGAGCTTGTAAACACTCTTATCGTTGAACTTATCGTTAACCCGTGGAGTTAGAATCCATCGTCATGGCCACCTCGACCTTCCCGCCCCTGTACAATTTGTCTCAGAGCCCCGAGGACCAAGCCAGCCTCAGCCGCATCAAAGATGCCTGGGATGATTTCTCTTCAGGATGGGATCAAGAAACCAAACTAACGATCCTTTCACGACTTCACGATGTTCGCGCCACGGCAAGCAATCGAAGGAGGCCATCCGATCACAGGATCATGAGGGCAGACTTCAACTTTGGCATCTGGGTCATGATCCGCTGCATCTATCCAACCCTCAAGCTACAGTCCCTCCAGAAACGGCTCGTGGAGACATATCCCTGGATCGACGTCAATAGCTTTGCTGGGCCAAGCCACGGAAGACCTGCCCATGAGACTGAGGGTGCCCATGGGACGACAACTGCCGGAGGAGGCGTGAAGCCTGATCTTGGCCAGCCTTAGCAGGGCGGTCAGGCGCAGATGCAGGACTATCTCGCTGAGACTTCTTCCGATAACGACGAGCGGATGGTTAAACCCGAGAGCGGTTTGGCGCCTGGTGAGTGAGAAAGGCATGGAGTGGTACACCAATTGGCTAACTGTGTCAAGTCTTCACGCAGCCTCGTCCCTTGAATGACCTCAACCAACAACAGAATCAGTCGTTCAGCAGCCTTCGTCCAGTCCAATCTCTGTTTCCCTCGCGCCAGAATGCCACTCAACCCGCCGCTGCTCATCCACCTAGCACAAACCCCTTTCCAGATGCGAACCCTCAACCACCAGCCGGATGTACTCCACAGTCGGGTTCGTTTTCAAACTTTCGCAAGAGAAAGGCAGAAGACCATGTCCCCAACATACCCTCCAAGAAGCCTGGAGTTGCGACCACGCGTGCTGCTTCGCCCATAGGTTTTGACTCTCGCTCGTCGTTCCTTGATGACGAGCTCGGTTGCCAGGTACCCAATGCTCAGCCCGGAGTATCTCACGAGGGCTATCACCGCCCCTACGATGCTCCCAAAGCATGCTGCAAGCTGTACCACGAGCAACGCAATGCAGAATTCAGAGAGGCTCTGGAACAGAGGCTTCAACGGATGCAGGCCGACTTGGAGACATTGTTTCAGCGGATGCAAGCCGACTTTGAGAGATTGGTTCAGCGCTACAGTGAAGACATGACGAGAGCGGTAAATCCGCCCGGGGCTCGGCAGCAGCAGCAGCAGCAGCGACGTAACGGAGATGGTGACCTCGATCGCGACGCGTTTCTCAAAAGCCTTGATACCAGGGTCACACGCCTCGAAGAAGTTCTTCGCTCGCTGTAGTTACATCTCAGCATCACTCATTGCTATTCACAGGATCAGATCATCTAATCGCGTTGGTGGGGAACAAAAACAGGGCTCATTAGTCTGTATGTATGTAATAACAGCAGTTGTATAGCAAATCTGTAGATCCCATCACCCGCAAAAGCAAAGTGAATCGCCCAACGCAACCCAACTCCTTCAAACCAGGCACCAAAAACTCTTAGCGAGAACGATAGCCGACTTCGATGGGACCCTTTCCACTGTCAGTCATTGATTACCCGTACGCTTTCGCTTGTTATTATTTGCCGCCGCGCAAATTACCGATAACCCCCGGTAAGCATCCATACATACGAACCACAAGCCATGTCCAACAAATCTCGCCTGACACGAAAAAGCACAGATACTCTCGACGACAAGAAACGGTCACCGTTGGCATCTTTTTTACTCTGGGAAAGACTCTTTGATGATCATCTCATGCTCATTTCTCAACACATGTTGGCTGCAGGAACAAATCCCAGCCACTCTCAAGGGGGACCAACCGCAGACAAATTGTACCTCCAATCGTTTGAGCTGCTGCATCTGAATGAACAGGAGGGTATATCTCGCAGTTTGATCTCCGGTTCGCCCTGAGATGCAATGCATCACCTGATTCTTCAAGGGTCTGATCTCAGACGCCACCCTCGTCTACAGATGCGACAAGATTTGATGGATGGAGAATCAGCTACGGACTCACGCGGTTTTAAAAGCCATCTCCTGTAGTACACACGCACAACAAGACGCCATCCCGTCTCTTGCGTGGTCAGAGCACACACACACACGTAACGGCCAGGACAGGGATGAGGCAGACACAGCCATTCGGAGGCGCCGGGTGCCATGTAAATGAGGACACCATCAATGCCCCAGGTTATACACTCGAGTTCCTGGTGCTTATCAAAGGAGAGCTGCCTGGTCTCAAACATCGGCAAGTCTCTCCGCGGCTGTTCCCGAGATATACGGATAATGATCACGGAGCTGGATCAATGATGGCGAGGCTGACTAGTGGATATCGTGGCTTTGACCGAGGGAAAACTGAGTTTGCGGTAGAACAACTGCCAAGTGGTTAGGCTCTGTGTCTCACTTGGCAGTTGGCAGATAAGAGATATATTCACAGCCGCATGTCAGTGGACAACCTCCAACAAGACAAGTCGCGTGGCAGCAGGGTTGATGCACACACCGACTCAGCTTCCCGGCCGAACACTGCATTATGACTCTCAAGCCCTCCTGAGGCGCTGCGATCAGACTCTCTCTTCCTTGGCCGTGCGATTACGCAGGGCCATGCAGGTTGGGCAGAACCAGTTGGACGAGAGAGAGAGAGGCTATGCCCTTGCAGGCGTTAGTCTTGTTCCCTCTCGCATCCTTCGTCCAGGTCTTCTTTGCTTGGCATTTCTAAGAGCCTCTCGCTGACTTGCATTGCCGGGAGCTAATGAAGTCGACCGACCTCGTTCTGGAATGTTGAGGGCAACCGCGGCCTCTTGAAGAATAATACAATAGCTCTTGATGTGATCGACAATGTGTGTCTCAGTCGACAGTCTTGGAATGAGGAACGGTTTGTCGAGACTCGGACCAAAGCCACCCGAGGAGAGAAAGTGATGCTGACGGCAGCAGAGTCTCTTCTCTCGACGTCTGAGGTTCTCGACGATGTGACGTTTGCATGATTCGTGAACAGTCACATCGAAAGCGCCACGGCTCTCTCAGTGATGCCCTTCTAGGAAACGTTTCGTCTCCTCATTGTCCGCATGCGGAATTCCCCCAGACTGCTCATGTAAGAAGGCATTTCAAACAATTGTCAAGGGTCTGTACTTTTGACTCTTCTCCATGGTGACCGGGGGTGTTCTCCCCCTCACGTAATGGGTGGTTTGACCGCGACCGGCGTTAAGGCGAGAGGAGGAGAGTTGGGGTCGGTCAGGTATGTGAGGCCCGCGATGATGCGGGGAACTTTGAACCATCCCGGGGAACAACGACGTTGAATCCCCGAGGGGGTGGGAACCGGTAAAACTCTGGACAGGAATTTCCGGGGTTTCTTTGAAAGGGTCCTTAATCATTGACCACCAGTTGCGTTGCTTTGGGGCCACAGGTTGGCCCGAGGCGACACTGTGTTGGTTCAGTAGCCAGAGAGACAGAGAGATTTGACCTTGCAACCCCGGAATACAGACTTCACCTATGTTGGATATCCCCTTCGCCCGTTCCCTTCTCCCCGCCTATATCCTTGTAAGGAGTTGTGGGGTCATCTGAGGGTACAACAGGGGGGGCTGGCTTCCTTTGGTTGAAGAGTCAAGAAACTAGTGAAGATCGAATGTGGACCTGGGGACAAGGGTTAACCAGGGCAGGCCTTCAAACCGCTGCTGACAGATCGAAGACGCGAATGGTGTGTGCATTCAGGGAAGTGCCCTGTTTGTGAATACGGGGCCGTCAATGCGTATGCTTCAAGTCTTTTCACGAATGAGTGAGGAGAGAGTTTGGTTGGTGCTGACGCTTGTGCTCGTATTCCGTGTGCTTTTCATTACATTATACCTTTTGCTGGCAAAAAACCCTCTCTAAATAATCTATGTATGTGTGTGTTTGTGGGTTATGTTTCTGTGGTTTATATCTTATAGCAGTTGTAGTGTAGGAGGTATCTGAGGTTCAAAACAAAAACAAGACTCTTATCGCGCGTGCTCGATGCTGTATGGCTCCTGGTGTGCCTTTGTAGAGCTGGCCTCGCTGACGGCCCTCTCGTGGTGCTCGGGGATGTCGTCGTCCTCGTGTCCGGGGTGTCCCGGGCCGGTCCTCACAATCTCGGTCACGACCGTCTTCTTGATACCCTCGAGGTTCTCGCGCTCCTTGAGCTCCATCTCGTCCTCCTCGCCGAGCTCGATGTGCGTCCTGGTCAGGGTGGCTCCGAAGCGGCCGGCGTGCGTGGGCCTGGAGCCGGTCTTGCCAGTGGTTCGGGATCGTGAGCTGTAGTCGTTGGAGTCCTGGTTGTTGCTGGCTCGGACAACCTTTCCGATGAGGTCGGCCATGTTCATCTCGATGTGGAGCTTGAGAAGGTAGACCAGAGGGTGGAACTGCACGTAGACGAAGCTGTTGGGCAGAGACATCATGCAGATGAGGAGAATCTAACAGGGTTAGTTTGTGTAAGAGACATGTTAGAGTTGAACATACATCGAGAGCAATAGAAATAGCAACGAGGAACAAGTTCATCTGGTACAGACGGTTGTACTTTTGCAGACCGTTGGAAATGAGACGCTTCTTGACGACCCAGATAAAGTAAAAGTTGAGGGCGGCATCCATGACGGCAAAGATGACCTTTTCGCAGCGATCCCAGATTTCGTTGATGTGGACATAAGTATCGTTGATCTGGAGCCGGGCGGGCACCCAGATGCAAAAGACACTGATGTTGATGGCCAGGAGGATGAGGAAGCAGAGCCACTTGAGTCTCGTTCCGTTGGCGCGGACCACCATGAGAAGACTGACTCGGTTGATGATGATTTGAATGAGGCATTGCACTTGTGTTGACCAGAAGACGACTATAACATGTTAATCACTGCATCTTGATGTCTCAGCGAGAAAAGCATACTGATGAAGAAGTAGAACTGAAAGCTGGGAGGAATGATGCCGCGAAGATACAACCACACCATGACGCCGAGAATGAAACTCGAGACAATCTCAAGCCACACGAGAGTCACGTAGGTCGTTATCCTCTTTCTTCTGTGAATGGCCGACTTTGCCTGTCGAAAGGCCTTTGCGCAGTTGAAGACGACGACTCCCAGGGACAAGCCCCAGATGATGGAGGCGATGTTCATGTCATCCTCGTTGGGAAGGTCGTCCTTGAAGTGATCGGGCACGAGAAAGCCTCGCTCGGGAGCCATTGCGAAGGCTAAAAGGACTCTATGTCCTTGTCGTCGTTGTTTTTACTGTTGCTCGTTTCCTCTTTCACCCTCCCTCTATCTCCAAGTCGTTTATGTGAGATGTATTGATTGATGCACCTGAGATGTGACAAGAACAAGAAAAGCAAACACAAAAGACTTGCAACTCCTGATCGATCAAATTGAAAAGAAAAAAAAAAGAGACACACAGAACAATGAGTGGGATGCACAGGCTTCAAAAAGAAAGGACGAAACCGGGGTGTGGGTGTGTGTCTCTCTCTCGCACATCCGGAATGGAGAGGGCGGCGCCAATGGGGTTTTTCACATCTCTCACTCATACACTCACACTCTCTCACAAGTCACAAGTTCTACAGCTCATACCTTTCTGCTGCTCCAACAGTAGTATCTTGGCCCCAGGCTCTTTCTGGAGAAGCCTGACAGCTCGTAGCGGGCGGTGATCCGAGTCGTGCACTAGGATGCATCCCCTGTGTGCGTCGATCTGCGAGCCAACAAATCTACAGCAACTAATCCAGTGGAGTTTTTTCGTTGATGAGGCCCTGGTCCTAACTCGTCAGCCCAAAGGGGGGGATCCTTGGCTTTGTCCATTAGTCTCACCTCTTGGTTTCTTCTTGGGTCCTTTGTCGCCCAAGGTTCCATGCTCCCGGACAAGGGGCGGGACTCCGCTCAGCCCGACGAGCTGGGCTTACTCTGCCTCATGATACGACGAGCGAGGGGGGACGCTACAGAGAAAGTGCTTTGCTGCTAGCATGAGGAATGGCTTGGTGGCGGCCTTGCAGGGGAGCCAGCCCGGGCCCGGTACAGTAGACCCGGGGTGTGGGTTCAAGATCTCCCGTCTGCAGGAGAGACACACACAGAAAGAGTGCACGAGTGAGAAGGAATCTAGAAAAAGAACGGTTTCAGTTGACATAGAAGGACGGCCCGGTGTGGCAGAGGCTCAAAGTAACTTTCCTTCCCGGATGTCAGGAAGAAGGAAAAGAAGGATAAAGAGAGTTTGTGACTGGTGATGGCTTCATCCGCCCCAGATTCTCCAGAGTCAAAAAATCAAATCATCAAGACGCCAGGGAAAATAATATCCGAGGAGAATTTCCAAGTTCTGGAGTTGTAAACCCGCCCCAAACTCTTTCATCCCAACCCTCTCCGCACTTTTCAAACAGGCCTTATCCTGACACTTTTTTTTTCCCTCCGTGTCTGGACCTTGCAGTGGGAAAAAAAAAAAAAAACCCTGCTAAGATTAGCATCGCTGTGAGTGGTGTTTTTGGCGTTCTGACGCGAGTCATTTCAATCGGGTGCGCGGTGATCGGCACTAGACGCCGCCTGTCGATGGACCTCTGCGGGACTTTTCTTCCTTTCTTTTTTTTGCTGTGTCTGTGATGAAGAGAGAAAAAAGATGGCTTGAAAATCCGCTTTGACTCTTTCTGCGTTGGCTTGTCTTGTGTTAGTCGTTATTGTTCGTGTCATGTTACAGTTCCATCGTTTCTTAATCCACGTCACAACGAGAAGCCATCTCGAATAATCTATCACAAGACCCAGAGGCTTGGAAAAGAAGCAATGCAAAAGTCGGGGTTCAGGGGGCAATGACGGTCAAACTTTGCTTTTTCCCCCAGACAACCCGAAATCTCACACTTTTTGACAGTCCAACCCTTTTCCCCGGATCCCCGGATGAAACCCCACGAAACTCTTGTGTGCGTTATTTCCTCTGTTTGTGATTTCAGACCTGTCTCAAAGGGCTAATCCCTCCTGCACATCATTTTTTGTTCCATTCGTCCATTATGATAGATCCTTTTTCTCTCTTCCCCTATAGATGATCTTCACTTGATACTTTACTCTCGCCTACGTCTCGTCTCGCCTCGTCTACGCGATTGCGCTTACGACTGTTGTGCTGAACCCTCCCCCCGGTGCCCTGAGCCCTTGTTCCATTCCCTAGTGTCGACCGTGCGGGCCGAATCATGGGACGCCGTCGCCCATCTCAGCGCCTGAGCGCTACTCGTACGACCAAGGAGTCGAGACGCAACGCCTCGCGACCGTCCACTAACCACAGCTAGCTCGCTCATCCCCATGGATTTGTATGGATGGGTGGACGGAGAGCGATCTCTTGCTAGTGCGCCCTTGATCGAGCTTGGTTCCTGGCCTAGCGATATGGCGAGAATTCGATCCCGGGTTCTTTGCTACGGCCTGTGCTATCTTGGCTAGCTAGGGGTTATCTTGACCCGAAGCACGCCCGGATAAGTGCTTATCAAGAACCGTTAAAACGCACACGGGGGCCGATCTTCATTCAGGTGAGAGAGTCATGTTGAGCCCTGAGATGCCGTCTACATCCGGAAAAGCCAAGACGAAACGCCCAGCGTTGGCAAACACCGGGTGTTGACGATACCGTTCTACACTACACTCTGTCCGATATCATATTTCTTTTCGCCCCTCCCTTGTGCGGCATCAGAGATCAAGCGTTGTCGATCCTCGAAATTGGGAATCCAAGTGCCGCGGCCCCTCCCTCTCGTTACGTCTTGGATTTCCCCTTCTGGGAGACATGTCCGGGAGATGATGATGTATGATCAGCAAAACCGCCCCCCTTCCCGGGCCGTTGCAGACAGCCCTCGTGGCTTCTTCGTTTTTCCTTGATGACATTCCCTTCTCCCGTAAACTCTGTTCATGTCCATTCAATATCCGGTCCGTCATTAGCAAAAGCCACGTGGAATACCACGAGAGTGAAAGCTGTCACCAAAAAGATGTGAAACCGCCATCGTGGAACCCCGATTCATCACTCGTCCATTCTCCCCAGAACGGCGAGTCAGATCGTCGCATCATTATCAAATAGTGCCTTTTTGTCTTTTACCATCTTTTCCCTCTGGAAGTCAACACTGCCGAACGGGGCTCTTCAGGGTCCTTGTGGCCGGGATATGCTTGCCTCTGAGATCTCACCAAGCAAACACCAAATGCTGACCCTTGGCCCAAACACAACGGGGAAGACAAAACCTTAATTCCCTTTTTCATTTTTCAGGTACACACCGGGCGGCATTGACCCGGAGACCGAGATGTAGCGAGGTAACCTCATGCGGCATTCTGCGCCGACGCCTTACATGGCCGCCTCACACACACACAATAACAACGGGTACACAACGCGGTGAGATGCCAAGGACGCCAGTCCGAGCACATTTTCTGTGTGGCACAGACTCTGGTTCGACTTGACTCGACTTGTTCTACGGCGACCCGATGACACACTACTCTGCCACGGCGTTGAGTACAGGGCGGAACTCGTTACATAAACCCGGGCGCCTAGCATCACGCACGCCTTTCTGATGCTCACCTCCCCCCCTTCACAAGGCCCGTCTCATTTCAGAAACGTGTGCTAGAAGCCGTATAGCAACAAATCATTACTCAACAGCCACGTGGTGAGAAGCCTTCAGCCTACCGTCAGACTTGAGCCTCTTTTCCATCGTCCCGTACCGCCGGCCTTGCCACGTGTCTGAGGCACCCATGACTCGTTGTAGGGCTTTGATCTTCAGTCTCAAGTTCACCTGAAGCTATCAGGAGAACAAGGTCCTTCTCCCCTCCTCAATCAGCGCTGTGGCCACCGCTGACGCGCTCGTCAAGAGCAGGAGGGGTACTGGCCAAGCCCTTTATCCGTCCAGTCTGTCCTAGAGCACCTCTAGCTCCAGCGCCCGTTTCATCCCATCTCTCTCTCTGTATCATTTTTTCCCCAATTTCTCCAGGCCTTGTCTTATCCCGCCGATGCTTCTCCAAAAAGAGAACCCGACGGTTCTTTGGGTCCCCTACGCTAGGGGAGCGTTTCCGTACCTAGATCAACCCAAACCCCAAGGATCGTAGACTGAGAGGTTGCAATCCATCGCCCCGAAGGCTGCCACTCAACTGCCTCGCCACTCGCCCGGGAACAAGATCATCAAGAGTGATTTCCCAAATCGATCCTCGAGTCAATCAATAGTCGTTGAACCGAAATGGTCGAACAACAACCTCCGGGGAGGGCCCCCCTTTTCTCTTCCCAGGTCCCTGGCCAACTTGGCAGGGAGCACGCAAACGCCAATCGTATCAACGGCGTTGGAACCCAATCTCATCCCTATTTCACAACAGCACACTACTGTAGGTACAGTACACCAGTGGAGATAGTCGGCAGTACTCCCGGCTGTCATGTTCCAGGACGGGGTGCTGGTGTCGCCATCACTCAGCTGTCAACAATCAACGCCGTGTGTTTTGGTTCTGACGGTAGTCCGGCATCCGGTTTTATTAGTGTCGTGAAGAATTTGCTTGAGTATCCATAACAACGGGAACTTCGGCCTTGACCGGACATGAGAGTATGAATCTGGAATCGCCTTTTTTTTTTAGATGATGAGGATGTTCTCTGTGGACCGATGTCGTCGTCAGCCCAAGGAATCCTTTCAAATACGAGGCTTGGAAAAGAGTCCATGGAGATAGGAAACCTTGGCCATGACGTGCAGGTCTGTTTTGACGCCACTTCCAAGTTTCTCCGAGCAGCTCAGGCACACATGGCGAAGGATGATGGCATGGCAGACAAAGTCAACAGGCGATGAGACTGCCTGAAATGCAATACCCGTGTTCTGTGAGCTTTGTCTGGCCTCTCTCCTGGTCTCAGTTCGGTGCTGCTTTCGCTGGAGTTGGTCAACATGCATGCTCTATATCAAACCCTCCCTTCTGTGACGCCTGCAACTCGTCAATTGTCGCACCCTCGCCGTCTACAATAAAATCCGCGTGCGTCCGATAGACAATGAGTGCATCAATTTGCCGGGGCCGGGGCCCTTTTTGAAATGAGTACACGATATCGGTCTGATGGCGTTCGAAGAATCTGGTGAGAACCTTGGATATTTTGCTCCGGGTGTTGCCACAAGCACAGAGTGTGCCAGGACGCGGGCATCGGTCAAAATCTGTCTCGTATATAGAGTTTATCTCATTTACAGAGGGGTTCTCAACGTTCTTGGGTGGGATGTCCAGGTGAATCTGCAGTCAGAGGACGACGACACAGCCTGTTGTCCGTGTCCAAGTCAGTAAAAAGGCTCAAATGCAGGGACTTTCAACGAACAGGCCACTTCCAAGCCCCTCGTGTTTCTCTCTAAGTGCAGTAAGAAAGAGCGATACCATGAAAGCTCGGGCGCAAAATTGAATGCCGTCAGTATCTTCCGAGCTCGCAACGTCGGCAGATGATGCGTCACTGGATAGCATCGGGTTTCACCCAACAATTAGTGAAATAGGCACATGGGCACTGGGGATGGGACCATGGAATTTCATCCTCTCGCAGCCTTTCCCCTTTACTTGAAGATTCCTATGTGTAAGCGCGGAGTGTTCTCGTCCTCTACCCCTTATGCTTCAGCTAGCACGGCTTACATCGGTCTTGGGATGGCACAGGGGTATTGTGATCGTGACACTGCCATAGCAACAGACACAGGAGGCAGTGAAGGCAAAGAGGATGCCAGAGCAATAGGGCTTCGTATCTGGATTGGGGTTAGATAGCAAGTGAGGCCCTAATCGTGATGCTGAATGTGTATGGTGAGATAGGAAGGGAAGCTCCGCCGTACTGCGCCGAGTCTCACGTCTTGAAGGACTTTCCGCAGAGTGCTTGAATCCTTTGACGCATTCCATTGCCCCTTTCCACGGGAGCTTTCGGCTCTGAGTGTGCAGTGCTTCCATCTGCCAACCCCCCTGCTCTTCACCAGAGTGGTATACATCGATCAGTCCGACAACTCCGTGATGGCAAACGTTGCTAATAAGCACACGTGGGAACGGAGCAGAGGTAGAACATTGAGCAGGGAAGCATTGCAGTTTTTTTGAGCAAAAATAGACGAGCGAGATGCCAAAGTCCCAGTGAATGCATCGCCAGACGACGTGACAGGCAGAGCGAAAAAAAAAAAAACAGCAAAAAAGAAGCTCCGGTGCGGGGAGTCGAACCCCGCTCGCCGCGGTGAAAACGCGGAATGATAACCGATACACCACACCGGATGTCAGCTGTATGACCAGAGATTTCGAATTGGGCTTCATATAGCAAAGCTCCGAAGTTCAGTGGTATTGTGATGCCTTTTCGCTGAGTTCCAAGTCGTGTTTCCTTTCTTAGACGACGGGTCTAATTTCAGGTTAATATTGAAGAGAGTCATCATAATTTTAGGGTACATATCGCCTGTTTTAGGAAGGAGATTTTGTCAAATGACGTAGCTGGGTTTATCCTGTGTTTGCTTCCTATTGCCATTTCTTCAGTCTCACTTCTGCCAAAAGCCTGTGTGAATGCTTTATGGAACCGCTTCTCGCTGTACTTGGGACAATCAGGTCCTGGGAAGAAACTGATATTGACCTAGAATATTCGGTTTGAACGGATGTCGTCACCTACCATTGATCTTTTTCTAGGCTCTTTGTTCGAGTACTGAGCCCTCAGGCATCGAAGACAACACTCAAGGACGAGATGATGTTATTGACAAGCAACGAAAATTGCGAGCTAGGCAAGAAAAGAACGCCTTGGGGAAAAAACACCACTGCTCTCAATAATCAGATAAAGATAATAAGTTCTTTTTTATCAAGGGATGAACTCGTAAAATTCATCGTCAACTTGGAACATTGATTCTCACGAGTGGTATAGGGTAGCTCAAAGTTCCGATATTTCCCCGACCCATCGCGTCGGATCTGAAGTGCAACCATCGTTATCATCACCGTCACACATTTTACAACTTCACTTTCACCAGTGCTTCCGGAGCGATACACTCGCTCCAAGGGAGGCATGCGCACTACGCCATAACATGCGCGAGTTTATGGACTATGTCCACAGCGCCTTCTACGAAGCTACGGGCTGGAACCGCGACAACTCGTACGCGGCGTTGAATGCGACCACAGATGGTGAGGACATGGGAAGAGCTGAACCAATTGCTCGAGTCATCGTGCTGACACTGCTGATTGTAGCACTCCTGAATTTTCAGACCCCTCGTGGGCTGCGGCTCACCCTCTCCGCTCTCGCAAGCCCCAACTTTGCGACATCCTACCAACTCGGCTCCGTTGGCATCGTCGATGGTTCCATCTCATACCTCTTCTCGTCAGTCCCGCTACGACTCCTCCTCACACCACAATCGGAAACAGTAAATCTACCGGAGCTGCTGCGCTCATTCCGACCCCTCGCCGAGCTCCCCCACCGAACCGATCCCTTGCTGCAGACCCCAAAGGACAAGCCTGAATCATCACTTTTGTATGGCCGACTCTATCTCCCCCAGTCTCTTGTTGAGGCAATGGTGGTTAGACGGATATCGCCCGCGTTGCAGGTTCAGCTGAGTGCCGTGTCTGCGCAACACCTTAGAAACGGAGGGACAGTTCTGGGGTTGGCGCAGTACGATGTGGGAAAGTATGCCCTAGAAGGACTGGCCTCTTCAGATGGAGGACTGCTGGGCTTCAGAGGAGTGTACAACTTTGGCGGCGATGCCGAAAACCCGTCGGCACCGAAACTCGCCGACAATGGAAATGGCGAGAGGGAGAGGATATACGGGCGGTTCAGCACCGGCGGAGAATTCTATTACGGCACGCTGAATAAGTCTGGTGGGATCAGCCTGGGAACTCGTTTCGCGACATTACCCTCCCACACGGGTACGCCGTTATCCGCAACGTTGACTCTCAACCCCCTGATGGGTAATATCAGCGCGAGCTACGCCGTGGTGGCCGGCAGGCATTGCAGCCTCGCCACGCGGATGGAGTTTAACGTCTTTAGTTATGAGAGTGCCTGGGCCATTGGTATGGAACTCTGGCGGAAACCATTCACGCGACCTGTCTTGGACGAAGACGTTGATCCCGGTCGACCAAAGGAGCGTAGCTTCCAAGCGAAGCTCGAGTGGCGGTTGGACGAGCCGGAGCCAGTTATCATCAAACCCCCAAAGGAAGAGATTGACCCAGACAAGCCCGAAGAGGAGAAATACGCCGGAGTTCTCAAGACGCGGTTGGATCAGAACCTCCGAATAGGGGTGCTCTGGGAGGGGCGGGTCAAGTCCCTCCTATTCAGTCTGGGAAGCGGAATCGACCTGCGGAAACTGGACAAGCCCTTTCGGACGCTTGGATTGGAAATTCAGTTCTCTTCATGAACGGATACCAAGCCACCGACGCGTGGGCTAGACAAGGCTCCCGGTCTGCAGGGACGGTAGGACACCGTTACCATCCAGTTGGGCCCTGTTGATGGCTGCGGACACTGGGATCATGGTGGGAAGTTTATGAGGCAGATCATGCGTGCAGACGCGGCCATTATCTCGATCCACATACATGAACGCTACGCTAACGGGGATAAGGATGGACGAAAGTTGGTTGTGGATTCATATGAGACTGAATTCGTCAAGGAGGGATGTTGTTGGTAATGTTAACTGTATGGCATATCACTGGCGTTGCGGTTGATAAAATCACTACTTTGTATAGGAAAGCTAGACTTGGACTCAATGATGATACGAACGTTGAGACATGGTAATCTCAAAAACTCCAATAGAAGCTGTGTCATCTCTTGCTTGATCCCTCAACATCACGGATACTTTACAGTTGGTTCGCTTGGACTGTCCGAAGAGATGAAGCTAGCGCCATCCATTCCAGACATGCATGCGAGCTGAACAGGATGACGATGCCGTCTGATCCGAATGAGTTGTTTGGGCGTTTATAGTTGCGTGGGCAGTTGACGCATCCCGCGCTTACATGGGTCGTGAGAACCTTGATAGACTCCGCGATCTGTCCGACCGATCCAAGGTGTGGCTGGTGATGCGTGGGATGATCCAACCTGGCCAATTAGAGGAGGGAGAAATAATAGACGCCACATATGTAAGGGGAACGGACTCGGCTTGCTTACACTGACGTACGAGTTGGATAGAGAGGATTTCACAAAGAAATTCGATAGTTCTAGAAACAAGAGCTAGATATTTGTCAACCAAGGAACCTCACTCACTATTAGCAAAAACTCTTGTGCATTGCAGTCAGCAAAAGAGTCACCAGCCACAACCAAAAACAGAGTTTCCTGACAAAAGTCCTTTAGTCGTATGCTTACTTGCTAGCGGGGGGTTGCCTTGAGGCTGAGATGGCCATCAAGGTCCTCACCTTAAACTGACCCACCCGCACCTCCTCAACTCCCCCTCCCGTCTTGTCTCTTCTGGCCGCAAACGATTTTTGATGCCAAGGAACATGGCAGTTGCCGAGTTCCTTTTCTTTGGGACCTCATGATGCAACGGGTTCATTGTTTTGGCATATGATGGGGTGTGGAAATGGAGTGGGATGAACGTCATGTGGGTGGAGGGATGTAGAGTGTAATGTGTGGTTGTTTGGCTACTTGAACCATGAACAACTCGACAAAGAATGAGATGGCCTTGAGGCCTTGATTAATCAAGTCTAGAAGGACCGATGAGTATAAAAGAAGTAGAGTTTGGCAGACCAGAACAAGCCAAGATGTTAAACATATCCAACCTCCAACTTCAATATCCAGCTCTTCAACAACCAAATCTTCAAAGTAAAACCATAAATCCCCTGGTCCCTGATAACGAATCACCCACACACACACCCACGCTACCTGTCGACGCATCTCTCGGCACATCGCTTCCGTCGCCTGGCCCAATATCGTTCTCTCCCCCGTGCAGCTAAGCCAAAGAGCCGCCGCGCCCACTTCCCATCTGGGTCTCGGTTTACCGGCACGCTCTATTTTTTTCTACCTACCTATACATAAGTCTTGAGTCTGCACCATCAGGGTAGTGTCGCGTCTTTTTCACAAAGAACCGGATTTTTTTTTTTTTCTTTTTTTTTCAAATCACGGAATCTGTTCATATTCGACATACATATAAACCCTTCGAGAAGTTCGCTGGTTCACGATTCCTCTGCAGGCCAAGCATTTTCTGCCACAACACAAGCGAATAGATACTAGCGCATCATCCAAGCCCTTGGCATTCATACCCCTCCGCTCGAATCGAATCGCTCCTTTGCCCTTGTTCGCTTTCCTCTTTGGGGAATTTTCTTGGTCTTTGGAGATACAACGATCTTGGCATTTTTCACCTTGTTGGACAAACCATAACGACTTATACGACACTTTGTCTCTGACTCTTTTCGAAAAAATGGCGGACGCTGCTGATAGCTGCAATGGCGACCCCGTCGATCTCGGCCGCAAGGGCCTTCGAATCGGCGCCATCTTCATCATCATGGCATCTTCGCTCATCGGTGCCATGTCCCCCATCATCCTGGCGCGACAGAAGAAGATTCCCGTTCCCAAGTTTGCATTCTTCATCTGCAAATTTGTCGGTACCGGTGTTATTATAGCGACGGCGTTTATGCACCTGCTAGTACCCGCCGTCGAGAACTTGACCGACCCTTGTCTTGAGGATCGGCTTGATGGATATGATTGGGCTGAGGCGATCGCTCTCATGACTGTCATTGTCATGTTCTTTTTTGAGATGCTCGCTACGAGATTGTCCAACGATGATATGGAACACAACCACAAGACCGACATTGATACCGATCTTGACCCTGCTATGGATGTCGCCAAAAAGTCGATCAGCCCCAAGGCCGAGGGACTCAAGCAGGCGACTGACGTTGAGATGGGACAGCGACAGCCTGGTTTTGCCCCTGTGGGTGATAGCCACCTTGCCCATGGCCGAGAGCATAAGGAGGGTGATTCTCAGGGTGGTCTCGCTGGCCAGCTTCTCGGCATCTTCATCCTTGAGTTCGGTGTTGTGTTTCACAGTATTTTCATCGGTCTCACCCTCGGAACCATTGGCACCGATGAACTCAACGTTCTTCTCATCGTCCTCGTCTTCCACCAGATGTTCGAGGGTCTCGGTCTCGGCTCCCGACTGGCTGTCGCTCCCTGGCCTAGCAACCGTCAGTGGATGCCCTACCTCCTCGGCTTCATCTTTGCCCTTTCTACTCCCGTCGGTATCGCTGCTGGAATTGGTGCCAAGCCCAACAACGCCAGCGACCAGAAGCTCGTCAACGGTATTTTCGATGCCATCAGTGCTGGTATCTTGATCTACACTGGTCTGGTTGAGCTCCTGGCACATGAGTTCATGTTCAACCCTTACATGCGCCGTGCCCCTCTCAAGATCCTGTTGACTGCATTTGCCTGCGTCGCTTTTGGTGTTGCTGTCATGGCTATCCTTGCCAAGTGGGCTTAAAAAGGAAATATTATAGATTGATTGGGCCAGCCTGGCTGACTTGAGTTGAAGAGGTGGACGTGGTGGATATAATCGGGGGGTTTGTCGCTTGCATCAGCCTGCTTTCTCGTGATACCTCTCTTGTTTTTTCATAGCATATTAGAATTACATGGGAAATTGAACCATGGTTACCTTCTAAATCCCAACCTTACTCCGTAGTTTATTTATTTTGAAGTTGCTATGCGTCTAGTTTTTGAGTGTCTTGGTGGTTGTCAGTTCTTAGCCCGGCCTGTACTGGTAGGAGTACGCCAACGTACGAGTTACCTAGGTAGCTCTGCACATAGAAAATTCAACGAGGCATTAAGGCAATGTCTTTTCATCACAAGGCAGAGATCTGCATGTACTTCACTTACACGCCTGCATGTCATGTGCTGGTTTCCTAACTCGGACGCTGTGAAGATGGACCCACTTATACCTACAGTGCATCACACACAACAAACTGTGTCGCCAACACTGTCCTTAGTCATCATTCTGTGGGCTCCCCCGCTAGGGCCGCAAACCCTACTCTGAAAAAGTTCACGAGTTCGAGATAGTCGAATTGCTTCAGCCTGAGCTCACCAACCGACCACGTTCGACATCTCAACCACCCAACGCACCACCCCCAATTCCCCCCTCCATCCCTCCCATCCATCAATACCGCAAAAATGGCCGGCGGAGTTACCGTGCGCGACGTCGATGTAGGTCCTCCCTGAAAAAACAAAATCACAGAAGCGACATTCTTTCGACGAAATAAAATCCCACGACGACTTGGCGACACAATCTTCCAAGAGAAACCGCCTGCCATCGCATCACGAGCCGCCCCAGCGCGAAAAAAAAAGTTTATACAATAACTGACCGCTGCGTCGGGAACGCTCGATGCGATGTCGCAGGTCGGGAACAAATGGGATTGAGGAGCAGGCGCGAGGGGGTCGAAAGACTTCTGACGACGGAATCATTGCTAATGGGTATTGTGTCTCCAGGCGCAGAAGTTCATCACTGCCTATGCTGCTTTCCTGAAGCGCCAGGGCAAGCTGCCCATCCCTGGTAAGACATGCTCCTCCAAAAGTGCTGAAAATGCCTGCTAACTCTTGACTTTCAGGTTGGGTTGACACCGTCAAGACTGGTGTCGCCAAGGAGCTTCCTCCCCAGGACATTGACTGGTTCTACGTCCGTGCCGCCTCCATCGCCCGCCACGTCTACCTCCGCAAGACCGTCGGTGTCGGCCGCCTCCGCAAGGTCCACGGCACTTCCATCAACCGTGGTTCTCGCCCCTCCAAGCACGTCGATGCCTCTGGCTCCGTCGACCGCAAGGTCATGCAGTCCCTCGAGAAGATTGGTGTTCTCGAGCAGGACGAGGAGAAGGGTGGCCGACGCATCACCCAGGCCGGACAGCGTGATTTGGACCGAATTGCCCAGACCACCGCTGAGGCCGAGGAGGAGGATGAGGATGACGAGTAAAAAAATCGTTATGCAACCAAAAACTTGCAGGGTAGCAATGGATTTGGGGGCGTTGGGTCATTAGAT
This sequence comes from Fusarium sp. LHS14.1, assembly GCA_025433615.1. Taxonomy (NCBI): domain Eukaryota; kingdom Fungi; phylum Ascomycota; class Sordariomycetes; order Hypocreales; family Nectriaceae; genus Fusarium; species Fusarium sp. LHS14.1. The sequence goes on from CM046482.1 coordinate 2,518,724, forward strand.
TTTGTCATGTATGAATGAGATTCCCCCGACAATGGGTCAGGTCATTCGGTTTGCTCAATTAGGACCCGTCCACCTGTCGTTTCACTCTGACTTGTTGTGAATGCTCTCGGTGAATGTGATACTATAGATATGTGAATGCCATCAACTAATTTAGTGGGGGTTAACCCCTCTCCTGCACTCATTAACTCTCAACTCCTCACCCATCGCCCGAGCTCCCCTTGCTGCATCTGAAGCCATCACGAGACTGGGCCGCTCAGGAGCGGTCAGTCTTCTTTCTCAAAGGAGCTCATCGTTGCTGTTGCCGCTTGAGGCTCGTTGAAGCTTGATGCTTTCACTTTGAAGGTGCATCTCCTCTCCAAGTGAGAGGCTCTCACCAACACAACTCCGGCACTGGCTCAACTCCTTCATCGCCAGTCGATGCCTGCACCGGACCTCTTCATGTTTGAGTTTACTGTTTATTATGTATTCGACTTTCCTTCATGTTGTGAAGTCAACCCTTCTACTTCTCGAGTTCCCTACTCGTCATCTCGCTGAGCGAGTGCGGGTTGTGTAAGAGTTTCAGGAGTCTCTGTGCTCACACAACTCCCCTCCTACCCACCAAGGATTCCTGAGAAGCATGCACTCATCAATGTGATTAAGTGCCTCAGACATTGCTAGCATTCTTTCTATTCTCGCTTTATTTCTATGTGAGTGCACTCCACCTCTTGACTTGACTCTGAAACTCATACACCTCTCAGCCAAAACCCCAACTCCACTTGCACTCACTCTCACTCTACGATACACCCCCTCAAGAGAAACCAACAATGTCAAACTTTCAAGAAGTAATCGAGGTGCCTCCCACCTTTCTCTCAAGCATCGAAACTCAACCTCCCCCCATCTACTTCCACCATGTCATCGACACCGAAACCGCCACACTCAAGGTCATGGTACTAGGCGCAAACCTCACCTTCACCTTTACACACAAGCGCGCATTAAAAGTCATCAGACCCTCTCAAATCGCGAAACAGCTCGAGAACAAGACTACTGGTTTCCTCACCCTCGTTACACGTTCCCGCGAGAGAGTTGTCCTCGTGGCGGCAGAGTCTGGACACGGCGCAGGACGCTTTGGTGATCTGTTGGATCCGCAGAAGGGTGTGCTTAGAAACGACATCTGGACTAGACGTGTCATCGCCTTTGGAAAGACTCTCGGGTTACGCATGAATCGCCCCTTTGATGGGATGGGTCGTGCCGCTGTCGCTAAGGTTGACGGAGTCTTTCTTGGCTCTCACGTCGAGGTTAAACTCGCTGTCCACGGAATTTGCGTCTTGCTTAACATGTTTGGCATCACGAAGGACTATGACAATATTACTGTTGAGCAACTTCAACGACTTCGAACTGCGCGTTGGGAGGATGGATCACGACCAATCTTTGAAGTCTACTTTTCTCGGAAACATTGTCATCCTTGTCGGAGTTTGGTTCAGAAACTCTCTGAGATGACAGGAGTACCTATTCGACTCCTCTGGAAACATCGACTTATCCCCAAGACGTACGCCGTCACTTGCAAACCCTTAGGTTCACGAGCACGAGACGACCCTGAGCCCGAGGTGATGGTATGTGACAGCCAAGACATGGACTTTGGCGACGAATTATCCGATGCAGAAACAATCTCAGACGGCGAGCTTGAGACTATTGACACCATTGACCTCACAGAGGTTGATCGCTCAGAACAAATCGACGCTTACATCGACGGCCTGGCTTATCGAGTTGGCCAGATGCGAGAGTCCCCCGAAGGCGTGACGGCCGCTATCGTCGAGTTCGCCGCCACAGTAAAGCGACAGAAGCAAAAGGCTGCGGATATACCCAAGCCTCTCCCTGCAACGCCGGTCATAGAAGATCCAGCTCTTGCTAGGGAGCGACACACGTGGCCACCTGCAAGACGAACATTCTTCCCTGATTCCCAGACACGAAAGGGTAGAGCAAAGAGTAGTTCGCCATCTATCGGCCGAGGACGTGTTCAGAAACAAAAGCCTCCGAGACGATTCAACATGAAAGTCCCGGAGACGATTGTCCTGGACAGAGACAGTGAACCACCGCGACGAAAGTCTAGAAGCAAGTCCAAGGGTCGTCAGCGTCCGACTCGGGCTTTTTACTGAGTTGTTTTTGATGATAATGGCTTGTCAAGGGTCATGTTCTCAAACTACTAAGGGACTGGGATAAGATGAGATGAGGTTATCAGACGAAACGAAGAGGACTAGATTCCCCGAGAGGATTGTGTATGAAATTATCGAGTTCGTGGTCTATCCGCATTAGATCCTTCACATGTGCTAATACCCTGTAATGTAATTGTATCTATACCAATACCCAACATGTTGCTCTGTGTGAGTCGAAACCATCATCGTACATCAACGGCCTAGTTGTTACTTCTCCCCCCCTTGAATGTCTTGAAGTATCTTACGGAACCCTTCAGCCATCTCCTTCAAAACAATGCTTACATCCGGAGCATCAGGACCCTCTTCCATCTCACGAAGCGCCGCCTCCAGTGCCACTTCCCTTGCCTTTTCTGCACCTGCTACACCCGTCTTGCCCATAGTCAAGGTATGCTTCACATCTTTTCCATGTCGGAGAGGTCCCTTTGGTGTACCCGGGGTGATGGCTGTATCTTCTAGGAGACTCTGCCAACGGGAGAGGTACACTCCTGGCCCCGATATGTTGTCAGAGTCTGAATCGTCAGAGTCGATGATGCGTTGGAGGCGACAGATCGAGAGTGCCTCTAGCTGGGCGAGATACGCAGCATGATTGTCGAGGGCGCTGAGAACAGGTTGTTGAGAAGCTTGGGGGAGCGACTGAAACAGCTCATGGAGTCGTTCGTCCATGACGCTCATGTCGGTAGTACCATTGGCCTTATTAGCATTGGCATTGCCTTCCTTGCCTGAAGTTTCGCAAGGTTTCCTCTCTTGTTGAAACTTGAGAACAGCATCCTTTGCCCACACCCTCATCTCACTCCACACATCCGCACAAGACGCCGCAAGCGAGTGAACCCATTTATACATGAGCCCTCGGTTCCTCATGAGCAGATCAACATAGTCGTCCACGCTTGGCATCCTTCCAGGCTTAGGCTCGCCACCCATCATGGACTTGAGGGGTGTCGAGGTACCCGCATCGACCTTCTTGGGCTTGCTGGTCTTGATAAAGTCGTCGATAAACAACTGACCTGCCTCAACGTGCTCCCGTAGGTCTACCTGAGAATGCACCGTACGGAGGATCGGTTCATAAGCGGCAAATACGTCCTTGACCGCCGCGGTGAAGAGGTCAGGGGGCTGCCGGCAGAACGCGGTTGTGATGTTCTCGCGATCTCGAACGGATAGCAAGGCGGAATAATACTCGAGGCACTGAGCGTGCTTTTGGTCGGTGAGCTCGCTTGTAAGAGCTGGGTTGGAGCCGTTGAAAATGGCGACAATGATGGACTGAGAATGCCTTGCACTGGCCTTTCTCACAGTCTCGTGCTCAGCACGGCCTAGAGAGATGTACTGCCTGATCGCCTCGAGCATCTCATCACTCGGCCGTTCCTTGGCTTTCTCAATCTTATCGGCTCCCTTGCGGAACTCTCCCGCGTCCCAAGATAGCACAAGGGATATGATACGCTGCAACAGGTTCATGCCGTCGTCAGCATTGGCCGTCAAACCGATCCAGTTGGTGACACTCGTGACGCTCAGCTTGGCGAGGAGCAGACGCATCATGGCACTGATCATGGTGGCAGCATTTCCCATTCGTAGGGTCTGCTTAACCATCTTGTAAGGGATAAGATTGTGGACATTTTCGAGAAGCTTGAGTAGGTATTGACCTTCAGGTGATAGGACAAAGATGTGATGAATGAGAGTAGCGAGGCTGGACTATGGTCAGCGATGAACTTGCTCGACGAGAGGAGACATACTGAATAATGGCATACTCTGCCGCAGCCTTGATGACTGGAGAGTGAGACTCGAGGTCATCGGTCTTGCTGAAGTGATCAAACATCTCGTCGACCAAACCTCCATATACCAACCCCTCCACGACGTCATCCCAAGCTCTCACAAGGTCAGCAGCCTTGGTTCGATCATACTCGTCCTTTTTATCACCCTTTGCCTTTGCATCTGGCTTGTGTGCTCTCTTGACACCCCCCAAAGCTCCCCGGCCGATCATCTCGAGTAGACCGCTGGCTCCAGTCGCCAACACCTTCCTGGTTCCTAGAGCACCTTTATCATAGCTCTCCGATAACTCAGCTTCCCCCAGTCTTGCCAAAAGTCCTTGTACCCTAACAGACCAGTACTCCCGTGGTAGATCCCTCACACCCGGGAGGGGTAGCACGAATCGTGATAGCATCGTCTGCAGAACAGGCGACTCTGACGGTCCGTTATCTTCCTCTTTGCTCTCACCGGCAGACTCACTAATAGGCTCCTTACCAGCAACCGGCGTCCTAGACCGCGGCGTCGCAGGCGTAGAAGTAGCGGGCGTTCCGGCCCAGCTCCTCCAACCGGTACTGGGCGTGGGAGCCGGCGGAGCCTGAGGCTCAACCGTGGTTCTAGCAAAGGGATACCCATAGCCCGTCACGGCGTCGGGAAACTTGAAGCCCTCGATCTCTGCGTACGTCTCATGATGGGATAAAATATCAAAGAGCGCATGAGTCTGCTCGGGGGCCAGAGTGGCAGGCGTCATGGCCATGGTGGCTGCTGTTGCATCGAAGGGGTCCCTCCACGTGTGTATGTGGATGTAGGTCAGGATAGTAACCGGGGTGCGAGATGCTGGTGGAGCGAGAAATCCTTGTCTGTGAGTACCTTGACTTGGTCTTTGATTCAAGGCTGAAAAAGATACTGGAATTAGGGAAAAGACTCTTATCAAAAACTCCTGTGTTGTTTTAAAGGGTTATCGGTTTGGAAAAAGATACAGAACAGAGTTGTTCAGGTGGAAATACTTTGATACCTACTCAACTTGAGTCGCAAGCGGTGACGTCGTCTGGATGGCCCACCTTCAACCTCAACGTTGTCTAGCCTATTTAGGTCTAGCGCACCGCCGTTGTAAATCCTGCCGAGAGCTCCAACAAGTGTAACCTTCTTTTCATGAATCACCATCTCGCCAATCTTCATGAGCTTGGCTCTCAACCTTCACTTCGAGGCTTTACTACTATCATCACTAAGATTGGATATTGCACAAGATCTTCACTGTGACAACTAATACAATCACTCATCACGCTTAGTAATTTGTCTGAACAATGCGTATAGTCATTAACAAAAGAAACGGTCATAACTAAGTAATTATCTCTCCAGCGTTTTTCCTAACAAAATACCAGTCTTTTTCTGCTTTATCCATCTTCATTACCGTCGTGGTATCAAGAAAACAAGTCAAAACAAAACTTCAAGTCCTTCGCCATGGGTATAACGTCAACACTTCTTCGCTGTCTTTCCCCTGCCGCCTGTCTGCAGCTTCATCACTGTCTCTCTAGATGGTGCTGATGGGCTGACCAGTAGGCAGGCCCTGACCACCATACGCGGTGTGACCATTTCCGAGACCGTAGCCGTTGCCAGTGGAGTGCTTGCCATTGCCGTTCAGGTGATAACCGTTGCCGTTACCAGTGAGATCCTTGCCGTTCAAAGCACCGTTACCGTTACCGTGGCTGTGACCATTGCCGACGTGGCTGTGACCGTTGCCCGCCTGGTGGCCATTACCGGGGAGGTAAGAGCCATTGCCAGCATCAGGAGATCTGGGGCCGAGATCAGAAACGGGATGAGCCTTGCGCTGGATCTTGGGCGCAGGAGGAATGTCGGTGCTCTTCTTGGCTGAGCCAATGGAAAAGACAGGGCTCTCCCACTTGTCACCCTTGCGGGCAAGCTCCTTGTACTCGGTAGCCTTGGTGCTGATGCCGCCAGGGAGGGAGATGTCGGGGAAGATGCTGTCCTCCTTGGTCATGGCGATGTTGGCCTTCTTGTCCTGAGTAGCCTCCTCGGCCTTCTTCTTGCCCTTAGCCATCTGCTGCTGGGCGGCAGTGTAGTAGCGGTTGTAGATGTTGGGGGCGTTCTCAGGATCGCTCTTGGCCTCAGCGGCGGCGCGCTCCGCCTCCTGCTTGATCTGGAACATCAAAGCATCAAGCTTGTTACACTGATCCTTGATGGCCTTTTCAACTGCCTTCTGCAGAGGGGGGCGGATAGCCTTGAGCATGAGGGGCTTGACCAGGGCAAAGAGAAGCTTGTGGCTTGACTTCTTGATCTTGATCTGAAGCTTCTTAAAGTCGACATCAACCTTGTCAACCTTGAAGTAGTTCTGGCGATCATTCTTGTCAGCGGTAGACACCTTCATCTTGAAGGAGAAGCCATCGCCAGGCAGGATGATGTCGGCAACACCAGTATCGGTGATGGAAGGGAAACCCTGCTTGCGCTTGACGTGGAAACTGACGTCGCGCAGATCCATCTGGATGCCGGCGACCTTGACTTCAATGGTCTGATGGTTCTTGTTGGCAATCTTCTTGCGGCCCCAGCGGAAGTAATGCTCGCTCGAGAGCTCAAAGACGTTGGGCGCAAAGTTGTCACTCTCAAGAACCAGGTTCTCAATGATGGCATCGAACTGGGGGTCGGTGTACTCAATGCGAGGAATGGGAATGTAGGCAATGTTCTCAAAGACAGCCGGGAGGATGACGTCCCTCAAGTCCTTAATAAGATGGGGCTTGAAGACTGGCTTGCCGTCAACATCGTTGCCGAGATCCTTGAAGAGCTTCTGAAGAGACTGGGCGAAAGCATGGTTCTGGGCATCCTGGTCGAACTGATCGGCAAGGAACTTGATCTCATCGACGACACGGTCGGTGTGACCACGGTACTTCTCGCGGAGAAGGAATCGGCCCTGCTCATAGAGTTGATCCCACTCGCGAGTAGACTCATCCTCCAGAATGTAGCCCTGCTGAAGAAGGCAACGGCGGATGTAAGAGTCCATAGCCTTGAACCAGTCCTTGAGCTCCCGATCCTTGTCGGCATCGCGGTAGATCTGGCCGATCGAATCCCAAAGATCCTCAGTCGAGGTACCGTTGGCGAATCGCTCAATGATAGTGCGCAAGTCATACTCGGCGGCAGAGAACCCGGATCGGGCCTCCTTGGCGGTATCAGCGGATCCCTGACCGTAGGTGCGGCCGTGCTTGCCGTAGGTCTCAGCCAGACGAAGGAGAGTCTGGATGGCCTGGGAGTAGTCCTCGTGCTGCTGGCACTCAAGAATCATCTTCTTGAGGCGCCAGATGATCTGGTCCTTGCGCTCCTGGGGCATCTTCTTGTCAAAGTACTCACGGGCGCGGCGACGGTACTCCTCGTTGCGCTGAAGAATGTTCTGCTTGGTCTCGGGGTCGACCTTGTCATCGATCTTGGCTTGAACGGCCTGCTTAGCAGCACTCTTTCCAGCCTTAGGGTCAACGTTCTCGCCGACCTCGCGGGCGCCAGCAACGGTACTGGGCCCATCAGTGACCTGGGTGTAGGTGCCCTGTTGTCCCTCCTGGGGAACGGCAGCATTGAGACCGGCGGCGGCAGTGTCCTTGACGTCCTCCTTGGGGTTTCCGCTGTAGAAACCCTTGGCCTGTTGCTTGAAGTTGTCCTTGGAGAAGTCGGGAGCCTCATGCCAGACATTGTCCTGAGCAGGCTCGTCAATCTGTTGAAGCTGCTCATCCGAGGGACGAACACGGGCAGCGGCGTTGGTAGCGGCATCGCCAGCCATGTCGCGGAAGAGGATAGTGGAATCCTGGACTTGATGGGTTGTTAGTAGATTTCTCAAATTGCGCTGTGAAGTAACTCACGAAGCTTTCGGAACTGGCCGTTGGTGATCAGAAGAGTACCAAGAGTCCTCAGGCCGTTCAGAGCCTCATCGCCATCCTTCTTGGCAGCATCCTTGCTGAGGGGAGCGTTGGGAGTGTTGACACTCTTGGCGTCAAACTGAGTGGTCTGCCAGATAAAGTCCTGAATCAAGTTGCCCTCGTTCTTGGACAGAAGAAGGTACTTGGCCTGCTGAATAACATCGCGCGCATCCTTGACAAGAGTCTTGCCCTCCTCGGAGAGCTTTTCGTGAGGGTTCGAGAGGGCGCGAGAGGCGAGGAAGCTGCTTAGTGCGACATCGATTTGATCGTTCTGAAGTATTGTTAGCGTGTTGTCGTCGAATGTCGAAGCTGTGACCACATACCGAAGGAATCTTGCCATTCTGGAAAGCAGAGGCAATGCCGTAGAGCTGGAGCTTTCGGTTGACGTCGGCCTCCTTCACCTCGGTGTTTGTGGGCTTGTTGACGTTGGCGTTGGAAGTCATGTTGACGACAGACTGTGAATGTGTAATATTACGCCTCGAGATGGTGTTGGGTGTTTTGGACCAAGAGATGGAACGACTTCGATAGGATTAAAGTGTCGATGGCCAGAGATGTGTTGTATGTAGTGGTCCTTGAGGTAGAAGAAGCAATAGGAGAGCTGTTGTTTTGTATCCTAGGGTATGGGGTATCACAAAGAGGTTGGTATTATTCGTGAAAAGGTAGGGTTGGGTATAATTGCTTGCGACTTTCACAAAGTAAAAAGATGAGAATTGATGTTTGATGGGATGATGAAATGAGGAAAGAGCTGCGAGAAGCGAGTAGGAGAGATGCTGGATTACATATACTTTTTGAAAGTTGGTGACAGGCAGGCACAAGCACAGTCAGTACCTTGATCTGGCCTCGAGTTACACATTGACACCCTCCATCCTAGGCCAAGCGGGAGTTGGCTGGATCCGGGGCCCCTTGGTCTTGGAGGGAGTGACGTTGACGTTTGCTGAAGGAGAACGAGCCGCTGATCGAGGACGTCATCGGCCAATTTGTCGCAGAACCACTAATTAAGATACCTGCTCTGCAGTACCTATGTCGACCAAGCCGGATGCCTACTGTGTCAGTGTGTGAACTACCGCACGCGCTACCCGTCAATTCACCCATGATTTGATTGCTAGGGCTGCTTTCATTTACATTTCCTTGCTTGCTCCGGATGGCGGCTCATTGCTGTCCCGGAGCGAACCCTACGGCGCAGCAGGGGTCGAGCAGATATTCATGGATCCTCAGTCAAGGGCAGCAGCTGAAGAACAAGGGTTTTCCTTTCTTTTTTTTCTTTTTTTTTGCTGCTACTGCAATTCATGTCCAATTGGAGGTGGTACCAGGCGCCAGGGGAAAAGAAACGGCGGCGTCGAGCCTGTTTGTTCATGATGCTACCTCAACGATGTTCTGGACCAAACAAAGTCCAACGGGAAGCTCTTGTTTCGGCCACCAAATGCTTGATGCCTCTCCTTTCGCCCACCGTCTCGGTTTAATGGTTCGATCAAAGAGTGGGTTGCCCTGGTAAAAACGACCCAGACCCAGACCCAGCATCAAGCGCTGTTGCTGCTCCATCATGTCTCACCGACCCCTGGCTACCTCGCCGAAAGCAGGGTGAGACGAGTGCAATTCCTGTCTGCTTGCGCCTCAACGCTTCGGTTGTGAAGTGGACACCTGCTGGTGATGCAGGTCTGACTCTGTGTGTCGACGCCTTGTGCTCTGCTATCGAGATGATGCTCTTCTGGATCAATGGATGCTACTGTATCTGGAGCCGTCTCCCGGATGATTGACATGATCTCCAGCCCCATGATTTCCCTCTCCACCCTTAGGACTGGTAGTTTGGAAAATCAACAAGGGCAGGCCTTGGAGGCTCTCAATATTGTCTAATCCATCTCAACTTGACCAAACAGGGATCCTTTCTTGGCTGGAATGGGCTACAGTAGAGCTAGCACAGACTGATCTCTTGGTGTAGTCCCCACCAAATGAAAAAAAGACCAAGCCATCATGGACATCTACCTTGAGCCTTAGCATCGTCATCACCCATGGATTTGACCCAATAACACGTAATCGCCAGCTGCTCCCTCGCGTCTATGCCCTGCTTTCTCCCATCTCATTTAATCGCGTCGCGTGGCCTGATGCCGCGATCGCATCAGAAGCTTGGCTCGCTGGATGTGAAAGTGAGCGATCCATGACGTCACAGACTTGACCCAACCTCTACACCGTTGGTACCTCGAGCACACCTCAATCCTCAGCTCAGAAATGTCGTCCGAGCGGAAGTCCAAGAGGTAATACGCCAGTCACGGTGCCTCTACTGGGCCTGTCGACGTCAGGTACCCCTTGGTGATGTGCTGTCCAATGCTCCCCATCACGACGACAATCGTGATCCATTAGGAAATCCTCGAACCAAGATGGTGTCGACCTGGCACCGATTCCGACTGCCAACAGGACCAGCTGTCCCATTTCCAGGCCCAATGATTCCATTTCCGCTCGCCAGCTGCAGAAAAGGTCTCCACGCTTTCAGTAAATCCCCGACCAGAAATGCGGAAGACGGCGAGCATGTGAGAGAAGCTTGGCCATCGCAGCTGAAGGGTGACGTCTTGGTGGTTGTCTCGGCAGGAATTAGCTCTGAGCCACTGAACGCATCAAAACACACACGATACTTTGCGGTTCCCCTGCCCTTTTCTTTCTCAAACGGACCGGCTCTGCAGGAAGCTCTCCTCTCAACCGCAACCCAAACCATCACGCCTCACCTTGCCATCTCCGGCTGCGGGAGGCTGGCAATCATTGCCAAGTCGGGGGCTCGAGACAAACTCCCAGAGCACAACGTGCTTTGTCGCACGCGCGTCGCATCTAGATTTCCGTCTAGATTCACCACCTCGTCTCGTGAAGCGCCACAGGTAGCACTGCAGATGGCTGGGATGCGAACATGGCTTCATGGGATGCAAGCTTCCATGTTTTTAGAGGCAGCCAGTCTAAGGAGAAGGATTGGACTATCACTGGTGCCGTTGATACCGTGAACGAGGACCCTGTAAACTGAACGGTGCTGAAGTCTGTGTCACATCGTCCTTCCCATCGCCAAGCCGGGAAGTCTTGCAACGGGTGTGCAGCCCGGGCAAACATCCCCGGCATCCATGCTCAGTGACAGAGAAAGCTCAATCAAAGTGAAAAGAGCCTTATATTAGGCCGTAGACCAATTTCAGCTTCATTCTTTCATAAGCATAGGCGAGCTGTTGAGGAGAAAACGGTTATAGACCGAGACACGATTGCATAGTCAGCAGTCAAAAAAGATTCAAAGGTCACCTACGAATAACCTGGCAGTTCCGCAAAGACAACAGAAACCACCGTTCTTCATTATCTTTGACGTTAGAAACCCTGTTGTAGAGATAAACGGTCTTGCTTCAATGACTGCATGGCTAGCATCGTCTTGCCTCCGGCTCTTGGACCCACTTCCCCGGATCTCCGCCCGGGGTCGTGGGCACCTCAACCCCGCAACGAAGCATTGACGACGTGAGAATGGGATATAGGCATTCAACAGCGGATGATACGACAGGAATAATTGAAACAGCCTCAATACAATCTTCGGCTCTGTGGAGGAACTCATCTATGTGGTTTTCTCACAAGTATCTTCTGGATAGCCCAAACATCTCTGAGTCTGGCTACATGACAGCCATTCACTGTAAACGCCTTCTTGGCCTCCAAAAGGCTTACTGGGATTCTTCAAAAGTACTATAAGTAAAGAGCACTATTCCAGGCCCAGGAGATTTGTCTGACCATGATTGGTCCTCAGCAATGGAAAACCTCACATTTAGCACGAAGGGCATTGCCAGTTAATAGTCGAACGACCTCACTGGAAGAGCATGAAACACCAGCTCAAGTGACCGAAAACAAGCGAGGCAAGGACACTCAAAGCCCCTTTATTCACCTCTGAACGCCATCTATGCCATTTGTAATGCTAAGCGCATCCCTAAAATCCAGATCATCAAGCTTCGTTAAGATGTAGGGTTCTCCTTGGACCCGAGCCCGTTGAAGACGCTGGCCTTTACTTGGCTCGCAATCAGACCAGATCGTTCCTTGGTGGCGATGAGGTTTGCGTCCTTGGCCAATTTCTCCACCGCCTTGTCGGTGTTCTTCCCTCCACGACTCATCATCATGCTCTGTGCTGCCTGATTGCGTGCTATGCCCATAGTAGCTTCCTTGATCTTGGAGCTCAGGTCTAGAACCTGCTTGTTTCCGTAGTCGCGGTTTGTGAGGAGGGGGTTCTGGCTAAGAGTCTGGACCCAGTACTTGTGCCAGAGAAGTTCAAGGAGATGCGCATCGAGCGAACTCTTGAAGTGTGAGACCTCGAGACTGTAGTAACGGCTCGAGTGAGCGCCAAACTCGGCTGCCTTGGCGAGTGGTACTGCCTGGAAGCCATCGGCGGTTGTGCCGCCAACAGGGTCCGCCTTGTAATGAGCAGGGTAGGTTCTGAAAGCGCCAATCTCCACCTTGCCGGCGTTGATGGTGCGGTCAGGGTCAATGACAACAGCCAGAAAGGGATCCTGGAACTGCTGCTGCATGGCCTCTGTGTCCACATCGATACCACTGAGCCAGCACCCATAGCCGGGGTGGCTGTGATACCAGCCCACCACGTTCTCCTGACGGCCCTGCGCTCGGCAAAGGTCAAGATATTCAACTAGATATTCGTTTGCTTCGTCCTGGGCGTTGACTCGTGTCTCTGTTCCTTCGACGGGAAGGCGGAACGCATCGGTGACGACAAAAGTGTCCTGATCGATATAGCCCTGCATCAGACCCATGACTTCGAGATTGCCACCAGAGCGTGCGTGCATGGTCATCTTGATGAGAGCGGTGGCGCTGATTCGGACATGTTTGAAGTAATTTGGATCCTTAGTCCACGGTTTAGCATCGGCGATAGTCTTCTGAGCTTCAGCATCGTAGTTGTAGAGAGCGTCGCGTTTGGGATCGATCAACTGGACATTATTGTCCAGCTCTGTCGCCTGTGTCAGTACGGTTTGGTGAGTTGGGGCTGAGGTTTTAGAGCATACCCCACGCTTTCAAAGCCGATGCCTCCATCGTGACAACCCCAGGTCCTTCCTGGATATGGCGAGTGATGGAGATGCAGAGACCGAGTTGATGTTGGTGATCTAGGCAGTTGACTGAGCCAAGAGCGGGGCTCTTCTTGCTGGGCTTATCGATAAGAGCTCTGTGCTCCACCCAAAGCTGACATCTTATCACCAACTCTACAAGCATCTCATTAATCTTACAAACACGCTGATCATTACTTAAATTCTTAATTGAACGAAACAACTTGATTAAACTATTAAAATTCATAAAACGTCATCAAGAGAAGCCAAACATCACGCAACATGACTTAAAACCGCACTCCCTGGGGCAGCGGTAGTGGCTGGAACCGAAGAGTACACTGGACGCTGAATTCCAAGGCGGAACCGGGGAACTCGGTCCATGCGGTTAAGAGCAGTAGTGGGCATCCTCAGCACCGTCTCGCGGTACATGGTCTGCGTCTCCCACTCATAGGAGCATCCGATGGCTCGCTGCATACCACCCTCAGAAGCACAGAACATGAGAGTCACGGGAGGTCTGACGGCCTCGAAGAGGGTCAGCTCCATGTTGTAGGTGTCGACAAGAGTGAAGATCTGATTCTGTCAGCTATAATGGCATGAAAATTGGGGGATTGACTTCTTACCCTCTTTTCACCAGGACGGGCATTCTTGGCCGCCTCAACCTTCATTCGGATCTCGGGATCCTTGCAAGGGTCAATACCAACACGCTCACCATACTCGTTGATGACGCTTCGGCTCAGAGGGCTTCCATGAGTGCTCCAAGAGAACCGCCCAAAGTTGCCGCCAAAGATGGCACGCTCGATGGTTGGGGAGTTGAGATGACCCTCAAAGCCAAACATCTCGGCCTGGGTGTCGGCAAACTTGCCGCCATAGATGACTCGCACCAGACCAGGTGTGACCATCCAGATGTAAAGGAACAGGAGCAGGAAAATCACACCAGGGGCGATGGTGCTTGCACCGTATGGACCAGCCTGTGCGCCAGTAGCAATGAGAGCGATGGCGATGATGAAAAAGGCACCATTCCATTCGACGGCGAGACCAGCAAGCCATCTCTTCCAAGACGGTCCAGTCGACCAATAGACGGGGTAGAAGGTCTTCCAGCGGATGGAGATGCCCCAAGCTCCGTCAATGACAATGGTGTCATTCTCTGCAATACCAGCTACCTGGCAGTAGGGAGTGATATCCCAGAGCGAGGACTCATACGCATCCTCCATGTTATACCATGGCTGATCCTTGTCCACAGGCAGAGTGCAGATGTAGCGCTCAAGGAGTCTGTCTGAGTCATTGGCCAGAGACAGTCTGGAGAAAGCCTGGAAAGCAGTGTCGGTCCGGTCAACCTGGGGTCGAAGCCTCAGAAGACCCATGAGCGCATAGGCCTGGTCACCAGGAAGATACTCAGTTGTGTGACGGCTATACAGACACTTGAGAGCGAGAACAGCTTGTTCCAGTCGGCTCAGGCTGATGGTGCCCAGGTAGTGGTCAATCAAGTGACGGGCAACATCTGGGTCCATGTATGTCCAGACCTGAGCAGCAAACTGGTTCTTGGCAACCACCAGTGGCGACGACAGGTCGCTATCGCGAGTATAGATGGAGATGCTTCGGCCGGGGCTGAGAAGAACCTCGGGGAAGGTCCACATTCGGCTGCCCCATTCACGAAGAAGAGATTCCGTGTTGGCCTTGCCCGAAGACATCGCCGTCTTGCCTCTTCCGACAGCAATGATCATGCTGCTGGAGCCACGAAGAACATCAGAGATGCGGTAGACCTATTGGCGTTAGTCAAGGTGGCGACGGGACGGGCCTGTCAGCACTTACATCAGACTCTAGCTCACTCTCATCGCGCATGCAGCTGCAGGCGATCCAGTACGCGGGCAGCTTCGCAGCTCGACAAGCCGTCTCAGCGATGTGATGGAGAGCCATCATGTCCTGCTCAGAGCTGTGACTGAAGTGCTCAGTTGAGTAGGCGACAAACAGATAGGCAAGGTTGGCATCCCGACCATCGCTGTTCTCCCACTCAACAACGCTGCGGACGTCGACTCCCCTGTTCTCATCGTTGAAGGGCTCGCGAAGGAAACACAGGTATCGCGGGCGCAGCATGCGATAGACCTGGTTGTTCCGGGCCATGAGGGAGAGACCCTTGCGGTTCTCGAGCAGGTTGCTCCAGACCTTGGCATCGCCATGGTAGTTGTACAAAACCGGGGCATAGCAGAGGTTTCGCTTGATGACGGTGGGTTTACCGTCCCAGAACTAACAGTGTTAGATAGATGCGCAATGCTGAAGAGAAAGGCAACTTACCACAAGAGCCATGGCAATGGCTGCAGGAAGGGCTCTAAGCACCATGATGCCCCAATCCTCCCAGCTCTGGGGGTCATAGCTAAAGTCAATGACCCAGGTTGCGATTCGCACCTTCATGGGCGCAACCTTGCGGACATAGGTCCTCTTCCAAGTGGAAGTTCCTGGCCCTTCATAGATGTCGTCGGTCGCTGCGACGTACATGTTGCGAAGGTAGCCATCGTTGTGATGAAGATATCGATCGGACCGGGCCTTGTATGAGACACGACCAGCATAGTCGCGATGTCTCATCTTGGTCTCGGTGTCGGTAAAGTTGTACCCAGGCTTCTGGTACAGCACGGGATTGCGCCATCGGAAGACGCTTCGAGGCTCAAAGAAGTGGCGAGAGCCCTTGAGCTTGACCGGGAACTCCTTCTCGCCTTTCTGTTGTCAACCTGTCAGCAAGCGTATTTGGACCACGATTGGGAGTGAGTATTTACTTCGCCATCCTCGGAGCTATTCAGAGGCGACAGCGGCGTGGCAGACATGGGGACGATGGCACCTTTGGTTTGCTAAGAAAAGTTCAATTTGTGCCTATACGCAGAAGCAGCCACGGAAGAGCTTTACCATTGTTCCGTCCTGCTGTCCATTGCCTTGTCCTTGTTGCTGATAGACGACACCCTGCTGCCCACCATACTATCACGATCAGCGATGCGACGAGGTTTGGGGAGAGGTTGAGACAAACCATGGGCTGCTGCTGCTGTTGGTACTGCATGCTGCTTTGGTGCTGCACTTGTCCGAGGGGAATGGGCTGCTGCTGTCCTACAGGGACTTGATAACCGCCGGATTGAGCTGAAAGAGGGCTCGTGGGAGGTGACACGGGCTGTTGTTGATAGGGATGTTGGAAGGGCTGGCTGGGGTATGACTGGTATGTCATGGTAAGAAACGTTGGGACGTTGCCAAGGGAATACTCACAACGACAGAACTGCCTGGAGTGTAGGCACCACCGTGCGCTTGGTGCGACACTGGGGGAGGCGGCTGCTGGTACTATGAAGTGTTGGCACAATACGACTTGGAGAAGTCCTCGGAGGGCCAGCTTACATTGACCACGTTGGGGTCGTAGGAGCCTCCGTGTAAGTGAGCCTTGACGAGGGTCAGCAACAAGACACATCCTCAAGAAGAGGGAGACATACCATGGTTAATGTATGCGAATTATGAAGAGGCAAAGATAACGAATCACTCGCTGGCTTGAGGAAGGAAAGAAAAATAAAGAAAGGGGTCAAAGAGCTCGGGTGATCTCTCTGGCTATCTCTCTCTAGGATGGCCGCACGCTAATATGTTGACAGGACAAACCGAAAAGGACTCTTGGTCACACCAAGAGCTCCAGTTTGAAAAAGGAGCTTAGGCTCCATGAAATGCAGCTAGCCGTCTCGTGACGGTGCCTGGACGGGGCTCCATCATGTCTGCCTACCCCATGCCCATGAGTCCGAAGGGGGCTGAAAGGTGCAATGTCCTCTCGCCACCGGAGACCTAGACCGTTTGGGGAACCGGGGGGGTGGTATTCACAATCTATGCATAGGACCACTCGCGTCGCACGTTGGATCATTATCAAGGGATGGCGCATGTGATTGCTACTGTACTCAACCTCCTGCAGTCCAGCCTCACGATGCGCCGGGCCGTGTGATAGGACGTGATTGAGCCGACGTTTGCTTTGCTACTGTAGGGGTGGAGCGGCTTGCTCCGTTCTTTGATATCCGACAGACTAGGAACTATTCAAAGCGGCTGAGCCCTGAGGTATGTCACTCCCGTGGATGATATTGGGTAGGACCTTTCAGCCGTGGCGTCACTTGTGCAAGTCGGTCGTGTGCCACGGCGCCAGCAGTCTCGACCAGCCCTACCAAGCAACGCAGCCTGGTTTGAAATGTTTACCGCCATCTGGCTTGTTCAGCCCTAGACGACCCTCCATCTTTCCGAAAGCGGCACGCCAAGTAAGAATACCTACAGCTAGGCAGGGATAAACGGCAACGCAGCCCTACAGTCTGTCTGGAGGTGCGACGATCCGCCCGCGTAGTGAGACCGGCAAGGCCTCAGATTGAGGGTTCGGCAGTTGTGATAGTGTAGAAACTAGGTTTGTAGTGAGTAAAGACAACCCCTGTCCCGGGGACCCCTGGCAAAAGTCCGAGATCCAGCCCTGAGAGCGGGCTCTTGGGGAGATACACTAGACCAGTTGTCCGCTCGAGTGCAACCCAACCCAAGTGGTCGGGACGCGCTGAGTGGAGAGCAAGAGGAACAATCTCAACTATCAAAAACTCTACGCGAGGAGACTAACGAATGAGAGCTTCTACTCGTCCGTTTTTGGGTCGTGCACAGCTAAAGAAAGGCCCTGTATTTCCGTTCAGAGACGGCGATGAGGCGTCTGCAGGCTGAAACATGGCGTCGGTCTAGACGCAACAATCCGTTGGGATGTATTCGTTCAAATATTTCCTGCAGAAAATAGCTCGACGCCATGTGAATAAGTCCTAGATATGGTGACTATTCTTTGAGGGGATGCCTTGCGCCGGTTCGACGCCCCGTGGCTCGATAGTCCGAGACCCCTGAGTGTTGCGCGGCGGTAAGCATCCCATTCATTACTTGACCGTGCCAAAAAGACGGTCGAGGGGCGAACAGTTCAGTCAGGCTGAGCTCTTGTCTAGCAAAGATCCACAGAAAGAGAAGAATCAAAGCAAACTCATCATGTCGTGGACGCACAGAGACAGTCCTCACGATGCGTTTGCCCAAGAGGCGACGCAGACGCCCATCACCGTTGCTTTCCCTCAGTGGATGCTCAACATCTGGGAGGTTTCCCATGGCAAGAAGACGTTTTCTTTTTGTAGGTGATCTAGTCGCTGATCAGTTGTAGATCATCCCGAAGGCCGTTGGTACCTGGAGCCAAATGCGCAGTGTCTACGCCAAAAGGCGAGCTTGAGGATTGTGTAAGTTTACGCCATCTGCAACTCCATGAATTAGGAATATTTCCAGGAACAGAAGTATGTAATTATTATCGGGGATGTAAATAGCTGACTTTCTCAGATTTGCTCCTCTAGATCTTCCCCGTCGAGATGCCCTTGCGCAGAACCTCGAACTCTTCGACATCCTCCACATCCCAGGAGACTTTACCAAAGAACGTCTCCAGTCCGTGAGCCATAGCTTCGGTAGAAGCACTGATCTCAACGGCTCCAGCTCGTGGTTTCACTTTCTGTGCAAAAACATCGACATCAAGCAGGATGGCTCGAACCCGCCCGAGGTGGACAACCGTGCCGCAACAATGGGATATCACATCTCGACGCTTCCGCAGGCTGACTATAGCTGGCACCGCGCGGGTTTCTTCTTGCGTGTAGAGAATGATGGAAGCACTACTCTGGTGTGCTTTGGTGCCATGCCTAGAATCAGGCAGAGGATCAATGAGTTTGTCGCGGCCAAGGCGTGGCAGCACGTCGCGACAGATCCGTACATTCTGTTTGATCTGCTCTTTGAGGCGCTGTATTTTGAAGTCGACGATACAGTCTGGAAGATGAACACTGTTTTTGGACCTCTGGAACATGCAAGTCACACTCTCCTCTTACTTGTCGTCCCGTTCTAACAGGAGCAGTTGATCCTCGAGTACGCCAACTCTAAAAACATTCGCAAGATGAGCTCCAAGATTCCCTTTGCGGCTATGCACAACTGCGCCAAGCACATCATCCACATTGCCGAGGCCATCGACTCATGCATCATGCTCGTTGACGCTACTATCCGTAACGTCGGAAATCACGAGCACACGAGGCCCACGACCAACGAGCCTGTCCTGAAGCAGCTGCGTGAGACTCTCCAGTACCGGCGCTCACTCTTCGACTCCAGCCAGCTACGTCTAAACAGTCTCCAGAAGCGCATCGACAATGCAATCACGCTGTCGTTTAACCTAGTCACGCAGCAGGATTCAATGGTCATGATTCAAGACTCCAACTCGATGAAGGTGATTGCCGCCATCACCATGATCTTCTTGCCAACCACAGGCGTCGCCACAGTCATTGGCTCACAGCTATTCCTGTCCGAAGCTCATGACGATGGCAAGACGTGGAACGTGATGTTGACGCCCTTGTTCTGGACAATGTGGTGGATCTCGATTCCCCTGACCATCTTTGTCGTTCTCCTGGCTATTATCTGGCATTGGTGGGTGCACACCGAGGCTCCTGTTGTAGAGGTACAGCAGGTTATCAAGAGAGCTGCGACATTCAGTTCTTCAAACACCAAGAAGTTGGAAAAATGATGGAAGCGTTCTTTTGAGCGTTGCTAGTGTTTCAACAAGTTTAATATCCCCATGTAATTCAAGACATTTCACTGATGAACATGTTTTAAGTGGCAAGAGTGAAGCCGGTTCAAAGCCAGGCTTTTTATGTCTTTTAAAGAAATGTACATGCAATGCAGGTATATGTACAAGAAGTTTCGAATACATGTACAACCCAAACGTTGTTCTTCATGCCGACTGGCGGTCATGAGAACGAGACCTATCTACATCTTAACCCCACGGCGAAGAGTTTTCTGCATTTAGCAGGTGAACAGGGCAGGGCCGGGGATCTTGTAGGTGGAGGCTGGGACAACAGTTAGCAGACATACAATAGCTGACAGATATATAAAACTCACCCTTGTAAGCGTCGTAGACGATGCCGGAGTCGTTCTGGGAATAGGCTCCAGGGAAACCAACAAGATCAGAGGGAACGGTCGAGCCGGCACCGACGACCTTGAGCTGATGGCAGCCGGGGTAGAACTGGGCTCCGGGGTACGAGTAGGCAGCGTGGAGGGCAATGATCTCGTGGCGGACGAGGTAGTAACCGGGCTTAAGGCAGCTGGGGATGGTGTAATCGATGCCCTCGTTGTCGGCCTTCATGAGCGAAGTCTAAAGTATTGTCAGTTTCTCAACTTGTACTTTTTGGAGATATAAAGCTTACAGCAGCCCAGTTGTTAGAGGTTCCCTCACGTCCAGCCTCCTGAACCTTGAACCACACCTTCTCGCTAGCTGGCTCCCAAGTATCGCAACCCTCATCAGGGCAACGAGCCATATAAGTCAGAACAGGACCGACATGAGAGTCAGGCCAGAGAGTCCAGCGAAGGTTGACGGTAGATCCAGCTTCAGCCTCAGCATGCAGGGCAGCGGGCTGGCTGCCCTTGACACCACCGGCAGTGTAGCCGTTGCACTGGATGTCGATCAGGGAGATGTCCTCGACTGGGCCGTTTCCAGGGATGGGGCGCGAGATGCGCTCGGGGACAGGGTTGGAGTAGGGGTCGACGTTGGGGTTGTAGAATTCGTACTCTTTTCCTCCAATGGTCGCGCTCTCGACGTAACCGTGGGCGGCCACCAGGGCGACGGAGGAGAGAAGGGAGAGAATGCAGCGCATGGTGATGATTGTTTTTAGAGTATGTTTATAAAAAAGAAGAAATGTATGAGGACGGCTAGCGTCAAGAAAATGTTCAAGAATGAAGAAAAGAAGAATGTGTATACAAGAAATCACACAACGGCTGGCGTCGAGAGGCGTAACGAACAAGAAACCTCT
Source organism: Fusarium sp. LHS14.1 (assembly GCA_025433615.1). NCBI lineage: Eukaryota > Fungi > Ascomycota > Sordariomycetes > Hypocreales > Nectriaceae > Fusarium > Fusarium sp. LHS14.1. Next base: position 2,539,435 of record CM046482.1, read on the forward strand.
ATTCGCGAGGAATCAACCGCCTTAAATATCAACTCCCCTTTCAGCCGCCAAGACTTTTCTCAACGGAGATTCTCAGATGAAAGGGCGTTCCCCGAAGAAAAGCAGATATTCCCACCACTGAAGCTCATCTTGGCAGTTTCACGATGGGCGTCTGGGATGAAGCCGTGATTGGTGGATGTTTAAAATGTTTCCTAGACGAAACAGGAACAACGGAGACGGAGACCCTTGTTTCTCTTTAAGGGATGGACTGATTTTAAGCGACGAAACTGTAGCGGTTTGAGATTTTGGTTGGGTCCTCGTCCGTTGACGTAGCATTCGCGGCTCTGTTGAGAACGGATGAATGCATACAAGATCTGCGAGGTAATAAACTCCAAACAATTTGGATTACGACGACAAAGATTGTTTGTAGCAATTGAGACGGGACGACACATATTGTTTGAAGTGACTAATAATGTTTGTACAACTTCAAAGCTTCTAGGACGTCTGCCTAGGACTGATGATGGGAATCTTGCGGGTATAAGAACTGACAAGGGTTCGCTCTCCCCTGTGACTGGAGCTATGTAAGACGGCATCTCAAACTATCCTCCTTTATATCACATAAGCATAAACTTTTAAACTCTATCTCACTACATCGCCGGCATCATGATTATACCCCTCGAGCTCATAGTGCTCATTGCCGAAAAACTTGCCCAACACCCCGCCCAGACCTCCCCATTTCTTGCAACCACAGATGATGCTGAGTGGGCGGATCTAGAGGTGCATCACATGGCTCTCATCAACCTGGCAGCATCATGTAAAGCGGTCCACCACAGCATTCGACACCTACTGTACACAACCCTCGACCTTTGCAACCCCTCCCGTTTAACCAAGGCCTTGATCGACATCCTCAAATATCCGCAGGTCGGGCCGTCCATCCGTCACATTTACTGTGACACCTCATTCAACTTTGAGGCTGCACGCAAAGGGTCTCGGGGATCTTTGTTCCGGAAGCAGATGGAGCGAACGGAAGACATCGCATGGGTCGAGGATACTCTTAAGCAATGCAATTGCTGCCCTCCTTGGTGGCACAAGCCTGGAATCACGCGTTGGCTTGTCAAAAATGGAATCAGAACCTGGATTCATCGAGAGGGATGGATACGTTTGGACTACCTAGAGGTTGCGTTTTTATCGATACTACACATGGCGACAAACATCGAGTCCCTCGCGTTCCATGAGGTCGACTCAGGCTGGGAAAGACTTGCATCTATTCAAGGTGCCATGGGTCACCCAAGCTCGTGTGTTATCGTCACCGCCGAACAAAGAGCCAATGAAACCATCATCACTTGCGAGCACGATGATAGCCAAGGACCACCACACCTTATTCTAGGCAACCTCAAGGCGCTGCAATGCAATTTCCGTGAACAGAGCCAGTGGCTAGACCTCGCCGACTCTCTATTCAGCGGCGCATACGAGAACCTACAAACTCTCATCCTTGACGGGATGAATCTACAAGACATGAGCGAATGGTCAGACGAGATCAAGGTCGAAAACACAAAGATTGAACACCTCTATCTCGGTCCTCGGGATCCATCTAAGCGCCCGATCGACAACCCTCGCTTCGCCAAGCAGGAATGGGTCAGGGGGAGATGGCTCGCCGGTGGGCCAAGATTGGAGAACCCCCAGCTAGAACTTGCAAGGGAAGACGAGGAGGGATGGAGACCCAATATGGAAGATCGGAGACGGAGGAAATCTAATCTAGGTGGATTCAAGCATCTTCGGGTTTTGGATGTTGTTGTTGATTCTCCGCCGAATTTCCCGTCTAGGACCCTTGTGGCGTTGAAAGATCTTGCGAGTTCGCTAGAGGTTCTCCGGGTTGAGGGGTACCCATTCAACCTATACGTTCCAGATGACCGTGTGTTTAACTGAATACAAATGACCCTCCTTTTTGACCATCTAGCCCTTCACTGACAGGTGGAACTGAGCTTCAGGGGTGAGCCCGAATGAGGTTTCTCGGAGCACATAGTCCGATGTAACTACACAGACGTCTACCACCCTAAACACGTCGCAGCATGCTCTCCTTGAGTTTTTCCGAAGTCTTCAGAGAGGTAATCCCTTGTGCCGTGATTTTCGGAGTGTTGCTGCGGTGTCGATACGAGATGAGCCACCACAACTCAACAAGGATCTACTCCGCAAAGACATGGGAACATCAGTTGTTATTCTCCTTTACACTCACTCTCCTTGCCCATACTTTTTTCAAGTTATCAGCACAGGGGATCCTTCAGTCCCTTGAGTAAAAAGGCAGAGTTGTCTCGAGGTTTCCATCCCCCACATTTGCCGGTGTCAACCTCAACTATTATCACCATCAACACACGGTCTACAACAATAGACAGAGGGAGAAAAAAAAGAGACAACAGCAAAAACATACAACAGCGGGGATTCGCTGGTCGTCACCGACCCAACTACTAATCCGCCCCTCACTGGCTTATCTATGGGAGAGCGGACGGGATCCCGAGTTCTCCAGTGGGTATGGTCGTATGTGCTAGCTGGTGGAGCTGAACCAGCTTATGCCCTCGCTGCTCTCAATGAACGTGGTATCAGGAAGATCTGACTATTCTTGGGTAAGGAAGAGCATTCGCAATGCGTCTGTTATGCCTGGATGTTTGGTTCCCAGAAGCATTGGGGAAGCTAAAAGCTGCTAGTCATTTGACACTAACTTCGTCTGCATCCGTCCCCATCTGATCACCTGGTGTTGAAACACATATCAATTGAAGAACCCCTTGAATCTCTGTCTAGAATGCTCTAGGATATGTGTCGTGGCTATTGATAACTTTGGAACCCACGTCCCGCATTATAGTGTGTCTCAACGTATGGCTTCAAGTCATCAAGTTCGCCCCGCAGGCCAAATATTCGGCTTCCAGGCCCAAAGACTTTAGGCAAAGATGGCGAAAGCACTACGAAGTCCCTACGCCCTTATCAATATCAACATTTGCCCAGATACAGTTCCCTGAGTATCCCACGTTCCAAGTCCCTTATGCCCATGATATCCCTGATCTGCTCATTGGGGGATTATCAGAGCAGCCTCTTGGGTTTTCTTTCTTCCTATGTATATTACTCGTTGACACTAGCATCTAGGAGTGTCATCATAACTCAGAATCAGCTGGCGACGACGCACTGGACATGGTGAGTTCTTCGGCACGGTGTGTCACAAGCTAGGTAGGCAGTCATTTTAGTTGTTGACCCATTAGATGAACATAACCAAGATGCGAACGAAGTTGACTAAGAGCCAGTGGAACATTCTGAAATGAACTGAAGACTGCGAAATTTAAGGAAGTTGCTGCATAGGAAGAGTGTCTAGTTCTCTCAGAACCAGTCAAGGAGAGTGGCCAAGACACATCGCCACTGGATCCGACAGTTGCTTCCAGAAAAGATCGATCTCCTTCGCTTACTCTAAGTGGAATTATCCTTTTTTAAAACAATTGTTGCTAATCTGCGTGCATAGGCCAAGATATCGCCGAGTTGAGATGTAAAACCTGGAGGATCAACGTCTCGCTGGCCTTGTAGCTTTCCATTGTTGTGATATCTGGATTGGCCGAGACAACTTCATAATGACAATAAAGACAGATTATAAGAGGCCCGGAACCATCATTTATATCGCCACATCCTCCATAAGTTATCTGGATTATCCAAAGACTTCATCCTCATGTCGATCCGGATTACCCTATAGCTAGACACTCTCCTCCCCGGGCTGGGGACATTTCTTAACTGCATCACTCCACCTCTAAAAGGCCAAGGGACTAGGAATTTCTATCAGGGTTTCAAGATTAATGTCCTGTGACCTGTAGAGTATCTTGTGTATTGGGAATGCGAGCATGAAATTGTAATAAGTGAGATGAGGATTTATAAGGCTTACGATAAGTCCATTAGGTGGAAGACAAGTCATTATCCATTTTTAGATTTATCTTCACAGGTCAAGTACATAAAAACCCTTAAAGGAATATTCACCATTCATTCGCGCAAAGTAGAAACAATCAATGCTGTCAAAGTGAGTCCAGCGAGTCATGAAATCTCGATAGTCATCTAGAGCAGCTCTTCGGCTCATCGCAGATCCAGCTTACCCCGGACTATCATACGAGCACGCAAGCGCACCACCACGCGGGAAGTGTGTCTCCATGCATATCTAGACCTGCGCCAGCTTCCCTTCCTGGTCTAGAGAATCTCGGCCGGCAACTCGATGGTGGCGGCAAGCCCGGGGGACACCGGGGATCCTACCAAGGTAGAGAAGATCATCTCTGTCTGTGCGGACTTGAGGCCAGTTGCCTGGAGGTCTCGGTTACGGAGAGGAACAGATCATGGCTGACGGGGAGATGATGGTGTGGGAGTGTTGGCACAGAGGAGTAGCAACTGTCACTAGGAACGGAACGTGATAGGTAGAAGATAGAGATCCGTAAAGCCTCTGCAAACCATACTGATCTATTGAACCATACTGCTGGCTCTTGTGGAACCTGGGGAGCATTCAAGGAAGGTATCGTGACTGGTTACCTATGCAAGTGGGCCAATTGGTATTGTCATCAATCTACTACGTAGTAGACAGACTGAGAACCTGATATTCCGAGGGAACCTTTGCATTCGGCGACAACTACCGCAACAGCGAGTCAACCCGAAATATAGTCCCCTTCTTAATAGCTCCTGAATGGCTTTCCCCAGGGAAGCTCTGCTTGGCCATCGTCATGAAGCAGCGGCTAATAGTGGGCACGGTTGCATCGTCGCAGGGTACGACGGTACGTACCTTCTCAACTTGTTCAAGCCCATTTTCCTCCCTACCTGAAAGCGGAAAGGCGAGCCGAGCGATGGAAAGGGAATCGCTCGGTTGAGATAAGGAGAGAGTGCTGACAAAAGTTTGTTGAAAGTTCATCTAATCTTGAAGCTTGGCCCCAGTGGCGATTGGAGACATCAACTGTTTGCAACTTTAGCATTACCCGATGTCCGGAGTTGATGGGTCTGAAGAGATAAACAGCGTGGGGTATGTATGGAGAGAGCATGCGTTGAGGAACTGCTGCTGGCATTACCGACGAATGGGAACCGCAGAGGCGACAGACTGACGAGTCGTTCATGTTCAGGTCAGTTGACGGGTCCCGTGATGACAGTTCGAGTGAAACATGGGGTTCCTTGGTCCATGGGGTCGCGGAAGCCTTCGCTAGGCACCCGAGATGCTAGCCTGGGCTGATGAGGCCTTCTCAGATGAGGAGGCGGTGCTGCGACGATACAGTAAGACGGCCGACCAGTGTCTGTCGCGTGGCACCTGCAGTTGCAGTTGTCAGTCAGCCAAGAATAAAACACAATGTCACAGAGATGGGCCTGGAAGATCTCGATGAACGCAACCGAATCTGAACACGAGAACCTTGTCAAGTCACCACCAATATTCAACACACCCTAGACCAGCTGGCACACCACCTATAAAACTGCACCAGGAATTCCAATATTGTCGGCCAACTTTTGGAAGCGAACGAGGGGATCACCAACCACGATAGCCAGACCCTGTGGGTGGGGAATCCAGACCCCGCGTTTTTTCTCTCTCTCTCCCACAAATTGGTGGGTGTGTGGGTTATGGATGGCGTATGACGGTGCGGCGCAGGGTCAAAGGTCAAGGACGAATCAGACGGCCGTGATAAGGAGAAGCGTAGAGGGAAAACGGGATGGGACAAGAGCACGAGGGACAGGCCAGCTTTCAGTGTGGAGGGGGCACCAAGGTTTTGGTCCCATTGCCCAAAACGGGAAGAGTGAGCAGAACTGGGGGAATACGGGCTGTGTGACGGATTGATCGGATGGCCCATGTTTCGCGTGACCAGGGATGGACAGTAACATCTAGGGCTGGTTTGTTTCGGTGATGTCACAGCGAAAAGGACCGGAATCAAGGTAAAGGGGGTTTTCTTGGGAGAAATCCAAGTGATGGCCGGGGGAAATAATGAGAGAATGATCGTCAGTTCCCAGCGCAAAAACTAGATGGCACAGTTGAGGAGACAGGCAAGATTCCTCCCGTTCTGCGCGTCACCACTCGCACTTCTTCCTCACCCTCCCCCCTCCAGGAAGAGTTCGAAACCTATCCTCACCCCGAGGACCCCATTGGAATCCATCCGGCACGCTCAGGCGCAAGGGGGGAGGGCCTGACCCCCTTCGGCAACAGAGACATGGCGTCACCAGGAATGAATCAATGTCTTGCCCTCAGGTCGTTTGGCCCTATTCGCTCTCCCGAGACCCTGCAGATGCTGACAGGTTTCAGAGGGAGGCCGGCCGACCCCCTTCTGACTTTCTGTCTGTTCGTGAGTTTTGGAGGCCCGATTGATAGCATACATGTGCCTGTGGAGTGATGTGTGCTGTTGAGCCGTGGAGGTAGTGTAACCGCCAGACGCGGATGGGAAACAGAAAAACGGTCGGCGTGCAAAAAGCCAAAGATAAGGATTTCCCATGCAAGGTTTACTCCGAGGGTCCGGTCTTTGCTTTTCGGACGACTACCGGAGTAGCCGCCGAGGGCCTCCGGTTCGGCTTCCTTCACCTTGACTCGCGAGACAAGCGCCGACTCAAGATCAAAAGTGCGAGTCGCGACGAGAAATACAAAAAATCTCTTTCTCGCATGAAGCTATAGAATAGCTTGGCTAGCGATAGATTGCTTCACCCTGACCATGACGGGTAGGCTGAGGCGTGTGCATCGTGATACCCGCGAGGCGCGTCGGCGAACTGCCTTATCAGCCGGGCACACGCGATAGGACCTACACCCGAATCAGGCAGCTTAACTCGTGTGTGTTTGTTATCTCTTGTCTGCCTGCCGCAGTTCAGCTTGATAGAAGAGACAATCATATCACAGGCAGGTCAAGAGGTTGGGGTACATACATACATAGCTACATCCCTCTCTACTCATCGCCGGGATCTGTATGGAACACTTCTCGACGACTGCTGTTGTGCCAGCTGGCTCACCTCGATTTGCCCGCCGCGATTCGAAATCGATATCGTTCTCAGTCCACCATCACAGGACATTTGCATCCATCGTATCCGAACCTCGTTGTCGTCGTCCCGTCTGCACCCTTGCTGCATGTGTCTTTGACCCGACAACCTGACCAGCTCATCCTCATCCTCCGTGTGGCCGGCCGAGGCTTTCTCGTGTGTGTCCCCTTTTCAAAGAGGGCCGTTAATATTCTCTGTCCTATTGTTGGTCGACTGTGCTACCCCGTTTGGCGCTACGTCTTGGACAACGTCCACCCATTGCTTCCTCGTGACGGTTGAGCCTGTGGTTCGATTGTTGTGTTCAATCTCAGACATTTGCTTGGCACGCCTTCGCTCAAGGACCCCAGTTATCCCCATCTGGATCACTCCCCTCCCCCACGACCAAGACCAAGGGTGCATGCATTGGGCAATTGTCGAATAAGTATTCGAGGTCACCGCTCATCCGTCGGTGAGAGCCAGGAGATTCTGAGAAAGAGGCCGTCTGTCTCCTTCTGATCTATATCAATCCATCGACAAATCCACGAGTTGTCGAGACATACAGGCCTTTCTTAGGCGAACATGGCCTTCAGTTTTCTCCGCGGCCCCACGATCACCGTTTCTCGTTTCGATTCGTCCACGCCCACGCGGCATCTGCCTCTCCCCCAGACGCCATAGACACACGACACGAGTTATAAACACAGCAGAGAAACCCTTGAGCGCTCTGCAAGGCACGACCCGCCATCAGCGGTAGCGTCATTCGAACCCTCCTCCAGCTTGCTTGCAACACAGGCAATTCGGGGTCCATCACTGAGGGGGCCACTTGACCGTCGACGCCGTGATTCGCCCAGGCGTCCATCACAACTTCAGTTTCTCTAGCTCGCAAGCGTCACCCTTGACCGTCGGAGCCAATCCAAGGCTTCGTTTTTACGTTACTGAAATTGTCCTGCGACGCACAGCCTGGGGACAAGACGGACACGCGGTCATCCCCGGACTGGTCCATCGTTTTTTTGCTTTGCATGTCTTGCCCTGCCCTCCGGTCTGCGGTGCGGATCTCACATTCGGGAAACTGGGCTTGGGCCTGGAACTTCAGCCGGTTGGACCCTAGAGTTGGTGTCGATTTTCGCTCGAGAAGGAGGAGGACAGCAGCTTAGAGATCGGGCGTCGGAAGCCCCTCAGAAGACGACGTCAGACCTGGGAGGTCTAAAAGGCATACGCAAAGTGACACATTGACCCCAGAAAGAGACGGATCCCCAGACATCGTGAAAGGAGGCTTGCCTGCTGAAAGCTGAGGCGGCTTGGAAACCGAAGCCTTGATTGAGCGCCGCCGGCGGGACCCACAAAAACTTACAGTGCCGCCCGACCCTGAAGCACTGCACGCTGAGCGGGCAGGCGCAGGCGCGCTACAGCACAGGGCAGAACCCCCCGGAAGGCCGTGAAAGCCCGCCCCGCTGTCGCGAGACTGAATGCCAGCGCACCAGGCCCTGAGGTACCGACCCGAGAGACCCAACCCTGCCTGGCTGTCTGACTGAGGTGTCTGACGGAGGTGTGAGTGAGCGCCAGCCAGCCAAGCTCTGCCCTGTCGCACTTGCCCCAACTTGGGTTCCGGGACTCGGACTAGGATTGACTGGGGGGTGGCCACTATGATGACTCCACGCTCCTTCCAGCTGGCCCAGCGTCAAACCCAGTATCAGCGCCAGCGCCCTCCCACAGCTCCTTCCGCGAGTAATCACAATACGGCTTTATCTATTCCGACTCCCTCTTTATCTCCTACCCTCACTCCCACTCCCTCCCCTTCTTCCTCCCCTTCACCCTCGTCTTTGTCCTTGTCCTCTTTCATTCCTTTACATACTTCACATACTCCTCAATATCCGCCCTCCTCTTCCTGCTCTGTAAACTACGCCTACTCCGACGACTCGTATACAGCATCTCGACCATCCTCTTCGGCGACTGGCACAACCGCAACCACGACGCCGACCACATTCACACTCCCGCGCTGGTCGCCCAAGTATGACGATAGCAAGAACGACATTACAGTCACCATTACGCCAGTACAACCAATATCCGATGCAACAATGGGTAAACGCAAGGACCGACGGGAGACCTCAAGTCTCTCCCCTTCCAGCCCTCCTACTACAACTACGAGTTTAACGACAAGGCCGACAACCCCGACGAGCCCGGTCAAGATCCCCTCCGCCAGCAACAACCGCCATGGAACCCACCCTCAGAAGCGTCACACATCTCAGCGCCGACGGACCCGTGATTCGCGCTCATCGGAGATAATGTCGCCTTCGCTTGTCGCTTTGTTGGCTGTGACAGATATTCCTCGGCCAAGACAACTTCAGCGCCGCCGTCGCACCGAAAAGACCCTGACTGTGGAAGAGGTTATCGACTGTCAGCAGGCGTCGGAGAAGGAGCTGAGCTGGTCATTTAGCCGCAGTCCTCTGGATATGCTGCTCTCGCCTCCTCATGAAATAGCCGACGACGATGATAGCGTTAGTGACTGCAACATCGGGTCCGCTATGTCAACTAGGACTTACTCTGTCGACTCGATCCCTTCTCTTGATGAGTCTTTCAGTAGTGATTGCCTATCGTCTCTTGGCAGCCCCAGGACACCAAGCATCTGCTCGCGAAGGACGAGGTTTACTCCCATGCGAAAGTCACTGGAGCCTGTTATCTCGCCACCTGGATCTGTGGACGAGCACCCCCTGGCTGGAGATGACGCCGATGACGATGAGATGGACATCATCACCCTGGAACAGCCTGAAGAGGTTCAGCCCAGCAAGCTGCAATTCCTTCAGCCCTTCAAGCCGCTTCGATCTGTTTTCAAGTCCAACTTGACTGCCTCGCTGCGTGCTTTGAGATCGGCAGCCAAGTCTTTCTCTGGCATCAACCTTCCATCTATCCCTCCGGACGACTTCCTGACCCGCTCAATTCTCACCATCGACCCTAACGTGCCCTATGCTGATGAACGCCGGCCACCCGTCTCGGAGGAGATGCCCTCGGCAGCGATGCGCCGTTACTTGAACCCTACGACTAACGCACGGATCGAATCTCCGACAAAGACGGTATTTGCAGGCACATTTGCTGCTTCGATTCAAATGCGCACCTACAAGATCCAGCGTTCCCGAACGGCACCGGGATCTTTCCGAAACGCTTATCCGTCAACTTCGCTGCAGTCACAACCGTCACCTGCGCCTCAGCAGCCACAGCCGCAGGCCCCCACTCAGACACCGCCGGGCATGCGACAGCGCGAAATGCGTGAGAACCCCGATTTCATCCGTATCGCCGTGATGGAGATGGCCATGCGCAAACGCGGAAAACTAGACGACCAAAAACCCGGCCGGGCCCGCTGGGCGCTCCCACCGAGACAGATGTCGACAAAGCCCTACGAGGTGGCCCCCAACGGAGTTCCGGTGCGGTGGATTCCAATCACCGCTTAAGGGCAAAGGGCAATGCTGCTGTACCACGGCACCACAAGCCACGACCAGGTCAAAACAGAGGGCCTCCGATTCCTGCAGAGCGATGACACGTCATGTCCCTGAGCAGGGCTCCTTTGCAATACCGAATCGGGCAGGACAAGCAACGGGATGCCTGCCGACAAAGCACCCACCTCCTGAGCTCATTACGAAGTACCTGGAAGCCTACCCGCACCACTGGGTAAAATGATGCAAATTTTCGCCCCCCAACCACAATGGAAGGATTTTGGAAGCCCAGCCACGAGTCACGGTCCCACAAGCCGGCGATGGAACCCCGGCACTACCAGAGGGCAATCGAACTGACAGGGCCCTGACCCTGACTCGACCAGACAAGACGAGGGGAAATGATGCACCACTGCATGGCAAAACCCGCCCGAACACGAAGCCGAAACGCCAGTCTCTCTTTTTTTTCGATGGAAACTGGACCTCGGGACAAAGATTCCGGCAGGAAGTCAATTGACATTTGTCAATGGCAACACGACCACCCAATCACGAAACCCATTCGACATGGGACACATAACATCATCTAGACAGCGACCGGCATTTTCAGGAGTTCTGACACATCACCCAATTTTTTTTTTCTTCTTTTCTTGTTTTTATTATTCCCCTTTCTGTCACCGTCGGTGGAGAAAAAGCATTCAAAGCACTGTACTGGCATGCATGCGAGGCGAGGCGAGGCGAGGGTGGAATTGATTGATTGATTCATTGACTGCTTGCTTGCTTCTGTCTGCAAATTTTTCATGCAATGGCTTTCTTCTTTTTCGGACAAGACCCTTGAGGACTCTCTCTGCACCCCACTCAGATGGCATTGGCTGATGAGTGAAATGGCTCACTGGCTGTCAATGCCGGGGCTAAACAGAGTTCTCGGGAATGCAAAAGAGGTTTTCGATTGCGGAGAAAGGCTGGCAAGCAAGCAGGCAAGGGGGAGACAGGCATTGCATTGCATTTGTTGAGGGAGTTCAGTTGGCATTTTTGAAAGGGCAGGGCAGGCAGGGCATTTGGCTTGGCGAATACGGACAAGGGCATTGAACTACCACACACAATGGTACATATCACACACACACAGATTTTACACAGCTCTCACAGAGTTGCCTTTTGAGACAGACAGCAAAAGGAAAGGTTATGGCGGCATGGGGCGCAGGTGGCATCAAGAACTAGCGGTCTATATTTTCGGATACCATTTGTTGAATCGAAGCAAATTTTTCAGTCACACACACATACACATGCACATGCATCTTGAGAAGTCTTATCTTGTGGTCTTTTTGGCGTGGGAGAAGGGAACTCTTGTCTTGCATGCCCGAAAGCGACAGGGCTAAAACTTGGCCTCGTCGATGAATGGGCAATTGGCAATGCAGGCATGCCCAACCACTTTTACCCATGAATAAAAAAGTGTGAGTTGTACGTCGTTTCCCGGTCAATGAGGACACGAACAAGCTGGAAACGCGTGATGAAGTCAGTGTCAAACATGTGAGCCTATCAATGGGCCGCTTATTGATAATATCCTCTCCTCCATCTTCAGCCCTCTTGAGACGGTCAACCTTGGTCGGCACGACCTTCCTTGACCCGTGGGGGTCACTGACAGACAGACAAGAAGCTCAGATCACGCGGGAAAGAAAACTTCTAGAAAGAAACGGAACAAAAACCCCCCCCATGGTCTCCTTTCCTTGTGGAGATTGTCCTTTGACTCAGACGCTAATTAGCCAGGGGGAGGCTAGAAGTGTGCACCGAGCAGAGACCATATTCTGTACTGTGTGCCATCGGTGATTTCCCGGAAAGCCAGCAAAGAGATAAGGGAATTTTTAAAATTACCCCGCTAAAACAAGAGGGAAATAAAGCGGAAAGAATTTTTTGGTCGTTTTTATTCAGGACAAGGGTCTTGCATGTGCAGTAGCGCGTGGTTGGGGAAGCAAGAGAGCAGACGTGGGGACGAGGAGAGGTGTGTTCTAGACCGCCAGATACTGTTTTTTTCTTTTTTTTGTGAATGTGAAGCGCGCTTAACGAGAGGAAGCGGTGTGTGCTTGTAAATTCGCGGGTTGATTTTTCTGGGGTTGGGAGAATAGGGCAGGGATAAGGGATAACCCTGATGTTTTACATGAGAGTAGGCAACTTGTAGAAGGTAAATCTTAACCAGGGGTTGGAGTTTGATACAAAAGAACTGTTGTGAAGATACACCTGCCTTATAGAGATTATCTCCGTGAAGCAAGGGAAAAAGTACATTCTCAGTTATGGCGTGGTAGTTTGAGAGTAGTTACACACCCCTTGAATAGACGGGAAATCACATGCTTGGACATAGGAGGATTCGGTCTGTCTGAAAAAGCATTGATAAGATGATGGAGCGAGGTTAGGAAAGTTGCTAAGCAATGTCATTCATTGGACCACATCGGCTCTGTAACCGTTAGTGCGCTGGCAAGGACTAATGTTGTGTTTGTTGGAAGATGTCACTGGCATCCAATACAACACGAGTCCGATTTTGTTCGGAGTAGTTTATTGGCATGCCAACTTGGCGATTTTATTTTCATCATGATTCATTCTTTGTAGTATATAATAGAAAGGCTTGAGCCCATTGAGACCTAAGGCTTGGGGTATAGAGCCTTTCTTGTTGGACTTACTGGGATGCTGATTGACATACTTTGATCCCTATTTGAAGTGGTATAAAGTCATTTAGCAATAAAGCCTTTACTGTTGCCCCTGAGATATTGACCGAGATGCTTTGATCCATGTTTTGGATGACATGATGTTAATAATAATAACATGACGGAATGATGAAATGAATGACCAAAAGAGTATCAGAACCCCCTTGGCCTGAGATCTCCTCTTGTTCGATAACTGTCATGACTAATCATTAAAGATACTAACATGGATTTACCGACGGCAGCCAGCCTTTGTAGTTTTCCAAGGAGGAGGTGTTCTAAATATACGCTCCTGTTCACTTGTGACACTTGGCTATTGTGAAAACTTTTATTATTAGACCTATGAATATGCTAACCATCCATGCCATGTACTCCTCAGCTGCTCCGTCCTCGACATGGAGAGATACGCAGTCTCATCCAGCCTATCCTGCAGTTCCTTAAACTTGGACGTCGGAGCCTTTTTCTCGAACAAGATATCCAACTCCAGATAGGTAAGCTTCCTCGTCTCAGGCAGCCTGAAATAGCACCAGATGAAACAGACAAAGCTTGTACTGGCATATAGAAAGCATGATTTCCCACCAAGGTTCCACGCTGACGGGTTCAACATTTTGGGCATGACGATGTTGTTCACCATGATGGCTATGTTGTACGTCACCCTGGCTAGCGCAACAGTCTTGACACGTAAACGGGTGGATGGAATCTCGGCAACGAGGACGTAGCATACCGGACCGATGGTGAGGTCGTAGAAAAAGGTCATGGCGATGATGATGGCCCCCAAAGCCCAGTCTGCGCCCTTGCGACTTCCAAGCGTTACCGAGACGATTCCACCGGAGAGAAGCAGGATGACTGGTATCATCAAGCCATAGAGGTATAGCTTTCGGCGGCCCACGAATGAGAGGAGAGTCCACGACATGATACCACCAAGAATACCAACTCCATATCCAGCAACCGAGAGGTTAAACGAACTAGACGCGTCGAAGCCAGCTTGTTCGAAAAAGTACGGCGCGTAGGACGTGAGAGACCAACCGGAGAGTGCCTGGCATATCCAAGCCACACAGGCTATCTCAGTTCTGCGACGGTTGACACCCTTGAACAAGTCCAGATAGCTTTCACCACCATATTTTAGAGTCTTTTCAACTCTATTGGTGTGCTGCATCAGTTCTATCGTGTCGTCGATATCCATGTTGCTCTCGTTGCTGAGACGATAAAGAGCGTGCTTTGCTTCTGTTGTCCTTCCATGACGGATAAGCCACCCTGTATATCACGTCGTATTAGTCAAGTACAAGACTTAGGGGTGTGGGGGATTCAATCTCACATGGACTATCAGGAGCAAAGCAGATGCCAAACAGCAGGGGTATCGCCCAAGCCCATTGTAAGGCGAACGGGAGGCGATAGGACCACTGAGATGTGTTGTGTACCAATGCCCGAAGAATGCCAGTCCCAATGACTTGACCAACGAGCCAACACATGTTGATGTTGCTCAGTACAAAAGGGCGCAAGACAGATGGCACAACTTCAGCTGCATATGTAGCAGCCAAGGTCTGGATGACACCCCATGATATTCCTAAGTAATTGTTAGCGAAACATCCTCCGACATTGGTAGGCTTGATTAATACCACATAGAGCTTGCGATGCTAGCAAGACACCGATGCCGTTGGCGAAAAAGGCTCCAAATACAGCAGCACACATCCAGAGCAGACTCGCAATCATCATCTTGCGATATCCAATTACGTCGGTGATGTATCCATGTGCCAAGAGACCAATAATCTCACAGCCAATAGCCGCGTTTTGCAGACCCATCTGCCAAGAAGGCGATATCTCGTACACTTGGTCCTCTGGAGGCGTGTTTGGTGGCAAAGTTGGTCGTCCATATTTTCGCCTAAAGGCCGGAAAGGCAAGGAAACCCGTAACTAGAGACTTGTCGTATGCCTCCATAACAACCGTGAGGAACAGCAACAGAGACCAGCCGACGGCTTTGGGATATTTTCGACAGCAACGAAGGAATGTCGTTTCCTTTTCGATGGCTACGCCGCGACGAACTCGCCCCGCTGTGGTATCTTGGCTGGCCGAACGTGGAAGCCAAAGCGCGTCTGCAAAATTGATTGATACATGTCCGGTAGAAGATTCATTGTTGCTTTGCAAGATTGCAAGGCTATGAAACTCGGGCATGGGGATTTCGTCTTCATCTTGAGAACGGGTATCGTTGGCTGGGCTCGTTGAGGTCATCTCGGTCGCACGCCTCGTCGTATTCTGACAGAACCACGTCTCTTTGGAGGGTAGGACTTCATCGGGAGCCGCGGCAAGTGGAGGAAGTGGTGAGAGCTAGAAACGGGCACACTTGAAGTTCCTGGCCCATTCCCTAGTCGGCGAGAGAAATTGAAGAACCATCTTCGCTCGAAGAATATTCAGACGACATGAAAAGAAGGACAAGAACCTCCAATGGGGGAAAGCAGGCTTATAAGACCCCATAAACCGTGCAATGTTACATGTTGCGAGGCGTCATGTTGACAGGGCGATTGGTCAATGGCGCTCGGGGAAGTACAACCTCAACCCGTGGCTGAAAGTTTAAGAGACAAAGGCGAACAGAAACAAGAAGAAACAGTACACTAAAAGACATCAAAATGCCATGTTATTCTGCGCCCTTGGGGGTACTCGTGTCCTGGTGGTGTCCTCGGGCATACGCTCGGGCTGTCAAGGTCCGCCTGGCAATGCAGGGATGGTCTAGCCTGGGATTAGCTCAGCTGGTCAAGACTTCTCCGAAAAACCCCATGATTTTCCAGGCACCGCGTCTCTATTAGCGACAGAGTTTGGCCGCTTTTAACGCCGTTGGGAGTTTGGTGGAGTTTGGCACGTAAGAAGAAAAGCTGTGACAGGTTAGAGGAGGCGGGCCGGCTGGATCACCAGTTTGGTTTCTAACCAGGGGTGAAAGGCCCGAATTGTCGTCATCTTGCAGGATCGATCAAGAAATGTTTTGTGCATTGGATGGATGTTGCCTGTTGATGTTCATGGTCAAGCTTGTATGAGGGAGTACAAGCCACTGCGTCTGTACAAGTGGGTCACGTGCTTGTGCATTTCGTGGCTTGCCTCTGCCGTCCGCCACAGTCATGTAACTGACCGTCCTGGCTCTCACGAATCATGTGAAACTTCATTTTTCACTTTTATACAACTTCACCACATGATCTCAACCTTTCGTATCCGACTCCCTCGACATGGGAAAGGCCATATGGCTTGGCCCTCACCGGCCAAGAGAAATTGGCAACATCAGACATTCACCAACAAACACCAATTTGCTAGGTATAGCCGCGTGGGAGACATGGGTCTCGTGGATGACTATCACAGCTGGCAAGACGTGGACATGACCGGTGTCCAGATAGATCCAGCAGGTCGTCTAAAGCGCTACACCGGTTCGAGGATGCTTTCACCCGCTCGAGTAACAAAAAGCCAGCAACCCAGGAAATTCGGTCTCCGTTCCTCTCCTCAGAGAGTATTGAACGAGAAGGACGAAACAGATCAGCGAGATATTCGTGTTCTACTCGATTACGCTTCCGACGCGTGGGCATCGAGACCTTTGCGGGAACATCTCACAAAGATAGATAAGCTTGAACCTCCAAGGTTTGTCTGCCTACACGGCGACCAGATGGCTCGTGATCAATTACCCATCAAGTTCCATCTGGGGGTATCCGTATTCAATACAAGACACATCGACGCTATTCAACAGGGTAGGAAGGATATAAGGCAAGCCATTAAATCTCATCATTATCTGGTTCATGACCCAATCTTCCACCCCTTGAATAGCATCAAGTTCTTGCACGGAACCCCAGAGATGGTCACCGATGCTCAGATCGCAGAGAAGCTCCAGAGACTGTGTTCACCGCCCAACATCCTCGTGACCTACGGGCCCAAGAGGGAACACCGGGCGCTGAAAAAGATGGGTTTAGACCTATCTCGGAATTACGTCTTTGACATATCCCACATGGCTCAGACTATGTCGGATATGCCCCACTCCATGTCCCTGCAGTGGGTGCTGGAGAAACTACAAATCCCGTTCAAGCCAGAGCTTCTATACGTGGCGGGCAACGACACGCATTTCGCACTCCAAGCCATGCTCATGCTGGCCGCCCTAGATGGAGAAGATCACCCGACACCGCGCAAAGTACCTACGTGGGTACCGACGTTTAAAGAAATCGCCAGAGCCAAACTCCCTGACTGGGATCCTCAGACACATTGGACTACTCCGGCATGGTTTCGCGAGCAAGAGGAACGTTTTCGTCAACGAAGAGACATACAGCATCGTATCGTTAAAGAAAGATATCAACAGAGAAAAGGACGACGAGAACACGAGGAATTGGTACAAGAGAATGAAGATAAAAAAAGGCACATTGAACGTCTAAAAGCTCGGGCTAAGTATTTGGATATTGTGTGCGCTGCTGTGGCCAAAAAGCGCCCAGCCGAATAGGGAGGACGAGGACTTGTTGAGCATCTGTCAGCAGATGAAAAAGAAGCCTAATATCAGTCATCAATGACCTTAAGTCTGGGTAGCATCACATGCCACGTACTCAAGCAGGGGGTTCCTCCAAAGTCGGGATTTCATTCTCGTCCTTGTTCGATGTTATCTGGGGTATGGCACCACGCGGTCGGGGGCCACGGTAATAGCCAGCAGGCAAGGCAAGGCCAGCGAGGGTTTGCCACAAGGAACGGCTACAGAGAGCGGCACTCATATTGATCTGATGACCTTGTGGTTGATGGGGGGAACTCGTTCGGTGGACCCCGACCCGTCGAATCGTCAGATGGTCAGCACCAAAAGGGCAATCATGATGCCAGGAGGAGCAAATTCATTCCCGCGACATCGAAAGTTGTTGATAGATTTCACTCCGGCTGAAGCCAAAATCTAAAGATGCAAATCTTGGACTCTCGTCATGGTTTTGTGAGGCAGAGTTGGGGAGTCATGATTGATGCTTGTTCATCATGGTAACAATTAATATCCTCACTGTTAGTGGTCGTTGCAAAGAATACCCACAATTCCCCAGTATCAACTACCAGGCTGCATCACAGCGACTTGGCAAAGAACAAAGACGTTAAACAATTAAAATAAATGAATAAACAAATTAAACAAACACCTCTATAACTCAAAAATGCATGCATTCTTTCATCCAAACTCATCAGCCTCATCTAGAGAGCCCTGTTCCCCGGAATCGCCCGAATAGGGTCAGACTGCCCAGGGTCCTAGCCAGCAATCACACCACCATCGACCGACTCGCAACCGCATTGAGCACCTATGTGAATGCTACGCCTCAAGGGTTCAAGAAGGCCAAAATTTGATATAAAGATGACCTAGAGACTCGTAAATGGAGTGATTCTTTCTTCACCAAGCTCTTCAATACAAGCATCGATACACAGTCAATTGCAGACTACCTCATCTTGACAACTTGTCCATCTACTTTTTCAACTCACTTACACGCCTCAACATTCACAATGGCCGCCCTCGCCAGACCCGTTGCTACCCCTAAGTAAGTCATACAAATCTCACCCTCACTCCCATCTTTACTAACATTCTCATCAAGGGTTCTCCCTATTGTCATGGCCGTCGGAAGCTTCGCCATCGTCGCCGGCTTCGTCCGTTCCCAGCTCGCCATCACATCAGCCAAGTTCGACCGATCCTTTGACAAGTACAACACCCCCGAAAGCGAAGCTTCACGGGCAAGGACATTCGACGGTGCTGTCGAGAACCCCCGAACCAGCCTGTTCAACGCCCTCGGCCGACGACAGTAGACGATGAAGAGTCACCATAAGAACAAAGGGGATGGGAATCTTTTTACTGCGTACATATTCACAACGCTGAGCGTTCTTTATTATTGTCACCAAATACTGCCAGGATAGAAAGAGGTGGAATGGTTGACAAGGTTGGCTGCATTTGACGAGCATCGATACCACAAATTCATACATACACATAAACATGAGCATTCAATAAACTGTTAAACATCACAATGGAGTACAAGTGAAATAGTTATCAATTCTTTTTAATTACATACGGAAGCCCTCCGCCCAAGGGTGTCTTTGTTCGCCCGTCAGCCCCTTTTCCTCATCATTGAACTTTGGCCTTGTCACCTCCTATCCAAACACCGCACTGCCGGAATCGACATGTATCCACCCTGTCCATTTGACCTGTACTGTACTGTGCTATGCTATGTTGAATGCTTGCTTCCCTGCTCTCCAATGGGCTGAAGCAAGTTATGCAAAAGAATAAACAAGAATCCCTTCTCCTATCCATACGCCCCTGTTATACCATTGTTCTATAAACTACATGTACCTTGCCGTCACTGTGGAGTGACTTGGCTTTTCCTCCTCTTCATCCCTCCCCTTATCCCGATTTCATCCTGCTGGGCGTCCAGCTCAGTCGTGGTCCCGTCTGGCTCGATGATCTCCGCGTTCTAGGCCTGACCGTCGGAGGAGGAGGTGGGGTTTCATCCACGGTTTCGGAATCGTCCTCTTGTTGAGAGCTGCTGGTGTCTCTATGACCGATGCGAGAAGTGAGTGCGCTTATCTTATCTTTGAGATTGCTTGTGCCGCTCTTACGGCGCACACCGGATCCCGAATCATGATTACTCATGCTCGACTGAGGCCGCTCAATGCCAGTCGGGATTCTCCTAAACCCAGGCTTGAGCTGCTGAGGCTGCTGCGAAACCGGCACCGGGATGTTGCTGTGTACACTGCTGTGCACACTGTTGCGTATGCTCATGCCGCTGTGCATGCTGCTGTTCATGCTCATGCTACTGTGCACGCTACTCTGGGGACTTGCTGTTGTTGGCCTAAGGAGTTCGATGCCGTGAGTGTGGTGTCTGTTGTTGCGGTTATCCTCGATGGGTGTTGGTGGTGTCATCATGAGGAAAGACGGCACATTTGGAGTGTGGTGGCCATGAGGTGGCTGAAGGCCATGACTACTGGAGGTGCCGTTGCGGTACGATCTTCGGCTCTTAACGCTGGAGCTGCGGCTTCGGCGTCGCATTGTCGATGATGGCGGTATGCTGCTGTGTGTGCTTCCAGCTCGGATGCTGCGAGGTGGTGATCGAGAAAAGTCAACTGGGGATGAGCCATACATGCTAGAATCGTCGCTGTCGTTGAGACTGCCAGGGTAATGCTGAGATCCTCCTGAAGACGACGGGGCAATGAGAACTGAGCTGCTAGCTAGCTCTCGTAGCTTGTTTCGTTGTTCAGCATTGGGTCGATGCTTAGAGAATTTGTTCCCGATGAGAGCGCCCGTATGCGAGATGAGAGCCTTCACCACCGCCTTCTTGAGTGCTAGTGCTAGGTCTAGGTTGGACCACGTCTTGTTCTGCCATTCAATAGTTGGCATCCTGAACACGAAATCGTGCACATCCTCGATGTTGCGGTTATCTTTGCCTCGGTAGCTCAGGCATAGTACAACAGAGGGCATCTTGATGGATGCGAACGTCATGAAGTGACTGGCACGCGTCATCATCTTAGTGAGGTCGTCAGAGGGCGGCTTCTCGTTGTGTTGCTTCTTGCCGAGACCGAAGCGAGACTTCTTGTCACCGTCTCTTGACTCGCGGCCATCCCTTGAAGAACGTCCAGTTGAAGTGCGTCCGATGCCGACCCGCGGTGTCGCGGTCGATCGCAGTGACTCGTGAGATGCTTTCTTCAGCATCGTCTTGGAAGTTCCAGGGGCACGGAACAAACGGAACGAATGTCCATCACTGCCGCCGGTATTAACGCTCAGGGCCTTGCGTGGAGATCGCTCTGCCTTTGAGTTTGATGTGAGGGTAGGGCGAAGTCGCAACTCAAGAGAGCCTGAGCCGGCTGAGAACGACGATGAAGACGACGCTCGTTCGTACGCTCTGTCAAATGACGGCGTATCAACACCATTAGGGCTGTGGATGGAATCATCCTCATCTTCCTCTTCATCTTGGTCCTGCTTAAGCATGAAAGGTGAATCGTTCCTTGCGCCCGACGTCTTGTCCCCGTTGATGCCAGGGAAGATGTACTCAAACAGTCGCTTGCCTACTTCGCGCTCAAGCTGAACCTTGATCGGGAACAAGTTCACCTCGAAGCGATCCATGACTGTGATACCTGCGATAGCCTCCAGCATATGCCAGTACACCCGAATCATCTCCTTGTTCTGACTCTCCGGAGGTAGAGGTCGTTCGGGGTCGATGTACGGTGCAACCATCTCAGGGTACGTGGCATCTGGCAGTAGATTCAGACCGAGGACCTTGCCAACTCGGATGAGATTGACATGAGAGCCATCCGAGTTATCCGTCCGATCGTACTCTAGATCCTTCAGTTGCAGTTCCACCAGAGGATCGCTAGAGTCTTGCATGAGATGCCACACAATGTCTCGCACCGAGATGTTCCACCTCAGCAGACCAGTGCTGTCATCCGAGTTGACATCGTATTTCCTTTGAGAGCTTGTGATGGCTTTCATCATAAAGAACAGTTCATCTTCGCAGGCAGCCAGGTCCCTCTCGAGGTGCAAACGGTCTTCCCAGCCCTTCTTGTCAAGGTACTTGGAGTACGTCTGGAAATGTTCCTTGATCTCCTCCATCTGTCTGATCCTCTGCTGCAGCTTCTGAACCATGGCTGGAGCGCCGCTCAGGTCGCTGAAATCTGATGCAAGGATGATCTTTTCTAAGCGTTCACTTCTCGTCTTCTCCATGGGTTCGTTGTACATGAGGAGATCCAGCACGATGACATACAATGCATAGTACTGTGACGAGTTGCAGAGTGCACGAGCTGTCGGGAACTCGACCCAGAGGTTGTCCATGCGGTTCTCCACGTTGTCCTTTGGCGAGAAACCTTCGTTGTCGTCCGCGTTGACTTCGTCGTTGTACTTCAGACGCAGCGTGTTGTACTTATCATATCGAACCATGGCTGAAGTTTTCTGGACAACGCGCTTGAAGCCAAAAGGATCCGCCTGGAAGTCGAACACAACCTCGATGGGCACCCAAGGTGGCCAAGATGAGCCACTCGGGGCGCCATACTTGCTTCCAACGTACATGGAAACGAGGCTTGTCTGGAACCACTTCTGGTGCGTGACGAAGAACTGAACGCTGTCCATGTTGACCAAGAAGCGGCGTTGAACGAGACCACTGACATTGTCAGAGATTCTCTCCTTCTCCATAACTTCCATCACCTTGAGCTCCATTCCCTTGGCTGTCGCAAGCACAACATTCTTCTTGTTCTTATCGCTCTGTAGTTGGATCTGTGGTGCAATGATGCGGATGTGATAGCTGCTCTGAGGGGTGAACTCTTCGGCGATTCCGGTCACCAGGTCTTCGATGGAACCTTCGACAACTCCATCGGCGTTTGTGCTCCAGGTTGCACTCGTGAACTTGCGGCCCTCACCGAGAATCTTTCGGATCCGTTCCTCGATGTCTTGAGCGTTCTCCTCTTCCCTCATGCTTGACGCGCGAGAACCTCGACCTTTCCTACTGTACGTCGACTTGGCCTTCCCGGGCTTGCTGTTGCTGTTAGCCTTGGCCCTGTTCTGTTCCTCCACAATGTCCAGGATGAATTTGATAGCAGGGCGTGAAAGGTAGTAAGTAAATCCACGCCGCTGGCTGTTCTGGTGGAGGTAGCGAAGTACGATGTTTCGTAGCAGATTGTTCCACTTGAGTTGCAAGTTGTGAATGACGAAACGGTTGTTGAACTCGCTTTCGAACTCGCTGGCCGCCGGGATGTCCATAGTCTCGTCCGGGAATGCAACGGTTTCGCTGGATGGCTTCCGCCCATCAGTGCTGCGCCTGTGCGTGCTTGACGGCGCCCTCATGTAGGCCTGATTAAGCATGGTCTCCAAGAACTCCTTCTTTTCCCTCAAGACGTGAGTGTGTTTCCTATACGCCTCAAACTCTTCAACCGCGTCGGTGTCCTTGGCATCACATTTTATCACCTTTAGCTCGGCTTCACCCACCTCACGAGCGTGTGCCTGCATTTGAACACCGAGCTGGTCCAGCCGGTGCTGGATGAGTTGACCCTGAATCCGTCGTGGATCATCGTCATGTCGCATGACACAAAAGTGAGTGGGCTCGTTTCCAAACGGACTAGTTCTAGTAGGATCACCAGCAATAACACCCCCAATGTCGGTTTGTCGGAAGTATGTGAGCCGGGGTGCGTATGCAAGGGGCAAGATCTTGGTGTCAGGGTGCGCGTCAGTCGGCGTGATCCAATCCAACTCAACAAAGTCGTCCATATCGATCCAGCTAAAGTCATTATCAGGAATAGTGAATCGAGACAAGTCCGGCTTCTCCTCAGTGTCGCTCATCAAAGTCGCAATCGACCCCTTCTTGATGGCCTCGGTGGTGGTTCCTTTCAAGCTCGCCGAGACTGCCCTGACATCGGCGCTAACAAGGTCAAGCTGGGCAGCATGGATCTTGATACCGGATGTTTTGCTCTCGCTGTCATCATGTCGACCTTTTCCAAGAGTATTGAATTCCTCTCGTCGTTGGTGAAGATCGAGTGAGAAGCTGTCAAAACGAACCTTTATGCCAGTCGCAGAAACTGCATTCTCAGAGTAATCCTCGATGTCCTTGTGCTTGTAGATGTGACTCAAGAACAAGGGCGCCAGTAGCAGATTGTACTTGACAGTTGCCAGGTGGCGACCAAACTTCTTGCTATTCTTTTCACGTCCAGGGAATAGAGTGCCTTGGCGAATGGGGAGAGACAAAGGCTGGCCAAACAACCCCCACCAAGCGAAGAAATGAGTGAAGAATCTCGGGGTAAGATGGACCGTGTTGTAGCTTCGTGAGGGCTCGGGGTTTTCAGACATCCAATTGCGATCGGCTGGAGCTCGGACCGCAATAGAGAGATGGATATGTCGACTCCTGAAGCCACGCATGGCATCGTACGGAAGGCCATTCTCGTCGGGCTTGGCAAAGTGCGGGTTCTTGAGGACGATATCGTAATGGGGCCGGAACTCAAAGCTTCGTCTGCCATCCTCAATGGCGCGCTCGAAGATGAGCCCCAGCATCACCTGAACCTTGCCCGATAGCTTCATGACGACCTTCTTGAAGCTTGCTTCGGACTTGTAGTTGTCATCGGGCACGTAACCCTCGACATCGTGTTGCCGCCTGGCATGCTCTCGGACTTCATGGCTAAAGTCAGGGATAGCGAGAATGTACTCGCCACTTTCCACCGAGAGGAATCGCTTTGGATCATCATCAGCGTTGATGCTCCATCTGATATCGTTGCGCCAGCACATGAGGAAACCGGCACCATTTCCAGTGACCTGATAGGGGTCGCGAGTGCCCTTGAGAGCCAGGTGCACGTCGCCATCACCCTTCCAGGCCGCGTGGATCCTCGAGTGGAAGTTGAGTCGGAGCTTATCCCAGAATCCAACGCGTTCAGATGGGTCGAACTGAGGTTTTGTGAAAGATTCGATCACCATCATCATGTCCTGAATGGCAGGCTGGTAACAGGGACCCCAGGTGATCCGCGTGGGGAGGGCACTGTTGACGTCCATGTGCACGTCGGAGTAAGACTTGACGGGTCCTATCGTGCGCCTCACTTCTATGGCAAAGCTGCCTTCGTTGGAGGAGCCTGGAAGCGAATTCCGTGGAGGAACGACGTTGACGCGTACCCGGCGAGTCGACTCAACACCCCGGAACTCTTCAGCAATGACAAAATTCGTCTTTAGCGACACGGCTTGAATCTTGGCTGATTGTCCATATTTCATCGGAGGGATGTGCAAGAGCGGAAGTGGGTAGTCTCGTAATGTCACCTTGGCCTCGCCCATTGCGATGCCCACATGCATGGGCACAAGCAAACTGTACTGCATATCTCGGGGCATTCCCTTTCCAATCGTATGCAGGAAATTTGGCAGTTCCTTCATCGGGAATGTTGGCTTGTCGATGGTGAAATGTAAGTCGCTGATGAGAGTAGACATGAGTGCTGGCCTTGGTGGCACTTCAAGCAAATTCTCGGACTCCTCGATGTCCTCAGGAACCTGGTTGGCCCCCCAGAACTGGCCTCGGGACTCCTTCATGCTGTTTCGAGAAAGCTCACAGGCACGGTCGATTCGCTTCTTCCAACTCTGTGCGTTGAATATGTCGAGGTGGTTTCGAGCGTAGTGTTCAGTGACCTTTGAAACGCCATTCACCTGCAGGGCCTCCGACTCGGGGTCGTATCGAGGTACTCTTCCACGCTGCGAGCTCGATCGATTCTCCCTTCCATTCAAGGCATCCATGCTGCGACTACGCGCTGCGTGGGCATCCGCTGTTTCGGGTCGCCCGCGAGGGAAAGTTGACCGAGAGCGAATCTTACTTGTTCCTCTGCGGATCTCGTCTTCGCGCACTCTCTTCAGCTTCACCCTAAAAGCGTTTTCTCGAGCAATACGCTGTGTCTGCTCGATAAGGCCAGTCCGGTAGATCATGTTCAACTTCCACTCGAAACCTCCGTCCTCGAGCTCAAACAAGAAATTCCGCGTACGGATCGACACCTTAGGCACTAGTTTAGGTCCTTCTGGCTTCTTCTCGAGTATGTACTCGTTGGTTCCGGTCTTGAAGCGATGATGCAGCTGCTGCACTGCTTTGATGACATTGATGAAGTTGTCACTGATTTGGCTGAGGATGACTTCATGCGGCACAGCGACACGGACGGCCTCTGTGACGATATCAACCATCTTCTCATCAACCACTCCACCATATGCAGTCTTCTTACGCGACTCTCGGAGATCGAGACGTCCAGACTTGACGCTCACGAGCCTTGCCCACACGTTGCGCATTCGTGGCGGCTCCGTGTAAAGGCGAACCAGTCTGGCTGCAATGTAGGGTGTGGACCACCTCTGGCGACCGAGTTCCAGACCATACATGTGTAGCATCATGGAAGGGTCATG
Organism: Fusarium sp. LHS14.1; assembly: GCA_025433615.1. Classification (NCBI taxonomy): domain Eukaryota; kingdom Fungi; phylum Ascomycota; class Sordariomycetes; order Hypocreales; family Nectriaceae; genus Fusarium; species Fusarium sp. LHS14.1. The sequence continues at coordinate 2,565,339 of CM046482.1, forward strand.
AGGCATCTCAGCCTTAAGCTGGATGAGTGCCGCCTTGAAATCGAGTGTAACCAGCTCAGGGGTAACGGTAGATAGCTCCCCACCAAGATCTGGCGGGGCACCTGGGAGAGCCAGGCGGTCCTTGCTGAGGGGTGCCTCCTTGAAAGTTCCCTGCTGCTGCGGTCGTGGAATGTCCCGACCTGTTCGCATGAACGCTTTTCGTAGAGTCATGACAGCAACACCGACTGCGTAATGTCGGTAGAGCGAATACTGTGCCAGGATGGACCGCACGGTGACTTGGATGTTGAAAGTTGGTCCACTGGCATCACTGGCAGCTCCCAAGGTAAGTTCAAGTCTAGGGATGCTGAAGAATGGCTCTGGTTCGAGGATATCGATCGCATCCATGATTTGAGCCTCAATGCCGCGCGCAAAGACAGTAAGCCTTCGACCGTCTCCAGCGTTTTGCGTCTTCTTCTTAGGCCGAGGCGAGGTAGATGGGGGCGTGAAGTCCGAGTCGGATTGGTTAACTGAGCGACTGTTGGCTCGCCTCCTAGATGGCCGCCGTTGCAGTCCATCAAAGCGATGAGCACGGTACTCGGCCGAAACGGTATCCCAATGGATAAACACTCCTCGTGTGTCGTCTGAGATCTCTTCGTCGATCCCGGCAATCTCCAAGTTCATGTCCGAAGCGTCAAACTGGCATCGCAGTAACCAGCTCGGCATCGATCGCAAGAAATTCTTGCCACTTCTTGGCCGGCTCACGGGTCCCTTCTCTGGCTCCACGTCGATTCGCAGCTCTCGGACGATCTGACGCACACCGTCTGTAATTTCAGGTCTAATTACGCTGATCGAAGCGGACTGGAGGCTTCCTGTGATGTCAACGTATACATCGGGGCGAGCGCCGAGGTGAACTTTCATATCCAGAGACTCGGTTGTGATGAGGTTAAACCGTTCACCGTTGTTCGTCTGGTAGTAAAGGTCATGAGACTGAAGTCGAATGGCTCCATCGAGTGTGTAGTGGAGATCTTCGAAAAGACTGTGTGAGGATTCCATGTCGAGAGATATGGAAGAGATGGAGGAGATGATGAGGTCGAAATCGTCGGGGTCCTCCGTTTTCTGTAGTGGCTTGAGCTTGATGCGCACAACGGGTTCATGCATGGAAAATTTGTAGTTGGCCTTGGGTAATAGGCGCGAGATGAGATGATGATTCTCGGTCTTGGCTTTCGGTGCCTTGGGCTTTGACTTAAGGAGGGCGATGAGGAGCGGGAGATGTCGCGGGTCCAGATCGACTGAAGGAGATGTAACCACAGAGTTGGCGAACATGATATTCGCGTTCCTCTCGTCCACGGTGCCGTCCCGCAAAACTTCCACAGTCTTGGAGAGTAGGGTCGTCTTGATTGTGGTCGTGGCCATTGGGATGTAAATGAGGCGCTCAGGTTGGCCATGGCCATCGTCAAGGCCGACAGAAATCGACAAAGCGGCAGCCAATGCTTCGTGCGCGATGGCTTCGGCAGGGAAATACATCCGGTGCGCAGGCGATTTGGAGTCCAACCTATGAAGATCTATACCAACCTCCTTCATCGCGAGATTGAGCAGAAGAGGACTTGACCCGGGTTTGATCGACTGGACCTTCTTGGTAACACCAAGGAAGCTCACAGCGAATTGGATTTCCTTGATGCCTCGCAGAATGGAGCTCAAGAACTCTTTGGAGTCTGATACGGTTCTCATCAGATCCGCATTTGTACTTCCGGCTTGGTCAAGCTCCTGGACAACTTTGCCCAAGAAGATATCCACAGGCTCATCAGTGGTGGGAGCTTTGGTGTCGTTCCGGCATTTCTTAAACCGGTCCGTGCAAGTCTGCAAGTCGTCAAAGGGGATGTGTAGACGCCCAACCTTGACAGCCACGGCAGCTTCGCGCAACCCATCCATAGACTTGTACAGATACCCATGGACATTGATGAACAAATGGTCGAGTACCTCCATCGATTCGCCGCCGTCGGCAGTGAACAGAACGCTCCGGAGCGTAACCGTCCATTCTGCCTGTCGATCCTTGCTACGGGAATCGGACCTCCGGGCGAAGAAGCGAGCGCGGTCAACCATTTTGCGTCGCGTATCCACAGCTAGCGTGAAGCTCCCAACCTGAACATTGCCCACGTCTACAATGTTCACAGCCGAGTTGGTTGCGACCACATCAACCAGTTTGAGCCAGCTAATGTTCCTGTGTAGCCTCTTGATCTTTTCTTTGACATTGGTCAACTTCTTCCATGTTTCGCTTCGAACGACGGTAGTCGTAGCTCGCCGAGATAGTTGTGGTTTAAGACGGGAATTGGATTTATCCGCCGTCTTTTTGCTCGTGGTCGTCAGCTCGGTATCGCTTCCTTCGCCATCTGAATCGACCGACTTGTTTCCTTCCAACTCCTTGATGTCCAGCGTAACGACAAGCTCGCTTAGAACGATACTTAGCCATGTCGGCTGAGCAAACGTCGGCCGATGGACGTTAATCCCAAGGCCCCTGATCTCGATCCTGCATCCATCCCGTGGTGTGTATGCGAGGCGACGGAGGGAGAAGTAGCCGATTCGTTGGATGGAGATGCCGGTAAGGATTCGAAGTACGGCGAGGAGGACAAAGGACGATAGGTATAGGAGGACAAGTAAGCCGAACACGAAGGTCGGGTTTAGCAGAGCCATGTTTCAAAGGCTCTCGCGAGCCTCTCCCGCCAAGCTGACTGCATGACGGCAACGTTAGCCAGGGGCGGTGTATGATGGCGTGGTTAGGCAACTCACATTTACTGTTGGTGGAAGAGGTACCATGCCTTCCTTTCTATTCGAGTTGTCTTAGAGGCGGGCTATGCCATCGCCGCGAGGTCGGATGTGTTTGTGCGATAAGAATGCCGAATTTCCGGTTCCTCCCACAACGTAGGTCGCTTAGCCTCCTGAAAGCGTCGACCGAGAAGCTTTGCGCGAAGAAGTATGCCGGAGGGAGGCCAGATAAATCAGATGCTGATGAAGATGGAGCTCGTGGCCGGGTCGTTCGGCATGGAATCGACGACGAATTTAACGAAGCTGAGTTTGGGGCGGGATCGGCGGGATCTCTCGAACGCGATAGATGTTGGAAGGGGACGGGAGGCGGGTAGATTATCCGTGACGTCAAGGGGGGCCACAACGGTCGGCGGGAAAGGAGAAAAAGGGGGTTGCACGCAGTCGCAGGCGTACAGAGCCGTGATATATAGAGATGGAGATGGCGACGCCTCTGAGCCGCGACCTGAGCAAAGAGAGATGCAAGGTTTGGCAACGTCGAGTCGAGGGGATGGAGGTGCCAAAGACTGAAGTACGTATACTGTCGTAGCGTCCAAGGTCGGTTGGGATGGATGGCTCCCGTCCAGTGAGCGACGGATGGAGCAGGCGGGCGGGCGTGTTCCGCCGGGGCCAGCCCCTGCCCGTTCAGACGCCAGCACTCAAGCGATCAGAGGGGGTACGTATCGAATCTTCCAAAGCCTCCACTCAGAAGCCTCCAAGCTGAAGCCACGAGCCTCACTTGGGGGTCGATTAGGGCAGAGCACGGGCCATTTCATCTATCAGACAGGGAACGCCTTGTAAGCTCTTGGCAAAGCCAATTCCAATTTGATGATGACCAATCTAAGCTGAGTAGGATGTCGAAAGGGCACAATAAGGAGAATTATTACTCTGATACTGGGTCTCAGTCAGCTATTCGGCATCGAATGTCTTGAAATTATGTCTCCGGCATGTTGATGATCGTCCGGAGATGTGTTCTAGGCGGAGCAACGGTCTGCTTGTCCGAGATTGGTCACCACGGAACGGAGCCTTTGCTTCCCGGAAGCCCGCATCTCAAGGTTCAACTTGCGCACCCAGCAAAAGCAACACGTCTTTTTCTGCCAGAATTTACCATTGGCTTGGTTAGGTAGGTAGCTTTCTGGCTCAAAGTGCGGGGAAAGGAAGGCAGGATCTTCTATCCCGTTCCAACACTAAGATCTCGTTCATCATTTGGAGGCGTTTTGCCAGTCAGAGCTAGCCCATTCGTATCCGGCTTGGATTCGTCGTCCACATACCGCCAAGCCCATGTTCAGACCCCTCAGACCACATTATCAAACATTTTTCCTGGACGACAATCTTGGGTTGCCATGGCGCCACGTTTGGATCTGGCCACGAAGTGTGAAGATCAGATACTGAAGACAACGTTTCAACCGGGAGTTCGACTGGTGTGACCGCGAAGTTTTGTTGTCCAGGCCGAGTTTCTGTCTCTCGCTCCGAAATGCGTCATCCTTGTTTCATTCAACGGTGACCGTCCACCGACTCGTCTTACAAGTGGCGTGTCATAGCGTTGTTCATCAAGTTCCCACACCCATGATAGCGGTGCTGTGCTGTGCGAGGTTGGTCGCAGACAATGTGGGCATAGCTTGGTATATGCCACCTTACAACGTGCGGGCTTCGTTATAATGAGGTTCTTGTAACCCTAATTGCTGATAACGGCAACGCACATGCGCTCATCCCTGCATTTCAGTCCAAAGCTCAATGTCCCTGCGCCATTGGGCTTGTTGAAAGTTGTTGGGGATATGCGTTGTCTCTGCGGAAAGCCACTTCTCGATCAAAAGGCGGGGTTGTTGGAGTTTTTGTTTTGTAGCTTCTCACCGTAAGCTCTCCAGTCTGGACGATCATCTCACAAACTGCGCATGATATGCCGACGCATCGCATGAGCCGCCTTTTCAGGGCGGCATTGTGGCCAATAGCATCTCTGCCGCCTCCTACGAGGGTGTATCAATGCGTTTTAGTTCCCGCAAGTGAGTCGAGGAAACGTGGGAGCATGGTTTAGTAAATTTGTTTTCATCGCAAAGGGGTATCTGCTTGAGCTTCCTCCTGTGCCTGCTTCCTTAACTCAGCAATGCGATCATCGATGAGTGCAATGTCAGCATCGATTCTCAGCATCTTCTCTGACATCATGTTCGTATACTCTTCGTCTGTGAGTTTCTTGAGAGGGCTCCATCGAGAGATCCAGCTGGTGGTCTCGTCTTGAACCTTGGGCTGGCGACTGGACATACGATTCACTGCCATTTGTCCTCCAGCACCCAGAACTGTCCAAACAAGCATGGCAGGGAGGATATTTGAGGGACCCCCTGATATCATGGTCAGTTAAGACAAGCTGTGTGAAATGCCGACTCAACTTACGAATCAAACCTCCCATGGCACCAGCTGCCGTGCCGGCAATGGCACTGGCCTTGGTCTTATCCGAATTTCTGAGCCGTTCTTCACCGCCCCATGCTTTGACCACGATACTTCTCGTGACTTGGGACTGTCAGTCGAGTTCATGAAGTGAATCACACGTGACACGTGAAGATGAACCTACACCAAAAGCTGGTCCCTAGTGTGAACCATTGAAAGCCAGAAACTGCACCCCAGACAATGGGGTTTGCTTCTTTAAAGATAGAACCTCCGACGCCAGCCAAAACACCGGCGGTCCCTGTTACTTGTTAGTTAAAGACAACCTCGTGAGATAACTCTGGCAGACGCACCTGTCAAACCACCAACCTTCAGGGGTGGTAGTACCAGATCGACAATTTCGGGAGCAAACAGGCCTCGAGAGGACTGCCGTTGGCGCAAGGGCGCCGTTTGAGGCTCTCGACTGCTATTGTCGGCCATGATGAGTGTGACGAGGATGAGAAGAAAGCCGGATAAGGGTAAAACCGAAGAAAAGTGAAAATAAAACTAAAAGTACAATGCAATCTTAACAAAAAGAAACAATATTATATGGCTCGCCGTATCGCCGACGTTGCCGTTTAATATCACGATATAAAACCTCGTGGTGGATATATCGACTTTTCCCCGGCCGGATATTTCTAAAGGAGCCCAGGGAGGGCTGGTAAAAAGACCAATGGCAGAAGGCAGGAACCGTGGATGAAAAACCCGTGATATGACATCGGCAGGTGCCCGGTCCAATCGATTATTGGTGGGCACTTCGGCGCACTTCGACAGGCGCTCACTCGCTCCTGCCATTGCTGAGCAGTCCTGCAAGCGAGACAGTGGAAGGGGCCTGGTGGGTGGGGCTAGCGACCAATCGGGTTAGCGCCTCCCACTCTCCCACTGCTGGCCTGGCAAAATTAAGCCAACCCTCACGGGCGCCTCCATCATCATTTTTTCTACGCCGAGCAAATTTCGACTCGTCAACCCCCAGACACGGCAACACTCGTCGGGGCCCAACCACTTCTCGCGACCGTCCCGTCACCATTTTCGAATCTTCAACTTCCGGTCTCCTAGCTCCCGGCTAGACAGCGACCGATCTCGACAGCCTCACTGAGCGAGAGCTGAACCGCCCGCTAAACCCCGGTCGGTTTCGCACTCTGCAATCCTACGCGCATCGGTCCTGGAATCGTTGCGCGTGGCCGCTTAACCGCAATCATGGGTGAGCATTATGCCTCAACACCTCGCAGCCACTTGCGATGATGGACATGCTGACCATGATCTTCGTGTAGCTCCTAAGAAGAAGGAACAGCAGAAGATGTCCCTTGGGGACTTTCTGGCTGACAGTGAGTTCTGCCCCTCGTCTTCTCCCTCTCGTCACCCCGCTACTGCGCACATGTGCCTATTACCCCTCGCCTCTCTTGTCTAACCTTTTTGTAGGTTTTGGTGGTGGAAGCTCTTGGGCTGATGAGGTTGAGGAAACCTATGGTAAGCATCCCGTCGAGTCCATCTACGTTGTTGGTCGCTAACTCCCTCATAGTCACCGGTACGTGCCATGTTTCATGCCATCACCGCGACCCACGGTGGACTGACCACACCCTTTAGGCACTCAGGCCCTGCCCCCGAGCGACCGCCCTCGTTACAACAACAACTCTTCCTCCAGCTGGCAAGATCGGGGTATGTATCAGCCTGGTCGCAGCCTGATTTCCCGCGCTTACATATCTAGGCTTCTCTGTCCGCGAGGCCGCGCCTCAGCAGATCCCCGACAAGCCTCCCTATACCGCTCACCTGGGAAACCTGGCTTATGATGTTACCAACGATGCCGTGAACGATTTCTTCACCGGCTGCGACGTTGTCAGCGTCCGTCTCATCGAGGACCGTGAGCTTCAGCGACCCAAGGGTTTTGGCTATGTTGAGTTTGCCACCGTTGAGGGCCTGAAGCAGGCTCTTGCTCTCGATGGAGAGTCGTTCCAGGGACGTACTGTCCGAATCAAGGTTGCTGATCCTCGTAAGTTGATATGCGCTATATAATTACTCAGTGATTCTAACTTTGATTAGCCCGTGGAGGTGATCCTGGCAGAGGTGATTCTATCCGGGAGCTTGGAGACTGGACTCGCAAGGGTCCTCTGCCCGATGCTCCCAGTCGAGGTGGCCCCCGGGAGTTTGGCGAGCGCCGACCTCCCCGTGACCCCGCCTCCTTTGAGAGCCGTCCCCAGCGTGAGCTGACCTGGGAGCGACACGGACCTCTGGCTCCCCTTCCTGCCCAGGAGGGCTCCGGCTCCCGAGAGGGCAGCCGCCCTCGCCCCTCCCCCGAAGGACTTGGCGAGCGAAGTGAGTCTTACCGTGGAAACCGCCGTGACTCGCCCGCCTGGGGTGAAGCCCGTGAGGGTGGCTCACGTCCTCCTCGCGCTGAGCGTCCTGAGCGTCCTGAACGCCCCGAGAGAGTCGCCACCGCCGCCGACAAGGACATGCAGTGGCGGGACCGTATGCGCCCTGACGCTAAGCCTACTTCCCCTGATGGCAGCGCTCCTCCCTCGCCTGCTCTGTCAAACGCCGGCCCTGCTCATGGTGGACGCCCTCGCCTGAACCTGCAGAAGCGAACTGTCTCCGAGGCCCCCGATGCCTCGCCCTCTCTGGGCTCCGATGCCAAGGCCAGCCCCTTCGGCGCTGCTCGCCCCATCGACACTGCCGCAAGGGAGAAGGAGATCGAGGTGAAGCGTCAACAAGCTGTCCAGGAGAAGCGTGAAGCCGACGAGAAGGCCAAGGAGGAACGACGCATCGCCAAGGAGGAGGCTGCTGCCAAGGCTGAGGCCGAGGCTGCTGAGGCTGAGGCTGCTGCGGCGGCCAAGGCTGCAGAGGAGCCCAAGGAGGAGCCCGCTGCCGAGGCTGAGGCTACCGAGTCAGCCAACGGCGAGCAGAAGGTTCCTATCCGAACCCGTGAGCCCCGTGAAGGTGCTGCCCCTCACCCCAAGTCGAGAGCCGCTGAGGCTTCAAGCTGGCGCTCTGCTTCTGGTGATCAGCGAGGATTCCGCGGAGGACCTGGTCCTCGGGGCGGACGTGGTGGTGGACGTGGTGCTCGGGACCCACGACCGCCCCGTGCCAACGGAGCTGCTGGTCAGCAGGCTTCTGGCGATGCCGAAGGCGCAGCTCCGGCTACCGATGATGACGGATGGACCACGGTGCCCAAGAAGGGTCGCCAGGGACGTGCGGTGGGACCCTAGAAAGTGTACATATCGCCCCGTTTCTCTACGGTTTGACGACTAGAAATGCCCGTCGCAAGATATTCCTGGCACGACTCGACTCGACGAAGCGGCTTTACGTCTTGGGCTCTGGAATTTCCTCTCTCGAACGACTCCCATCTCATACCCAACTGCAAGCGACGTCGGAAGCTTTCGACGTCGCGTGCTTTTCTCTCGTTGTCCTTGATACCCAGCGTGTCCAGGACATCATGGACTCCTCTCCCGCCTTGGTTTCTCTCGGCCACGGTGCCCTAGTTCCTCGTCTGACCGCCACCAACGTCGGACTCAACTCATTTCAGCCTTCCTAACCTTGATCACTCGCTATGTAAGGTAGGGAGGGGGTTTTTGAGCATTTGACCTTTTGGCGTTTCGAGACAAAAGCAAAAAGAATGGCGGCGAAACGGATGAATGGATGGATGGACGGAAACGTGGCATGCATTTGAATGATCACAGCTCTCTTATCTCTTTGTTTTTTTTCTCCTTCTGTTCTGTTTCTTGATTTCCCCAAAAACGTCTTTGCTGGTTGTTGATGAAAGGATGAGATGAGAGATGAGGAAAAGGGATGATGATGATGAAAAAAGAAAAGAAGAGGAGAAGGACTGGAATCTTGCTCTGATGATGGGCAATTTGCAGTCCTCTTTGCAGACTTACACTAGCAAACACGATGAGACTACACCAATGCTCGGATATCTGTGTGCTGATGCTGAGTGGAGTGGTTTACGGAATCAATGAAATGTACTCTTTTTGTTCTTTCTTCACGCCCTATCTCTCTCTACTCTAATGCCCTTTCTCGGTCACCTTGTCTTTTTTGGTCAGGGGTTATTTGGTTGGTGTCTCTTCGTTGTGCTTTAAAGGGGATGATGGGGGCTTGGCTGGTGTTGTCGCCTCGAAAAGTGATGATGACCCGATAGACGAAACAAGTAATGAGCACACGAATATCCCTCCTTCTCAGCCATGCTCAAGATGATGGCTGCTCACTTTGTGTTTTCCTCCCTCCAAAGCCTGAACCCCTCCAAGACATTCCTCCTCACACCCTCACTCGTAAAATCCAACTCCCTCCCATCACTAAACTTTCTCTCCCTTGCTTCTTGCTCCGTGACCCATGCATACTCGACATGCTCTTCGTCACAAATCTTGACGATGTCGTAGCTCTCTACGTCAATCCAAACCGCCAACTTTCCCCACACAACCTCTTTAACACGAAATATCATAAAGTCCCCAATCATCTCTAGCTTTGTCTCGAGTACGTCAACGGGTATTTCCCCAGCTTGGTCGGCAGGTATCAATCTAACGGGTGCTTTCACATATTTTGCCCGAAGTCCCGTCTCTTCCCATAGTTCCCTCACTGCGGCAGATACAATATTGACATCCTCGTCGTCTACGCAGCCACCGGGAATCTCCCACTGAAGGGGCCACGTGTCGTGGGGTGCACGACGGAGGAGGAGGACCTGGCCCTGGTCGTTTGTGACGAGGGCGCCTGTCATGAGGTGGTGGATGGATGGGTTGGCTGCGAGGAATGCGGCGGGGGTGGAGGAGGCGAAGGCGTGGAGGGAAGGGGATGCCTTGTATGTTGTTGGCGGTGCTGTATTCATTTTGAAAAAAAGTGATACTGAATAATTGTGTTTAGGAATCTTTGTTGTTGGGTTTCAAGCTGTGATGTGATGTTGTTGCCTGTTGATGAGGTTTTGAGGTTGAGATGTGGTTGGATGAAATACCCACTTGGGATGATTCATACCTAAAGCCTTGATTGTACCATGCAGGCTGGTTGCATGCAGGTCCTTTCCAGCCTTGGTAGGCATGCAATCAGCACCCGAATATCTTCAACCTCGAAAGAAGAGACCGTCGAATAGAAAAAGCAAATAAGTAGCCACTAAGCCTGTATGTCTCTGAGCTTCAAAAATGAGGAATACGGCAATATGCTCAATATCTCATCCCTTGCCAACTTCACGTCTTAGCTACAAACTCGAATAAGATCAATCGTTGTAAATTGTCAAACCAACGAGATATACTGCCTCGTACATCTCTTCCTTTCCAAGCAACCGCTAAGCCTATTCCCTTCTCCAGGTAGGTATCCATTCCCAGGCTGTATCTATGTGTAAAACGCCTGTCCTCTTATCGTAGATTCTTCCTCATCCCCAATAACGCCTAAAAAGTCCCCTCCCCAAGTGAATCAATCATACACAATCAGCCGCTTATTACAAAGTCTCAAGTATAAAAAACCATAGTGCTTCAACCAGAGTGAAAGGGACTACGACATCTTGGCGCCCATCTCCTTGGAGCCCATCTCTTCCATTCCATACTCATCCCACTCCTCGTCACCTCCTAACTTCCTCCCGACCCAGATACCGACGGCTGTGACCAGGCTGCCCATAAGGAACCATCCTTCAAACCAGCCGTCTACGAATGCAGGGCTTAGAGCACCCTTGAGCACACTTCCAACCGCCGAACCCAACGCAGAAGGTAGCTGGCTGCGCAGCAACAGGGCAGATGAGATGACATATGTCGCAGCGATCTGGCCCACAACAAGTGCGAGATTCGCCTGTGCTTGACGGAGAAGGCCAGGCATCCACTTGGCGAATAGGTGAAATGTTTGAACCACACTGTTGGCGCTGGCGAGGAGGATAACGCCGCTCAGGGCGAAGCTGATGAGACGCGCCCAAGCAAGCTGGTCCAACTTAGGGTCCCAGTGACGAGCGAGAATACTGAGGAATCGGTTGATGGGGTCGGTGTTGGCGAAGCTTGACGTAGGAGAATATAGTCGACGGATCGTAGTCAGTGTAGTTGCACCAATGCGGTACAGACAGTACAGGCTGAATAGCTGTGAAGGGAGCAGGAGCGCTCGTCCCACAGGCGTAGAGGCGCGGACAGTCGCCGCATGATGGCTCTTAATCAGGGAGAGACCCGAAGCAAGGTTGGCCTCCATAGTTTCCAAACCAGCAATTTCCAGGCGCAGGGTGCGCATCTCTGCCTCTTCGCTGGTTGGGCCTCGCAGGGAACCCATTACCTTTCCAACAAGACCACTACCCTTGCCCACTGGCGCTGCTGGAGCATTAGCTGCCTTGCGCTGCAGGTACTGCAGTCGGTGTTGTTTCGTGAGGAGCATTTCGTTGGCGGCATCCAGTCCGGCTTGCTTCCTTGCAACGTCAACTTCGGTGACAGGTCGCTTTCGACGAGTTGTAACGTCGACAAAGGTGTGCCACGGCGAAGAAACGGCAGCGAAACCGGACAAAAGAGCCATGAGCGAGATGCCGACAACTCCAATACGTTCCAGGCACCCACGAGTCAAGATCTCGCTCAAGGGCATGTCTCCATAACTCGAGGTCTTGCGCATAGCGCCCTCCGGAACAGCCTGGCCAACAGACCAGAAAGCAAACAGCCATCCCATAAACAGCGCCAGTTGTAACAGCCAAGCAAAACGAGGAAACTTGCCCTTGGCAGTCCTCTGGAAACTCCATCCAGCACTCGAGACGATAGACCGAGCCTCTAGCCAGGGCACCAGGACGACCAGCATGAACAACAGGCTTGGCACTGTAATCCTCAACGCCAGATTCCTTGAATCCGCGTTGATCAATTCGATAATCTCATCCATTATCAGCGCGCCCAGCGTAGCAGCCAACCCGACCGTGACGCCAAAGGTCAACGCCGCACTGCGCCGCCTCCAACTCTTTGCCCCATGTTCAGCGTGTACCTGTCGCAGCGCAGCCGGTGCGTGCGAGGGCAGTACGTGATCTTCTCCGTCGCGGGATTCGGAGCTGGCGCTAAGCCGAGGGAAAATATGTCGGACGACGAGGATCGTGACCGAGACGAATACGAAGAAGAAAGGGAGGGCGGCGATGGAGGAGGCGAGGGTTATCGGTCGGGGAGGCGCTTCGCAGGCGTCCTCACCGCAGCGAGTAAAAGGCCACATAGGTAGTTAAAACGATTGTTGTATTCGTGTCGTCGTCTTTATCGTGCGTGGCCTATCGACCGAGGCCGCGGGACTTGAAGAGGTCAGGCGAACCCCTCTTGACGCTCGCTGTCGCAAAAAGAGATAAGAGTCTGATGGAACGTCGACGTCACTTGCGCCTCGCCTTCAACGTCGATGCAGTACCGTTTCGAGGGGTTACTTGAAGCGCAATGAAAATAGATACAAGTCGGTCCTTGTCCTTGGGGTGTCGAAAATGTCGTTGATGGAGGGGAAATGGAATTGGCGCACGTAGACTAAACGGAATGAATGATAGTGAATTGCTGACGTGTGGGTGTCGTCTCCCTCTCTTCCTCATTCGAACATGGCCCAGACCTCGAGTGGCAGACTCTGCCTCAGGCTGCCCCTGCCCTGTCCTGTCCTGTCATGCCCAGGCCGGAATGACATGCTCGCACATGGCTCGGCTCGGGTCAGGGACAGGGTCAAGCAGGGGCCTCTCTCCCTTCACAAGTTGGTGATTTTGTTTCATTTGCCCCGCTGAATCTTGCCTCCTGCGCTGGAACCGCGCTCTTCTGCACCGCTGACGTGCGCCTCAAGACAAGGGGCTTCACCCCCTGGCCTCGTGAGGTTTCAGTGGTTACAGCTGTTCCCATTGGTCGCCATCGCCACCAACCACATCTCCTCGAATTCCTCCCTTCAACTCATGGCACCACACGTCTCAACTCTTTATCAAAGTCAATTCCACTTGCAGCCAGTTGGACACACTGCTCACGCCATTCAATGGTTCCAAGAGTATTGCATAAACTCAAAATCGCTAAGCAGTTTCATATCACTGCTTCTACTTGCTATTGACACCGAAACCTATCGATAAATCCGATCCAGCCACCTTGACACGCAAAGTAGCTCAGGAGTCTCGACGTTAAACACGTCTCTTACACACTCAGGATCCACTAGACATGTCGCGCAGCAGCAGTCCAGTGCCCCTTCCCAGCATCTCCACAGCTTCCATGACCATGACCCCTCATCCGCTGGAGTTTCATCATCCGCCAGAGCCTTTTCGGGCTGGTCGACCGTTGACATTGTGTTAACCTCTTCAACCGGTTGGATCTCCGGAACCGGTTGGATCTCTGGAATTGGCTGAATCTCCTCAGTTGGTGGGATTCTTTCAGTCATGTTGATAACAGGTAGAGAGCCACGTTCTGCGTCGGTGTTCTGCTCGTTTGGTGATTCTTGCTCCTGGTCCTCTTCGTGTGCTGGCTCTTGTCCTTGATCATCGGTGTTGGATGCTTCATGTCCTTGCTCCTCATCGCTTGACGATCCTTTTCCCTGACTCTCGTCTTCTGGCGACGCTTTATCCTCGTTGTTTGACGATGAAGTGGACGTGTCCGCCCCATCGCCACCCCTCACGGGTTCTTGTTCTGTGGGAGAATCATCATCCTCGCTGACACGAGCTAAGTTCATATCCTCGATGTTCGAGGAACCGCGGGTCTCGCCTCCGTAGCCAGCATCCGAGTTGTAACCGCTTTCTTCGTCGGCATGGGCCATGAGCTTCAGACCTTGACCCGCCTCCTTTGATCCCGCAGATGACTCCAGCTTCCCTTAGGCCGTGACTTTGCGTGATTCGAAACCAGCTATATCAGAAGACGCGCCATCAAGAGTACGCATCCAACACAGATGAGGATAGACATGATGTAGTCCGTATTCGCCTTCTCTTTGGGTTTGATTTATCCGGTGAGGACACCGCCCGAGATGCACAGCCTCCGTGTCTGACACTTCAGAGTCTATCACGCCGTGCTCGTTGGTACCGCAGGGAGTAGAAGGGGCAAGTTGTTTTGTCCTAAGCCGAGCGAGAGGAGAACTGGATCTTCGAGGAGGGGTTTCATTGGCTGATCCAGACACATACTTCCCCTTGAGCAAGTCATATCCTAGTTCCCCGAGGTCTCTTGCAAACGTGCCCTTCCAATTCTCTTTGTTGCCTGTCGATCGGCTCTCTTCCATCTTCTATGATGTGCTCTTCTGGCGCGTAGGGGTATCATCATCGTCGTCATCATCGTCCTCCACCTTCATCTTGAGAGCGGCAGCCTCGCCCACCTCCATCTTATGTAGCTGCTCGAGCTTCTGCCTGTCCAAGATCTGCTGTCCTGACATGACCTCGAAGTCTCCATCGTCGTCGTCGTCATCATCGCTCTCGGCGCCTGCGGTGGCATCCTTGACAACTCGTTGATCTTCAGGGGCATCATCGAGATTATTGATGCTCGCCGGGCCGGGAGTTCGAGTATTCAAGAGTTGAGTAGGGTTGATGGGCTTGATCGTTGGGTCAAACGATGCAGGAAGGCCCAGAGCTCGCGCAACCTGATGGGCCTCCTCGTCGGGGGTGTTGGAGACCTCTAGCTCATAGGTGCTGCTAGCTTCGCTGTCCGCCTCGTGCTTACCAGCGGTTGCGGCCAGCATGCCCACGTATGTCTGGCGAGTTGAATCGTTGGCACGTTTCGACTTCTTCTTGAGGCGCTTATCCGTTGGCCGAACGACGACAACGGGCACGGGCGAGTATTGGAGGCAATACTTGGAGAAAGAGTTGTGTGTGTTGATCAGACCCTGAAAGCCGCCCAGCGTGCGGCCTCTAGTTCCGACAATGAGCATAGCAGGTTGATACATCTGGATCTTAAACGTGGCTGTTAGCTTTCAGTAAGATCATTCTAAGCGGGGCTGGCATACCAATGTTTGGAAGGTTGTATGCAGTTTGCCGACGGCGTATTCAAGAATGATGTTGATAGCCCTATTAGAGCCATTCCGCTTCACAACACCTTTCAGAATCGACTCGGCCTCATCCTGGTAGGACTTTTCGATGCTGCGAGTGTCCTTCTCAATAACTCTCACACACACGACATCGTCCCCGTCGTCAACCAGCTCGTCAAGCAGCCACTGCAACGCATAGTCGGAGTAGGGGTGCTCGTCGACGCCAACCATAAAGGTGCGTGACCTTCGTCGCGCTTGGTATCCTCGATGTCGAACATTGAGTGTCAGCGAAATGGCATTGTTCTTGGTCGGCTCGCCGGTTGGGACGTTGTCGAAGGAGATGTGGTTCCGGAACCTGTCAGGCGTGGTTGCGGTTAGCGTCGCCATTGTGATGAATGTGAAGATGTCACAAAACGTGGGAAGGACAGTGGTAAATAGATGTAAGAAATATGGGCAAGCAACAGAATTGGAGGAGGAATGCAGAGAGAGTTTGGGTATGACGCCGATGACAACCCAAAAAGCCTGCGGGAATTTGCGGGCTCGCTGCGTCCAGGGTGGCTGCGACGAAGGGTGGATGGCCTGACAGCCCAGACCAAGTGACTAGCTTCCAAGAAAAGAAGAGTCTTTTGGTCATCCCCACGACAAGGCTTGTCGCAAGCGGCGGGGTAATGAATAGTGATGCTGTGGGGACAAGGTTGTTGCCAGCGAACTGGACCATGCCAGCAATTGCGAGGTCCCACAGAGGTCGGCATCTCTACCATGTTGGAAGTTCAACCTCGGACAACCAGTAATCGCATCCTTGAAGCCAATCGTCATCACTGTAGGGATCTCGGCTACAGTCGCATTGGGGATGGTTACCGAATGCTGATGTGGGGTGTCCAATGCTGAGCCAGCTGTCCCAGTGTCTCGTTGCATAGCATCAGCTCGCCAGTATTGCCGGCATGCCCTTCGGTTCCCAGGAATGTCGCTTCACCCGAGATCTTGAACAACTTCGGTTCGCAACGTGGCGAAGTGAGACCACGACCGAGATCAGACATGAAATGCTTTTTCGAACAGGGTCTCTCGAAAGTGATCGACCAGATGGCATTAAAGATCATGTCTGAAAGCAACGAACTTTTGTAGAGACGCCACATGGAACCGTATTCGGACCATGGTTCGCATGTGAAAACATGGGTTTTGGATACCCTGAGACTCGATCGAGGAGGTTTTCGAGTCCGACTCGGCGACAGGGAATTGGTTTGACCAGGTAACAAACCCACAGGCAGGACTTTCATATGGCCAAGGAAATTGACGAGACTAGGGGGGTAACAAGGAAATTATACGATGCAACTTACCTAGCTGGAGCAGGAGAACTGACACGGATACGCTCGTTGCCCATCTTTTGAGGCTTTCCTTGTGGCAGTGTAGGATTTTTTGGAGAACGGAATGTGACAGAGCTGATGGATGAGTGCCTGCTAATCAATGATCCGGTTGGTTTTCCTGCATTATCGTTGCTCTCGAGGCTTGCGCTGCGAACTGACGGCGGGTCGGCAGCAAAGGAGACGCTAGATTTGTGACCTGACGACCCGTCGTCGCCGTCGCTGGCCCTCATACTAGTATTGGATCCATCGACAGTGTTGGAGTCGGAACAGAAATAGTCAGCTTTTGGGCCTCTTATTTCCGAATCACTCGGAGGTACAGTCGTCTTGGGAGATATGTCGGAATCGGAGCGTTTGACGGGCACAGGGACGGTAGAGGCTGTCGCCATGTCGTCCACCGTGTCGAATCTGGGGATGAAGCGAGCGCTGTGGAAGGGAAAGAGCCGTGTTTGGCTTTAGCTTGGTGTTTCCACCAATGTTTGGTTCAAGCAAGAGTGCTGTAAGGATGCAGCTGTGTGATGCCAAACTAGGCGGATGGATAACGGACGATGATCAGGACAAACAGGTTGCAGGCGAAACAATCGACAGAGGCCTCCCTTGATGGATGGAAACGGAAGGAAAGCTCGCGACTTGAGATCGGCTTCGACAAAGACCCAGGTAACCTCCTTCCCGAGCTGCCAATATGGATGCGACTGCTGCCAAGACCGAGAGGCTGATAGGCAAGCTTGGCTTGGCCTGGGGAAGACCAAATCACGAGACGCGTAAGAAGGCGCAGAAGATGGAGACGGGTTTCCTAGCGCGATAGGCGAAGGGGGCGAAGTCGAGTTTAGCTATGACGTTGGATGAAGCTGTTTGCAAGTGGATAGATAGTGAGGAGCTTCCGGACGCGGGTTGCGATGCGGGCACAAGCAAAAGAGAGCAAGCAGCGGGCGCAGATTCGATTTGACGGGAAAAGCAGGAGCGAAAAGATGCGAAAGACAGAAAGAGGAATGTGCGTCGCTTTATCAATCGATAGAAACCGACAGCGGTGAGTAGACGAAAAAAGTGCTGGTCAGACGCGAGTAATTCAAAGTCGGCGAGCGGGCGGTGGTGAGGTCGATCCTGGAGCTTTCCGAGGGAAGCTGCAAGTGCAAGTGCAAGCAGGTGATGGTGGCGGCAGGAGAGAGAAGAGAGAGTGACGAAACCACAACACAACCAGGATTGGGGTTGCTTTGCTATGGATATAACGGAAGCTGTTTAAAGATCCTTGTGCGAGTGTGAGATGAGCAAGAGACGGTGTGAGGCGTGTAGGTGTGCTTTGTGCAATTGTTTCGGTAGGTCGGTGGTCAAGGCGACGAGAGGTGAAGCCACGGCCAAGGCCTAGGTCAGCCCAGATTTTGTTAGACGTAAGGTTATAGTCAGGCAAGGAATGGAGAAACCACGTTTTCGGACGTCGCCTTTTTACCACAACAGGTCAAGGAGACGGGAGGGAAGAAAAAGGGGAGAGAAGGTTTAGGTTTCGTTTGCGGAGTTCTTTTTTAGTCTAATCCGTCCATGGCCCTTTTTTTTGTGTGTTCCTTAGGCAGGCAAATTGAATCATGGCATGGGGATCTGCTGCCGCAATAAGAGAGGCGGCGCGTGAGGGAGGGTGAAGGAGGAGAGGCGGAGATACCTATCCCCCCTCCCTCTACCCACCCCAAAAGTGCTGGCGCCGAACGGATTGGGCCTTGATCCACGTAGCAGCAGGGCGTTTCACAGGGAAAAGGAGGGTGAGGCTAGAGACTGCGAGTAGGTACTGAATTTCCATTTTCAAGCGTTGCAAGAGTTGTGCGGTTCGCGCACTTTTTGAAACCTAGGTTGAGGCGGTAGCAGCGGCGGAATTTCACCGAGTTGAACGCAACCTACGCAGTAAAAGCAGGGTCGAGGTGCGATCAAGGTTGGAGATGCAGATGTGGTGGCTGCGAAAAGTGCAAACGCTTGACGTAGTCCCGACCCATCAGAGCAGTCCGTTTATCATCCATACGACGTGCTTATCCCATCCCTTGTTGCTCAACCCTCAGGGATAGTAGCTCACTGGGTAATGAGTATCCGTAGGTACTTACTGTAGGTTGTGTGGCAACGGGGGACAACGGTGATGCGATGCAAGCCAAGACACGGGACGATTTGGCACGCGAGAGGCATGGGCTCACTGCGGGGAGTCATTGGCTGGATTCTACGAACTGCAAGCAGGGTATCTATCAGAATCTCTTGGAGATAACGACAGAAGCGAGAGTAAGAGTCACAGAGGGGGAACAGAGGGAACAAGAGGCCGCCGGTCCAGCCCTCCCTCGAGTTGAGTAACGAGGAAATGAATGGCACACCATCAGGCACACACAACGCACAGCACAGCACAGCACACACTGACGGTAGTTGGCAAAAGAAACATTAGCCCACTCACACACTCTTTCTGCTGCAGTCAAATACGACGAACCCTATCAACACCAACATCCCTGGGGGATCCATTAGATCACATGGAAACTCTTTGGCTCTAAAAGCCGGCAACCAACGAGTAGGGCTGCTTGCCGGAATATCCACTTAATAAGCGGCCCTTAGTGAGGTCCGCTATCCCCCTCACTAATGCCACCTTGTTTTTTGGGCAGCCATGGTTGGAAATCATTATTCTATCCCAACCAACTTTGGGTGCAAAAATCAAATCCGCTCCGCTCTCTCCAATCTTGGCTCCGGCACTCATGGCCCGAGTGTTACTCTAATGTCCGAGAAGTAAAAAGCCAAGCCGGCGCTAGATGGCTCGGCACTCGTTGGATGACGAACACCTCACACCCAGCACCTGGGAGCTGGGAAAAAAACAAGCCTACGACTCCCGTCGCCCCGGGTGGATCATATCACCAGCTGGTGGCTGCACTTGGGCATCGCGGCGCGGACGCCAGTGGCGGGGGGTTACAGTTAGCTTGGCTTAGCAAGATGAGCTAGCGGGGTTGCGGCTAGATCCAGCATGGTGTGTCGACTGAGAACAGAGCCTCCGCAGATGAGATGGGATCGATGCCGGTGTCTCTTTGTCTGACAGCTTCCCGGGCGAGCGAGCAACCATTAGGCGAAAGAGAGGGTGAGCCCATGCAAGGAAGCACAAGCGAGAGACATTCAGCCCATTCAGAGAAAAGTTGCCACAGACTCTTTGCTCACCGCATCACACAGGTCATACCCGGCCCGCCATGATACCCCTTGAAGCAGGGCCTATCTGAACCAGTGAGTTCTCTTGATGGGCGCACATGAAGGCTTCTAGTTGTTTGAGCTGTCAACTCCACGACTCCATTCTGCGTCAACTCTGCACATTCCCGTTCCGAGGCGGACTAAACACGGCTCCGGAATCCTACCCCGGTAATTCCGACACCGCCGGCTTGGCCCAGCCATCAGGTTCAGCCCCAAATCCAGGTTCCCGGCTGTGGAGTTATCGTCCCTGTCGGCACTTGAGTTACTCTTCACCTGGCTCCCCGATAGGATATCTCGAGCAGAGTATAAAAGTTTTCCTCCCACCAATGACGCCAACCTCACAGCATGGAACTTATTAAGGTGTCAGAAGGGATTGCAAGAAATAGCCCAATCGTGCTATTCATTCTGTATAATCGCTAGTTAATGATGTTTCCGACCTGAATTCCGGTGCCTGTGGAATTTTCGCCGTAGTTTTCCTCCTAAAAACTTTTGTGATACGCTCTACGGTCAGGAATTTCAACCATCCTTTCATTCGCCAGTTCTCCCTGATCGAAATGATGCTGTAATAGGAGTCTTCCGAGCGCCGTCGCCCGTCGGATATACCCTTGATCGTGGTCTCAACATTGTCGGGAATTGCGGGAGAACCCCTTGTCGCTTGGAGGGAGGGCCGTGAATTTCGATGAACTGGAAGGTTGATATCTTCCTGGCTGTTGAGAGCAGAGTAAAGCCCGTCCCAGATCTCATCGCCACTACTCCCTTGAGTCCTCGATGGTTCGTCGCTCACATCTTCAGGACCTTGGCCTGTAGATGCAGCTTGACGAATCGCCTGTGACAATGGCGAATTTGCCGGGGGGGCATTTTCAGTGGAATTTTTAGTTCCACGCCTGGTTGGCCCTTGTATCGCAGACAACAGCCTAACATCGTTGCTCACAAACTCTGCCTTTCCAGCGCTTCTCGGAACCCGATCAGCTCGAATGTTCCGTTGGGGTTCAACTGCTGTTAAGTCCCTTGAGTCTGAAACAACCCTCAAGCTTTGATGGAGAGCTCCCAGTGGTCCATCGACCAGATGCTAGATCATCAGTACTCATGGCTGATGGGTTTTCTCCTTCCTGAACCCTCTCCCTCGCTTCCTGTTCTGCCTCTTGGGAAGGTTCCATCTTCATCAGCTCATGCTGGCCAGCCATCTCAGCAGTGAGCCTTTGACCTGGAACACGAGCCATTAGTCCTTTGACAAAGCTGATGGCAACATCACTGACCCTCACACGCCACAGAAGCTCCTTCGGGAACGGCGTTCCCTTCCAGTACTCTCGTAGCTGGATAGTACCACCGCCAAACGGCCGCTTTTGCGTGAGCAAACAAAAGATGGTTGCTCCCAAGCCCCACATATCAGCTGGGAAAGGGTCAACATGCCTTGGGTTACGCCCAATGCCAGGTATTAATTCGGGAGCCATAAACCCAGCTGTGCCTTGAACAGTTGATGTGGCGGCGTCAGTCCCAATTCGTTTGCTGAGCCCAAGATCACAAATCTTGACCTGCCAATCATCATATGGGGGCTTCTTTTTGATCAGGATGTTCTGAGGGAGAGAAGTCAACACAATGTTGTGCGGATCTTGAAAAGGGGGTGCTTACAGCGGGCTTCAAATCGCGGTGGGCAAACATATTGTCATGCATAAACCGTAGTCCTTTAAGAATCTGCCATCCAATGTCCTGTACTTGCTCCTCGGGAAGTTTGCCATGTCTCTGGACATGGCCGTCCAAGTCTCCTAATTCGCAGTATTCCATGGCCAAGAACAGCGCAGAAGGACTCTGGAACCATCCATACGACTCGACAAAGAACCGGGAGTACTACAAGTATTATTACGCTTGTTCCAATTGCGAAAGAAAATCATAACCGACCTTTGCCTGTGAAAATTTGGCCAATGCCTCCAGCTCCCTCACACAATCGCGTTGTCTTGACTTATTTTTGCCAATGTTGAGTTGTTTCACTGCTCGAAAGTTGTAGGTCGTTGAACTGCCAGGATCTCTCCTTTCCAGCCAGACGGCACCGAATCCTCCGCTTCCGAGCATCTCCTGGCGAATCCATTTCTCCTGTTGGGCCCTCCCTCTTCCCTGGTATTTCAGGTGCGTCGTTTCGTTAGGAAAACGGGCTTTTGGGTAGAACGTTGCCTCGAGGTGAGAGTCTCGGACCAGCTCTGGTAGGTCTTGGAAAGGAAGGTCTTGGAGGGTAGCCATGCTGCATTACTGTTCACGCCATGCCCATTACCGTTCGGGGCGGCAATAGCGAGGTCCGGAATGTGGTAAAGCGATTGTTAGGATTCGATCAAGCTCGATATTAGACAAGAACCATGTTAAGACGATCTTGAGAGCTCAGTCGAGCTGAGATTTGTCGAGAAAGTCAAGAAGAATGTTGAAGGTTGCAGGTCAGCACTCTCCAGATTGAGGGGAATATCCATGTCGACGGTGTCGAACATTCAGCCTCGTGTTCAGCCATGCACTGCCACCAAGGCGACACACCTAGACACCAATATGCAAGTCCTTGGGGCTTGGGGGTAGTTAGTATCCTGGTCCAATGAGAATGTTGGGCTGTTTACCTCTGAATTTGTTGTCTGTTGGCACAGCCTGATTGAGGAGGGCCTTGGCAGAGGATGTGGGTTGAAAAGACTCCCAGTGAAGCCACCCCTCTTGATCAAATCGATACATTGTCTTTTGCGAAAAACCATCTCACATGGAGGCAGCAGGGTTAGCATTTGCAGTCGTCGGTGCGGTAGACTTGTGTATCAAGTAAGAGTGTTCCCAATCCTTCCAAACAACCCATGGCTAGGTCGGTACGTCTAACTGTGAATAGGTATGGAAGAGAAGTACGAAAGATACGCACGGCCTTCAAAGGAGCTGAGCCCGAGCTTGAAGAGAGAGCCCTCAAGATAGAGATTGGCTGGCACAGATGCTTCACCCAGCTCGACTTTCTCAAGTCCATCAGCCACCTAATGGACGAAACACACCAAAGCCTACAAGAAAGGACTTTACGAATGTTGTCTATCAAGCTCGACGGCGCAACTCACACTCTGCAGGGAATGCTTCAGCAACAGACTGTCAATGATCGCAATGGGAAGAGAGTCGTCTATGTTCCTCGGCCGTTCAAGTATGCCATGAAGGAGAAACTCGACGAGGCTATTGACGCTCTTAATTCTTGGCAGCAAATGTCAGATCCATCGTGGTTCCTACTCATGAGAATGCATAGTCGTGAGATGAGCAAGGCTCTTACAACGACATCAAAGGTAACAGAGGCTATTCCCTCAGTCACCGCCATCCAAAATGATCTGAGAGAAGCCTCACCGGAAGCTCCTAATCACACCATCTGGATTGTCACTTCCTGCCAAGAACCTCTATAAGATGGACATATCCTGCATTCCCTTCTCCGACTTGAAGACTGCCAAGAGCGAGAGACCTGGGGGGATCACCACTTACGTCCTGGACGAGCTCGGTACTCTCGACTCAGCTTCTTACCAGGAAATGGAGAAGAACATCCGAAATCTAGCTCGCCGGCTTCAGCACAATGAACCACAGACATTCGGTCTCCTTTGCTGCAAAGGATTCGTCGCGGAGAAATTAGGCCCAAACCTCGGGAAGTTCACGATAGTATCCCGCATGCCGCCTGGCCTAACAAGGGCTCAGAGTCTTCGACAGCGCTTATTACAAGGCGGCAAGCCTGGCACATTGTCTCAAAGGTTCTCAATCGCTCAAGAATTAGCCAAGTCGGTCAGTTATGTGCACGTCTTTGGGTTTGTCCACAAGAACATTCGTCCCGAGACTATCCTCGACTTCGACACTAGGGGAAAGGATGGTGCGTCGGTTTTCCTCCTCGGTTTTGAGGATTTTCGACAAGAGGGTGGAAGGACACGACGTCGTGGCGACGATGCCCTAGAGAGAAACTTGTATCGTCATCCTTCACGGCAGGGTATAGTTCTCAGGGAGGGGTTTCTCATGCAGCACGACATTTATAGCCTCGGAGTTTGCCTGCTAGAGATTGGCTTGTGGCAAAGCTTTGTCAACTACGAGGCCGACGAAGAGAGCCAAACTCTGTCTCCCGTGGTCGGTGTCTCTTCTGATGCCTCACATGATGAAACAGCGGCTTTCCTCTTGACTTCGGTAAAAGACCGCTTTGT
Organism: Fusarium sp. LHS14.1; assembly: GCA_025433615.1. Classification (NCBI taxonomy): domain Eukaryota; kingdom Fungi; phylum Ascomycota; class Sordariomycetes; order Hypocreales; family Nectriaceae; genus Fusarium; species Fusarium sp. LHS14.1. The sequence continues at coordinate 2,589,094 of CM046482.1, forward strand.
CAAGTTGGCTCAAACTGAGCTCCGAGAATGTATGGGTACCCGATATTCCGAGATAGTAGAGACCTGTCTCACCTGCTTGGATCCAGGCAACAACTTTGGAGACCAGCAAGAGTTTCAAGACAAAGACGGCATTCGTGTAGGTGTGAGGTATATTGAAAAGGTGGGAGTATCTAAGACGCCTAAGAGCTTCCTACTAACTCGGTCAGATCCTACACCGACTCAACAGCCTCTGTGTCTAAAGGCTCAGAAGAACATGCCCGAGAACCCTCTCAATACCAAGTACGCAAACCCTTGGGGCAGGATCATGATGCTGGATTAAACGACTTTTTGATTCCTTTTATTCTTCATTGCCCTTTTTGTCATAGGCTCCCATGCCTCTACGAGGATGTACCATATCTCTGCCACACATATAGCCAACTCGAGAAATTCTCAAGCTTTTGCACGAGCATCACCAACTCCGAGACGCCGTTGCCATGCCATGCAGCCTACCTACCAAGTCGGCCTGCATAAACCCCAAGTGTTTGTCCTGGCCATGACCTTTGGGGGCTTTCAGCCGAAGGGTGCTAAGCACCGTCGGGCTTGAATCGAAGGCCCCAGGAAATTGAAAAATGAGGCTTTCCAGATTTCTCTGAAGCACCTCAGTTGTAGGTGCGGGACAGGTTTCGGAGATACCAGTCCACCAGCTTGCGTCCAACCTTGGCCTCCGAGATGTGAATCAGGTCCTGTAAACTTGTTAGTGCTTGTTCAATAAACTTTTGGATTTTCAGAGTACTCACGCCCTGGAGAGCATAGTCAAGGTCGCTGACGTTGACGAGGTCACCCTCGAGCAGACCCTGGTCCTGCCATCGCAGCTGCTTGGTGCGCTGCTTGGTAACCAGGAGCCATGATCGCAGCTCCTCGGGCTTCACCTCGAGGAAACCAGCGAGCTTGTTAAGGTCCATGGTGGTGTAGAGTCGGAGGTAAGACTTGATGGTGGGGCTCCACATGTTGGTCTTGACCTCGTCCATGAAGACAGCGAGGTGGTGCTCGACGGGGTCGATGTTGGCCTCGGGGTTCTCAAAGTCCGGAGGAACGGGGGAGATGAACTTAGGGCAGGCGGTGCGGAAGAGCTCCTCGAAGATAGGGAGGGACTCGGGGCCACCGCGCTGGAGCTTGAGAAGCTGGTCGCCGTACTTCTCACGGAGAGCGCTGTGGATGGTGTCGTCCAGACGGGTAGGCTGGAAAGCGACGCAGATGGCAATGAGGGCATACATCTGCTCGTTCTTCTTGGTGATAGAGTCGTACTGGGCGCTCTTCTGGAAGTTCTTGGTTCGTGACACATAGACCAGGATGTGGCTGAACATGCGGATGGCATCGGCGTAGCGGTGCTGCATCATGTAGGAGAAACCCACATAGTAGTAGGTGGTGAAGTGAGCGGCCATGACACGGGCGAACATGGCCTTCTTGTTGAGCTCGATGTCATCAAGGGTCTTGAGGGCCAGGCTGAAGTCTCCCAGAAGAGTGTGAACCCGGAGGAGACCGATGATGGAGAAGTAGCCGAGCATTCGGTACAGGTTCTTGGAACCGTAGTCGCCGGCAACAGCCATGGGGTCCTCGTTGCGCTTCATAGCAGCCAGCTGATCGGTGATCTGGGATCGCTGGATAAGAGAGTAGAGAACGTTGAGGACGCTGTAGCATCCCCAGGTGTTGGGGTTCTCGCGGAGAGCCTGGCGCTCCTCCTCGTTGGATGTTTGCCGGGCAATTCGCATGCGGTACGACGAGAAAGAGTTGAACTGGTAGATGAACTCATCGATGACATCCCAAGCCCAGTAGTACTATGAGCTCTGTTAGTCCCAGCCAATCCGGGATAAATATTTTTGAGGGCCACCAACCGAAGGAGGCTCGAGGTCAACGGGACCATCCGAGTTCAGGATGTAGTGGAACAGACTGCAGTACGCATCGTAGCTCTGGAACTTGGTCTCGAGAGGGGCCTGGAAGTCGAGAGGCTGAGCGGCCTGGACGAGGCGGGCCTGGATATCGTCGGTCTGCTGGGCCAGGTTCAGAGAGGTGGTGCGGCTGAGGTCATCACCATCCTCGTACTGGACGTGCTCCTTGTACTCGGCCACCAGGGCCTCCTCCTCGACATCGCTATCGTCATCGAGGGCGCGGGCCGGAGCCACGCCGTTCTGGTAGGTAGCCATCGTGTGCGATCGGGCGTCGGTTCCGCGTCGTGTCGGGTCGCTCGTCGTGGTGAGGGGTAGAAATTTTACGCCCCTCCAAAGGTCTCGCGAGTTTTCGTGATTTTAGGGCTTTTGCTTGAGTTGTAGGGCGTTGTGGCTTGAGCTGTGCGATGTGGCGCAGCTGCACGTGACTTATCACTGTGCTCTGTATCGGTTAACTGCGTCACAGGTGCCTCTATCGGGTAAGCGGGGCAGTAACTCAGCGACTTGGTCATGTCTCTATTTGCAGATATGAGTCATTCTCAGTCACTTTGCAAATGTTTCCTAGAAAGAGCATGACAGGGCCTTGTTTTGCTGACTCTCGCGTGAGTAGGAAAGGCTAGATTCGTGGATTAATCACACTACCAATGAGCAAGAAGCAAACAACATACCTCCATATCTGCGCCTCCACATCAAGGTTGATTTACAGTTTCTGAACCGTTGGCTATAAAATCTGAAGGACCGGTTCTATTGCCCCAGGCAACTCAATCTCTGAAACTTGCACCTTTGGCTAAACAGATTTCCATTCTACGAGTCGCTTCTCAGAGGAATCGCCACAATCATGCCTGTCGTTACTCCAGAAAAGCTGGCTAGCCTGCAGAGGCAGTCCAGTGATATCCGAAATGTGAGCTAAATTGCCAAACTGTGATCGTTCTCAAGTTAATGATGTTGCAGATTTGTATCTTGGCCCATGTTGATCATGGCAAGACTTCACTTACCGATGCTCTGCTCGCCACAAATGGCATCATCTCACCAAAATTGGCGGGCAAAATCCGCTACCTAGACTCTAGACCCGATGAGCAGACAAGAGGAATTACCATGGAGTCCTCTGCAATTTCTCTCTACTTTGCCATGCGTCGGAAAACAGCCCCTGACGCTGAGCCCGAGGACAAGGAGTACCTGGTCAACTTGATCGACTCTCCAGGCCACATCGACTTTAGTTCCGAAGTCTCAACAGCTTCAAGATTGTGTGACGGCGCTGTTGTACTTGTGGATGCCGTCGAAGGAGTCTGCAGTCAAACAGTTACTGTGCTCCGTCAGACATGGATCGAGAAGCTCAAGCCCCTGCTCGTCATCAACAAGATTGATCGACTAGTGACAGAACTCAAGATGACTCCCGGAGAAGCATACATTCACCTAAGCAAGCTTCTTGAGCAAGTAAATGCTGTTCTAGGAAGCTTTTTTCAGGGTGAACGAATGGAGGAGGATCTCAACTGGAGAGAGAAGATGGAGGAGCGAGTGAACGCAGCGACAGCCGCCAAGGAATCGGCTCTTGCGGATCAAGTCAGCGACACTGGAGATATCCAATTCGAGGAGAGAGACGACGAAGACATTTATTTTGCCCCGGAGAAGAATAACGTCATTTTCAGCAGCGCCATCGATGGCTGGGCGTTTACCTGCAGACAATTCGCCAGCATGTACGAGAAGAAGCTCGGCATCAAGCGAGGCGTGATGGAAAAGGTTCTATGGGGCAACTTTTACTTGGATCCCAAGACGAAAAAGATTTTGGGCCCCAAGCATCTCAAGGGAAGAAATCTGAAGCCCCTTTTTGTTCAGTTGGTACTTGAGCCAGTGTGGACTGTCTACCAAGCAACTGTGGGTAGTGACAACGGCACCGGCGATCGAGAACTGCTGGAGAAGGTCACTAAATCCCTTCACATCAAGCTTACACCGCATCTGCTCAAGTCCCGAGACCAGAGACTTCTGATGACGACAGTTTTCGCATCTTGGCTACCATTGTCGACGGCCCTGTTGGTATCCGTCATCGAATCCTTGCCGTCTCCCGCTGCCGCGCAAGCTGAGCGACTATCCGAGCTACTCGAGGAATCCCCCGGCTCGGAGCACATTGAAAAGTCGATCAAGGACGCCATGGTCTCATTCAAGCACGAAAAGTCTGATCCCGTCGTCGCCTATGTCAGTAAGATGGTGTCCGTTCCCGAGAGCGAGCTACCCGAGAACAAACGACGAACTGGAGTGCAAATGAGCGGCGAAGAAGCACGAGATCTCGCCCGCAAGAAGAGAGCTGAAGCCGCGAGGGCTCAGGCCGCAGCTGGCGAGAATGGCGTTGACAGCATGGCAACTGCTCTTGATACCATCAACCTTGATGATTATGCCCCTGAGTTGGAGGAGAAGAAGGTCGATCCCGAGCATCTCATCGGATTTGCCCGTATTTACTCTGGAACCCTCTCAGTTGGCGACAAGCTCTATGTCATCCCTCCCAAGTGGTCGCCTGCTGAGCCACATGCTGCCCCTGAGCCTCAAGAAATCACTGTCACGGCACTTTACATGCTCATGGGCAGGAACTTGGAGGCTCTTGAGTCGGTCCCTGCTGGCTGTGTGTTTGGCATTGGCGGTCTTGAGGGTAAAATTCTGAAGTCAGGAACTCTGTGCAGTCGCCTGGAAGGCGCTGTCAACCTTGCAGGTGTAAGCATGGTGGGCAAGCCTATCGTCCGTGTTGCTTTGGAGCCTGTGAACCCCGCCGATCTCGACAAGATGATTCATGGCCTGGAGCTGCTGGTGCAGAGTGACCCCTGTGCCGAGTATGAGCTTCTTGCAAGTGGCGAGCATGTCTTGCTGACTGCTGGCGAACTTCATCTCGAGCGATGTTTGACGGATCTCAAGGAGAGATTCGCTCTTTGCGATATCCAGCCGGGAGCTCCCCTTGTTCCCTATCGCGAGACTATCGTCAGGGCCGAGGAGATGCGACCTCCTGCGAACAAGGAGCTCGGTCGCGGTGCTGTTGTTGCTACTACCAGCTCAAAGCAAGTCACCATCTCACTTCGTGTACAGCCAGTACCGGCAGATGTGACAGAATTTCTACTCAAGAACGCAGACGCTATCAAGCGGCTGCATGACCGCAAGGCCAAGGTGGAGGAGGAGTCTGAGGGCGAAGAAATTGCCGCAGAGACCGACGTCGCTGCCGGCAACACCTTGTCCGTGGAGGACTTTAAGAAGCAGCTTAAGGAGAAGCTTGAGAGTGGTAAGGGTAGGGAGAACTGGAAGGATCGTATTGACAAGATCGTGGCATTTGGACCTCGACGAACTGGGCCAAACTTCCTCATCGATGCCACTGCAGATGGGATCTTTTCCAAGGCTTTCGCGACTGAGAACACCACAGATGCCGCTCCTCGTGCTGGAGAATCCCTTCATCCTAGTCATCTGGCCGACAAGATCTCCTACGCCTTCCAGCTCGCTGCCGCTCAGGGTCCTCTGTGTAACGAGCCCCTTCAAGGCGTGGCTGTCTTTGTCGAGGAGGTCACACTCAACCTTGCTGAAGACGATGGTTCAGCTCGAGACAAGCTGGGTCGTCTTACTGGCGAGATCATCAAGACTTTCCAGTCCGCCCTGCGTTCTGGCTTCCTTGACTGGTCTTCCCGTCTCATGCTCGCCATGTACAGTGTTGAGATTCAAGCCTCAACCGAAGTCCTCGGTCGCGTCTACGACGTGCTGACTCGCCGTCGCGGCCGTGTCAACGCTGAGATCATGAAGGAGGGCACACCTTTTTTCACCATCCAAGCTCTACTCCCCGTCGCCGAGAGTTTCGGCTTTGCCGATGAGATGCGTAAACGCACCAGTGGTGCCGCGCAGCCGCAGCTTATCTTTGCGGGATTCGAGATCCTGGACGAGGACCCGTTCTGGGTGCCTTTCACTGAGGATGATCTGGAGGATCTTGGTGAGCTGGCTGACAAGGAGAATGTGGCCAAGCGATATATGGATGCTGTGAGGAGGAAGAAGGGATTGCTTGTGGAGGGAAGGAATGTGGCTACGGATGCTGAGAAGCAAAAGACGTTGAAGAGGTAGAGCCATGATGAATGAAGTATCAGGGGGCAATGAATAAAAGCGTTTGTTTAACAGTTTGTTGATTGTATGAGTACCTAGATTTGACGTGCTTTACAGGGTAGCACGGGGCATAGGACCACGCACACAATAGTTCGATTAAATTACTCCGATGGGAAAGAGAAACACTTGATTTAACTTGATGAGAATCGTATATCACTGCTGGACCTTAATACTGCTGAGTTTTCCCATTAAAAGATGGATCGCTACCTCCACCACACCTAGGAGTAAATCATTGCCCATCTCCATCACAAGGGAAATTCATCAGACCACTTCTTGACGATCAACAGTCCGTGAGAATCACAGTCCCCAGTTCCATCTCCCGGAAAAGTGTGATATCTGACAGGTCTGAACCAGAGTCTTGGAGCCGCTAGCCAATCATAGGGTAGCACAACCTTGACGTCAGGTGAGACAGTCTTGGAGTTAGGAACGGTTACCCGGTCTGCCGCGCGTGTCTCTTACTTTTTAGTGGTGTTTTAACCCTTCTTTCCAGGGACTTGGGATTTATTACTACTGCAGCTCTAGTTACCGAGGGTTTCACTGTCTTATGAAGCCTTTGTTGTTTTATTGGTCTGAAGTCCTTTGTAAAAGCTGGACAATGCTCCTAGCTCATCAAAAAGTCATTCCCTTTCAAAACTACTAAGATAACGGAGTTTTTTTTCAACTTGACATATCATTTATTAAAGCAAAAGTTAGATATCCCTTCAAAAACCCAAGAATGTCATTGTACGCCCGCGCTACAAAGTTGGACTACCACAAGCGCCCCTCCCGTCTGAGTCTCGGCCGGCAAAAGTCCACATAGAACTAACGTTTCTTTTTTAAACCTGCCGCGAAAAACAGGATCCGTTACTTCGGGGCCTACTCATTCGGGTTAACTAATCCGGGGCGATCGTCGGACGGATTCTCCCTTGACTCGGCCACGGCAGTTGCCCCCCGTTGCTAGATGAAGCTATCTCTTGTCAAGGGAGGAATAAGGGTCTTTGTAACATAGAGAAAGATGACTAGTTACTGGGTCGGGAAGAGGACCATTGTAAAGTGAAACAAGATCAGAGGGGGATCTTCACATGGTTTACGATCTGACTTGTTCATATATAGTCGAGCATCCTTGAGAAGCCAGTTCCCTGGGATTGTTCTTCTGTCAATATATTTTGCTGATGCTCAATTTGGCCCGAGATGGACTCCTCTGCATCTCAAGATGAGAAGGCGGCCGCCGCAATGGCCGCGCTTAGGGCCTTTAACATTGAAGCTTTTACTCTCCTCGCTCTTGCATTGTTGATCACTGGTCTGAGGACGTATGTGCGTATCAGTACCGTCGGCTTCAAGAATCTTTGGGCAGATGATTACCTGGTTCTTCTTGCGGCAGTGAGTTTTGAGCAACTTGGAATATTATGTGATTCTCTAACACAGACAGGTTGTCTACTCAGTAGAAACTGGCCTGGCATACTCTGTTGGTAACATTGCCAAGGGAATGGCAAACAACTCCATGACAGATGCCCAGCGGGCGGCCTTGCATTCAGATGATACCGAGTACCAACTTCGGTGAGTTCAATAAACTTGAATGAAAATGTCGATACTAATTCGTGCAGAGTTCTGGGCTCTAAAATCCAGCTCGCCGGGTGGTCGACGTACTCGTTCCTCCTATGGATTCTCAAGGCGGCCATGTGCACCTTTTACTACCGCCTAACAAAGGACCTTGAAGGAAACCGAACCCGAATTCTGGTTGGCTTCGGTCTCATCATCGTTACCTTTGTCGTGGTTCAGCTCAACCTCCTACTAGGCTGTCACCCATTCTACCGCTGGTGGCAGATCTACCCTGATCCAGGAATTTACTGTCACCCAGCCATCTCGCCCAATCTTGTCTGGACGTACCTCTCATTCAATATCGTCACGGATCTTTACTTGATCATGATCCCTATGCCTATGTTGTGGAAGGCCGCCATGCCGTGGTTTCAGAAGGTCTGGCTTATATCACTGTTCAGCTGTGGTTTGTTCGTCACCATGGCCGCCATCCTCCGTGTAGTTCTACTCGTTTCGGTAAGTACACACACACCTTCTTTGGGATTTTCAATTGTCTAATATCTTTCAGGACCCCGTGAATGGAGCCCAGCTGGCTGGCTCTTGGGCAGTCCGTGAGACCTTTGTCGCAGTTCTAGTGACAAACTTGCCTATGCTCTTCCCACAGTTGAAGAAATGGGTCGTTCCGTTGGTGGCTCGCGTCGCCTCTTCTCTAAGCACATCCCGAAATCCGACGAGCTCAAGGGCAGAGTCAAGGTTCTCCAACATCACATCCCTCGATTCATGGAGGCGAAAGAGCCGAAGGTCATCTCGTCCAATATCCATCAATCCTTCGCGTAACAACGAGAGCGAGGTCACAATCATTGACGACATCAACCTTCCTGAAGTCGAGCTTCAACCTACTACCAGCAAGGAACAAGCTCATACGACAACAAAGGAAGAGCCGGCACCGAACATCCAGCTTCATATCGAGGTCTCAGTACAAGAAGAAACCGAAATCCATGATCGAAGGGCGAGCACAAGGAGCGGCAACTACGCAGTCAGCTGGTCAGATTCGCCGCCGAAAACGGAGAAGCCATGATTCATTCTCGAGCACGCACATCAGGGTGGCTCTAGCAGCCCTGCTATTTCTTGTTTTCTTTGTTCACTTCAGACACTTTTCTTTCTTTTCTAGCTCATATTTTCAAACACTACATTTTTCCTACTAAATACGTACAATTATGATTATGATGGGAACATATACGGGATACAAATGGTAGACATACGGAGGGGTCTGTATATTTTGGGAACATGCTCACTGCATGGCTGTCGATGGTAGCTCGGGATGTGCTGCGTTGGCTTCGGTAGGGTGGCTTCTTGGTACACACATTCAGGGCATAGAAGTGTAGTTATGCACTTGAAGACGCAACACCAAATAGAATCTCGTACAAACAGTCATTAACTGTCTGTGTCGAAAGAGAAGTCATTCACCAACTCCATTCACTTCAGACTTGATTCAATGTTACAAGTCGTTACAGCAGGTTCAAAAACAGTTGGGGGAAAATGTCCCTCAGTTCAAGTCAGCACCCCTTCCCATCGAGACCATGTTAGCCTTTGTTCGAGTGTACAAGGCTCTTTCAGTATCTCGTCTTTCGATGGGACCACCTCATTCTAGAAACTCGAAACAAAGCCTACTCAAGTTCGGCAAACAAAGGCTCACCTCTTGAACACGGGGATGTATACCAAATACAAAAGGAACAGAACATGCCCAAAGACTCAGTTAAACCGGAACCATTCATCAATCATCAACAAACATCAAACATTCGCAAGATGGCCCGCACACAGTCCAGACACCAGGAGGCTGAGGAATCTCCCATTAGTCGCACGTCGGCCATTTCTGAGTCCAGCTCGTCGTTCTCAGAGCATAACTCACCCAGTCTAGAGTCAAACACCACAACATCTACTCTAAAGTCCAGGAAGAGGTCCAGCTCAGAGGCTCAAGATCAGAAGCCCGCAAAGAAGATCAAGTCAGAGCGAAAGCCACTAGTCGCATCTCCCCCAGAAAGCTCCCAGTGGTCCACTAGTGATGCCACCCTGGACTTCAAGGAGGATGAACAGTCCACTATCAAATCATTCGGCCAGGATACCTTTATGAGTCAATGGGAAGCCGATGAGTCGGAGGACATGTTAGAGTTTTACCTGGCGTATCCTCATAACCGCAATGCAACCCTCTGCGAGTACCACTTCCTCCAGCTTTCAGAGAAATGGTACGAGCGACGCAAGCCAGGAGTTGAAAGTGCCCTCGAAAAAATGTTTGAGACGTCATTTGGCTGTAGGGACTCGCCCGACTTTTCACCGTTTGGGCTTCCAATCGATGAAGATACTTGGGATCTCAAGACATTGGGCGAATTCATGGGGGATCTTTCACGACAGATCGAGCAGGCCAAGCTTCGATTGGATGAGGAGCATAATCGAATCTCATTTACGACAGCCCATACACCCATATGTGAGGTTGGACCTAGGGATGAGCATTTGAGGTGCACCCTATGTCCCGAAGACGACGAGAAACTCATGCCGGTTGAACATATGAGTCTTGTCCCTGAAAAGTGCGATGCCGAGGTCGCCAATTGGGTACAAGAAAGAAGAGAGCAATGGGAACAAGACGTCCTCACATGTGGCCACAACTCACCTATCATGATCTTGGGCGGCAAGAATCCAGACATTCTTGAATGTGAAGAATGTGGGCACACTCAACAAGCCGACAGCGATGCTTGCCCAGCAAAGTACGAGCTGCGAATAGCTAGCATTCGTATCCCCGTCAAGGTCTCCCCCTCTCACATGGCCATGAACAGCCGGCTCGGCCATGGCGATGTTGGGGGCATACATTTTGTCGTTGACATTTGCACCGGCAATACCCTGATCAAGTTCCGGTGAGTTTCTCGCAGAGATCTCTTGGAGAGCGGAACCTAATCTGGTGTTAGCTCAACCCGGTTTTCCCGTGCTCATGAGGCAGAGGGCCGCGGAGTTGGACGTGATCATTGCATCGCGGCTGAATTGTGCGATGGTCTAGGAGCTTATGAGCCAACGGGATGTTCGGACTACTTTGAAAATTGTTCTTGCAATTGAAGGTTTGGAGAGGTGGACTGTAGACTATTCTTAGACTAATAGAGGTTGGTGGCTGGAAACATCAACAAAGATTTCGATACATCTGGCGTGTTTGAGTAACACTTGCTTACCATTGCTTCCACCCACTATCTTCTGTGAAAATACCCCATCTGCTAAACAAGCATAAACACAAGTAAACCTTATAATTTGAAGGACCTAATAAGTAGCGTTGACAAGAAATTGCAACTTCAAGCAATGCACGTAGGGTAGACGAGTTATGTTGCATCCGGAAGTTATCCAGGCAGGCACCCACGTGCCCAACGTGCTAATGTGCCGTGCGCCCCACTTTCAACGCCTGGAACCAGTCGCCTTGCTCGTACTGGCCAGACACGGCTTACAGCGCATTTTACCTGCCGGGCTTTAGTGGCAGGCGCGACCTACCAGAAGCGACCTGCCACTCCTGCCTGGTGCTGAGCTGCTGGGGCCGGGCCTCCACTCCACTGGGTCGCACCTGCCCGGCCGGCCCCCAGAGGCCCTCCATGCCTGCCCCCCCGGCTGATGTAAGGCTTCATGCACCAAAAGGCAACCATGGCATGGATGCCGACTCCGACTCCGTACTTCGCCTCCAACTTGAACTCTGCATACTAACTAACCTGCCACGATGCGATACTGAAGGGGAAACTTGTCACGACACGAAACCAACCAACGCGCCCGCTATAACTCTTGTATCTTCCTTGTATTAAAATCTTGACCTATTCTTCTCGACGTTCCTTTTTTTCTTTTCGCGTCTTCTTCGATCCATTCATTTGTACTTTCTCTCCCGTCTACTTTTAATCTGGTCCCGCCCGCTGCGCGACATTGCCGAGCGACACGCACGCCACCGCGAACCCCTCCATCCCTGACCCAACCCGGCCAGCCTGACTCCGTCATTGTCGCTCACGATACTCTCTTTCTTACAAACACTGTACTCCTGAACTTTCACGATGCGTCTTTTCGGTGGGAAAAACAACAAGTTCAAGGCCGATCCTCCCAAGATCCGGATCGAAAAGGTCGTCGTCGACCGACCGGCCACCAAGCCAAAGCCGAAGCCGAAGCCCGCCCTCAGCGGCTCAGCCTCCCGGTCCTCGTCCTCGCATCGACCTTCCCCGAAGCCTCTCGCACGCCAGGCCAGTCACTCGCCGTATCCCTCATCATCCGACGAGAAGCGGTTGGAGCGTAAGCGCAAGGCTCCCTCGGTGTCGCGTCGATCGCCGGCCAGTGACCGGATCGAGTTCGACAAGGATAGCGATGGCGAAGACGACGGATGGATGACCCTTGACAGCAATAAGAGACAGCGCAAGGGCACCGAAGACGGCTTCGTCGACACTAACCGTAAGCTGCGGAGCGTACGGGCCTTTAAGGATAGGCTAGACAGGAGGAGCTTCATTCATGCCGTGGATGTGGCCTCGCTCCAACACAAATGTGTGCCCGTGATGGGTGCTCAAAAGGAGGACGTTGCCATCGAGCTGCAGTATCCCAGCCTACAACCACGCGAGAAGTGAGTGCCCATGTTGAGTTGGACTTGGCAAGTTGCTAACACTATCTACAGATATGAGCTCGTCTGGGGCAAGGACAAGATTGATGCAGTCGAGGCTAGCATTAAGGTAGTTCGACATGTAGCCGAGACATATCTGACTGACGACGAAGCCGAGCCCTTCACAAACCCCAACGGAGGCATTATCCGTCGATTGGAGAAGGCATCCAATCGCAACATACAGGACCTCATGGGTTTCAAGACGGCTCTGCGCGAGTACAACGAGAAGCTCCTAGCTCTGGTCGAGGACGGTGTGATTTCCAAGAACCTCGACAACATGCACGAGCTCCCCCAGCACCTCGTGGCATTCATCCTCGACCAAATCTATGACCGGACCGTGGCGCCCAAAGTCGAACTTCTCTCCAAATACGAGAACGGAACCGACTATGTCTATGGCGAGCTCCTTCATCCCTTCATCTCCAAGATCCTCGTGGAACAGACCCAGATGACATCGGGACAAGTCTTTGTGGACCTGGGTTCGGGCGTAGGAAACGTGGTTCTGCAGGCGGCCCTGGAGATTGGTTGTGAAAGCTGGGGCTGTGAGATGATGGAGAACGCATGCAATCTTGGCGAGGCTCAGAAGAAGGAGTTTGACGCTCGATGCACTCTCTGGGGTATCAAGCCAGGCAAAGCGCACCTGGAACGTGGTGATTTCCGCCACAACCAGCACATCCTTGAGGCCCTGAGGCGTGCTGATGTGATCCTGGTGAACAACAAGGCTTTCACCTCGAGTCTCAACGACGACCTTACTAGGATGTTCCTCGATCTGAAGCCGGGCGCCAAGATTGTGTCGCTCAAATCGTTTGTCGCGGAAAAGAACAACAACCACAACATCAACGACGTTGGTAGTAGGATTCTTGACGTGGAGGAATGCACATACCCCGAGGGTTATGTGAGCTGGACTAATGCAGGAGGATCGTACTTTATTTCGACGCGAAAGCAGTAGACTATAGAGCTTCATCAGCATGGGAGCAGGAGCAAACGGGACAAGATTGGGTCGAGGGTTAAGCGATGGGTAAACAGCTGGGTTAAGAGCCGGGAATTACATCAGCGTTGTAAGAGGATTGTTCGGGCTTACAGGATACTCCATATAGTACTTGTTTTTGTGACTTGAGCGTTTGCTTGTTGAATTTCGTGTGTTGGGATATCATGATTTAGCGGACGGTCGTCTATCGTTCTTTTTCGAAGATGGGCTCGTTGGCGAGGTTCATAGCATCGGCTTCCTGGGCTATCCTCTTCATCCACCGGTCGACGAGCTCCTTATTTTCCTTCTTGACCTTGTCCCGCTCCTTCTCGGCCATCGACATTTGAAGGTTGAGCGCTATCATCTCGTCTTGGACTTGCTGGTGGGGTGTCAGCATGGTGTTTGGCTGTGGCGGTCAGGCCGCACGCACCTCGATCAACTTGCGCTTCTCCCGCAGCTCGTACTCCCTATCCTTGAGTCTGGTCGTGAGATGAGTCTTGTCGGTCGTCAAGTCTCGAATCGATCTCGAATCGGATTTTGTTTTTGACCGCAACTTTGTGAGTTCTTCTTCGGCGGTTCGTAGTCGAGATTCGGTGACGCCCTTGGAACGCAGGGCTTCGGCGAGGTCTTGCTTTAACTGGGCGACACCGGGATCGTTGGTCGAGGGCTCGATCGGTTGTTGCTTGGTGGGTTTGCCGCTGCTGGAGATGAGAGACTCTAGCCCCGTCTTTTCAGCCTCCAGCGCGGATATTCGGTCCGCCATCTGCGAGCCTTGGGAGCATCGTCAGTTTCTTGCACTCGGCTCGTTTGATGTCGTGTCGCAGATGGAGTACAAGAGGGGTAGCAAGAGTGGGTGGGGGTTTACGGACAGGTCTGGACGAGCTCCATGTTGACGGGGTTGCTGAGTTCTGCATCTTTTAAAGATGAGAGATACTGGTCTCGCCAACTAGGCATGATGGAAAAGAAGAGGGAGGGTGATGGATGTGTGACGGGCGGTTGGTTGATGTGTAAGTAAAGAAAGATAATAAAATGACTTGACTGATTGTATGGGGGAGACCGAGTGATGGGACGGCACGGGGTCGTAAAAAAGCTTAAGACACTAAAGCACTTATCCTTAACTTGGATCATAAAATATACTAATTTTATACTTAAATTAAGAGTATTTATTATATTAAATCTTCTAAAAATTATATATGTCTTTTCTTATATTATTCAAGTATTTGATATTTTTTAATATATTTTTATTAATAATTTTAGTCCCCTTTTGCCCTAGCATCTGGAGAGAGCTGATTTGGTGTCTTATGTTTTTTACGACCCCGTGGACGGACCCTCGATTGACGTACCCGCTCATTCCTGTGGAACCTGAATGATGCAACTGGCGGGAACCTAAGTAACAGCAGGGGTGCCTATTTAGTTGGGCCGAGGAATAGCCATCCCTGGTACCTCCCTATGATGGGGGGAGCTCCAGCCTAGAATCCAAGCTCATTCATCATATCTGCTGGGGGATAGCTGACGCATAATTCCATCTTTACTGTGCGTGACCTTTCAAGAGGGACCTAAAACGTTAACTTTGCCGTCAATCATGAGATAACGCGAGATGGACACGCTTCACGCGAGAGCCGATTGGGAGAGTGTCGGGGACAGGTGGTTCCGCAAGACACAGCAGTATACAGCTGTGTTTGACCAAGATCTGGACTTGGACAATTACATCGTCACTGGAGCTCCGTATGCGGGTGCACTTGGTAAGTCTTTTGAGCTCGAAAACTTCATCATACTCGAGTTTACATGAATCTGGCTGGTTTCGCGCCTTTCTTTGACACTCATGATAACTCACCGTGAGCTCAACACGCTAACCTTGTTCTCAGCACTCTGGCGCGACGACACCAAACTCTTGGCCTACCAACCAGGAAGAACATCAAAGCCAGCAATAGACATTTACAGTCTGGCCGGGAAGAAGATTCGGAGCATTCCTTGGGATAAGGGTGCCATCAAGGGTCTTGGGTGGTCGGAGGATGAGACGCTCCTTGTTGTCACAGCTGACGGCACTGTGCGTTGTTATGATCTGCAAGGAGACTTTACACAATTCTCTCTCGGTCATGGTGCTGATAACTATGGCGTTGAATCATGCCGGTATGTTTCTTTCACTGTTTCGAGTTGTTGCGCCGGCTAACATACACAGATTCTACGATCACGGCCTAGTGGCGCTTCTGGGAAACAACTCCCTAATCACAGTCTCTTCATACTCTGAGCCTCGACCCAAGGCGCTCGCGCAGACACCTGAGGGCGAGATTCACTCTTGGTCCCTCATCTCACCGAACCATACATTGTCTAGATCAGTCGAGGTCCTGCTGAGTGTTGAAAAGACGGTCTATGTCGTCGACGCTACCGATTGCGAAGATCGATTCCTCGATATTGGCCCATTTAGCCACATCAGCGTCTCTCCGGATGGTCGTTACGTGAACCTATACGGCGTGAACGGAAAGGCGCATGTCATCTCGAGCGACTTTCAGGAGAGGCTGTTTGAGCATGACTCTGACTCGCAGACACCCCCTCTGTATGTGGAGTGGTGCGGCAGTGATGCGCTTATTGCTTGGGAGGATGAGGTACATATCATTGGGCCTGGTGACGTATCATCCTCATATATCTATGATAGCACTCGAGTGCATGTCGTTTCTGGTAAGTCCTCTGCTTTAATGGGAAGTATCATACTCACCTGGTTCAGAACATGATGGCGCCCGACTCATCACAAACGACTTTTGTGAGTTCTTGGAGAGAGTTCCACGAGATACCCTTGAAGTCTTTGGCCAGTCTTCGGATTCATCACCAGCCTCGATTCTTCTGGACGCTGTAGGTCAGCTTGAGCTTCAGTCACCCAAGGCGGATGATTATATCCAGTTGATAAGGCCCAACCTGACGGGAGCCGTGGATACCTGCGTTAATGCCGCCGGCCGTGAGTTTGATACTCACTGGCAAAAGCGCCTGCTCAAAGCCGCCTCCTTTGGCAAGTCGGTGCTCGACATCTACAATAGCGACGATTTTGTCGACATGTGCGAGACTCTTCGTGTGCTCAATGCCGTGCGGTTCTACGAGGTCGGTATACCGCTCTCTTTTGAACAGTACCACCGCCTGACGCCAGAGAGTCTCATCCGACGACTTCTCAGCCGCCATGAGTATCTCCTAGCCATAAAGATTGCGGGTTACCTCAAACTTCCTACGGACCGCATCTACGTGCACTGGGCATCGAACAAGGTTCGCGTTGGAGGCGAAGATGACGACACCATCTGCCGATTGATCGTCGAGCGGTTGTCTGGCAAGCCTGGCATTTCGTTTGAAGAGATTGCGCGAGCAGCATACCAAGAAGGACGTGGACGACTCGCCACAGAGCTTCTCAACCATGAACCTCGTGGTGGTAGACAGGTTCCCCTTCTGTTGAGCATGGAGGAGGACGAATTGGCTCTCGACAAGGCTATTGAGAGCGGAGACACAGACCTCATGCTCTCAGTTCTGCTACAACTGAAGAGGAAATTACCTCTTGCTGCATTCTTCCGTGTCATCAACGCACGACCGACTGCAACAGCCCTTGTGGAGTCATCTGCAATGGAAGAGGGTGATAATACGTTGCTCAAGGACCTATACTATCAGGATGACCGACGAGGGGACGGTGCGAACGTATTTATTCGCGAATCACTCAAGCAACCTGACGCTCGAACTGCGGCTGACAAGCTGGCTCTGGCAGCGAAATTACTTGCTGACTCAAAAGAGTCTACGTTTGAGGTTCATGCCCTCAAGGAGGCCACGACTCTGCTGCGGATGCAAGAGTCATTTGACCGGGATCTCACAGACACGTTTACGGGACTCAGTGTCAACGAGACCATGTTTAAACTCATCCGGCTTGGCTACTCGGGACGGGCCAAGAAGATCCAGAGCGAGTTCAAGGTACCAGAGAAGGTGGCGTGGTGGATTCGGTAGGTGGACCTTTTCCCCAACAGCCCAGCCCTGCACCGGGAGGCTGAGGGACCGGTTTCCTTCAACGGCTAACGTGTATGGTCCCTGCAGATTGCGAGCACTAGTAGCTAAGCGGGACTGGAACGGGATCGAAGAGATCTCAAAGACGAGGAGGAGCCCCATTGGATGGGAGGTGAGTTTATCGGCACCGCGGTCTACCCCGGAAGAGTTGCAACGGCTAACGGAACGGGGTCCAGCCCTTCTTTAACCTTACGCTTCAGGCAGGTAACCCCAGATTGGCAGCCACGTTTGTACCCAAGTGCACAGGGCTGGAGCCCGGGGAGACAATTACCATGTACGAGAAGTGCGGGATGCGGGTCAAGGCGGCGCAGGAGGCAGTGAGGCTCAAGGATGCCGAGGCGTGGGAGAGACTTTTGGAGGCGGCGGGTCAGGGGACGGCTGATGGCAGAGAGATCGAGCGTCTTGGCCAGTCAGTGTTTAAGAAGTAGATTGCCGAGTTTAGCAGGTTGACTGGATGGCTGGTGTTTTGGCAGAAGCGTACATCATTAATCATCTACCCCTTGAAGTTTGCTTCACAAGTTTAACTCATGATCTACAGGAGCGACTAGACGTTTGCAAGAACCGCGTTTGGCGCCGTGGCTCTAGGGACACAACCCAATGGTCAAGTGGCTGCATTGGCTAGATGCAGTGTGGGAAGTGATAGACGCCTCAGGGCCTGAGGGCATGAGGCGCGAGGCTTCAGTTCTGAGACGGGGCTGAAGTCAATGACTGGAATGTGAAAATTCAGCTGGCCGTTTCAAGACCTGACCCATAAACTCGTGATACAGTCTCGTGACAAGTCGGCGGACGCTTCTGAAGAGTCATGACTCTTGGCAAGTGAAGCCCTACCATCTTTTGGGGAAGCGGCATGTTGGCGCCAGGCTGGAATAGGAAAGGATGAGGAGCAGACGACGGGTTCCTGACCCTGTTGACAGGCTGTTGGGTGACACGGGTAGAACAACGAAGAACGGTGGCAACAGACTAATTGAGGGGGGAGACACATCTGGAGGTTTCACGTGTAGCTTGAAGGTCTGGATGAATGAATCAGGGTCTCCCGAAGAGCCGTCCCACGGATCGGACAATGCGTGCAGCAGTGAACAACGAGGGCAGATGATGTTCGCATGAGAGCCGGCGGGTGGCATGACAGCTGAGGGAGGGTAGGGTGATGATATCATGGGTTGTGCTTGTCGCTGTGCAGTTGCGGTTCCAGTGGGGCGATCGAGACCTCGGCTGTTGCTTGACCGGGCACCGCAGGGAAGGGAAACTCTCGAGAGAAGGAGGGTAAAGTACAGTATTTGAAATTATGATGTGAAATCTACGGAATCTACGGAAACACAGATTGAGTTTTCATCATGGGCTGTTTCTTTGATTTGCTTCTTGACTCGGAACTTGTTTTGGTTTCTGGCTGGACCGGTTGGTTGCCTCTTTAGGACAATGACCCATACCGGGGTCTGGATTCAGGTCTGGAAGCGTCTACGGTGGCGGTCTCGATTTGGGCTGAAGAGGGAGGAGAAAAAAAGGAGAGGGGTGTGTTCACTTTCTCAAACCCGTTTGCGAAAATAAAATCCACATTGAAAGAAACGGTCACGAATTGAAGAAAAATGGCGCAGGTAGGGTCTTCGTTACGTTGAGTGGAGGTGAGGTATAGATGGAGAAGAGGTAGGTTGGGTAGTTATGGAGTAAACAAAACTAACATGGGCAGATGAGAAATATGACGAGAGGGAATTTCCAAGAAAGCCGAATTGTGGGAATGGGCATTATCAGAGCTGGGGACTATGCTGGTTGTTTAAAGATGGGGAAGAATATGTCATGATGGGGAGTACTCCAGCGGAGATGGCCGTGACGTTTCCACAGGCCCGACTTTCAAGTATACAAGATTCATACTGTACACAACGTTATTACATGCAAGAAGACTCGAGAGTAGCTTTCATGAACATGTTGCTTATGGAATTGGGATTGAAATATGACGAGTTGGTTACGCACTCGGATGTCAGTGACGAATTCATCAAATTGCCCCGGATCCGTCAATGCCCTGTCCTGTCGGTCGCCCCTTTCCCATGGGATGGGGGATGGGAAAAGAAACCAAGGCAAGACAAGAAGGAAAAAAAACCCTTGCGCATTCTGCCCCCAGCTCGCAATAATTCCACCATGTCTCACGCTGGGGACAGAAGGCGGCCAGACCGAATCACGCACTGTCTGTTTGTCTGTCGTGCGTCCCTGATCACTTGAGCTCGTGCAGTTGCAGTGCGGGCGTGGGAGTGTGTGGCTCGACCCGTGTGCCGTCTTGGTTGATACACCTTATGGATCTATTTCATGATGTGATGGGGGCCCGCCATCCTGGTACAGCTAAAAAGGCTAGCTAGTAGCATCCACGCGCGCCGCGACGACGACGACGCCTGAGATACCCATTTGGAGCTAGAGAATCAAGTTTCCCATTGAGGGAGTGGAGGGAGGGGGCAAGGCGAGAGATCTGGACAGGGGTAGATTACCTCGTGGATTGATATCAACAAGCAGGGTCTTTTATTTCTTTAACCAGCTGCTCAGACAACCTGATCGTGTATGTACTTGCAACAATACTTTCCCATCCCCTCTTGTTCTCGTCAGTACACATCCATACGGTACAGGACTGGGGTAAGGTTCCCTCCCTCTCGACCACCTCCACTTTCAAGACATGTCCATCTCCCAATCATCCTCCATCATTGCCCCCCTTGTCAACTGTACACACCCCGGTCGCCGTCCCCGGTCTCCATATCCTCGAAATACCGCCGCCACTGCTGTTTGTTCGCGACCATCGAATCGCCGTCGCCAAGCCGCATGGTAAATGAACTCGACTCGCCAACCTCCAATTCTTTCCAAGGACCTTTTTTTTTTTCCCTCTCTCCCCTGTCCTGTCAGTCTCTTTCATCTTCTTTACTTCTGTCGCACAAAATAAAACGCCAAATATCCAACCGCTCGCCTTGGCCGCTTCCCCCCAGCTGACGTCGGTTCCCGAGACGAAAAAGAAAGACCCTACCCTTCCTTCGCCCTCCCTTACAGAGCCTCCGGGGCCCCCTCTTCTACCACTCAAGGACGAGAACTACCTGGAACAATAGCTGGGAGCGCCCATAGCTGCAAGGCAAAACAAGCAAGCAAAGATATTGGCGCAGGAGGAAAAACAAGGGGATATCTCACAATCGACCATCGCCAATATCCTTTCTCCCCCCTTTCGTAGGCGATCGAATACTCTAGGCACAAACAAGACCAGTGGCAACTACCGCCATACGCGCGCGACCGTAAAAGGGCCTTAAGTCGCTCTTGTTTCCCTCGGACTCGCCTTTCCCCCCCTCCCCACACACAAAGCAATTCGATTGACCTCGAGCTGCCCGTCTGTCTCAGTCCAGGTCTCAACCTTCTTATTCATCGTCACATCCATCGCCCGCGTGCAGCTGAACAGGGCAAGTAAACAAGGAACAGAGAAGCAGGCGAGACCAGCAAGGAGAGACACAAACCCCGGGTGTTTTCTTTGGTCGAGTTTAAGCTTCGACTTGTGTGTCCGGCTATCGCCGCATCCTTGGCTTTGCTTTGATTCCATCCCTCTCTCCCTTTCCTTGGACTCGAACCGAACCGTTCTTCTTTCGCTTTTGCCTCCAATTCCTCTCTGACGGTCCAGTCCTTGAAGAGATATCTTGGCTCCATCCCACGCATATTTCCCCCTCTATTCATCATTTTGTCACCCCCTCCTTTTCCCACCCAATGTTCACTCAACCGGTCGTCTCGCCGCCGGCTGTAGCGCCGCCACAGTCGTCTTCGACGTCAACTTCGCGGCCAAGCCGACTTCGAGGCCTCAGCTATCTGCGCAACTATACACAGAACCATTTACTCTCGCGCGACAGCAGCCATCACAGCGGCGCAAACGGAAGCGGAACAGGAACAGGCTCTGGAACAGGCAGCCCAGGTGCAAGTGGGAGCACGTCCCCTAATCGACACGGCTCTAGCCTCACGCGATCCCTCAGCCATTCACCTACCACTACGAGTGGACCGCCCGTCGGAGCCCAGAACGCCAATAATACCAACCACTTGACCCTCGTCAGTTCGACCCCCGATCCCGTGAGGATTTTGACCACCACAACCTCGCTGCCTATTACTGCTACTTCAACTTTAGGAGCACCCACTTCTGCTCCCGCTCCCGCTTCCGCTTCCACGCAGCAACCCGAGGCCCACGACCCCACCAACAACACCACCACCACCTCTGCAGATTCCTCCTCACACGCAGACATCGCGACATCTTCTGCCCCCGAATCCGCTCAAGACCAAGCCGCCATGACGAGATCCCGAGCTCCCACCGGCGCCGATACGGGCTCCGCGACCCCTGAAAATGCTCCGTCAATCCGATTCTGTGCCTACTTCGATCCTCGCTCCACCCGCCCGTCGCTCACCTTTCCCCCGATTTCCAGGACTCTGCCGACGGGCTCAGAGAGAATTCGTGTCGGCCGTTACTCAGAGCGTGACAGCCACTCCATGTCCAACATGCCCGGAAACCAGCCGTCGGCCGCCCCAGTTGGCTTTAAGAGCAAGGTCGTCAGCCGCCGCCACTGCGAGTTTTGGTACGAAGATGGCAAATGGTACATCAAAGACGTCAAGAGTTCATCGGGAACTTTCTTGAACCACATCCGCCTAAGCCCACCTTCCCAGGAGAGCAAGGCTTTTCCAGTTAATGACGGCGATATTGTGCAGCTGGGAATCGACTTTAAGGGTGGTGAGGAAATGATCTTCCGATGCGTTAAGATGCGGTTGGAGCTCAACCGAGGATGGCAAAACAAACTCAACTCTTTCAAGTATGTTTTTGGTCCAACTATTTTACTGGGATCGTATGCTGACATTTTTAATAGTATGGCGGCCCATAAGCGGTTGCAAACAATGGCTACAAGCGGCGGAGCAGCTGGTTCTAACTCTCAAGATTGCTCCATCTGCTTGAGTTCCATTGCAGTGAGTATCCAAATGTTGTATTTTCCTCCTGAGCATGCTGACTGATAATCCTTTAGCCATGCCAATCTTTGTTTGTGGCGCCTTGCTCTCACACCTGGCATTTCAAGTGTGTGAGATCACTTCTTACATCACCACAATATCCAATCTTCCTCTGTCCCAACTGTCGCGCCGGTGCCGATCTGGAAGCGGACGTGGACGAGCTGGCTGAAGAGTGGGAGCAGATGAAAGAGGAGGCGGAAGCGGAAGCGGCTACACCAGCCAAGGCGGACACAGAGTCCGAGACAGAACAGGCACCCCCTGTTGCTACTCCCGGAAGGTCGACACCAGAACGGTCCAACACGTGTGACAGCGACTCGATGGACGTTACTGTTAGCATAACCCCTGAGACACCTCAGCGACACGAAGTCTCTCATACCGTTTCCGAACCCCTACCCATCAGGAATGCAGCTTCGGGCGCGGGTCGTTCTGGACAGATACGGGATAGCCGAACACCATCACCGCCTGGCATGACAAACGGCGCCGAGGGTCCGATTACGCCAAGAAACAATGTTGGACCCTGGGTATTTGACGGTAGTGCCGGCCGGGCTGCACCAACATCAGCCGAAATGACAAGTATAGACGCGGCTGCAGAAGTGGACTTGAGCGCAGATGACAAAGATTCGAGTTCACGATGAAAAGGCCTACATCAACGCCCGGAGTTAAAAATGCCGTATAGACAGACAACCTCAGATGGTACCCTCCCATTCATACCTGGCGCCCACGATCTTGATCTTTAAATTCAAGGCGGCGCCCTTTCGTTTTCCCCTGGCTATCGTTAGAGCACAGGCGTTGGAGGAGTTTTACAGTCACTACTACCTGCTGTCGGAGACGCAGCAGCTCACATTGGAGGCACAGCGATGCTATTTCTTCTGTTGAGCGAACAAAGCAACTTGCGAGAGAACTAGATGCGAGAGAGCATATATACTGCATGGAAGGTTGGATTCAAGGACAGCCAAGACTAGGGCTCATGAGTAGGAGTTAATGGAATAGAATAAATTACAACATGCTGGGATATGTGAGATGATTCACATGCCGTTTGTCTCGATCTCGAAAAGGCACATTTTACAAGAAGCCTCCTATTACCAAAACCTGTGTACTTCCACGAAGCACGCCTGTATTTCCAATCATGGCCCACATGCTCGAACTGGCAGCATGATGGACGCGTTATGTCATCATATGTCGGCCGCTTTTCCCGGCATCGGCACCGAGATGATCCGGCCTATCGCCGAGTGCGGGCGGACTTGCCGGGGCGTGGCTAAATTTCCACAGGTCTTGGTCGCAAACCTCGTCCGTCCAGTTCGGCTGCTCCAGAGCATTTGCATTTGCGTTGCTGGACAGGGCAAAAAACTCTTTGGCATTTTTTCTTTTCCAGCAAGCGCAAACGATTACCATGCTCAGACAGTTTAGCTCGCGCCTGCCGGCAAGGGCCAGGGCTTCGTGCTCTAGAGCACTTGGTCAGGCTTCGAGGTTCTCGTTGGTTCCGAGACGATCCATGGCTACCGTCAAGGTGGAGGGTATTCCCAAGGTATGATATATACATCTTGCTGTTAGCTTGACTTGTACTCATGTATACAGGAACCTACAGAACTTGACCAAATCACAACACTCCCCAATGGCCTCCGAGTCGCTTCCGAAGCACTCCCCGGATCCTTTGCTGGTGTCGGCGTCTACATCGAAGGAGGTTCCCGGTTCGAGAATGACTCCCTCCGCGGCGTGTCCCACATCATGGATCGACTCGCTTTCAAGTCGACTTCGAGAAGGTCCGCAGACGAGATGCTCGAGCAGGTTGAGGCACTGGGCGGCAACATCCAGTGCGCTTCGTCCCGAGAGAGCATGATGTACCAGGCCGCCACCTTCAACAACGCCGTGCCCCCGACCATTGAGCTGCTCGCCGAGACGATCCGCGACCCCAAGATTACCGACTCGGAGGTTGCCGAGCAGATTGAGACGGCGCGGTATGAGATCCGTGAGATTTGGAGCAAGCCGGAGCTTATTCTTCCCGAGCTTGTTCACACGGCTGCATTCAAGGACAATACGCTTGGAAACCCGTTGCTTTGCCCGGAGGAGCGACTTGGTGCCATTGACAGAAACACTGTCATGACGTATCGGAAACTGTTTTACCAGCCTGAGCGCATTGTCGTGGCTTTTGCTGGTGTTGAGCATAGCGAGGCTGTTCGGTTGACGGAAAAGTTCTTTGGAGATATGAAGAAGAACGAGCAGCCAGTATTGGAATCTACAGGTTCTGAGACGAGTGAGAGTGAGCTATCCGATAGCGAGGCCAGCTCAGCGTCACCTGCGTCCTCTGCTTCTTCATCACCACAGTCATCACCTCATCTCCTCTCTCGAATCCCCTTCTTCAAGAACATCTCTACTTCAGCACCTCAGCAAGCCACAGTCAACAACACTCCCCCCTCCCAACTCGATATCCAACGACCTGCCCACTACACAGGTGGCTTCCTCTCTCTTCCGCCTCAGCCTCCTTCTCTTAGTGGCCTACCGACCTTTACACACATCCACCTCGCTTTTGAGGGTCTGCCTGTAGCTTCAGATGATATCTACGCTCTTGCTACGCTTCAGACACTTCTTGGTGGAGGCGGCTCTTTTTCTGCTGGTGGACCCGGTAAGGGCATGTACTCGCGACTTTACACCAATGTGCTCAACCAGCATGGTTGGGTTGAGTCGTGTGTTGCTTTTAACCACTCTTACACCGACTCTGGTCTCTTTGGCATCTCAGCTAGCTGCCTTCCCGGCCGTACTGCTGCTATGCTTGATGTTATGTGCCAGGAGCTCCGCGCGCTGACTCTCACTACGGGCTTCTCGCGCCTTCAGGAGACTGAGGTGGCTCGAGCCAAGAACCAGCTCCGCTCCAGCCTGCTCATGAACCTCGAGAGCCGTATGGTGGAGCTCGAGGACCTTGGTCGCTCTATTCAGGTCCACGGCCGCAAGATTCCCGTGAGGGATATGTGCCGCCGTATCGAGAACCTAACAGTCGATGACTTGCGCCGCGTTGCGAGCATGATTGTTGGAGGAAAGGTCAAGAACCCTGGCGATGGCAGCGGTGCTCCCACCGTTGTTCTGCAAGAAGCCCAGGCATATGGTGTGAGCAACCACACCATGACATGGGATCAGATCCAGGACAGGATCGACAGCTGGAAGCTGGGTAGTTCCTCTTAAGAGGTTCAAGGCTTTTGATTCCAAGTCTGAATCCACGAGTACGATGTCACGTCTGAGTCTGTATGCTATCTCACGATGATGAAATGAGGTGTATAATAGAGGGTTTTTGTACAGCATATACCGGATTGTGGACTGCAGCGGACACTATAGGAGGGAGCATCATTCGCGAGTAAAGGAGCCATATGTACAACAACAAACCGCTGGGCAGAGATGATTCAAACCAGCATGATTTTCTCTGCTAGACTCAAATCAATACATATCAGTAAAAAGAGGACCGTGTTCCAAAGTTAAGAAGAAGTAATACATGTATATTGTGCTTGACAGTCGTAATCGCTATACTCCGAAATACCAACCGAGTTCCCAATCTATCTTGGTCTTTGCCTTTCCGTTCCGTGTTCCGTGTTGAGTTTCCCTAGGTAGTGCAGATATGAATTTCAGTATTCCCCAAGTTTCTTTGTCGTGTTGAACATAAGCAAATTCGCCATTCTTGATTTTTCCCCCAATAGAGTTGCGTCATTATAGTTTAGATCTTACTGCCTCGAGTCGATACTTGACATCCTTCAGGGCTTTGTTGGTAGGTTTCCAATCGTCAAATTGCTTGAGCAGCTCATCTGCTTCGTTGCTGAGCTCTGTCCGGACAAAGTCCTCCTCGAGCAAGCCCCGCATGATCCATGGTAGGACATATGGGTTTGCAGACGTCAGAGGACCTTGACGTGCGCTCACGGTGCATGGTGGAGGCAATGCACCAGTTGATGCCGTCTCAAGAGCGTGAGAGACGGCAAGATCGTAGACGGCGTCGTCATAGTATAGGCGAGAGTGACCTGCGCCAGAGTAGAGGGAGCCGGCAAGGGGAATGGATAGTTCACGGATCAAGCCGTGGTCTGAGACGCCTAGATTACGGAGCTTGAGAGCAAACCCGACAAGGTGGGCGATAAAATCAGGGGCATGAACGCGTCCGTCGATGAAGACTGCACGGTAGATGTAAGGGTGATTGGCAGGAGAGTAGACGGCGGACTATCATGGTCAGCTATTGAGCTTGAAACATGTGTAGAGGGGTTACAGCTTACCTCCATCGGAACGAGCTGATCGTCGATGCTGCCTATGAATGTGATACGAGCACCGTAGTCTACAACATGCTTGAGTGCATTCTCAAACCTCTTCGAGTTGTCACTCTCTGGGTTACCAAACTCCCACAACTCAGCAGCCGAGCCCATGAGAAGACCAGATTTATAGTCTGGGAAAGGACCCAAAGCAACACCAGCCATGGCACACACGCCGACCTTGGCATTGGTGATTACACCGAGGTCAATTAGTTTCTCAAGCAGCATGATGCTTACCGGAACACCCTGTGAGTGACAGGCAATCAAGACTAGATCAGCACTGCGGATGTGGTCGATCCAATTAAGCATGAGCTTCCACAGGTTGTCGACCCGATCCCTGATCTTGCCTTCACCTTCGAGAGCAACCTTTTCAATCTCACAATCCCCACACCCATGAGCTTCAGCCCACCGCCGGATCGCTTCAGCGCCAAGACCTGCAAAACGAAGTGACGTGCCGGTGGGTTGTCCAATCATTGGACGGAGATACGTGGCAGGGAAGAGGCCATGCACACCGATAGCGATAGCCTTGTGGATCTTGGGAGGGTCTCTGATGCGAAAGACGTGGTTGGCGGGAGCTTGCTGGGTACGAAGGAGGAACTGGGTGAGTTGCTTCAAGATGGATGGATTCTCTTTCATCTGGTAAGTGCTGGAGAAAGATGGGAGGAGAAGGTTGTTCGTCATCTTGACTGAGGCTTCTGACTCGGCTATGGATTGGCCAGAGGAGGCAACTTTGGCAGGGACTGCGCTGGGTTTGTCCATATCGTGAATCTGAGGTGTTGCGCTCCTTGGAGTTGATGCACCAGATAGTGAGGGTGAAGGGGGATCAAGATCCATCGACTGTGGCCGATTTCTCTTGTTCTTCCGCCAACCTGATTTCGATTCCTTCACTTTCGGAGCGTTCTTCGCGGGTTCCTTTGAAGGTGATACATCGCATTCGGCCATTGGCCTTGGGTGAGCCTCTGATCCTTCACCCATCACGGCCATTTCTCCAGATTCTGGGGAGGTAGGTTTCTGTGGCGACTTTGGTGACTCCTTGGACCAGAAGGCCCATGTTGAGCCTGCTTTAGGAGGAGGTTCATGTTGGTGTGGAGGAGCAGGAGGCGCATCTGTCATGGTTACATCTTCCGAAACGGCCTCAGGCACGGGCTCCGGTAGAGCATCAGGTTTATCATCTGTAACTTTAGGAGGCTCAGCGGTAGAGTACCAGAAGCCAAACCATGAGGCAGATGGAACTTTTTGGGCGCTTGGTGGTGATGCAACCTCTGCGACTTCTGGAGGCGCCGTCTGTGCTGGTGGAGTGACTGGTCGAGCTTCCTCGGCTTCCTTTGTAGTCTCGGGGTCGCCCGCAGGGACTATACCC
Organism: Fusarium sp. LHS14.1; assembly: GCA_025433615.1. Taxonomy (NCBI): domain Eukaryota; kingdom Fungi; phylum Ascomycota; class Sordariomycetes; order Hypocreales; family Nectriaceae; genus Fusarium; species Fusarium sp. LHS14.1. The sequence continues at coordinate 2,616,908 of CM046482.1, forward strand.
TCATCCGGCTTCGACATGGCCTGGGTCTCTGTAAATGGTGTCCTTGACCACCAACCAAGCCAACTGGATGAAGTCGTCGGTCGTTGGGGCGACAACTGTGATACAGGATCGTCCGGTTCTGGCTGAGGTTGAGGTTCGGCTTCCCTGTCAACTGTCTCGGTACTGGGTTCAGGTGCTTTCGGCGTTTCTGGCCTCTCTGGGGCTTTTGGTGGTTCTTTATGAGGAGCTTCGGCTTCTGGAGTTTGTTTAGGGGGCTCGGTCGGCGCGTTCTCTTCCGTCATCGTCACGTCGGACTTGTTCTCGGGAATCTTTGGCATCGCTTTGATGGTGCCAGCCGTGCTTCGCACGCTTGCTGAATCGTCGTTCTTCTTTGGATCAAATCGGCTGAGATCGGGGGTCTTGTTCGATTTGACTGTTCCTCCAAAGATGTTCTCCTTCGCTACCGAGGTAGATGCTGAAGCCTTAGGAGCCCGGGGCCAGGACCCGTACCAGCTCTTTGATTTCCGGACCTATGCACGTTATTAGGCTACGAACATGGATAAATCAGCCAATAAGCGCAAGACACACCTCTTTACTCTTCTTCTGACCGGACGCGACACTTTCGCCCGCGGTCTGCTGTCTTGCTGGTGGCATTGGGCCGTTGCTGGGTGCTTCTGATGCCGATGATGCCTCTGAGGCCTGTGATTGTGACGTAGCGCTCACTATGGACGCGCTGACCGGGGTTATAGAGTCGACATTCTTTGCTGCTTCCGCCGGGTTAGGACGAGCCCTCTTTCGGGGAAGCATTTTGAACTGTGGTGATGTGTGAGGAAGCACATCAACTTGAAAAAGTTTCAAGATGCAGGCTCATATTACGTGTGTGTTTTGAAAGTTGTTGAGAAGTAGGTTCTTGTGTTAATAGACGTGCCTGGAGTTGTAGGTACCTTATCGGTCGCCCTCGCCCCGCAATTCCAGAACCGTCACCAGGTACATGGTACATGACCGCGTGCAGGTGGAGTTGGCAGTCCAACATACGACTGAGACATCAACACCCACAACTTTGGGGCTGGGGTAATAGATATAATAAAATATTGAGAAAATTGAATGGGAAGGACTAGAAGTATTGTTCATTTCTTGAAAGTAATTTTCTAAACATTTTCTTCAAGTGCAATCGCGGTGTAAGTGAGCGCTTCCAGCCTTAGAAGCGCGTGAGCATGTCTGCTGCCACGGATGCCTCCGGAAAATCGTCTCCCCGTGCCCCACCGTTATCAGCTTATCGGACTGGCAAAGGAAAAAAAATCCAGACTCGAATTTCAGGTACTAAACCACTGTGAAGAGTGAGCAGTCGGTGTTGCGCCAGCGCCTTTCACAATGAGCACCCTCAAGCGAAAGGATGCCCCTGGTGGCAATCCTCCCTCCAAGTCAGCAAAGAACACAAAGGAAGCGAGACCTTCAAAGAAAGAAGGTGGAAAGGATGTGAAATCCAAGTCCAAGAAGACCGATGAGGCGCCTGCTAAGGGTCCCGTCGTGTCGCTCTTGAAGGAGGAGGAGCCAATGTTCCCTCGAGGTGGTGGCAATGTCCTCACTCCTTTGGAACAGAAGCAAATCCAGCTTGAGGCCAAGGCTGACGCTATGCGCGACGAAGAGTTCAACACTGGCGGCAAGACGCAGAAGAAGAAGAAGCGGAAGACGGCACTGAAGAGCGACAAGAAGACGGAGAAAAAGAAGGAAGAGGAGGAAGATACTGTCAAAGTGGAGAGCTTAAGCTTCAAGGTAGGCTATGGGTTTGAGTACAATGTCGTTCTTTAGCTAACACTGGATACAGCGGCTGGTCAAGGGCTCTCTTGTCCTCGGACAAGTCACCAAAATCAACAACCTCGATATCGAAGTCGCATTGCCAAACAACCTTACTGGCCACGTCTCTATTGTCGCTATTTCCGAACAACTGAAGGAGCGTCTTGAGAAGGATGCTGCTGAGAAGGACGAGGAGGAGGACGAGAAAGATGAGGATGGGATTGACCTGGACACCATCTTTTCTATTGGACAATACGTGAGGGCCTATGTGGTGTCTACTGTGGACGAATCCGGCACCGGTAAGGGCAAGCGACGCATCGAACTCTCGCTACGACCCAGCGAGGCCAATACAGGACTGGAAAAGGACGATGTTGTTATCAACACCACCGTTGCGGCATCCATTGTCAGCGTCCAGGACCGCGGTTTCGTTATGGATACGGGTATTTCCAATCTGGGCGCCTTCCTTTCCCGAAGCGAAATCGATCCGAGCTTCGATGAGCAGAGACTGCAGCCAGGTGCTGTCTTTTTGTGCCAGGTCGTCAGCAAGGGTGCCAATGGCAAGATTGCACAGCTGTCTCTCCAGCAGAAGAAGCTGGGCAACCCCAAGAACGTCCCCGCCGACGCCACTACTATCAACACTTTCCTCCCCGGTACCATTGCTGACGTTCTCGTGTCCAACACTGACCGACGAGGCTTCGCTGGCAAGATCATGGGTCATCTTGATGTTACCGCCGACCTTATTCACTCTGGTGTCGGTCCTGCTGGTGTGAGCTTGGACTCGACCTACAAGATTGGCTCCAGAGTTAAGGCAAGGATTATCTGCAACTTCCCAGCTGCTAAGGAACCCAAGCTGGGTATTTCTCTGCTCCCTCACATTACGTCTCTCGAACAGAAGCGACCAACCAAGACGACCGACGCCAAGAAGCTTCCTACGACGGTCCTCCCCATCTCATCTTTGGTCGAGAAGTGCACAGTTCGCCATGTCGAAGGCGAGATCGGTCTTTTCGTCGACATCGGCATCCCAGGCCTGAGCGGATTTGTCCATATTTCAAGAGTCAAGGACGGCAAGGTGGAGGCGTTGTACGAATCGAGTGGCCCTTACAAGGTCGGCTCTGAGCACAAGGGCCGAGTTGTAGGATACAACCAAGTCGATGGCCTCTTCCAAATATCTTTCGAAAAGTCGGTACTTGAGCAACAGTACCTGAGGCTTGAGGATGTCCCAATCGGCGCTGTCATTACTGGCGAAGTCGAGAGGGTTCTTGTTGACGAGAAGGGAGTTAGCGGACTGATTCTCAAGATCGCCGAGGGCATTACTGGCCTCGTCCCTGAGCAGCACCTTTCTGACATCAAGTTGCAAAACCCTGAGAAGAAGTTCCGTCCCGGCATGAAGATCAAGGCTCGAGTTCTATCAACCAACTTGGTTAAGAACCAAATGCGACTCACCTTGAAGAAGACCCTGGTCAACTCGGAAGCTCCCATCATCAAGTCATATGAGGACGCTAGCGTTGGAATGCAGGTTCCTGGCACCATTGTCAAGATCCAGTCTTCCGGTGCACATATTCAGTTCTTCGGCCCTGTCAGGGGCTTCCTGCCCATCTCTGAGATGAGCGAAGCTTACATCAAGGATCCCCATGAGCACTTCCGCGTTGGTCAGGTTGTCAGCGTTCACGTCCTGGATGTTGAGCCTGAGTCGCAAAAGCTTATTGTGTCTTGCAAGGACCCTTCTGCTTTTGGTCTGGACAAGCAAAATGCCCTCAAGAAGCTCCAGGTGGGCGGTCTTGTGTCAGGCAAGGTTTCTCAAAAGACCGAGGACCAGATCTTTGTCGAACTTGACGATGCCCAGCTGAAGGCTATCCTCCCTGTTGGACAACTTACCGACAAGTCGGCGTCAAAGAACCAATATGCTTGGAAGCGCATCTCTGCTGGTCAGACCATCTCCAACTTGATGGTGCTAGAGAAGAACGAGAAGCGACGCGTGCTTATTTTGACCCAGAAGCCAAGTCTCATCAAGGCATCTGAGGACCGAACCCTTCTCAAGACTTTCGAGGATGCCAAGGAGGGCAAGGTGGTCGACGGTTTTGTGCAAAACATTACTCTTACTGCAGTCTTTGTGCAATTCGCTGGTGGTGTCAGGGCACTGTTGCCCAAGTCCCGACTCCCTGCTGACGTCCAGGAGCAGCCCGACTTTGGTATGCACAAGCTCCAGTCTATCGAGGTCAGGATTGTCTCTGTGATCCCCGACCATCGCCGCATTGTGGTTGCCCCAGCCGACTCTGACGAGGACGACGTGGTAAAGAAGGAGAAGACCGATGCGGCTTCTGCCCCTTCGGATAACCTCGAATTCGGAACCGTGATCAAGGCTAAGATCACCTCTGTCAAGGATACTCAGCTCAATGTGCAACTGGCCGGTAACGATGTCCAAGGCCGAATCGATGTTTCCCAAGTCTTTGACACGTTTGAGGACATCCCCGACCCCAAGGATCCCCTTGACAAGTTCCACAAGAGACAGACTCTCACGGTCCGTGTCACGGGAGTGCACAACGCCAAGGATCATCGATTCCTGCCTTTCTCGCACCGATCTGCGCACTCTGTGGTCGAACTGACTGCCAAACCTAACGACATCAAGGCGGATTCCCTAGAGCCCCTTCAGCTTAGCAAGCTGAAGGTTGGTGACACTCACGTTGCCTATGTCAACAACTCTAGCCCTCAATACCTTTGGGTCAACCTTTCCCCTTCGGTCCGTGGCCGCATCTCGGCCATGGAGGCGTCGGATGACCTGTCTCAGCTTAATGACCTGGAGGCCAACTTCCCTGTTGGATCCGCCCTCAAGGTTAGAGTGATTGCTGTTGATCCCAAGAACAACAAACTCGACCTTTCAGCTCGTTCGTCTAGCTCGTCCGAGGCTGTCAGCTGGAGTGTTCTGAAGCAGAACATGGTTCTCCCTGGACGAATTACCAAGGTGAACGAGCGTCAGATCCTGGTCAAGCTTAGCGAGCTTGTGTCTGGTGCTGTGCATCTCCCTGACATGGCTGATAACTTTGACGATGTCAACACTCTCAAGCACAACAAGGGTGACCTCGTCCGTGTCTCTATCGTGGAGCTGGACACAAGCAACAAGAAGATTCGATTGTCGATCCGTCCTTCACGCATCATGAGCTCTACGTTGACAGTCAAGGACAAGGAAATCAGCAACATTTCCAACGTAAACCCTGGCGATCTTGTTCGAGGCTTTGTCAAGAATGTCTCTGATAAGGGACTGTTCGTTCTCCTTGGTGGACAGGTTACTGGTCTTGTCAAGATCTCAAACCTATCTGACCGATACCTTAAGGACTGGAAAGATAATTTCCAGGTTGACCAACTTGTCAAGGCCCGAGTTATTGCTGTTGACAGGGAGGCCAAGCGTGTTGAGCTGAGCTTGAAGTCTTCTATTGTCGATCAAGACTATACCCCTCCTCTGACTTTTAACGACGTCAAGCAAGGTCAGGTTGTGACAGGCAAGGTTCGAAAGGTGGAGGATTTCGGTGCTTTCATCCTGGTTGACAACTCTGATAACATCAGTGGTCTTTGCCATCGTAGTCAGATGGCTGAGAAGCCCGTGGCTGATGCCACCAAGCTCTACAAGGAGGGTGATGCCGTCAAGGCTCGTATTCTGGAGATTGATACCAAGAAGAGGCGAATCTCATTCGGCCTAAAGCCATCACTCTTTGAAGATGAGGACACAGATATGGACGACTCCGATCAGGGCGCTGACCTTGATGCCGACAGTGATGAGGATGTTGAGATGGGCGAGGGTGTTGAGATTGTCGGCATGGATAACGCTGATGATTCGGAAGAGGATGAGGATGATGACGATGATGAGGCAGACAGTGATGACGAGGAAGAGGAGGATGAAGATGAGGAGATGGAGGACAAGCCAGCCAAGAAGGGCAAGGGTCTTGGAGCAGGCAAGAAATCGGAATGGTCGACTGACCCCTTTGACGAGGCAGAGTCTGACTCTGAAGAGCAATCAAAAGACGACGAAAAGTCGAAGAAGAAGAAGAAGAAGCGAAGCCGGGATGAGATCCAGGTTGACCGAACCGCCGAGCTCGACGCCAACGGCCCCCAGACCTCTAGCGACTACGAGCGACTGCTGCTCGGTCAGCCCGACTCCTCAGAGCTCTGGATCGCCTACATGGCCTTCCAGATGCAGGTCTCTGAGCTTTCCAAGGCTCGCGAGGTGGCCGAGCGAGCCATCAAGTCCATCAACATCCGGGAGGAGACTGAGAAGCTCAACGTCTGGGTTGCTTACCTCAACTTGGAGGTTGCGTACGGCAGCAAGTCAACTGTGGAGGAGGTGTTTAAGCGGGCTTGCCAGTACAACAACGAGCAGGAGGTCTACGAGCGACTGGCTAGTATCTACATCCAGTCTGAGAAGCTCAAGGTGAGACACATTGATACGTTTAACAAGGACCAAGCTGACCGTAAGCAGGACGCCGATGAGCTCTTTGAAGCCATGGTTAAGAAGTTTGGTGCCAAGGCACCCAACGTTTGGCTCAACTATGCCCACTTCTTGCACGTCACTCGCAACGATGCTGCTAGAGCACGATCTCTCCTCCCCCGTGCCACGCAACAGCTCGATAGCCGCCACAGCCAGAACCTCGTAAGCCGGTTCGCGGCACTCGAGTTCCGATCTCCCAACGGTGAGCCGGAGCGTGGACGAACCATGTTCGAGGGCCTCCTCGCTGCCTGGCCCAAGAAGGGTGACCTCTGGGGTCAGCTCCTAGACCTCGAGTCAGGCCTCGCTGAGGCTGACCCGACAGCTGTTCGGGATGTGTTTGAGCGAAGGACGCGTGTCAAGGGCTTGAAGCCTCAACAGGCTGAAAAGTGGTTCAGACGATGGGCCACCTGGGAGAAGAAGTTGGACCCCAAGGGTAAAGATCGGGTCATGGCCAAGGCTCAGGAGTGGGCTGCAGCTTTCAAGGCTAAGAAGGAGGCCGAAGCTGCTGCTGCTGCTGCTGAGGAGGATGAGATGGAGGAGTAGTTACTGTCCGGTTTGTTTTCGGATACCATTATACGGGAGTCAAAAGTTTTCAAAGCATAGAATCTGAATAACCAAGTGTATGATTAATCAACGGTCATTCGTACGAAGTGAAAAATATCGACAGTGAACATGCAAAGGTCAGCAGCAATGGATATGTCTTGCTGGTCAGCATGAGTGACGTATCGTAAGATTCAATACGGCAGATGACGATCAAATTAGACCCCTTACAACGTTGCCATAACAAGTCAGCGGTGAATCCTCAGCGCAGGATGTACCTCAAAGACGAAATAGCGGCCGGCAATTGCGAGGCGGTAAACTAGGAGTGTGCCTTGTCAGGTGGAGCACGGCAGTGAACGCATAGTGCAGATCGCTTCGTATCCTTGGGGGTTTCAAATATGTAGAAATCGCAACGTTGCAATTTTGTTCACCAAATCATTCTCAAAAGAAGAGACATTTCTTATGATCACGCACACCTTGTTCAGCCTCATTGATGACATTTCACCGAGGACGTTCTCATCCAACCAAAGCGCCACTCCTTTTTTTTTTTTTTTTGCCACTTTGAGATGAAGGAGGTGAGATGAATCGGACAAGTCGGAAGTTTAACATACTGATGATCGGCGGGGTGACGGATGCCACGGCGGAGAAATACGAGCGAGGGGGATGATCCTATCGTGTCATATGCAGGTTCTGAAAATAGATGTCCAATGGATGTAAACATGGGGTTTTGTTGAAGCAAGTATAAAGGGGAGGGTTCTCACGACGATATACTCAACTGAACAACAAGACACTCACCAGTAACTTGACCATCAACAAACCAACTCTACACTTACAAGTCTATACTCTTAAATCCATCAACATGCGTTTCTCCATCGCCCTCGCTGCCACCTCCCTCCTCGCCCTCACAGAGGCCCGCATCGTGGGCATCAGCGTCCCCAAGACCATCAAGCCCGGTGAGGACTTTGAAGCCATCATCATTAGCGAAAACTACATCCAGAGCGTTTACGACGTCGCCATCGCCTTTGGGTACTCCCCCAGCAAGGGTTTCCCTGGTTCTCTTGGTCAGGTTGCTGACTCTTTCTATCTCGGTCCTGGTAAGATATATATTCCTACTTCTTGACTTGTATACGTGACTAACTTTTGAAATCAGACGAGTCTAACCAGCTTCATAACTTTAACAAGACCGTCAAGATCCCCGAGAGTGCCGTCAAGGGAGAAGGTCTTGTCACTGCTTCCCTCTTCAGTCTGTACGGTGCCTCTAGTGGTCCTACCCTCAGCAACTACAATGTCTCCGTCACCTTTGGAGACGAGATCAGCAAAGAGTACAAGGCTAGCAACGCCCAGTAAAGGGGTATCTTGCATGGAATAGCACACGGAATTGCATAGCATCTGCACAAGGGTTGCGTCGTCAGCGACAGCGTACATATTTTGAACCTGCATCAATTTGCACATAGTAGCGCTATAGAAATGGTTTATGAATAAGTATTATCTCTATCTAAGTTGGGTATCACTCTATGAAAAAGACACTAGCGTGAACATACCAACCCGTCCATGCTCTACTTGACCCTAGGCTTAATCACCTTCATGCCGTTGGCGCTCCCCCATACGCTATCGCTCACTTTGGCCGGGATCTTGCGACCACGGAGCCTCTGGTCAATCAGCCACATGCCAACTACAAACTCTGCTCGTCCGAGAATACCTCGTCCCTTGCGGTCAACGAGATCCCATACTTCAGCCAACTCGTCTGCCGGCAGACGTGAACGCTTCCAAATCTCGCGAGCTATAACATTAACCACGTACTCTGAAGGGTCGTTTTCCATGGCATCCAAGGGAGAGTTTGGGTAATCAAGTAAAAGGCCACGGTTGGAAGCCCATACAGCTTCATATCGCTTTCTTTCACGGGGTGTAATCTCTTCTCGCCACTTCTTTCTCGATCCTTCATGATGAGAATGTTTCCCAGAAGAATGTAGCTTATGTAGAGGCTTCTTCTTGTGACGATCCAAGTCTTCATCTGATGTCTTGGCTGGCTGACGCAAAGTCTGCATCATGCGAGGTGACTTTTGTCGTCGAGGTAATTGTGGAGCAAGGCTGCCTCCTGTATTGTGAGGTGTAAGACGAGCTGATGCCAAGGAACCTGCCACAATGGCACTTGTGAGAGATTCCAATGGGAGATTTGTAACTGATGAGCTTTGAGGGCGATGACGTCGGACCTCCCGAGTTGGCGAAGAGGGTGTACTCGTCGCTGTTCGCCTTTTCGGGGGTAAAGTCGGAGGTAAAGTTGGGTGAGTCAATCGTTCAGGGGACTGAACTGAAGAAGCAGACACAAATGTATCATTAGAAGAGGCTGAGCCCGGTGTTGACGGCCGTTTCTCTACAGGATCGGGTCTTGGGCGAGAAAGCCTGGGGGCCAGTTGAGGTGCTGAATGCCTTGGTGTAACAGTTCGCGTCTTCTGGACGAAACTCTGGGACTGTACATTCGGTTTATTCGTTCCTCGAGGTTGCGGCGGCGTAGGCGGGCCTGATTTCTTCGTCTTTACTTTTCGTTTCTGGGGATCGGGCGACACATGTGAAAGGACCTGAGTTGCCTGACGAGTGATGATTTGCGGTGGTGTCTTTGGCCCCAACACCGGCTTGGGGGGTCTGGTAGGCTTGGGTGATAGCACCTCCGGAGCTCTTATAGTGGCAACCAGAGGTGGCGGCGTCGCAGGGCGAGGTTTCGGTTTTAGTTTCGGCTTGGGTTTTGGTTTGGCCGTTGGAGTCTTGTCGAGATATGGCACTGGCTCCTCCGGAATGCTCTCAGCTGAGTCTCTAGGCGCCCTAACTGGAGATCTCTTTGGAGAGGGCCGCTTCACAGGGTCGCCCGTCCGAGCCTGCTCGAACATGGAGATGAGGTTACCCGTAGGTGGAATAGACCCCGAGTCAACAACATCGCCACTATGCGAAGAGGCGCGTGTCCGTACCTTGGGACTTGGGCTGGCGCTTCGACTAGCCGCCAACGTGGCCGCAATGAAGCTTGCGCTTCTAGCATCCGTCTTCCCAGCGGAACCTGGATGTAGCTGAACCGGACTCGCGCCCAACTGCTTCAACCTAGCAGCAATCGTCGCTCCATTATGCTCAACACCTGTAGCGCTTTCTCCTGTACTCTGTTCGGCGAGCGGCTTGACCGGGCTCCGCGGGCGTCCGGCTGACGGCGTCAGGGGGCCATTGCCTCTTCGCGTAGGCGGCGGCGCGGGCTTGTTCTTATTGAAGGCGAGCGTTGCGCCTTGAAGAGCGGCGGCGGCGGCATCGGAGGAGCCTGTGGTTTGGCTTGCGACGGGATTCATCGCCGTGAGGGCGACATTGGATGGGGGTTTTGTGTTGGAGGATCACGAGGGCATTCGATGGATGTAAGAGAGTGTCGGAAAAGGCGATGACGTAGGATAAGAAGAGAAGTTGAGATGAGGAATGAGATGCGAGATCTCAAGGTTGGAGATCAATCGCGGGGAAAGTTGAAGAAAAGAAAGGTTCAAAGTTGGAATGAAGCTGGGGGGTAAAACGCGGCAGCCACGGGAGAGAGCTGACATCAACCTGTCACCTTGGAGACTTTCAGGGACCTCGGAGAACGACAAGTTCCACTTGCGTAATGAAAGACGCTAGAAGTTTTCTAGGTTTAGCGGCCGCTGTAAAAAACGATTTAAACGACCCCAATTTCCAGGGGTTCTCACCCCTGACTATTTTTGGACCTTTCTTGGTGGTGGCTGCGTGTCATCCAGAGCTTGAGATTCGTAAAGGTTGTCTTTTGTTGATGCCAAGATGCTCTTTGAGTGACATCTTTGTGTCTTTCGTGTGGAACACAATCACCTGGACGACAGGTCTCAATAAACAATACCGAAATACTGGGTCAAGATTGTTTGAGCTTTACTCCACTATACTCCAGAGGTCATGATGAGAGGGATGTCTCATGACGAGAGCGCCACAGAAGTGATCAAGACACTACGGAAGTTTTCACTCTCATTCTCAGATTTCTTTGAGACGAGACATGATCAATAATGGGTTCAATTCGAGCTGTCAGGCATGATATGCATGTACGACAGTCACGCTAGTCAAGTGGCAAAGTAGTAAGCACTCAAAACAAAGCTTCTTTCTCATGTATTCATCACCTAGGCTTCCATCTCATCTGGCTACTCAGTTCGCCATTCTTTGGTTGACACAAGCTCATTTGTACTCTACCTTATCCGGCAACTCAAATACCGCCACGGCATTCGAATCAGGAGCCTCGACAGCCCCTGGGACAGACGTCTGCGTGGACGGCGATTGCTGAAATCCTTGAGGTGATGGCGTCTGGTGGAACCCTTGAGGTGAAGGCGATTGCTGGAATCCTTGAGGAGGTGGTGTTTGCTGCCATCCTTGATAAGGCATTTGTTGTTGCTGGGCCATGACGGGATATTGCATCTGTTGCTGGGGAGGAGGTTGGACTTGTTGCACAGGCTGTGCCTTGTTCTTGTCTCGTCGACGGATCCAGAAAATGGCCAGGATAACAGCCGCAATGACTGCAATACCTCCAACCACACCACCAACGATGGCACCAATGTTGGTCTTGCTACTGTCACTCTTCTCATTGCCATCATCCTCACTGGCATCTTTCTCGCTCTCAGATTCGCTCGAGGCAGTTGGTCCCACAGTCACAGTCTTGGCCGCCTTGGGCTTTGTAGTTTCCGCATCAGACTCCGTTTCGTCCTTTGACTCTTCAGCTGTGGATTCATTGGTTGATTCTGAAGGCTTTGTCGTCGCAGCTTCATAGATGGTAACGTCCATGGTTGAAGTAGCATAGTTGGCTGCTCCGTCGGGAAAGATCATGCTGCTAAAGCCGGCAGCCGTATGGCAAGGATACTTTTTAATGCCGTTGGGCATGTAGATGGTGAAGCAGAAAGGTCGGCTGTCTAAAGTACTAAGACGCAATCCGTGTTAGCAAGTGCTACAACTCCCCTGCTTGAAAAACTCACCAAAACTGAATATTGGGATCTCGTCGGCAATTATCATCACATTTGTCATCATCCGTAGCATCAGCCTGCCCAATGCAAGCCGTCTTAAAGTCCTCGATACCACAAAAGGCGAGGTTGTACTTGTTGTTCTCCCACATACATGATGTGCCGGGCGAGCAGGTGAAGCTGTAGGTTGTGCTAGGAGTATAGAATCCGCAGAGTGTGTCGGGTGCGACAGTGATGTCGAGTGTCTCCGTCACGGTTCCATCCTCGCGTCTGAAGAGACCCTGGAAAGGTCGAAGAGCGCGAATTCTCGCTGGGGCTGTGGGCTCTGGTCCTTGGGGTGGTACATCAGAGGCATTGCTGTTGTCGAAGAGTGCACATGCTGCTACAGCCGCAACAGCAAGCCATCTCATTGAAGAACCCATACTGAAGAATGATGAACAATAATAATGAAGGATGAAAAAAGGTCAAGTCCAGTCTCTCAAGAGAAATTCCCTCTTCGGCCTTGAGAGCGGGCACACATCCATACCATCATGACCCATGTCGAGTAACTAAGTCTAAAGATTGGCTTAAACTAGCTTCAAACGCGGCCGGTCCCCTTGATGCAGCGATGTGATGTCGAGGTGGCTTAGGAACGAATAAGCGCTTAAGTGCTTTGGGAAGGAATGGCACATTGTTATTTTAAGTGAAAAAGAGGCTTGCTTTCATGTTGCACTTGTCAAACTTGAATTGTTGCAATCCATCGCACTGCTTCAGCTCTCGGTTCGAACTAAGATGATCCCTTCCTTTTCTAGATAATGCTTCTCTTGAGAATCCTTTTCGCAAACATGATGGATTCAAGTCGAGACCGTGCTGAAGGATCAGGGTTGCGTTGAGGCTGCATCAAATTTGAAGCCATCGACATAGGAACAAGGGTATTGGCTGCTAACAACCTACCCCTGTCTCCCCAGCGTCGATCCTCGCAATTTCCTAATTGAACCGGCCTGATATCCATCCGAACTCAGCCCTGCCAGGCGTACAGAGGGATTCAACTTTGGTTTCATATAAAGACTTCAGAGAGGAGCATTTATTCTGCCGAAGATGAGCGTGGATACTTACTTAGTAGAACATCAACACAGCGCCATGTCCGCATCATAGCAAAGGGTACATCGCCAGAGACTGCAATCTTTCTTAGCCTTAACCTTGTCACAGATGTTAGGATGCTTGGTATTAGGTACGGACAATGGGGCCTCTATTAGCTCAACTCCAAAGATCAAGCTCCATGCGTACCTAGTATAATCACAACTTCTATGCCAACAACCCAAGACAGAAGGTTCAAAAAGTGGCATTTCTTGGCCACGTACCGCCCGTTGAATCGAACGGTGGGACCATCTCGAGATGAGTACTGAGGAAGTTGCCAACGGCAGCGAGGCTCACTTTAAAGCCTGAGGTTTACATCTGGCTTACAGAGGTACCTTGCAACGGGCTGCAACAGCAGCTTCAAAGGGCTTACAGCAGCAACATAAATTAGTGACCTGTCTTAGTTATCTTCTAATCCTACTATAGGCTCTTGGTTCACGTAGTACCAGTTGTTTGTCCCAAGGATAATCCTCCTCGGGCTTGGGCGGCTCCAGGAGCAGCAGTCTCTGCGGTCTAGGAATTTCAGATATCCACACTTCCCAACCCATTTCAGACTGTCTGAGATGCCCCTCGATATCAAACGAGGTGATACCTGTCATCTGACGCCGCCACCTGCCTGCTCCCAGATTGGCATTCGAATGACGGGCAAAGAAATTGGACAGTTCCCCGGTCCAACTCAAACTAGCATCCGCCTTCCCAAGGTTGGCCTGGGCATTTCCCCAGCAGGGCCCATTGCTGTCGATGATTGCATGCTTCAGGATTTGAGGGTCATGAAAATAATAGAGAGCCAGAAGTTTCAAGGACTCCCCATCTTCCGACCTCACCTCGAGCTCCACCAGGGCGTTCCTAGCGCCTATGAAGGCGTTTTGGTATGGATCCCAATGTCTTCTCGGACAGACCCTCTGTATCTCGATACTGTCCGAAGTGGATAGGTCGAGGCAGTATGGTGGTCTTTTCATGGGTATATTCCCCCAGGAAATGATATTGATTTGCTCCGAGGGTAGCAAATTTTCCTTGGCCCAGGGATTGTTGAAGAACAACTGGTCGGTCTTGACTCTAGCGTAGCCGTTGAGCGCCTTCTTGAGAAAGATCCCTCCCCGGACATAATGGCCCTGGCCCGACACCTTTTGGAAAAGGTTTAGTGGAAGGACGAGCCCTTGTCCCTCGATAATTGAGAGCTGCACGTTGTCAATGATGACACCTCGGCTCGACACGCTAATATCTCCGGCTAGAGGAAACTCCTTGTGTATCTCGGTCGAAGCGTACTTGAACTCTTCTGGACTGTAGGCAAATATGCCCCGGCCGTGCCCTTGGTCGGTGTCGGTCTTCCAGGCAAACAGGGTCCAGTCGTGAACTCGTCGGCAGATTTCCTCCTGCAGCCTCAAAAAGGCCTTTTGTCCTTCTCCGTAGAGCATGGCCAGGTTGACGTCAAAGATGCCAAACAGACAATAGGCGATATCCTCGGCTCTTTTCGTCTCCCTCCCTGCCGCCCAGGACATGCGGAAGACGACGTTGACTTCTGTGACGTCACGCTGGCCGCATAAAACGTCTTCGGGGATCCTTGTAATCCTTGAGATCTCTTCTCTGAGTTCGTGTTTTGATCCGAGAGCTTTCCAATCCTGGTTATAAAAGGTAAGACTCGTAGGCGCAATAAGCTCCTGCAGCGTCCAACCTCGAGTGAACCACTTGCACCCGGCAAAACTAGATCTGATGGTGGACCGGGGATAATCGGAGAGGTATGCGTAGCAGCGTTTGGAGCCCTTGTACCAACGAAACATAGAGTTGATGGCTTCGGACAGCTCAGAGCTGCTGGACTTGTCGATGCAGCAGGTATCGACCCAGGCGTAGTCATAGCCGTGTTTCCTAGCAAGACGGCATGTCATGTCTATCTTTTGGAATCCCTTCTTGGTTCTGGCGGCCTGGCAGTGATGGGGGTTCTGGAGTTGCTGAAGCTCTTGAAATGTGACCTCTTCCCCCTCGTTCCAGGTATGGGAGAGGATGGCGTATTCAACATTTTCGGGGTTAACTACAGACTCGAGTTTCAAGGTCTCGGTATTGATGAGCCACATGGCGAAAGAGAAATGAGGAGGGCGATGAGTTGCAGATTGCGCAGTGGTACTGAGGAGGCAGATATATGTCGTTTGGCAACGTGTACAAAATGGAAAAAAGTCGAATCAGGCTGTGAGCAGTGAGGCAGATTCCTGCATGGACAGTCAGCCCGACATGCAACCCGTGATTCAGCCCAGCCAAATTCATGGCCAGGCTGCACTTGACCGTATGCATTTACCCTCCAACTCCAAGAGGCATTGATTCGTGGGATTAGACAGATCACGAGTGGCCCCAAACCCTCCCTTCATGTTGCCTTGATTGTGCAGCCTTGCCTACTCACCATCACTATAACTGAGCAGTTCGCACCTAAATGTATCAGGCATATATTTCCCAAGGTATCTAAAGGAACTCTAGTATGAGAAATAATTACCAGCACATCGGTCTTAAGGGATATACCAGGTTGAATTTCCTCATGATGGTCTCGTTCTCGTTGCTATACGGAGTCAGCACAACTTCAAGCATAGATCTAAGCAAATAATATCTTACATCTTCCTGACACAAAAAGCTACTCAAACTCACATCCCCTTCAATCTGAACAAGATGATCGTCGAACAAATCCTACCGAGAACCCATTATCTCTCCTCAACCTCACCTCATACTCGCCCACCCGCTTCTCAATACCATCAGGCTCATCCAGGCCCTTGCTAGCCTGCTGCCTCATCTCTTTATCAACTTTCATACAGACCGGTAAGAGAGGATCATCCTTCCATGGTCTCACGCCAATATTTGCAGTCCGCACAATCTCGATAACAAGATAGACCATAGAAGCCACTACCATGACCGCCGGATATACAATCCACTCCCATCTCACCACGATAACAACTTGACTCGTGATGGCTGTACCCCAGTATCGTGCGTCTACTGACGTGTCAGTACCGTTGATTCGCACGAGATTTGTCATGCTGCTTGTGAAACGATCCATCCAACCGTGAAAGTCATCGAAAGCCCTGAACAAGCTAAGAAAAAATTCTGTCTCCCTTACTCCATAGGGACCAAGGCTGCCTTCAAAGGCCTTTTTTGTAAGTTCTCTTATACCAGAAAGCAGCTCCAAATCCACTGTATACTGGTCGCCCGTAGCCGTACCCATCGAAGATGGTATGTTCGTGAACGTGGCATTGCCTGAAAAGTCTGATTCGTCATGAACTAGGACTTCGCTCCAGGTTTCCGTGATCCTGTCTCTTAACTCGCCCATTTCGACCCGGATTTCCCTTGCCTGAACGCAATACCACATCGCACATTCGGCAGCAATAATGTCGATAACCGTCACGTCCGTGTCTGCAATCAGCCTGCTCATCGGGATACCGATGGCACCAAACTCGGCAATCACATTAAACGCATCCCGCCTTGGTATATCGGAGGATGAGTTGAAGGCGCGCCCGGAACCTGGGCCGACAATAAAATAGTTGCCAGTACTAAAGTGGTATGAAGGGCTGCATTCATTCCTTCCCAGTTTCGTGCCGCTGGATATCTCCAGAACACACGCGGATTCGTTCACACGGCTGAAGCGGACATCATCTGTGACATTCATACAAGTCCCACAAACGCCGATTGTCGGGATAATAGGCCATGTACAATTACCGGTTGGGCATTGCACTTGTGGTATGCCGATGCTGGGTGCCATAAGACCAGTGTAGATGGCAAGCTGGGTATCCGTAGCTTGCACTGAGCATCCGACAACTATCAGTGTATGCAAAAGCAGCAAGGAAGCAAGATTTTTGAGGGAAGGTCAAGATAATTTGACTATTGTAACTGACTCACTGTATTCCGCTATATGTCCTTCATGCTTCAGCCACACTGTGCGAGCAACCTGTCCGGTAGCCGTTGCAGATCGAAGCTCGACCTGGTCAGTACGCAAAGTCACCAGCTGTTGCGAAAGTAGACCGAACACCTGGGATAAGATTGACAGTGCTGCGCCAACGCAGGCCACATGGCTAGAGTCATATGTTATATTCTACAGCTTCAATCAAGTAAATAGGTTACTTACCTTCCTTTAAATCGGTACAAAAGTCGGGCGCTCCCCCAACTCCCTCTTGACGCCTCATCCAGCAATGCATAGTCTTTGAGAGGGAAGTAGTCCGTCTCGCGACGACTCGAGAACCGGTTCCACTTGGCCTGAGCGAGAAGGCTGCCGGCCGTACATGTCAACGATGTGCGACATATGGTTGACAGTGTAGCGACTAGGGCGTTGAGTGTCAATGTCTGACTTGGCCAGCTATCTTGTGGCTTGCCGTCGTAGCGTGCAAGCACTCCAACTTGCGCTGCGAGGCTAGCCACAGAAAGGAGGCAGCAGAGTATTTCCAGAAACCAGCAGCTGAGCACAGACGGCTGTTTCGGGGGTTTTGCAGTTATCGGTGATGCGTCTTTCATAGTAGGCTGCGTATTTTTTCGTCTCTGCTTAGATGCTTCAAGAGAATCGTCTTCGAGGAGCCGGACACGCTGAGTGTCTGCTTGATCAGCAGCTCGGGCATCTGCATCTAGTAAGCATGATCTAGTATATTCAGGACAACTTCGTTTGTAGTAACCCTGTATATCTACCTCATTAGAACGCTGTGAGGGCTCTGGGGCCGACTGCGGTAGCGACACTAGTTGATAGCTGTTCGCACGAAACATCGTTGTCATCAAACAACCCATGTGAAGCTTGAGCAAGTCGATGACCAAGAGAGCCGAAACAGTCCCTTAAAAGACTTGACCATTACGACGCAGTGAAACGCAAGAAGCGTTGCCCAGTGTGGTGGTCGATCTGTGGTTGCACAACGAGGCGTTCTTCCTGTGGCTTGTTCATAACTGGGCGAAACCTCGAACTGCTCAGCCTGCATAAAAGCAAGTCAGATTCAGTTACCCTTGATCCACAATGTGCAAAGGAAGGCGGAGCGAGGCCACTGTTGTCATAAGTGCGTGATAGGGGCGTACAATGTGTAACCAAAACACGCATCGATTTCGGAGATGATCTCAATTTTACACTATGACATTTTTCTAGTTCTTTCCTGAATCCTCCTTCAGTGATACAATACGGTTCAGCACAATCTTGTCGTCTGTGCTGTCCGAGTCCATGGCCTGCAAGCATGTTAGTTGGGGTACCTTCATCAGAGCAATAAGCACTCACAAAGTAAGCAACACGCATAGCCTGGAATCGGACTGTTTCCGGTCCACTATCTTCGCTCGTTTCACCGGCGGTGACAGGCCAGGGAGCCCTCTGGCGAACCTCGTTGAAGCCCTCTTCAATCAGAGCATCAGTGTAGACGACCTCGCTGTTGGGGTTGATGTCGTTCAGGAAACCACCCTCAACGCTGGTAGGGTCATCCGACTTGAAGAGAGGGCTGTGCACTCGAACCTCCACCTTGATGGAGCCA
The DNA here is from genome assembly GCA_025433615.1 of Fusarium sp. LHS14.1. NCBI lineage: Eukaryota > Fungi > Ascomycota > Sordariomycetes > Hypocreales > Nectriaceae > Fusarium > Fusarium sp. LHS14.1. The sequence goes on from CM046482.1 coordinate 2,635,240, forward strand.
TCAGGCACCCACTGGATGTATGTCTTGGGCTTGCTCTCCTTGTCGAACACAGCCTTAATGCTGGTGACCTTGCCTGACTCGTCCTTCTCGAAAGATGTGGCTTTGATAGGGTGGGGGGCGTTAAGGAGACCGACAGTCTTTCCAGGGGCCAACCGGAAGTAGCCCTTGATGTCCTCCTCGCGGAAATCGGATCGGTCGATGTAGACAGTCTTTGTCAGGCGGACCTTGTGGTTGCCAAACTTGGGGTCCTTGGGGGAGTACGGAACATCGAGCTCCTGGGTCTCCTCGAGGTCTTCAATGGTGACAGCAACAGGGTCCAGGACGAGCATCAGACGGGGAACCGTGTTTTCAAGGTAACGGCGGACACTCTGCTCAAATCGGGTGATCTGGATGAGAGTCTTGGAAGTGGTGACACCAAGCTCGTTGACAAAGGACAAGAGGGCACCAGGGGGGATACCTCTACGTCGAATGGCAATCAAAGTGTAGAGACGAGGGTCATCCCAGCCTCGGACAATGCCACCCTCGACCAACTTCTTCAGTGCTCGTTTGCTCATGATGGTTCCGCTGACGTTGAGTCGGCCTATAAGATTTCATGTTAGAGTAACCAATCCACTCGTTCAATATAGTTCGCCTTACCAAACTCGCGCTGCATAGGCTCATACACCCCAAGGGTCTTGTTCAACCACTCGTAGCTCTCTCGGGACAGGATGAACTCTGTAGTGCAGAGACTGTGTGTGATGCCCTCGAAACTGTCGCAAAGGCAGTGTGTAAAGTCATAGGTAGGGAAGATCTTCCACTCGGGAGCTCGGTGGTGAGGCTTCTGCTTCTTGGGTATCCGGTACGCGGCAAGATCCCACATCTGGGGGTTTCCACTGGTGATGTCCTGCTTCATGCGGAGGAATGCGGCCATGGGCTCATATTTGCCGTCGTGCATGTCCTGGAACTTCTGGAGGTTCGTCTCGACGTCCTGCTCGGCGTGCTTACATCGGTATCGAGGGCCCTCCTTGCCTTCCTTTCCTCCACGCTGGAGCTTGATCTCAGCCTCGTTGCAGTGGCAGACATAAGCCTTGTCCTTCTTGATGAGCTCCTTGGCAAGGTCGAACAGCTTCTGGAAGTTGTCACTCGAGTAAGTGATGTCGGCGGGAGTGAAGCCTTGCAAGATTCGCATTAGATTCGGCCTTCAACCAAGCTGACACCAAAAACTCACCCAGCCACTTGATAATCTTCAGGATCCATTCAAAGTAGACTTCCTCCTCTTCGTCGGGGTTCGTATCGTCGTATCTTGGCCTTCGTCAATTGTAGCTCTCACCCTTCGACACCTATAACGTACCTAAGAATCTACCAGCAATTAGTTTCATGTTTCAGCTCCATACCAGAGGCTCAAGCTTACCGTCTTGCCGCCGTGGAAGCGCGCAAAGCCAAAGTCAATGGCAATCGCCTTGGCATGTCCCAGATGAAGATATCCGTTCGGCTCGGGAGGGAATCGGGTGACGACAGGCTTGACAGGTCGCTCCTTGTAGACATCGGAGAGGAAGCCCTGCTTGAACATGGCATCGGGGTCCAGCTGGGTGGGCTCCTGGGCCTTGGGCTTGGGAGCGGCGGCAGGCTTGGGATCCTTGGCCTTCTGCTCCCGCGCGGCCGCAGCAGCAGCCTTCTTGGCTCGCTTCTGAGTGCGCTTCTTCAGCTCATTCCTCGTGACCTGCTCTCCCGTCACCTCGTCAAGGACCAGCTTGACAGTGCCCTCGGTCACCTCAGCGACAGGGTCCGACATGGTGAGAATGGGTCTCGAGGTCGACCGATCGGTATTTCTATCGTCGTCTGCTCTCGCAGTGTCGGTACTCGTGGAATAGCTCAGGTTTGTTAGGTCTTTGAAGTCGTGGTGGGGTTATTTTCTGGCGGTGGAAACTTATCATCGGAAGGTGCTTGGTGGGGGAGGGGCGATGCACACAGTCATACGCCGCAATTGGATGGGATTGACTCATACAGATAAGCGATAAGCAAGACAGCAGTGCCTAAGGTACAGCAAGCTGAGAATTGTTTGTTGATGTAACACCAATATGTGCCTGAAATTGAGCTGGAATTTGTTTAGGAGCCCAATTGTACTACTGTTGAATCCTGCTGGCTGTAGATGGGTGGTTCAGTTCACTGCGTAGCCTATGACCCGATCTAAAGCTGGCGGTGATTTATTGGCCATTAAGTTCAAGTTCCTAAACCACCTAGGGCTAATTGGTATTCGCTCAAGGGACTCACAGAGCTTTGAAGGACTTAACGTTGCAGGGATTGAACCCGGACATAGACTCGGGCATTGGATAGTTGGCGATAGGAGCCGTTAGGATATTAAACAACATACCTTCCTGCCTTCGTAAAAAATTAAATATTATTCAATAATGGTACCCGTCCCAAAATCCAAGCTTGGATCCATACTTAGAGGGTTAAATGATTGTGTTTTAAGAACACAGAACGGTTTCACATCGTTGAGAGTTGGGTGAGTATCTGGTTACCCTACGCCGAGGGCCCGAACATATTTGAACCCAGATACAAACGTGGAACATCACAGCATGTTTTTAGACATCATTCGAAGCCGGACTCATTTTTTGACTACCGGAAAAAGACCAAGCGGGACTGTCAACTAGTTCTTCATGTCATTTACGCCTCTTGACATTGTCGACCCACAAGACAGACCGTCGTCGGAGCGGAGTTCTTGTCATCTTCGTCAGAGAGTTCAGTATATAACTGTTCTCCGGGACCGGAAAAGTCCTGAAGACTCGGAATTGAATGTTTCAATCTTGCGTTGAAGTCTCACAATGTCTACTACTACGACGGCCGTGGAGCTCTGTGAGCCCATAGAACGAACTTCTCGTGGTCCATACATGGCCGACACCAAACACGAAGCAGACTCATCAACAGACGAAATCCTAAAAGCCTCTCGACTAGCCGATTCTACTGTCCCGGATGGCGGATACGGCTGGGTCATTGTTGGAAGCGGTGCCGTGATGCTCTGGTGGGCTCTCGGGACGACATATGCATGGGGAGTGATGCAGAGGGCTCTCGTCGAAGATGGCTTGTCAACGCCCGCAACACTCTCGTTTATCGGGTCGCTGAACGCAGCTCTGATGTCGGTCCTCGCGATTATAAACTCGAGGCTGATGCGGGCGATCGGGATGCGAAATACGGCAGTACTTGGAGTAACAGTGATGGGTGGGAGTGAGATTCTGAGTTCATTTGCCGTCAAGAACCTGGGTGCTTTATTCTTTACCTCGGGAGTGTTGATGGGCACTGGTGTCAGGTAAGTTGATATGGCCCCTTTTCTCATCGAATACGATCTAACTAGAGTCCAGTCTGTGTTCAGTGGTCAGTTTCATGTCTGCTCAAGGAGGGTGACACCAAGTTAACATGCGTCAACAGGTTGCCTTTGCGGTGATTGCGCAATGGTTCAGCACCAAGCGTGGTCTTGCTAATGGCCTCATGTTTGCCGGAGCAGGATTTGGCGGTGCCACGTTAAGTTTCGCTGTCGATGCTCTCATCCAGAAGCTCAACATCTCATGGGCGTATCGGATTATCGGTCTACTTACTCTAGCTACTGGCCTCCCGGCGGCCTGGGCTATCAGAGAGCGAGCCCCGACTCACACTCCAAGGTTCATCGAATGGTGAGCGATACGACGGACTTGCAATGTTTGCCAGATATGATGTGCTGACACATCCAGGCAATTGTTCAAATCATTCACCTTTGATCTGGTCTTCTTAGCCAGTGCGGTGGGGACATTCCCGTTGTTTGTGCCACCCTTCTTTCTTCCGTTGTACACAAAGTCACTCGGGTTCTCGTCAACCACCGGAGCAGGGTTGGTGGCGGGTTTCAACCTTGCGTCGGCCTTTGGGCGGATAGCCTGCGGACTGGCTTGCGATAAGCTTGGATCCCTTAATACGCTGTTCCTTTCACTCATCTTGGCGGCGATTAGCATGCTAGCGATATGGCCAGCATCCACGACTCTGGCGCCCATGATTGCCTTTGTCTTGATCAACGGGGTATCGAACGGCGGATTCTTTTCCACAATGCCGACCGTGGTGGGTAACGTTTTTGGCAGCGCACGGGTTGCCATGGCGATGAGCATGATCCTCACGGGTTGGGCTGGCGGATATTTGATGGTAAGTTGGATCGGGGCGGACGAAATGAATGACGAGAGATCTGGCTGACGCTCGTCATTGCAGGGTGCGCCCATCGCAGGTTACCTCCTCGAGGCGTATGGAGGTGCCGACGCTGGGCTGCAAGCATACCGACCAGCCATGTTTTACGCGGGATCTCTGGCTCTTGGATCCGCGGGGATGGTTGCAACGGTTCGATTGCGCAAGAACCGGTCGCCTTGGGCCAGACTCTGAAAAGATTGTTTCTTGCGTGAGAACAAGTGTCTCCATGGTGTATTGCGTGTAACTGATGGATGCGAATGATGGTGGTTGTCGAAAAAAACGGTAGTTATGACGAAGGAGAGATAGGGTGGGGGTCACCCGCGATGCGTTTGGACGAAACTTGGGATGAGCCAAAGATTTCAATGGCTTTACGTATCCTTTACAAGGAAGATGAATGGTCGAGACGCTGCGTGAAATAGATCCAAGGCAAATCCCCCATTTGCGACATCCGAACCCCCCGCTGATGCGTGGGATTTCTCAATCAGCAGCAAAATCGTCATCCCCAATGTCAATGTCGTGATATGCCTGGCAGGTGTTGCAAGCGGTTCAGGTGGAGTATCAGCCCACATAGCGCCCGCTGACAGTGGCTGGTGCTCACCTGGAGAGCTCATACTCCCCGAGAAGCTTGTGGCACAAACCCACCTTGGCCGGCGACCCGGTCTCGCGGAGGGAGAGCTAGCCGTCAACGGCCCCTCGGCAGCCTTAGGCCACCCTGAGCCCTCGCACGCCATCGGCTGCTCGCCATGGGCAATTGGCAACATCACTAAAGACCTCTCGAGGTCCTCCCGACAAGCGACTCTTGAGCGTCAATCGCATCGCCATGGGCTGCCGAGTTTGTCGCGCGAGAAAGGTGTGTTTTCCTGTCCTGATTGTCGAGTCCGACTGCCGAAATGTTCTGGCTAACTCTTGTACTTGGTGTAGGTCAAATGCGACGGCCGACCCAACGGGTGCCGCAATTGCGAGCGCCTCCAGCTTGAATGCGTCGACGATGACGGATCCAAGTCTGGCCGTCGTTCAGTTCCCGTCTCTCTGCGAAAGATCCGGACATACCGGTCCTGTACCAGCTGTCGCGTCTCCAAGACCAAATGCGACGGCGACCGCCCGAGATGCTCGCGATGTTGCGCGAGGGACCTCGAGTGCCAGTACGACGGCGGCTCGGCTCCTCGCTGGGCCCGCCACCTGAGCAAAGCGCCCACCTCGGCTTCGACCGAGGAGGATTTGAACTCTTCTCAGGATGCTTCATCCATCGCTGGAGAAAGCACCACTTCGCGAAGCTTGATCCAGTCCCGAGAGACCGACGACACGCCGTCCAAATCGCAGAGATCCATCACCCGAGAAACGAGCAACGCCGTCCCTCTGATTGATTTTTCCGACGACACAGAATTATCTATTCATTCATGGTAAATATTTCAAACTGTTTACCCATGGAGTCAATATATATAAGTCTAACATTTATAGGCTCGTGTCACCGGATCTCCCATCTGGAAACAATATCCGTACTGTAGTTGACCACTACTTTGCAAACATCCACCCCCTCCGATGCTTTGCTTTTGTACATCGGCCATCTTTTACTCGGCAACTTGATAAAGGGCTTGAAAACGATGATGAAAAGGCCTTGCTGTATACGATTTGTGCACAGGGAGCCAAGTATGACCTCTCCCACTTTACTGTCGAACGCATTACTGATAAGCTAGATTCTATGCTTTAAGCCTCGAAGTAGAAGATCAGGATGCCAAGGCAAGCTTGATCCGTGCCGCAGGGAACCGTTGGGCACAGAAAGCTGAGCTGCTGGTCCTCACCAACTTTGGCAAGATTTCCATCCAAAGGCTCATGGTATGTCTCGCCGGAACGTCGCTCCAAGGCCATATACTGATATATGCTTCATCAGACATGCGTCCTACTCTACGATTTCCATTTCCGCTTGGGGGAATATACGCAAGCTCTCATGCTGAGTGGTCTCGCCGTCCGGATGGCCCACGCCTTACAGCTCAACGTTGAATTCTCCCCCGACATCCTCTGTGCTGAAGCAAATGAATCTGCCCCGCCGGCTGTCGAAAAGGAAAGCCGCAGAAGGCTCATGTGGGCTTGTTACATCTTGGATGCCTGGACGGGTAGCGGCGTTGACCAGTTAACTCTGCTGCGTGAAGCAGATATCAAGATCCAGTTGCCGTGCAATGAACGTAATTTCAGGCTCCGGATCCCTTGTGTAACCGAAACCCTTGGCGTGGGACACGTTTTGCAGTTTCTGCCTCCTGCCATTGTTCCACGAAGACCGGCTGCCAACATGGGCATCATGGCTTACTACATCCGAATCGTCACGCTGTGGAAGCGGGTTGTCAGGTTTGTTTGAATCTTTGAAGTTCCCGAAAGAGATTTCAGATTTCTAACCCTAGTCACAGATATGTCAAGCACTTGAATACGAGCCCGCCTCCATGGCTTCCCGAATCCGACTTTGCTGCCCTTGATGCCGACTTGAGGTCATGGGGTCGGCATCTCCCCGAGTTTATCTCATACTCCACTGATACTATCTACGCCCGTCTAGAGTCGGATCAGCTCGGTTCACTTGTCCTACTTCATTGCACATACCACCACAATCTACTAGATCTGTACAGAATATCCATGCCGGATCTGTTCAAGTTAATAAAACCCTTCTACTTCCCACCTAACCAGCAGGAGTTTCTGCAGTCCTTGCAAGCCGACTGCTTTTATCACGCCCAGCAGATTGCGAGTATTCTTTCCGAAGCTGTTCGCCATGGAGCACGTTATTTGGCCGACAGTCTGCTTCCCTGTTTTGCTTATGATAGCAGTCGGGTTATGCTCTACTATATCGCTCGGTTACTCGATCTGAGCAGACCAGATGCCGAGACCATTGTTGCAGACGCCATTAACGCTGTTGAAAGTAATAGCAAGATCCTAAGGACCATGGCTGCTTTGTTTCCCCTGGCTGATTCTCTGGTAAGTAAAATCTATTTGGAGATGTAATGCGGAACTCGCTAACCATGGATCCAGGCTACTACGACGGAAAGATGGCTAGCCAAGATTCGCAAGAGTTTCGCGCAAGATGAGCATATGAGTGACATGCCTCGGCAGGACGATCAGGATAGGTGAGTCTTAAGAGCCTTGGTTCTGATAACATCGCTAACTTGACGGTTTAGATCGCCATTGCTTAACGAAAGCTCCTCTCAGAGTAGCCCTGACGATACCCTCGGAGCGCTCGGGTTGACTCGCTTAGCCCGTGGTGAGGTTCGGGACACTAAACATGCAGAGAATGACCCCTGGCACAGGGGCAGTGGAAGTGTCAGCCCGACCATGAGTAGGGCCGGACTTGGAAGCAATTCGGGATCAGTCTCGGGTCGGCGCAGTCAGCTTGAGGAAACACCTGCTCGATCCAAACTCCAACATGAACAACCTGTGGCTCTGCGAACACCACCAGGAACCTTGACCTCACACATGGACAACCAGGCAGTTGATCTGAGCGACCTGCAAAACTACTTGTCCTGGGACATGTATGGCATCATGGAAATGAGCGAAGCGGGCTTGAAGGCTGGCATTGAAGGCAACGCTCTACCATCCTGGTCAGGCGCGATGTAACCCGGATACCACTTTTCGAAGCAGGATATGAGATCGTCCAGAAAACCAAGTCATTGAGTTCCCATTTCGAGGCTTGGCAGGCGATTTTGCCATCTCAGATGAGAGTTACAACCCCACTCACGATGCGCTCCGGGCCGTCGGCTCGGACCATCGCTCGCTGACAAAGTCACACAACCGTCACGCGATGAACGGTGCCGGGTTGATCTCTTCAATAATGCATCCCTAGGCATTCTCCATGATGCTCTGGGCTGTCATGTTGAGACTTGGGGGTCGATTGCCTCGGATTCGTGGCATACGCCACACAAGCTCCTTCGACACTACGCCTACGTTACAGCACTGGTAATCGCCTTTGTTGGATCACTGCAGAGGTCCAATCACCTTGGCGGATTCTGCATGACGGTTGGCCTGGAGAATGAGAACCCTTCTTCACACCTATGGTGGAAGTCGGGCTACCAGCGACAGGGGCCTATGCAATCTATGCATTGGACAGGATGACAGAACGAGGCGAAGGAACTGCGGGAGCCTCCACAAAGCCAAGGAATAGGGTTCCAAACGGGAAACAGGCTGTTGTTTTGCTAAAGCTGTATCCCAAGCCTCGCCTCGTCTTGAGGCTCGGACAGGCTCGGGAATACGGATGACAACTACGACGCCCGGCTGAAAGATCGTGGCTTTGTTTATCTGGACGAAGACGAGATCACCCAGTTCTTGCAAGGCTTCTCAAAGTGCGCAAGAAGCCTGTGATTGCGGGTCAAGGCATCGATGCTATGGTGCGATAGGCGGTGGAGGGCCTGGGCTGGCTGACGATACTCGGTGCTATTCCCAAGTGAGAAGCCCAACCACCTCAATTGTGTCGTCAACCGGAACGGCCACTTAGATGCCAGCACGTGTTTGCCGTGTTTTCTACTGGGATGCTCTGACCCTCAATTGGATTGGTAGGGCCTTTTGATCTGTGGATGTGGCCTGGAAGAAGGTTTGGATAAGATGTACAGCTTGGCAGATGCGCCAAGTATATCACAGTGAGGCAAACTGAAATGGCGGGCCTCGTTGGAGGCGTGACAGAAAGAGACGGAAGGTTTGTGGCTTGAAGACATGGCGAGGCGGCACAGAGGGTTCGCCGAGAAGACTGAGGATGAGAGCCTGGGAGATGAAAGAGTCTCGGTTCCAAGTAATTCGACACGAAAAGAACGTGTCTACATGTAGCGCATGAAAAGGAAAAGATGATACCGTTATGACTTGAACCTGTATCGTATTGTCAATGCGATTCGATGCATTCCCATGATCCAACGAACCAAGGCCAGAAGTTCAGGGGCAGCTGAGATGGATGGATTGGTTGTCGTGTTGCATTGTTTACATGCATGTTCCACGCGAGTGTGCGAGATAGAGGCAACCGACATATGTCGGGTGCAACGCCAACGAGGTCACCTGCAGAAGTGATGGAGCTCAGTCAATCACCAATTGGATGTTGTGAAGCAGCCATTGTTTACATGGATGGATGCAAAGCCCAAAGAAGCAGCAAGGATGGATACCCGGTAGTTGAGGTGCGCAACATAGGACTCCAGTCGTAGCCGCGGCAAGGAAAAAAAACAAGCTCTGGTTGCAGACGTTAATGCCTCCATCTGTGATCCAGACAAACATAATCCGGTTTGTTTTTGCCTCTGCTTCCGGACAATTGATTCGCTCGATTCGATACCAACTGGTTCGCTTCTGCACATGCAAGTCAGAGCAGACGCAAGGAGCTTAGGCGCTAAGGTACATGTAGTCAAGGCCAAGGTTCCTCTGCGGGTTCATGACCCTTTCTGTAGCCGGGTCGAGATATGGTTTCTGCAAGGCGATGCGAGGTCGCAAAACAAGGAAGATAGAGGTCGATCGTGGAGGAGCATGGGGCACGACAGCTTGTTATATCCTACGAGGCTATAGTCGTTCGATCTTTGCCATCAAGGTCCCGGTTCACACGAGATGGGCGGGCCATCGGTTGCCCTTGGAAGTGAGGACGGAGAGCTGCGCCAGGCCAATGACGGGCGTTAGCGGGTGAACCTCTGGAACAGCGGATGATCAGTAGCGCTTCGGAGCAAGCTTTCAGTGGGCTCACAGTGGGCAGAACCCCTGCCAAAAGCGTGCGACAGCGGGGTAGAGGCGCTGAAACACGGACCCGTGGACCGCCCCGAAATAGCCCGCCAATGGCTGGAACCCTCTCGGATCAAGGTTGCCATGGCAACTTACTGTCCCCATCCCGGTGCCACTGCCCGTGAATACTTCGCTACAATTCACTCTGCTCTCCCACTCCGATGCACACTCTTGTCTCAGCCATTTCTCGTCTCTCTTTCAACTCCAACCCTTCCTTCAGAAATCCGCAACGGCGGTGCATGGCTATCGACCGCTCATTGCGCATAGGATGCTATTCCCGCCTCAACGATTTCGCAACTGCTCGATGACCAACTGGGAGAGAAAGTAAACAACCGTTATAGGAACACGACTGTACCGCACCGAGACGAAGACATACGTTATACCTCTTCTTCCTTGATATCGCACACCTCTCACGCCTCCATCACCGACCTTCTTCCCCTTACCGGCTTCATAGCATTGTTATCGCACTACACTCCTTTCTCGCACAACGGTCCACACATCTGAACACAATGGTGGACACCAGCTATCTGGCCCAGCAGGTCAACAGCAGCATTGGCCAGCTGCATGGTCTCTTTGATGAGATTGGTGTTCCTGATCATGAGCGTGAAGCTCGCGAGACCGAGGTATGTTTGGTTTACTGCTGGGAGGTGACGGCTTGCTAACTTGAGTGCAGCTCTTCTCAGCTCTATCCGAGGCCCTCAACAGCCAAGTCCGACTCGTCACTTCTGAGAAGAAGGAGATGATCGACGAGGCAAAGAGGATTATTACTATTATCCGCCAGATGGAGTCTTCTCTCGACGACTCGAAACGTCGCCGTGACTATGAAGAGGACGATGACTTGGTCATCACATACCCCTTGATGCGATGCTTGCAGGTGCTCAAGGAGAAGCATATTCAGATTGGCCGACTCCACAAGGAGCGGTTTGAGCAAGTCAAGAGTGAGTTTCTCACAAACCTACACTCTACCGACATACCGCTAACTATTTACAGAGCTCGTCCAAGCCCTCGAGTCTTACTCGTCTCACCTTGAGCCCACATTCGTCCAGATCGCACTCCCTCCCACAGCACCGAACCAATCCATCCCCCCGAACTTTGATCTTTCCCCTTCCTACGTCGACAAGCTCGATAGCGAGTTTACGCGAGTATATGAGGAGTATTCTCGTCGCATAGCCACCGTTCAAGCCCTCGCCGACCAGATCATTGGACTTTGGGCGGAACTGGGCGTTCCCCAAGCGCAACAAGACGGCGCCATCGTCAAGTACTACCGCGACGCGCCCGAGCAGCTCGGTCTGCATGAGGAGGATATTGACCGCCTGCGCACCAAGCGCGACAGACTCTCAGATGAGAAGAAGAACCGAGAGAGGAAGCTGAAGGAGCTTCGATCTGCTGTTGAAGCACTTTGGATCAAGCTTGGTGTTGATGAGAGTGAGACCAAGCCTTTCCTCAACTCGAACCGTGGCTGCGGCGTCAGGCAGATCAACGAGTTTCAGGATGAGCTGGCACGGTTGAACGAGTTGAAGCGCCAGAACCTCCACCTCTTTGTCGAAGACACTCGCATCAAGCTTCAAGAGCTGTGGGATGCACTGTACTTCAGCGAGGATGAGATGCTCGAGTTCACGCCTGCCTTTTCCGATGTCTATAGTGATGCTCTTCTGGAGGCCCATGAGCGTGAGGTTGCCCGACTTGAGGCTCTCAAGGAGCAACGCGCACCCACACTTTCTCTGATTGACAGGCACAAGAGTTTGATCAAGGAACGAGACGATCTCGCGACGTCGAGCCAAGATGCTTCGCGATTGATGGCTCGAGGTCAGAAGGGCGAGAAGAGAGATCCCGGCAAGCTGCTTCGCGAGGAGAAGATGCGCAAGCGCATTGCCAAAGAGCTGCCCAAGGTCACGGCCGACTTGCGCAAGGCGCTCGCCAGGTGGGAAGATGAGTATGGACGACCATTCCTTGTATTTGGCGAGAGATACTTGGATGAGCTGGAGGCTGCCGACGGGATAAGGAAGACCGGCATCCCACCAAATCGCTCCAAGACGCCATCTGGACATCCTCCCTCAGCTATCAAGGCCCCCAAATCGGTTCCCGCACGCGCTCCTCCCAAGACTATTCCTCCTAGGTCCATGACCAAGACACCCACAGCTGGTGGTACTCTCACCAAGCGCCCTCAACCCCCCGCATCCTCCACCACCAAGGGTAGCCCTTCAAGGAGCCCTTCCCGAATCCCTGCACGCGTCCCTCTCTCCAACTTGAAGCATGGAAACAACTCTCCTGAGCGACCCCGGCCAGAGTCGAGAGCCGATTCTTTCCGACAAGCTCCTGCATTGATGAGAGCGCCTCCTCCCAAGATGCGAGACCTTGTGCCTCTACCTGAGTTTGAGGCTCCCGCGAACCCTTACAAATCAGCTGGCCTAGCATCAAGCATCGTTCGACACGTTGAGCCTGAGGATGTTTACGATGACCGGCCGCGAACAGAGCGTTCCAACTCTGGTCAGTCCCAGTACAGCCAGTCTCAGTATAGCCATCCCAGCTACAGCGAGAGCCACCCAAGCTATAGCGAGGATAGCTATGACGAGCGATTTGCCACCATTCGATCACAGCCCAGCTACCGTCAACCTATTCAACCGCCACGACAGATTTCTGGCAACTCGATGACCTCGACAAACATTTCAGGGTCCGAGAACTGGGAGACGTACGACGATAACAGCGAGCCTGAACCAGACGCGTCGGACGCCTACTATGCTAAGCTACGGGCAGCTCACAGCAAGCGATTCACACCCGAGCAAGGTCATCGACCAGGAAGCAGTCAATCCAAGCGTATCCGAGGAATTCCTCCATCGGCATCGTATGGCGGACCGGTGATGATTGACCAGGATGGCAACCGCATCATCTCTGGAAGTGAGTGGACTGACGAAGACGCCTACTGAGCGTCATGCATGATATGATTCGATTGCAAAACGAATGATGCAGTAGAATGGCGTCGCCGTTCTAGACGATCGATGATGGATTCACGCAAGCTTTTCATGATGATGCGGGCATCTCGCGACGGCCTTGGGTGAGCTTAAAAAGAGCACCACGAGGACAAAACAAAGCCTGTCTTGTTACGGCGTTGGCGCATAAAAAGGACATCTCGCCTACGACTATTCAAGTCAAGACAGGCGTCTTATCATCTCTCCTTTGGACATGTTTGCTCAATACCTCTTTCGGTTCTGACTTTTATTCTCTTCTTACTGTTCATGTTACATTTCGTCGGGCCCGACGCCAGGTTCTGTATTCTTTTTCTTTCTTTCTTTCTTTTTTTTTTTTTTTTTTTTTCGAGAGCCTGTCTTTTTTGCAGCCTCCCCACTACGAGAGCGAGGCTTTGCTGATAGGAATACTCGGTTGTGTGCCCAGGTTAATGAGGGATGTGCATCGAAAGGGGGTGAGGGCTATGGAGGGAAGGGTAGGGTAGGGATGGATGGATGGAAGGCGTCCCGGATGGTTGGCGTTTAGTGTATATATGGATGGAGTGAGGTCGAGCTCCTCAGCTAGGTTCTTCAGCGATGCCAATTTCCTTGTTGCTAATTCTGAGTTGTGTATGTGATGTTTGGGATAGCTTGCGAGTGTGACATGGTGTCTTATGGCATAAACGAGCTGACGGGCTTGAGCGTCCCACGTTACAAGGAGGTCCACGGCTTGATCTAGAAACCGTTGTGTTTTGTTTGGTAATGTATCAAGCATACTCGGCACCCGTTGACATCACCAAACGGTTGGGTTTGTCTTGGTGAGATTGTGTCACTTTTACGAAGCCTCGGGTGAGACGTATGGGATTGCCTATTTAGGCAGCCTAGCGACACGCCGTTGGATGAATTCTCCGAAAGGGCTGTCTCGCGAATAAAGTGGGTGGAAAGCCAAGGTCTTGGCCTGATGGACCTCGCTGGATCTACCCTATATTTGATGATATTTGTTTTGTCGCTAATCGCTTGAAGTGGGTGTAAGCATGGCCACATGGCGGTTGAACATGGACTGGTCTATACACGTGTAAAGGTATGACCCTGTACAACGTAGAAGAGATGTATACTGAGTACGGTGTAGCGCTACGGTGACAATGAAGACCAGTCGGCTCTCACGCGAATAAGCAGTGTGTGTTCCATGGCCATGGCAGCTATTCTTGGTACAGCCTTGGCTTTCAGCCTGACAAGACGTTAACGTCACTCCCAAGCAAGTCATGTGTGTGACTCCAATAAGACACTAGAGGATACAGACAGGTGATATACCGTCGGAGCGTTCCAGAATCCGGTGAGAGTGTGTCTCGCCCGAGTCCCGGCTTGGCGAGATGATCCCCCCGGAGGTGGGGCCGCTGAAGATCGGATCTCGCCCACATCCCTGAAGCGAGGTCGTCCAGAGCAAGTTGATTATAATAGACCCTGCAGTAGCTTTGCATTTTCGGGATATTCTTGCGACCATGCCAGCTGAGTTCAATTTGTTTCAGGATCCGCTGACATTGCTAGTCAGTCTTTCCTTTCTCCTCAGCTCGCCTGCTCATTTAATTTCCCCTTCACCGTTAATAGAACAACAAGCTAGCCTTACCAGAGTGGGAAACGTCTGTTTTGGTCGACGTCCATTTTTTTCTGTGCCGTTTCTAAAAGGACGACGCCACAACTGGGTCTGGCGCAGGGGGAGCAGTTTGTTGCTTGTTTCCGTGCGACGGCTCAGGAGGGAGGTTACTCTGGATTATTACTTTTGGAGGGTTTTTGATTGGGTGATTGTGTCTGTATGATGAAGAGGTTGGATGGAAATGGAGGAAGGGGATGGTTTGACATGTCTTGACGTTAAAGAGTTCTATTAGATGCTGTCAGCGACATATCTACTGTCCTACTTTACATCGTGGCTGAGTGTCTTATTAACGTTAAAACGCGCAAGTCGTTTGCTTTACTCACCTGGCGTAGTGCAACGCCAACACTCTCAACGCTAGCTGTAGGCAATCCAGACTCTCGCCGACCAACTTCCCGCCTTCAATATTGACTAGGGTCTTTGAACCACCGCCTGGGGGTCCATCACCGTGGAGCACACACTTGCAGGCCGATCCTCCGGAATTTGAGACTTGGCGTCACGGGCGCTTGACTTTGAATAGACTTGCGGTTCGTCTTCTGTCCAATGGGATTTGTACAATTCCAAATCGGTTATCCCGTTGGGCTTGTGATGACTTCGTTGGAGGGTGATGGTTGCTGATACGATATTACATGCAGACGCGGCACGACATGGCCAGGCTCTCTCCTTTAGAGGGATTCGTCTTCAGTTCCTACGTATCAATTATCCATGGGTACGGAGTATGCTGCTGACGGCACTGACTTGTTGTTAGTGGTGATACTCGCCTTGGATATACCTGCAATGAACTCGGCAGTTCTCAACACTATCATCACCTGAATTCTCTTGGGACAATCAGGCCAGAACGGCCGTGATGGGCTCACCAGACACCAAGCTAGGGGCGCTGGTAAAGATGGACGAGGCGTCAACGCCTGGCGCCTCGACCACACTATCCGGCCGGCTCCACAACCGAGCCTTTCCTTGATCTAACAGCTCAGTTTGAGCAGGTTGTGCTAAGCCATTTTGGCATCTCTACCCAGGTTCAGAGAGCTTGTGTAAAAAAGACAGTCCCCATATGGTCAGGGGTAGGGAAACACATGGCGTCCGGGCACACACCCATGTTCGTTTTGTTTCTTCGCTTCGTCCACCATCGAAGGGGGACCCAGGGGGGCTGGAACTACCGTGCCGAGAGTTCTCGGCGTCCGGGCTTTGGATGAAGACCCAGAAGTTTGAGTATATATCAGTTGTTTCCTGTCCTTCAGTTTGAATAGGATTTTACCTGGAACTCACACTTTCTTTCTCCATCTATTCTTTTCTTTACTTTTATTAGTATCATTCTACACTCGCTATACACCTTTTCAAAGACCTTTATACACCATCGTTTATATCAACACTCACTCATATCTCAAGTTACATTCTATTCCACATTTACAAAGACTCTTTTACACGTCAACAATATGAAGCTTTCTACCATTGCGGTAGCCGCTCTCGCGGCCGCCCCTATCGCCGAGGTTGCTGCCCACCCAGGAATGGGAGACACCATCCGTGAGATCAAGCGTATCGCTGCTCGTACTTCATGGGGTAGCAGCAACACCCAGAATAACAAATGGGGTAGTTCTGGTAGCTCAAGCAATGGCGGCAGTAGCTGGAACAGCGGAGGAAGCAGCAGCAGCAGCTGGCCAAGCTCTGGTGGAAGCCAGAGCAGTGGAGGTAGCAGCTGGCCCAGCAGCGGCACCAGTGGTAGCAGCCAGTCTGGCAACGGCTGGTCCGGCGATAGCTTCAACCCCAACCAGCTCCTCGGCGATCTCCGCACACTCAGCGACAGCTCCCTCACCCGCGTCGGCAGCGACATCAAGAAGATTCTCCAGGGCAGCGGAAACCCCGAAAGCCGGGATCGCTACTTTGGAGTTCCCCCCATGAACACACCTCGCTGCAAGCGAGACACTTGCTGTGTTTGGAAGTACATCTCTGATGAGCTTCACACGCTCTTTCAGGGTGAATCTGGTCGCTGCAGCAAGTGGGCTCGTTATGCTGTTCGTATGGGTTTCCACGATGCTGGTACATGGTCTACCAAGACTGCAGCTCAGGGCGGTGGTGCTGATGGTTCCATCATCTTGGCTGGTGAGCTTAGCCGTGGTGAGAACCTTGGCCTTCAGGATATGGGTAAGAAGTACCAGGAGGTGTACACAAAGTACCACGATAACCTCGGCTTCGACCAGGTCACCTACGCCGATCTCATCCAGATGGGAGCCAACATTGCCGCCGTGACGTGCCCCCTCGGTCCTCGCGTGCGTTCCTTCGTTGGTCGTCAAGATACCAAGAAGGCCAACCCCAACAACCTCCTCCCCAACGTCAACGGCAACGCTCTCTACCTTATCAACCTCTTCAAGGACAAGACAATCGGCCCTGATGACCTCGTTGCCCTTATCGGCGCTCACACAACTTCTCAGCAGAACCACGTCAACACCGACCGTGCTGGTGATCCTCAGGACAGCACCCCCGGTGTGTGGGATGTCCTCTTTTACAAGGAGACCATCGGAACCGCCCCCGACCGTGTTTACAAGTTGCCAAGTGACGTTGTTCTCTCCAAGCACCCCCTGACCCAGCCCGCCTTTGAAGCCTTTGCCGGTGGAAACGGAGCCCAGCGTGCCTGGAACGTGGTAGGTTTAACTCTTACTTCTCCCCAATAACATCTACTGACTTTTGTAGGACTACGCCCGCGCCTACGTCCGCCTCAGTCTTCTAGGCGTCAACAACATCAACGATCTCACAGAGTGCACCAAGGTCCTACCCCAGCCCATCGACGGCTACAAGCACCGCGACGGCAGCCGATTCAGCAAGTGGCTCCAGAGCGACGACAACTCATGGGACTCGAAGAAGATTTCTCAAGAGGTTGAGAACGGATACACCATCTCGACGCCCGACAACAAGATTCCTACTAAGCGTGGACCCTGGCGCAAGTGGTGGTGATCTACAAGGTCATATCCATCATGATGCAAAGCACGGCGTTTGGGGTAGTAAGAGAAGAACAAGGGATACGGGACTTGGGCTTATACACATGCCATTTAAAGGCACAATTAATACATCTTTTTAATTCTTCTGATTCAAAGATATTCTATACTTGTTGAGCCAATCGAGAGTCATTCATGACGAGTGAGTGAATCAGTAATGAGCCTATCTCCATGGCGCCATGATTTGTGGCCGCATCTCAGGCCATCGTCCAAAGTATCTTAGGTTCCCCCATCTTTTCCTAGCCCTCTTGTTTATACTGATCGCGTCCCAGGTTTCATTGCTTGCATCTTCGAGCACCAGCTCATTGACCCTCCTCGTCACCAGGTTATAAGGCACATCGACAACGATCCTGCCTCCTCTGGGTTTCAAGACTGCCTCTATGTTGATTACGTAGAAACTGTTATTGTTGAATCTGATCCTCCATTCTTGAATCGGAGCATGTTCGTTCGTCATGTTGCACAAGTGTATCTTGTGAGGTTGAGTCACGCCCTCCACCTTCTTGCCGAACTCCAGGGCCACTATGGCAATTCGAGGTAAGAGTGCTAGATTCGGATTAAGAGGGAGAAGCTCGGCCGGGTATTCATCAGAGATCGCTGCATGGCTTTCCATGTGATCCAAGAGGCTACCTCCCCGCTCATCGCCTCCCTCCGTTGACGATACCGACTGGCCTAGAAAAGCCATCAACAGCGCGTCCCAGGTGCCATCGGGGTACTCGATATAAAGACCGCCATCCGCTCCCTTGCCATTCTCAATTGTCCATTGTCCTGTGCTTCCCTGGTTTCTGTGTACGTTGCGTATCCGGCCTTGGTCGGCTTGTCCAAAGATGTAAGCCGTGGCATTACACTTTATCGCCCTCTCGACAAGATGGCCGATGTATCTGTCCAAGGTATGACCCAAGGCGAGAGTTTCGCCAGCCTCGGGGTTGAAAATGACAGTACCGAACAAGTTGGGACCAAGGCCGGTTTCTGGCTCGACGGGGTTCTAGCCCGGTTTGAGGGCTCCAAAGGGGTTTGGTACCGTGGATAGATAGTCTTGGTGTAGCCAGAAAATGAGACCTGACTCTGGGGCAGAGCCTGATCTGTTGTTGATGATTGCTTCGTAAATTCCTGTCTTGTCCCCTTGGTCGAGCAGTATGTAGACGTGGGTGTCTATCCTGAATGGGGATGACGTGAGGCTGAAGAACTTTCCTTTCCAAACTCCAAAATTCCTGATGGGCATGGCCGATGCTGGAGATTTGCTGTTATCGGATAGATATCTGGATGTGTGCTGTTTGTTATTGGATGGCCAGATATGTGTGAATGCGCTGATGCTGTGCCTATTGTGTTGATGGTGGGTTGATGTTGATGGGAGGTTCTGGTCGACATCGGTGTAAGTGCCGGTATGTATGTAAGTATGCCTCGATATTTCCGCGATTCATGTTGGGAAGTCACTGCTGACACACTGGGCCATTATTTGGCATGCCACTGGCCAACTGGGAAGACGTTTTGCAGCACAGGAGTGCCAACGGGGGGAACACTCTCAACCTTCAGTCGTGTACAATTACCCATCTTCACTATTTTAACCCCCAATGAGCCAAATAGACAGGATGATACAGAAAAATATGAGACCCGGCTCTGATTTACGCCCAAGTAAGTCCAACATCACCCCTCAGTTGCCCCATTAACCTGCCCTCGTCTCTCCCCTCTAACCAACAAAGCAAGACTCGTACCTTCTCTCGTCCGACATACACCCGCTCCAACAGCCGCCTGAATTGCTCTAATCGCGTACGAATGCACCGTCAAAGAAATAAACTGTTTATCCCTCGCTTCTTCAAAGATCTCTTCCAGCGCCCGCTGCTTCCTCTCAATGTGCTCTCCCTTTGTCTCTGGCCCGCTTCGCTCCCTAAACCCATCATCCTCGGTGAACCCTTCTTCGATGTTGTAGTTAGGATAGTTTTCAGCTATCCAGGTGCGTGATCTTCGAAAGTCGCATGTGTGCATGGTTATGCGCTCTCGGAGAAGTTCTTTCACCATGGGTTGGAACTCTTTGGAGTGAGATGACATGAGTGAGGAAAAGACGAGATATGTTGTTTGTAAACAGCGTGCAAGGGGACTAGTGTAGAGAATCTCGGGGAGAGGTGCGCCGTCCATGTCGATGAGATTGGTCCAGAAGGTGTTGAGTTCAGTTGCTTGTTGAATGCCTACTTCAGTAAGAAAGGCGTCGAACCAAGTCTCTTTGTCGTTTCCGTCCTGAAATGATACCTTGCTCTACTTTATTGTCAGGATCTGAACCTCAAGACCATGGATCAACTCACATTCCAGGCCTCACTTCCCACCTCAGTATGGACCTTGTTGTGTACTCCAGTTCCATGTCGTGTCAGGTAGAGCAGCTTATAGCAGACATTCTCAGGGCATGTCTCATTGAGCCATCTCACATACGCCGTAAGCCGAGCCCAGTCGCGCTTATCCGAAGCGTTGGGATCGTCGGAGGGATACTTCTGACCTGGGATGAGACCCAGACTAGGCTGAGTGGTGACCTTGCCTTGAGGATACTGATGGGCGATATCCGCAATCTCAACAAAGATGCCGGGCTCGGCCTTGAAAGTCCAGGTGGTCATGCCTTGAGCGGGCAGTATCTCGAGTGGTGTGTTGAGTCAAAGTAGGTCACTGCTAGCATATCATGGTGTTTGACTCAGATAATGACGTAGTTGTTCCGGGCAAAATTGTCACCAGATTCGGACCCGGAAATGCGGAGCTTCCGATCTGAGCGGCATCGGAGCTCCGGTTGGCTTCGGGGAAGGCCAACAATACTTTTGTTCAAGGAAAACTTTATTGTTTCTTCTGTTGTATAGAGAACTCTAATTTTGACTTGTAGTCTATATTAAATTAAAGATAATAATACACCGTTCTCAAGATAAATATACGGTGCTCTATGGATCGCCGTAGTATAGATTTGGTCTCATTCGATTTTCCAAGCATGATGTTTAAAGTTAAGCCGACCAAAACAACGACCAAAGCCTGAATGTGGGCATGCAAGGTGGCCGAGGATAGGATACATGCCGCCGAAGAACTTCAGGGTATCATTCCCGAGAGTAGAATAATGTTTGGCCTTTTCCTTGGGACCTTGAGTTTCCCTCTAGTTTATCTTGTGCTTCGGAAAGGACTCGCTTTCGTATGATTAGGCCAATCTGGGCATTATAATAGTAAACAGTACACTTACGAGTTCTTTTCTAAACATCATCAGGTTTCACAAACTTGATCTTTTCCTCCATTCCATTAAAGGAATATCCACTCCCTTGATCCCGAGCATGATGGATTGGAACATGGCAACTGGCAAGGGCCATAATAGCCGCCCCGGCCAGTTTTCTCAACATTTGGTCCCTTTTTTTGTCAGATAATTCAATTTTTATTATGATCGATCTGATAGTGCCATATCTGCAAATCAAGTTTTCTCCGTGATGGAGAATTGTGAAAAGTGTGGATTCGATAAAGGTATTACCTAAAGCAACTAACTCTCTTATCTTTACAGCAGAAGCATCTGCTCCTGGTCAACACATCGGATACGCTACCTCTTGGGCAGCGTGAGACTCCGGATCCTCCCCTAATGTCCCCGTCGGCGTCTCATTTTCTCCTATCACCTGCAATGGCCACTGTATCAACTCCTCCCACCGTGTTCCAACCACTTTTGTCACCACTACCTTTATCAGCGCGTTCGTCCAGCCTTGAAGAAACCAGTACTTTGGCTCTCTCGAGTGCAACAACACACAGTAGTACGAGAGAATCACCAGGGCCAGTGGCTCGCAACTTCTCAAGAGTGATAGAAACGTGTTGGAGAGTCCCATTGGCCAGGCAAAGATGACCCTCAGCTCGGGTGTTGGCGCAGACTTGGGGCTGCCGATGACCATCGAGATGGTTTCAATAAACCCGGCGATGGTGTCTACACAGAGCTGTCCATCTTCGGTGTCGAGCAAGGGTAATTGGTCTTGTACAGCTGGTAGGAGATCTCCTAGCTTGGAAGCCACCGTCTCAAGACGGCCAACGTTCTCAAAGGGTGGACAATCGCATCCGCTAAGTAAACCCTTCAAGGGCCCGTTCCGTAACTCCTCACCAGATGAGCGGAGGAGAATGTTCATACCGCGGATGAGGATGAATATGTCGACTAGGCCATCGATGGCACGGAATGACTCTTGATACCTATCACAGCTAGGATAGGTACCGAAAGCGCTTATGGCGACGAATATCGAAGTTGCATACATGGCGTGGAATTCGTTCGACGGTAGAGGTTTTGCCAAGAGCGAGTTCATGGTGCTAATAGCTACACTTTGGTGCTGTGAGGCTTGAATGAGATATTTGTTTCGAGACTCTGGTTTCAGAAACGCTAGGTGGAGGGCGGAGAAGGCGAGAAGTTGATGGAGGAGAAAGGGATGGGAGAATCCTTCCCTTGGGACATCGTTTTGAAGCACGTTATATGCATGACAGCATGGTGAGTACAAAGACCGATGAGCGTTGGCTGTGTAGTGATGTGTGAGTTCAATATCTGATACCCAACCTGGATCTTGTGAGTTGTTTGCAGCTTCGAACTGAAAGTGTGAAAAACATGAAAACAAGTCTGACGTAGGCGGTGTATTCTGCTCCTTGCTCCTCTCAGAAGAAGACCTAGAAGAAGACGGTTGCTAGCTTGTCAGCACTTTAGATCTGCATGAAAAGGAGCATCTAACCCACCTGTCTAGCCGGCACACGGTCTCGCCCCGATGGGACTTCAGGGGTAACAGAGCCTGACCCCTCGAGGCTGCAGGGCACGCCGTGTCTGCAACACGCAGTGCAGGGGACCTTTTCGTCACACTGAGGACCAATTAGTGGGACATTTTCACCTCAGGGGAGAACTACCAACCTTGACTCTTCTCTGTTTACACCGTAAACAACCCTTACGGGATTTCTTATATCCGAGGCGCTTCATGATTGATGTGATGTGGGATATGTGATGTCAAAAAGAGCGGGCGTTATGCAAGTCCTAGTCCCGGGAGTGTTGATATCTTGGCTACAGAGTCAAAAAAAAGCTTCTCTGAACCCCCCTCTTCCCCATAGCCTCTGAAACCGTTTTCGTAACACACACAACAGAAGCCACAGTTGATGACGCGGCGTGATCTTGTTGTCGGCCGTTGGAGAACGGGCAAGTCCCGACAGACCCGACGAGATGAGATCCAAAGACCCTTGCTAGTGTTACTAAGCCGCATGCGACGTTAGTGATTGCTTCAAGGGAGAGATCTGACCAATCATGTCGAGATGCGATAACGAGGGAGCGGTTACTGTGGAGGCCAAGCCTCAACCGTGCACAAGCTTGATCCAGCCCTTCAAGGCCTTTTCGTATTAACCAATATCAACCTTGTCTCTTTGTTCAATCGCATCAGTTTCCGATAACGAGACAGCCCCATTTTCAAGGCTGAGCCTCCAAAGCTTCTTTTTCATACATGGTTATCTAGCTGAAACAGAGTTAGATCACGGCTGATATAGACAAATCCGATAAACGACGTGCATTTTTTTCTGAAATTAAAGCCATTAAGGTTACTTCTTTAGTGACAGTCTTGTTCGTGTTGCTTACGTGGAGAGGTTACGATTGCGATGCTCGTTTTCGCTTCTCTCCTTTATTCGCGAGATGTGAATGTCAAGATGTTGACTTGAAAGCATTTAAGACTGGACAATCTTCCCCATGGATAAACAACAAGATTCAAACAGTCAGCTTTGATTTTGACACACAAAAACAGCAACAAACCATCTACAGGAAATCAAACATCGAATCGACAACATGGCCAATGACTATTACAAGTATGACCCGTCTGTGGCTGCCGCCATCATCTTCATTGTCGCCTTTGGGATATCCGGCTTCTACCATGCTTATCAGGTGGCACGCCTGAGGTCGTGGTACTTTATCCCTTTTGTCATTGGTTGTGCCGGTAAGATCTCGAAAGAACATCCATATTTGCCTGGCAAACACCTAATCTTGAATGTACAGTCGAGGCAATCGGATACGGAGGAAGAGCAATCAACGCAAGCGAAGACTCTGGACAATGGTCCAAGGGTCCCTACATCATCCAGGCTCTTCTTTTGCTTCTAGGTCCCCCATTCTACGCCGCTTCGATTTACATGGTCCTCGGTCGACTCATCCGACTCCTCGAAGCCGATAAATACTCCATGGTCAGACTCAAGTGGCTCACAAAGATCTTTTTGTTTGGCGATATAGTCTCCATCCTTGCTCAGGGCATGGGTAAGTGCGAGATGAATAACTAGAGAATCAACGAGGCTAATATTGGTGCAGGTGGTGGTATGCTCGCAGGAGCCGATACTAAATCAGCCCGTGATAGGGGACAGACAATCATCATTGTCGGTCTTTTTGTCCAACTTATCTTCTTTGGCTTCTTCGGGATTGTCGCCATCGTCTTCCACCGTCGAATCCACAACGAACCAACATCAGCCAGTCTCAAGATTCACTCCCCGTGGCAGAAGCTCCTCATCGCCCTTTACGTGACCAGCGCCCTCATCATGGTTCGATCCATCTTCAGGGTTATTGAGTATGTCATGGGCGAGGACGGAGAGCTCATGGCCAAAGAGGCATACATCTACGTCTTTGATGCGACGCTTATGCTCATCGTCTCGGTCATCTTTAACGTGTTCCATCCGTCTGCTATCATCAACAAGCAGAGCATGCAGCGCCTCTACAACACGGATTCCGAGAACCAGCTCCAGTCTATGAGCCGATGATCGGTATTAGACCTGTGGTGGTTTGCCAAGTTTTATGGGGGTTGCGCATTGAGAGCGCTTTGGTTTGTTGCTTTGTTGCGCAGTTTGGCTCTTTGAGAAGTCGGCGTACTAATAACGGGGATTAAGGATTTCGGATAGAATGTTAAGAACGAACAGAGGATGGGACGTGCTGGATGGACACACTGCTTTTACATAGACTGGATTTCCTTTGTTAGGCCTTTGAATGAGTATCAAATAAAGACATTCATTTACACCGACTTCCGACCATCACAAATCCACTCCGTCTGCCGGGACCCAGGTATTCGCCCGTTCTAACCACGCTTGTTGTTCTCAGCTCTTTGCAAAGGTGAAAATCCCCGAGCTTAGAACGCTTGATTTGAAATCAAGTCATGTTCTACCTGGAATCACAGACGTCAAGAGTCATTTGGTCTATTCCAAGGTGGTATCTCGTGCTTATCTTATACCTTGCTTGATATTGTGGAGGTGCGGATCGGGTGCTAATGGATGCTTCGGCCGACCGGTTCATCGGACCATCCGATTAACAACCACAACACCGTCTGTGCGTGTAGTTGCCTTGTTATATCTTGCATGGCGTGTCTATTAACAAGCATGATGTATGAATATATAAACCCACCTCATCTTGCAAACAATTCAATCTCCAATCCACACTTCACTCCCACACCTCAACACACACTTACACAACCCACCAAACAACAATCATCATGCCTTCCTACGCCATCACAGGAGCCTCCAAGGGCATCGGCTCCGAGTTCGTCCGCCAACTTTCCCAAGACCCCTCAAACACCGTCTTCGCCATCGTCCGCGACCCGGAACTCCCCAAGCTCAAGTCTCTCGCCGAGCCTAGCAACGTCCACCTCATCAAAGGCGACGTCACAGACCCTGCATCCATTCTCTCTGCCGCATCCCGCGTCTCAGAGCTCAGCGACGGAAAGCTCGACGTGCTCATCCACAACTCCAACGCCAATGATATGGAAACCATTGCGCACTCGCCGTCCCAGGTTCCCTTTGACGTTGATGCCACGAAAAAGTTTTTCGATCTTTCTTTCCAAACTGCCATCTACGGCGGTCTATGGACGACAAACGCCTTTCTTCCCCTCATTGAGAAGGGAACTGAGAAGAAGATTGTTCACATCTCGAGTGGAATGGCTGATATCGACCTCATCCGAAAGGCAGGCATCCCCTATGCCCTCGCCTACGCGGTTGGCAAGGCGGGCATGAACGTTCAGATTGCCAAGTACGCCGCCGAGCTTGCCCCCAAGAGAATCAAGACGCTTTCCCTGAGCCCCGGATGGGTCGACACATATGAGGGACCCTGTAAGCCTGACATCCCCCCTGCTACTTTTTGATCAAATGCTCATCTGACTCTTTTTATTAGTGCCAAAGCCTGTAGAGGTGATCCAAGCCGACGAGGATTTGAAGGTCAGGTTTCTCAAGGTTGATCCAACCCTCAAAGAAAAGATCACTCCAAAGAAGAGTGTCGAGATGCAGCTTCAGGTTATTGCGAATCTGAACGAGGAGACGAGTGGCTCGTTTATGAGCCACCGAGGGCTCGTTGGCCAATACTAGTGGATACAGAAGCATCGCGTAAAGGCACGAATCACAAAGAGGCCAGTTTAGGTCACTCTATAGACGGAGGAGCTAGAAGGATATTGGTATGATTATTCGATAGTGTATTGATCAGCATATATACATGTGCATTCACTAGGCCCCTTCATACCTCCCAAACCCTTTCATAACCTCGTTCCACCAAACCTGATCGAAAACCTGGTTATGGGTGAGGAGTGGAACATCTGCCATCTCTTGTCTCAAGTCAACACCCCCCTCCCATAAGTTGTCGTCGCTCTGCTCAACCACTAAATCCTCGCCCACCTCCCACGGATCAACACCTGTAGAGTCCTTGATGCGCTTGTCGTAGCACTTGGCAAACAGCTTGACCCTAGAGTGAAACACGTTGAACAGCTCCAGCTCCTTGTCCGCCTGGGGAACGTTTCTCGCCGTCTTCTCCAGCCTATTCCTCACCTCCGAGATGAGCTTGAGAAAATTGCCCTCGGCAAGGATACCTCGCACCGCTGCTTGGTTCACCGGTTGATCCTTCTCGCCTAGGAGAGACTGGATAAGCGCCCAGGTGGACTTGGCTAGAATCTCAAAAGTCACCCAGACCCGGTCCAGCGTGACAAAAGTGGTTTGTCGAACCTCTGCCTCTGGGGTGTTGATCAAGTTTTCGATTATTGATCTGCTTAGTTTGAGAGCTCTCCATAGCATGGTGCTTCTTCTGGCAGCCGTACTTTCGGAAGCCCAGAGACTATCTACGAGGCAAAACCGCAAGGTGGACAGCTCTGCACATTCGATTTCCATTTGTAGAAGACGCTCTGGGTCGCAATTAGTATATTTGAGTGAACGGATTAGGGTACTAACTCACCAACAGGCTTGGGGGAGCCAACGAGAACTGTTGCTACTGAGCTCTTCAGCCCCTCTAGCTCACGAGTGTATCTGATACTAAAGATTTGGGTAAGAACTTCAGCCCCGGCAGATTGATACACGGTCTTGTGCGCGTGGTGATCATCATCCACTCTGCTCATGAATGACTGTAAGCGAACAAGATGCCCAGCCCACGGGTCACTCGAGCATGAGGTTGAAGCTTCCAGCTCCCGAGAACAATCATCCACCTGCTTGCTGTGCGAGAGACCGACTGGCTTGTTCAGCATCAGCCTCAGGCTTTGGCGCACGATGAGTTAATCCTTTGGTCGAGCAGAGTAAAGCGTACTGACCTTCCAGAGAGCCAAAATGTCCCGAGGACAGCATGTTGCTCCTCCGCCGTCAAACCTGTCTTCTTGCCTAGGTCCAAGTCGTACACTAAAGTAGTGCATAATTGCACGAACATGACAGCCTCCCTCTTGCACATATGTAGAGGATGGCGATACCACGCAGCATATACAAGAAGTCCCTGTAAGAGATCCAAACTTCTCTCGGCGTTTCGGATGATCTTTGAAGTGATCTGGTCCATGATCTCGTTGTATATACGTTTGCGAAGAGGGTGTTGAAAGTCCATGGTGACTCCAAGGATACAAAGGCAGAGAAAGGGGTTGTGGGCATGAAGATCGACAGCCGACTTTTCAAGCTCGACGACAACAAATGGGAACTTTGCCATCCAGTTGGACTTGAAGTCGTTTATAAGAGATTCAGCCTCATTCGTGCCAATCAGCTCGTCTAACACGGTAACTGGTGGTTCATAAGGGGTAGCGTCTTGAGTGTCTACCACAAGTTCATCCAAGGGATAGTCTTCAACTGCACCACCCGAAGATACAGTAGAGGTTGAAGCAGTGCCAGTCTGGGGCTCGTTCTGTTTGGTCAAGTGTGAGATCTGAGCCATGAGACCATCAATCTTGCTCTCGAGAGCTTCCACCCGACTATTTCGAGTCAGAATTACATATCCTAATCACGGGATATAAAAAACATACCCTGTAACTCTTTGTTTTCGTCTCCTTTCGGGCATATTCTGATACTCGCAGTGCTTACCCAAACGGGAGCACCGCTCACACCGGCCATTGGCATGAGGTGTGCATTTCAGCTTAGCCGATGTGCATGATACGCAAGCGCGACGCTTGGCGATCGAATCAGGAGCCATTGGGTCCTCTCTCTTTCTGGTAAAGCAGCAAAAGATGGAGGTGAAGTTGCACCCGTCGGCCGATCGAAGTAATGAAGTGATCGGGTCGGGTTGTAGAGGGTCCGACCCGAGCCGTGCTTGATATGTCAGCGCTTACATCCTCCCTATTGGTTAGATTAATTGCCGACCCAGTGTAAGCAGACGATATCGGCTCGTCGGAGCATCCGAAGGCCGATACGGATCCGTGTATCATGACACCAGACCGACTCTCAAGACACTCAATTTGCTATCCATATGATTTTGTTTGAGACTGAAATAGTAATAATACGTAGTCGCTTGAATTATACCCGAACGCAAACTTGTAACTCCCACCCGCAGTTTTACGCAGACTCACCCGCCCATACACAAAGCTTCTGTCGAGCAAATCACCTTGCCAAACACCAGCCACGACTTTCAAGCCCAGCTCTAAGCAAGCTCAACAGGCTCATTCTTAGGTCCGTTACCAGCAAGCTCCTGAGGTTTATCCTTGACCTCAACCTCATGAACAGCAAGAGCAGCATTTGACGGAGTGTCAGAGTACGGTGTGCCAGCCTGCTGGCCAGGCTGCAGAACTTCTTTGTTGCTGTTGTCATCGCGAGGTGTCGCTTCGTACTCGGGAGGGCTATCCTGACCCTTCTTCTTTCTCCTCATCCGGAGGAAGAGAAGAATCGCCACAGCAAAGAGAGCAATGGCGGCAACACCACCAACCACACCGCCAACAATGGCACCAGTGTTGGTCCCTGAACCGCCAGAATCCTTGGACTCTGTGGCGGATGGGGAAAAAACCTTGGTAGCTGTGCCATCACTGCCTTCGACTGTTGACTCGGCCTTGTCCTGTTGATTGAAGAGAATGCTGACTTGGTCACCACTCAAGGTGAAGAATTCCCTGCCCGTTTCACCCTTGTACGTGAGAGCGGCACTCATCATAGTCGTGATATCGACATCGTTGCACGCGTAATCGATCGTATTTCCTTCCCAAGAGATGGTATTGCAGTATGGGGCGTCCTTCCCTGTGCTGTAACTTGTTAGTCAAAACATTGTCCATGATGAAGCTTTTTAAGTGTGAGAGAGAGCACTCGCCATTTCAAGATGAGGTTGTCAACCTCGCATCCGTCTGTGCACTTTTTCGAAGTAAAGTACTCGGCCGAGTTGTAGCATGTCGAAACCCATTGGCATGATGTTTCGCCGCAGCAGATGACTCGGTTGTGCGATGGTGTCTGTTGAGAAGCTGCCGGGAAGAAGTAGCAATAGTCATCGTTTGGACAGCCAAGGCTGGCACCAGGACGCTCAGAGACGAATCCGCAGATGCCGTCCGGTGCCCTAGTGACTGTCATGTCTTCCCATTGTCGTGGGTGAAGATCTTCCAGTGAAGGAGCAGGAGTCTGCATTGAGCCATAGTCGTTTATCAAGCCCATGATGTCGGTCGACGTGATGGCAGGAATTGAGTCGTGGATATTAAGTCACAAGTTGTCAAGATTGAGTACAACCAGGTGTCAGGTATCAGACAATCCTGATGTTCAAGGTGAGAAGCGAGAAGCTCAAGAGATGACGTGATGATATTGAGTGTTGAGGGTGTAATACGACTGTGGACGAACCACACAAACTCGCAGAAAAAGAAGAATCAAGCCCTCATCAGCACCACAGACAATTCAACAGCAAGAAGAAAAACGAGGGCAGAAAAAAGAGTATAAAAAGGTTCCAGAAATATGAGCAGTCCCATCCACCTAGCCAGCACAGCCAGCCACTCCCTGAACCAACGGATCCTTCACCTCCCGGAAAACCAGACCACCCCATGCAGCATAGCCCTATAAGGCTCCAGACAGACAGATTTGATACGGCGACATGTCGGAGCTGAGCATGCATGCCTCCATCGCGACGCCCGAACCCTTGTTGTTGTGATTACCCTTTTAGGTTGAATTCTGCGCTCAGGATCAAACCAACATCAGCCAACCGACGAATCAGCTTTGCGTATGCAGGGTGCAAGGCAGAACGTCGCCTTGATCAATTGGACGCCGTAAGATATTCTCTGCTAGAGATGAAACTGGTGCTTATGCTTGCTAGCTTGGCATGCCATCCTCTCGTGTTTAGTTCTTGGGAGCTGAAAATGTTTGACCATTAATGCTCGCAAAAGTTCCACTCATTGCGTCGTATCTCGTTCTCGGTTGCCTCTTGGATTACACTCCGCTCAGCCATGAGCTCCTCTCGAATCTTCTTGGCATCTGTCAGGGTGATGGGGAAACCCATGTTGTTGATAACCATCTCTGTCACCTCTGGGGGCAGCTTGCCTAGTCTGTCTCCGGGTATTGTCTCCTCGCTCCACCAATGCTTCTGCTGAGGTGGCACATTGGCTGTCGAGATGATGGGCATGACAGGGTCAATGAGAAACAGAGCCAGGATCTTGCGGTGGCCAGGTCGTGTTTTGTCAGCTAGCTCAAAGGGGCTGACGTGGTGTTGGTATACGTTGGGGAAGAAGAGCATCCGGTCCTGGCGAGTGAGTACACTTCCAATGTTCTGCACGGTGTCTCTATGCGAGTCAATGTCAAATGTGCGCATTATAGCATTATGATCGTCCTGTTCGTAGCTGAGCTCCATCGAGAGATCTTCCGCATCGGCAATCGTGCGAAAGTCGAGTTGACAGTCAGTAATGTTGTCGCAGTCATAGTAGTAGAGAGCGGTTGCGCAAATGTGCTCATTCAACTGACCCTCAATGTGCCAAGAGCCACCGTCGTACTTGGGCTTCTCGGGGGTGAGGTGGATGTTGGCAAGCTTGACAATGACCTGGATGCGAGATTTGCCTCCAAAGAACTTGGAGGTTTTCACGTCGCTGGTCTTGAGCTTGAAGAGATCCTCCAAATCTTTCTTGGGCTGAGGCTGATAGACCGGATGTTTAGAGTTGAACCATTCTTTGTCAAGCCTCTGACGCTCTGAACCTTCGTACCAATCCTCGTCTTCTTCATCCTCTTCCCGGGGCTGCTCGCCTTCGTTTACCGGTCGCTTCGCAAGGGCGCAATAAGAATCGCTGCATTCATCAGCCTGGCAGTCGGTGCCGACGCGGGTCGCCTCAACACGTTGAACTTGATATTCATCATGCCATTTGTGGATGACGTCCCAGGCAGGTAGAGATTTTGCAATGATTTGTTCGATGATGGGGTAGAGAGCAGCATGCTGAACTGGGTGGAGGTTGTTGATGTAGCTGTCAATCCGTGGGTGCTCGCCGGTCAAATCAATGTCACAGGGAAGCCATTGAAAGCGAGTTGAGGAGATAGCAGTCGGGTGACTGCGACGGCCGTACCTGGGTTCGGGCACTGGCTTGGACGGCAGCTCAGGGAGCACATCACCCGTACCACAATGCTCGAGGCAATTCTCGACGTTGATGCGCTTGTTGGGGAGAACGTGCGAGCGACCATAAACAAGGGGCCAAAGTGAAGGATGAACAAGGTCAAGGACTTTTTCGTCACTTCCAGGATGCCAGTCCTTGTGCTTGTCGGGAACGTTTTCAAGAGGAGCGACAGCAGCCTTGAGAGCCTCTCGGAGATCCTCAGGGATGAGCTTATCGGACTTGATGGCGGCTGAGCTATAGTCCATGACGGGGATGAGACCCGTCTCTTGATAGAACTTGGCCTTTTCACGCAGCTCCAGAATACACTGCCATAATTGTCAGCCATGTCCACCATCTTTCAATATCAATTCCAGCACTTACAGCATCAGCCATTGCCTCGGAAAAACTAGCATGCTCATGAAACTCGGCCCAAGGCATCTCAAGAACCTCCTTGGCCCATCTTGCAGAAATCTCAGGGTCCTGGACCTTGACCCACCACTCTGGCTTGTTGGTGATGTCCTCAATGAACTTGAGCATGCATTTCTCGCGGATGGTGAGAGTAATAGCACTAAAACCATAGTCACTCAAAAGACCTGGAAAGCGGCCTACAGGTTTGTAGCTCTGAGGCAGTCCAAGGCCAATGACGGCAATCTTCTCGTTGCTGGACATGATGAAATGTGGCAATGGGAGTTCAATTGATGAATTTGATTGAATTGATTAGAGAAGAATCGACCAGCAAAGGTGTCTTTTTATACAAACTCCAGAGATGTCGTTGAGAGGCGTCGAAACGCGGTGAGTGCTGGAGGATTCCGACCAACAAGGCACCAGCGTCCACTCAGAGTTCAGCTCAAGCCCCGGCTATGGCTGTGAGGCCCACCGGGCTTGCTCGGCGCTTGCCAGAAGCAGGAGCGGCGTCACCATGAAGTTGAGAAGAGAGATTAGGCATGCGGAGCGCGACGGGAGTTCACGGCTGAGCGTGGTGGACGCGATGAGGTCTTCACGCGAATCACGCGAAGTCACGTTACCAGCCAAGCCCGCTGCTGCCTCTGGGGCAAGGCAGCAACTCGGCTCTTGTCTCCATAGGTATGTACCTAGTAGCCCTTGATGACTCGGCCCAGGGATCTCACAGATGGGGAAAGCTTGAGCTTGCTACGGATGGAACATGGCAATGTCGGTGAACAACTCAAACATCCATGCATATTTCGCTCAGCGGACAACTAATTCCAGCTTCATCACGGCACATTGTTCCTCCGACCCGCCAAGCCTCCTCAGCAGGTTTTCCGCTTGGACAAATGGGACGAGATCAAATGCATTATTACCTTGCCTCGGGATCTTTTACGTGACCTCGTGTTGGTCATGTCACAATGTGTTGGCTCGCTTCCCCAGGTTTTTTTTTTACTCCTCGCGGCTCTTATCACGGGAATGAGATGCGCCGATGAGATACAGGAGATGTTGTGGGCCCGAGGCTCAAGGAGTGTTTTCCGGGGGGCGTCAATCATATGTTGAGCTATTGCCCGTTGTGGTGATTTTAATGAGAGACTTGTTTTTTTACTCGGGACTAGATGCCGATGATGAGAGCCCTTGAGGCTCTTAGATCTTGTATCTGTTGCTCAATAATGTTGCTCATAAATCCTGTGTGAATGGCTTCCCTCTCAACAAACTCATCATTTACACAGCCGGGAAATCCTCGTCCCAAAAGGGGATAAACACCATTCCCTTGAGCAACTGCCTTGACTTTTGACCCCCCCTTGTACCTCGGTTTCTGCCCTGGCTCATCTCATTTTCTCCTCGTTACCGACCTTGCACCCCACGCTTGAACGAATCATATCCACAAGCCTACCGAGGCACGGCGCGGCTTTTTTTTTTTTCTCAATGCTCTCTCGTAAAGTCTGGACGGGCCGGTGCGGCCTCGGCCACTTCTGCGATCTTTTTTATCAGCTCTCCTTCGGCCGGACCCTCCCACCCAATTTATCAATCAGTGGATGAGGTCAGGTCCCTCCACCCCCCACGACCTCTACCAAGTTAGTGCATGTACAGTAACTGTACAGAGTACCAAGCCAGGTTCTTGGGACCACTAGCACTGCTACCGTCGAAACAATTACGGATTTGTTTTTTTTGTATGAGGCCATTGATTCCTCCTTGAACCCTATTGTGTCATTTTTCTCTCCTTTCACTTTCCCTTCACCTTCGATGCTCACCGTGAGCTTCTCTTTTCCAAAACATCCGCCGCCATGACAGAGACCACCGTCGAGTCCCCCGCCGAGGCCATCGCCATTCCTTCGGCGGAGCCCGTTGTCGCCGATGCACCTCCGGTAGCCGACCCCGTTGTTGAGAAGAAGGCCAACGGTAAAGCCACAACACCCAAAGCCGCCGCCTCGAGCCCTCTCAACCGTCTCGCCGCGACGCCCTCGGCCATCGATGATGTTATACGACATATCCATCGCGCCATCCGCACGCGCGGCGGCACCGACTGCGTCCTGCTCTTCACCACCTATTCTGCTCGTCTCGTCGGTGCCCTTCTGAACCTCCTGGGCCGGACTACTCTCCGCCACTCGGCCCGTAAGCTGGTCGAGCTGGCTTTCAAGCTGCCGCCCTCGAGCACCGTTGTTCTGTCCACCGCGACCGCGCCGCCGCTGGCCACCCTTGCGCTCAACCTCTCGAAGCGCATCCAGGGTTTCACCGACATGCTGGGCGAATGGCGCACCATGAACCGTCTATGGGGTATCTTTGCCACATACCTGGGGCTTAGAGACCTCATCCTGCGCATTCGAGGCAAGAAGTTCGACGAGAACGGTGAAAAGGTGCCTCCTCCTAGCCGATTCAACACCATTATCGAGCTTATACAGTACACACTCCTCATCGGATACCACTTTGGCGAGGCCACTTGGCTGTTGACCGCCAAGGGCGCGACCAACCTGTCGCAAAAGACGGGTGGCAAGCTTGCCATCTGGGGCGCGCGTTCGTGGAGTACCTGGGTCTTCCTGGAGCTGTTCCGTTTGCTGGTCGAACGCGCGCGCAGGACACCCACCGGCGATGTCGCCGCCGAGGAGGAGTGGCAGACCAACTGGAAGGCTGACTTTGTGGGAACTCTGCCCTGGGCTCCCCTGTCGGTTCATTGGAGCACCGAGGGCGGTCTGCTCCCCGAGCTTGCCATTGCCGCTCTCGCGACTTGGCCCGCGACCGTCAACATCAAGAACCTGTGGCGCCAGACTGCCTAAATGGGCGGTCGAATTTTGCAAATAACAAAGTGGCATCACGAACAACGAGAATAAAGCACTGGCACGGTGGTGTGTCAGGAAAGAGAAGGATCACCACACTAGACTTGACTTCTGGAGCTGGGCAAATTGTCGGCATTGGCGCTTCAGGGGTAGCAACAGAGAGCACTCGAAGGGATCGGTTGACTTTTCATCTGGAAAAATGGCGAAGACACATACCGCCGTTAGGTCATGACGCGATACTGGGGGTCATCATATGGAGGGTATTATATATATAAATGGGCGCTTAGAGATACCTCCTCGGTAGAATAAACCTATGATTTCTTGTACTTGTGAGTTGAGCAGCCAAACATCAAGACATGTCCTCCTCTAGACACATCTCCCGCTCACATGGGCAACCTCATAATCTCCTCCTTTGTCCAATACCTCCTCATATTCTCCGCTCCTAGCGTCTTGACCTCCTCGTCTAGATGCTTCCACAACACTTCTCCCCATCCCTCCATCTTTTCCTTGAGCACGTCCATCTCAAAGTCGACCTCGCCGGCCCTGCACTGCCGCAAGTACTCTGCAAAGACATCAAGCCCGGCGTGGATCTGCTTGTGCTGGCGTAGCAGCTCAGCCCGCCCACCACGGAACTCGGGCATCTTCTTGGCTAGCACAGGAAACACGTACGTCTCCTCGATGCCGTGGTGCGCCGTGAGGTGATCGGCAAACTGGATACCCTCAAGGATGAATTGCTTAAGCGACATGCCCTGTGGCCGCTTGTTCGTTGTACATGCTCCCCAGAGTAGGTTCCATGATCGGCGGAAATGGTCATGCTGGGGGGTGTTAGTTGTATTTTAACATGCTTAGAAACTCGTCTCACAAAGTAGTCCATCTTCTCAGCAAGACGGTTATAAATCTTAAAGTCCCGGTCCGATAGAGGCGGTAGCTCCTCTACCTGTGTCTCTGTCTTTTCCTCTGCAGCCTTTGTCGGCTCCTCGGGGGTGGGGTTTGATGTCGACATTGCTCCTTGGTGATATCTTCGTAACAGCAAAGAAGGTACAATAAATCTCGTCTTGGCAGGTTTAACAAATTTCGATAGAGCAAAAGAAGTAACAAGTCGTCCTGTTTGTCTTTTGAATATGTTCTCGTAGTTTGGTCTTACACGATATCGCTGTAGCATCAGCCTCATCGCCGACACAACTATGCGAGAAAAAACTCGAGAAAAAAGAGACCCAGGGACTGGATCTCACTAAAAAGGACCCAAGGCAAGACTCCGCAACGCCCTCCCTCTCAAAGAACCGTGATCTCCCCGGACCCTTCGCCTCCTTGAGCCACTCAGGAGCCGCCCATTGCCATTGGAAATAGCTGACTGAGCCCGACTACCCGCGCGCCAACTGAGTAATCTCCGGGTCGTCGCCGCTCGGGACGCTCAACTCGGTGCGCTTGGCAAAGTCCGAGATGCGCAGGTTCGGGGACTTTTAGATGGACGGTTGCATTCCAGTTCCTATCTGGACCTTGACAAAGTATTTATCTGACTCGTAAGGCTCCTGGTACTTAGTTATCCATGTCGCCGTCTGTGCACTACATACTGCAGCGGCGTGGCATTTCCGAGTGCTCGGCAAGAAGACCGACCTCATCTCGCTCTTCATTCCAAAGTCAGGATCGAGTCTAACAAGATTAGAACGCGCTTATCTTGCTTTAAGCTTTGTTATAGCCGCTGATCGGTCCTAGCTGGAACCATAGCATGTTTGTGGTGGAGTGCTATGGATGGCCACCTTCAGACACTTACTTGATAGCTAGGCATCTCTCTACTAACTACTTCTACAAAGACGTTGGTACCAGAGTCAATATCATCTCATAGAGCGGCCTACTTATCCTGTACCTTCTATTGTTTGTATTGTTTAGTCTTGATAGGATGCCAAACCCTGGTCAACTCTTTACATCCAAGAGACTGGCCCAGCTCACAACTCTGATATTGCCAACCTCATAACCATGGGCAAGTTCGTACCACATCACTCAGCCTTGCACAGCTTAAAACATCATTCATAGGAGAGTAGCCAACCAGATGCATTCAGTTCATGGCATTGTTGCCTACACACTATCTCTCTTCCATCCAATCTCAAATGGTTCGATAGTCCCGCCAACTTTTCACAACATAGCACAAGCATGAGACTGACGAGTTCTATGGATCCTTATTCCGTTTCGACCTAATGACACGTAGCGAGTGCTCCCGCATCCTCGCCCCTTTTCATTAAAAGCAACCATCCCATGCAAAATGCAAACGATCAAGACGCCTCATCTCGTTCATTCTTCCCATCTTAACCTCGGACAGCCGCACCCAGCGCGCCACCCGTGAACTGGGTTCCACCAGCTTGTCGCTGCGTGTTGCCGCCCGTTCGTGCTCCTCCTCGGCCCTGTCCTCCTCCCGTCCTTCGTCCTCCTCGGCCTCGGCCGCCTTGTCGCTCAAAGGCGTTTGAGGTGCCCTGTGTTCGCTGCTCCAGAGTTCGCTCGTTGGTCTCGATGAGTGCGCTGGCCTTGTCTGACAGGGCAAGAGCCAGGGACTGGAGACGGCTGAGCTCGACACCCTTGCGGAAGATGATAGTAGAGGTGACCTGGTCAAGGGAGGCGGAAAGCTCCTCGTGGCTGATCATCTTGCTGACAACGGCCGAAATCTTGGTAAGATCGAGCTCAAACATGGCGCTGAGGGTCTCGATAGAGAGGGTGTCGTAGAAGGGGGCGTAGGTGAAGAGGTAGGTTCGCAGACCCTCCTCCTGGATCTGCTTGGAGAGCATGGTCTTGATCTCCTCGGCACTCGGCATGAGGTCCCAGATCTTGATGCTGTGGATGAAGGTGATTGACTTCTTCCACTCACCAGCAGCCAGAGCCTTGGACGCCTGCATCACATGGTCTCGTGTGTTCTCGGGAGGACCAGTGAAGATTTGCCTCTCGTGGTACTCGAGCATGCGGCGGTAGGTCTTGCTGATGACTCTCTTCTTGACATCCGGTGAAGAACCGGTCTGGGCCAGAAGAGGAATCTCGAGGAGCATGCTGCAGGTCAGGTAGACACACTCGAGAAGCTCAAGGTTGATGTGCATGTGGAAGGGCAGTTGTCGCTGCTTCTCGAGGCGCTCCTGCTCGGGAGACACCTGGTTGTATCGCTGCATCATGACACCCTGAGCGAGCAACTCCTTCTGACGGCCGCTGCCGCAGATCTCTTGCAGAGTGTTTTGGGCATCATAGACCAGACCCTTGCGGAAAGCGCAGAGACCAACTTGGACCAGAGTTCGGTTGTACAGGATCTGGCTC
The DNA here is from genome assembly GCA_025433615.1 of Fusarium sp. LHS14.1. NCBI lineage: Eukaryota > Fungi > Ascomycota > Sordariomycetes > Hypocreales > Nectriaceae > Fusarium > Fusarium sp. LHS14.1. The sequence goes on from CM046482.1 coordinate 2,672,935, forward strand.
TGGACGTCAAAGTTGGGGATGTTCTCCTGCAGATGCGACATCAACATCATGTCACGGGCCTTGTAGTACTCGCCGTGGAGAGCGAGGAAGTAAACCTGGCACAGCATGGCTCGGGCACGGATAATACCGTCGCTGTTGCTGAACAGATAGTTGCAGAGAACATTGACGAGGTTGCCAGCGTTCTGGGCCTGGTCGCGGGGAGTGATGACAGACTCCACAGAGTCGCCGACGGTCTTCCAGCAGTTCTCCTCGAAAGTCTTGACAACCTGGGCGGGCTAATAGAAAGTCAGCAACAAATCGAATATTGATAACGAGTTCACATACCTTGAAGTAAACGTGTTCCAATCGGCGCATAACAATTCGGTTCACGCTATCTTGAGGGGTTTCCAGGGAGTCGTCCTTTCGGATGTACTCATAGTAGAGGAGGCCGCGGAAGATGATGTTGTAGAGGGCACCCTCATCTTGCAACCGCTCGATGTACTCGGAGGTATGCGGGTCGATGCTCTGGAGAGAGCGAACGAGCTCGTCGTCAAGTCGCTCAATGTAAGAGACGATGCTACCGGGAACCTTGATGTGCTTCTCACCAGCCTGCAGAGTAGGGGGCTTCTCGTCATCATCCCACTCCTCGGCGTTCTCAACGACAACGTAGTCACGGTTCTCCTCGAGGACCTGAAGGAGGCTCGAGAGTTCCTTCTCGGCAGCCTTCCAGTGCTCAAGAGGCATGGCAGCAGCACCACCAGAACCAAGGTCGAATCGGGCAGAGACAAGAGTGAGGAGGAGGCGGATCTTCTGGTAAGGGGTGTTGGAAATCTCGTGCAGCTTCTCCATGACCTTGATCTGCTCAGCACGATCGGTGTTCTTCTTTCCTCGGGACTCCATGATGGTTCGAAGGTGCTTGAAGATGCTCTCGGGAGTGTACTGGAGTGTGCGGCCACCCTTGCCCACAGTAGCAAAACCCTCATCATCAGCCTCCTCAGTAGGAGCAGCCTCAACCTGGAGAGAGACCTTCTTGGCCTTGACGGGAGCAGCCACAACCTCCTCCTCGGATGACTCCATGAAGCCATCCTTGTCCTCTCGGTAAGAGTCAATCTGACTCTGGTACTCCTTGTTGGTCTTCTTGATCTTTTGCTTGACGGCGTTGAGGGCTCGGGCCTGGGTGGCGTTCATCTTCTTGGGGGTGACCTTCGCCTTGGCCAGTGACTCATTCATAAAGTCCTCGAGCTCAGCAAGAATTCGGATGTAGGGCTTGGGAGGTTTGCTGCCGGGCAGCTTGGTAACCTGGCGGTTGAGCTTGTCATATTCTGCATGTTGTTGTCAGTATTCATGTTTGCGAGATGGGTTCGATGATTTCTCGTCATGTCGTACCAGCAGAGATGAGGGTCCAGTCGCCGTTCTTTTGGCCGTTCTCGATCTGCTTGATGGATGCCTCCAGCTCGTCCAAGCGCTTGTCCTTGGCACTCTTGACCTTTCCTCGGTGCTCGTCATCGCTCTCGTCACTATCCGAGTCGGATTGTCCGACCAGGAAAGCACTGGCACCCGTCTTCTTCACGCCGCCCTCGTCGGAATCATCGCTGTCGCTGTCTTCTTGGGAGGATTCCTCCTGGGAGTCCTCCTGCTCCTCCTCCTCTTCCTCCTCCTCGGAGTAGAGCTCCTCCTCGTCGCTGGAGCTGTCGGTGGAGCTGTCGTCGCCGCCGCGGAAGAATCGAGACATTTTGGGCGAGTTTCTTTGACGCTGAGCCTTGTCTGGTGAGGGTCAGGTTCGCGAGGTGCGTGCGCGGGGTTGTTTCGACGGAACGAAAATTGTTGATTGTGGGAGGTGGGGGCGTGCACCGGGGCTTAACGATACGGTGACTCGCGAGTCACAAGCCTCTCTGCTATCGATAAGCGGTCGGAAAAATCAGATGGATTATGTCAGCGCAGCCCACAACTTAGAGATCGAGTCATTACAGAGTCATAGGGGGCGACAGTGAGTCTTCAGGGCATTACAGGGCATCACAGCACCTACGAGTCACTGAAGGTGCCCTGAAGCAGACCTTTTGCCCGTGGCCGGAATACGATCGGCTACCGAAGTACGTACTTTTCTTTCCCGAACTGGTGGCCGCGCCTTGCCTCGTCGAACCGGCATGCCCTTCTTCGGTCCCCGGCTCCGTAGCAAGAAATTCGAGGTCCGGAAAACCAGTGAGTGCTTCGGCTTCTCGCATTTCTCAGCAAGCATCCACTACCATCACCTCGACCGCCACCATCTGCAACCACCTTTGACCTACAACTCTCTACAAGCCGTCGTCATGGCTTCTCTTCACTGCGCGAATGCGCCATCCGCCGCTAGATCTTTTATCCAGCTTGCACGACGCAGCTATTCCACCGCCGCTTCTCAATCCTCGACACCCCTCGAGTTCCTCGTCCCGCGATGCGCACCCTCTCCGCTCCGAGTCACCGAGGTTTCGACCACTGCTTCAAGGATACATGTCCACACACGCAATTCCAATAATTCCAGCTGGCTTTGGCGCTCCAACTTGCATGCTCCGGCTGTACGAGCGTTTTCCACTTCTGCCGCTCGACAACAGACACGAGCAATCTTGAACCCGCAAGAGGACGAGGATGGAAACGAGATGATGCTGGAAATTACTGAACGGGCTGCCAAGGTACATAATGTCATGGAAATTCTTCTCGTCAACTCAGACTAACATTGAGAAGCGCCTCAACAAGATTATGGAAAAGGACGGCAACCCGAACCTCGCACTACGAATCCAGGTCGAAAGTGGCGGCTGCCACGGCTTCCAATACCTCATGAGTCTCATAACTCTACCGCCCAAGGACACACCGGAATGGTCAAACATTGTCAACGAGGACGACACAATCTTCCAATACATCCCAGAGGACGCCGACCCGACCACAGCTTCGGAGGACGGTCCGAAGGTCGTGCTCGATGAGCCATCTCTCGATCTCCTTAAGGGCAGCAAGGTGGACTTTACAATGGAACTGATCGGCTCTCAATTCAAGATTGTCGATAACCCATTTGCTACTAGCAGTTGTGGGTGTGGCACAAGCTTCGACATCAAGATGTAAACCCCAACAGGTTTTGGCATGGAGGTTAAAGAGCCGGATGACATAGACATAGACAATTGTTCTCCACATGTAGACTAGGATTATTAATACCCCTCTTCAAACAAAATCCTTCCGAGGTCGCCCTTCTCAGGGACTCACGGAAACTCACCAGGTCAAGGCATATTGGTACAGCAGTCACAATTCATATCACAGGCCATCAGGGTCATCACGAATGTTTGAAATCTCGGGTGCCATTCATCAAGGTATCAATTGCCAAATCCCTGTCGTGATATGAACGCCGAGCAGCCATGCAAATCTTTTTTGAATCCGTTAAGGTCCTAACAACCATTCCCATTTAACCATTTTCCGAGAGTAACCATCTTAGTTCATCTGGCGGACGAGGGCGTTGATAGCCTCCTCACGGTTGCCAAGGTCACCACCCTCAATGAAGTGCTTGAACTTGCGGGGGCGGAAGCCACCGTTGGGGTTGGAGAGCTTGAAGGGCCAGAGGAAGTTGGAGGCCTGCTTGAAGTTGGGGCCGACGGTGTAGATCTCGTGGATGAGATCCTCAACGCAGACAATGCCGTACTTGCCGAGGGACTCCTCAACAATGGAGTTGTCGGTAAGGGCAACGCGCTGCTTGTTGACCTTTCCGTAGCCACGCTTGTAGACGAGCTCCTTGACGGTCTTCAGGTTGGGGTAACCGTAGGCGATCCAGGGCTCGACGACCTTGAGCATCTCAGTGGTGGCCTTGGTGACCTTGATGAAGACACCGTTGTTGATCTGGAGGAGACGGAGGAGCTGGAGGATCTTGCGGGGCTTGGGGGGCATCTTGTTGATACCCTTGATGCGGACGACGAAGATGAGGTTGGCCTCAGCGGGGATGTAGGCAGAGTCCTCGCTCTTGGCAACGCGGTGGAGGCGGATCTTCTCACGCTCAGCATCGCGGTACTCCTTGACGTACTTCTCAGCACGCTTGAAGATGACGCCACGCTTCTCCTTGTTGGCCTATTTGGCTTGTCAGTCACAGATCTTTGACGAGTATGCAGAAATCATGTGTTTCAGTCAGGCATTGTCAGACCCGAAAGAAGGTTAAATATCAACAGCATCGACTGTGTCTAGTTGATGTATGTATGTTTTCCATCATATGCCAGGGAAGATAAGAGAGTAATACTCACAGCCTTCTGCTTCTGGATGGCGTCGGTGCGCTCAGCGCGGGCCTTCTCCTGAGACTTGCGCTTCTTGAGAAGGGTCTCGGGGACCAGGATCTGGTCGTTGGTAGGGACGCTATTGATCAGATTAGTTCGAAGTCCGAATACCACAGGTGTGGTATGGAACAGAGCGCCGGTGCGAGAACTGTTGCAAGCAGCATTCTCCGCCTTGGCTAACTCGAAAGATGATTTTGATCGGTGAGCTGAGAGGTCCTCGACATGTAGTGTCTACAAGCGGTGCCATCTCTAGTCGCTCATCCGACAACACTTCAGACAAGGTGTCCGAAAGAAGTAGTCAAAGGAGGGGATTGCAGTGCGTATTTCAGCAGACCACAAGCATCCAGTGACAATGATTTTAGGAGAGAAAAGTTTGCATCTTCATCCCCAACACCCCAAGCAACATCTCTCAACACACAAGCCATGTTCCAGACCTGGGCAATTGAGGGAGAAACCCGAGAAAGATCGAGCTGGCAGGCCAGCGAAACTCAGTCGAGAATCGCGGCTTTCCAGCGAGAGGACCACGATTAATCCGCAAGCGAGAGAGAACTCGGGAGACCGGGGCATCTGCCCATATCGTCCACGTCTTCAGGGAGGAAGCACATACGTAGCACCCATTTTGTCGGCGACGGCTGTTGAGATGGTCGGTTAGTGGTTGTCGGTTGGGGAGGCTGTAGAAAGAAGAGAAGAAGGGGAAGCTCTTTTTCTGGGGGAATTACTACAAGTGGATCCCCTCGCCTGCGAAGAAAAAAAATATTCCCTGCTAGGGCTTGGACCTTGTTTTCCCCCTCCCACCATAATTTGCGCGAGGTTTTCTGCCGCACCCCACCGCTCGAGCGGGCAAATCCACCACCACCAAACTAGCACCTCGCGAGAAATCAGTTTGGAGAACCTCATTCTCAACCGCCAAGTGACGAGTAACCAGAAGTCGCCCATTTTTCAAAATGCCCCCCAAGAAGGTCGCCCGTGCTCCCCAGGAGAACATCTCCCTGGGCCCCTCCGTCCGCGATGGTATGCGCCCACGTCGAATCGAACAAGCAACGAGAAAAAAGACTAACAGTTTTTTGCGCAGGCGAGCTCGTCTTCGGTGTCGCCCGTATCTTCGCCTCCTTCAACGATACCTTCGTCCACGTCACCGATCTGAGGTTCGTCAACCCGTGAATAAGGAAGAGAGCTGGTTGCGGCTATGAAAAAAAAATTGTACGGTTCATTGTGGCTAACTTGGGTGATTCCAGTGGCCGTGAGACCATCTGCCGTGTTACTGGTGGAATGAAGGTCAAGGCCGATCGCGACGAGTCCTCCCCCTACGCTGCCATGTTGGCTGCTCAGGACGTCGCTGCCCGCTGCAAGGAGCTTGGCATCAACGCTCTTCACATCAAGATCCGTGCCACTGGTGGTAAGTTCTGACTTGTCCAAGCACATCAGACGCATGCTAATTCACCCCTCCAGGTAACGGTACCAAGACCCCCGGTCCCGGTGCCCAGTCCGCTCTCCGCGCTCTGGCTCGTGCTGGCATGAAGATCGGCCGTATTGAGGACGTCACTCCCACTCCTTCCGACTCTACCCGCAGAAAGGGTGGTCGCCGTGGTCGCCGTCTCTGAGCTGCTCACAATTGGGTGGCTTGGATCGGACAGGAGATTCGCTATCTGGTTTCTCTGTGGCGTTGAGAATCACGAGGAGAACGGCCAATGTGCCTGGTCTCCAGTCTATCCTGCTATGCCTTGTCCGGTTATGGGTTAGGACGCAGTAGACAGTTATGAATTCGCCCGAAGAAGGCCTATGAATCATCCTCCGTGTCAGACCAACTCTCCTTCGTGAGACTTTGATTTATGATGCAACATGGACTTAGTTTCTCGTTGGCCATGATGATGAGCAAGAAGAAAAAAAAGCATATGAATTTGTCAAGTCGCGGTATCTATTATAGTGATCTTGTAGTATCCGAACGCCTCGCCGAATGACCAGCCAATTCATGATTCCCCTTCATGACTTGATCCTCGATTCAACCTCCCTCTCCATCACTTCACTCCCGGCTTCAATGTCCAGATTCCTCTGCCCGCGCCGCCAGACTTGTTGAGCACGGCAACTCTGTCCAGGGCAGCCTTGAACTCGTCGCTTTGTTTCTTGCCTGGACAGTATGGGTTGAAATGGTCCACCAGCATCTTGCTGGGAACTCGGCCATTATGACGATTGATGAAGGTTTTGATCATCGCCACAAAATCCTTGGCCTTGAGATTCCGATCTGAGCCTGGGGTACCAGATCGTGAGCTGCTTCCACTGCCACCGTCGAGACCTTGACGATCAGCCAGGTTACTAATAATGCCTGTCGAGCCAGGTCCCCCACGCCGACGGTTACCCCCTGGGCGACCAGCCTGTCCAACCTCTCCAGTCCATGTCACAGTACCGATTGGGACTCTGCGTGCCTCTAAGCCAGCCTGACGAAGGTGTGCCGCGGCTTGGCGGGCAACTTGGTTCGCCTCATGTCGAAGGACAGACATGTCCGCCTTGGCTTTCTGGGGCCCATTGACGATTTGTTCATGATCGTAGGCGCTGTTAACAGACTTTGCAAAGATGCCCTCCAGCATGCGCTTCTCATCATGAGCAGTCTTGTCTTCTTTGAACTCCTCCATCGCAGCCACTAGATCCATCTGCTGGAGTTCTCTGCCCTCAGCGTCGGTGGTGTCACGTCCAATGCTGTTGATGGGTTGTACGTTCTGGTCTCCGCCCTCTCCCCCATCAGCATTAGCCAAGTCAACTTCAGCCCCTTTGAAGACTTCACTTCGTTGAGCTCCTGCCTCTCCCACTGGGTTGAAACTGAAGAGATCGTAGAGATCCGACAGATCATAGCTGCTTCGCTGCTTTGGATCCTTCAGCACCTTGTTGGTCATGAACTGCTTGAAGATCTGACGATGATAAATCTTCTCCTCAATTGTTCCCTCGGTCATCAAGCGGTAGATCTTCACTGGCTTCTTCTGGCCCAGCCTCCATGCTCTTTCTCTGGCCTGGAGATCAGTAGACGGGTTCCAATCTGGGTCGAAGATGATGATCCGGTCGGCGCCGGTCAAATTCGTTCCCAGTCCTCCGGTTCTCGTTGTCATGAGAAACACGTGGATGTTTGGATCTTCGTTGAACTTGTCAATCATAGGCTGACGTTGATCAACAGGAGTTTCACCATCCATTCGAACATAGCTGATGTCGCATTCTCTGATGCACTTCTCGATAATGTTGAGCATTAGTTTTCCTTGAGAAAACAGAAGAGTCTTGTGGCCATTGGGGATCATGACCTTTTGCAGCAAGTCTTTGGTCAGCTGGAGTTTAGCGGAGAGCTTAGGGTTGCCAAAGTCGTATCCAGGCTTGGTTGCCAGACTCTTGTCCAGCAGATCGGGGTGGTTGCAGATCTTGCGGAGAATATCGATTCCATAAAGCGATTGTCGTGTTCGAGACAAGATGGACGAGACCGCATCAGATTTAAGAAATGTCTCATAAGCTTTGCGTTGCCCATCTGTCAGCTTGCAAAACAAGACCTGCTCCGTCTTCTCAGGGAGATCGGCAGCAACGTCGACTTTCAACCGCTGGAGTAGATACTCGCTGATTGTCTCCTTCAGGGCTTCGGCACATTTCTCCGCAGTCATGACTTGCAAGTTGGAGGCATTGGCATAACCTCCTTGTCGAATTGGAATCTCGAACTGTGTTCTGAAGTTGACAAGCGTTCCCAGGCGCATAGGGTAGATGAAGTCAAACAAAGACCATAGCTCTGTCAGATTGTTTTGAACGGGTGTTCCTGAGAGGATGACACGGTTGGGGGTGTTGAGCTCCTTGCAGGTAACTGTAATCTCAGCATTCGGATTACGAATCTTGTGTCCTTCATCAAGGACGGCATAGTCCCATTGAACCGGCAGAAGGGTGTCTGCGTAAGTCTGAAGGCCGGCATAGGTCGTCACCAGAACATGGCCATTCTTGACAACTCCGTTGACAATTCTTCTTGCAGCCTTCTCTGATTTGGTCGCGAGAGGCTTGAAATGGTCCAAATCGGCCTCATCCTCTGCTTTGGGATCCATCATGCCGCTACCAGAAGCATGGAGAATTGCCACACGAAGGGGTGGCCACCAACGATGAAACTCGCTTACCCATTGTCGTAGAAGCGTGGCTGGAGCAACAACAATGACAGGGCGTGTGAGCTTTCTGCTGTAATGAAGAGCCGCGAGAAATGCGATCAATTGCACAGTCTTTCCCAGTCCCATCTCATCACCCACAATGCCTCCAACGTGCTGCTTGTAGAGTTCCGCAAGCCATTGGACGCCTGTCTTCTGGTATCCGAAAAGCGATGGATGAATATCTCCAGGGAGTTTGAGTCCGTCCCCGAAATGGTGATCTGGAAAGTCTGGAGCGGGCTTGAACCACTCTTCTTCCTCCTCGTCGCTCTGTTCAGCGTCGCCGCCAGCCTCAGTTCCTTGTCTGCGTGCTCGTCTAGCGCGACTCCTTCGGACAATCCAATGATTCAACCTCTTCTTGTAGTGCGCCGCGTTGCCGTCGTCAATCTTGCTGAGATCAATCTCGGTTTCCTCGACGAGTTTAGCTTTGGCCTTGGCCGTGCGGCGTTGTTCCCGAACGAGATCATCCTCTGTCCCTTGCTGCCAAACATCGTCATCGCCTGGTTCAGAATCAGGGGTTCCTTCAGGCTCAAAATCGGCAGATGGGCTCCGATCTCTCTGAACACGTCTCTTCTTCCTCGGTCGGAGAGAAAACTCAGTCTCAACTGCAGTGGTCTCTGGCTTGGTTGCCGGCTTAGTTGCTTCAGCCTCGAACTCGTCAACAAAGCCAGGACGCCTAAGGCGCTGGTGAGACGTAGGTCCTGAGAACTCCTCATCCAACTGCTCTGCCGCAGCCTCTTCCTCTGCATCCAAGATTGTATCCGCAAGCTGTCCCTCAATGTCGGATGGTCGAGGTCCGCCAATCTTGGCGAAAGGCGTAATCTTGCCTGTTCGGATGAGAAATTCGCGATTGCTTTCACCTGGAAGCTTCTTGGATTTGGCTTGCTTTGAATCCTCGGCAGGGTTCTCTTGGTGTCGCTTCTCGATACGTGCTTGAAAATCCGAGATGTCGCTGCTGACTTGTTGAATCTCGTCGTCTAGCTTGGCAATTTCCTTCTGGATGTTTCGAGACTGGTAAATATTTGTGCCTACTTTCTCGAGGCGCTTCTTCTCCTTGTCTAGTTGAAGTTGGAGTCGATGCTTGGTTGCTTGTAGCTTGTCGATACGGTTCTGATCCTTCTTGTCATCGGCTTCCATCAACGCAGCGTTGGCTTGGAGAGTGATGTCTCGTTCAAGTTCATTCTGGTCTCTGACAGCACCGGTCAGGTTCCGAAGCGCATCTTCCTCGTTCAGACCCTCTGTCGCGGGCTGTTCCTCGTTGTCATCTTGTGAAGCACCTGTTTGCGCGGCGGCGACCATTAGATCACGAAGTGCCGCTCGATCAACCGCTTGGTTCTCTGAGTTTGAATCTTCTGGCGCCATGATGAAAGGCGGCTGTCGGTGGGCAGGAGAACAACGCAGGCGCAGATGCCCTTGAAAGGAAAGTGATGAGAGGAGCAGATCGGTTCACTCCCGGAAACAGAGGGATAAGCGTGAACAGTGAGTCACGGTCAGATTATCGGCATCTTCTTGAGTAGAAAGATGGCGAATATGTGTGGCAAAAAGGAAAGGGCTCGTTGAAGGCAGAGCGTGAACGAGATGGTAAGTGTTGCTCTTGATGTTGACACCGTTAGGCACCATGTGCAACCCGGATGGCTCTTCCCCGCAGGATGTTCTTCAGAGCTGCAGCTTCAATAGGAAAATAAAAAGGAAAAGACAAATTTTCAGGCGTATAGATGCAACGCTCAGTTGTGAATATGTCAAGTTGAAGCCATTGTTCACTATCGCAATGACGCACAGGAGTTCAGTGCGACTAGGCCGGAGGAATTTAGATGACACGCGCGCTCTGATTGGTGCACTCGAAATTTCTAGGCACCAGGCGGGTGTGTATTCTAATCTAACACCCGGCGTTCGGGATTCGGGAAGGTGAAGCTGTCAAAATTCCGAAAGGCAAAGGAGAGAGGTGGGTGAGTTTTCAAGTAAAACTGTGTAGTTCTACATACTCAAGCGCCAGACAATTTCAAAGTTATTTCATTTTTCAAATAAGAAATACGTTAACAGTTGCCCTTTCAAACCATCCGTAGCTGCCTACATCAGTATTCTGCACCCGGTTGATGCCTGCTTCCGAGCTCATACAGTGTATCTATGAACCCCATTCCACCGATTAGCACTGTACCACCAACTCCACAGCCCCAGCATTCATCTCAGATCACCAGCCTCATTTCCAACCTCATCTGAAGTACGATGCCAATATCACACGGCATTCGCTTCGACTTTCACGGCCTACCTCATCATCTCCAGTACATTTTCACTCTGAATCAACTCCTAGTGTTCAATCCTTCACCGTAAGCACTTTTCGGCCCTCCTCACCGCATCGGTCACCTAGGGGGTCATCCGAGCCTGCGTGGCACAACTTTATCCCGCGAAGACGATACGCTCGCTCTATAGCGTTACCAGACATGAGACCTCTTTCAATTGGATCAAACGTACTCCATCGTGTCAAGTCTACTAGCTATCAACGGCCAATCCAGCTCTCGTCAACCAGAATGTACTCTCAAAGACCACCATGGCTCGAAGCCTTCTACAATGACTCGAGTCTACCCCCAAAGCTGTTTGCCCGGAAGCCTTCAAATCTAAATCGTGATTCCAGCCTTGGTCCTCCTTCAAGCGCTTCGACGTCAGGTGTCTCAGGTGACTCGGAACAGCGCATATATGTCCTAGGGATTGGCAACTTGGGTCGACTTTTCGCAAGCTCTCTGGCACAAGCACCTGAAAGGCCTCCTATAACACTCGTTGTGCACAGAAGGGAGCTTCTGACACAATGGATAGAAGGTCAAGGCATCGAGTTGTTGCGATCAGGAACGTTAGAGAGGAACAAGGACTTTGACATTGAGTGGTGGACAGAGTCCAAGCCAGAAACTGGTCCGGTCAGCGAGGTTGCTCAAGGCGGAAAGCTGAAGAATCTAATCATCACCACCAAAGCCTCTGCGGCACTGCCACAAGTTGATCGGGTTCGAGGATATCTGGATCGAAACAGCACCGTCGCCTTTGCCCAGAATGGAATGTCCAAACTCTGGCCACCTCATGGGTCAGCTTATGCCAACCATCGGTTTGCAGTTGGTGACGCACCCAACTTCTTGGCCTGCGTGACAACACACGGGGTTACCTCTCAGGGACCGTTCAGAAGTCTGCACGCTTCTCAGGCGGACGTCACAGTTGGGTCCGTTCTCCCGAATGAGTCATCGAGTGAGCAAAGTGCATACTTGATTAAGCAGATGCTCGAGGCTCCTCACCTCAACGCCAGATCAGTGTCTAGAGGGGAGCTCTGGATTCTACAGTTGGAGAAGCTGGTCGTAAATGCCATCATCAACCCTTTGACGGCCATTCTAGGGTGCAAGAATGGTGCTCTATTCACAGAGTCTGATGGAATTATCGCAACCATCATCGATCAACTACTAAGCGAGGCAAGCCACGTTCTGCAGCTTCTCGTTGCTCACGAAAGCAGTGCACAAGTCATTGGACAGTCGTCCAACCAAGATGAGACAGCAACAACGCAGGGAGACACGAGACTTGACCTGTCCCCAAGCAGCCTGCACGAGAGATTCTCTCAGCCACACTTGAAGGAGATGGTGTACCGAGTGGGTCACAAGGTGAAGGACAACACCAGCTCCATGCTGCAAGACGTGCGCTCCGGCAGATCAACCGAGATCAGGGACTTCAACGGCTGGCTAGTTGAGACAGCTGCCTTCCTGGACGGGAGCTTGGACGTGGCAGGCCATCGTGCAATGGTGGACCTGGTAGAGGGAGGCCAGACCCTGGATGTGGATCGTCTCGGAGCGCGCCTCAACGATTCCGGTGCAGGCGCCAGGAAATAGTCAAAGAAGGAGAAGGAGAATAAATGAGGGATCTCGGAGGATGCCCTATCACAAGTTGAGATCAATCCCGAATCATCCTCCCCTCCGCGATGGGAAAAGCATGGGCCATGGGGTCTGAGAGAGAGGAAAGAACAGGCCCTTTCAAGGACAAGACCTTGACCTAGAACTAGTTTTTTGACTAGGGTTTAGCCACGATCGGCTCCGGACCAACCTCGACGACGACGCTACTCTAACTGTGTTCCCGTTCTTGTCATCGTCGAGGGCTCACTCGCGTCCCGTTTGGGAAACCGAACCTCGTACCGCCGAAGTAAGGAAAACTTGGCTTTGGGACAAGGCCCCCCCCCCCCCCCAATCTTGGCAATTCCCGCAAGTGGCGTGTTTTGTTTCGTTTGCCTTCTGTCCCTGTCCGTTTCGTCAACCTTCCGGCTTTTCGTTGCCAGGGGTGTGTGGAGGACTGCGAGGTGCGAGAGGGCGAGCAGCACTTATAACATCCGTGATATAGGGCCATAAGACAGGCGAGTATAACGACTCGCGCTAGCCACCACAAATCGAATGCCCTGCCAACCGCCAGCCAAACGAAACATTCGAGTCCTTTTACTTCTTTCTTGTCCCGTGGGGCAAAAAAAGAAACGGCAAGGGGCTTGCTTGTTTCCCATCTTGACCCATACCCAAAGAAAAACAGCGTCGTACTGCATCACCACCAAAGCCCGGTGTCGCGCCTCTCCTCCTCAAAAGAGGGCGGCCGATGCTACCTCGGGACCCGGCCATTATAGCCCCAGGGATCTTGTTGACGAGAGGAGAAAAAAAAAACCTTTGCTGCCTTGCCAGCCCGCCGGCCAGTGAGGTGAGGTGTGAGGTGACAAATCCATGACGAAGCTCTGGTATCCTCTGGTCTCCCATCCCTCGTTGCCCCCGTCCGTCTTGCCTGCCCGAGACACATCTCACTAGCTACTCTATGTACCGTACCGTACCCGTTACCCCCGGGATGGGGGACGGGGACGGAGACGGGGACGCGAGACAGGCCGTACGATCCAGTTTCAAGCTTGATTCTGACAGATCGGGCTGGGTTTGGTCTGGAGCAAGAGACAAGACCACCAACCACCCACGGCCCTTCGCTTAGAAACTGCGCGTCGGAGATTTCTCACGACATGTTTCAGCGGGCTAACCTTCTTGTCTGCTTGCTTGCTCCCCGATGCACACACACACAGACACACACGCAGACGCAGACACACACACATGCTGCCATGCCATGCCGGGCTAGCAGGCCATGTCATGTCCATGTCCCTTTCCCTATGCTATCATCCATCGCCTCCTTCTACCGGACCACCTCTCAAACCCTCCCTTGTCAGGCTCCTCCCGACGTGACACTCCCCGGAATGCTCAACAGATGCTCGATGGGACCCAAGACATGATGCCCATCTTGCATCATCACGCAGTCAATCCGCCTTGCTTGCCTCGCAGCTCTTCTCCAGCCTCCCTTCTTTCTTCACCGTAACCACGTCACCATGAAACACGCGCGGCTCACCGCAAGGAGGAGTTGTTTTGAGTCCCCCTTCACACTCACCGTCCTCGAATGTTCTAGGCTCTGACTCTCTGTCTCTCTCACCAAGTTGCCCTTTCCTACCCCCCCTTCTTCCCGTTTAGCGCCCTGCGAGTCGCATGCCATGCCATGCCATGCGATGTGATAGCCCATCGCTCCTGCGGGGCGGTCCAAGTCCAGCCGACCAACCAAGCAGAATAGACTGACAAGAAGGAGACTCGGGAGAGGGAGACAAGTAAGAGTGAGATCGGGCCTTTTGTTTTTCTTGTCTCGCTCGCTCGCCTTCTTAGACCAACCGTCAAGGTATCACGAGGCTTTCTCGGAGTCAAGGCTCAAAGACGTTCAAAGCCCCGGGGTGACAAAGAGGCCGTCTATACTCGTTTCATCGGTTCGATCCGCTCGCCGACGAAACAAACAAACGCCAGTGGGAGCTTCCACCAGTCGGCAACTACGGCGATCGGGCCGCCGGCTGCTGTACTGTACCGTACTGTACCTACGTGGCAAGGTCCCGCCCTCCCTATATCACCGTTTACCGTAGCTCTTATATCCCAAGGGCCCAAGCCCAAGTCCAAGGGGGAGGGGGGAAGGACGAAGCGCGGAGTGGCAGGGGATGGGGATGGGTGCTTCGCTGTCAACTGTTAGAGCATAAACGTTACCTTTTGCCTCCAGGTCAAATGTGGAGAGCGATCCGGTGAAGCAAAGTGGCCGGGGGGTTAGGTTGTTAGTTAGTTTGCTAGCTCAGGCAGCTCTTCAGACCCGAGGAACTTTGGACGCGTCTTGAGGACAGACGCACGCGGACATATATCGCAATTCTCAACTTCAACTATAGGGCCAAAACGCAGAGGGTATAGGGATCCATTTTTTCGCTATCGTAGTGCCGCTGGCATGAAACTCAACAGGAGCCTCATGGCGTGATTTCAGTGACGATCCAGCAGATCCTGTTCCTCTGTGATCTAGCCCGCTTTTCTCCAAGTCCACCCAAGGTCGGTGCTGTGCTGTGCTCTGCTATACTCCAAGAGACGACGCCTCGTGTCTCTGTCCCTCCCTGTCAGCGCCTGCTTACTGCTCCCACTGACCTCTCCCAGCTTTTCCTTTCCTTTTTCCTCTCATCAAGTAATAGCAGACGTGCCCCTGCCTTCGCCAATCTCCAAAATGTAGTACACCAATCTTAGTACAGCCCTCCAAACAAGAAAAGTTCCGTCATGTCCAACCAAAATCCAAAGAGACCTGTGTCATCCCGGTCTCAACGGTAAAAAGAAAGCAAAAAGTAATAATAGTAAAAATAGAGGAAATGAGAAAATGTGATCAGCCACAAATAATCCCAAGCGATTGGACGGTTCCCCTGGCTGAAGGATGGGGAGCATTAGGTGCATGTAAGTAATTCTCTCTCCTTTTCCGGGGTTCCCAAGTCTATAGTTTTCGTAAAGTGACATAGGAGATCATAGACGTTCAGCTGCAAGCATAGAGTACAAGGCAATTTCTAGAAGGTGGAAATCGGGAAGTGAAATACAGAATTAGTGTGAAAGGGGTAATGGGAAAAAGAGGTCAGGATCCAAACGTGAAAAATAATGATGCGACCTGCAAACATGGGATTGAGAGAATAGTACAGAGATAAGAAAAAGAAATCAAGTCGTAGAATGTGCTCTTCTGTCCTGGTCCGGTCTGACCCGTGTGTTCAGGCTGTCGTCTCTAAAAAGATGTTCCGTTCAAAGTGATGGTGATGTCAGGTTATCCAACGGGACAACGGGGGTAAAAACAATGGTCGAATGCGGTTCCGGGAGGTAAGCGAGCGTATTCGAGGCTCCACGGTTCCGTTGCAAATTGATGTGTGTGTATGTGTGTGTTTGAAAAGAGTGTCGTTTGGGGGGGGCGGTGTATGTTGTCGTTCCGTTGATTTCGCCCTCTGTCCTCGTGGACCGAACGGTTTCTGGCATCACTGAAGCTGCTGCGAGTATATTGAGTCTCCAGGTTCGGGGACCGAGGCAACAACAGGTGATAGTGACTGTGAAAGAGTTGCCAGAGTCGTAGTGTCTCCAGATACGAGTTGTTCGGCTCTCTCCCGGCACGCCGCGGGAGTGAAACCGGTGCCAACCTTGTTAGCTACGATTCTCCATTTCTCGTTCTCGTAGTCCTGGAGTGCGGTTCGAAGTTTTTGGTCCTACGGTAGAGTTAGTACGATATCCCGGCAAATAACGGTATGGATGGCAGTCTACTAGTTTAGTAGCAACAGGGGCTTCACTTACCGTCTCTTCTGTCCAGTTTGTAGTTTTGGCCTTGAGCTTGGTACAATACCGCACCTGTAATGTCCCGGAAGAGCGCCCAGGGAAGAAATCCGCAATTTGCTTCCATGTGAGGTTCTTGTTCTCCTTGAGTTCGATCAACAGCTGGTCATCCTCGGGCGTGAATTTTAGTTTTGGTCCTCGAGGACGAGGTGCCGGGGCAGGCATCCCTGCTTGACCCACGACGCTTGGAGCTCCTCCTCCCCCGTCGTCGCGACGCATCATCTTTGAAGGGGGTCCTGAGTCAGGGAGGTGGTGGTGGTGATGTATCGGGGGCGGTTGGGACACGGCAGCAGCGGCAGCTTGGGCGTATGCCGCGCCCAGGGGGGTCTGTTGCATGCCGCTGAGGTCTGAGTGCTCCAAGTCTCCCAGGCCTGCAACAGAGAGGTCGAGTTCACTTGGCCGTGGACGCTTGCTAGAGCCGGGGTGATTTGGCGGCGTCGGAGTCGACATGGCCTGGTACATGGGCGCCATGACTTGACCCGGTGCTCCAAACTGCGGTGGCCCAAGACGATGATGGCCCATCTGGGATGGGTCCATCACCATCTGAGGTGAAGGGTGTTGCTGGTGATGTTGAGCCATGGCTGCGTGCTGGACGTGAGGGTTGGCGTGGTGCGGATCCGAGGCGCCATGAATACCAGCAGCCGGGCCTCCGGGATGATGAATGGAGGCCCGATGCTGCTGGTGTCGGGGACGTTGGTGAATCGACGGATCATATGCGTGCTGATGCTGGCTCTCTCCTTGTTGTGAGTCCTGGCCAGAGTAGTCCACATTGTAGTCCCCTACTCGATAAGTGCCCGCCAGCGTGCCTCCGATACATGAGGTCCGCCAGAGCGAACCGCTCTGGACGGCCGCCGGGCTCTGGATGGAAAGAATTTGACAGGATGAAGCCCTTGCGGGCTGCGACGCGGAGAGAGAGGAATCGTTTATCTGAGGGCAATACGTTGCGGGGTCGTGACCGTCGGCTCAGGCTTCTCCAACTTGCATCCGGTTGTCAAGCTATAAGTCGACAGCGATATTGGCTGCTGGTCAGCTTGCCACATGCGTTGTCGGGGTCTGAGTGATTGGCACGGGTTGGGGGCTTTCCCGCTTCCGTAGTTGAGCGAGACGGTAGTGGTGGGCGCTGGAGGGCTGTGTTGGAGGGGTGAGCTCAGGCTCGAGTTATGATGTCGTAGTGGTGAAGAGTAGTCCAGAGGAGCCAAAAGAGTGTGTTGTAGGCGCATGTAAATCGACGACGCCCTTGTGTTCGGGCCAAGGGCACAAAGGAAGGACGTGTTGTGTTCAGGACAGAGACGGCAGTGTCGAATCGTCTCAAGGATCGATCGATAAAAGAGAATCAACGAGAAAGAGAGTGAGTAAGTCGAAGTGGTGATGTTAGTCTTTGTATGAGCGCTACCGCCACTTGTAGGGCAGTCGGAAGTGTTCCCCTCTTCAAGATCTCTGTTCTAGCTCCCGGGCCCGGGGTCATAAACGTATTTAACACAAGGGCTAGCAACCTGGCAGCGCTTGCCAGGGCAAGGGCCGCTCTCTATCGTCTGATGACGGAGTTGCTAAGGCAGGGTAGCAGAGGGAGTGGATCTCTGAGTCTGCCTCTCTGTTCATGCTGCAGGTTTAAGCACTTCAAGATTTTGTTCAGTCCCGTAGGAGAGCAACCCCCGTCCGCCCTCTGCTGGGTTGCGGAGACTGCCTGCCAACCCAGGCCAGGGTTGGGAGGGTAGTCAATTTCGACGATCTTATGCCATGGCCTCCAGGGTGCCGGATATAGAAACAAGAGTCACCCCTGACATCCATCATAGCTAGCAAGGGCGACAAGGTAATGCGGTAGCAACGCCCTCGACGGACGCGGGCTATCCTGTCCAGATGGTAATTTACCATGACGAGATCCCTGCACACAAAAAGATTTGGCAAAGGTGACCGCGTTGAAGCAGACGACATGGCAGGACTCTGGGCGGTCGCGCTTATTGGGGGACGAGCCAAAGGTGAAACGCGCCTCGCCTTGAGAGCGTGGGACTAGACCGCACTGAGGGTGACTGAGCTGGCCACGAGCAGCAATGACAACAAAACAGCCAATGCCCATTTTTCCGCCGCCTTTCTAGACCAGAGGAGAGCCACAGTGAGCGGGTGCCGAGCTGATGGCGTGGCAACAAGGGAGCGAAAAGTTCTGGTGGTCGTTGCAGGACAGGAGAGGTCCACCATTGAACGTTGTGGAGCGGGGGGGATATAATACATCCAGGGTCTCCTATATTAGATGGCTCAACCAGGGATCAAGTCCACCACCTAGGCTAGATCGCAAAGAGAGCCATCTCCACAAGCCGGGAACTGCCACTTGACAAATCTGGGTGCCAAAGCAGGGAAATGCCCATGCGGAACCATGAGAAGTCAGTACGCCGGGTAGCCGGGACTGGTCCAGATTGGTTAAGTGAGCACGCACGCCATGATGTCGCCCTCGAGGCAGTAGATCAACAACCCAGTCGCCTGTGGCTGAGGCAAGGAAGTTGCCCCCACCGAGAGAACAATCACATTGCGTAGAAGTGGCTGTCGCCCAGAATCGGGGCTAGACCGCTGAGCTCCTGGACAGGGCACAGCTGGGTGCGTGACCTTGGGGACTAGCCGGGGACTGGGACGGGAAAATCAACCTTGTGAACCAACCCTCTGGAATCCAAGCAAAAGGGGACCAAGGGCTGAAGGTGGCGGCAGCCGCATCCGCATAGAAAGCAAGCCGAGATGAGTCGATGACAGCTCCCTTGGCGACAGACAGAGTGAGTGTGGAAAGGAGTTGCTGGTTAAGGTGATTGAGTCCGAAAGGAGGCAGCTCCGACATGCTTGCAATGGAGTACCGAGTGAGGGACAAGCGGATCCAAGACGATGGGAACCGAAGCCAGTCGGGGCCAAGCTCAACGGCTCTAGACGCAACGGCTTTGAGCGCTTCTCGCTTCCATTCTGGAGACGGACGATAACGAGATCACAGCGTCTAGAAGGCACGGGCGCCAATCGCCATCCACGGTCGGCGTGCTCGGAGCAGCCCTACTGAGTGGGCGATGGCGTTCTGTTCGGGGTCTCCAAGATTGCACCCGTCAATGCTTAATGCCACTCGGTCAGGCTCCCCCGCGGAAAGTGCTTGCCGGTTTCCTCAGCGCACCACCCAGCTCAAGCGAGCGTTTCGACATGCTCCGAACGCATGTTGGTCAGGGACACGCATAAAGCAAAGGCAGGAAACGGTCTCGTCTCCGGGTGAGGTACCTGGAAGATGCGGAGCCTCCTGTAAAACGCATTGCTGTCTCGGGCATGCGACAAGCCAAGCGGCACGGGTGCTGCAATCATCGTCATGAGCGTCAACGGGGAATCGGGTTCCAGGGCCCTGGCCCAGGAGTCGGGATGGTCTTCTAGAAGGACCTTCTAGCGCGTCCAGGGCAGACTCGACTAGCGCCATGACCCCGGCTGGCAGTGGAGGGTGACGCCAATTTCGTAATTCAAGACGGGCATGAGCGGGCGTGAGCGGGCGGTCGGTCGGTCCTCTGGAGGGTTTTAGGGAGGATAAGCGATGACGGATGAGCTGAAAGTTGAGTGATTACAGGAAAGGGACAATGCGAAGAGGGGGGGGGAGGTTGAAGATGGGCCAAGTTGGGAAAAGGGGAGATGGAGATTCATCACATGTTGAGTTGACATAGCAGGGGGAAGGAGCAAGTCGATGAGAATGGACAAAAATTGAGTTGACAGATACTAGATGGGAAGGAGCGAGGACCAAACTCCCAAAAAGGGAAGAAGAGAAGAAGGAAAGAGGGAACAAGTGGTAACAGGGCAAGAACCTGAGATAACCAACAGCAAGTGTCAACAAGTGGAGGCAAAACACCACAAATCTTTCACCAT
This sequence comes from Fusarium sp. LHS14.1, assembly GCA_025433615.1. Classification (NCBI taxonomy): domain Eukaryota; kingdom Fungi; phylum Ascomycota; class Sordariomycetes; order Hypocreales; family Nectriaceae; genus Fusarium; species Fusarium sp. LHS14.1. Next base: position 2,692,876 of record CM046482.1, read on the forward strand.
CAAGACAACCTAATCCCAGCAATGACATACATCGACAATATCGACATTGGGGTCATCAATATATTCAGCTACCTCAAGACAATATATTCCGAGATTATCAAGATTAGGTTTCTTCAATACACCGGTAAATCAATCTCATCGCCGATTTCTAGAAGCTCGCACCGATGACCTACCTGACCCCTACCCGAAAGCTCCCCAGATTCAGCCAACGGCAAGCCTAACATTACAATACGACAGAACAAAGAGATCGCCTTCCACCAGAAAGCCGAGGTGCCGTCACCGTTTACGCCAACTAGATGCTCACTCGTCATATCGGTCATCCATGCACCACTAGATTGTCAAAGCCCCAAGCGCGCGCCGCCAAGAGTAAACCCAACGGCCGGGAGCTAACTAGCAGGCGGCAGGCACCCAGCTGAGCTGGACTGGGCTGGGCTGGGCTGGGCTCCCAAGCTCCCTCACACGAACACCCTCCATCTCGAGTACCAACTCTGGGGCAGGATCGACCATCTTGCCGAGCTCCCCTTTGACGCCATCGGGGGGAGGACACTCGTACCACCGCTTGCGCAGGTACAGACGCCGCGTTGACCACAGCGCGGCAGATTATCCATTCACTGCGGGTCATTACCATGGTTAGACGTTGCTGACATGGGTGATGGGTGATGAAAATAGCAATCGACGTCAGCACAAATCACCCGCTGCAGATCTCATCCCCCGTTGGATGAACGTCCGAAGAATCTCAAGATGGCCTATCCAAAATCTCGGGTTACGTCCCTGATTAGCGTCCATCCCAACGTTAGGCTGCGCCTAGAGTACCAACATGCAGCCAGAATTCCTTTTGTCATGCCGCCGAAGCGACTCGTGCCGTGCGTCGATGAAGCCGCTCACGCACAGTCCCAGTCCACTTTACGCGTTTTTTTTTACTTTACTCACATCTCAGCTCGCCTGTAAAGTACGCGACGCATGAATGCATAAACAACCAATTTCACTCCCCCACGCACATGATCCAACTCACGGCGCGGTTCCACGCCCTCGGTGAAGCCGCCTCCCAGCAGACCCAGAGGACCCAGCAAGAGGACCCTAGTTGGGAAGACTGCTTGTCCTCCCCAGCCTGTCGAGCCTATTCATCCCAGTCGCCTGCTAGGCCAGGCCAGGCCTGGGACCCGTCTCTTCCCAAGAAGTCGGACAAAGGCCCGGCTACCGACGTGGGTCATCATGCGGCCCCTGTCTTGGAGCCGTTTGTCAACTGTCTTCACGAATCGCAGAATCTGTCAAAGCCAGATCAGGAAATCATGCCGCTCGGAAACAACTGACATCGGATGTGTGCGTCACCCAAGAGCGGAATTGGTTTGATTGGGTCATCTCGGTCTTGATTTCTCCATGAACCATTTTAAATCTTATTTTACAACAAAAAAAGATAAAGTATGCCTAACTAACACAATCAATTACAACAAGACAAGAGGCCAGCAACAACGACAACAAAAAGAACGCCTCCCTCCCTTCCTCATTAGCGCGCATCTGATGTCCAGATGCCGAACAAAATAGATTGCGCTGATCGTCCAGTTTCCCTCCTCCTGTCTGTGCTTTTTTCTTCGTATGGTGATCGATCCCTCCCTCTCCCACGTTCATCCCAGTTCCCATCCCATTCTACCGTGCCCTATATCCATGCTCATCCCCACAACTCTTGATCTTTTTTTGTCCTGCCGGCCGCTTTACGCAAAGTTGTCCGATCGGTCCACCCAGATGTCCTCCAACTCCGCAAAACTGTGGAAGTGCACAGGTCTATGCTGGTCGCTGTAGAATGGGATCGGCGTATCCAGCTTGACGTGCACCGGCTTCTTCTCCATTCCTGCAAACGCACTGCCCATGAAGCTGTAGTTCCACCTGCCATCGTCCGGTACCAGGAAGAAACCCCTGAATCGGGGACTAAGGAGTAGCTTGCGCTTCTCGCCCATGGTTGTCGTAAAGCCCTGGGGCTGGTCGCTCTGGATGTCCTTGTTCTCTGCACCCCACTTGTAGCCAGCAGGAGTGAGACCCCAGGCGGAGAGGGACACACTGCCGGGCGTGAACGCCACGGACACCGTTACCGTGTTGGTCTTGTCCCACTCACTGTGCGCATCGAGAAGCTTGGAGTGTTCCGTCACATCCGTAGCAGACATGTACGGCAGCTCGTTGCCAGACACGGTGTGGATCACACCCAGGGGCTCCATGCCGTCGAGAAACTCGCTCTGGGGGAGCTGCTGCGGCAGCTGCACGTTGCGAAGACCGCCAATCTGGGGGATCATGACGATACACTTGACCTCCTTGACTTGATCGTTGTCTGGTGCTGATGAGCCGTACAGGTAGCCAGCGACTTGCACCCTAAGATCCGCAATGGTGATGAAGCGCTTTAGGATATTGTTAGGCATGACGTAGGTAATGTCGTCCAAATCGTTGTCTACCGATGAGACGTAGATGTTCTTGGCTCGAGTCCGCAGGTTGGATGTAGCGATAGCCCGGGTTCGCCATTCGGTCTTGGAAGCAAACGTCTGCTGCTCGAACTGCGATGTGGTCGTAACGATAATCTCCTCGCCGTGAACGTTCTGCGTCTTGGTGGTCACGGCCGTCAACTGTGCCTGCTCCTGCTGCTGCTTCTCGATCTCGGCCGCCTGCTGTCGCTGCATGGATGGTGCCGAAATCTCCATACCAAGGATAATGTCTCGCACTTCACTGGTAGTCAAACTCGACACATTAACATTGTTCTTCTTGCCGTAGTCGTTCAGGATGAGATCTCGGAGCTGCGTCTCAACCTTGATCCACTCCTCATCCGGCAGAGATGGCCAGATGTGGTGCTCATGGGTGATGACGGTCTTGTCGGGTCGGAGGATGAGCTTCGTCTTGTCTGGGTTGACGTGGAGCGCACGCAGGATAAGGACGAGACGAGAGAAGGCAGTGTAAGATGAGATGCTCTTGAGCCACTCATCGTACAGGTTGAAGAGCACCATCTGAGGCTCAGTCGCACGAAGGATCATGTCTCCCAGCTTCTCCACCTTCATCGCAGCCTGGAAGGGCAGTTGAAGCTCAGATGCTCGGATCGAAATGTTGGGGAAGTCGAGCAGATGCACCTCGAGGGGATCCAAAAGACCCTTTCGGGTCACGATCAGCTGCTTCGGCTGTTCCTCCACAGGCAAAGAGCGGATCAGGGCAGCCACTTCTTCGGCAGTCTTCCACTTGGCTAGCTGACCTAGACGTTTCTGTCCGGCCCAGACGCTAGTGTGAATAATCTTGAGGAAGAGTTGACCGGTTCGTGGGTTGAAGATGAAGATGGCACCGTTGATAGGCTTGGTCGTCAAGTTACCCTCGAATGTCTTGTGGATGGTCACACGGTAAACGTTAGTGTCATCAATGAACAGCTGCGTCTGGTTGCTAAACAGTTCCGAGTAGTTTTGTGAGTTGAGGAACTCCTGGTTGCTCTCGGAGGCGTACAGCTGCAGAGCCTTTCGAATACGCTCCCGCAGAACATACAAGGCGGGGTTGGCCTTCATGATCTTGGCCATGGCTTGCTGAACAAGAACCTTCAAGCCAGGGAAGTACATGCCATAGGCGGAGTACAGGTTGTAGGCAAGATCAATGCCAACCATGAGACCGGTCGCCGAGGGGTAGATGCTGGCACTGTCGGTTGTGTAGTCGAGGTACTTGGCACGGGTATATCGTTCAATGTCGTGAGAGTCGTAATCACCGTATCGAAGCTGGACATCAATCCAGAATTTGTTAGTGGTTGTAGGCTCAATGACGTCCTTGGTGTCGTAAAGGAGAGATGGCCGTGTGACATTCCACTTGTGGTTGGAGAACAGCAGAATATCGGCGCAAGAACTGTTCATCTTGTATGACTTTCGAGGGTGAATGGTCTCCTTCTGGACCGTCTCGATGCCGAGCGATTCCAGCTCCTGATCAAACACCTGGCACAGATCCATGACCACTGACTCGTGGATCTTCTGCCACAAATGGGCTCGGAAGATCTGAATAAGCGAGATCTTGAGAGTAGGGATCTTTCCGTGCAAGAAGATACCAGTAAGGTCAAGCTGCACCTGGAAACCGACATAAACGTTAGCTCGGTTAATTGTCGGTGACCACCAAAGGGTGAATCGTCGGTTGGGAATTTGGTTCAGACCGGAACGCTGAGCGTTGGTCAACTTCTTGAACTTCATGGACTCTGTGAAATCGTTAGCACTTGTTTAAATACGTTTTGGAGACCGACATACCTTCGAAGCCTGAGGCCTTCTCCCAAAAGAGTCCTTCCCATGACGGGAAACCGGTGGCTTTGAACAAGGTGTGCTCCAGGATAGTTTCCACACCACCCAGGGCTTGGATGACATCGGTTCGGTAAGCGTTGAGATTCCAGAGTTTTCCGTCATGACGCTGACTAGTCCACCAGAAAGGATTGTTCTTCATGAGTTGGTAGACCTTGAACTCTGCTCGGGCACGGAAACCCTTGTCGAAGCTCAGGGTACTTCGGTCCTTCTGGAAGAGAGTGTTGATTCGAGGCAGACCACGATCCCAGCTATCCTCGAGATCCTCCAGAGTAAGACGACGGTTCTGTTGATTAGCCTCGAGACGCTTCTGCGAATACTCGGTCCAGACGCGCTGGGAGTCGATGAACTCAGCTTCCCAGGGGATGATGTAACGGAAGATGTTGGGAATCAAAGTCTCTTCATCATGAGTCATTCCAGCTCTGTAGTGAGTAACACCAGTGTCGGTTTGCTTTGACCAGCGCTTGTCACTTGCGGGAATGAGGATGTGAGAGCCGGAAATCATACCAAGACCACCCAGCTCCTTGGGGGTATAGAAGACGGCAGGAGGGAAACGAGACGGCATCTTGGAATTAAGACCAATCTTGACACGGGTCTGGATCTTGGTCTCACACTTGACAATGGTATCAAGCAGGTCGACGGTGGAGACAGCTGCCTCTCGGTAGTAGGTGAAGAGAGCGATCAGGGCAGTGTTCCACTTGTTGGCAATCTTGGTGAAAGTAGTGGAGCCCGAGGACATGAGAATTTGTCGAATACGGTTGTTGAACTTTTGGATATCCTCCTCAGTGACCTGCAAGAAAGCGTGTGCTGTTCTCTCCTTCGTGGTGTTGTCGACAAGAGACCAGACACTGTCCTTGACCGGGAACTCATCGTTCTGGTTCCGAATCTTGGGCAGAATACGGACCTCAAAGCCGCACATAGAAAACAGCAAGTTAGGGTTGTCACGACTGTAAACGCTGACGAAGCTGTCATCCCACTCAATCGTTGTCACGGATCGAGGCAGACGGTTCTTCATATCCCAGAAGACAGCTCGACCGAGGTTCACGTCGTGACGCATCAAGCGCATACGAGAGTCTCGGGGCCAACACTTCTTGCTCTTGTATCCAATAACATTCTCGAAATTGGGATCAGGCTGCTCAGTGAGGAACCGCTGGATGAGGTCTCGAGACTCTTCGGCAGTAAATCGGAGGAAGATCCAGACTTTGTCGATGTATCGGGTGTAAAGTCGGATCGGGTGGCTGGTTTCTGTCTCGCGATCACGGAACTGCAAGAAGTCGTTGGGGCTCTGAGGAGGTCCAGCAATCTCGCTGGCTCGCTGAGGTCCGAGCAGGAGAAGATCCAAGACAAGACCATAGTACTGGAACACGAAAGCAGAGAACTGCAGACCACGAATCATACCGTAGCTGTTGACATGGTTCATGTCCTTGTACGTAAGCTGGACGTTGTTCTTGGCTGTGATGTAGTCGGCCAAGTTGTGGTCCATGATCAGTCTCAGCAGAGAGTTGAGCAGTGTGAGCTCCATCTTCTCGTACACCTTGGAAAGCTCCGTCTCGATCATGACGTTGCACTCGCCGTTTTCAGACTGCCAGACACCACCCAGGTTGTTGATACCCTGAGCCCACTTGTAAACCAACAAGGGAGGAACCTCAGAATCCGAAGGCTTGATCCATGCCGGGAAGAGGTGACGCTGGTCCGCCTGGTACCAAAGGTACTGATCCAGATAAGCATCGCTGATCTTCTCGATAGGCTCAATGTCATAAACGGGGTTGATGGTGCTGTAGTTGTCGTTCATGTCGATATTGACCTCCTTGAAGGCTCGCTGAGTAAGCAGGAACCGCTTGATGCGCTCCAGGGTTGTGCCAGGGCTGTCGTAAGCTTGCTCAATCAATGCCAACTCTTCTCGTTGACTCTGGTTGAGGCGGCCCTTTACCGAGTACGCTTCCCTCAGACGCTCGAGAGCAAGAATCAAAATCTTGGTGTCGTGCTTGTAGGAAACACTGGGGAAGGGAATGGGAGAGAACTTGCGCGACTCGAGCCAGTGCACAGTAGTGGTGTAAATGGCAACAGCCTCCTCAGACGAGACATAAGGACCGTCCTTCATGTGGTTGTGCTGTCGTTCTTGCTCAGCCTTGAGCCAAAGACGTGTCAAACGGCCAACGTTCTTCTTGGCCACCGTCTTGTCGACAGTGGCACCTCTTCGAATACGCTCACGGTTGTAGTGAGCAACCGAGATCCACCAATCAGCCTTTGACTTGACATAACGAAGGATGATGTTCTCGATGGGTGCAGGCAGACCAGGCACCTTCCAGGGGATGTTGCTCTTCCAGCATCTCCACGCCTCAGACAAGTGCTGGAGGACGGTGTTGACCTTGTTCTGCTTGATACCCTCGGGCATCATGTCCATGAGATCAGCCATCACAGACGCGCGGAGTTCCAAATCGAAATGGGACTCAACACGCTGCTTCGTGACAGTCTTGGCCACTCCCTTGCTGTGTCGACCCTCGAACTGACGAGACAGGAGGTTGCCCAGCCATCGTTCGAGAAGGGGAATTATACCTCGCATGAAGAAGAGCCAGACTCTCCAGGCGGGAGCCCAGAAACCACAACCAGGGCCCTTGCCAACCGGTCCGGAGTTGAAACGGTAGTAGATGAGATGCTTCAGATCCTTGCAAGTTCGAATTTGGTGCATCAACTTGTATTTATATCGGTACATACCGGTGAGCTGACCGACATGGTTGAAGGCGTACAGAATACCATCAGCGAGCTGGAAAGCATCGATGTTTCCAAGTCTATATTGCACTTGGGCATCCACAATCAACTTTGTCAACCTCAAGATCTCACGCATCAGATGAAATGCGTTTCCGAAACGAGACTTCTTTCGCTCCTTGGTTGTCAGAGTCTTGACGGGCTTCAAGTTGAAGTTGTAATCAAGATGGAGGTATGTCAAATTCTTGCGATGGATGAGAAGGTTGAGCATGTTGAAACCCTGGCGGCAGACCTGCAGACCAGCCTCAACCCAATCAATTGTTGTCTGCTGGAAGAACTTGGTTTGCTTGAGAGATCGCAGCAAGTTCTGTTTGTTCTGCGCCTTGGGGGTCTTCTTGTGAAGCTCGTTGAGAACAAAGTTCTTGAGGAGCTTCTGATACGAAACTCGGACCTTGACTGGGGGTCGGTCAGATGGAGGGTGCTCGAGATACCACTGCTTAACCAGAGGCACGTCTTGTGCCCGCACCATGTTACCCGAACGTCGATCGAAGGGATATGGCGCCCACCATAGCTCAACTGCTGAAGATGTGTCCTCATTTTCAAGGTCTTCATCAGCAAGGAATGGCTCCATGCCGGCAGGGAGCTGGAAGGCATCTTCCTCAGGCTCCTCGATGTTTCCAGGTCCGAAAAGCTCATCCTCGAGCGAAACCTCGACGTTCTTTGACGCGACTGTTCGTGAAGAGATGGGGTTGATTCGGCGATCGAAGTGGAAAGTCGGCAGGTCGGGGTCATCAGCTCTGTTGAACACAACCTGTGGGTGAGAGTGCCATGACAGGTGCACACTTCTTGGGAGAGAGTTGTAAAGGAAGGGGTAAGCCACTCGGAACTCGGTTCGAATGGGGTTTCGGAAGATGATACGGTCGATGGCGTTGAATTCACCAAAGTCCTCGTCATTAGGGTCGATATCCTTGTATAGGGGCTCGAATCGAGGTCCACCGGGCAGAGCGACGTTGAGGGCCTTGGCTGTTAATAGACTCTTGAGATCGAAGAGGTAGAAGTAGTTTTTATCCACCACATCCGAAACAAGAGGCCGACTGAGACGGAATAGTGTGGCCATCTGGGGTAGTGTGAGGTTCCAGGACTTGTAACTCGGTCCGTTGACATGGGGTGTGTCCAGGAGAGGTCGGTGATCGTAAAACCATTCGTAGACTGCCGCATCATCATCCTCATCGAGTTCCATCTGGATAGGCTCCAGGGGCTCAACATCCTCCAAGTTCTCAGACCACGACAGGGGAGGTTCTTCGTCATCAAACGGCGGGAATCGCATGCGCTTGAATAGTCGTCGGTCGGCCTTTTCTTTTCGCATAAACGTCCACATCATTGCCCACTGCGCAAAGAAGACGGGCTCGATGACTCGAGGAATCTCGTTGACAAGGGTCAGGCAACCGTTGACGTGGTATAGGACCTTCACTTCACGCGCCGACTCCCAGGGCATGGGCATGTTCTCGAGAAGCTTCAGAACTGCATGAGGCATGAACTTGAGAGCTCCCAAGTAGCTTCGCTTGTCGTTCGTGTACTTCTTTTGCGAAACATCACCGATATCCTTGACGATCTTGCGCAAGTGCTCCGGGGGCATGTCCGCCTTCTGTGTCTGCACAAACCCGCCCTTCCGCTTCTCGCCAAATCGATTGCGCTGATTTCGAACCCATTCCTTTTTCTTCTGGGCGAACTTGGCGATCTGGGGATCAGTCGGAGGGCGATAGCCTGGCGGAGGAGGTGCCGGCGTCGATGGGGGAGGAGGTAGTGAGGACGACGGCGGAGGAGGAGGAGGAGGTCCCCAGCCGGGGGGCGGTGGCGGGGGATGCTGCGACATGATGATTCCGCGATGCGCGCGCAGCGACAACCAAGGCGGAGATGAAGTGAAGTTCTTGGTGTATGGTCGCCTCCGTCGCGACAAATTCAAGTTCTGGTCGCAGGGGCGACGCGCTAGGTAAGGTGGGTCTAGTCACGTGGGTCATGCAGCAAGGCAAATGAGCGCTACTCAGGCATCAAAGATTTGACACCGAAATTGGTTGACATAAACTCCTGGGCGAACGGCTATGGTGACAATTGTCATGTGAGGTGTACCCCTTGCTTCTGCAACTTGTGAATATCACTTTTGTCTATTCGGTAGAGGTCAACAGATTTGATCAGGGTGTGGGATGGTCTTTAGAACAGCTGAGCAGAAATGTACACCACTAACAAAAGTGAAGCTTGTATCGAAGCTACAATAACACAGGCAACCAAGTCAATTAGACTCCAGCCGCCGTGAATCGCGCCATAATGACCTCGAGAGAGCTTCGTCCGTGCTCCCGCATATATGCCATACCTAGGTATTGTGCCTAGGCATCATTTGTGGGGTATACATGTTCTTCAAGCTTAAGCTCAATGACACTCTAGGTGTCAATTACCGGTCTCCAGTATGCTGTTTCAAATTGTAATCCAGTGTCCTGTGTATCATTCCTCTATGTTCCTTAACTACATGTTCCGTCGTGTACATCTTTTAGTTGATTCATATGTGCTGGATCAAATAACCTTCATTGTCATCTCAATTGCAGTGAGTTCAATCCTGAGCAAGATGAGATTATGAGCATGACAAGGATTGATGCAACACGTGAAAATACAAACACAATGCTTGTAATAAATAGGAAACCATCTGGATCTAATTACATATACTTTAATCAACCAGAAATACAAGTATTCGCGCATTATATGCTTCCCAAACATCGCAGACGCATTTCCCAAAGTTCACGACTTGTTGCTACAGGGTACCTACCCACTTCTATGAATCGCGTCGGCTGTGATGCTCAGTTCCAGCCAATGGCGACTACTGGAATTGCGTTACCTAAGCCTCGAACCTTCAACTTCCGAGCATCGTCGTCTCAAGGTAAACGACCTCCAGTTTGACCACCCCGACGGCCAATTCGCCCCCGAACCGCACCAGAAAGACACCCGCTGCCGTCAATCAAAATGGCGCACCTTAGTAGGCTCCAAGACAGGCCGAATTGCTGTCCATTGCTAACCGCCGCTCGACAGACGTAAAGCCGGACCCGGCTTACCTGAAGTATCAGGGTGCGTGACTTCTCCCCGGCTTCGACGACAACCGCCCTCCCCGAGCCCTTCTAACAGGATGGAATAGCTATGATGAAGACCCGTCACCACTACTTCCGATGGACTCCCCGAACCGCCAAGATCACCTTCATCTACGTCGGCGTGATTCCCGCCATCATGGGCTACATTGCCTACAAGACCGACGTGAGTTCTGCCGAGGAGTACGGTACGCGGATCGAATCGCTGACAACACAAGGGACTTTGGGATTTCCGAGCGAAGCGAAAGGGCGACCTCGTCTACGAGAAATAAGTTCACTTGATGCCGGAGATGTGGGAATTGTACATATAAAGCGTCCAGCTTGGGATAGAACCCATGGTAGGAATTCAATGGAACGAAGAGGTCAAAACGATGGCATTTACAAGTTTCGAATGACGTGAAATTTCGGAATGAATTGTCAAACGGCAATTGGGTATAACGCATGACGCCGCCAACCTAACAACAGCATGGACCTCACTCTACTACCATCTTCCTCTGCCTCTCGATCTCCCACCAGGGCCATCTGGCAGCGTCTCGCCTCTCCTCCAATCGCCCATTGGGAATCCGCCCCCGATATTGTCTCTCCAACCGCCTCGTCCTCCCCGAGATCCGCCACGACCAAAGCCATTCTCACGATCCCGAAACCCTCCTCGCGAACCACCTCGACCTTCCCGCGAGCCTGGACCTGTCTCCCTTCGAACGCTCGATGCCGGAGCTACTGACCCATCCGAAAAAGGTGGCAGAATGGCGCAGGAGATGTAATCGCCTACCACGAACCGCGCGTCGCGGAGTGTCTTCTCCACGTCCTTGGGTCCTCTCAAAGGGGCGTCCATATCGACATCTTCTGTTGATTCTGTATCTGGGCCTCGCTCACCTATCACAATACTGCCAAGGTCCTTAACACCAAACCGGGGAGGCGAATTGGCGATTTGACTGGTGTTGCGCAGATCTGGAAATACGAGTTGGAATACAAGACGAGTTCCAACAGCGGGGGAGGGGAAGGCAGATGGTTTGGCGGCTGCTAGTTCGAGAGCCAGCTCGTGAAGAGTGCAGTCCGGCCATGTATATACAGAAATGTGCGCCGGTTGTGTATGCGACGCGAATTCATCTGGCCTTTGATAGTTGTTGGTGAGTATTCGATCTTGAGAGCAGCGGTTGGTGGGCCTTCAATACCTGTGAAGTGCTCCAGTTCGATAGAAGAGCTGTAAGAGAAACGGGGTCGTGTCCTCGCGAAGCGATTTTTGCGGCGGAGACGCCATATCTGAAGGCTTGACTGGTAAGACGTGAATATATCTCCCAAAGTGAAATTAAATTATCCAGAGATCTCTTGTATATTGATAGTTGTAAAAGACGAGAGAGTTGAAATGCAATCACGTCCTGATGAGTCGGCCTCTATTCAGCCGGGGTATAACCGTAATCGATAACCATGTCGCGACCAGGAAACTTCGAGATCCATCAACTTCAACTTTGCGACAACAGCTGAAATCATTCGAATTGTAGACCTTTGACATCGAAACCTACAGAAAACGCAAATATCAGTTGTATCCAACCCCGCGCCCACGACAAACACATCCACATCAGCGACACATCCCCTATATCACCATGGACTTCGCGGCGTTGATGAACAAGGAGCTCTCCAAGTCCAAGAGCAGCGGCAGCAGCGGCGACAAGAAGTACCTCAAACGCTCAGAAGTCGAGGCCCAACGAAAAGAAGCATATCTCACCGAGCAAAAGGCCCTCGAGGCCGAGCGTGAAGCCAAAGTCGCCGCGAAGCGCAAGCGCGAGGAGGAGGTCGCCGCCGAGAACGCCGCCCGTGAAGAGAAGCGCCGTAAACTCGCCGAGGAGTCGCGCCGGAGACGTGAAGAACAAGAGGCTGAGGAGGAGCGCGCGAGGCGGAAGCGTCTTGGCCTGCCGGAGCTGGTAAAGGCCAAGAGCGAAGATGCTGAGGATAGTCTCCAAGGCAGTGAGGATGTGCCGGAAGAGGAGCTTGTCGAAAAGCTGAGAGCGCTTGGAGAGCCGGCAGTTCTGTTCGGAGAGAGCCATACTGCACGTGTCAGAAGATATCGCAAGTTGACGACGGTGGTGACCAAGGGGCCGATACCGACAACCCTACAACTAGTGGAGGAGAAGGATATGAAGGTCGACGGCACGGTGCCACAGGACAAGGAAGGCCGCCAGTGGCTCTTCCGGCAACTGGCGAGTTACTTCACCATGGTTCTGACGGAATATCAGCAGGCAATGGAGTCTGAAAAGCGGGATACGAGCGCCAGCAAAACGGCATACAATGCCATGGTCCAGACTCGTGAGAATATGAAGCCGGTATGTCTAACTGTCTTATTGATGATTGGATTTTGAGACTAATGTTATGTAGCTATTTCGCAAGTTTGAGCAAGGAGAGCTCGACGACGACATTCTGAAGCCTGTCATTGAGATCGTCCAGGCTCTTCAAGAGCGACGATACGTGGATGCCAATGACGGATACCTTCGTCTGAGTATCGGAAAGGCGGCTTGGCCCATTGGTGTCACCATGGTTGGTATCCACGAGCGAAGTGCTCGAGAGAAGCTGCACGACGGCGAGAAGGGACATGTTATGGGCGACGAGGTTACGCGCAAGTATCTGCAAAGTATCAAGCGCTGCCTCACCTTTGCCCAAGTGCGGTGGCCGCCTACGGATTTGAGACAGTTGATGGGCTGAGAAAAAAGCTGGAAGCAAGAGAGGAGACGGAAGACTGGATGCATTTTATATATGATACCCCCGCAACGACGCGGAAGAAGTGAATACCAAATAGCTACAAAGCAATTGCCAGTGATCCCATTTCAACACATGCCCCTGTACGCCTGATCTAACTCTAATAGGGCTACCTTGCACCTATTGATGTGTGATTTCGTGGTGACCGGATACCTAAACGCCCGGATCGCAATAGTGCAATTTCGTCTCTCATATTTTGTGCTGTTCCATCAAGCTTGGTCTTGAAAAGTATAATCTGCTGAGCTTCTTCTAAAACATTTTAGAGCGGCCGACAAAGATCTCCTAAGCTTCAGCAGCGGCGCCTTGCTCAGATACTTTAGATTCGTCATACCAAGTCTCCTCGACTCCTCGGCCGAGAAGAGGCGGCTGCCTCTTGCCCACGACCTCCAGCCCAGCCGAGATTATGCTGATGCGGCGGAGTCTCTCCTTAGCCTCGAGCTCGTACTGGCGGGCGACCTCAATAGCATGCTGTTGCATCTGGAGTCGGGGGTCAGGCTGGACCGCGATGAGCAGCTGGGAAAGTATCAGTAAACAGTCGTCATGTTGTAAGTATGGAGTGGTGTTACCTTGTTCTTTGCATCTAGTCGGGCCCTGAGCGTTCCATCTCGGATCATTGATACGAGCTCATTCTCAATGGACTCACCCTCTAGTGCAAAAGCCTGGTTCAAGTTGTCCAGAGTAGCACACGAGAAGGGAACAAAATACTGAGTGATGCACTTGCTTCGAATCTGCGTGTAGATCGCCGCGACATGTCGTTGCAGGTAGATGTCCAGCATGTAGTCATTTCGGAACGACTCTAGAATCGACAAGCAGGCCGAGTATCTGCCATTCACAAAAAGGCTGATAGCCTTTCGGATATGAGGCTCGTGCTCAAGGAATGATCGAAAAGATGGGTTGTCTAGGACGCGAGCCTGGAGTTCCCTTCTCTCCATGGTGGCCAATGCCAGTAGACCTCCGTATATAGCGATATCATTGGGGCTGGCGATGTGGTTGTACTGGTTGGGAGGGATCTCGAAGTCAATCTGGAGGAAGTTCTTGGCTGCGTCCATGTAATGCTTCAACCCAAGGAGGGCAATGCCGGATACGAGCTTGGTGAAGGGCAGGTAGAACCTCTCCTCCTCACCACTCTGGACTCCGGTGACTTTGCCGAGACTGTTGATGACCATGGTCCAATCTCGGCGATAGAGATAGATGTTGACAAGATGGAGGCCGCAATCGATGATGTGCTTGGTTGTCGTCACATCTTGACGCATGCGGTTGTACGCCTCAGCTGCATCGCTAAGACGTCCTGTCTTCTCAAAATGCACTCCAAGCTCCTCGTTGCCCATCTACACATCTTAACATTACCCGATTCTGTGGTTTACGCTAGGGGAAGAAACATACCCGAATGCTTTCCTTGATCAAGTTATGACGGTATTGCTTAAGTTCGGCTTCGAGGCGTGCGGTTTCGGCTCTGTTCGCGCGATCGGTCTTATCGACCCAGGCCTGGTCTTTCTGAGCTTCTGGCTCCCCGGGAGCTGCGAAGCGGATGCAGTCCCAGGCATCATTATACTGGGTTACGTCTGTGCCAGACTTGGCCTCGGCAATAGCGGCCTTGAGGGCGTCGACACATAGCGGTACCGAGGACTTTGCGATGTGGAGGAGACGATCGAACCTCGTTCGGCCTGGGCACGGGAGCTATTAGCCGAGTGGAAGGAAATCGACGAGGTTACTGCAACGTACCGGAGTAGTTCTGAATGTAAAGATCGAGGTCAAGCTTGGGTTGCTCTGCAGGGCGTCGAGTCAGCATTGTGCTCAAAGAACGGCAGATTCACGAGGCTCATGACGTGAAGGGCATCTGCTGGCGGTGGCTGAACGAACCTCTAACGATGGTACCACCCTGGTTGCTCATCAGGGTAAAGAAACCCAGCAGAGAGTTTGACGTCGACATGGCGAATGTGAGTGTCGGCAGTCAAGACCCTCGAGCTCATCCGGGGGGTAGGAATATGAAGATCAGAGAGCTCTGGAGCTTGACGTTTGGGAGGGTCGCACGTGTTGGTGGCCTTGCGATGCTAGGCTGCGGTGGGGGTGGAGGAGCTGGGGAATTACGTGAGGTGGGGGATCTCGGTGAGGGCAAGGTGAAAGGTGAGTACAAGACAAGGTGAGTCAAGATTGCTTGGCAAAAATGTCTAAGAATGATCCTTCAATTACGGTTCATCATCTCTCAAACCTAAATTTTTGTACATGATTCATCAATGAAGCCTAGAATAGTAATTCTGTGAGTCTTTGTCTTTACTCACAGTCGATAATGATTATCTCGCTCAACATGAACCTTCGCATTTGGACCAGAGTACTGTGAATAACAGTTGCGAAATACCGCCTTTCGTCGACCGCTTCTCTTCTCCGTCTTCACAGCTCCGATGCCGGTTCGCGGAGCCAAATATCGGTCCCGAAGCGGCAGGCTGCTGTGCCGTAAAGCAGATACGGCGGCCGACTTCACCGTCTTACTCGATAAACACTTACACTGTGGTATTGCCAAGACGGCACATCGAGCCTGGGAATTCACAACGTTGGCGATTAGACGTCACGATATTGGCTCTAGAGCGTTGCACTCCGCCATTTGTTGTTATGCATGAAGCGTTTGCGATATCAGCCACGAGAACGTGCCATTCGTTCGGGGGCACAGGAAACTCGGCTTCCCCCAAACTCGACTCGGAGTCATCTTTGGCATCCTACGAGTGGTGGATTTCGCGCCGTTGCTGGCATCAATGCGCCGCCTCTGTCGTCATCTCACCTTTGTCCAAAAGAAAGCCAGGACTAGCTGGGATGATTGAGGCTTGAAGTTATTCCCGTGGTCTTCTAGAAGCAGGGGAGGAGAGACAACGTTGCAGATGGGCGCAAGGTTATCCACTATCGTGCATCAGACGAACGAGCCATGCCACAAAGACATGTCCGGCACTTGATGCAGCCATCGTCCTAGCGATATCGCCACAAATTCGAGGACCCTTAATCCCCAGAATCAACCCCCAAAGTTCTGATTGCGCCAAGCATGACGTCGTTGGGGATGTGCCGGCTTCCCGGTGCATTGCTTTTCGTGTCCCGCGTAAGCGAGAATGTCCATGTTGAGGATATCGTAGAAGCAGAATGGCATTAGCTGGACGCTATTGTGAAGAAGTTGCGTCGTAAGCAGGGGTGGCATGATGGGAGCACCTCAGACGCGAAAAAGAAAATGGCGCGTGTAAATATGGTCAAGGAGGATTCGCCTGTATAGGAAACGATCAGCGGCGTCACTCGACTCTGGACGAGAGACGACGGCATCAGTTTATTCGAGAGTTAAGATTTCAAAGTCTGGTCGAATATTTAGAGTACAAGAGGTGTAAGCCATAAGGCTGAACGAGCCGGCACTCGTGGTTCCATCTGCACTTCCAAGAAGCATCGTGGAAGAGGTTGAAACAAAGCTTTAGTGCCAAGACCAAAGCCAAGACCTCGTCTCAGCGCGGTTCTTCTGCACAAACTCGTTCGCCTTTCTCTCGTCCGGCCTGCTCCGCCCTTATCGGCCGAAGAGAGAGCCCATGCCGACCCAGAAAAAAGGACGACGGTTTGTGCATGGGTCTGACGTGAAAAAGAACCACCGGGCACCTTTTCAGCCAATGGGTTGATCTCGCGACTCGAAAGTCGGTTCGTCTTGTGGAGGGCGGAATGGCTTGGCGACCCAGCTGAAACCCCGTGCCCGGAGCAAACCCGGGCGAGAGCCGGAATGTGAGAGGGCAGGTAAAAGGAGAGGGAGGGATGATGTCATGGAAGAGAATTCGTCTGCTGAAAATAGTCACCGAGAACAGAGGACGCGCATATCGTTGACAGACAAGAGACGCCGCGATTGTCAAGTGGGACGCCGTTTCGAGGCCATTCTTTACTCGGCCGTACTGTTAGTTAATTACGAGGCTTTCTTGAGTCTGGAAATGCGGCATGGCACGTCGAGACCAGGATTTGTGGCATTTCGTGGCTCCCCCTGCTTCCTCGTGTGGCGCCCACCTTCCCAAAAGGCCCCGGCGAAACAAAGAAAACGACCCACAGTGCTGTGTCAGCCAGGCACTGGGCGGCCGCCATCTTCCGTGTCTCCCGGAGCCGACGACATGGTTGCTTCCAGATTAAGCTTGCTCAACATTCGACCCTAGGGCTGAGGCTCGTCGGGAACCAGCGCAAGAAGGACCTGCAGACTCGCTCTAGGTTTGCTGTTCTACTGATTGTCTGTCAAGAAAGTGACTGGTTGTGCCCGTACGTCATGATGCAGAACATGCCATCCGTGTGGCTTCTTCGGGGCCGCCGTACCCAGTGAGAAACGGGGTGTGTCAAAGAGTCGGCCGCAGTGCGGTCTTGGGTTTCTGTCTCACCTTATTCCACACAATTCGAGAACTCACTGCTCACACACGGACCACTGTTCAGAAGGTTGTAGGATAAGGTATGAACAGGGTTGGGCCCGTTTCTGACTGTTGGGAGATTCACGTATGTGATACCGGCCTGTCCGGACCTAGATGAACCAGTGATATGTTACTTCGAAGACTTGGCTTTCTTGACGTTTGATATTCGAGATGCCACCGTTTTCTTTCATGACTGACATTGTCTGCGAGTGAATGGAAACTCGGCTTGGAGAACACTCAAATTCGTCTTACACTGCCACCACGAACCAAGTCAGAATTACAGCACTTGACAAAAAGGTTTCTGATGTCTAAGCCGTAAATCTCTCGTACGATGTAGGCTTTATTTCGGCAGCTATTCTTATTGAGATCCACCACCGCAGATAAGACGGGAACACGACTTCTCTCCACAAAACCTGGCAGTCTCCGTTACGGTCTGCCCTCCTCAACCACTCCCGTCTCGTGTTGGCATCCAGATAGAGAGGCCTGCCCATGCAGTCTCATCGAAGTGGATGGGGGATCTCGCTGACGATGGTGGTCTAGAGCCTTTGCTGGTTTGCCCATTCGTCCATGGGTCCCCATAAACCTCCGTTTGGCCATGGATTGGATCCATGCCGCTTTACCCCCTTGTCGCTATCGCAACCCTCGCGTCTCGCGGCTTCAGAGCCCACCAGCAAACTAGCCGCAGTTCACTTATGCAGTGCTGGCAGTATCTGTATCCGCTGCGGTACATTGCTACCGGCCGTCTCATGCTGGGCTAGGCTAGACGCACAGCGGCCGACGCACAGCAGGCTCTAATTGTCTGGAGCTATGAGCCCGCCTGGCCGGCCACCGTCCGGTGGATGGAGAGGTCCTCGCTCAAACGGGGGGCGCCCTGAGACTGCGAGTTTATTTTGTGGCCGCGCGGCTTGGGATCATGGGTGGTCGTCTCTGCTCCCGTTCCACTCGCATGCCCTGACTAGTGGAGAGGCCTTGCTCTTTTCTTTCGAGGTTACCATCCCGTCATAGCCGTTTTTCCGCCTACGCATGTAGGTGGTAATGAATGATACGCGTTCTCATTTGCTATGTCAAAAGAGACATACAGAGAGAGCGTTGAAGAGGAACGGAACCCCAGCCGCCAGCCACCGACGCGTTATTTGGGACAGTGAGTGTCGAGCACAAGGGCTTACCTCTTGTAAACTTAACATGAGCTGAATGTCTTTGTTTAGAAAATAGAAAAAAGTTAGCATTGAGAGTTGGCTTAGATCAATTGACACGTTCCATGGCGCCGCTCAGCGCAGCGCAGTGCTGGCCTGGACTCTGCACTGGCCAAAGTCCTCCTGCATCTGGGCTCGCCCCCCTAAAGGTTGTCCCCAGGGCCGATCCCACCTGCAGCAGCGTGGAAATCGCTCTCGGTCAGGGCACAGTGCGAGTTGCAAAACACCGAGTTCCCTCCACAATCACCCCCATCCACCCTCCACTCGAAGCCTCCCGTCAGGTCTCCCCCCCATTTCTCCAGATGCCGTGTATCCAGCGCCATCTGCCATTATTCCCGGTCTTGAGCATCATCGCGAACAAGGTGTCCCTTCAGGTTTGGGGCATATGTTCCTTATTCTCTTGTTTTAGTGGTTGCTCTGGATCAGTCAATCGACTTGCCTACTCGGACGGACTCCGTTGTTCGGATTGAAGGACCTTGACCTCTTGCTCGCCCTGTCCATTTAGAGTCCTCATCTCCCGTGTCTTTCACAGCGCTTGAAGCCATCGTCACCTTCAACTCAATTCTTGCCGCCCTCCCCTCCCCCTTGCTACTACGTTAGCTCACGGAGACATCCCTATCTAATATTTGACTTGCGCGTCTCCCCTTCCTCTTCTGCTCCATTCTTGTCCTTCAGCCTTCACCAGTCAATCGCTCGCTGGCGCTTGGATTTTGCTTGGCTCCGGCTCTTGGCTCGACATATCCTGTCCCTTGGTTCTTCTTGGCAATCAACTTTTCAGGCCTTTTGTCTCAGCATCCCCTTCCTTCCTCTCTGGCTCAGGCTCCTCTCATCAGCCCTCCCTCAATCTGCCACGGCCGTCCCTCACCGGCCCCGGGCGTTCGTTCGCTGTGCGGCATCTCCCTACGGCGGCTTCATCACCCGCTTCTGGCACTCTCCGTCCGTTCCCCTACCTCTCCAGGTTGGAAGACGGCACCACGGCACGGCCGTACTGTGTCGATTATACAGTGCTGATTGGCTCTGACAAGCCCCAAAAGCCTGGCCTGGTCCTTTTGAGAGTCGAGGTCCACTCTCCACTCGCTGACTCTCTTCTCGTTCGTTCGTTCATTCGTACTCTCGCTCAGCTAGCTCAACTCAACTTGGTCGCCCGCTTTCCTGCTGCTGGTCTGGTCTGCCCGCCCCCGTCCTTCGGTCGCGAATTCTCTCCCCCATCCCAACTCCTGCTCTGCGACTGTACTTGACTGGTACTATCGTCTACTCTTGGCCGCCCCTCGCCATCATCGCGATTCCGTCTTCGGATTCGATTCTGCTGCTGCTTATTCCCCGCCTCTTCGTCTGCGGGAACCTCTCTTGGCGCCCTCTGTTTCGCGGATGGCCTAGGCCTTGAGTCTTGGGGCGATTGGGACATGGGCTGCCGCTGGCCTCGCTACCTGCGACCCTGCAACTCATCCATCCAGCAGCCCCTTCGACTGCCCGCCTCCGTCTCCATTTCTGCCGCACGCCGGCGACGACTACAACCTTCTCCTTTTTGAACACCTCATAGTATCTGATCCGTGGCGTTCGGCTTTCGTGTGGCTATCGAGCCCGACACCTGGTGAGTGAAAAGTGCTTGCGAATCCGTCTGCCCATTCTGCTCAAGTCCCACCGACACCTGGGCGTTGCACTCCTGAAGTCGCCTTTCCTGCGCCTTATTACCTTCGTCCTCGACGCCTTCGAGGCTGAACCCGCGTGATTTGCTCACGCTGGTCGATTCAATCGGTCATGGCTCGTTGTGCGCCCTGCCAGGACATTCACGATCCCTTGTCTTCCGCGCCCTGGCCCCTCCCACGAACTTGCTCCATTCATTAAACAAAACCATCAAATACATCACCTTTGCTAATTCAATCAAGCCCAAGATGTCACCAGACGTCGCCGACGACGATGCCGGCCAGTCTTCAACCCAAGACTGGCAGGATAACGACGCCCCATCGCCATCAGCCAGCATCAAGTCCGATAACGAGGGTGATGAGGATGGACCTAACGCGCCATCCCAACCCATCCAGAAGCGACGGCGAGTAACACGCGCTTGCGACGAATGCCGCCGAAAAAAGATCAAGTGCGATGGCAAACAACCTTGCACACACTGCTCCGTCTATAGTTATGGTATGAGGCCGGCTCGATTTCCTCCCTCGCCCAATACGCCCATTTTTCGATCCCCTGATCCCCACGACCGACATCGACGCGCGAGCTAACCTTGACCCATAGAATGCACATACGATAAACCCTCGAACAGAAGAAGGAATCCGGCACCACAGTATATCGAGGCTCTGGAAAGCCGTCTGCAACGCGCAGAATCACTATTACACAAATTCATGCCAGATGTCGACCTCGCCGACCCCAATCTTGACCCAGCCATTCAACAAGAATTCCGCAATCGAGAAAATGCACGCGCACAAGCCGCCAAGGCTCGACAGACCCAGCCGCCCCAGCCCGACCCGAATGACGCTCATCTCACCTCCATGATCGATTCAGTCGGCCAGCTTGATCTTGACGAAAAGGGCAGTTGGGATTTCCATGGTATCTCATCCGGCGCCGTCTTCTTGAAACGCATGAAGGAGCATTTTAGGGGAATGCTGGGCCCTACAGGAAAGGCACCATTTTTACCACGCGCCGAACGACCTCCAGGTCTCGAATCACCATCTCTATCCTCCGTCGGAACGCCATTCTCTGCCGTGTCAAGTTATCCTGAACTCCCGCCCAAGGATGTCGCCAGAAAACTGTGTTACTATTCTCTCAGCTGCGCGACCTGTCTAGTTCGAATTGTTCACGTTCCCACTTTCTACGAGAATATGGAAAAGATTTATGACCGACCGCTCGACAACTTGACCAAGGAGGAAACGCAATATCTTGGATTACTCTTCTCTGTCATGGCTCTCGGCTGCATGTACAACAATCTTGACGACAACGACCCTGGAAGCATGGCTTATCGAGAAGCGACGGAAGAAGGTCTCAAATACTACAATGCGGCACGATCCGTACTACAGGACCTTACGGATTGCCGCGATCTCATCTCATTACAAGCTCTCTTATTCGTCATCCTCTTTCTTCAAGCAACATCAAACCTCAGTAGCTGCTACTCGTTCGTCGGCATCGCGCTCCGTTCATCACTACGAATTGGTCTGCATCGACACTTGGAGCACGAGAAAATCGACACCATCGAGCAAGAAGTCCGCAAGCGCGTTTTCTACGTGATTCGACAGATGGATATTTATGTTTCAACACTACTCGGCTTTCCTCTCCTCCTCAATGTCGACGATATCGACCAGCCTTTCCCCACAGAGGTCGACGATGAGTACATTACATCGACTGGAATCCTCCAACCACCTCCCGGATCCTCATCTTTCTTCCAAGCTTTCAACGCCCATTCAGAACTGATGGAAATTCTATCCAAGGTCACAAAATACGTGTACCCAACCAAAGGACTGGGCCAAAGTGTCGCTACTAAAGATAACACACCCGCTTCAACCTACCTGATCAGCTATGGTCGAATCAAGGAAATCGAAGCTGACCTTCACTCATGGTTCGAGAGGCTGCCTCAGCATTGGCGACCAAGTGGTGAAGGTCCGATAGAAACGGTCCGGTGAGTAGTTTATCCTTGAAGACTGCAAGACTGAAATACTAATCCGAGAAATAGCATCCGACATCTGCTCCGATTTGCTTATGCGCATGTGCAACTTGTGCTATACCGACCATTCCTACACTATGTCTCTCCTCGCCTGAGCCAAGGGAACAAGGTTGATGAGCTGTCATACGCTTGTGCGGCGGCTGCTATCAGCGTGTCTCGGAATATCGTGCACATTGGTCTGGAGATTCGGAAACAGCGTGTGCTCAGCGGACCTTATTGGTTCATGTTGTACACCGAGTTCTTTGCCGTCCTCTCACTTGTGTTTTACGCCACAGAAAATCCCGAGAAGCCTGGCTCTGGAGAGGTTCTCGCGGATGCCCGCGCTGGAAGGCAGATGATTGCAGCACTGGCAGAAAAGAGCATGTCGGCAGAGAGAGTGACGAATGCTCTCAAGGTATGTTTTCCCTTTTCGTGTAAGTCATTCTTATTAACATGCCGGATTTAGGTCTTGTTTGACCAACTGCCTGAGCAATTGGATGCTGGACGCGTGCGACCAGCTCCCTCCAAGAAGAGGTCGGCGCCTTCTGGGCGACCATCGTCTGTGTCGTCTCACCACACTCCAATCCCTGCAAGCATGTCGTCACTCGGAACGGCCGATTTCACTCGCACCAGCCAAATCTCGACCAGCTCGTATCCGACCACACTCTCCCAGGGCACTATTGATCCCATCGCGGGCGCCAATATGCCAGGCTTCCAGGACAACGGATTCTCAGCCAACTTTGGCGACTTTATGCCTGTTGATATGCAGCGAGGCACGCCCGAATCGACCAGCAGCACGGCGACAAGCACACAGCGAAACCCTTACACGGGACAGCCGCTCAGCATCCATAACCCCGTCAACAAGCTTGACTCGCTCATGTTTCCCTCTGAGGATCCTTTTGCGTACCCGAACCAGCCTATGATGGAACTCGGATTCCCCAGCAAGACAGAGCAGTCTTCAAGCATGGGTGATCATAACCAGGATATGCAGCTCTTCCTGACCGGGACGTTCGATGACGTGGAGAGCCAAATCTTTGGACAACCACCACCATACATGATGCACCAGCAGGGCCAGCCCATGATGGGTATGCCAGGTCAAATGTACAACCCGTCAAGTGTGATGGGCATGCAGCAGGGTCAGCCAATGATGCAGCGCCGGCCGATGTCGCAGACGCACGCAATTCATCAGGGACATTCGATCTCAAACCGGAGAGCACACACACAACGCCACCAAGAAAGGCAAATCCAGCAAATGTTTACGGAGCAGGGAATGCAGGCGGACTGGGGAGGTTTCTTTGGTTCTGGAAGGGGAGGATTTCAAGGAATGTAACGGTCTCTACATTTGATACCCACTTTACGATACGGGAGGAAGGAAAGCGCGCGAGGCGTTGGCCATTGAATTTCACTTTGTTTTTTATTCGGGGGGAGAGCGATTATGATTTGAACGATGAGCGCCGGGATGATGGCTGTAGTGGGAGGATAGGGGGAACCGGGCAACGCCAGCGACGCAAGGACGAAAAAAGAGGACCACATTCTTAGAGAGATGGACCGGGCACATAGACGGGGCGCGATTGGATGTATATACATGAAAGGTCTCGGGAATGTGTAGGATGGATATACGCAGTAGACCGACATGTTGGGTTGGGAGGATATGATAGGGGTGAAGGGATGAGATGGGATGTAGGATGAGGAAAGCTGCATCTTGTCAAGGAGTGCATCTTGTCATGGATATAGATGTAATGATATTTGCCTTGAGGGCATGAAGAAGCAAAAGCTGTTTGTGTGAAGTGAAGAAAGTGTTGAGGCCAAGATAGCCACTTGCCGAGGCGCTATGGATGATTAGATGAGATGGACAACTTCCATGATAGGACTGGGGCTATTGGCACATGCTCGAGACGTGTCTTGGAGCTTGTATGAATATGATTAGAGGCGTTCTAGATCGTCCAAGACAATGTGTAGAGTAACTTACTACGTAGTATTTGCCGCGACAATGAATTACACGTGAATCTTGGACGCCAACTCCCGTCCTCAACATTTGGATCGGAGCTGGTTGCGTCATGAGGTCGATGCATTAGTATCGGGTCGAGGCGAATGGCACCAGCCACCAAACGTTAGCAGTTGGGGCGGGTAGCTATGGTTGCGTTGCAGGGCGTTATCGCTGAGACGCGATACGCTGAGCTAAGCCGTCGAGCACCGCAACGGGACGGGAACTGGCACTTCTAGATACGGGCTGTGCCGGTCGGAGCTTCATATTGCGTCTTTGTGTCCTTTCACACAAGGTTAGGTTTCTCATACCTCATACTTCATACCTACCATTTAGGCACCCAGGGGTCGCGCTGGTCTTTCTCTCATCCTCCTGTATTCATCTCGACAGCTCAACAGTCTGCGATACTGGTCATGGCAGCTCTCACAACACCGCCAAAGCTGGTCGGCGGGGATGACCGGCGAGACGCACCGCTAGCACGTGAAAGAAACACCATCCACTTCGAGCTTGTGCCAGAGGATGAGTTTGACGCGCTGTGAGAATCCTTGCTCGTCTCTGAGCATTTCTGAGCTGCTGGCTAACCGCGCAGTAGATGCATCGAGGTCAAGAAGGGTAACGAGGGCCCGAGTGGTCGGAGTAGCGGTAACAAGTATCCCGGTATGTGACCAGCTCACCAATCTCATCTGTTGAGCGTCTATTCCTTGCTGACCGTTGAATCCTAGCAAAACTCCATGCCCGCAAGGTCGCTGAGGAGCTTGGTGCTACTGACGGCCTCATCTATCTTCCTGGTGAACCTACTCGGCTCTACGAGGACTCGGATCAGTCGCCTCCTTTCAAACAGCGCAGATAGTCAGTCACCTGTTACTCATAAAGATGAGCCGTCTTCTAACAAACACCTAGCTTCTATTATCTGAGCGGTGTCGACTTTCCCGACTGCTCCGTCACTTACGAGATAGCACATGATCGCCTCACTCTCTGGATCCCCTACGTTGAACCGCGACAGGTGCTATGGTACGGCGCTACTCCCGACGCCGCAGAGGCGATGCGCCGCTTCGATGTGGATGATGTTCGATACACAGCTCAGCTGCCCAAGTTTCTCCATGGCCACCTCCGACCGGCCACGACTCTCTACGTCCTCCACCCGGACCAGGCTCCTAAGCTGGCTGACCGTCCTCGTGGACAGACGCAGATTAACTGCTCCAAGCTGCGACCTGCCATGGATCAAGCTCGTGTGATCAAGACAGACTACGAGGTTGCGCTTATTCGCCGTGCTGCGCGCATCTCGGCGGCTGCTCATCGTGCTGTGGCTGAACGTATCCTCAGCATGCGGAACGAGCAGGATGTCGAAGCTGTTCTCCTTTCCGCCTGCACCTCCCGTGGTGCTCATGCCCAGGCATACCCCATCATTGCTGGAGCCGGCCCCAACGCCTCTACTCTGCATTATGAGGCCAACAACCAGTCTCTCGAAGACAAACAGGTCATCGTCGTCGATGCTGGCTGTGAGTGGCAATGCTATGCCAGCGATATCACTCGGACACTCCCCCTTACTGGCACCTTCACTAAGGAGGGTTCTGCTATCCATGCTATCGTCCAGCGCATGCAAGACGAGTGTATAGCACGAATCCGCCCTGGTTGCATCTTCTATGAGCTCCATCTACACGCCAGCGATGTGGCCATTCAGGGGCTTCGCAAGTTGGGCATCCTACGAGGCAACTTTGATGAGATTCAAAAGGCTGGTACCGTCGCTGCTTTCTTTCCTCACGGCCTGGGCCATCACGTTGGCTTGGAGGTTCACGACGTGACGGGCGCTGAACGTCTCTTGATGAGAGACAACTTCCACATCGAGGGTGGAAAGCGTGAGATGGTTACGGCCACGGCCCTGGTCGCTCTGCAGCGAATGGTAGCTGCGCCACCACCTTATAAGGGACGACAGGCTCTTCGACCCAACATGATTGTTACGGTTGAGCCTGGAATGTAAGTATCACTGTCTTTCTTGTGACTTCCTTGATGCTAACTGAGTCCCATAGTTACTTCTGCCGACCTTTCATCGAGGGATACTTCCTCAACAACTCGGCACACGCCAAGTTCATCGATCGCAATGCCCTCGAGGCCTACTATCCCGTTGGAGGTGTTCGTATTGAGGACGATATTCTCGTCACGGCTGACGGACACGAGAACCTCTCTGCAGGTGCACCCAAGGGTGATGAGCTGCTGGACGTGATAAACGGCAGCTTTGAGAAGATTTGAGGGCTGGTAAGGGGGTAGTATGCCCAACGAGTAATGGGAGTAATATGAGAAGCGCGTGAAGGGTATATATGGCATATGCATTGACTACGTTGCCTTTTGCTTGCCTTGGCAAGTTCAGCGCTTGGCTTGGTTTCAGGAATGAGAATGATATAGGACAACACAGGTCAGCAGGCGGCACTATTGGTATCAATTTATGGAATTTATCATGCTCATTGCTACCCAAAACATAAACTCTCGCATGTGCAGCTCATACATCTAATATACAAGAACACATTGACGAATTAAGGAAAGGCGTGAAGTCGTAACAACCTCACTCTACTAGATACACAACCGCCTACCCACCAGATACACCCAAGGCATCCGCTTACAAGTACTTCTTGGGCATGTTGTCCCGCCGCCGCTTGTAGATGACATAGGCGGCGACGAGGGCGAGCTGGGTGCCGAGGAAGAAGAGAACCAGGAACCGGTGGCCGGGGGTGCTGGCCATGACGGCCTGGGAGAGCGAGTTGTGGTGGCTCGAGAGGACGTCTCGGACGGAGCGCTCGGTGGACTGCAGCTTACGGCTAAGGTCCTTACGAAGACCCTTAACCTCCTTCTCAAGCTCGATGACGCGGGTCTGCAGCGCCGTGATGTCGTCGAGCTTGCGCATGTCGGCGCGAAGCTGGCCGATGAGGTTGGTCACCTCTTCGTGGCGCTTGACGTCCTCCTGCTGGTGTCGGGACGAGGTGCGGTGCAGGGATGAGAGCTGGTGGTTGGTGTTTTGGAGACGGTTGTGGAGGTCCATGAACTGTGTCTTGGACGTCTGGAAGATATCGGGGTCCTCATCGGCGTAGTCGCCCTCAGTAGTCTCCTTCTTGGGGGGAGCGCCTCGGCTAGGGGGGCTCTTGTTGGGTGACTGCTGCTGTTGCTGCTGCTGCTTCTTGGGAGGGTCGTTGTTGCGGACGGGGGCCGAGTCGGAGTTATCAGCCATGACCACCACCTTGAAGACCTCGAACGAATCCGGGTTGTCGGGGGTCGCGGCCGTGACACCGAACTGGTAACCGGTGGGGATGCTGAAGCTGCCGGACTCGAAGCACAGGTTGCCGTCCACCTCGACGCGGAACGAAGTGGATGTCTGTCGGAGCTTGATCTGCGAGGGTCGACCCAGGTTTCGGTAATTGTAACCACAGTGACCAAACGACAGCTCATCGACGTTGCTCTGCCTCGTAAAGTCGACAGTACCGTCATTGAGGAAACCACGGACCATACCGCCCGCACCGCCATGTGTGTCCACCACAAGAGCCAGGCCGTCAAACTTTCCGACAGTGTAGATGCTACCGGAGCCGACAGAGGCAGGACCGTTGCGGACCAGCCAAATGTTGAGGTTGCCTCGGCCGCGATCGGGACCGTTGGCTCGGAAGTCGAAGTCGGCGATCCATTGGTTACGGAGAAGAGGCTGCTGACCCCAGACGGCACCGCGCTGGTTACCGGGGGCAAGAGGCGTGAGGATGATACGGTTGGAGAGCACCTCTGGCATCTGGGGGATGCCCTGGAGGGCAAAGTTGGGGATCTCCCCGCGGGATTCGGGGGGACTTATCCTAGACGAGGGGGTCAGCGACACACACGAGGGTTGTACTACAAGGAAGAACAACAAACCTTCCAGCATGACCAAAACTGAGCTCGCTGATGAGATATTGCGCCTCTGAGAGGCCTGCTGCCAGCAGCGCAGCCAAAGATAGAGAGAAACGCATGTCGAAGAGAGACGTAAGGTGGCTCCAAGCTGCGAGAGGGCCGGTTCAACAAACAAGGGAGAAACAAAGGGGCGGTCGCTGACGAGAGCGCTCTCAACCTCGTGACAAGACAAGAACAAAAAAAAAAACGTCCGTCTGTCTTTCTGTCTCTCTACCCAAGCTCGGGGGGTTTTGGATTGTCGAAGTGAGGGAAGTGGAGAGAATGGTACGAGCAGAAAAGGCGGGCAAGGCTGAGGACACTTTGCACTATCAACGATGGAATTGGGCCCCTGGACGGTCTTTTTTTTTGGCGGTGGAGGGCACCAATAGAAGAAGAATAGACACCCAACCTCGTCAGAAAAAAGATGTCAAGACAATGAACAGGGTTAGCGAAGCTATACAGAAGATCTCAGTTCTCTAGTCAAAGGAAAAGGGAGAAAAAGGAAAACAATTGAACAAATGCTTGGAGAGAAAAAGGGTCTCATGAGGGGGGCGGCTGTTGGAGTGTGGGTTGATGAAGCCACACGCGACAGCCACGACAAGCCCAGTTTAACTCAGCCTTGAGGAATGCCCCTGAAGGGAGCTAGTAGCTACTAAAGTCGGCCATTTTATGTCAGATAAATCATTATATACATACATATAACTACTACAGTAACAGAATAGATATTTCAATCATTCGTTTCATATCCTTTTCAATATTTGCTTCCCTCAACTTGACTCTCCAGCTTCTCACTGAATCATTGTGGCTAGTTCAACATGCAGCTGTCTTTCGGCTATTGGTGGGATCCAGCTCAACCCCAGAAGAACAAGGCCAGGGGTTCAAGAAGCTCGGGCTCTCGCTAGCGGAGGAGCATCGCTTCCTTCTAGAAGCACGACGAGGTTGGAAGAGATGGACACAAGACGTGGAGAATGAGTTTCTTATCAATGTCGATTGTTACCATATCACGGTCTGTATCAATATGAATATACTATTCACTATCAAAATTGCCTAATAGCATCATTCACAGTCAACTTCCTATCTCCCCCAGCTTCAATAGAACGATGGATGTACATTTCCCCATTCGGCTTGGTGGGGACCCTACTCCAAAAAAGAACAACGAGCCAATCTCTGCCTCCTGAGAGCTCCTCATCATGATTGCTCCCCAACAGCAGTACGCACCGCACCCCTTCATCTCTTCCCTGCCAGTGTCATGAGGTCGAGTTAAAAAGTCCACACTCGGCGACACACCATTCACCATGAGCGAGTCGTACCCGACCTTGACGCAGACGGCGCTGGTGGCTGCTGCTTTCAAGATCCTCTTGTTCCCAGCCTAGTGAGCTTTTTCCCGGAGCTCCCATCATGCCTTGGGTAAAGAGCTAACCACCTCGTCAAACACAGCAAATCCACCGACTTTGAAGTTCACCGCAATTGGCTCGCCATCACCGAGAGCCTCCCCTTGGATAAGTGGTACTTTGAAAAGACGTCGGAGTGGACCCTCGACTACCCGCCCTTCTTTGCCTACTTCGAATATGTCCTCGCCCACGTCGCTCGCCTCGTCGACCCCCTCATGGTCAAGGTCTACAACCTCGACTACGACAGTTGGCAGACGGTCTACTTCCAGCGGACCACCGTGATCATCACCGAGCTCGTTCTCGTGGCGGCTCTCCAGTCGTTTATCGATTCCACGCCTCTCAAGTCGCGACGCGCCGCGCAGGTCGCCGCTCTATCCATTGTCCTCTCGCCGGGCCTACTCATCATCGACCACATTCACTTCCAGTACAATGGCTTCATGTATGGTATTTTGGTCATGTCGCTGGTGCTAGCGCGCAACAAGGGAACTCTCCTGTATAGTGGACTCGTGTTCGCCGCGTTGCTCTGCTTCAAGCACATCTACCTGTACCTGGCCCTGGCCTACTTTGTCTTTCTCCTGCGGGCGTATTGCCTGTCGCCCAAGTCCATCTTTCGAATCCGTTTCCTTAACTGTATTAAGCTCGGTCTGGGTATCGGGACCATCTTTGGAGCTGCCTTTGGCCCATTTGCGGCCATGGGCCAGATTCCTCAGCTCTTGAGCCGACTGTTTCCCTTTTCGCGGGGTCTCTGCCATGCGTACTGGGCACCCAATGTCTGGGCACTCTACTCTTTTGCGGATCGCGTTTTGATCCATGGTAGGTTGATTGCTTGGCAAATGGTCTTTCTTGTCGTTAATTCATCATAGTTGCCCCGCGACTTGGCTGGGCCGTCAACCAGGGCGCGTTGCAGAGCGTCACTCGCGGCCTGGTCGGAGACACCTCGTTCGCTGTTCTGCCCGAGATCAGCCCCAGAACGTGTTTCATCCTCACACTCGTCTTCCAGGGTCTACCGCTTCTCAAGCTCTTCTCGCAGCCTACTTGGGAGAATTTCGTTGGTGCCGTCACCCTGTGCGGTTATGCCTCTTTCCTCTTTGGCTGGCACGTCCATGAGAAGGCCATCCTCTTGGTCATCATCCCTTTCAGTCTGATTGCCTTGCGTGATAGACGACACCTAGGCGCGTTCCGGCCTCTCGCCGTTGCAGGCCATGTGTCTCTCTTCCCGCTGCTATTCACGCCCGCCGAGTTCCCTGTCAAGACCATCTACACCATCATGTGGTTGGTGGTGTTCCTCATGGCATTTGACCGTCTCGCCCCGGCGTCCAACAAGCCCAGAATCTTCCTCCTGGACCGATTCAGCACTCTGTACATCGCAGTGAGCATCCCACTCATTCTATACTGCTCGCTTCTACACCAAATCATATTTGGTAAGAACTACGAGTTTCTACCATTGATGTTTACCAGCTCGTACTCCGCAATTGGAGTTGTCGGCAGTTGGGTGGGCTATATGGTGGTGTATTTTACCGCATAACAGGTGTATATAGCAAAGATACCCTAAAATAGATTCCCTATTGTTTAGAAAATTCTGAAAGATTCCGAAGCAACCAATCTACCTATTTAGGCAGTTATCTGGAAAAGGGGAAACCCAGTCAATAGTACCTTCCATCCTCACTTCTATGAAGCCCCTGGCGGATTTGCTCGGGAATGTTTCGAGCCACATCGGCAGCTGAGTCATCCAAATTTGTGGGGGTCTTCCACGTGAAGCGCAAGGCTGAACGCCCCCTTTGGTCTAAGAACCTCCAGCTTGGTCCCCTAGGATCCAGGCATCCTCCAGATCGACGCCAAAACTCAGAAAAGCCAGGCATTTCATTATGGCGGCCTGAAATGGCATGCAGGGGAATATCATGAGCTAACAAGGCCGAATTAAATATATTCTGCCTGGACATGATGTTGCTCATACGACGCGTTCAAGTTGAGTTATGGAAACTTGCGATGCCGTATATCGCACAACCTCGATACGAGATAATGCCGTATCACTGTTTTTGATAATCTGCAGTGAATTCGGCATCGCATATTCCCTGATTGGCGGTTTTGCGTGCTCTTGCGGGACGTGGATGGTCGTCGCGTCAAACCCGCCATCGCGGTCCCGGAGGAGGCGGGCAGACGAGACGGCCCACCCTGTCTAAAGATGAGATTTGCAGGTCAAGCAATAACGGCAATATCTAGTCGAGACTATGTCGAAAAATCATGCTTCAGGGTTCATTGGATGCAGCGGAAGATGACGATCCCAACGAGCCCAAGAACGTGGGCAAAAGTCTACGAGGCGCCTGTTTTGTTGGCCGGCGAGGGTCAGTCGCGCCGAGTGGAGGGAGAGGAGAGTGGGTGGTTCTAAGGCGAGGAGGACGGAGGACGAGGAGGATGTGGTGCCGGCGCGCGGGTGACAGGGGTACGTTGATGCGTGGGTGCCCGGGAAGGCTAAAAAAATCTGGGACATTTTTTTTCTTGGGAAAATGTTCCTGTTTGAGCAGGCACAAACGAGTCGTCGGTCTGCAAACGGATTTATTGTATAATAATCTTCAATGAGTTTAATCTTCCTGATGGGGTAATTTATAGCTTGATCCCAGCTTGTGTGCATCCCATGGTAGAGCTGTTGACCCTGGTGTTCAGCACGGCCATGCTTGATGCTGGCGGTACCTGGGACGGCACTGACAAGGAAGTAGATGTACTTTAAAGATACCGCATCACCAACTGTACCGACAGTGGCACGACAGGTACTCCCACATTCCCAATCGACCCACTGTACACCCCCATATCTCGAGGTACCTTGCGCTGGCGCCCACCCTCGCTCCTTCTTTTCTCGTTCCTCCCCCCGGGACCACCTCGCCGTTGCTCCCGTCGCGTCAGCCCGCTTCTTTCCTTTCCTTCCTCCATTCTTTCTTCCTACATCATCGTACTCGAGGCATCCTCGTCCACCATTGTGCTGGACCTCGACGCACATATCTACGACATCCCCCTACCGAGATACTTGAATATCAAGCATCTCTTCCCGTTTCATACCTTCTCGGCCACCTCCCGCCGTGTAAGTCGTTCGTCCCGGGCTCGATCAAACCCGCGACGCACCCACCCCCGATTTCCCGCCCGCGCGCCCGCGTTCTCCTCGATCCGCCCACACGAGCGACGAGGCACCAATTTCGCCTCGCAAACAATCGACCGCCCGCACTCGCGTCTCGCAACCGCATCTTTCACCCTCACCCATGCCGCGCCGTCGCGACATACTGCAACGACAAACTTGTTAGTGGGGGGGAGGCTGCTTCTCAGCCTTGCAGGTGGTTTCTTTTGCACTTGATTCTCGACCGTTTGCGCCCAGCATCACTAGACAATGGTATGCCCTCCCGATCTTTTGCTCTGGCCGCCCGCGCACCTGCTAAACCACCATCGTCAGGTTCTCTTCAAGCGAAAGCCCGTCCAATTCCTGCCTCCCGCAGAGATCGAGGATGAGAATGCCGAGGTATGCCCGTCAATGTCGACCGGGTTTCTTGCTTCGCGCAGGAACTGATTCTTGACAGGTTTGGTACATTCCCCAAACGGGGGAGATATTTGCTTCTTATGAGGATTACTTGAATCGGTAACTGCTGTTAATGCGCTTCTGGAGACGTTTGTGGCTTACACCTTCTTAGCATGGATTTCTACAATCAACGTCGGTTCAATGATCAAATCACCGGTCACTCCGGCCTGACCTTTTTTGAAGCTTTCAAGAGCGAGGTTAGTCTTTGGCTCTCTCGATCACCATGCACCAACTGATCATCAAATTAGCTTGCTGGAGGCAAAGAAGTCGAAGCTTCCTTTCCCGAGGCGCTGAAGGGTCCTATTCTGCGTAGAGTGCAGTTTCAGACCGTTTCTCGCCTCGATAACCTCGTTGACCAGATTTACGAGGAGTTCAAGCTCGATTATTACCCTGGCGAAGAGGTTACAGTGACCTTGGATGGCGGCGAGCGCGTTCATGGCTTGGTTCGCGACAAGACGACATTTGGCCCTCGTGCTCTTCCAGACGGCAGCAAGGCCCTGCCCACGACTCGCTACCTCGTGAACCTCAAGGACTCGGAAAAGGAGACGATTGTCACCGATGAGCACATTTGCCGAGACCGGGGTGTCTTCACAAAGGCCATGCTAAGATCGTTCATCAAGAAGACAGTGACTCGCGATGCGTGGAACGGCGCACCTTGGTTGGTCAAGCATGACTATGCGAGCCAGTACCACATCGATACTCGCGTGCCGCCTCACCTTCGCTACGACACCAAGATTCTGGAGCGCAAGCAGCTTCAGGCGCAAAAGCGAGCCCACATCAACCATGACACCAACGGTCACAACTTGGTTGCTGCCCTGCACTCGGGTCCTGTGCGATTACCGGAGCTTAAGCCAGCTCCAAAGAGCAAGGTGAAACCCGGTCAGCAGGGAACCGCATCCAAGGGACTCAAGTGGCCTGTGAACATGCCCGTCCATAGCAACCCCTTCAGCTCCCCTTCGGATTATGGCATCCAGACTCCCATTCACCGCGACCCAACGCCCCCACCACCTCCGCCACCTCCTCCTCCCAAGTACCCGATTGAGGATCTACAGCTCGAGCCTCGAACCGACCGAAAGCGCCCTGCTTTGAAGTTCCTCTGCAAGGACCCGCCCGTCAAAGTTCAAAACGGCGATTCTACTCACGATGACCTATCTAAGAACATCGACATGTCTTCCGTCGGCCCGTTACTCGAGACCTGGGACACCCTGAACGTCTACTGCGAGGTCTTCAAGCTGGACTCCTTCACATTTGACGACTACGTGCAAACTCTGTGTGCTGCATCTGAACAGGTTCCGATCCAACTTTTCGACGAGATTCACTGTTCGGTTCTCAAAATTCTTGTCGATTCCGAAGCCGATGGCGGTAAAGTTCGAATCACACTCCCAGAGATTGAGGAAGAGGATAGCGATGAGGAGGAAGACGAGGACGAGAGCGCACAGCCTACTCCTGAACCGGAACCGAAGCCCGTTGGACGTGCTACTCGCAGCAGCCTTGCTAAAGCGGAGGCAGAGAGACTCCTTGCCGAGGCCGCTGCCGCTGAGAAGGAAACCGAGGAGGAAACCAAGCACCGTGCCGAACAGCTTCTGCGGGACTACGATTGGATTGAGCATCTCCGAAAGCGCGACTTTGTCAACGGTGGCTGGGAACGCATCATGGTTGGTTTGCTTCATCAGTTGTCCAAGAACGAGCGCCAATACGACGCTTGCGAGGAGCTTTTGCTTGAATTGGTACCTCCTGGATTCGAACCATCGCAGGAGACAGTGCGACAACGATACGCTGAACTTGATGTCAACCACCGTGTCAAGGCACTGCAGATCATCTGCATGTTGACCACCGAGACCAAGGCCATCCGAGGCTACATGGAGGATTGCAGTGAAACCATGACCACTTACCGCAAGGAAAAGATTGACTGGCAGCGGCAGCGCAAGCAAGCGTAAGTTGAAACTGCTTCAATCACTGATAGTTGTTTGCTAACGAAGCACATAGCGTTGAGGAGCTCCGTCACTTGAACGAGCAGAAGAAGCTAATGTTGCCGGACAACATGCCTCCTTCACCACCACTGAATTCCCGTGAGGATGAGGAAGACGTCAAGATGGCCGACGCGGACGACTCGCACATCTCGCGCGAGGCAGATGGTGAGGAAACAGAGGACGACCCAGTGTCAACGAGAAAACGACGACGCCCTTTGACGGCTAAGCAACGAAAGCGGGAAGAGGAGAAGGCCCGCAAGGAAAAGGAAAAGGCTGAGAAGACCCCCAAGGGCCCAACTCAGTCCAAGCAATTCATCAAGCTACTCAAGGATATCCAGAAGAAGGAGGATGTCGTCAAGAAGTGCGAGGAGGAGATTGCTGTCATTGACAACGACCTGCGCGAGGCCGACTGCCCACGTACCAGAGTTCTCGGCAAGGATCGATTCTGGAACCGTTACTATTGGTTTGAACGCAACGGCATGCCATACGGCGGTCTTCCCGACAGCTCGACTGCATCGGCCGACTACGCCAACGGTCTGATCTGGGTGCAGGGACCCGATGAGCTGGAACGAGAGGGCTACATTGACCTACCTACCGACCTTCAGGACGAGTACAAGGCCAAGTTCAACATGACGGTTCCTGAGCGAAAGACCATGGAAGAGGGTGACACCAGTGTCTTCAACGCCTACCAGTGGGGCTACATCTCTGAGCCCGAACAGGTCGATGAGCTCATCAAGTGGCTCGACCCCCGTGGGTTCAATGAGCTGAAGCTCCGCAAGGAGTTGCTCAACTACAAGGAGAAGATCGCTAAGAACATGGAGAACCGAAAGGCGTATCTTGCGAACGAGGACGAAACGGAGAAGAAGGAAGAGTCTCACAAGCGGATGAGCACTCGCATTCGAGACAAGACGCCCGAAATTCCCCACTACCGCTGCCTCAAGTGGGAGAACACGACGGCTCTGGAGGGGTTGGGCCACCTTCACAGTGATCCGCCCCCGCCCCCGCGATCTCGCAAGCAAACCCGGAAGCGCGAGGCAGCTCATGAAGCGCCGGCACCAGCAGCAAAGTCCCGACGACGATGAAGAGTCAGGCTATGATTTAGCAAGTTTGAGCATGTGATCTTTTTGGCATGGAATGCAGTGTTTTGTTGCATAGCGAGATGCGTTGAGGAGGAAGGCAGGCAAGGCATGCAAGGGAATACAGGAAGCGGACGGCGGCAGGTTGTCCTTTCAGGTACAGGAACAGGACGGAGTCTAAGAGAGCTTTTTTGGCGTTTATGTCCCACCTGGCTTCGGGATAGGGAGCTAGCAGCGTAAAGGGGATAAAATAGACTACAGCTAGCTAAAATCAAGACACGTAAGAGTTCATATCTCGATATACAACAATCATGGAAGATCATGTCGGAGTTTTGAAGTGATTCGGCTGTACATGTGACAGACCGGGTGGCGGCCTGAATAGGAAAACTGCGCCGGATCTTTGATCGGCATCTCAGCTTCCGACTGCCGATCCACAGAATCGGATGTCATCATGATCGGACAGTTATTTAGACCGGCTACATTGGGCAAATCGACCGGGACTAGAATATATAACCTGGGGACAATCCGCAGAATTATTGACTGTTTCCTTTGATTCAGACATCATAACACAATTGAACACCATTTCAACACTTTGATCACTTTTAATTCATTAATTCCGAGATACAATGGCTTCAAACGAACTTCCCGAGGTCAAGCTCTACTGGTACGTCACATGCCGGTGACCTTTCTCATCATGATACTGACCCTGGCTCAAGGCTCGATGAGTCGCGCTCTCAGCGCATCCTCTGGTTGTTGGAGGAGCTCAAGCTCCCATACACTCTGGAATTGTTCCACCGCAACAAGGAGACCAAGCTTGCCCCGCCAGAGCTTGAGAAGGTGCACCCTCTGGGGAAGTCGCCCGTCATTAGTGTCGCTGCAGGCGAGGGTGTGGAGCCTGTGATGTTGGCTGAGAGCGGCTTCATCACGCAGTATCTCACTGAGCACTGTCCTGAGGGGAAGAGGCTGATTCCACCCAAGTGGAAGGAGGGTATGGAGGGCAAGATTGGTGGAGAGACTGAAGCTTGGATGAGATATCAGTATTATCTGCATTACTGCGAAGGAAGTCTGATGCCTGTCCTCGTCATGGCCCTCATCATAGGTGGTAAGTCTACAAACCCGCCTCTATCCAACTTCAACACTAACAATTCATCTCAGGACTCAAATCCCCCGCCGTCCCCTTCTACATCCGACCCATCTCAACCATTCTAGCCAACCGAATCTTTTCCTTCTGGATCTTCCCCAACGCGCGGCGCAACTTCACCATGATCGAGGGCCATCTCGCGACGTCAGGCGGCGACTACCTCTGTGGTCCCACCCTTACTGCCGCAGACATCCTCATGAGCTTTCCGCTCATCGCTGCGCAGAACAGACTGGACCAGTTTGGTAGCTGGGAGGGAGGCTCGTGGAGGGACGAGTTTCCAAAGGTGGCGGCGTATGTGAAGAGGCTTGAGGCGGAGGAGGGGTATAAGAGGAGCGTGGAGAAGGTTAAGGAGATTGATGGAAGTTTTAAGGCTTCACTGTGAGAGGGGGCTTTGTTTCTCCTGGTTTGCTATGTTAGAGACGATTTGTGTTACTGCGAAAAATTATGTGTGATGGTTCAGTATAAACGATAGTCCAATTCATTACTCAATAAGAAATACCTAAGATGAGAGTTGCATGTATCAGTCGATTTTACCAGTTAGATACTCAAAACAAAGACTGCATAAACATTTAGAAAAAATATGACCAATCAGGTGAGAAATATTCAACATTCAAGTCGCTATGGATGCCAGTAAGACCACTGCTGGTGAGAGATAACTCATGCCAATAGAGCTACCCGGTACATGTATACACCGAGGATTACCGAGGTGGTGTGCGACCACCCAAATCTGATTGGCTACACACCGAGACTCCGACCTCACCTTGAAAATAATGGAGCTCAACCATCAAGTTTCCGACATCTGCAATCTTCACCCACCAAAGCCCGCTGCGGCAATTCGCCATGTATGCATCTCGAATAGTCTGTTCAAGATGCTTGGTGCAAGCCCGCACGGCCTCTACAAGGCGGCTGGGGGCTGTGGCCTTGTATTCGACAAGGGCTGATGCTTCAATCTCGCACACGCCAGCCTCATCCTCACCACATAACCCCGGTAATGGACATCCAGCACGGCGTCGAGCATGGGGGAACTCGAAGGATTCAAAAAGAAAGCATGAGGACTCTGCATTGGCGTTATTCAATGAGGTGGTTGACCCTTCCGGTAACAACAAACCTGCCAATGTCCTTATTCTTGGTGAGCTCGAGATCGCCTCGAGACTCAAGGAGCTTAGGGCGAGGAACATCAAGACGCATGAGCAGTTTAAGATATTTGACGAAGAGATCTGGCCTAGCATCCAGGAGCTCCGAGGCCAACTGCCCAAGCCTATCTACATGGCCGTCACCGGGCTCCTCAGCGATCAAAACCTGGCAATGCTACGAGATGGACATTACCTACGCAGCGTACGGCTGTCACAGGCGTATAGCACCCTTGGGAAATACGACCTCGACATCCGGAACGACCTTATCCTGAACCTCTGTATCAGGATGACCCAGGCCAAGAACAAATCTTATACCCGCACTCAGATGAGGGATGAGCTTGTTGGCATGTGGAAGCACGTCTCCCAGCTCAAGCGGCCTGGAGAAGTTGACCAAGAGCTCCGCTTTGCAATGCCCTCGGTTCCAGAGGTGCTGAAGGACGCAGAGAAGGCCAGATTTGTCGAGAAGGACCAGACACAGGACTCCAGCAAGAACCCAACAGTACGCGCGCTGGCCTCGATGTTCCTCCAGTATCCGCCACCACAAGCTCAAGACATTATCCCGGCTCTTCTGGCTACTCTGGCTGTTGCGTCAGATGTCAGGTACTTTGGCCGTGAGAAGAGGTCTTCCCTGTCTCCGCTGTTGGTGCTCGCCCGAGCTGTGCTATCGAAGCACCAACTTACCGAGGACAACATCCAAACCATTCTCTCCAATTATCACACTTTGCCTGCTGACAAAATGGACACACTTGGGGTCTACGTCAAGAACCAGTGGCCAACTGTCATGACTATGCTCACAACCGAGGCAGAGCAGTGGATGAAGCCTGAGAGTCATGAGTGGGCAGAAGACCCTGTCAAGATAGCCTCGTCTCGTGTTACTTCGTTCTACAAGCTTTTGAAGGCAGCATACCGCGCGCGCAACATTGGTGCCATGAGTGCCATCTGGGAGGACATGGTGAAGAGTCTGGAACAGAACCCCCGGGTAAGGGAGCAATTGGCCGACAGCCCAGACTTCCTCGACTATTGGATCTTTGTGTGGTGTGCGGTTCGACGGACAAAACGGCTAGAGGAGACGATTGAGCTTATGCGCTCGTTGAACATGCCCATGACACTCAAGTCGTACACGGCCATGATGCACGGGTGGAAGAAGTGCAAGGACCTTGTCAAGGTCGAAGCACTATGGAGTCAACTCGTCTCGGCTGGTACAAAGCTGGATATTGTCATCTGGACTGAACGCATCTCAGCACTTATTGAGCTAGGGAAGACCCAGGCGGGCATTCAAGCACTCGAAGAGCTGGTGATGACATGGAAGAAGGCAGTCCAGAATGGAACCGAGGCCCAGGCCGTGCAGCCCACTATCCATGTCATCAACGCTGCCTTCAAGGGCATGCTACACCTGTTCCCAGACGCTGCTCATGAGCTGCTGGCATGGGCTGGCCGAGAGGGCTTCGAGCCTAATGTCCGGACTTTCAACATTCTCATTAGTGAGAGCCTCCGAGCTGGACACACAGACAAGGTGACAGACTTGCTACGCGCCATGAGACAGCAGGGGATTGACCCCGATACTGCCACATTTACCATTCTCTTGGAGGAGGTGGTCAAGCGGATGGACTATGCTACCTCGGAGGAGCAGGTGGAAGCCGTTCACTCCATCTTTGCTGATATGGAGGATGCCGGCCTCAAGCCCAACCTCGAGACGTATGGCAAGATGTTGTATGCTGTCGATGGCATTCAGGGCAGCTCAGACGACGCCATGGCCGCCGTACAGAACCACATGCGCAATAACGGCTTCGCTGTCACGCCGCACATGGTTACTATCCTCGTCGAGCGTGCCCTACGTCGAGACCCTCCGGACATCAAGCGAGTACGACTGCTGCTCAAGGAGAACAAGCTCTCGGTGGTCAAGCAGGGAGACCAGACCCTCTGGGAGCGTGTCATGAGTGCTCATGCCATCAGCGGTGAGACGAAGGAGGCTATGCGCATCTTTGACGACCTCGCCAAGGCTGGTCGTCCTGTCACATCGCTGCCGTGCTTGTCGGACCTAGTGGGCGCTCTGCTGCAAAAGAAGGAGACCGAGTCTGCACAAAAGGTCATCGACACGGTGCTAGCGCACAAAGCCAAGTCTACCGACAACTTGGAGTCGAACCAACGGTACTGGAGGCATCATCTTTGGTTCATGGCCAGGAGGAACGGGTTGATCAAGAACGACACGATTCCTCTACCTCACTGATGATTCATACGAAGTGGCATGTTTTTGGTCTATGTAAGAGAAGGGGGAGGGAAATGTATCAAGTAAAAAACACATGTTTTCATGTGTATCAGAGGTAGAAAGTCCTCACTGGACGGAATGTATGTATTTCTCGTGCTTGAGACTGCACGCCTGTAACATAGCAAAAAGAAGAGACGTCAGAGCCATGAAACCAACCGTTTTCCTATCCTGCGCCGACACGCCTTGAAAGATGCCTAAATCCAAATTTACAAACGATATCCATGTTCATGACTCGTCCATTGGTTCCCCGTCGTCGGCTTTTGACTTGTTGTTGCCCAGCATGGAGACTACTTGCTCTAGACCTTCGACGTCTCCTCTTGTTATCTTTCGTCCCTCGCCTTGCCACTCTCCATCGCGGACTTCGCCTTGAGCTCCTAGCTCCAGACCTCTTGCTGTTTCGAGATACTTGCGTGATGCCCCTTCGACGTACTCTACCCGCTCACGTCTCCATGTCTTTGAACCACCTGCGGCATCCTCATCTGCAGCATCCGCATCCGCGTCATCAGGTCCAAGATCAGGAAGAAGCGTGCGTAGAGATGTCGAAAGCGCACGGAGGGCCTGTAACTGAGAGAGGGTAAATTCTGTCGTTGTAGCAATGGGCGTACTGGCATCCGCGTCTTGTAGACTGGCCTTGTCACGGAGGAATCCAAACGCCGACCCGGGCTGAGCCTGTCCCTCCTCCGCCTTGACGCCTCCCGGCACAACACCCAGCGCCGCCCTCAGCTTGACGAGAAGCGCGTCGTTGCGCGCCCGCTCCGCCTCGAGCGTTGTATGCAGCTTCTGGCTGGCATGCAGTCTCCTCCGCAAAGCCGTGATGGACTCAGCGGTCGGGCGGTCGGGAGCTTCAAGGGCGTTAAAGTCGAGACCCTCGTAGTGAGCGAGGCGCATGTACGGCTGATCATCGGGCCGCACTGTAAGAATGTTGCGCATAGTGTACAGCTCAAACAGATCAAAGTTCTTGTCGATGGACGCGTTCAGCAACGTCTCGAGCTGATGGGTACCATGCTCAATCTCGAGCTTGGCGGCTTCATCCGGAGGAAGCGGTGTTTCTCCAGCTGGAGCATGTTTTTCGGAGAAGCCGAGAGATTGTGGGGGAATGGAGAGAAGAAGACGCTCGACTGAATCAAGGGCGCGGTCGGCGAGGACGTTGATTGTGTTGATGATGTCGTCGAGGAGAGACTGTAGAGAACGTTAGATATCGCGCGGAAGAGATGGTGGGAAACGTACGACTGGCGGGTAGCCAAAGTGCTCCGTGAGGAGTTCATAATCTGAAGACACTGGAGCTGCCATTGTGGTTGAGGTTGTAGGTGGTCGCATTGGAGTTTTTGGGGTTGACAGATTGGCACTCTAGACACGTCTCGTCGCGTTAATGAATGTGGTTCAATTCATGGGCTGTAGTCGCTGTGAGGGGAAAGTGGTCATTTCTTGAAAGATGAAACACAAAGTTGACATGAAATCGTAAATACAAACCTCCTTGGGCTTTCAAATTATAGATTAGGTAGGTATTTGACCATCCGTTACAAACCGACTGTAAGTGAGTGCGTCGGCGGCATCATGAAAGTCCAGCTTTGATGCCTGAATCGCAAGGCATCAAATCCTCACGAGATCCAAACCTTCCCAATCAAGCAAACATGACCCCGCCAAAAAGGAACGAACCTGTGGCGCGGCAGCGCATCCGAAATTGTGGCTGAAAGTACGTCACTTTCCACACCGGGGGGGAAACGTCCCCCTCCTACGGACGGACTTGGGCTCCCTCTGAGCTAAGCCCAAACCTCGTGTGTCTCTTTTTCCTCTTCCCTTGACCTTGTTTATTCCAACCTTCACCTATACCTAAAGTTCAACCATTGGATATTGTCATCATGTCGACGGGGTCCAAGTATAAAGATATCATGAAGAAGGGATGGCACCCGGAGAAGCCGGGCACGACCATCAAAGGTCAAATGGTAAAGTCGTCCTTCACCTCTTTTTTCACTATCGCCCGCCTTTGGCTGACGAGATATTCCCCAAGAATGGCCTCCTTCATAGGAAAAAGTCCGATGACGAAAAATCCGATCACGTCGCTGTGCCTCTCTCCCGACTCAAGGACCCGTCAACCTTTGCGCCACCGCCAAAGCGTACCGGCTCTGGTCTTGCGCCTCCGCCGCCTCCTACGGGACCGAGAAAGGTCATCACCGCTCCGTCCAAGTACATGGATCCGAGGGCACCTGTTGTTGAGGAACCTCAGTATGCTGAGCCGGAGGAAGAGGAGGAACCCAAGCCGCGCGGGCCTTATCGTGCCAACACCACAGGCCTTGCGACGAACCACCTCCCCAAGCCGCCGGGTAGGAGAGACGGCGCTGATGGACGACCTTCGGAGCCGCCGTCGTATCAGTCTGCTATGGCAGCCGTTGGAGGAGGAAGATCTGCGCCTCCCAGCTTACCGCCTCGTCTACCACCAAGAACCAACTCGGGCAGTACAGTCTCTTCTGGTGTTGCAAGTCCAGCTCCCTCCAGCAACCCTCTTATCAACCAAGGATCTCTGAACCAAGGAGCCGTCAGCCGTCTGAGCGCAGCAGGAGTATCTGTCCCTGCCTTTGGCATCGGTCGTTCCAGTCCTGCGGCTTCAGAGTCTGATGGTCCTCCCAAGCCCCCACGTCCTGGAGTTGCCTCACCTCCTGCTACTCCCTCGCATATGAACGAGCTGCAGAACCGCTTTTCCAAGCTCGGGACATCAAACGCCAATGCCAACGCTGCGGAGCCGCCTAGTGAAGGAACGACATGGGCGCAAAAGCAAGCTGCCCTCAAGTCAGCATCCAACTTCCAAAAGGATCCCTCATCGGTATCATTCTCCGATGCCCGGGCGGCTGCTGGCACCGCCAACAACTTCCGCCAGCGCCATGGAGAGCAGGTTGCTGCAGGAGCCAAGACGGCCAACAACCTGAATCAAAAGTACGGACTCATAGACAAGGCAAAGAGCTCATATGCTAGTGTACAAGGTACTCAGCAGGGCCATGGAGCTCAGGCTGGAGCTGCTTCTCCGTCCCCTTCTCCATCCCTGTCGGGTCTCGTAGGGAAGAAGAAGCCACCTCCACCCCCGCCAAAGAAGAAGCCGGCCCTCGTGGCCTCGGTAGCCCCGAGTGCCCCCGCCGACGATGATGCACCACCGCCTATTCCCATGGCAACGAGGCCGCAATTTTGAGCAAACCTTTTCTGTTCAGTCCTATCTTGTCTTGGTTGGGATAAACAAACAAATCAGCATTGCCGGGCGTATTCGGAGTTTTGTCCACTATCTTTCCACGCCGTCCATACATAGCATCACTCGCGATCATTAGAATGTTAGAGACTAAAAATTGGTGACATCGTGACGATCAGACTGGATTGGAATCTGCAGCCTTCTTTTTTTTCATTTCATCGATACGTCTCAGGGGATTTTCCAAGCGCCGAGGATGAGTTTCGTGTGGCTCGTAATCTTCTAAATAGGTGCTTGCCCGTCCATCATCACGGGTATAGCAGAACTTGCAGCACCTCCACCACGCTTCACCAGCTTAGACCTTCATCTCGGTAAGACCGTGCTTCCAGACGATGATGTAGGGGGTGACACCATCGTCACGGTAGTTGAGGAGGACAACCCTGTCGTTGTTGTTAGTGACCTATGTAGCTTGACTAAGGATGGGGGGGCAGAAAACGTACATTCCGTCGGGGTTCATGGACTCGCCAGTGTAGAACTCAAAGTCCTTGAACTTGGGCAGGAGGTGCTCCTTGACGTAGGCCTGAGCACCCTTCTCGAAGGCAGTGATGGTCTCGGCGGGGGCGTTCTTCTCCTGAAGAGCAGCCTTGACAGCCTTCATGTAGCCTGGATTTAG
The DNA here is from genome assembly GCA_025433615.1 of Fusarium sp. LHS14.1. Classification (NCBI taxonomy): domain Eukaryota; kingdom Fungi; phylum Ascomycota; class Sordariomycetes; order Hypocreales; family Nectriaceae; genus Fusarium; species Fusarium sp. LHS14.1. Next base: position 2,737,233 of record CM046482.1, read on the forward strand.
AGTTAGAGACGGATCTCGACCGAATGGAAGAGGAATTTTTACCCTTGAGGTAAGTAAGGTAGCTCTTCTTGTCGAAAGAAGTGCTCTGGAGACGGAAAGAGCTGACGATGTTGTTGACCTTGACGACGGCGTCATCGAGATCCTCCGCAGCCTCCTCAGCGGAAGCGTTGGCACCGATATCTGAGAGGATGTGGTGTTAGCGTGGGACGGAATTGTTGACCCCACGAACCGCGGGCCGTCGGGCACAGCTTGGTCGACAGTGTAACAGAGGGTTGGCTACATACCGACGTTGACACCACCCTCCTCGATCATGGCACAGTCAGCCTCATAGACGGTACCGGCGACCTCCTTGAGGTCGTACGAGTCGGAGATCAGCTCGTCGCCGGTGAGGATGTCCTGTTGTTGCGGGGTTCAGTAAAAAAAAGATCATGCCAAAGTCCAACGCGGGGTTCGTTGTATTTGCTCGTCAAAGGCGGGGTGGGTGGCATTGCGGGGGGACGAGATCAAGTGACGGGGTGTTGCTTACCTTGAAGATAATCATGGTGACGGTTGGGTTGGATTTGAAAGGATGGACTTGGAGAGAGAAGCTGATGTGACTGGCAAAGAGAAGCGAGACCAGAGGAGGAGAAGCCTGATGGTGATAAAAATCAAAGTGGGAGAGGGTGGCGGGGTCATTGTCTGGTGGGGCTTTGGGCGCCAGGTTTTGGTGCAAATATTGTACTTGCCCCGCTCGGGTCTTATCGATAAGATCTGTTAGTAACTGACTTTGTCACTACTGGAGGAATTGCTGCATTAAGGAGCTAAACTTTGTGACTTTGAGGTCAAACTCTAACCCACAAGTAAGCGGCGATACTTGCATCGTTTGTTGATTTAAGCTGCAGCAAAAGTCACTTTTCTTTCTACATCCTGATTGGTCAGATACCCCTGTCGGTACGAAAATTGCACCTAAGCTCTCAAAAGATCACCTCGGCGTTGCCAAAACGACCAGAGTGATTTGATTTTGGCTGTGGCGCGCCCACCAATGTTATTCCGGTCCCTATTTTTACGACCCCATAAGAGAGTAGAGCTTGACATGTGCATAAAATGCAGGAAAGCATTGGATCGGCCGATAAGCGAGTTTAGTCATGGTTCCCCCTGAAGAGAGCAAGCAGAGAAGGACCCCAGATCAAACCCGTCATGCCGTCTGGTCCGGCGGCCGGAGCTCTCGCAAGCCCGCTCCGAGCCTTGTATTCCGAGTTGGGAAGGAACGCCACCCCGATGGTCGATTCACCAGGGGTCAACTTTGGCCCGGGCTTATACGCGGGAGGGAACTCATCTACGAGCCATCGCATCGTATCAAGGGTCTTGAACCGAGTAAAGGGATCGGGACCTTCGGGGTTTTTGGGGGCAGTGAATCTACGCGAGACGAACTGGCATGACCTCGAGAAATGCTCCAATACCGACATGTGCCGTGCACAGAGCTCGCAAAGATAGAACCAACGATAGCGAGTGCGAAATTACCATGACCTGTTGGTGACGTTTCCATGGCGCGAGCCACAAGGAGGCTTCGCAGGGCACAGGGCTTGGGCTGGGGGCAGCTTGGGGAGAGGAGGATGAGAAAACATGCCATTGCAAGATCAATTGGCGCGTCAGTCCTTCGTACGAGCGAGGTTCGAACGAGTTTGCTTTGTGCACTAACAATATTTCTCCCCCCTTGAAATGAACAAGCTAGAGCCCTGGTAGATCGATTGTGCCTGACTTTTAAAATATAACTTAATACCGGGCCGCCCTGAAATGGGCGTGGGCTGATTATATGGGTAACTCGTTTTTTTTACCTCTTAACCCCATGATGCAACCTTGAGGGGGGAGGCAAATGCTAGAAACTTGTACCTGAGATTACACTCTAAAGGTCATGATTAACAAGGTATCATTGACATCCATTGAAAGCAGACAAGGACATGATTGATTAGCAGACAACAGCTCGCATCCCCTCGCATCCCCTGTTCAGCTTCCCAGGATCTGGCCGCGTTTCGCACTCTTGACTTGGTCCGAAGGTGCCGGTCGGGGCTCCGCCTCGGGCCAATCACTTTCTCGCTCACTCCAGAAGTCTTTTGCTTGGCGCCACATGAATGAAGGAAAAGAGGGCCCCAGCGGCGCGCGCCTTAATCTAATCTTTCCCCCAACTCCAGTTTAATAAACTTGGCTTCGACATCCCATCCCATCGACGCTCCCTTTTTCTCATAAAACCCTCCTCTATTACCTCCAGCTAGTTACCTTCCTTTAAATCTTTCCCCTCGAGGTGCTATCTTGGGTCTTGTTTTTGTCTTGTTTTCTTCATTTTGGCGCTGTTTCTATTGCGTGCCAACCTAGCCGCACCCTGAGTCTCTCCCTGCTTCAACGAAAAAGCCATCAACTATACGCGACGCTCCGACGCTTTTTTTTTTTCGCAGCAAATCTAACCGTCATGGGCAACGACAGCTCCATCCTCGCCGACGGTTCCGCCATGGCCGCTCCAGGCTCCCCCTTCAACCAGACTCTCTTCGAGACAGCGCTGCCGCCGCTGCCGACCTTCAGCCTCGAGACTCGACCTGATCTCCTGGAATGGATGTCAGACTTCTGGCTCTCCCTCGTCATCCCCGTCGTCGTCTACTGGGCCCTGTCCCTGACCTTCCACGCTATCGACGTCTATGACTACTTCCCTCAGTACCGACTACACACTCCCGAGGAGATCACCAAGCGCAACCATGTTTCCCGTTACGAAGTCGCCCGCGACGTCATCCTCCAGCAGGTCATCCAGGTCATCACCGGCGCCATCCTCGCAATGACCGAGCCTCCCGAGATGGTCGGCAAGTCCGAGTACGATGTTGCTGTCTGGGCCACTCGCATCCGTGTCGCTCAGAGAGTCCTCCCTACTGTTCTGGGAGTCTTGGGCTTCAACGCTACCGCCATCTCCAAGAGTCTCCTCGAATCTCATCCGCTGCTGGCCGGCGCTCTCGCTGGTGGCTACTACCCCTCGCTCGTTACCGCCACCAATGAGCCGGCCTTTGCTTCGTGGGAGATTAACGTGGCCAAGGTCATCTACCACTTCCTCATTCCCGCTGTCCAGTTCTTTGTCGCCATCTCCATCATCGACACCTGGCAGTATTTCCTCCACCGTCTGATGCACGTCAACAAGTGGCTGTATGGTGAGTTTCATGATGCCTCTCCCCGGACGCGGCATTGCAGCGTGCTAACTTGAATTCACAGCCCACTTCCACTCGCGACACCACCGACTCTACGTTCCTTATGCCTACGGCGCTCTGTACAACCACCCCGTTGAGGGCTTCCTCCTCGATACCCTCGGTGCGGCTATCTCGTTCAAGGCCACGTTCATGACGGTCCGCCAGGGCATGTGGCTCTTTGCCATGTCCACCATCAAGACTGTCGATGATCACTGCGGCTACGAGTTTCCCTGGGATCCCCTTCAGCTCATCACCAGCAACAATGCCGCGTACCACGACATTCACCATCAGCACTGGGGCATCAAGACCAACTTTGCCCAGCCATTCTTCACCTTCTGGGACACTCTCCTAGACACCAAGTACAAGGGCAAGCGGTCCAACCATCCTTCTGGCGTCAAGAAGGCCAAGACTGAGGCCAAGAAGCAGTAAGCTTCTACACATGCGACCTGATCGATTTTCGGCACATGGGCATATGAATATGAAAACCACGAAACAACAAAAAAGAAACCTTTACATGGATATCGCCCGGGTGCGCGGTCTAGTTCACTTATCTGGGAGATGCCCTTCATCATGTTTCTTGATGGCGGGGCATGACAGCAAGCATCATTACCAGCATCACAATTTTTCAAGACGGCTCGAAGCTGACGGTAATAATATCAACCTTTAATTCACGGCTCTAATGAGAAACCCGGTGGATAAAGCCACCGGGATAATGCATTCAACCTACTTTCGTTATCTTCAAAGTACCATTCTTACACCCTCTGCTTCTGGCCTCCCCTCTGTCATGACGGGGAGGAAACCAGCAACCAGGGGGCAGGGGTAGGCGTTCCGAGGATGTTGGTGTCGGGTGGACAAGGAACATCTTTCCGAATTGTTTCATACATGTTCGTTGTACGATATTTGTTAGGGCCTCGAGATGTGAGGCGAGTTGAGTTTGGTTTGGCGGTGAGAGGGCATACAATACAGATTATGGAACGCCAACCTTGGGCGCGAGTGTTGGGTCTTGTGTAATGCGGAAAGGTTCGGGATTAGGAGGAGAACAATGGCATGATGGATGTTATGGATATCGGGGGGTGTACAAAGGCTGTATCTAGGTTGCCTATCGAGCAAGACTGGAATGAATCATTATCATCATCATTACTATTTCCCTTCGCAATTAGACTTGAAGCAAGAGCGCAAGAGCTGTATCGAGCATGGATATGCTGAGTGAGGTTTACCGAGGTATCCATGTGATGCTAACCACCTAGTTTTCAAGATCATGATGATAGATACGTGTAAACCTGCGGCCGTCATCTGGCGCGCGCGTGTAGAACTGGTTCCTGAATGGATCTCAGAGAATGGTGTGATGTTGGCATGGACAACACCAGACCAGGGGAACAAAGGAAATATCGAACGAGGGAAGCGTGAACTGGCAATGGGCATAGGGACGGGGTGCGCAGAATGGTCGATGCACATCTGGCGCTTCATCATGACCAGAGTTTTAGAACAAAGAGGTTGAAGAGGGAAATTCTGGTTGTTATGGGCATTGAATATGAGATTGATGAGACTCTAAATGTAATAAGATATCAACTATATGAGACGCCAATATCAATGATCCAATATAAGTGGTATTGGATGACAGCGTCAATCAAAAATGGAGTGACATGCAGCATCTCCACAATTCAGCCCTAGTGATGTATCTCTTGTTGTTTTTTCTTTTCTCATGAGCTGAGATTGATGCCCGCCCACTCCAGCTGAAATGCACAGATGCAGGTCATGACCGTGAATTTGGGGAGAGACACAGAAAGAAGAAAACAAGCAGGCGGTGAGGCCGCATTCGGCGGAAGCTCTCGGAGTTCTCTTTTCTCGTCTCTCCGAAGTTTACCATGTGTGTTGTACGATCCGAAACAAGGGGCGCTTTGATCAAGTTTAATGGAGTTGAGAGACAAGCAAATTCCATGCTGTGTGAACTAACTAGATAGCCTTGCGTGAATTACTAGTCGGAGAAAAAAAAAAAAAAAGATGGCTGGGTAATATGAGATGCGGTGCCGTTTGCTTTTTGAGAATCTCGGGGCTGCCGGACTATGGCTGGGATAAGGTGGCTTGCGATGGAAGAGCTTGGATTTGGTTGATGAAATGAGATGAAATGCTCATCACGCCTGACTTTGTTGCTCTTGTGTCACGCTTCACGTATGAATTAATTCATGCTAACACTTTTATGAGTGACATGCTTGTTTCAGCAAAGCAGTCGTACAAGCACCCGCATTGGGTTCCCTGAGGTCATATCCTCTGCCGACCTTCAACTCTAGCGGCGCAGCATCGTCTTTTTCCTTCTCGAACGTTTTTTCAAAGCTCCACATGCCAAAGCCACTCACCGGCGTGCACCGCCGCAGGGGAGATGGGGCTAGAGATGAAGAGCCTCATTAAGACGTCTCTAGACGCCCAAGGATTTATGGAGAAGGTGACTGCCTAGCCTAGGTAGTAAATATCGTGCACGCAAGCACAGAGTATCGTGAATGTCACGCCAGACAAAAGGTGGTTGCACCGACGGGGAGCCGGGTGCATCTTCGGCTGTAGGCCTTGTGCGTCCGAGACACAACATGTCCAACTATTGAAATCATGCATCTTGACAACCTTTGGGAGCTGCACCACGTCCTGAAAGCGGCAACCAGCAGCAGCGGCTGCTGATGAGATGGTGTGGTCGCAGGTGACGTGGGCGACCATGGGGCCGCAGCATGCGGTGCATTGAATGCCTTGCCTGACTTGCACATTCAACCTACCTGCGCTGATTCCGGGCACTTTGCTTGAAACCTGCTGTCAGAAGCTCAACATTATCCATTGCTGGGAACGGCTCTCTATGTCTGACGATGATGCCATGCTAGGCAAGAGAGTTTCAGATGGGCGGTTCGTCGATCCTAGACGGGTTGTTGTGAGTGGTTGATTGCTTGTGTGGGGATCGAAAGAGACCCTGATTTCAGAAGGGTTGTATTTAGTGGAGGCATCCAAAGAAGCTACCCGATTGATGGGATTTGACTGGTTCTTGTTTGCTCACAATTGTAACTGAAGAGTCGACATTTTTCCCAACTTGATTTCTGACAAGTTGGACATAGCCCGTTCTGCAGTTGAAATGCTGGTAACCCATCACATTGCATCGCGTGTGCATCTCTCCAATCCCAAGCGCACCCGCCCCTCCTCCCCCTTTGGCCGCACATGGGTTAGAATGTCTCTGGAACTTGTGCACAGAATAAGTCAGACACTTGACCACGCGTATAACGCATTAGTATTTATGTCCTGTACAGACTCCCCTGCTTTCAACCCCCATGATCCCTGCCGAGGATTGGATCCGCAATGGTCTCAGGCTGATCGCTAGGCCGCTTCCAGGTCCTATCGAATTCCCCTTTGGGAATCATTCCAGGAGTCTAGTGGATTGCGTGGTAGCCAATCATGAGAGCCAGAGGCTTTAAGCACCAGGTTCCCTGTCGCCCATCGCCCATCAAGATGCCACCCGCGCGCTCCTTGCCCGGCGAACCAGTTCCCCTGAAATGTCGCCAGTTGAGGGCCGTTTCGCATTGTCTCTCGCGGGCTGTGTCACAGAGTTTTTATGGTTTCGGTGGCCTCCCCGTCTCGAGTTTGTCTAGGATGTCGACAACGTTTTCGGCGGCACCGTTGGATAGACTTTAACAACGGGGGGCGCACGCAGAAAACGATGTGATGCAATCTGCACATATCGACGGTGATCAAAGGGCGGGAGCCTTTCCACGGTTGTCGATAGTAGCTGAGCCACATCCTGTAGTGTAGCGCAGGGCCAATAGGCTTGGTCAAACCTGATGTCGCTTGCTGAACCGAACCCAGAAGAGGTTGCGCCCCCCTGGACGCCCTGGGGGGCCCTCGTGCATGGTTCGTGGCTTCTCAGCCTCTCACGATCGCCTCTTCTTCAGCTGGTCTCACTCACCGGTCCCGGGGCCCCCAATCGCAATTGGAAAAAAAAGAGAGCCCAAGCTGAATTCGAGCATGGCTGAGCTGAGGTCATTTATCCTGTTGGCCAGTTTCCTTCTTGGCTTACCTGCTCGCCCAAGATTGGCGAGGGAAGACGTAATTAATGTAGGGAAGGAAGGAAGAAAAGAAGCCCTTCCTTTCCCCCATCCCCAGACACACAGCTTGGTCTTCCCGCTCCTTCCGCCATTCGCAATAGTAACTAATCTCCTCCCACATCCAATCTCTTTCTCCAAACCTGCATCTCTCCCTCTTCTCCAACCTTTCCCCCCATTCCTCATCCGAAACCGCCAAAAGCAAGACCACCAGCAGAAGAAGAAGCAGTTCGATTTAGCGGCGGCGACAACTTGCGCTGGGCCATTCTTTCCGATCGAGTCCCGGTCTTTACAGCTTCGGCCACTCCTAGATCACAACTCGACTCCCGAGCGTCGCTGGCGACACGAACTTTGGAGCAAGCAGCGTCACTAGCCGCCCGCGACCCCCCGCCCGGCGCGTCTTATTTCATTCTTACTATTGTTCGCTACTGTACGGCACGTTGCTTCGCTTTCAAGGCCCGGATATCCACGCTTCGCCTCATTCTTTGTCTGTCGTTCAGGGTCTGCGCTTCTTTGTTTGCCCTGCACTGCACTGCGCTTAAGCGCCCGTACCGTGCCGCAATCCATTATCCACCCCGTTGTCTGGTACACCTCGACATTCGTCAAAGCTCGACCAGACACCCCGTCGCGGCGCTTACCGTCCATCCATCTCAGCCTGTTCTCGCCTTCCCATTGGTCGACTCCTGCTCGTCACCAAATTCGCAGTAATCTGAGAGTCTCAACTCCAGACTTCAGCGACCAGTCTCAAGTCTCGAGAACCACTTCGCGTCTGTCTGAACATGCGACGGGCGCCTTCTGGTGTTTCATCCAGCTGCTATTATTGATTGATCCCCAGTTCTCCGAGCTTCCCAACAGAGGTTTGTTTAGGCGCCGTCGTGGGCCGTTGCTGCAGGGCCAAATTGGATCGATCCGAGTTCGTCCATCATCCCTACAACGACGTGCATCTTGCTACATATTTACATCGGGGGGACCCTTCCATCTGTTGCCCATCATGGACCCGTCAACGACACTTTTCACTTTCATGTTGTGAGTCGGGACCTTTTCTTTCTTTTCGTCCTTCATTTTTCCTTGGTCATTGTTTGCCTGCCTGCCATTGTTTGCTTCTTCCTCCGCCTCTCGCTGGCCGATCGATCTTCAACCCACTGTCTCGATTCGCCGTTTCCGGACCGTTGCGCCGGGTTAAACGATACCTGAGCCATTGATTCATTCATTCTTATTACTTGCCCTCTAAAGGCAATTTCCTTACATTCCCTTTGTGTTTCAATTGTCGAACGTTGTCATTCCCCTCTAAGACCGGGATTGGCACTTATTACCCCAAAAGTGTCTTAATTGCCGTGGTATGCTCGCTTTATCTGTTTATTTTTACCCTCGCATGAATCTGTTCTGAATCTGGCTCTCACCCCCGGTCAACCCCCTGTTGTCTGAGACACGAACTGGAAATCTACTTTTCTGAATTGGATGCTTTCTTTTGAGTTCTGGGCCACCCGAGCGAGAGAAGGGAGGCGAGCTGAAGTCAGCGCCGGTGCCGGTCCCATCACGGCCAGCCTCTGCGAGCGTGCAGTTGCGTGCGTGCATGCATGGCACTGCATTGGCAGATGGCTGGCTGGGTTTGGGCTTCACTGCAGAGGCGGGTATCCATGGACTTCATGTCTCTGGAACTATTTGCTGGTTGCAGTGGACAGTTGACCAAACAGTTGATAAATGCTGGGTGTACCTGGCCTCCCTGGTCTCGCTCCCCACGATTCTCAGCTGTCAATGGATCCAATGCCAGTGCCGTTTCTCCCTTGGGCTGGGGAGCCCGCGTGTGTGGCTGGCTGTTTATGCAATTTCCCATGTTTTTCTTTTCTTCTATTCCCCTTCGATGCCATGGCCCGATGCATCGTGCGTGGCTCTGAGCGGCGGGCGCTGACATGCATCCCCAGTCAAACACACCCTTCGACCCAGTCCGTGCAGCTTATTGGGTCTTGGGACAATTTCAGCCAATCTTACCCCATGCAACGCGACGTCCGGCGTGGCCGTGGTCAGTGGAGGGGCTGTTATTCTTTTCGCGACATCGTCTGTGACGACGCTTCCGTCTCGGCTTCTGCGACGTGTGTTGGCACAGGCGCAAGCACAAGCCTGGGCTTCGGCTCTCCCTCAGGCTCGTGTCTGAACAAGAGGCACGGTGGTCTCAAGATGGGTCATACCTATTATTACTACGTATGTCATTCCACTTTGGCATGTGTCTTTTTGCCATTCTGTTTCATCTCACCATCCATCAACACGCATACCCCATAACAAACATAAACATTCATTCCATCCCTTGCATATCAACTAATAACGACTACCCACCACCACCACCATCACTGCCATTCATATACATCTACACTCGCTTCCCCAACCCCTCAAAAACATTTACTCAACTCAACCTCTTCACTCATTCTCTTATCTACCTAATTCAGTCACTCATTTACAACACTATAATAATTCTAACAATGAACTCTCAGTACGAGGTGGATGGTTCTGTCGAGACACACGACCCTAGTCTCCCTTCAACAACTGCTTGCCCTTACCTACCAGGCCAAGCCGTCAACACCTTGATTGTCCCTGTCGAGCAGGCTCTCCGACAGCGAAGTGCATCTCTCACATCTATTCGTGCTGCCGACTTCAAGACAATGAACCCTGAATCAAAATACACCACCCCTCGACCCGCTCCCACAACAGCCGCCAGCCATCTCCCTTACCGTGTTGGCTCCTCTCCCTCATTACATCACAAGGCTTCGTCTCGGTCATTGTCCCCCGCCCCGGCAGCTTGGAAACGTTTGTTTGGTCGCAAGTTGAATAGTCGTGATGGCGAACGAGGTCGATCTCCTGTCCGCAGTGACATGACTGGCCTTACTGAGGAGGACTTTGATGATCGGTGCACCACCCCATCGGAGGGTACTCGTACCCGGGATATCTCCCCCGAGTCCCTTCGCCGCTTCCTGTCCGACGATCTTCCTCCCCGACCCGACTCAAACCTCAGTGAGAGGCCTTCGTTGGTCATCCCTGAGGATATCGCCGACGACAATGACAATGACGACGACGACAACTTTGCCATTTCGGCAGCATCCGAGACTCAGTCTTATGTCACCCGCCTCTCACCCCCTCCCTTCAAGCGTTCCGCTTCCACCGAGTCATTTAATGCCGAGGCGGCCAACCAGAGCTCCACCACCCTCATTCCTACCGAGCCACCCAAGCAAAACGTTCACGAGACAGAGGAGGTACCCGCGTCCGCTGTGCTGCCCTCTCGGCCCCGGCTTGAGACACTCTCGGTGCCTCGTGCCCCTTTCAACCCTGCCACGAGTTTCTTCCTGTCCCCCGTCTCGCCCAACTTCGCCGAGGATGAGTACACCAACTTCTTCGACCTGACCGACGACGAAGACGATGTTGTGTCAAGCAACAACAGTGATATCCTCTCCTACCAGCCCACTGCTGGCATGCCCTCGACGACCGACTCTTTCGAGTGCTACAGTCTTCCTGAGCCTCAGGAGCAGGGAGCCAAGACTGCAGAGCCCAAGCCGGCCTATGGCAAGGTCAACTCCCCTTCTCTACTCTCGAGGAGCGATTCTGGTTTCACTGTTAGTGGTGGCAACTTCCTGGGTGCTCCCATTGACACTGGATTGGATGACTTCGCTGCCGAGCTGGGCTGGATGGTTGATGTTATCGGCACCAAGCGCAACTAAATCACAACACAACTCTCAACTTTTTCTTTTCATCTCACTGAGACGCATCAAGGAGATATGTCATCACAGCATCATCATCATAGAGACGGCGTTTGGTCTTCAGTTTCAGCATCTGTTTTCGTATTACTTTACTGTCCCTGCTTTTGCAGGTGATGGGCTTTGCATTTTGGAGTTTACCAGGAATGGACAAAAATATACGGGGATGGCGCAAGTGGGCAATGGGAGCGAACTGAAAGTGGCATACTATACTACAAACATTTATACCCTTAGTGGTAATACGGATGGAAGGAAGGTGGGCATGGGGCATATGGGGGCATAGGAATGGTGTATGAGGCAAAATAGACATGGATCAAAATGGAATTCGGGGGGAATGTGGAAGAAGACGTTATGGTCATGTCTGCAACGCAATCTTGGTAGAACAGAGATGCAATGTTTGGGTTGAACAACCATGTTCTTTCCATCTGTTGATGACGATATGTTCGTCATGAAGGGTCTATTAGGACTTACATAGATGAAATGAAGTTGATCTTCGACTCGAATCTGTTTGTCTCAATTTATCTCACTTAAAAGATGATGTACTTTTTTATCCAACAAAGGTTGTATTCTACCAACGTGGAAGTACAGTATTTTCCCACACTGATTTCTTATCATCACAGGCATCTTTCTATCTATACAGTTTTTAATACACGTAGAAAATACATTGGCTCTGTCATATCGCATTACTACTACTCTTCCTCGCCTAAAGGCAGCAACCAAAATGTGCCAAATAGCCCGAGACCACAACGCCCATATTCATAATCCAAGCAAATCATTTCACTTCGCTTCCTGAGCTGGTGTCGGTGCAGTTCCCATGGTAGTCGGCGGAGGGTTTGTTGGAGTCTGTACCTGAGGTTGGGGAGTAGGAGCGGCAGTGGAGGCGGGGGAAGCAAAGGTTGGAGCAGTAAGAACTGGAGCTGGAGCCGGGGTTGAGGTTGACGGTGAAGGCACAGCCGCTGGGGGTTGTGCCAAGTTACCAGGCGCAGTCGTGTTGACCTGAGCAGTGGCTTTGGCCGTGTCGGGTTGGGAAATGGGAGAGGGCTTTGGCTCTTTGGCAGTATTTATCTTGTTCTCCGGAACTTGAGCACCAGTTGACCCCTCGGGGCCCTTGGGAGCAGGAGCCGCATCCGTAGTCTTCGCAGCCTCTCCCTTGGTCTCATCACCAGCTGCCGGCTCCTTCTTCTCAGGACCCTTCTTGTTAGGATTCAGGAAGCGCTCAGGAACTCCCCTGGCCGCGTACGTCCCGCTGCCGACCCAAGCATTGAGGGCGCAGCTCCAGCGGTACTCGTTTCGGATGAGACGCTGAATCTCGCGGTACGCATACGCGTTGTAATACGGGAGGCCAGTGCGAGGATCACGGTAACGGGCAGGGTGGTTTGTGATGACGCAGAGTGGAGCGGGTGAAGGTTCTTTGAGGGTGGAGCGTTAGCAACAGAGTCTATGAATAGGGGTTCAAGGGGTCTTACTGGGTAGCTTGTTCATCTTTCTGCCAAAGATGATCTGAGTTTGGATGGTACGATCCTTAAGCGCGTTATTGTCAAAGTTTTGGAAAACCATGGCGTTGCGAGCTCCGGTCGATGGTTGAGGCGGCTGAGGTTCAGCTTCAGGGGGGTTAGGTGCAGTTGAAGGGTCGGTATTAGGGGCTTTGGCGGGAACATCGGAAGGATTGGCTATAAGCTGTGGAAGGGCGTCTTTTGGAGCTGCATCTGTTGTTGATGGGGTAGTTGCCGGCGCCAGTGTAGGCTTTGGGGCAGTGGGGGCAGCAACTGGACGGGATATAGAGGGAGGAGGGGCGATGGCCGACAAGGTGGGAGGGACAACACCTTGGGATGTATTCGGCGGTGCAAGGACGTTGGATTTGGGGTTGCTAAAGCCCATCATGGGAGGCACCGCCCCGTTGACACTTATGCCGAGGGGAGGGGCGAGGATAGGGGCTGCCAGAACACCAGAAGGTTTCGGTTCCGGTGGACGGGCAAGGCCTGATGGTGGAGTCATGATGGACTGCTGAGTTGTGTCTGGTGGTGCAGTGGCCGGAAGAGGAGATGGAGCGGCGAGGCCACTTGTTGGAGGAGCAAGGGGAGAGGGTGGCGGCGGTGTTGGTGTTGATGTTGGAGGCTGAGGAGCAGGTATGGCTAGACCACTAGGGGGAGGGGGTGGTGGCATCGCCATCGACCGAGAAGGTTCTTCGGTCTTGAGAGTGGGAGACGTCGTTTTCGGCGCTGTTGAAGGAGGCTCTGCAGGTTTCGTAACGATATCGTCGACTTTGGGTGCGGAACTTTGCTTAGGTTCCTTGGCCCCTGGTGCCGCAGCCGGTTCAAGTGATGGTGTCGTTGATGGTTGCTGTTGTGCTGGCTGCGACTCCTCAGCTTTGGCCTTGGATGAAGCGTCGCCAGCAGCCGGTGTGTCATCCTGATTGCCGCCCTTCTTCTCCTCACCAGCAGGAGTCTTGTCTTGGCCCTTGCTCTTGTCCTTCTCTTTGCCCTTAGCTTTCTCACCCTTCTTCCTCTTCTCCTTAGCCGGTTCCTCGATCACCATGTGCTTGCCCGCCCACTCGCCGATACCACTCCAGAACGTGATGAATGGTCCCTTGAGTGTCCTCTGATGCAAAGCTGCCAGCTTTGCTCGTCTTTCCTCCTCGCGCTGCTTCTCTGCCACCTCCCACCGGTTGAGACTCTTACTGTTGCGCTTCTCCACGATGGCTGCCTCGCGCAACCTCTCCTCCTGTGTCATGGGTGGCTTCTTCATAGCCTCAAGACGAGCCGCCTTCTTTTGCATCTGCGCGACCTGCTTCAGTCGCCGTGCCTCACGCTCCACCATCTGTTGGTGAAGCTGCTCCTTGGACAGTCGGGTCGTTTGGCGGGAAGATGCTCGGGTCGGTAGATCGGCTGGGGAGGGCAGCCACGAGGTTCGCTCGGATTTCTTCTTAGGTCGCGGCGGGGGCCTCGTAGGTGCAGCAGGTGTCTTGGTCGTGGGATCGATGCGAACCTTCTTGCGAAATTTGGCAGGGATGGCCTCTTGGGCCTTTCGTTTCCGTTGGGCGGCGCGCCGCTCCTTGGCCTGTTTCTCCAGCTCCTTCTCACCTTCCAGATCATCATCGTTGTTGTCGTTATCCTCGTCGTCGGAAGAAGAGTCCATGTGCACATCCAATGCATTCTCGCCAGCATCGGAGAAGCCCTGGTCGTTCTCGTCCTCTGCGAACAAAAGCTCAAGATCTGAATCGGGCTCTTCATTGGCGAGCATCGACTTCATCCGATTACCGGCGGTCGAACGGCGCTTCCTTGTCGTGGCCAGCCATTCTATCTTGTCTTCATTGTTGGTCTGGCTATCGGAGTCGTTACTGGGGCGTTGGATATTCTTCGCTGTCTCGCTGTCGCTGTCACTATCGCTGAGGCTCGACAGGGAGGATGAACGGGGAGTGTCCATCTCCGAGGGCTTGGATTCCGTCTCCATCGCGGTATATCATCGGTGAATGAGATGAATCGAGGCTGGCGACATCATATGACGCTGTTCCGGCCGCCTTTGGGTTGTTTCAATGGGATGCCGTGGTGTCGCGGCTTTACGCCTGGAGTTTGTTGGATGCAAGGAAGACGCGTTTTGGTGGGGAGCACTTGAGAATTATTTTTGGCTGCCCGCTGACATCAACCAACCCATGTGCCGGTGGAGGTGGATATCCATGACAGCCTTAAGATGACAACTACAATCATGATTCACAGCATAACTACAGTTATTCATAGTTAAATATCATTTCAAATATTCTAATGCTAATGTCTAACGGTCGCTGTTATCCATCACTGACTCTCAGGTCAAGTAGAGTTGATCTATCTGTGCTAACCAAAACCATCAAATTGCTTGCATGTAACCATCCCATCCCAGCCCAACGCCCTCATCAATTCAAAGACAGAGAAGGAAAAAGAAATGTCTCTCACTGTTGCGAGCGAGAGAATGCTACCCGTATGACTAAACCCCCCAGAAGCATCCATCCCAAGCTAAAAACTGAAAATAAGACCAGATAATCTCCAACTTGTATCCGGAACCCGAACTATCCGGGATTGCGTGTATGGTCAGGTACCATGATATCGTATGGGCAGCATATGACCATCTCGACAGGAGATCTCATTCATCACCCCATACTAAATCTCATCGGGGTCGAACTCCGTTTCCTCTCCCTCCCACTCCTTGCAGAATCCAAACCAGTTACGGTGGAGACACTTTGATTTCTCAGGTGGCGATGCACTCGAGGGATCCGTTGACGTAGCTGTAGGCGCAGCAGTGATAGGAACTTGCGTCGCACTACCAGGCTGAGCGCTCGTAGTCACGACCACTTCATCCCGGCAGCCCCAAAACCTGCCTGGAGTTTCGCAAGTGGTGGTCGGGGTTGGTTCAGTCGTAGTAGTTTCAGTAGTCGTCTTATCCTTGCATCCGAACCATCCAGGTGTAAGACAGGTCGTAGTTGTAGCCGACGTTGTCGATGTTGTAGTCGCCCCTGGGGTGGACTTGTCCAGGCAACCCCACCACCCGGGCGTCTCACAAGTTGATGTCCGGGTCCGAGTCCGTGTCGTTGACGACGAAGAAGATGTTGTCGTAGTCTCGGTTCCATTGCTCTCGTACATCTTCCATTGTGCGCAGTCTCGGCATTCGGGTGTGCGTTTACACTCTGGAACATCGTCATACTTAGTGATGATGTCGTCGATGACGGAGCGGATGCGGTGTGTGCCGATTCCGACTCTCCATCCTTTGTCAGCCACGACATCATACACACACTCGTAACCCGTATGGCATGCACTTTCCATAGCGTACCCGGCAAATGAGCATGATGCCGCGGCACCGTTGCAGGTCCCGATGTAGACCGGGTCTGCGGTGTGGCCAAAATGAAACGTGCCCGTGTTCTCGCGCAACTGAGGGAAGCTTGGGTCAGCACCGGGAGGAAGAGGCAGGCCGAGTCTCGAAACTGGAAGAGCCTCTGGAACAGCCTCGAAGGTGACAACGGGCAAACCGTATGTCATGCCCAACATGGACGTGACGGCACCACCGAGGGAGTGACCTGTGAGCCAGACATTGGCATCAGGATAGAGCTCTGTCACGTTCGAGTATAGCTCGCGAGCAGCAGCATAGTATCGGTTCTCCTCCCGCAGTGCCTGAACAACACAAGTGTTGTTACAGGTGTATGTGCTAGTAGCGCAATCGCAAACCTGATGCCAGGTCCACTGGCCCTGCTGAGCACAACAGCAACTGAAGAAGAGGTTGTCATTGACTTTGTCATTAGTCGTGGTTCCTTCGCCATCAAAAACGGCAGTCGTTGTTCCCTTCAAGCCGATGACAATGGTCGAGTTTGTGTCGTCAGCGAAAACATGCCCACGAAGACCGTCACCCTCCCAACCGAAATCGGCACTTCGATTCCACCGAGGCCCAACATCCTCCCAGTCAGCATCAGTGTCGTGCTCAACATAAGCGTTGGCAGTCATGCGCGCTAATGTGAGGACAGTATTCTTGTCTTTGATGTCGGGTGATGGAACTTGATCTGTGGTCCACGCCGATGCGTCAAGGACGGATACGTAACCTCGCTGTCGAGACTCGGCGACCATGGGGTCAACAACAGATGGCCTTCGATCTACCAGACGATGGATCGGATCGGGACGGCTCTTGGCTGTGAGCCGGGTAATCTCGTATTCCTCAAAGCCATCTTCAGCAGCCATGTACACCCTTGACTCAGCGTGGTTGACATCGCGCTTTCGATGGAGGTTGGGATGGAGATAGGTGCCGTGGTGGTATATATGTCGGAGTGTGAAGGTGTGCTCGGCGGGAGCAGGCACTTCGGGAGTTGATGGTAGTGCTGGCCCAGGAGGCAATAGGATATCGTCCTGGAAGCGGCTACCGCGGCCGACAACGCCAGAGGCGGATGTTGGTGTAAAGGCGAGGAATGATAACAGTAGCGCAGCAGATACTCGAGCAGTCGAGGCGCATCGAAAGCCGGATGACCGGCGGCGATTATTTGTTGTCATGACGGTACGGACCATCCAAGTGATGGATGAGCAATGGGCATAAGTGTTGGTCCAAGAGGAGAAGGAGAAGATGGATGGAGATGATGAGGAAGAAGAGGGAAGAGTCGGAGGAAGGCGACGAGTGACGGATGGCGATAGCCAACGACGTCGTCATTTCAAGCACGCGGGCGCTATCGCTGGTGGAGCATTGCCGGGAAGGTTGAAGAAGTACCGTGATGCTTTGTTGAAGGCCAAGCCACGCATTGGAGATAAGGTTTCATCCGTCTCAAGTAGGTTTCTACCACTTTTGCTAAGAAGAATACCCATCTCTTACGAATCACTATCATCCCATGTTAGGTCAGCAGTCTTGGCCCCCTCATGATACCTCCGACAGCATGACCATGTGACTGCACGGACCGGACAAACGTTGGGGAGGCCGACGCCGCCCAACCATTGCTGCAAGAGGCATTCCCCAGGGCGAGCTGACGCCTAGAGCACCCTGAAGCCTTTGTTGAAGTGGGGCCTTTATAGTGGTTCACGGGGGAGCGCGTGTTTTCAGGCACCCGACATGGAGAACGCGACCGCAAAGCTTAGCTGAGAACCTATTCTCAAATTTCCAAAGACCGTGCTCTGCATCGCAACCCATTGTCGCCTCGAAAGGAGAGAAAGAGACGGCGCTTTCCTTTCCCAATCTCATCTCTCCACACCAAAAGTTTGCGCAAAGTCGTCGCGATGACTGCCATGTACGTTCTGGATCAATTTCTTTCACCCTCGAGGCGTCTTTGATGGTCTCGAGGCTTCGTCGAACTCTGGATCGCCTCACAGAGCATCTCCATGGCAACAGCTAACCCAATCATCAATTTGCAGCGAGAGTTTCGACAACATCTACTTGGACCTCTCCAAGGAGAGCGGCAAGTGCAGATTTGCCGAAACTGGCTTCGGTTGGAAGCCTGCGAGCGGCGGCGACACCTTCACACTCGATCACAGCAACATCGCCTCGGCGCAATGGAGTCGCGCCGCAAAGGGATACGAGATCAAGATCTTGCAACGCGCCAATTCTGGCATCATCCAGCTCGATGGTTTCCAGCAGGAGGACTACGACCGACTCGCCAAGGTCTTCAAGAACTGGTACAGCACTGTTCTCGAGAACAAGGAGCACGCTCTTCGCGGTTGGAACTGGGGCAAGGCAGAGTTCGCCAAGTCTGAACTCACCTTCAGCGTACAAAACCGACCTGCTTTCGAGCTCGCCTACTCAGAGATCGCAAACACCAACCTTGCTGGTCGAAATGAAGTGGCCGTAGAAATGTCCCTTCCTGCCACAGCCGCCGATTCGGGCGCCAACCCATCGCTGGGCGGAGCTCGGTCAAAGGGCTCCAAGGCTGCTGCTGGTCGCGATCAGCTGGTCGAAATGCGTTTCTACATCCCCGGTGTCACCACTCGTAAGGAGGCTGAGGGTGAGGATGCTGGCAGTGATGCCGGCAACGCTGAGGAGGAGAAGAACGCAGCTACTCTCTTCTACGAAACTCTGATCGACAAGGCCGAGATTGGCGAAACAGCTGGCGACACCATCGCCACATTCTTGGATGTTCTGCATCTCACTCCCAGGTATAACTCAAGATTGCGGTATCTTGCCGTTCTTTCACTAACGTGTCCTTTGCAGAGGTCGCTTTGACATCGATATGTATGAGGCATCGTTCCGCCTTCGTGGAAAGACGTACGACTACAAGATCCAATACGATGCCATCAAGAAGTTCATGGTGCTTCCCAAGCCCGACGAGGTTCACTACATGCTTGTCATTGGCCTCGATCCACCTCTGCGCCAGGGTCAAACTCGCTACCCCTTTGTTGTCATGCAGTTTAAGAAGGACGAGGAGGTTACTATTGACCTCAACCTCAACGAGGAGGAGCTCAAAAAGAAGTATCAAGACAAGCTCGAGCCTCACTATGAGGAGCCTCTCCACCAGGTTGTGGCCAAGATTTTCCGTGGTCTCGGTAACAAGAAGATTTCGTCCCCTGCCAAGGACTTTATCACGCAAGTTCCCTACTCTTTCCTAGTTGATACGACTGCTAACTTGTGCTTAGACACCGCAACCAGTACGGTATCAAGTGTTCCATCAAGGCCAGCGAGGGTTCCCTCTACTGCCTGGAAAAGGCCTTCATGTTTGTTCCCAAGCCGGCAACTTACATCGCCTACGAACAGACTCAGTCGGTCACCTTCTCTCGTGTCGGCGGAGCTGTGTCAGCCTTGTCGACATTCGATATCACTGTTCTCCTCAAGAACGGCGCCGGCTCATCGCAGTTCAGCAACATTAGTCGTGAGGACCTGAAGGCTCTTGAGACCTTTTTCAAGCTCAAGGGTCTCCGCGTCAAGAACGAGATTGACGAGGACGCCAACCTTCTCGCTGCAGCACTTGACCAAGAGATGGATGATTCCGAGGATGAGGTGGTCGCTAAGGCCGACCGCGGCTCAGCGGATGAAGACGAAGAGAGTGTGGATGAAGACTTCCAGGCGGACAGTGAGAGTGACGTCGCGGAGGAGTTCGACAGCGCCCACGAGAGTTCCGGCTCAGGAAGTGATGAGAGCGGTGTCGATGACGATGACAACGACGATGATGATGACAATGAGGAGGAGAGGCCCAAGAAGAAGAAGAAGACCACCTAAGTATAGTCTCGGGGTTTCAATTGGAGGGGTGTAAGCTATGCGGGAATCCGTGGGAGAATTTAATGGAACGAGGCTGGGAAAAGCTCTTGGTCTTGGAGATACAGATGTATTGGCGGCGTTCAGGCTAGAAGATGATATCACACATGGGCTCATGCTATAGTGATAGCTATAAACATTTCGCTGTTATTGCACCTGTCCCGGCCCCGGATTATCTAGATCTTTACAGGGCTAGTTCCCAGCTGACGGCAGGCAGCCCTGTCTTGTAGACAGCCATTGACGAGGATTCCTTGACTTGTGACATTCTGATCGTCAACTACTAGTTATCAGCCGCAAAGAACGGCCCCAAATCCGGGGCATGTTGTTCAGCTATCTCGTATGAATGTAACTTTGATAGCACAAGCCACCATTTAGTCAATTGTGCTTCAGGGGGCGTCGCCAAGGTCTATTGAATACTCAATTGGATTTCCTAGCCATTGCCTAGTTAGACATTACTTAGTTACTTAGTTATTAGCAGACCCCATTTCCTTTCAGGGCAACTATCGCCGTTTAACAGTGAGAAGTCATTTGTTTCGTGGCAGCGGTTGGTGGAGAAGTTGTATGTTTTGGTGGCCGTTTTCGTCTTGGCAGCGACGATCAGGGGCCCCTCGATCGGCGATGGCAGGTTTTCTCGAAGACAGGCTACTGCAAGGCGAATGCGACATGGCACAGGGAGGATTCTTTAGTGGCATCTGGAGGAGGAGTGCGGTAGATGGACGCCTCATGGGAAGCCAAGTTTATTTCCAGCCAGTGGCTGATGGAGATCTGAGCAGCTAAAAGTAACGAGATCTGGGAGGGGCGTTCGTGGAAAAGAGAGAGACGGATGGTTATTGGAAAGAGTTTCATCTTAAACGCGCGCTACTGAGTTGATTAAGGTTTGGACAAAGATCAGATCAGCCAGGGTGTAAGTCAGGGAACTTTGCTTTTTTCGCGAATTTCCAAGAGGGGCCGCAGGAAGGGAAAAAGGAAAAAATTACAGCTGTGAACGAAATTCCCATTATGACAGCTCATTATATCCGGCTCCGAAGTCCTGTCCCGAACGAGTTGTGAGGGCCCGCTTCGCGTAGAGGCTTGGGAGTGAAGCACAGAACGCAGGCAGGGTCAAGGGCATGATGCCCTCGTTCAGTCGGACTGGATTGCATAAACACTCCATCTAAGATTGACGAACGAATCCTTCCTTTATGGGCGGCTACTCGGCTTACAATATGTGGTACGGTTTGCGGCGGAAGGGGGGAGTGTTTGGGGAGCATCGTGGTATCATGGTGCTTCATCTAGTGGCGGTTGGGTTGCGAAATTGGGTCTCGCGAATATATGATCTGATCCTCAACTTGGTTAAAAAATACCGAGAGCAGCCCATTCAGGGGATTCGAGTGTTTGAGAGAACTTGAGTAGATTCAGTCGTGAACCTTTGAGTAGGAATAACCTCTTCTCGTAAGATGTAGCTGGGAAGGAGGTTGTCCACCAAAACTATAAATTCATCTCATCCATCCGTCCATCATCTTTCTCCCCAACCTCTCCCCAGCCTCACTCCCTCTCTTCTTTTCCCCTCAAACGGCAACATAGCCGGCATCCTCGGCGATCCACCATTGACACCGATGCGTCCATCGTGTAGCACCCGGCAAAGTGCTACGGATACTCTACCTGGGATGGATGGACACTTCCTGCCTGGGTTACCTGTCTTGCCATACCTACCTTACCTGAGCGGCACCTTCCCAAACACACTCATCCAGGGTTCATCTGCAACTGCGCCTTACGAAGCAGGAAAGAGCGGCTCACATCAGAAATGGGAAAGGGGTCCCCCCGTCCATTCTGTTTCCCATCATTGGTCAGCCTCGAGGCTTGACCTCTACGCCATGGCGCCGCAGCGTCTCCGTTACATCTTCCCTCGGCAAGGCGTCCTCTCGAATCCTAGGAGGGATGGATATCAGCTTTTCCAAAAGTCGATGTGTCACGGCTGAGCAAGCCAGCGAATTTCCCATCATGCAGCCCCTACATTATGCTGTTTCACAGAGGAGTTTAGGTGGGAACCAACAGTTCTTTTTTCTCTCTTTCCCCTTCGGATTGACTAACAGACAGTTCGAGCTCACTCATGGTGTTGCAGGTGGGCGGGCGCCTCCTCGATCCCGCGTACCCGCCCAAAACGAGAGCGAGCGAGCATGGCAATGTCAAGAGAATGCCATTATGCCCCAAAGAGGAACAGAAAATTCCCCTCGAAGCGGTGACGTCGAGAAAAAATGCACTACATACAAGCCTAACCCACAAAAAAACCGTTGTCCCTTCTTGTCCCCTGATGCCCCCCCCCAAACGACATATCAGCCCAACGGCCAACGACCACACTTGGCTCCATCAGTCTCCAGCCCGCCTCAAAGCGTCCTAGCCCCAGCATCCGACGTGAATCCCCTTCGTCCAGGGCCCTCTTTTCTCAATCATGGCATACTTTTTCGTTGGCTGCGTTGGCCAAGCTTGCGGCCCCCCCTGGCTATAGCCAGCCCACCCCCCGCTCCTCGGTTGCGAATCTAGGATCAGACCACCATACCACGGACATCTACACACCCAAAGGCTGCGCCGTCCATTTGGTGAGAGGCGAGCCCATCTGTACCTCGCAGAAGGGTTCATGTCCCGAGCAACAGATCAATGGGGCCGCCTCGGGTCCGTGTACAGCGTCGTTTCCGTCCTGCTGGGACTGCAAGAACTGGTTTACATCACAAGATCATGTTGGGGACGCATGTGGTGCCATCTAGCGTCATGATGACCGTGCCTATTGTCTCCCAGGCAAATATACCCAGTCCCTTCTAAACCTATGGGTGGCCCGTCCTCCAACAAGCCCCCCAGAGCAACCCAGCCTGGCTGAGCTGGAAACTTGGCATGGGCCATGATGAGATAACGGACGGCTACTGTACTTCCTCTCCACCGGGTATCAGAGACAGGAGGACGGTGGCCCGGGGAGGGAGCAGCCTGACCTCGGAAGATCGAGATTTGACCGCTCACAATGCCCCCCAGCAATATGATACCGTATCGCGCCAGACTGACGAGGGCCCGGGGACCGGCTCTGACAGGGAAAATCTATACGCCTCTTCATGCACCCTCCCGCGCTTGACATGTGAGCAGTAGGGCTTGTCGGGCCAAGGTATCCAATAAAGACGGGATGGGCAAGGCCTTGAGATGCCGATCGCCCTGAAAGAGAACGAATGCCCAAGTACCAGTCTCGGTCCCAGTCCCAGTCCCAGCCCAGGCTGTCCCCCCCCGAGCCCACCCACTTACCCAGTTCCAGCTCCAGCTCCAGCTCCAGCTCCCTAGGAGCAGTCCTTAAAACCCCCTTTGGGGCGGTAAAGGCGGGGACACTGACCAATTCCAAGGTCGAGTCATTGCAAAATGCAATCAAGGCGTCAGCTTGAATCCACACATGGCCTTCCCCATTATCCGGCATTGGGTTTCCCACGGCCACGGGTTCAAACCGTTCAACCCCTCCTATTGGAAGCCTTCCCATTCACGTGGGGAGGGAGGCCGAGAAGCTTGTCTTGCCTCGACATAAACCCCCCCTTCCGAGTTGCCCTATGTTATTTTTGACACCGAGATATCTCACCACATTCGATTCCCGGGGCGAGTGCAGGAACACGCCAGAGAAGTGCAGTCATCAAGGGCCTCGAACCATCATCTGCTCAGGCCTCGGGTTACCATTGGGTGTCCCCGTGACTAGTCACTCGACCCTAGTAGCCTCAGGAGAGGAGACGCGGGAAGCCGGGGGAAGACGACAGAAGGAAAGGAAAGGGGCCATTGTTCCCGAGACCGAGAGGCGAAGGAAGGGACGCTGTTGAGACCGGGCGTCCGATAGCGCGGCAGAAGAGGGAGCTGGTGAGTAAAGATGTACCGATGGATGGAAAAGTCACCCTACCCAGCATGCGCTCTGACGCTAACAACAGCAACCAACAGGCATACCAAAGGGGCAGAGAGGGAGACGTTGAGTGCCGTTAGCGAGAATACGGGCATCGTAATTTGCTCATCTGAAAAGAAGCAAGGACTAGAAGGACATCCGATCGGTCGCTTGACCGATTGTCTCGTGGTGCCGAGAAATCTCTTCAGTGGGGTGACTTTTTGTCGCGGTTTCGTAGGAGCACGAGACGCCGACATAGCCTCGCCCGACGGGAATAGGACCATCAGTTTCTGGGCTGCTGGTCCGATGCGGTGCGCCGCGGGTGGCGTTGGAACTATCGAGCAGGCTCCGGTGACGTCGAATCTGCGGCTTCACCAGCACCGTATAAGCAGTTCGACCCCTTGATCACCGGCCTCCAAGGTGAAGCACGGTGCCGGCCGGAGGCCCAGGCCGACCAAGGTCAACGAAGAGATCGTTTATCAAGACGTTCACGAATCGAAGACAGAAGACCTTTTACCGGTCTCTGCATCAAAGACACTTACAACCTCCTCGACGGAGACGAACACAATAGCCGCCGCTCCCGAACAAGACAAAGCAATCTGGGCACGCCTGGTTGCAGAGGACATACAATCGGATACCCGGCCCACACCTTCGAACATCGACAACGCGGGGGCCGGACGAACACCCAAGGAACCCCCAAAGATCCAGGATTTCTTGCATCCTGCCGACTCCCCGATCCCTACCATGGCGGGGGAACACAGCGGGGACCAGTCATTCTATGACTTCCTCATAGAGGAGCCAGAGGTACGTATGGTGCTGGTCGCTGAAGTTGTTGCTGTTACTGTCTCTTTTGCGCAATGTGATGTTGAGATGGTAGGTGGTGAGGGTCAGGTACGCCGACGCTAGGGCGTTCGAGATGATTGCTGTCTGCCCTCTAAGTTGCCGCTCGCAGCAACTAAGAGATGGCTACTCCAAACATCAGGCCAGTGGCTGAGGCTCGAATCCACTGGCATCCAACTCTACCCCGTCTCTTTGGCGCCTGACTCGAATGACTGGTCATGAATGTGGTCATGGCTTCTCATAGCTCTCGAGAGAAGGTGCTGGAGGGAGCCAGATTGGACGGAGAAAAAGCGTCCGGACCAGCTCAGTGGCAATGTCGCTCAGGAGAGGAAACGCGCGCGACCTATGAAGCGGATCCGCGAGACGGAACGGGAGGCGGCGCGCAGCAGATTCGAGCTCTAGAGACGGGACAGGACGACAGCATGAGGCCAGAAAAAAAAAGATGATGAAGAAAAGAGTCTAACGTTTGTGGTCTTTGATGGAGCAGATGATGGCGCCAGCGCCACCCGGTCATTTTCAGCATCAACAGCCCATTTCGCCGCCGAATCGACCCAGCCGCGATCCGCCGCCGCGACCAGACCCGACCGAGATCGAGACCCACCATCCAGCGCATCACCCGGTACTCGGAATGCAACTACCGGATCCATCACGTGCGCAATCACGCGGGCACCTTCACCTCGACTTACACGGTCCTCCGAATCCTGTAGGTCACGGAGCGCATCCCTCGCAGACCTTGCACGATCTTAATGGAGGTGTTCATGCGACGCAGGGCCCAACGGGCTTTGCGAACCCACTCCCAGTGTCTACAGCCCCGATGGCAATAGATTGGGGTCTTTACAGCGTTGGACATAATAGTCTTCCGCTGAATCCACCTCAATTCGACTTCCCAGGAGCCATGATCCCTGCTGGAGACGGCACGATCGGCCATCAGAATCATCTCTCACATGCGTCGACAGACCCCGCTTTCGCGTATGGAAGCGAGCTCGTCTCGCCATCGAGCATACATTCGTCCAGGGGTCACTACGATAGTACCGTTTCCAATCACTGGGATGATGCTCTCAGTCATGGAGCGAGCACCCCAAAGGTGACAACGCCCGCTGCTCATGTAACCACAAATCCCTGGGCCGAAGTGGACGAAGGTCAAGAAGATAACCTCCCCGCGCCCGCCTCGAGACCACGAAGAACACCCCGACCTAGGAGACAGAAGAAGGACGCACGGAAAACCTCTGAAGCTTCTCAGGGTGGTAGCAGCAGCGCTTGTGGTGCGCCTTCAGTATCCGATGCGGCCAGTCCCAGTTCTGCGTCACAGCACAGCCGCGCCAGCATTGGCTCGAAATCCGCATCCATGGCGTCAACGACATCGACAGCTTCCAGCCGCCAGAGCAAGCTTCGCAGTGCCTCTCGAACGTCCAAGAATAGTCGTGACAAGCCTAATGATACTCCAGAAGAACGACGGACCCGAGCGTCGCATAACCTCGTCGAGAAGCAATACCGCAACCGTCTGAACGCACAATTCGAATCCCTCCTCAGTGCTCTGCCAGAGCAAGCTCGATCTGGAGGAAGCGGAGGCGGAAACGGAAACGGTGACGATAACGAATCCGAGGCCGCAAACGATGCAGACCGCCGTGTGAGCAAGGGTGAGGTGCTTGAAATGGCACGCAAGCATATTCAAGCACTGGAACAGGAACGAAATCAGCTCGAACGCGAGAACCTCGAACTACAAGGTAGCCTCCGGCGACTCAAAGGATCTGCCTCGGACGGTACTACGTCCTCGTCAGGCCAGCAAACGCCGCTCGATTTCAATAGCAACACGGATCAGGACAAGGCCCGTGACGATCGAGATGAGGACTGACCACAAGAGAGCATCAAAGATTGGAGGGCATTACTCAAGATTGTGACAAGGGACGAGCCCTGGAAGATGCTCTCAGGGATACGAGACCGAATTTCCTTGTTGCGAATATCACATTTCCCCTCCGTCCTGTCATTCATGTTTGATTTTTGCTACACATGTTTTTGTTTCTCATGATTGTTTGGCGCAGCGCAGTTGCAATATGGCAACGACTGGTCATGGACAAGGGGGGTCCATGTACCATCAGCAACAGGCTCATGAAGCAAATTGTTTATCATGTTTTGGTTATGTTGTCCCCATCTCATGGTTCAAAAGGGTTGGTGATGGTGGTGAGTGGGGACTGGATCTTGTTCAACAAAAAATTGGTGAAGATAAAGGGATGGTACGGGCGAGTATCAAAAGGGAACACGGATATTTGATATCTCAAAGGGTGAGGGAGGGTAGTGGTTGGTGGGCTTTGTCCTTTTGCAAACTTCATTCAGTCTCTTCTGTCTCATGGGGGTTTGTCATGATTTTTGTCATTTCTTTCTTTCTTTTCTTCTTCCATCAACATGTGCGTGTATATATGTCTTGCCCCTTTTCCCCCTTCCCTTCTCTTATCCCTTTTTCTTTCTTTCTTCCTTTCCTTTTCTTCTCATGATGCTCATGATATTAGAACCTCGACATCAACGAACTCATGTAGACTTGGGCTGGGTGGATGTGGTTTTGTGTTTTTCTGTTTTTCTTTTTCTATCTTTCTTCTTTGGCTGCATTGAACATGGAGCATTGGTTGGTACTGGGTTACGGCACAAGGCGAGAAAAGAACTTAAACATCAGACGTTGGGTTGGGGTCGACAAAGAATAAGACGGTAAAGAAGGAAGAAGGTTAGGGAAATGGAAAGGGGTTTGGGAAAGGGGAACAGGATAGACATGATGTTTGGACAAGTGTTTACACAGCATTGGTTCTTGGGATGAAAGAATTCTGGATAACTTGCTTGCTTGATTGCTTGGAGGGGAAAAACAAACACCGAACAGAAAACTCGACTATGGTTCGACTTGGTTTGGCTTATCACTTGTCATGTCCCCCCTTTAATAGTTCTTTATGTGATATGTCGATGCTGTCTTTCTTGTTCATCCCTTATTACCGTTGTTCATGTAACTATACATGACATTCAGGGGTATGGCAGCTTGCCATGTCTTGTCTCTGCAAGACATTATCGATAGTATACCTCGGGTCCCCGGTCTACCGCCAACTTGGGGACGTAGATGCCAGTCTTTTTTAAATCATCACTCATTACCATTGGTCATGTTTACATGATGGTAAGGGGTATGACAACTTGCCATGTCTTGTCTCTGTAAGACATTATTGATAGTGTACCTCAGGTCCCCGGTCTGCCCCCAACTTGGGGACACGAACGTCAGTCAGATTCCATTGCATGACTGATTCTTCGGGTTCATCACCGGCGCGACTTTGTTGTAGCGACGACTTGTATCTTTCCAAACAGCCTTGATAGAATATTATATGCCTCTGGTCCCTGGTCCTATCCCGTATTCGGAACATTAGTGTCAACTCTGCCGTAGAGTTGATTCTTTGGATCTCATCATAGGCGCGACTGGTTGTTACGACTTGTATATCCTCAAACAACTCCGGCAAGCTATTGAGTGCCTCAGGTCCCCTGGTCAAACTCCACAGGACAAATAATGCTAACCCGTTATAAATTTGATTCTCTGGATCTCATCATTGGCGCGATTTGGACTTGTTACGATTCTTTGGTTCGTCCAATAGCTAGGGAGAGGCTATTGTTGTTGTTTTTGTATACCTCAGGTCCCCAAACACTCACACTTGTTGGAGACATGAATGTCAACCTGCTGCAGAGCTTGGTTCTCATCATAGGTGCAATGTCGTTACGACTTTTAATCGTCTGATCCGACTGAAAAAGGGGGGCATTCTTTTTCTCTCTGAATATCAAGTTACCTCAGAACCCCGATACAGCAGCAACTCAAAAGACATTTGGTTTTGTCAAAAGAGATGTTGGGTTCATCACTGGCATCGAGATATATGCCGCTGGTCAGGCTGGCGTTTGTTGTTCTGATATTTCATGAAATATCATGGGTGTGAACTAACCACACACCCAGGAAGAGCGTGAATAAGAATGGAATCACGCGGTTGGTTCTTTCCATGTGTGGGATGAGACAGTCTTAAATACCCAGCTGGCAGATAAAGTTTTTGTTCAGAGTTTACAAAGTCTTTGTATAAAGGCAGCCTAATATCTGTTGGCATTAATCAAAAGGTTTATGAGTCACTGGGTACATCTTGCAAGGCACAATAACACAAGTGAGGAACGTCATGGTTGGTTAAACTTTTTAAGTCCTTTTTTGTTTCTTCTTTTTTTTTTTAGTTATATACAGATGTGAACAAGCATCGCTCAAAGCTAATAGCCATCAAGGCAATTGTTGTACAAGGTAGCTGTCGATGCTGGTCTGTCTAGAAGGTCATAAATCCATCACTCATAAAGAACCGGAACCTCGATCCGGTTGATTTCCAATGTCGCACCCCAAGGATGCCTTCTGCCACGCTGTTGGCTTGTCTCAACCAACTCTAAATGGGCGCAGCAAAGTAAAAAATATGAACAGTAAAAGAAAAAGGAAAAGAACACACCCCAATGCCTTGTTTATCTTTTTTTGAGAACCCCCCAAATGCCCCCAAAACTGCTTTTGTGCAGACCCGCGCGTACGCCTTGGATAGCTTGGATGTAGATGGAAACATGACCAGACAAATAAAAAAAAAAGGCAAGGAGGTCCATGGGACCGAGTGGCCAGCCAGGCATGCGGGAACAAGATAGGCCCAACAATGCAACGCCTGAAACGAAAGACTCGAAGTCTAACAAAAGGAAACCCATCGATGGGTCGACATCCCTAACTAGGGGATGGGGTGTAGAGGTCGGTCGGTATGTAGGTAGGATAGGAAAGGGAGGACAGTGCGAGCCAGGATCATCCTGCTACTCGCATGTGGGACAGCAAAAGGATCTTCAGGGCATCAAGCCCATATGTATGTAGGTAGGTAGGTAGGTATGCAATGCGCTGCAGCAATGCAATGTGACCAAGACGGAGACGAAACGGAGGCGGACATGGAGCCGCACGCAACACGGCGGCGTAGCAAAGCTTGAAACAAAGCAAAACATGACGCCAGAATCATACCAGCTTTGCCCGGGAATTCGCGAGATGCGTTGTGTTGCTTGCTTAGATTCGATCATTGTTTCCCTTGACGTATGTCCGAGGGAACAAGGCATACTGTCCAACAGGCGGAACAGCTGCGCTGAGGCTCGTCGTTCTCGCCCGTGGGCGCCGACCCTTGGTGACCTCGGCCGACTTCATCGGGGGCACCTCATCTCGGACAATTGACTCGCTGGCGTGGCTCTTGTGAAGAGATCGCTTGCCAACAGGTACTGACGGGAAAGGTATCAGCTCCGGCACCGTATCCTTCTCTCTGAAGGCGGGAGGAGTCGTCTCCTCTTCGTCGCTGTCATTCTGTGGGTCAACGAGGTGAGACTCGGGGATGCTATCGTTTGCCTCAGCCCACTTGCTAAGCGATGTGCTGCTTGTGAGGCGCGTCAGGTTGGTCCATGTCGAGTTGGTCGAGACATGGCGCTCTCCCGTCGAGTCCGAGATGGTGGTTGAGCTGGTCGCCGTCGTCGAGACGCTGGCGCGCTGATGCGACAGGGTCAGCGAGGCGTGGCTGGCTGCATTGCTGGCATCCTCATAGGGGAGTCCAGAGCCAACCATGCCGTGGACAATTTCGTCTTCGCCCGTGTAGCTGTGCTTCTCAGCCTCTGAGAGGAGCATCTGCTGGTGGTAGTCGCCAGGAATGAGGAGAGATGGTGAAAGGGTGAAGCCATGAGACTCCTTGAAGCTGGACGCTCGAGAGTCGGAGCGGGTGTGGCTATGGCTCAGGTTGGGAGGTCGAGTCCCCTTCTCCCCACGTGGGAAGGAAAAGTTGTTCGTCACCGCAGCCGAGCTGGGGGTGAGAGCCTCGTGGCCGACGGGAGGCGAGGCCTGACTGGCTGGGCTTAGAGCCGGCATATCAAAACGGGATGCGGAAAGCATACCGGGAGACGACTCGGCCGTGCCGATGGTCGGTACCTCCCTCAACTCATCATCTGCCATGGCCACTTGCACCGGCGGCGCCATGTCTTCTTCAACATCCATCGAGGGTCGCTCCCACTCATAGTCAAAGTTGGCATCGGCTTCGTGTTCGTAGCAGTAATCGATATCGTCCTCCCAGCTCTCCCTAATCGATAGCACGTCGGCTCCACTGCCGTCGTGATGACTACTCTTGCGGTTCTCCAGAGGTCCCAGTGTGTCAGAAGCTCCGCTCATAGGCCTTTGGAATCCTCGAAGAACAGGCACCGACTGGCTGGCCCTCAAGGAAGACCTAGTGCTGGTGACGCTGACTCGGGAGCGCCCAGTGTGAACAAAGTGCTCCTCCTCCTCTGGCACGTCAGGCAGTGGCGACTCATAAGAGGCAATGCCAGCCCCCAATGGCCAAGCAGCATCGTCGGGCGTGGTGATGGCATGCGAAAACCGATGCTCATCTACCACCAGCTCCTCTGATTCCTGAGCAGCCCCATAGCCGTGAGAGGTTGCTGGAGGTTGATCCAGGGCCTCATCGGGGCTAAAGGGTCGGGGTCGTCGGAAGCCACCGCTGGTCTGGGGGCGATCTATGGACTCGCCATCTCGCTGGGTTGATTGGCGGCTTGACACTCGCGGAGGAGGTATAGGGCCGAGGGTCGGAGAGTGTAGCGGCTCCATGGGGGGTGATCTCGGGGGTCGCACCGGCCGGGGAGGAGGGCTGGTCCGGAGCTGCTCCTGTGATCGGGCGTGCTTGAGCAACCGCCGAGCTCCCGTTTGGAACCTGGGCGATGGGTTCTGATGCTCACCCAGATGTTCTGAAGAGAAGTTTCGAAAGTGGAGATCCTGGCTTGTCGGGTCTGCAGTGCGCATGGCCGACATCTCAGACATCAATTCCATGCGGCTGCCCCGCTGGAGGCTGACGATCTGATCCCGTGGTGTGTGGGTAACATGCTGAAAGTTGAAAGGTCCAGATATTTGCAGCTTCTTCTGCAGTGCTGATTCGTCTCGAGAAGTTTTCCGGCGGGCGAAAATGGTTGGAATAAAAGACTCCTTGAAGGTCGCCAGGGAGTTCTCACTACCAGTTTCCGCAGAGTATAGCGAGCTTCCTGATGAGCTGTGAGCACTGCTTTCGCGCTTTGACCGACCCGACTTGCTCGACTTGGCACGGCGATGGAAAATATTCTTGCCCAATACTTGGACGCTGTCGGGTCGGTCTCGAGAAGGGCTTCCACTGGTTGTGGATCGCTGCGAGGATCGGCGTGTGATACTCATGCTGTCGAATTCAGAGGCCAGAAGTGAAGAGGAGCCCGAAGACACGGTTCGGTGGCCCCGGTGGAGGTGAGACGCATGTTTCATTTGCTTGCTTAATTGACGAATTCTCTCGGGGGAGGGAGGGCCCTCGATTGCTGGCCCCATTAATTCATTAAGGTCGACGGGTGGCTGTTGGTTGGGAGCCACATCTCGGAAACTATGGTTGCTGCCGTCCATGTTGCTGTCGGCGTCCGCGTGCGTGCTTGACCTGGCGGAAGCGTTCTGTGGTACATCGCGTTCGGAACGGTTTGATTGATATTCTGAGTAGTATGGCATCGTCGAAGCCCACATGTCTGTTGGGGGCCTCGAGGAGGCAGATGGCGACGAGGTTGAGGCTTACCCTCCAAGTAAACAAATAACAACTGGTTCCACGGTTGTCGAGGTTGTCAGCTCCAAATAAGAGCAAATTGATCCAGGCAAGACCCAGTAGAGACACCAGGTAAGACAAGGAAGCAAAGACCACGATAGGATTCAATCCTGTGGCAAAAGGAGGGGCAGGAAAGGGAATTGGGGGACAGCAATGATGAGGGTGCTATGTATCATATAGGATGGCCTAGGAGCAAGAGATTGATGCAATCTTGGGGCAGGGCAACTTTGTACCCTCCAAGATTAGACAAGCCCTGCGAGCTGGGGCTAGAGAAGACAGGGAAGACTAGGGTGGTCGTAAGGGGGGGAGGACCCTCGACAGGGCTCCGGTTGGGTTGGCCTGGCCCGTCTCGACGGACACAAGCCCCGGGAATCTGGGGGGGTTGCAGCAGGGCCTGGTCAAGGGGAGGGATGGATCGATCAGACGGACTGGGCGTCGTACTGTGCGAGCGCTTCCGCAGTCTCATGCGATGCTGGACCTGTTGTAAGGCGACCCAAGGTCCGTGGTGGTGCGACTCGACGCCCTGCCCAGGGACCAAGTGGGCGAGGCTTGTTTGATAGTGACCGTCCTAGCAGCAAACAAGACAAGACAGGATGAGAAGAGAATGAAGAGGAGGTGGAAAGCCCTCCACGAAACCCCCAAGACCAAAAGAGGGGGAGGAGAAAAAGTAACCAGAAAACTCTTCACGGCCGAAGAAGCAACGACGAGAAAGTGGATGTTTGATGGCTGGGCCGCCAGGCCTGCGCCGATCGGCTGGCAACACTGGTGTGGTTTCTCAACGGTTCGGAAAAAAAGGATCGAGAGCTCAAGACACGTTCAGCACATTAGGACGCTGCAATATAGGGTCAGGATGGGGACGATGACAGCAAGACACACACACAACATCTGTCCAAGCAATGGTGAGCTCTCGAGTAGTGGGCCACGATGCAATGACCTCCCTCGCTCCCCATCTTAGAACGTCGCTGCAAGCCCAAGCCAGGACGATTCAGGTCAAGACACAAACCCGCCAAACAGCGGACACTGGGAGGATCGTCATGTGGGTTGTGTTTCGTCGTTGCGCGTCGACAGTCTAGTGAGGTCCTGCGCTGTGCAGTCGAGTGAAGGCCTCCTTGGTGATACAGGCCGCGTCAAGCCTCGATCCAGGGCCTCAGTGTGTGCCTCCCAGCACCAAGGGCCTGTTCCCTGTTTAGCTCTGGTCTTAGTCAGTCGTCTGGCTGGGAACCGGCTCCGTTGAGCAATGCAGGAACGAAGCCGTAGCAACTCCACCCGGCAAGGGTGACGAGGATAAATCCACAGAGTACGTACACCATTATGCCCGCGCGGGCTTGCTGACGTCGTAGCCTCGTACAGTGCACAGGCTGGACACTATTGGACCTTGCACAAGCCGAGCCATGATAGGAACACTCTGAGAGCTTAGCAACTGGACCCTGCGGGCACGGGCACAAGTAGGACGAAACTGAGGAGTCAATCAGCAAACAGCGTGGGATCTGATGAAGGGTCAAGTCAAGGTTTACCAACCGAGAAACACTGACGCGGGAGCAGCAGAGCTCAGCACCTTGGAAGGAGAGACACAGGGCCGGTCAATGGGACCAGAAGAGAGGGGATCGGTGTATGGACAAGGATGTTCCCAGCCAGCACTCCCCGCCGCTGCATTCCCACCCGTAGAGTCGGAGCCTTTTCCCTCGCGCTGGGCCTTGGGACACTGCTCGGTTCGTGCTTCCCCCAGCCGTGCCTTGTTCAGTGGTGTCCTCTAGCTAAGGTATGCTGTGCCGCCGCTGTGCCCCCAAAGAGCATTTGGTCCGGAGGAATCCTTATGACAGCTGGTAGTCAGGCACCTTCCTTCTGTTTTCAGAGCTCATTGAGCAGACCAAGCTCAAATGCAACGCACTGGATAAGTTAACGCGCTAGTCGAGGTCCCTGTTTGCGGGTCTTAGGAAGAAACGCGTTGCAAGCTTTGGAGTCGCTAAACCAGCTATGGTTCGTTTTAGTGTCGGGGAGGGCGACGATGAGACAAACTGCGACCCAGCCTGAGCAGGGGGGCCACCTTTGCAGATTGCTTCATCTGTTCTCCTGGTTCAAGGGGATGAGTCGATTGCCCAACTGTGTTACCCAAACAATGACGCCTCAACTGTGTTATTTGCCCGTAGCGCCGATTTGAGGATCATGGCGGTTTTGGATGAGATCCAGCTGAGAGCATAGCTAAAACACGGCTATCGTGGATCAGGCCAGAGACGTAGGATCTGCTCGACAAATGGGCTCTTCAGGTGCGAATCTGGCGCACATGGCGCATCTTTGCTACATCGTGGAGCAGACAGCTGATGCGCAGGCTGCATCAAACTGAATGCAGCGCTCAGGCTTCAGTCACTCCCCGGTTGAGCTGCTTCTTCGACTCAAACCGATGAGAGGGCGAGCAAGCAAGTCATGGCCATGGCGAAGCTACCATGCCTCTCTTCCGTGTGCTAGACTCGGGCCTTTGTCGAAGTTGGCCTCAATGGAGTAAGGTGCTGTCCCGTTGAGAAGAACGATGGAACGTCCAATGTCTCTCCCTTTGCAGGGCGGGCGGCCAAGGGGATGAGCGCTCTCCAGCTAGAATCCTTCAACCCCACGAGAGAAACAAGCCAGAAGGCTAGAGAAACACGACTCTTGGGGCTAGGGGCTTGGCCAGTCTGCTTCTTGTGCAGCGGCCCAGCGCACAGACGGCACGGCAGCCAACTTGAGCGTTGTGCTGCGCTCTCGCGCACAACACAAAAGAGAACAACAAAAACAACAACATGTCGCTCAGACACTCTTGAACGTGACGACCCGCTGCGCTGGGAACGGGGCCAGGTGCTAAAATGTGGGACGACTTGCGACTCGTGGAGGTCGCAAGGTGCGAGCCCCCAAACTCAGTACCTATATGTTTGCTTATGACTGGAGTATGTAAGTATAGTAGTAAACAGAGGGATCGGCTCGTGGATGAGGCGGAGGAAAAGCCGGATGAGCCAAGCTGAGGCAAAGGTCCGATGCCGATGACCATCGAAACAGACGCGATGCATCTCTTCTAGGATCCCGCCGTGACCCTGTTGGTTCTACGGTTGCATGCAAGTTACTGTGCCAGTCTGGGAGGGTCAACGAGGAAGAAAAACCAGGGCCCTGGAGCCAGTGTGCAAAGCAACTAACTGTACGGCTTTCAAGGACCAGGGCTCAAGACTGAGGTCGGCGGTCAAGGGTAAGAAGCCCTGTTCAAAGGGAGCTCAAGACATCGAGAACATGTCTGCTGCATGCCTATGAACACATCAGCGGGAGTTTGCAGAGTCCGTGTCTGCTACGAAAAAAGAGCTCCTGCTCATGGGGGATTCTTGTCTCCAGGGATCCATAGCCCCTGTCCCAATCTCCACCACAAGCTGCACCATTTGTCGGAACTAGCACACAGTGGGCGACGGGATGTTTCCCGCGACTGGGCCAGGCCAGCAGGAGCTGCTTCTGGAGGGTTGTGACCTGGGACGCTAGGCCTGGAGTTGGGTCGTTCGGAGGCTGCTGAGCCGGAGACCAGGCGTCGAGACAGACGCCAGAAGCTGTGATGGAACCTTCGATTTGGAACGTCGTTGTGACGCTGCCGAATGCGATGACCCGCGATAGGCGCTCGAAATTGAATTGAGCTGTGCTTAACCTTGATTCGAGAGTGTGGATGCTTGTGTAGAGTTGAAGCTGGAGCAGCTAGGAAAGTAAGTGCGTAGGTCCGTACTGTAGCTACATTCGAAGTCGACAGGAGCCACAGTTGAGATCAAGCCCGCTCCTTCCTCATTGCCGTGCCTTTGCTTTTTTTTCTTCATCCCCGGTCCACAGGATCGGACCCGGGACTGATAAGAGGTACTTTAGCCAAGCTTGAGATTCCACCTATTTGACCTGCCTGTATGGTACAGTATAACTCATGCGAAGTTTTCATCATCATCCATTCAAATATTCTGGATGATTCCGATGTCAGCACGCACAGCAGACCCATATCACACATCCACAGGACTGCATTCAAGCATCAGCCGTCAGCAACTAACCATTGGCCCTCAACACAATACGAGGATTTATTCTCCATTACCACGCACGCGTCTTTATGCGCAGGGTGGAATACATGACGGAGAAGTGGTCTCCGACTCCGTAGATATTCTACGTGCGAATTGGGGGTTCGATTTACAACACACTGTGCCTAGGTTGTTGTACCCCCAAAAAGGTGTTCAGAACCCGCTGCTCTGGAGCACTCGTTCCTCTAGCTCCCGCCCCATTGGAATGGATGGATTCAAACGGCTAACTGCCGCCGAAGTGACGAGGGACAGCTCGTACAAGGTATAACATAGGTAACTCGTTCAAGCTGGGTTCTCATAGTGCCCATCATTTACATCCTAGTCTTAGCCAATTACCGCGTACTTTTAGCCGGTGGCTGACGTTTTCATGCGCGGGAAGATATGTCGCAATAAGAACTTTCACAAGGGCATTTCCAGTTACTTGCCTAACACGGTAGGTCCTAACATCATATCCATGTGTCTAGGCTGTCAACTTATCTGATGGATGTCCGGGCTGCCTTAGTCTTCGGTGAAGGGCCTGGTAGACAGACTCAAGGTGTGGGAGCAATTTGGACTTACAACGCAGGGGACGATCAAGAAGGAAGTGATGAGAAGGATAAAGGCAACGAACAGGAAGGTGATGGGACCGCTAACAGGGTCTGCCACCTTTGGAGGGCGGAAGGAGCATCTTCCTAGATGTCTAGTGAACGGGAAGGAACCTTTCCCCTCCTCCTTCAGGCAAAGGTCAGCTTCCAATTATCCCAGCCAACTTGAACTTTTCGTCCTCCTACATGCTCTTTGCATGCGAGCAACCGACCAACATCTGCTCAGGCCCGACTTCTCCCTCGCGATACGTGACAACCATGGATGCTCGATCACAAGAACCAATCGGCCTCGTACAGCCGAGATGTACACCATGCTCGGTCCAACCCCCTGCGTGCCTGCTTGAGCGCGCGCTCTTTGCGGCAATTGTCACCACACAGTCATCCTCCCCCACAGGAACCTTTCCAAAGCTGCGGATCCTTTCCCCTCCAACGGTTGACGACAGGCTCAGGTGCAGCCGCAGGCACAAACACGGGGGGACAGGCTGCGGCTGGCAACTCTACTTAACCGCATATCCGAATCCTCCCCTCAACACGGGCAAGCAATGCGCCCATGTACGACGTTGAAATTCATGCAGCCCCCAGCACCGGGCTAGAGGACGAGTCGGTGTGACGGTCTCGCTTTGCCTTGCGTTTGAGTCCTCGGACCTTGCAGCCATCCTCCTGCAGAAACTACATATGCTTTGACACTATTCCCAAGAGGTCTGTGCCGTCTTCTTGACAGACAGCACCAGCAGATCATGGCCACAGACCTGTCGTCATGTGGGACAATCGAAGGCCTCGAAACAGGAGCAGCCATGGCGGTTCCATCACCAGACCTAGGTACTCCGTACGCCTACCTATCCATGACCCCAGCCCCTACCGATCTCTCGAGCATCTCGCGTCTACCGCGGGACGATACCCCGTCCCTCACATCACGCCAACAACCTGGCCAGGCCATGATGATCTTTATCGAGACCAGCATTGCCTCGTCGGGTGTTCAGCCTCTCGTGGCTGCACATGCCGTAAGTGCGCTCATGTCAGTCTGCACCGCCCTCGGTCCTCCCCTCCCACCCTTCCATCCCTCCCGCCGCTAACGAGGCCTGTCAGTTCTTCGAGGCTTAGCGCCGGGGAACATGTTTGGCCTTCCGCCCGTGGCGTGTGGCTCGCTTCATCGGCGTGCTTGATCAAAATGCCCAAAAGCTGCAGGGTAGACGAGCTTCATGGACTGCCCGGCCAAAGCTGCTTGCGCAAAAGCTTCCGTCATCTCAGTGGCTTCTGGCTGCCCTGTGGATACCTACAGAGTGTTCGTATGAAACAAAGAAGTCTATTTTCAGTCTGTCACAAACCTTCTTTCTCAGCGAATGAACCAGATTCGTATACCTATCACAACTGCCTAGGTTACATGGCAGCAGAGCTACCCAACTGCCGGTAAATGAGCAACCGTCACTCCGGTAATGCCCTGCTGGTCATTTCGCCGACTCCGTATTTTGCACAACTAATATGGGAATAATTTCCAGCGAGCAATGGATTGTCATCGACCGTCGAACTCTATTCATCCCGATGCCCAACGGTCAAATTCAGGCACAGCCGGGGGGTTCCGTCTAGTCCATTATCGCATTTTTAGGTTCGGAGACCAACGAGAACTAGACTGCCAGTTCACAACCAGGGAAGCTGATCGTAACCCAATTGAGTCGCCTCGCGCAACGATTCCCCTGCGACGCCAAATGAACGAGAAAGGGGCCGTTTCCTTTTTTGTTCCAGGGACCATGTTTGACGTCTGACTTCTGCAGCTGGCGTCTCTCCAACGTACGCTCACTCACAGCCGAGAGCTCAAGAATCTTGGTGCCAAACTTGCAGGCAAACTCTTTTCGAGAGCCGCATTTGCCCAACCATGACGAGTGATGCTGGCTAGACGATGTAGGCCAAGCGCATCTACAAGCCAACAGCACACAGCTCGTTTATCGACAGGGACTCGCAGACCGGGCTGTCCCTAGAGCATGTGACTGACTGCCTTGTGTTTGATACACCAAACATGCTCCTGCAAGTCCCGTCACCCAGGATAGGAAGAGGCCTTCCAAAACGCTGGGCGTCGTAGCACGATGCGACACCAGGCACCTGGCTTGCCAACCCGATGCGACGGAGAATTGCCTAACCTGGCCAATTACGGCACTTCTTTCCTCCTCCTCGTCGCGATCGACAGAGGACATGGACGGTTCCGTTTCAGGATTGAACGTTTCCCTTGGCTGTGACCGAGGAAGCGGTATACACGTATGTATGGATTATTCAAGATTAAGATGACCAGGACAGACTGAAGCCGCCCTGGTGATGACTATGAGACTACGCAATCCTTGGGTGCCATCCAGAGGTTTCACGCCAAGAGAACCCGGCCACCATCCTAAAAACAGCAGTTCAAAAGTCCAAAGCATGCCAAACCAGGCAAAAGGCTCCAGGTTCATCTCCCCTGCCCGCTCTAACAATCTACCGAACCCAAACGCCGACGCTAGAAGCCCGGGTAATAAAATGACTCCGGCGCCGGCCAGAAACAAGATATGCATGCTAACGAATGCCGAGCCGCGAGAAGATGAAGATGATAATTAGAAGTAGTTGGTGTTGTTATACGTCGTGTGCCCCTTCTCGTCGATCGCCAGACTGCCCCTCGTGGTCGCGGTGTGGCACGGTCGTTCCAGTCGGCCCATCCTCGATGTCGCCAGCGAAGTAGCCGTCTTTGCGCTTCTTCCTCCTGACGCCAAAAAAGTCGCCCAGGGTGTCACTGACACTGCGCGACCTCCGGCGCACCTGATCATCGCCGTCTGCGGGTCCCTCAGCCTCGTCTAGGGCACTGGCGAGGTTGTCCTCCGAGCCCGGGACCACCGCGTGCGCCGGCAGGGTACTTGCGCGGGGGTTGCCCGCGTCGTTGCTGTCCCCAGCCGCTTCGCTCTCCTCGTTGAAGAATAGGCCGGCGCGGATAGTGGAGCGTATGCGCCGCATCGAGGACTGGCGTACGCGGGGGTCGTCTGAGGCACGTAGGAAGGCGTCCTTCACGACGGCCGTGACCGTCGACGAGAGAGGCGACGGCGAGATAAAGGTCCTGGAGCGACCGTGTGTGCCGCTGCCACCGGGCTTGGTCGGGCTTGCGCCGGGACGCGGAGGAAGCACCCCGTCAGGATCTCTCAACGGGGTTGTTGGATGTGATACAGATGCTGTTAAACCAGAAGTTCCAGACGGCCCCAGTACCGAATCCGTTGAAAATGCCCTTTTACCTCTTCCCGGGGGTGTGGATGGCCCTCCCACGTCGTTCCAGGGGAAGCCGGAAACTGGAGCCTCCTGACGTGGGGATTGCTGCAAAGCACTTGAATCCATGATCTTAACAGAAGGTACGTTGCCATCATGCTGTGGCGTGACAGCTGCTATCAGTGCCCTCTGTGCCTCAGGGTAGCTGAGGGGCGACAGATAACTAGACCGGCGCGATTGCGACTTTGGGGTTGGGAAATCTTGGTTATCATGGAGTGGTGAAGCTGGGTTGGCGTCTTGATTGGCAAGCCCAATCGTCTCCTCCACACCTTCGGCATCAGATAGAACCTCGTCATCGTCGTTGTGGCTCTGCTCACGACCACTAGTGATGAGAAAGACACCGAAAAAGGTGAGTAGGCAGCCGCCGACAAACTTGGCCGCCTGCTCAGCCGTGGTTCGCTCAAAGTCGCGGTAGAGGACGGCGCTGCCTACGATAACGCACAGGGTGAACATGACAAATTGTATGGGTATGACCTGCGTTGAGTCGAAGCGCTGTAGGGCTTTGTTGACATAGCGAATCTGCATGACGGCGGTGGCGAGAAGGATAAAGATGAGCACGTATGTGACGGGAGTAGTGAATGCGCGCCAGAGAGTAGAAGACAGCATCGACGAGACACCCTTGGTCGCGAGAGCAGTATAACCGCCTATCTCTCAGTCAGTATTGAAGTTCTATGCTCACAACAGAACATGATGTCACATACCAAACAGACCGACAAGCCCAAGGTCGATGAGAATGGTTTGCCTCCCATACCTCGGGCTTGCCCACATGAGGACGATAATAAGAAAGATGGTCACGGCCAAGTAGATCTCAAATGGCAATGCCGTGATGGCGTCCAATACGTCATGGGGATTCAGCTTGGTCTCCTCTTGCTTCGCACTCAGAACAACAGTGACAACACCGGCGACGGCAATAACAACGCCCCAGAAGTCCCGTTGACGAAATCTCTCATGAAACATGGCGGGAGCGATGATGCAGTTTGATATCAACGCGACGACACCGAGCGGGGAGACGATAGACGCGGGAGCAAAGCCATACGCGAGAAAGTTGCCCATCTCACCAAGTGTGATCAAGACTTGGCCTAGCCACCAGTAGGGCGACTTGAGATATGTCGACGCGGCCTTATCCTGGTTGTTTGATTCACTATCAGTGCTGATAGACTCTTCAGAATGAAACGACCCTGTCAAAGGATCAGTCTCGCGGGCATCGTCGATGAGATTTTCTTGCTCCGCAGAGATGCCAGAGGCTCCGTGACCGTTCTGATATCCATTGGTATGGCCGTCCCCTCCAATGGCACCGTAAGATGTGCCATGATCGCCATTCTGTGCATGCTTCAGGGCCTCTCTTGCTCTTTTGCGGTTCCTACTCCGTTGTCTGTGAAGCTTAATGTGGGCGTATCGCTGGACATTGAGGGCGAGGGCGATGAGAATGTTGCCCACGATGGCGGTGATTATGCCAATGAGCGATGACCATTCTTGTAGGTTATCGCCAACATCGCCGGGGTCGGATGTGTCGTTGGAGGTGGCTCGCGGCCACTGGTCAACCA
Source organism: Fusarium sp. LHS14.1 (assembly GCA_025433615.1). Taxonomy (NCBI): domain Eukaryota; kingdom Fungi; phylum Ascomycota; class Sordariomycetes; order Hypocreales; family Nectriaceae; genus Fusarium; species Fusarium sp. LHS14.1. Next base: position 2,778,717 of record CM046482.1, read on the forward strand.
CGAGCGATGGCCATGGCGGCTCGACAATGGCCGGCGGCATCGTCAGGCGCCCGGGGAGAGGAGGAAATGAAGATGGAGAAGAGAGCGACGACGCGGGTTGAGGTTGCGGCGGTGGAGAGAAAGAAGGAGGTCAGAGCAAGACGCGGAAGAGTCGGAGAATCGGAGTTCAGGTCGCCGGAGACGGGGGACAAGACAGCCGAGCGTGTGCGGATGATGGGCGTAATTGGCGTCGTTGTGGTGGAATCGGTAGTATCATGGGGGCAGCGAGTGACCTCTAGAGAGCTGCGTCGCACACAACATGGCCAGCCACCAGCAGCCAGCGGAGGAGAAGAGTCTGAGCGCCAGACAGATAGAGATAGATAGGCGGGAAAGGACGGCGTCTCAGAGATGAGAAGCCGTCGTGAACGATATCAAGATGGGAGTTTGCCTTTGGAGTCGTTGGACATGGAGGGAGTACCGGGCTGTAACAATCCCCGTCCATTCTCCGTTCAGTAATTTTTGACGGTTGCCACGGGCTTGGCGGGACCCATCCGAATGCTGTCATTTCGCATTTGCTGCCAGAAACCCGAGGCATGCGAATGGGAAAGCACTCCACCTCGCTCAAGAACCACGCGGTACGTATCGTTATCGTGGCGTCCTCTGTGTGGCGTGAGAGGCTTGAGAAGAGGGTCCAAGCCTCTCCCAGGGTCCTGGCGAGGGTAAGCCACCAGTCGTAGCTGCCCGTTTGCCCAAGTTCAACCCCCACCGGACTTTTCCGTTTCCCGGATCTTCCGTCATAATAGCCCCACACTCAAAGGATGAGCTCAGTCTTGGGGTCGCGTCGTCATGAGCAGTTCATTTCACACCCAAATTTCTAGAACCATCACGAACCGCTTCGACTCTAGCGCCAACAATAGCTACTGTACAGTAACTATCGATTTAATCCACGTGCCCCTTCTTTCGTTATGGGTCGTGAAGACGACGATTCGCATTCAAACCTTTTTGGCCGCCTCGTCAAAAGCGATAGCGAAAGCGACAGCTCTAAACAGTCGGGCTTTGGCTTCAACAGCTCATTTTCAGCATCAGCTTCAACCTCAGCTTCGGCTGGAGATTCATCTCACCACAAAGACTCGGCCCCGACGACGAAATACACAATGTTTGGCCCGTTCGAGATTGAGTTTGGTTGGCCTAATGAGAGCATGGCCTCTGTAGCTCTCTCCTCTTACTCTCCTCTCGCCCTTCGCCACATGCCACAACCTCGACCCAGTGATGTTCCCTCAAACCTGGATGCTTCCATCTTTACCTTTGAAGACGCATTTGAAGATTTGCTTGCCGTATCGCAGGGTCAACCCCTACCCGATATCACTACTCGATATGAACAGCGAAAGCTCCTTCGATCCATGTTCCCGACCGGCGAGCCTGCGTGGTTCTGGATGCGTAGGCTGAGATCTCAGGGTCTCTTGGAAGATACAGGACCTAGCCAATGGATGAAGTCGGCGAACCATAATTGGGAACAATTCCACCGCGAGTTGGATCGAAGGGCTGCCAATGTCTGGCGGGCTGCCATGGGCGAAGAAGAGCGACAAGACCGCATCGATGATATCCCCCGCCGTGAACAAAAGGACGAGGATGAAGGTTTCCACGGCCACAACCCTCTTCTCGAAGACTCCGAGCAACATAGACGACGCCGACGTGAGCCCGATAACTTTGATGAATTCTTCAACTCGGTTCAGTCATCCTTCTCCGAAGCTCAATCCACATGGGATTCGTTTGTCAAGTCTATAACTGAAGGTCATCCTTCTTCTTTCGACAGGAAACCCCTGTCCGATAAGCCAGCAGACGATGAGAAGAGGGTGGTGACCAAGGATGAATACGTTGATCGATTTGGTTACCTCCACAGCAAGACCACGGTCAAGACTTTGGACGAGGAGGGAAATGAGATTGGAAGTGAAACACACTATACCGTCCGACCTGCTGAGAAGGACGACAAGAATGCAGAGTCTAATGAGCAGGTCAAGGATGCCGAAGGATCTGGTATCAAGGCCGAGGGTAGTCTTGAGACCAAGACGGGATGGTTTTGGAAATAAGAGTCAAGGAGAGCTTCTGGATCTTTTCTGAAATCTCGACTCAACGATGTATGATTTGAATGACATGGGAAAATGTAATTGTATGGCGGGAAAAAGGGAACCAAAGCATTTCACATTCTTAAATAATTTTGGATAGTCTCTAATCAGAGTGACTTATTAACATCTCACTTATACACACTTGAGTAAAAACTACCCTTATACAACGCCAAAATCAACATTTTAGGTATCAAATGCCAGCACTTATTTCTTGCCTCGGATATGGGCCTTCTTCTTCCGCATGAGCCTCTTCCGCGCAATCAACTTTTGCTTCATATCCTCCTTGCCATTGGGCTTGCCGCTGTCCTCCTCCGCCGCATCGGCCTCGGTTGGCTTGCCGCCCTTTCGCCCACGTGGCTTGCCCTTGTCTTTAGAGAAACGGCCATTCTCTTTAGGCGCAAACTCGGTCCTAGGCTTGGATTGGTCCGGCTGCATCTGCTTAGACTTCTCCTCGTTGGCTCGTCGTCGCTGCACAACCTGAGCGTTCTCGATGGCGAATTCCACGACGAGCCTCTGCTTCTTGCCAGCGTCGTTCTCGAGCTGCAGACCGTTGAGGTACCGGAGTCCCATCAGTGCCCAATGGTGCGAGTGGTACTCGATGAAACCGTAACCACGACTCTTGCCACCCTCCTTCTCTTGTAGCTTCTGTCCCTGAGCGCTCTCAAAGACAATCTTTGCCTGACGGACGATACCCTTGCCCTTGGCCTTGCGCTGTTGCTCCTTCTCCTTTGCATCCTTGCCGTCACGAGCATTCTCCTCCTTGGACAGGGGCTGTCGGCGACCCGCCTTGACGTCCTTGGCGAACTCAACGACAGCCTTTCGTGCGAGTTCCTTGAGCTCCTTGGAACCAATGTTGCGTGGGATGTTGCGCAGGGCCAGACGTGTCAGACTGATGTGTAGACTGGGGTTACCCTGGACAAGCTTCTTGCGCTGGGCGGCGCTGGCCTGACGCATCCGGATCTCGGGCTCCGTGAGGAGGTTGAAGATGGACGAGTTCCTATCGATGTTGCCCTCGGTGAGGAGGAAGAGTCGGCGCTTGTCCTTCTGATTACGCTTGGCGAGAGCACTGTCGGCGAGGGTGCTAGCCTCCTCCTTGTTGACGGCCTGCGCGACCTGGAGAAGACGACCGTCGAGGGTGTACTTGCCATCGGGATCGGCGCTCTCGTCCTGGAGGATCGAGTTCTTGTTCGCTGTGACGGCCTGAGTAGGACGGGGGGCCCCCTTGATGCAGTTCTTCGCGTCCTCGACGTCAAAGAAGCACACAAAGCCAGTTCCAGCGGGCTTCTCAGTGACCTTGTCCATGACGACACGAGCATACCGGACCTTGCCAAAGTGGCCGAAGAAACCCTTGAGTTGCTCGTCGGTGGTTGTGAATGGGAGGTTGCGGATGAAGAGGGTGGAGGTGTTGTCCGTTGTTCTCTTGGGAGCCTTCTCGATTTCGTCTTCCTCCTCCAAATCGTCCTCCTCGTCCTCATCCTCGTCTTCTTCCGAATCTTCCTCCTCGAGGTTCTCCATATGGTTCTTGAAGAAGTTTTCCAAGTCGGCGTTCAACTGATCATCTCGGTTTTCGGTCTTGGCACCTCCGTCCTCGTCCTCATCAGCGCTCTCAGCTTCATCTTCATCCTCGTCATCCTCGTCATCCTTCTCCACCTCCTCCTTGTCGTCACTCTCCTCCTCTTCTGGTTGTTGTTTCGCCCAGGTTTCCTTGTCAACAGCCCAATCGACAGCAAGGGTTCTTCCATCAATTTCCTTGCCATTGATAGCCTCCAGAGCCTTTTCAGCATTCTTCTTTCCCCTGATGGTGACGAATCCGAAACCCTTGAGCTTGCCCTTGGTTTGTGGAAGATCGGCAAACTTGATCTTGCCGAAACTTCGGAAGAGGTTGCTAAGCTGTTCCGAAGTCTTGATGCTCCAGGGCAGGTTACGAATGATCAGCTTGGGTTGCTTCTGCAGCTCCTCCTTGCGGGCCTTGTTTGCAGAAACTTCGCCGGTTGCCGAATTTCGGTGTCGCGGCTCAGCAATTTCGATTCGCAGTCTTCGACCATCCCACTCCTGGTTGTGGAGTGCCTTCTTGGCCTCGGTAGCATCGTCGGCGTCGGCGAAAGTAACGAAACCGTAGCCTCGGGACTCCTTCGTCTTCTGGTCGACAACCACAGTGGCATGCTTGACCGGGTAATGTTGGGAGAAGAAGTCGGTCAAGGTCTCGTTGGTGGCACTGGGAGGCAGCGAGCGAACAAAGAGCGAACGTCGCTCCTCGACTCGCGCTCTCTTGGAGGATTGCACGGCGCCATTGTCGCGGTCTTCGAAAGAAGCAGGATCGAGATCCTCAGCTTCAGCGTGAGGGCGTTTCTTATCGTTCTTCGGTCTGCCCATTTTGCTGCTCGATATACCAAAAAGACAAAGAAGGAGATCGAGATTTGACGCTTTGCAACAATAGGATCGCAAGCGCTACCTACCTCAGAAAAAATAATGGTAGTTGACCGATAAGGAATATTTTTTGGCATCCTGCTCTTATCGCACGTGATGGCGGGGAAGTGCCTGACGCTAAACCATATCTGGAAGACTGTTTACGCGCGGAGTGGTTCAACAACACACCGCGACAAGGGGAAACCAATGCACAACTTCTAACAATTACATACAGTCTTTTTCACGTTACTGCTACATATTAATGGGCTAACAGTCATTAAAATCATGCCCGCACGAACTTCAACCCGGTCGACGCGAACGTCGGCTGCGAGATCCTCGGTCGCATCTTCAGCGCCTGAGGTTGTCGATACTCCAGACAACGCTCTTCGAACCAAGATATGCGCAGTCTTTCGCGATGCGCAGCGAACCACAGCAACCCACCGTAAGCTGGTTGTGAATCTGCGAAAGATTCAGGAGCCATGCTGCTACGAACCCGAAAACCCGAATACCTCACAATTCAACGACTTTGACGAGGATGCCTTCAATCGCGAGTTCATTAGATGTGTCACCAAGATTATGCCCATCAAGAAGTCCGAGAGCGTTGGAGAACGGTCGATCCGATTTATCGGCCTCTTTTTGCGTCATGCAAGCGAGAAGGACAATGAACTTATGGGGGATGTTGAGGATGAGGCGAGCGTAATGCCCGAGACTCCGAGCACACGGCTTATCTCTCAGCTCCTGGAAGCCATCCTTCCGCTGATGACAGCCAAGGACAAGGTTGTTCGATACAGATCGACTCAACTCGTCTCCCACATCATCAACTCGCTCGATGCCATCGATGACGATCTTTTCCAGAAGCTGCGTCATGGGCTGCTCAAGAGGATTCGCGACAAGGAGGCCATGGTCCGCTCTCAAGCGGTGTTGGGTCTTGGCCGACTTGCAGGGAACCAGGCGGAGGGCTGCACCAACTCTGATGATAGCGAGGATGGCGATACAGGCCTACTTGAGAAGCTACTCGAGGTTCTTCAGAATGATCCAAATGCCGACGTGCGGAGATCTCTTCTCGTCAATCTCCCTATTCTGCCTGAGACTCTGTCCTTGCTTCTCGAGCGAGCACGAGATCAAGATGCAGCAACTCGAAGGGCTGTTTATTCTCGACTCTTGCCCGCACTAGGCGATTTCCGACATCTTTCAGTTAAGATGCGAGAGAAGCTCCTCCGATGGGGTGTCCGAGATAGAGATGAAAATGTTCGAAAAGCTGCGGGTAGACTATTCCGCGAGCGATGGATTGAGGACTGCGCAGGAGTACAGCCTCGTGAAGATGGCGCCCCTGCAGAGCCATCACCCCCGAGCTTTGAAGGTCTTCAGGAGCTCCTGGAGCGAATTGACGTTGTCAACACGGGAGTTGAGAACGGAGTTGCTCTAGAGGCCATGAAAGGCTTTTGGGAGGGTCGGCCAGATTATCGTGAGACTGTTGAGTTTAACGACAACTTCTGGGAGACCCTTTCTGCCGAGTCTGTTTTCATGGCGAGGAGCTACAACGAATTCTGCCGTAACGAGGGTGATGGCAAGTACTTGGCCCTCCTGGAGGAGAAGCTTCCCGAGGTGACAAAGCTTGCCTTCTACCTGGAACGATATCTCCACGTCCTTGTTGAAGCCGTGAAGAGGGTGGCTGAGGGCGATGAGGATGAGGACGAGGAAGAAGAAGACACGGTGGAACAGGAGTTCATCGTTGAGCAGCTGCTTCAAATCGCTCTGACTCTCGACTACTCTGACGAAGTTGGTCGACGGAAGATGTTTACCCTTCTTCGACAAGCCATCTCAATTCCTGAGCTGCCAGACGAAGTCACCAAGCTCGCTGTGGAGGCACTGGAAGGGATCTGCGCCCCTGATGCTGCTGGAGAGCGAGAGTTTATCAGTATTGTCCTCGAGTCTGTGGCGGATGTTCACGACACCATCGTCGATGAGCCGCCAGCTGAGGAGCCCGAGGACAGCTTCCACTCAGCTAGATCCGAGGTCAGCAGCCGCCCAAGCACGCCAACTAATAAGAGTAGTAGGCGAGGCCATACTCCTGAGATGAGCGAGGAGGAAGCGCACGACAAGGCGGTCAAGGAGATCATTGTCAACATGAAGTGCCTTCACATTGTCCAATGCATGCTCACGCATGTGTCCATCAACCTTCAGGACAACACAGATCTGGTGTCGATGTTGAACAATCTGGTTGTCCCAGCCGTCCGCAGCCACGAAGCGCCTGTTCGAGAGAGAGGCTTGGTCTGTCTTGGCCTCTGTGCTCTTCTTGATCGCTCGGTTGCGGAGGAGAACCTGACTCTGTTTATGCACTTCTTCAGCAAGGGCCATACCGCTCTTCAGATTACAGCACTGCACATCTTGACTGATATCCTCAACGTCCACGGTGCAGATCTGCTATCGTCTACCCCCAGTCTGCTCAAGGTCTACATCAAGGCTGTCAAGGGCGGGGCCAAGTCGCCAGAAGTCCAAGCAGCTGCCACTGTTGCTGTCTCGAAGCTTCTGCTGGGACGTGTTGTCAGCGACGAGGAGGCCTGCCAGGATCTACTCAAGTCTCTGGTGGTTGCTTACTTTGACCCCTCGTCAGCATCAAACCAGACAGTTCGACAGGCCCTGAACTACTTCCTCCCCGTGTTTTGCTTCTCACGGGCTGAGAACCAGGATCTCATGCGGAGCATTGCACTTGATGCCATCCATGCCCTCTTCAATGTCCGCGAAGGCTTGGAAGACGATGATGTGGATGTTGAGGAGGACATGGTTAGCATGGCCACCATCGGAGCCTGCTTGGTGGATTGGACGGATCCCAGAAAGTGTTACAGTCCTACGGACCTGTTGGATACTGAGAAGAAGGTTGTGAATGGCGACGTGCATCTGGAGTTTGCTATGGATATTCTGGAGAAGCTGCAAGGCAATATTGCCAGTAAGTTGAGAAGCTGCAAAACAATAACGAACAGTACTAACTCCTTTACAGAAGAAGAGAAGAAGCTCCTCGCTTCGCTCCTTGGGAAGCTACATGTGTCCCCTGGTTCGACCGAGGAGAAGCTGCGCGAGGCATACACTGAGGTCAGCGTCGCTGTCGAGGATGGTTTGCTGTCTGATGCCACCAGCCGCAATGCCCTCTACAAGATCCACGTCAGCCTGGGCAAGATTGTCAACGCCCTTGAAGACCAACAGCAACAACAGCCTGCCTATAGGCGCTCTAGCCGCAGCACATCAGTGACACTGGACCGACAAACACCTGAGGAGGAGAAGTCGGTAGTTTCGGAGCCCCGCATCAAGGAAGAGGACGAGGAGAGCGATGATACCATTGTGCCCAAGGAGGAGAGGGAGTCATTAGTGGAAGAGCTCTTGTCAGACGGCGACGTCGATATGACAGACGTTTGAGACTCAAGATGTAATGAAGTAATGACTGGACCTTTGGATGATTTGGCATTGTCACGAGTGGGTTACTGGACGGCTTGAATGGGTAGAGGGACACTGAGTTTTGGCGATGGGGGTTGATACATCTATTTATGCGTGTTTCTTGATTGCACGAATTGCCAACAATGTGACGATATTCTCATGATATGTGTACATTGAGTCTTGGATTATCACCAAGATGTGGGTTTATATCCTACTGTCTATCCGCGCGAGCCGTGCCAAAACAATTGACCTCCAAAGACAATGTTGATCAAAAGGTGCTGTCCAAGACTCCAAGCCATACAGTAAAGGTACTTGGGCGAGAACACAGTCCAGATGAAAAGATGTGTTCTAAGCGCCGTGCAAGCCGCCATGACGAACGCGACACTAACGGCAACGAAGAGGGTCTGAAGGGAGATGTACTGCACAAAGGCATCACGACGGCCCTCGTGGTACTTGCGAAGAAGCAAGAGGTTCGCGGCCGAAGACCAAAATAGGGGGCCGGCCCAGTTGCTCATAAAGGTGAGGACGCCGACGGCGACGACGTTGAAGCCGCTGATGCCGTTGTAGGCACTTGAGAGGTCGACAGACGAGATGGCGTTGGAGCCGCCAAAGGCGAAGAAGGTGGCATACTGAAGGAGGATGGCTGTCGTGGCGATCTCGGGGACCGACATGTCGACGGCTTGGAGCGAGTGGAAGAGGATGTCGGAGAGGAGGAATAGGGGGATGTTTGTGGCGCGAGACTGGGTCATGCCCAGGAGGGTGAGGAGATGGTGGAACAGATGAGCTGGAGGTTTCGTTAGATTGTCATCAATGGGGTCGGGGATAGAAAGGGGATGTTACCTGATTGCAGCTGACCATTACGACCACCAGTAAAGGAGCGATATGTTCCATATGCCGAAAAGATGGCAAGGATGATAAAAACAGTCCTCGCCCTCCAGAGCAGAGACTGCCCCTGAAACAGATCATTAAGGCCCTTTGCGAACCCAACAACAAGCTCCGGCGCGTCCTCGCTAGTAAAGTCGAGCTTGAAGCTAAATGCGCTCATCAGGAGGACTGAGGTAAGGGCGGTACTGGTCATGGATGGCAGGCTCTTGAGACGGGCGAGCATGCGGAATGAGAGGATCATGTACGAGAAGATGAGGAGAGACCAGAGGAGCTGGGGGTGTGTGACGATGAAGCTCTTGACGATGTCGGGACTTCCGGCGAACTTTTGGCCTGTTTGGTTCCAGGCTCTGGTTATTCGGAGGGCGGCGAGGGAGATGAATAACCAGCCGATGTCTTGAAAGCTGTTGAGCCTATTATCCGATTAGTATGATAGGGGTGTGATAAGTGTTACACAAACATACCTTCGAATGTGTCGAACCCCCAGAAGGAGAAGCCAGATGGAGCTAGTCCAATACCAGAAATGCTGCTCCTCCTCAACGTAGCTACTCGCAAACATCATGGCTCCATACGACAGCGTCAGAAGAGCATAAGGAAGTAGAGGCCCCTGCCGATGAGCCCCAAGCTTATAGACCACCAAGCCGCTTGCAATAGCAGAAACCGCAGCGATTGCTTGACCAATGTACAGCTTGGGCATCTCGTAGTTAGAGGCCATGCTACTCATCAACTCCTGAGCACGGCGAAGCCATTCTGACATGGCGTCGAGCCACTCCTGGTCCACCTTGTTGCCAGCGGCGAGAACATGTGCCTCCTTGTTGATCTTGCGCCACTGACAAGCAAGTTCATTGATCTCAGTCTTTTCCAGAGCACATGGGTCAGGACTGCTCTTTGCGTCAAAGAGCTCAGCCCCAAAGGCAGCAGTGACGATGTTGAGGATCTGTCGAGCATTGCGAACCAAAATCTGGATCTTGTCACTCGTCTTGGGCCAGAAGGGAAGAAAGTCGGGGATAAAAGCCCCGAGGTTGTTCTTGGATACGGGAAAGCCCAGGAGAGCGGCGATGGTCGGCGCTATGTCAGACTGCTCGACCATGGAGTAGTAGTCAAACTCGTTCTTGGGCTGAGCTGGCGCGGGGAGCTTGGAGGAGATGGTATTGAGTTTCGGGGACATGAAGACCAGGGCGGGAGATGTCTCGCCAGGAGAAGAAGCACCGTGGTTTCCAGCGTCGTTCATGCCGTGGTCGCCGCAGAGGACGAGGAGAGTCGAGTCCAGGTGAGGCTTGGACTGCATGGCCTCAAAAAGGGTCTGGACGATACCGTCCATCTCGCGTTGCTTGGGAACCATGTTGGAGCTTTTCGGCGTTAAAATAAGAGTTCAAGTCATTTTGGGAAGGATAATTACCTCCTGGGCCCTGCCTTGTGGCCAATATGGTCCAAGCCAAGGTAGTGGAGGACCATGAGGCCCCAATCATTGTTCTCCAGCTCACCAGCAATGTTCCTGGTGACATTGTTGTCCACCTCAGTAAAGTCCTTGCATAGAACTGTTAGTCATACTATCGTGAGTGATCTGATTGAGAGACAAACCGCGACAAAGAAGCTGGAAGTTCCATCCTCGCGGTCAAAGGTGTTGGGAAACAACTTCAGCCAGGTGTCATCGCCATACATGACAGCTTTGCCCATCTCTCTGGCCTTGATCTGAGCGACCCAAGTGTCCTGAGAAGCAAGAGTTGATGAGGTGTCGGCCTCGTCAAAATTCAAAATGAGATCAACAAAGGAAGGGATAGAACCAGTGGTCATGGACTTGATCCTAGGCATGGTGACTGTGGGTGATCTGGCATTGGCCGTGAACGGCATTGCGCTGCCATCTCGAATAAGACTAATAGCGCATAAGTAATAGGACATCTAAGAGAAGGATTTGGATGTACCTTTGAACATATTGGAAACCCGATACATCCGAGTATACAAAGTCGCTGTCCAGAGTCAACCCAGTTCCCATGAGGGATGCTTTTGTGACATATTCCTACCTCCTCAAGGCATCGACAACCATGAAAATAAGACGATTAAAGGGCGCATCGGGCGGCGACCCAATGTCTAGAGGCTCAAATTCGGCCAGTCCAGGAAGAAAGGGCTTGTATGGGAAGAAGCCCATCGCGAAGACGAGGATCGAGACAGGGATTAGAAGATTGGCCGCAGCGAGCAGCAGGCTGCGCAATAGCGAGCCATTACTTGAGGACACCATTACGAGACGTAATTAAGAGTAAAAAGAGTGACTAAGGACACATGAAAAGGATGGACATGTAGACAGAAATATGGTCAAAAATGCAAAGGAAGAAGTGAACGTGTCGTGTTGGAGAGTGAGATGTGCCCATGCTGGTTCAGCCTCACCAAGATGAACCAAAAAGGTAGGGGGCTAGGGATGAGCCATGATTGGTCGAGAAGAAATTATTGGAGAGCTGCGCCACACGAGGCTGAGATTTCGGGTATCACGGATTCAGATTCAGATTTGCTGCTAAACGACGGAGAATGATGAAAGAAACACATGTGGCAGTATTAACGGTTGGTTTCCCTTAGGAGCTTCTCTTCTTCTTTCCCTTTGACCTGGTGGCGTAAGAGGAAAAGACAATCTTGGACTTTTTCTGCTTTCTCTTGTCGCCTCGCTTCTTCTCAATACGGCCGCTTGAAGGCTTGCCAGAGTCGACGTCCATCGCTGAAGAACAAGTTAGCACCTACAAAAGTAGATTCTGGGCCCATACTCACTTGTCACCTCCTCAGCGTCCTCCTTTTCATTTGACTCCTCGTTATCCTCATCAACTAGAAGGCGAGTTAATGTCATGTCTCAGAAGTTTCCAAAGCTTGAACACTCACCACTCATCTTGACATCTGAGGACTCGGGCTTTGGCTGCTGGGCCGCCTCAAGCAGCTTTGCGGAGAGACGCTCAGCTCGAGCCGATTCAGCCGGGCCAAACACGTTGGCGACCAGGCGCCGGTTGTTGGCTTTTCGGGTGCTTGATCGTGAACTCTTTGCCATGTTGTCGACGTGAATTATTTGCTTGTTGTGTAAGGTGAAGAGAGAGAGAGAGCGAGGATGAAGATATTCGTTATCGTAGATTAGCGATAAGACAGAAAAAAAAACCATGATCTGTGGCGGCGGATGTGGCTTAATTTCAACCCAGGCACTCAGGGACTCGACGCGAACCTAGAATTAACTTAGCCCCCCAGTATCTGCCAGTTTCCACCGCCTACCGTTCCAAGACAGGGTCGCGCCGAGGATTCCTAGGCGAGCATGACATCAAACGAGAGAGAACGACGACCGTCTGGAGATCGCGTGCGGTGGTAGAGGAGATAGACTGAACAAAGTATCGCCGTCGCTGAACAGACGAAAAGAATAACGCTGCGGCGTTTGTTCTACTCCTCTTCTCACCGTTTAGCGCGCTCCTCGTGTTTGCTTTTCCATTTTCATCGCTGTGGCGCAGTTTTCTCTCCTTCCCGACAGGCTGCATCGGCATCGGCCTCCATGCGCACTTGCCTTGGATGCGGCTGCGCGACCACCACTCGACAACGTCTATTCTTCTCGCGCCCGCCTAGAGGCTCCATGGCTGCACCTCCCTCCTACAACCTCGAGCCTCCTTCCTGAATCACTCACTATCTTATCCCATATCTTCATCGGCATCGATTATGGCGTCCTCAGGCCTGGGGTCGGCCATGAACCCCGTCTTGTCAACACAAGGCGCTGCGGTCTCGCGGAACGAGGCCAACGCGCTTGTGCGGCAGGTGAATCGCCTTCTGAATCGACAACTCTCGTCAGTCTGCCAGGTCAACGGCGTTAAGAGCACTGGCATTAAGGCGGAACTGCAGAAACGCATCGCCAATCGTAAGTCATCCCATCCCCGTGCCATTCACGCGGCCAGCCGGCCATCACTGTCACACACTTCAACATGCATATCTTTCCACTCACCCTCTTTGTCCTTTACTCTACACGTTCTTTTCGCATCTAAGAAAACGAGCTGACCATGTTGATACCCATAGTCATCCAGGAAGCCGTCGACGCCAACGATCCTGTGCGCTTCCAACAGATCCGACAGAGCGTGCACAACACTATAGCGAATGCGCCCGCCGGAACCTCACCCGCCCGAGCCACTATCTCGCATGCACACACTCATGGTCACTCGCAGCCGTACTCTATGCAGAGTATGTCGTTCTCGAGCAGTGCGCCCGGTCTATCCAACGGCCATCGGTCTAGCGCCGGCTTCGGCGGGTCGCAAACAATGGCACTGAGCTTCAAGTCGAGTCCGTTTTACAAGATCGAGGCGACTATTGGTGAAGTGCGAGCTTGCGATGGTATGTCCCCGCGACCATGATCTCATGAGTCAAGACCTTTGCGCGACTAACGCCCTTGTTCAGCCATGTCACAGCACCGTAACACGGTGTCTATCCCCATCAAGCTCAACGACCACCCCTCTCTGCAGAACTGTGTCGACGATCCTTCGTACCGAGTCATGGTCTTTTGCGCTGGCGACTCCACGGGCATGCAGGATATTGCATTCCCTCACCAGTCTGAACTCAAGGTCAACGGTGGCGAGATCAAGGCAAACCTGCGTGGATTGAAGAATAAACCTGGCTCTACTAGACCGGTTGACATCACCAAGGCTCTGCGTCTTCGACCACACTATACTAACAATGTCGAATTCACATATGCGTTGACGAACAAGGTGAGTGGTCGCCAAGTTATCTTGACGCATGTTGGGTTGTACATGAGAGCTAACCCTTGGTAGAAATTCTACATCGTGCTTAATCTCTGCCGGGTCACAACCGTAGACGAGCTTGTGACACGTATCTCTACCGGCAGGAGGATACCAATCGACATGGTTAAAAAAGAGCGTAAGTATCAAGCTGTAATTCACTAGGAGCAACACCTCTAACACTCTGTAGTCAACGAAAAGGCACAGGACCCTGACGTGGTAGCAACGTCTCAAGTCCTGTCCCTGAAGTGCCCGCTATCTTACATGCGACTGAGTCTCCCATGTCGCGGGCTAAGCTGCTCGCATATTCAATGCTTTGACGCGACATCGTATCTGCAGCTCCAGGAGCAAGGCCCGCAGTGGCAATGTCCAATCTGCTCTAAAGCGGCGCCCTTTGACCAACTGGCAGTTGACGAGTATGTTCTGAAGCAGATGTTGTTTATACGTTAAGATTGCTAACAATATCAACAGGTACGTCAAGGACATCCTCACAAGAACCTCGAAAAGCCTAGAGTCGGTTACCATCGAGCCTGATGGGGAATGGCACCTCAAGAACTCGGATGAGAGTCTGGGTCTGAGCAACGGGGATTCATCTTACCACGACGACTACGACGATGATGACGACGTCTTGATTTCAGAGGTAAACCCCATTGGTCATCGTCGCCTAGAGACTCCCAAGACCACTACCCCGAGTATCGGCACGCCTGTCACAGCCGGTCGGGACGGGTCCTCTTCTGGACCTAGAGGAACATCCTCCATCAGTGGCAAGCGTCCGATTGCTGCCATCATTGACCTGACGCTTTCGGATGACGATGACGAACCAGCTGTTCAGCCGCCCCCTAAGCGTCAAAACACGGCAACGAATGGCTTCTATGGATCTAATAACCTGCCGAATAACTTGGCATTGCCTCCTAATGGACCTAGCGGGTATCTGTAGGAAGACACTCAGCCTCCAAGGCAGAAAAAGTCCAGGTCGCGAAGACGCAAGACTGGGTAGATTTAAAGCAGCGGAGAAACTCGAGGTGGTCTGGGATAGGTAATCATTTCCCGGGCTACATGGCATCGAAGGGAGTTGGTTGATAATATTTCCTTTTTTGCCTGTTCTGGTCTGGAGTTGGAGGAGACGAAAAATGATTCCCCTGTCGCCAAAGGATGAGGTGGCATTTTTTTAACAACATGCATCTGTTATCATGTTCTTTTTTTTTTTTTTGCGGTTCCGCGAGGCGAGGTGTAACGGAGTAAATGGGAACCGCCACGATTCTACGACGACTCCATATTCTTGGCGAGGTGGATTGGGAATCATGGGAATAGGTCTTGGGCATGGCATTGGCGAATAGAGAAAGAGGGATGAGGTAGCATGATCTCGTCCCATACATGATGAATATGGAGGACAGCATTGGTTGTTGCATCGGATCAGATATGGCGAGCCTGAATGATCCAGTTGTGAATCTTGACACAGGTCTATTCTGTTTGACCAAGGTGGAGCTGAGCAGGTTTAATCGCCTTTTGCCTTGTTATCGTGAAATGCCATAGTATTGACTCCTATTCAGGAGGGAGAAGAAGCCTACCTCTAGTATGACAAGGTATCGCATACTCCCATACACATAGGACACTTCGAATAATAAGCACCAGACATCAGAAACACAAAACTCATATGCCATTCATGTAGGAGTAGGCGAGGCGAGATATCACTTCAGCCATGCCTTCTATCTGTCCTTAATCCTATAGACAACCCCCTTTTTCATATCATTTCCCATCGTTAACCCATCCTTTATATCAATTGACTCCATAAATCCCATGCTTTTTTTTTTCTCTCTTTTCCCATCATGACTCCATCTCCTTGCGCTTGGTAGGCACCGCCGTCTCGGCACTCCAAGAGTCGACGTTGTGGATGAGGCATGCCTCGCCTTGGTCACGGCGAGCAAGACGACCGATACGGTAGACCTTTTCACCTCCGTCGACCAGAGCCTGGGCGACGGCATCGGCCTTGGCGGGGTCGACGGCGATGACCATGCCAACACCAGAGTTGAAGGTGCGGCACATCTCCAGAGGAGCGACGTTGCCGGCCTCGCGGAGCCACTTGAAGACGGGGTTGATCTCCCAGGAGCCGAACTCGATCTCGGCGGCGAGACCCTCGGGGAGCATGCGGGGAACGTTCTCGACGAGACCGCCGCCGGTGATGTGAGCGAGACCCTTGATGTGGGGGAGAACGGGGAGGAGGGACTTGACATAGATGCGGGTAGGGGTGAGGAGGGACTCGCCGACGGTAGTGGACTGGTCCCAGGGGGCAGTGTCGTGGTAGCTGAGACCGGCGCGGGAGACGATGCGGCGGGCAAGGGAGAAGCCGTTGGAGTGGACGCCAGCGGAGGCGAGACCAAGGAGGACATCGTCCTGGGCCATGGCGTCCAACTTGGGCAGCTTGACGTCAGGGGTGACGGTACCGACAGCACAGCCAGCAGCATCATAGTCGTCCTTTTGGTACATACCAGGCATCTCGGCAGTCTCACCGCCGACCAGAGCACAGCCAGCTTGGCGGCAGCCTTCAGCAACACCCTCCACGAAAGCAGCGGCAGTAGGCAGGTCCAGCTTGCTGCAGCCGTAGTAGTCGAGGAACATGACAGGGGTAGCACCCTGAACGACAAGGTCGTTGACGTTCATGGCGACCAGATCAACACCGACTGTGTCGTGCTTCTTCATAGCCTGGGCGATCATGAGCTTGGTGCCGACGCCGTCAATGGCGCCAACGATGATGGGAGCCTGAGGGTAGCCACACTTGGACAGATCAACCTCGCCTCCGAAACCGCCAATCTCAGCATCAGCACCAGCTCGCTTGGTGCTGGCAACAGCCTTCTTGATCTTCTCGACAAAGTCGTTTCCAGCCTGGATATCAACACCAGCCTGAGCATAAGTCATGGAAGCCTGAGTGGTGTTGCGGAATGCCCGGTGAGCAATGTCCTTTC
This sequence comes from Fusarium sp. LHS14.1, assembly GCA_025433615.1. Lineage (NCBI taxonomy): Eukaryota > Fungi > Ascomycota > Sordariomycetes > Hypocreales > Nectriaceae > Fusarium > Fusarium sp. LHS14.1. The sequence continues at coordinate 2,795,232 of CM046482.1, forward strand.
GGTAGAAAGCACCCTCGAACTCGATGACCTTGGCGTCAAGAGCAGCGTAGGCAGCATCAACAGCAGCCCGGAGGGAGTCGCCGACAGCGTTGATAGCGATGACACGACCACCAGAAGTCTTGAGAACGTTGCCATCGAGGGTGGTACCGGCATGGAAGATAGTGGCACCAGTAGGGGGAGTCTGAACAGACATGACCTTGCCCTTGGCGTAGGAGCCAGGGTAACCGCCAGATGCCAGGACGACAGTGGCGCTGAACTTGTTGTCGATGGTCAGCTTGCAGTTGTCCAGGTAGCCATTAGCGCAAGCAAGCATGATCTCGGCCAAGTCGGTGTCGGCAGAGAGGAGAGGGAGAACGGTCTGAGTCTCAGGGTCGCCAAAGCGAACATTGTACTCAAGAACCTTGGGTCCATTGCTGGTGATCATGAGACCAGTGAAGAGAACACCGCGGAAAGGCTGCTGCTCTCGTCGCATACCGGAGATGGTGGGCTCGAGAATCTCACGGTCGATCTGCTCAGTGAGCTCCTTGGTAGCAATGTTGGTAGGAGCGTAGCAGCCCATGCCACCAGTATTGGGGCCTTGGTCGCCGTCAAAGATGCGCTTGTGGTCCTGAGCGAGAGGCAGAGATCGGATGGAATAGCCGTCGCAGAAAGTGAGAACACTGAGCTCATCACCGATGAGAAGCTCCTCGATAACAACCTCGTCACCAGCATCGCCAAACTCCTTGTCCACCATGATCTGCTTCAAGGCAGCCTTGGCCTCATCCTTGGTCTGGGGGATAATAACGCCCTTGCCAGCAGCAAGACCGGTAGCCTTGATAACGACGTCGTGGTTGATGCTGTCGAGGTAGGCAATGGCCTTGGTGTAGTCGGAAAAGTTCTCGTAGGCGGCAGTAGGGACGTTGTACTTCTTCATAAAGTCCTTAGAGTAGGTCTTGCTGCCCTCAAGGCGGGCAGCCTCCTTGGAGGGACCGAAGCAGGGGATACCAGCATTTCGGAACCATCCCTCGACACCATCGACAAGAGGAGCCTCGGGGCCGGGGACAACCAGGTTAACTCCATTCTCCTGAGAGAACTTGACGAGGCCGGCAAAGTCCTCAGCCTTGACGGAGTTGACGTTGGTCACCTTGGGGCAACCAGCAGTGCCTCCGTTGCCGGGGACAGCAAAGATCTGCTGGACTCGAGACGACTGGCTGAGCTTCCATGCCAGGGCGTGCTCACGGCCACCATTGCCAATGAGGAGAATTCGGAGGTCGGCCATGTTTCGATTCGTTGTATGTGAGAGGAAAAGATGCGAATGCGATTCCGATGGTCGGCGGCTGGTCGGTAATAGGTATCTCGACCAAGATTGTCCTTTCAGATGATCCCGGACAGGTACCTTTTACCAAATCCCCAGTAATTGAATGCTAGCAGAATAAAATTAGTCCGCCAATCGATATGGGAACCAACCCCAGAAGGAGAGAATTTGGATCGCAACGGGAGTCTTTTGTAGCTGCACCCAAAACTTTTTTTTTTTCTCTCTCCGAGTCCTGCCCCGCGCCCGCTCTCGACCTTGAAAGCCCCGCGTTTGCCAAGACTCCGATAACACCCCGTCCATCTCTTATCAGCACGTGCAGGCGGCGCAAGCACGGGTGCCCCTGGCTGGACACCTCCCTCAGCTCGGTGAGCTGGAGCCAGTACGTACTGTGAATCTAGCTTGGGGCCAGCAGACAGAGAGCGCTCACCAACTCCCACTTCTCAACATCACGACTCTTCTTTGATCACCGTATCAACAAGCGCACCGAACATACGACCCGATACGACTCGCCTGTCATGTCTTTCGAGACAGTCATGCCTCCGTTCAACTCGAGCGATCCATCCGCCAACTTCCTAAGCTCATCCTGCTTAGACTTCCTCCTTATTGAGCTCGTCCCGCTCGCATACCGCGTCACTCACGAGCGAGACACGGCCCTTTCGGACCCGAGCAACACACCCGCAGATGTCGCATCAACGAGCCATGCCGTGAGCTCCAATGCCGCCGGCGTAGTCGCTGGCACCGCCACAAGGAAGGACCAGGAGGAGGATCTAGATGCAGTGCATCATCGGCTGGAGATGCTGGGCTACAGAGTCGGCCAGGGACTAGTGGAGAGGTACGAGTGTCAGGTCGGCGCACGTTGTGGCCTGATGGCTTATGCTGCAACAGGTTCTCAAGAGATAGGCCCCGGTTCAACGATACCCTTGACGTTATCAAGTTCCTCTGCAAAGACCTATGGACACTGGTGTTTGGCAAGAACATTGACAACCTTAAGACAAATCATAGGGTACGAATTTGCAACGCCACTGTACTGAGAGATATCATGCTCATGCACTCATCTAGGGCGTCTACGTCTTGACAGATAACATCTTCCGGCCCTTCTCCCGCATGAGCACAGAAGCAGGCGGCCAAGCCATAGTCCGCGCTCAGCCGGTACGTCCCCCGCCCTCTTCCGTGATTCCGCCGTCTGCCTTCCCTCGGTCCTAACCGTGCATGCTTCAGTTCTTATGGTTCCCCTGCGGCATCGTTCGAGGTGCCTTGGCGGCCCTGGGTATCAACACCACGGTCCAGGCCGAGATCAACGAGTTACCGGGAGCCGTGTTTCAAATCAAGACTATTCCCAATAAGCCCTAGGAGAGCTGTCTACCTAGGTACAATATTATGATACCCTTAATGCAAGTCCAGCCACAACGCGCCAGATTCCCGACCATCGGCTGTCATGGGCATAAAAAGAGCCAACCACCGCACAGGGCTTCGACCAAGCCTTGACCAAAACTCCATCCATACCTGCAGCAATCCCTGAGACCGAGAGACCGGGGTCATGAAGCAGACACGACCAACGCCGCCGAGACATTTCACAGCCTGTAAGAGAGAGCCATTTCATCAGCAATTGTGGTCATGATTCATATTTACTATGCCCTAGCGCCATAGTTGCGGACCTCGACTCGAGTGTCCTTGGCTTCTCTGGAAGCCTCTTACTGGGTATTGGAAAGATGTTTATAGGGGTATTCACTTTTGGGGAGGGTTGTGGACGAAGCTGATGCCCTTGGTAATGTTGCCCTTGAGACCCTCAATGCACTTGGCCAGAAGGGCCTGCTCCTTCTCGGTGATGCCCTCCAGAGGGTTGATGGCCTTCTCAGCACCGTTGGGCTATGTAAAGTTAGCCAATTCAACATTTCAAGACACTCAAGATTTTCAACTTACGCCGAGCTCAATGGGAACGGAAAAGAAGTCAGCGCCAGTCTGCTTGGCGATAGCCTCACCACCGGGGATACCGGGAAGGTAGACGTAGCTGGGCTCAATGAGGCCCTTCTCGCCCTTGACGGCACGGAGGACCTTCTCGGCGAATCTATGTCCAGGTCAGCCATTGATGAAAGAGACGACAATCAGAACAACATACCGGAAGCCGGCGTAAGCCATGGACAAGGTGGCGGAACCAGCACCATCCTTGGCCTTGACAACCTCGTCACCGCCAAACTGGACGCGGTTCACGAGAGCATCGTACTTGTCGTCGGGGATAGAAACAGAAGGCTTGGCCTTGCTGAAGAGAGGAACAATGGTCTCACCAGAGTGACCACCAATGACGGGGATGGTCAGGCTCTGGGGGTTGGCCTCGCCAACGATATCAGCGACAAAGGTCTCGGCTCGGACAATGTCGAGGGTGGTGACACCAAAGAGGCGCTGGGGGTTGAAGACGTTCTTGGCCTTGAGAACCTCGGCCGAGATGGGGACTGTGGAGTTGACGGGGTTGGAGATGACGAGGATGAAGGCCTTGGGAGCGACCTCGGCGGCGACCTCGATGAGGCCCTTGACAATGCCAGCATTGATGTTGAAGAGATCGTCGCGAGTCATACCAGGCTTGCCTGTGCGGGGAAGGTGGTCAGTCAGGAGCTAAAACTGGGGGAGGGGCTCCGGGGTCGGACGGCCGGGGGAGGGGGGACGCGGCGGTCGTCCGGGGTAAGGGGCTCACGTACGGGGAATGCCAGCGGGGATGACAATAATGTCGGCGTCCTTGAAGGCAGCCTTAGCGCCATCGTTGGCAGGGAGGTAGCCAGTGGTCTTCTGCAAAGGATGTGAGCAGGGCTAGTGCGACTCGGAGGAAGGGAAACATCCCCTGTTGGGGAAATCCGGGGTCGACCTACGGCGCGGGAGGAGATGTGGGAGAGATCGGTGGCAACTCCGGGGGTGTTGACAACATCGTAGAGAGCAAGCTCGTCGACGTGGGGAGAGGTCTTGAGGAGGAGAGAAAGGGGCTGGAAGAAGTCAGTATGCGAATTCTAGTTTAGAGAGTGAGTGAACAAACCTGGCCAATGCCACCAGCGGCGCCAGCAACCACTAGAAACACGTCAGTATTCCGTTACAGAAGCTCTCTCGAGTCAGATTGAGGTGCGTATGAGCAAAAAACACCAAGACAGAGGCGGGGTTTGGGCAAAAACAGAGCTCAGGTTTGAACGTACCAGCCTTGACCATCTTGACTAATTGTGTGAAGAAAGAAGTGGGTATAAGTGATGAGGAGTGAGAGACAAGACGAGAGCTTGTGGGAGAGGAAGTGAAAGAGATGGATGAATGAAGAGGAGAAGAGGACAAAGTTTTTTGGGTTCAGATAGAGGTGGGAGGAGGGAGATCAAGTACTAAAGCAGATATGGATTGGACGGGATGGATGCTCGTGAATGCGACGGACGGCGGCATGAAGCGATGACCGGGGGAGCAAGCATGCGGCAAGTACGGCGAGGCGGGCGAGGCCCAGCTCCTTCTCCTGCTTTCATAACTTGGGCTATGTACCCTTTAGGCCTCTGCCATGTTCCAATACATCACCTCCGCTCTCTAATCTTGCCTCATCCGATCTGGCCGGGGACCTTGCAGCCATGGGCTTTTACATGTCCGAGACCATCATCACCTCAGACACGCACGCCTTCTTCTGGCGCGCGCACACATGTGCGACAGACACGGGCGGGGAAAGGAACAAGAGAGCTCTGGTGGGGGGTTCCATTTGCAAGCCACGCCGCCAGGAGGGGCTCTCTGTCCTCTCCAAGGACCAAGGGTCGGTCATGGAAATCAACAGGCGGCCATCAATGAGGGGCATCATCCACTATACCAAACCCACCGCCCACTCCCAGACCTATCGAACTGGCGAACCAAGGGCGCGGCATCATCATCCTCCCTCTCTTTCGCCAGCTGTGTCACTTGCGGTATCGACGAGTTCGGCAGTCGAGTACGTTATAGCCTAAAGGTACATGTACATCCCACCGACCGCCCCTTCGAGAAAATCCTTTCATCAAGGCGGGGTGAGGAGTGGAGGAGGACATATTGTTCATGATATCCTCCACCATCATGGACTTTGCATATCCATCCATCCAGCCGCAAAGAACACCTAAGCGCGGGTCTTTTTTTGCCCCCCCTCTCACCTGCCCACTCGCACCTGGACGATCCGCTCCAGTTGTGAGTGACCTGGCGCAAAAGCCTCGTGCAGAGAAGACAGCGCGGGCAGTCATGGGCGCGCGTAACAAGCCCAAGCCTCTTCTCCTCTCACTCAAACCAAGACTATGGAGACATGGAAGCACGGTTCCTCTGACCATACACCTATCAATGGACCATGATTCCCGGTCGCCCGTCTCTGTCTCGTTTCGTCTCATCAACCATACGATACCTAGTAATAGGAGGCTACGCTCTACGGACGCATGCCCCTCTTCTTCCCATCCAGGGCCCTGTGTATCGCATCAGTCTCCCGCCAACTGGCTCCCGGGCCCGCGGGGAAGGGCTGCCCAGGGGCCAAAGCTCCCCTCCCCTCCCCTCCCCTCCATTCATGGATCCAATGGATCGCGACATGCATCGTTGGACAATCTTAAAATTGCATTGCCTGCTGGGTTCCTCTTCCAAAGGGTTTCCGCCCACGCTCATCAGCTCAGTCACACGTCAGGACGGCTGACCGGCCCCGGCCGCTTCAAGCCCGAGCCCATGGTCGGTCTTTACCCCGAGCCAACTCCGTCTCTTCTCAACCACAGGAGCTACCCAAGCAAGCTAGCTTGAATGTCCGATGAGCCTCCGTAGGGCGGAGAAGGGCGCTGAAACAAAGTCGCTCATCAACCACCCTAGGTAACAAGCGGCCGTGTGAGATGATACGGGTTTGTAATGTCATGGGGTAAATCCCACGCGCTTTTTCTTGCCTTTTTCATTCGTGGCTGTCCTGCTACAGCTGCAGGGACTGGCTTAATCCATTACAGCAATGGTAGCCTTTCGGACACAATGCCATGCCCCCCGGAGGCCAGCAAGGTGAAGAGGATTAAAAAAGGGCCGCTGTCCCATCACCCCCTTCCAAAACTACCCAAGATGGTAATCCAGGCTGGGTTTGGGGTCTGACCTTCGGTGGTCGGTTGCCTCACCTTGGGCTCATAAACCGAACCATCTGAGACTCAGGCTTGCTCCAAATCCCACGACGGCTACTAGTACTGATACATGATCAGCCCCTTGCCAGTACCTCAGAGACAATAGTCTCCGGCATCCGGACTTTGATTTGCTTCATATGCGCGCGTCGAAACGAAAACAGGGTTCGGCCTCGGATTTCCAAGTGGACATTTACCTGCCATATCGCGCATCTGCTACACCTCGGTCAACACCAGGAACTTGATCTGCGATACGGATTCCGGCTCGCGGCTATGTGAACGCTTGAGCTCTCGAATCACCTTCCGATATTTTTACGATATCGTTAACCTCATGGGCTCGTCCCTCCGGGCTTATCCGGGAGCGGGAGGTGACGTCTTGTTTGCCGTCTTCTCTTCCTCGGCGAAAACGCTCCAGATCAGACTTGGCATGATCCTCGGTATCTCGTGGCGCCGATTCATGAGCCGAGCGGCGAGTCCAACACCGTTTTTACTTACACGTCCATGCGGCAACTCGGGAATGGATGTCTGCGAGAAACATGCAGGCATCTCCACGAAGAGCCTCGCTTGTGAGATGTGCGGATATTTATGACGACACTACACGACGGCAATCTTTCAGCCGCTCACCTCATGTTACAAGCGACAGACGCCTAGCACAGCCTAACCTTGCAAATTGACACGTGTGTCGCTGGGTGTATTCTCACGTACTAAGAAACACATGCACACTTGCGACAGGACTTGACTTTGGGGTTGCCAGCATTATTGCTGACCGGATATTCATTCATCTTGAGTACAAATGCCAACTCCAGCCGTGAATGACCCAGAGACCTCGGTTGATGCTCTTTTGCCCTCCCTGATAATCCCTTATTTTTTTTTACTCATCAGGATTAGAGCTATGCAGCTTGCCTCCCCGGCTCCATTTCCCAAGTCTTATTCATCCTCGCCTTTCCTCTCACTCCACCTGTGCATCAGAGGTTGTATTGAGGCTCTGCTGCTTGGTTGGAGGGGGGGTCCTTCTTTACCACCAATTGCTGAGTGATCTTCTAGTTCTCCTCAGCAGCGGCGGCAGCCTTCTTGGCCTTGTTGCCGCGGAGCTTCTGCTCGGGCTCGGGCTTGACGGGCTTGTTGGATCGCTTGACGGCGGAAGCACGCTCGACGGCAGCGGCGCGGAGGTCAGGGCGGTAGCTGTTCTTGGCGACCTGGTTGGCCACAGCCTGGTAGGTCCTTTGGAAACAGTCAGCGCATTCCTAAGGGGCATTCTCCGTCGCAATGTCCAAAACTTACTTGCGGTTGGACTTAACAGCGCTGTAAGAGGTCTGGGTGGTGTTCTGGGCGGGCTTGTTGGGCTGAGCCTTCTTGGTGGTGACGACAACCTCGCCCTTCTCACCGACGGAGATACCAACGGCCTGTAAATTCCATATGTTTAGCTTCCCCTCGTTCGTGCGTCGACGTGTGCTTCATCGTAGTCGTACCTTGTCGTTGACGAAACCAGCGTGCTGTCACAAGAGTTAGCCCACATGATTCAACATTTGATAACCCCTCCAAACTTTCCAAAGATTGTCATACCTTTCGGGAGCTGATGTTGGTCAGGTTGAGGGGGTCCCGGGAGAACTGGACACCGCCATTCTTCTTGCTCTTAGCAGAGAAGGAGTTGTTGTTGCCTGCGCAATCGCAAAGAAATTGTTTCAGTAAACCCAATTCCACCAATTTTCCAACTTTGACGGCGTCGAAAATAATGCCCATTCAGCAAGGGGGGACGAAACTCACGGACGATCTCCCAGACCAGGTCCGAGGAAATGTTGGGAAGCTGAGCGGAAGGCATTTTGACTGTGGTTCTTGTCGTGAAGATTGGCCGGGGAGGGTGAGGCTTTCGACGATTGAGGTTGATCTCGAAATGGTATCCAGGGCTTCAAAATTCCAAACTTCGTGGGCTGGGCTCGCTTAACGAGACGAGGTGGGTTTAGCGCCGACCCTCCAAGGTGGCTATCACCCGTGACGTGCTTATCGGCGTTAATTGAATGCAACCCGGGTGGTGTGGGCTGTGGCTGTGCAAAAAAGGTCAGTCATTCAATCGGCCGCAATGGGGATGCGCCGCGTGGCTCGGGTGATTGATTACGGGCGGGAGGGAGCCACGGGGCACGTCAGCGTCCCGTCTTCCGAGAACAAAGAACTTCATCTCCCTCCTTTCGCTCAACCTTTCGGATCCAACGGAGGGCGAAAGAGAATCGACGACGATCAACGACGCGACGCCCTTTTTGGCACTTTGCAACCACGACGCTCCTAAAGAGGGCATTAGGGTCTATCATGCAACTTTGATAGATCTCCCTTGTCTCAAATCCAACTTTCGTCTGCGACTCCGCGATTCCTCTCGTTTCAACTCAATCAGTCCATTACTCTACGCTACTTGCTCTTCTATAACTTTAATTAATTCGATCAATACCCGATTTTATTACAACGAATACATCAAATAAATATACAAACCGCCACCATGTCGTACCTACTCTACTCCATCTCTGTCTTCTCCCTGATTCTTGGAACCGTCCTCTTCTTCACTCGCGCCCGCTGGCTTCCCCACCTCCAGCAAATACGACCACGATTCCCCGGGGCCAACTACCTCTACTCGCGACTTCCCAACAGCTTCGCCGACGACATCGAGGCTGGTCTGTCGAGTAGCAACTTTGACCTGTCGGGCAACGTCGAGGCGGGCGACTCGCGGGCGGGACTCGACGATGCGGCCAAGGCTGAGGTCCTAGCCATCATGAAGAAGAGGAGGATGAACTTTGACCAGGCGAGGAAGGTGTACATGGAGAACCGATTCAAGGCCAACGGCATTGGTGCCGACGGACGACCGAGGGATCCCAAGTTTGTGAGCTTTTCATAAGCGACGGGATAACTATCGACGGCCTGTTACCACACACTTTGGCTTCTTTATTACAAAAACGACGGCGGATGAACTCGATCACTATTCGAAGACAACACGTTGCTCGACTCTACTACTATTACGACGAAATGCGCCATGTTCAGACTTGAACATGGCCTGACCTCTACGTTGGCACACCGGATGCAGTTTTCCTTTACATGTCGATTTCTTTATGTTTTATCACTTGGGATTTTATTGGTTTCGGAAAGAGGGATCAGCGGTTCTCTACCAGAGGCCCAGCAGTCACTTCAAAGTCTGCGAGGCGAGGAGTTTAACAGGAATTATTATTTATAACACCGGGTCGGAGTAGACCTTTGTTTACCCAGTCAGATCTTGGACTTTTTTCTCTTTTTGGTTTTCTAGTCTCCGAGTATCAAATATGCAAATCAATCAGTCGTCAAGAATCGTACCATCCGCCCAACGCCTTGAAGAATGAGTGTGGACCAATATATACAGGTCAGAAACTATGTACAGGGGATTTCACCAGCGCGACCTGGTGCTTTTGAGTTGCCATCAAGGCTGCACGCTTATAGGTGCTTCAAGTGAGCTTCTTCCAGAGACATGAATATCCCGGTTATCTCGAAGTGCCGTGGATTCGCCAGGATCTCAGATCCAGCTTATCCGTAAGCAGATCTGGGGCTGCCAGGGGGTTTGAGCAAATGACCAGGACCAGGTCATTTATTGCGTCTTCTTGTTGTCAGGCGGGCCGTAGGTACGGTTGTCATCGCCCTCGATCTCTTCAATGAGCTCGTCCACCTTTTCAACTTCGCTTCTCCACTTGTTCTCGGACATCTTCATGTCACGCTCAAACATCCACTGCTCGGGCATGCGGTATGTGCCGCCAAGACGGTCAAAGGCAGTGAAGAACTGGCCGTAGTTGACCTCGAAGCGTGAGTGGTGCAGCGAGTGGCAGGCGGCACCGTTGACGATGGGGTTGTTGGTGAGGTACTCGCCGTCATGGATCATGACAGACCAAAGGTTGACAAAGACGAAGAGGGCGACGTAGGCCAGCTTTTGCAGAGGAAAGATGAAGGGGAAGATGTGGTAGGGCAACGACTGGGTGAAGCCATCGAGAGGGTGGAAGGCGTGGCTGGCGAAGGGCGTGGGCATGATCCACTTGTGATGAGCCTTGTGCAGGTGCTTGTAGACCCAGGGGTGGTGAAGCCAGCGATGGGCCCAGTAGATGCAGAAGTCGGTGAAGAGGAGGAAGAGCGGGAACTGGAAGATGTCGTACCAGAATCCTGGACCATCCTCAGTGGTATCGTAGAGCTTGCCGTAGCCGCGGACCTCGAGGAGGAACAGGGGCGCCGTGATGATGGCCATGACGGGCATGGCCTTGTTGGCCTGGATCATCTCAAGGCGGATCTGGTTCTTGATGAAGCGGGGGTGGTTGAAGGTGCGCTTGTCAAAGATGAAGATGTATGAGAGGGTGGCAACGATGAAGTAGACAGCCAATCCAAAGATCCTGTCAAGTGTCAGTTGAGTATCGAGTAGTTGGCTGTCATGAACACCCACCATGTGATGAGGTATAGAGTAAGAGCTTGACGGAGAGGGTTATCGCGATCCCATGCGCTCATATACGCAGCTTGAGGAGGCTCAAGCGTTAGAAACTTTGTGGCGGGCTTATAAGTCCAAGTAGAAAAGGCGGCATGGGCGGTCGATTCGGTCGCATTGGAAGGTGCAGGGAAGTCGTAGGGAGTCGGCTGCCTCGGATGGAAGTAGGCATAGCCGTAGTCGGCGATGAAGGTGTCGACAACCTCGAGGACGACGTCCATGATGGGCGATTGGGGAAGCGAGTTGCCAAACTAGGTAGATGATGTGATGGCGGTTTGATAAGGAAGAGGTCGCGTTGACGTGCGTGTGTAAGTCAATGACTGAGATTGAGGTTGCTATTACCCTCGAAAGCAAGAGAAACAGTGAAACAGAGCGGGCACCAAAAACAACCCGAGTCCCCGACGACAACTAAAGATTAATCGACTCCAGGAGGGAGGGACCTCGCCTTCTTTTATCTACAAAGTCCATCAGTGCAATTGGCATTGTCCGATACTGGGGTCCCTTTCGGCGGCTCGCGGCGCGGGGCGGATGGACGTTTCTGGTCAAGGGTGCTTGCATTGGATGAGGTGTGGGGGGGGTTGGAATTGGGAAAAAGGGTCCAGTAGAGCTCGATTGAGCCAATTGGATCGTTTAAAAAGGGGAGGTTCAAGAGTTGAATCTCATGATGAGGTTGTTCTCGTTGCGATTGATGACATTTTGTTGTTTTACCTCCAACAAACAGCAACACCAAAAGCCAAAGTGAAGCAATTTTTTAAAATTTTGATAAAGTCGTAAATACGAATACAGGAACTCAATCATTCCTATTGGCGAATTCCTCGTTGGTCTGTGAGCAACGCGAAGAAGGGGGGAGAATGAGATGAGATGCGCCAAGTGCCGGAGCAAGCAACGGTCGTCTTTGGAGCAGAATGGCATGATGGAAGACCAACGGCTCCGAAGTAGCCCGTCTATTGTACCAGGAGAAAGGGCGGCTAGGCGCTCATCAGTGGATTCCGACAATGGGAAATGGAACATTTTTCCAAGGGTTCAGAGGAGCATGGGCAAGCTGTTGCTTGTTGCGTGGTGGCCTGTTTCGGCTGGCACGGGCCCGAGCATTCGTCTACCAATCAGCGACGGGGATACGCCTAGCATCCCGAGAACGAGAGATCGAACGACTTCTAAATGCAATCATTGAATGGGCTTTCTGTGCCGCAGCAGGCATGGAATAGGCGTTGTTCAGCTGGTTGATCAGTAAATAATGCTCTGTTGATCAATTGGCATTGAATACGGTAATGTGTCAGTGACGCAAAGTACTCAATTCAAGTGAATTGATACAAAAATGTAGCCAGACATGCTATGAATCACCAACAACACCACAGAGTATCGACAGCCTCAAAAACGAATTGTTTACACTGACGACACTCAACAAGCGGTGGGCAGCTGTGGAACCCGGGATTAACCTCCAACAAACTCCTATTCCCCTGTCCATCCAGGCACAAGAAAACCGACACGGCATGTGAAAAATGCCAGTAATTATGCTCTGCCATTGGAAACTCGCTAGGAACCAGCCGGACAACCCGTGTAGAAAAAAGAGAGCATAAATAATTGTGAGGGTGGGGATACGGAAACGAATACGTCGGGCTGAAGTTGAGAGGTACGTACCCGTCTGAGAGACGGGAAGCTTCTCAAAGACCCCTAACCCACGGGCGGGATTGTGGTGTGCCCGACCGGTTCGGCTCTTGACGGGCGAAAATGCCGGTCGGTTTACGGACTTGTCGAGCCCGGGGATAATCACGGCATCTTTGAGCCCGGCGTAGACTTTGTGACGAATCTGAGTTCATCCAGCTGTAAGAACTCTGAATATATGTACGTACTCACTGATGTGCCGGTTCTCTGCTGTTCCGGGAGTTCACTGTGAATACACCGTTGGTGCCTCGTCTACTGGATGTTTAGCATTTCACTGATGGTATGTTTTCGGCACCGTTTCAATCAACACTTTGTCTACTGAACCCTGAAGTTTCGTGACATTTCAGCGTGACCAGTATGTTTTCTCACCTCCGTTTCAGCTTCACACCGAGTCCAGCGATCTTAGAAAAGCTTGGCCGGGCCAGACCGGCCTCAGCCAGTGTTGCTTGGCTTATCTATCCTGTCCACTCGGACTGGTAGGTTGAAACCCCGGATTATCAGTCGGAAAAATACTCGATATTCTCCTTAGCCATGTTTCCCCAGATTGGCTTTGGACTGACTCAGCATACTCCCTCGTTTTCCCTTTTCAGTAATCTCTTTGAGTCGTGTTCCATGAGAATTATCGCTATATGTCTTGAACCATTCATATGTGTCCCTGCACCTCAAAATTCCAACATGGACAAAAATAACCTTGATAGTTCCATGAATGTGGCGTCTGCGCTCCTTGGGCTAGACGCCGCCCAGCTATGCTGTATACTCCCGTTCCTCGACAGCGCGCCAGATACTCCAACTTTGTCCTCATCACCACTGGAAATGTGGCACCAGTCACCTCTCGTCAGCCGGCGCACAGGCGTTACACCAAGTTGCCAGAGGATTTATATGCACCCTATCACACCTTGCCGTCAGGATACATGTCTTGGTGGCGGCGCGGCTCTTTGACATGCAAGCAATTCGCAAGGGTAGGCGTGGCCACTGGTGTAGGCCACCACTGAGGAACACACCCTCATTTTCTATCCCACGCGGGTCTCTTTGTCGGCCTGTGAGGAACAGGTGGATTGGGGATGTTGACACTTCATAATTCCTGGCCGCTGGGGATTGTGTTGGTTGGGGTCCCCAAATATGCGTGTCCTGTACTTGTCATTTTCAACCATCGTAATGGTGCTAAGCTGCAATGCAGAAGCATGCAGTCCCGCACAAGCAAGCCTGCATGATGTTGAAGACACGCTGTGAGGGTGTTACCAGAGAGAACGTTGTCGAGGGAATCTCCCATGACTCTACAGGGTATGTTGCGCAGCATGAATGGATGCCATCACTGAGCAGGGTATGCTGCAGCTAGCTTGTCAAACCCCATAGCCACTAGCGTAGACGGACACATGGGGACTTGGCCCAACGAAGATGTTTTCCATCGTGCCATGTCGCGACATTGGTGTTCTGAATGGTGCACCTGTAGATCGTGAGCTTCAAAGGAAACGTAGTATACAAGTCCAGGCTCGTATCACAGCGATAGACATGGCGACGCAAGGGTATTTAACTGCATTAGGTCCTCGAGTGAAATCGTAACATCTTCTGCCACAAGGGTGCTTCGTTTGAAGGATGCATCAGGGATGGAGCTTCGGGCAGCGCTCCGATGACGCTGAAACCACCCCTCACGCTCACACCTTCGTTTCCTCATCTCGATATCTCGGCCGGGGGCATCTACGAGAGCTCAGTGGCTGATGATAGTGGCGACTCTTCCCGCCTCGACCAGTACCTGGGCGCTGGGCACCCCAGGATCTGTCGCGGTGTTGCATCCCAGGCGGAGGGAGTGCATACCAAGGAAGGGAGGCGTGAGTTGAGAAACGGGTCCCCAGTTATTAGGCGAAGGAGGCTCTTTAGAAGACCAGAAATCATTTTGGGCGAACCACCAGAGAGAAAGCCAGAGCCAGGTCTGGGAGGACAAGGGTCATCTCCTCAGCCACATGGAGTCGATTTCGAAAGTCAGCGGCTGACCCGCAGCAAGCCCCGTTCCTTCCTCCAGGACCCACCACTGCATGTGCCCGGCGCCAGGTCAAGCTGGAGGGTGTGTGCGCTTCCGTCGGGACGGCAGGTACGTTGGCTGCAAGTACCCTGCACCGTGGGCATGTACCTAGACCCCACCGACCGTGCCCGGGTATCCACTCACCCCGGCCGTGATCCACATCCTCAAAGGGGACCCCACTCCGGGTCACCAAGATATCGCAAGGATCGCAGGGATGTGGTAGCCCTGGGGCACTAGAGGGATGCACACAACAGGCTGACAGGGCACTCAAATCCGTCCCAAGGCCGCTGAAACGTGATGAGGCACATGACGGAGAGTGAGAGCTTCCTGCCTGCCCCTGTCTGCCCCCCGATTCGGCCCCGTACAGCCGCCCCACCTGCAGTCGCCGCTTAAAGTACCGCTACCTAGCCTTGCTGCATGTTCCCTGCGACCGCCCGGCAACCTAACCTCTCCCCATATCGCTGCCCCTAGGTAGCCCACCCCCTCAGCGGCTCCCGTCCACATTTCGAGAGCTCGTGGCTTCTCTCATCTAGCATCCAACACACATGCAGCATGTCCCAATAGGGCCTCGTTCCTTTCAAGAGTATTTCCTGCACGATTTATAGAGGCTTACAGGGATCTTCAACTGGAGGCGCTCACCCTCTCACCTTGGCAAAGGCGAGGCTTGCTCTTCCTGGTCTCCGTTCGGCGTAGTTCCAGCTGCCCCACTTATTACTGCGGCACCCACACCTCCCCTGCACCTTCCGTGCACGAGCCTGTTAGCACAGCGCTGTACCACGCTGCTTGGCCTTAGCACACCTCCAGCACCTCCATCGGGTGCTGCCTTTTTTTTCTTGAAGAGCCCTTTTCCTCCCCCTTCCACCTTCCAACAACATCATCGCGCCTAACCCACCCATCCCAACCATCCGACTCTGGGCTCGGGATCACCTCTCCATCTCCGGTCGCATACTCATTACGATACTCACCGGCCCTTGTCCACCTCGGGCCTATCGAGTCAAGTTTTCTTACCAACGCCTCACTCGTCAACGTCCCGCGTTCGCGTTCGCGTCGTTGGTTGTCGTGGTCATCAAAACCACCTTGGCACCCAGCCTCGCGCTGTCCTCTACGTCCAACGGCGCGCGCCAAAATCCGATAATTCGCGCCGCACGCGAAAACACATCGATTACGATCCGCTTCTCGTCCGTTCCGATCTCCCATCGCGTTTTTGGTCCATCTCGGCCTCGCGGCAAGCGTCGTTACCGAACTCGTCGCTGAGACCCGCCTTGCGCAATGTCGATGTACCAGCATCGGGGAATGGGGGCAGCCCCCCCAGGAAGCTCGAATCGTCTCAATGACTTGCTCAACGAGATCAGGCAGGAGTTTGAGAACCAGTCGCGCCAGACCGAGGGCTTTGAGCACCAGAGTATGTTAATTGTTTAGCTGTGTCAAAGCGGTAGCGGATTTTTCTTTGGATGTCGCTGACTAGTTTAAACAGTCGCAGCGCAAGTTAGCGAGATGCAGCTCGTGCGAGAGAAGGTTTACCAGATGGAGCAGACTCACATGACCCTCAAGCAAAAGTAAGTTGCATTGCGCGAGCTAGTTTGACAAAACATTAACCTTTCGATCTCTAGGTACGAGGAGGAGATTAGCATGCTCCGACACCAGCTCGAGGCGGCCAGAAAAGGTGCCCCTCAGCCCGGCCTCCCCGGACCTCCGCAGCACGCAGCACCCTCCCAGCAGCCTCCATCTATCGCTCCTGGCAATGGCCTCTTCAGTGGCATAATGGCTGGTGGCAGCCAGGCTGGTCTTGCACCCCCTCAGCAGGGTCAGCAGCAAGGCCAGCAGCAGCAGCCACAGGGCGGACAACAGCAGCCACCATCGCAGCAGGGCCATGCCCCTCCTCAGGAGCAGCAGATGGGACCTCAACATCAGATGGGTCAAGGCCCCCCTGGCCTTCCTGTCCCTCCCCCTCATCCCAATGCCCAGCAGGCTCCTTACTCTCAGAGCTACCCTCCAGGCCCAGTCTCCAACGGTATGGCTCCTCAGCCTCCTCAGAGTACTGCCTCTCCTGGTCCCGGACGACGAGGCATCGGCCGACCTCCTAATGCCGTTGGACCCGCGACTCCTCAGATTAACACTCCAGTCCCGTATCCCGGAAACGCAGCGTCGCCTCAGGTCAGCCACCCGACTCCCGACCACGCTCGTATGGGGGGCCCTCGCGCTCCTCCTGTGGGAAACGCCCTGGGCGATCTCGAAGTTGATGCTGTGGCTCCCCACAACAAGAAGACGGGCCAGGACTGGTATGCCATCTTCAACCCTCAAGTGCAGCGCGTTCTCGATGTCGATCTCGTCCACTCTCTTAACCATGAGAGTGTGGTCTGCTGTGTGAGGTTCAGCCACGATGGAAAGTACGTTGCAACTGGCTGCAATAGATCTGCTCAGATCTTTGACGTACAGACTGGTGAGAAGGTTTGTGTTCTTGAGGACCACAATGCTTCCGATATGAGCGCCGATCTCTACATTCGAAGCGTCTGCTTTAGTCCTGACGGTCGTTACCTCGCTACTGGCGCGGAAGACAAGCTTATTCGCGTAAGTACTCTATTAATACTCGCCTCCATTCTACTAGAGCAAACACTAACTTGCTACAAAGGTCTGGGACATCCAAACCCGAACGATTCGCAATCACTTCTCTGGCCACGAGCAAGATATTTACTCGCTCGACTTTGCTCGCGATGGACGAACAATTGCTTCGGGCAGTGGCGACAGGACTGTTCGCCTGTGGGATATTGAGCAGGGCAGCAACACTCTCACTCTCACGATAGAAGACGGCGTTACTACTGTCGCCATCTCTCCCGACACTCAGTTTGTTGCCGCAGGCTCCCTCGATAAGAGCGTGCGTGTCTGGGACATCCACTCGGGCTTCCTCGTTGAGCGTCTTGAAGGACCTGACGGCCACAAGGATAGTGTGTACTCAGTCGCTTTCTCGCCCAACGGCAAGGACCTCGTCTCTGGCAGTCTTGACCGGACTATCAAGATGTGGGAGCTCAGCGCACCTCGTCAAGGAAACCAGCCTGGTCCCAAGGGTGGCAAGTGCGTCAAGACGTTTGAGGGCCACCGTGACTTTGTTCTCTCGGTTGCGCTCACCCCTGACTCGAACTGGGTGCTGTCCGGATCCAAGGATCGTGGCGTGCAGTTCTGGGATCCCCGGACAGGCACAACGCAACTCATGCTTCAGGGACACAAGAACTCTGTCATCTCGGTTGCGCCGAGCCCCCAGGGTGGCTACTTTGCCACAGGATCTGGCGACATGAAGGCTCGCATTTGGTCGTATCGTCCGTACGCTTAACCAACCACCCACTGAGCGGCTCTTTGCGTAGATGCCGAGGGGGAGGCAATATCATCATGGTTACGAAAAGCGATACAAGAAGACTACGAAAAAAGAAATGCAAGTTAGGGAGCAGATGTACTGGGAAGATGTTTTCGGGAGCCTTTATTGACGGGAAGCGGCCAAGGGGAGCTTGTCACGGGAGTGGGCGACGACTATTCTTGTTTCTTGGGACTTGGACACGGCAAAGACGATGCGTACGTTCAACCCAACGGCGCGAGGGAGGATCTTGCGAAAGAGGCGCAATAGGACTGGAGGAAATGAGGATCAATCACACCTCTCTTTGCACTGGGCGGAACGAAAGAAAGAAAGAAGGGAGGGAGTGGAGGCCTTGTATGGATATTCGCCGGTTCGATGCTTTTCTACTTGTGCGTCTTGTGTTTATAATGAATGATATTTTTTTCTACTCTGAAGGCGCAGCGCATGTCAGATGTATTTTGTGAGATGTGACTGATACATGATCGTGATATGAATGGTGGGGTATGTGACTGAAGTTGTATTTGAATGAAGCAAGAGATCATAGTGAGCCAAAGAGACTTGAGAGTGCGTCGCCACCCTTTTTCTTCTTTTTCTTGGATTTGTCCTTGACTGGATCTTTTGACGAGCTCTTCTTGGTGTCTTTTGTTAGACTCTTGAGCTTGCGCTCCTTAGAAGGAGGTTCTATTACGGGGGCATCTGGCTTGGTTTCCGGTTGTGACGTAGTCGTCTTTCGAGTGGGTAGCACTTCGTTGCGCGAGATGGTAACGCCCATGTCTATATCTGGGCTACCCGTCTCGGCAGGTGTTGAAGTTTGGGAGTTAGAGGAGAGGATTGAGCCGCTAGTGGTTGGCTTCGTTGGGACTGAAGCTGTAGGTATTGTGTCTTGATCAGCGGGTACTAGGTCGGACAGGATGCGGTTAATCCGAGCGAGGATAGAGAGGAGGAGAAGGCCGAGGGGAGCATGTTGGTTGTCGGCGGCGAGCTGGGAGAAGGCGCTGTTGAAGAAAAGGATAGTTAGTTATACATGATGCACATAATAACATCACCGCGGCCAGGCGCATAGCGTATGGTATGGACTTACATGTATGTGCGGGGGACTACATGGCGAATCATCCACTTTGCGCGCGCCAGAGCTGGATGGTTGTCGCCCTCAGTATTTCCAGGCTTATTCTTGTTCTTGATCGGTCGAGGGCGAGATGTGAGGTCGGTGGAGAGGTTGCGCGCAGCGCGGCGAACAAGAGAAAAAGAAGACCACCAGTGGGAGGAATGGTGCTGATTCCTATGGCGGTGGGCAAAGGCGTTGAGGATGGGTAGAACTGGCGCGAGGGATTCGTTTGCGGTGGAGAGAAGAGCGGCGCTTGGATGTGGACTCGTCATGATGAATGTGTCATCTTAGATAGATGCAAAGGTCCAGATCAATTGAGTGGATATGATGGCTAGGACGCGACGAGCTTTGAGGTTGATAGGTTTGGTGTTGAAGATGTGACGTGCAGTGGACTTTTCCATTGGTGGAGCGATAAGATAAGGATGCGTGATGTGCACCCGCACCATGTCCACAATGCAGGTCAACGGGCGGGTTTGAGCGGAGAATAGTTACTCTGCTAGTTTCAAGATTTGAGATTGGATGATAACACTTGATAACAATAGACCGAGAGTTTAGTCAAGATGTCTACCTAATTATATCGTGGCATTAAGTAACGGTAATGGTTCGTGGGTAAGATAATAAAATGCTAGTAGAAGGGATCAGGAACAGCTTACCTCACCATGGTGAGTAGATACCTACCTACAGAAACAATATCTTGGACCTGTATCATTCTCTCCCTCTGCATCATCTCCCGTTGCACCACATACACATACACATTCTCTCCTCTCTCAATCAAGTTTGGTCTCGTGAACACCATTTTTTCTCCACCGCCCCATAGCGAAAAAAATCAAGGATGGAGTCTCGCGAGTCCATCTGCGGGCAAGGGTGAACGGAGTGGAGATTGGGGCGGGACAAGACGAGACAGCTGCAGCAAGGGGGGGCCATGCGAGTCGCTCAAATGTCACGATAGATGCTGCTTGTCTTGTCTTGCCTTGGGTTCCGGAGTAACAAAGACGTCAAAACTCTTGCTTTGCTCGTGTCTGCTGTCTCGGACGGTTGGACTGCCAGCCACAGCTTGTTGTTTGAGAGGACGGCACACCGGGCAGGGCACCAACAACAACGGTTCTACCACTACGAGAACAGACTAGTCAGTTACCGTAGCGCCCGTCTGGTGTCTGGTGCCTCGCGTGGGGATCTGGTTTGGTTCCATGATTGCAGTACGCTGCAGACGGTACAGCCGACATGGAGCGTTACCAATGACCATACTGGCTTGGGCAGGTGTGTATCGGCATCGACGATCCCTGCTGGTTCCCTCTGGTCCCTAGGGGCATACGGCTACGGCTATCGCGTGCACTGGTCGCGGGCGTTCTCGAGCCATTCTTGGCTGCGATAAGCGTCATGTCCCTGCTTGCTTCGCTTCATTCACTTGAGTCGGTTCAGGTCAGGTCAGGTGTGTTGGCGCCAAACCCGACTCGTCTGTTTTGTCCTTGTGCCGATGCTGTCCTGCTTAGCTTCTGCATCTCTCTCGACCTTTCTTCTACATCTCATTGTCTTTGACTGCACGGTCTGACGCTGTCTGTCATCCCCTGTCTGCCGTTGCATCGCTACCCTCGTCGCACCCCCTCCAACCCGTTGGGTTAATTTTTCTCTTTACCTTTTGCCACCTCGGCGTTTTGTCTGTGCGAGCGAGCGACAGACTTGGCAGACAAGGACGAGAGAGTGAAGAAAATTTCTTGCGAGGAACTTGGGTGAAGGAAAATATACGAGACAGACGAAAAGACGCGAGGAAGACAGGTCGAGACGATACACATACAGATCCAATGGCTCCAGCGCGGAACCCAACCAGCTGGGACGAATACGATGGTAGACCTTCGCCTACAGGTAGTGTGACGTCGAGCGTCCTTGCGCGGGAACAAGCTGTCGAAGACGACGATGACGATGCTAGCGAGCATGATCATGACAGAGGTTTCATGTCGCGACGACGGTATGACAGCCCAATATCACCTTGAAGTATAACCCATGACAGCTAAACTTGTCCAGGTCTTCGGTCACCAACCACCTCGCCGCGATAGCAGACATTGGCGGTGTCAACAGCTTCCGATCTTTCGCTAGGAGCTGGCAGCGAGCCGCAGGATTCCCAGAGGTCATTCCTCGCCGACCGAGCTTCGTTCTTGCTGGAGAACAAGACGGGGAGAATATCCAATACGGACGAAGCCATGTCGAGGGTACATCACAGTCGCAAACAGGACTCTTGCGACAGCATCTGGAAGCTTCGTCGTCGTCGACGGTGCAGCCTAATGGTGAGCCCTCGAGCCTCGGGTCGTCGCCCAGGCTTATTCGAGGCGCATTGAACGATGGGGAGAGTAAGCCTCTGCTTGATGTCGAAGCTGCTGGTGCTTTGCATGTTGGGTCCTTCTCCAGCCGATCCAGCATCTTTGCTGTCCCCCCCCATCTCGCGGCCCCAGACATTGTTGGCAGCTATGGTTCGTTCCGGAGCACCTCGCCATACGGCGCTGTAGACGGTACCATGCGCCACCGTATATCTTTTAGCGAAGGCAGCGGATGGGGCGTCGCGGATGAAGAACCAGTTGAGGATGCTGCGCATGGCGAGCACCAGCCGATTCTCATCAAGGAGGTCAAGCAGGGTGACAAGGTTGTGCTCGCTGTCGAGGGTCAGAGTACTCTTCCACAGTCCGTCTTCAACTCGATCAATGCCCTCATCGGCGTGGGTCTTCTCAGTCTTCCCCTGGCCCTCCAGATATCAGGATGGATTCCTGGACTCATCATTCTCACCCTTACAGCGGCTGTCACTTCGCATACTGGCAAGCTGCTGGCCAAGTGCATGGACTACGATGCTACACTCATCACCTACTCAGATCTGGCATATGTCTCGTTTGGCCCTCGCGCTCGAGTTGTCGTCTCTGCGCTCTTCACTCTGGAGCTGATCGGTGCATGCGTCGCCCTCGTGATTCTCTTTGCCGACTCGCTAGACCTGCTGCTTCCAGGTCTGGCTACTGTGAATACCTGGAAGGTTATTGCGGCCGGGTTGGTATTGGTCCTCAATGCGTTGCCACTGCGCCTCCTGAGCTATACAAGCATCGTAGGCATCATGTCAACATTCTGCAGTGCGTATTTCCATCCTCCGTGCTTGCCGTGTTCTCTTACTCACCTCCAATAGTTGTCATGATCGTCATCATAGATGGCCTCTCCAAGCCTCACTATCCGGGTTCTCTGCGGGAACCGGCCACGACGTATCTTCTTCCCGAGAACTGGCTTGCGCTGCCTCTTGCATATGGTCTCTTGGCTAGTCCTTGGGGCGCTCACTCGGTCTTTCCATCGGTATGGTTGTTTGCGGTTGTTGTTGAGCCTGGGGCTAACTGAACGTTATAGATCTATCGAGACATGCGTCACCCCTATAAATGGGGCAAGGCCGTCAACGTGACGTTTTCCTTCTCTGTGAGTTATCAGCATAGTCTCTTGTATTGTGCCCCTTTTCTAACTGGATTCAGTACGTCTTGGATACTTGCCTGGCAGTCATCGGCCTGCTCATGTTTGGTGATGGCATCAAAGACGCCATCACCTCCAATATTCTCAAGACGGCAGGATACCCCGATGGCATGGACATTGTCATGTGCATCTTTATCGCCATCATCCCCCTGACCAAGATCCCACTCAACGCCCGACCTATTATCACGACCATGGACGTCCTCTGCGGTGTCCACGAACACCATCACCATCACCACCATGAACACCAGTCCCCTCGAACCTCACCCTTCGTCACCCAGCTCATCCGAGGTCTCGTACGCGTCTTTGTCGTGCTCCTCCTGCTCTTCATCTCCATCGTATTCCCGGCCTTTGACTCTGTATGCGCCTTCCTCGGCGCTGCACTGTGCACTCTAATCTCCATCATCCTCCCCATCTCGTTCCACCTCAAACTGTTCTGGGACGACGTGCCGGCACGTGAAAAGGTCATCTCTGGTGTTTTGCTGGTTCTCTTTTCCATACTGGGTGTGCTGGGAACCATCTGGACCTTTTTACCCAAGCATCTCATTGGTGCTGATTAGATGTTTTTGCACTGTATCATCTCGGCGGCAACGTTTCTTGATGAAAACACTTGGTTTTAGCTAAGAGTTGGACGTACTTATCGATACCAAAGACCTAGATACAGAGGACATACATGCTTGACATGTAACTTCTTCCACTTGACCAAACATTGATACCAATAACACTTGGCAAATACTGTACTCATAATCACATTGTTACTTGCATAGGTAGCTGAGCCTATTCACCTTGCACACCTACATCAGCCTGCATTGCATGACGCAACCACAGTGTCCGATACTAAAGTAGCTTCATTCTCATCCCGTCTTTGTCCGTTGACATGACGAAGCCGTGCAGCTGCTACTCTGTCTAACAATCGAGGGGATTCAGTCGTATCGAAAACTGTGACAGTAGTATCTCTTTGATAGACACTGTCATGATAGAATTCTTCTCCGTGTATCAAAAAGATGAGGGTAGAGATACATTTGAAACCGAATGTACAGAAACTTGCAACTTTGACAAGGATTGGCATAATACACAATCGAACAAATCAATGGTAACCAAACTATCCAGAGCTTCTATCGTCTTCTTCCCCGCCCGCTGATCTCCCCAGCATGAAATCCTCATGACATCCGCCCAGCCCCGAAACCACGCCATCTTGACATCCTCCACTCACTCACCTCTCGGGAGAGCGAACGGCAAAGAAAAAGCAAGTTCCGAAGAAACCGTTCGATCGGGCCACCTTTGACGGCCATCGATGGGGTTCTCCTCCACTTTGAAAGATACCCTTCAACTGCCGTAGTCAAGCACGCGAGCTTAGCCTTGAAAGAGAAAGTGTGCATACTACCAATCCTTGTCTCAGATGCTGGAGAATGGGGAATCAACATCGTTCCACACCTTGTTCGCCTTTGCCGAGAATCGTTGACTTCCACCCGGGTCAAGGAAGAAACGACACATGAGGATCATTCTACTCTAAAGATGGTCAATAAAGTATGATAATGATAAATAAAAGTACTCTAAAGTATTATATTACTTTTTAATATCATCTTTAAATTTATTCATGAAAGTTCACAGTAGTTAGGTCACCCTCTTGATATCCAATTCCGGCGTCTCGTAGCTTCGTTATCAGCAAACATACCTTGGTCTATGCCTACGCTATCATGTTAGTTAGCACGCCATGCTAAGAACAGTGCAACTCATGACCATCACTGAGGGGTACAAAGTAAGCTTTGAATGGCTTCAATTCAAACAATTGAGCCATTTAATAGTCATTAGAATTAGAGTGAGTAGAGTAGGACATCACAGGCATTGATTGAGTAAATGTTTGAGTGGGTACTTCTGGTATTCGCATTATTTCTAACAATATCTGATACTCAGAAAGCGAGTCAGGCTCTCATCTCCATCCAAGCAACGCCCGAAATATCTTCGAGTATCGCGCCAGGGACGGCCGACGGCCAAACTACGATTGAAGGCTGCCAAAGAGAATCAATCTCCTCTACCAGCCTCCAACCCACTCAACGTCTCCGAGATCGTTGCGTCTATCCCGACGCCAGTTCCAATCTCTGCCCTTGTTCCACGGACATTCCTTGACTTCCTTGACCCGTTCTTTCGCGGTCCCAAATTTGTGGTGATAATTAGAATGATCCCAAACTCCCGCTTCATAAGACTTGTATCCAAAACCAATATTGTGTCGTCGGGGCTTAACAAAGTCCACCGACTTAATCGAATCCAAAGCGGCAACAGCAGCCTGACCCCGGCGTCGCTCGCCAAGCGCCGCCCACTTGTCCAGAGGACTCTTCTTGAGTGGCGGCGAGTAGCGAGGCGTGATGGTGACATGATGTTGAGGCTTGGGAGCCGGGGCTTCCTGGAAGAAGAAGCCGTCGGCAACCAGGTCGTCGTCGATGTCTCCCTTGATGTCGTGTGCATGCGACACCGGCTCGGGTTCCCGTTCCACCTTGTAGGCCATCTCGGCCTCCTTCTTAACCTCCTCCTTGCTCTCCTGGCTCCACGTCCGGGCATTGAGCTCCTGCAGCATCTGCATCTGCTGCTCATGTTCCTCCTCTTCCTCATCCTCATCCCACATGTCACTCCAGCTCTTGGACACGGCCTCCTTGCGTCCTCCAAACACCATCGACATGGCTGGCGCAGGCTTGGCCATGGTGATGGGGAGAGAGCCGGCAGTAGGGGAGACTCTATTGAATCGAGCATTGGGCTTGATGGCAAACGACTTCATGGAGACACCCATGTGGGAGTCGAGAACAGATGACATGGGAGTCTGCATGTTAGCAGAGCACCAGTCAGCAGTAGTCGCCTCCGACTTGGGGAAGAGCTCTTCGGTGTAGCTCTCGTCGTCGGGAATGACACTGAGTTGTCGGCCAGTTCCGTGAAGGGCCTTGGCCCAGGGGAAGGCACCGGTCTCGACCTGGGGAGACTGGATCGAGGGAGTGCGCAGGGGCTCACGGTTGGCGGTGGCAAGAGTGGCGGTCTCGGCGCCGCAGTACTCGTCGTCATCCTCATCCTCGGTGGTGAAGCTGACAACCCGGAGAAGGGCATCGCGAGCTCCCTCCATCGATCGTCGCTTGGGGTCGAGGTTCATGCACTGCACGAGAACCTCGTATGTGTCCTGAGACATGGAAGGGAACACATCAAACAGAGACTGCTTGTCTCGCGAGTAGTCGAGGAAGAGAGGGTCGGCCTCAGTGGGGGTGGTGAAGGGGTTGCGAGAGAAGAGGATGTTGAGAAGGCAGATGCCAATGGCCCAGATATCCGCCTCGGCAGGCGAGTAACCGGCGCCAGCCGAATCGAACTGCTCGGGAGCCATGTAGCGATCGCTGCCAACAGTCATCTCATAAGACCACTTCTCGGTAGTTGCCAGACCGAAATCACCGAGCTTCATGGCACCATCCTGGCTGAGGAAGATGTTCTCAGGCTTGATGTCGCGGTGATAGACACCCTTGGAGTGGATGTAGTCGACGGCATCAATAAGCTCAAGCATGAATTGGCGGACGTGCTCGGTCTCGAGAGGGCCACGACCCTTTCGGATAGCCTCGTAGAGATCACCCTGACCGCAGAACTCGAGGACCAAGTAGAAGTGCGACTCAGTCTCGAACGAGTCGAGCAGGTTGACAATGTTGGGGTGAGAGCCCAGGCGGCTATGCAGGACGAATTCCTCCGACTTTTCATCGATGGCAAAATCGGAGCAGGCTTCCGGGCAGGCATTCTTCTTGGTAAGGCACTTGATGGCCACGATCTCGTTGGTCACGAGATCTTGGGCCTTGAAGACCATACCGAAAGATCCATGGTTGAGGGGAGAGATTGTCTGGTAACGTCCACCGAGGAGGACACCGCCAATGAACTTGTCCTTGAGGCATTCCATGGCGAAGAAGGGGAGCAAAAAAGGCTAAACAAGAAAAGGGTTGAAAAGAATTGAAGATAATAAAATGCAGTAGTCGTACAAATGTGTTTTTGTGATTTGTCGATGACCGGTTCTGTAGGTGTGTTCCCGGGGAATAATTGAAGGTTGAAGCTCTTGTAAGAAAAGGCTAGAGCTGAGTGAGGAAGTGCAGATGCAGAAAAAGTAGATGGATATTTCGCAGTATGTGTTGAATGTACAGTTTGTCGTAATGTTGAGGAAAGAGTAGCAAGTGAGCAATTGTGAGTAGCTTGAGTTTGTTGATGGTCGTTTCGGAATCAGAGGCTCATTGGAGGGTATTCGATAGGCTGAACAAATGAAATGATTATCGAATGGTCGTGACGGCGAGTTGCGAAGACCGAAGCGGCCGAAGAAGGTTAAAGACAAGGAAAAAGGAATTCGTTATAATGACATGGATGCGTTTTTTGGTTGTTTTCAAAAAGAATGACTCTGACAGTTGAGGAGTTGGTTTGGGAAGGACGGCTGAGGACGAGGCCGACCAGAGGGTTTATGAAGGTTGACTGGAGTGAAGGGGTTGTAGCAAAAGAGGGGATCCGGATTCGACGTGGCCGATGAGTCGACGTGTCGGACCAGTCAAGCTGGCACCGGGATATAGGGGAGCGGAGCTCACCCGGGCGGAGTTGCTATCGCTCAGCCGGGTGGTTGAGTCACGCGGGCCGTGCAGGCCGAGTTACGGAGTCGGAGGCGGCTAAGCGGTTGACAAAGTCGAAGAGCAAGTACTCGACGACTCAATGCAGCACAAAGCGAATCTATGCGACGTGTCCGACTGCAGGTAGCGATTCGTTGATGGGCCGAGGTACGGCGTCGAACTAGTCGAGGTGCCGGTAAGGAGTAGCTGGCTCGATGAACGGCAACTCTATAGGTAACGGAACGGAGCAATCGGCTCTAGGCGAACAAGGACTTGGAAGTCTAGGCAGCGACAAACAACACAAGTCAAGGACGCTTCTTCTTCTCGATGATGACCAAGCTGCTGGATGTATTGGTTGATGGTGCTGTGCTGGTGTTGTCGTCGCTTGGGTCACAGCTGGACAGCGTTGCTTGCTTCGGAGGTGGTGGCGAGGCGGAGTCGTTGGGGCGTTGAGATTGGGTGATGGACGGTTTGACAGATGAGATGAGAGTAGATAGGGAGAGAAGAGTGGCAAGCTCGAGAAGAAAGAAGGCCTTTGAAGATGCGGAAAGCGTGCAAAAGAAGGGAAGGAGAGGTGGAGAGATGGCAGGGAGACGATGATAAGAAAGCAGGGGAAAGAAGACGAGAGAAGAGAAGTGAGTTAGAGGGAATGGCGGTGATGGAACAAGGTGGAGAGGGATGGATGGCTATGGATGGATGGGATGGGCCATGGGATTAGTGAGTGACTGAGCGAGCGAGCCAGGCTTGACAATAGCTACGCCCAAGACCCCCAAGACCCATCCAAGGCAGGTGGAACAACGAGTAGGAGCGAGGGAAGGAGCGAACGGGGGGCGTGCCTTGATGGACTAGCCACCTTGGGTCAGGACATGAGCGACCTGCCGATTGAGGTACCTCCCCGCCTTTGTTTTGCTGCGTGGATACATGTATTCGTGCTCTGCCTGCAGTACCGGGGCGGCCGGGGTCCGGAGGTGGACGGCCAAGGGCAGGCATGCGTACCTACTGCACCGTACTGTACAAGATGGCAACACTAAGACCACCAAGGCAAAGGCAGGTACGGTACGTAGCGAGCTGCACTGTGACCCCCCGGCCCCGAGCATAAGCCCCCCTGGCTTTCTCTTATTGCTCCACTCGAGGCAGCCTTGATTGATTCCCCTGCCACCCGACCATTAGTGCAAGCCCGCGGCCAGCGAGCGGGAGGCTAACGCTCAGAGGTTTCCCTTGGGGGAGGCTTGCGTCGTGGACGAACCGCGAGCGAGGATGGATGGCGCTACAGTGGGGCGATAGCCACGACGGGACAAGGCAGGGCCTGGCCGAGCCAGGGAGAGAATGGCGGCATGAAGAACTGCAGCGACCAGACCAGAAACAAGTTGGGGAACCAGGATTGGCGTTGGCCGTCGACGCTGATACAGTGACGGGCGTTCCCTATCGTCTCAGAGTCAGGAATCATTGCGACAGCAGCGTCAACAACATGACGACAATCGAAGATCAAGATTCGTTATCGGAGCACCGTTGTGCATGCGATGCCTGTACTGTATTGCACAATTCGTGTTATGTACAGTACAATTCGGAATCCCTAGGCGCAACCCGCTATCAACACGATGCACCCTTCCCTCTCACTGAGCGGGCAGCGTTATGATGGGATTGCGACGGACCTGACGTGAAGTGACGACTTGCCCCTCTGGGTCTAGGCAATCAAGCGGCGTCGCTCTCGACACTGTGCCCTCGACGGCACGGCGCCCTCTGGAACAAGCTCAGTGTGGACAGTCACGATGGTGCACGGCGGGTCGGGGTTCCAGTTCTTGGCCCGGAGTCCATTCTCATCATCAACGGGAGTCATCAGCGTCCGGTGCCGGCTCGCGGCAATCAGTCACACGGAGGGTACGTGGTCCAAGCGGGGAGAATTGGTGAGAGTTCGAGTACCTTCTGTCGGCGTCCAGCTGCCGGGCTCCTCTGCCAGAAACTCCAAGGTGTCCTCGACGGGAAATGACATGTTGGTCAGCGTGACCCTACAGTACGCGCCACCGTCGCGCACGGTACCCTTGCGGCAGAGACGGAGACAGTCCATGGACGGGCTCATACACTGAAAGGACCTTCTGGACCTCTCTAGACTCAGCACCGTGATAGCGGCTTCACCGCCCGATACCCGTGTGGGAGGTATCTGCAAGGCCTTGACTCGGTGGTTGGACGACCAGCCAGTCCTGTACCAGCCGGCGCAGATCCCAACACGGCTGGGCAACAGAGCTACTGCTGGACGCTGACGAGAGGGTGTACGGGCACGAGGTCTGAATGGGCTGCTTGCCCAGAGGATGCCGCAGTGCGCGTGGCACCAATGGGCTCACGGACGCAGAGAGAGATGCCATCCCCAGGTTTTACTGGGGCAACGAGGCGAATACCATCCCGTACTCAAGCCCAGGGTCGTCTTCCCCAACAAACTCGGGGTCACGATGAGGTCTTCTTTGATCTGTCCCGTGAACAAGGGGTGAGCCCATTTCTGGGCGATCCCGAACAAGAGCGCAGACAAAGACCCTGATTTCTCGGACTCGTTTACCGTACAGTACAGTACACCTTGTGCTCGGTAAATCACAATTCACAATTCGGCTTCACCTTGTTCATGCTTTGGCTACTTGGATAGCTCCCGCCACAGTGACAGACGGCTATCAGCCAACAGCAATCAGACCAGGACTCGGCCAAGCCTTGGTTCAATTGTGCAATTGAGCTACAATGGTACAATGGCAGATCTATCTCTAACGCGTTCCTGGACCGGCTTCTGGACAATCAATCATTTCTCCACCCGATGTCGAGATATCGATAGCAAATCATCCCTGTCAGAGCTATCAATTCCAATGCCCCCAGGTTTTGCCGCCATTATTGTCGATCCTTCCTTCGTCCCGTCGCTCGCTTTAACGCTTGAACCTTTGGCGTCTTGCTAATCTTATCAGCGAATTGTGCCTGTCAGCTTGTCTGCTTGTCTTGTCTCAAGTGCTCGTCGAGCGGGGCATGCAGGGCCTCGAATGGCTTTGGTGGTGCCTGGGGTGGTCATGCACTCCTGGATCCTGCATTCCAGTTGGGCATGCCACCCTGGCTTCAGATACCTTCTTGGTCTCAGAGCTAGCGATCGTGGAGCGCGGCTGGAGAAACTCATTGTTTACTTTGGAGGGTGAACGAGTGCCATAGAACAACCGCCAGAAGATTCGAGGTTGGCGAGGGGTTGGCTGTCGTCTCGTACCGAGCAACCGGTTGCGCGTCTACTGCTTACGACCAACATGCTGTTCTTCTCGTACTCGATGCCCCAGAAATAGAAGGGTGTGTGCAGGCTGCTTAGAAGGCAGTGCACCAAGGCTGGGACTGTACGTGGAAGACTGTGTACGGTGGACGGTGGACAGAGAGTCGCCAGTTCTCGACCATGACTGGGCAATTTCCAAGGGTCCGTGTCGCATACTGTCCAGCCATGCACAAAGCTTGTGCATCTCTCGACTCCGAAAACAGTAACAAGTAAACATCTGTGCACAAAAGCCATGAGGCCAAGGGGGGGGCCTGATACAGATTGCTTGGCGTCCAATCCAATCCATTCGGGATAAACAACAACAACAATCCATCCCACAGGTACCTGTACCTGTCCTCTGGAGAGCGTTGATCGTACAATCTTGCCAAGTACCGAGCGAGAATGCAACGTGCAACACGCAATTGTGCAACGTCTTTGCCCCGAGTGGCCGGTTCTGAAGGACGCGCCCGTGATGCATCACTTTGTCTCTCTTTGTCGTCCTTGGAGATGCCGACATGCCAGTCTCCACAGGCGGTGGAGAGGACAGCAAGAAAGCAGACAGATCTCAAAAGGGCCCGCCGCCCCCAACAAACGGGGTCCTATGATGATGAAGCTTCCGCTGAACGACGACAACTGTACAGTATAGCTTCGTAATCCAGCATTCCCGGCTTGTCTCTGCGACCCCGCTTCCCGCTTTGTCGGGGACCAGAACAGGAGAAATTAGATGCCGTCATGGTCTTGTCTTGGCCCTGTCTGCTTCTTTTCTTGTTTGCTGCTAAAGGTCTGGGCTTGCGTGTCTCATCTTCCCTGACCCCCGTCGTTTCCGGTTTCTCCCCTGCTCCCCATGAAATGTCTGTGACAAGTCGTCATATTGGAAACACAATATTTACAATTATCACGCACTGTATGATGAGAGATCAACTCATTTTCAGACAGAGATTCGGCAAGGGCGGGAAGAGGGGGAGAGATTGAGGGGGGAAGGGAAGCCATCTTCAGATTGACCTCCTGACAATCAGATTCTTCCAGATTCGCCTGACAATGAAAAGACGAGTGCATATGTCTCTCTCTTGTCCAGGGTAGCACAAATGTCATGGGATTGGGGGGATACAGGCTGTACAAGGGATGTGACCCATCACCTGGTTCTAGGCTCAAGGTGAGGTGACCGAGAAAAGCAGAAGCCTCTCAGCTTCAGGTTTGGCGTCAGGGGAGGTTGGGACCGACATGTAGAGTGTACACGGGATCAATAGTCAGCAGCCACGCAAACAAGCGTTTCCACAGGTTGCATCATCAAGTACTGATGACCTGTCCCCCGTCGCATCGTGCCGACAGGCCGCATCCTGCGCGTCCTCTCGCCCAGCTTTTCCACCACGAGGTCCGGGAACTCCACTGTTAACCCGATGGAGCTTGCAGGGTCCTTGCCGCTCAAGTGGGAATAGACGAACAACAGCTGTTTTCTTTGCTAATCTTCTTGCTGCATGAACTGGCCACCTGGGGGCGTAACGCCCGTGGATGCTTCTGGCAAAAGTTGTCAGGGATGGCGTTACGGGATTAGCGATAGTCACAGGGGGGGAAAGGGGAGTCATCTTTGTTTCTCCGG
This sequence comes from Fusarium sp. LHS14.1, assembly GCA_025433615.1. Classification (NCBI taxonomy): domain Eukaryota; kingdom Fungi; phylum Ascomycota; class Sordariomycetes; order Hypocreales; family Nectriaceae; genus Fusarium; species Fusarium sp. LHS14.1. The sequence goes on from CM046482.1 coordinate 2,827,160, forward strand.
AGTACGGAGAAGCGAGTAGATGATGACACTTGTCACGGAGCTTCAAGAGATCCAATTTCCTCCGGTCCTGACCGCACCCGCTCCGCTCCGTCCTCCGACCCGGGGTGACGTGACTCTCCTTTGATTTCCGAATCGACCTACCCTGCAGTTGTCCAAACCCGGAAAAGTGATAAAGCTGTATGCTGATTGGTCAAAGCCCAAGGCTGAATGGACCTCTTGACCGCTTTTCCTCTTGAAGGCATGCGCCGTCCAATCCAACGCTGCCATCCTACCACTCCTTCTATTAGATTTCCAGATTCGATCTTCAGCTGCAACACAAGGTCACTCCTTTTTTTTTTTTACTGCACCAAGCTTAATCTGGATTCAGCTCATTAAACGCAGGATAACACAGAGAAGCAGTCAGAAGGAGGTCGCAAAAAAAAAAAAAAAAAAAGACCGCGCTCGGAACGAAACTAGCGGCCCGCATTGAATCCAGGAACAAGGACCACCAACTGCCACGACCTCAGCAAACATTTTTCCAGGGATCTTATTCTTTTTGGGCTCAAACAAGGCCGAAACGGGAAAAACGAAAGAAAAAAGTTTTTCGCATTTTTGTCTCTCTCGGTTCATCTTACTCCGCCTCAAATCTCACTTCTTTTTTCCGGAGAATCTTTCTTGACCGCCTCGGGTATCTTGCCCATCATGACTCTCAATCTCGCCGAGTACGACGTTCTGGTCTTTGATATTGGTAAGACTGAGTGCTGTTGTTTGTTGGCATTGAGTTTGATATGAGGGCTTTTTGGGTCTATGAATGTAGTATCATCATCAATTGTACTTCTCTCCATCTTGTTCATTCAGTTATCAACATCATTCAGAATAGTTTAATAACACACGCTTGCAGAAGGAACCGTCTGTCCCATCTCCTTCGTCAAGGACGTCCTGGTAAGTCGTCCCGTATTCCCGTCTTACTGCTGCGTGTCTCGCGCCCTTACCGCCTGCTCCTCCATACCCTACCCATCCATGTGCCACCTTACCTACGGTACCTCCGTCCATCACTCCCCTTTACCGCCTTCCGGGCCCGGACCTCCGTCCGGGAACCCACTGGAGAAAAAACACCTTCCCCAACCTCCTCATCTCCCGGGCCTCGGCCGATCACCTGCCGGCCCTCACACCCAGTTCTCGGTGCTCCTCCCCTGGCTGCCAAACCAGGTTGTGCCAAGTTGCTAGTAGCGCAGGTCTCGGACGTATGCAGGTTGTTTTTGTTTGCTTGTTGTTCGGCCACAGACACCCAATCTTTTCCAGCCTCTCCCGTTCTCTCTCCTTCACCGACTTCTTGCTCCTTCACACGTTTTTTTCCTGCCCAGTGTCGTCACTCAAGCAACCCGAACTGACCAAGGTTCTTCTTTCTGCTGGCGCTAGTTCCCATACGCCCTTGAAGCTCTTCCCAAGGTCCTCGACCAAGAGTGGGACAGCCCCGAGTTTGCAAAGTACCGCGATGCCTTTCCCGAAGAGTATCGCAACTCGCGCCCCGACTTCGAGGCCCACGTCCGCGATCTCGTGAAACGCGATGTCAAGATCGCCTACCTCAAGTCACTCCAGGGATACCTCTGGCTGCAGGGTTACAAGTCGGGTGACATTGTAGCTCCCCTCTTCCCCGATGTTGACCCCTTCTTCAACAAGGCCGTCAAGGACGGCAAGAAGATCATCATCTACTCGTCTGGCTCTGTGCCGGCCCAGAAGCTCCTCTTTTCCCACACAAACTCGGAAAAGTCTGACATGACTCCTCTCATCGCCGACTATTTTGACACCACCAATGCCGGACCCAAGACCGAGGTTGACAGCTACAGGAAGATCACTTCCAGCCACCCAGAGCACAAGGACCTGGGTAGGTGGCTCTTCCTTAGTGACAACATCCACGAGGTCTCAGCTGCTGTTGAGGCGGGTATCCGTAGCGTGCCCGTCATCCGTGACGGCAACGCGCCCTTGCCGCCAGACAACTCTCTGACCAAGCTCGCCATCTCCGAGTTCAAGCATTCAGAGGATGCATGATAGACAGCTGCAAAGGTCCCGGTGGGGAAAAGGGCAATCGTCGAATCGTGTGGCACCCTGGTGCGGAGATGGCAAAGAGTAGTGATTCGCTAGACATTCTAGTCCACCCAAATCTGAGACTGCGCCGTCCAGCTGATCTTTTGCCCACTGGTGATTTTGGTGTGCCCGTTATCCATGCATGCATTGCCGTCGCATGTATCGGTGGTGCGACACGGCATACTGCGAAGAATCGACCCATCTTCCCCATCGTAGTAACCCAGTAGACGTTCGCCAAGACTCCGTAGATAACCTCCTCGTCCAGATCAAGTCGATCCTCTTGTGCCAGTTCATTGCCGTGTGCCCGAAACTCCATGAGTTCGTCCATTGTGGAGGGGGAGTTGGTTGGGCACGCGCGCATATGCAGCTCGTTTGAGGTCCCACGCATTGTCGTGTTCATCCACATCAGTTAGTGGAATGAGTGGTCGAGGCCTTCAACGTCATAACAAAGTTGTTTCGTGTTCTCCCTGGGTTAATCTCCTTCTTGGCAAAGTCGGACCGCTTATCGGAGACTCTTCCAGCTCTCCTCCACAGTGAGTAGGCCAGCTTCTGAGTCATCTTGGACTTTTCGCGGACGTAGCCAAGCATCGTCATCAGCTCTTCCAACCGGGTCTCGGTAAAGTATCGTGAGTTGTCAACACAGCTGCGAGGGAGAACCACAAATAGACAAGGAAACAGCTTTTCAGCCGTCGTCACCGCCGAATGCTCAGATGCAGGTCGAAGAAAGGAGAGTGTTCTCAGGAGCATCTGACCACGCCCCTCGGCTTCGGGCACGAAATTGAGCACCAGACTGAGAGAGATGATGTCAAACAACTCAGACTCGTCCTTCGGCAACGGCCGCTCCATGAAGTCTTGCTGCTTGATCCCTGGCTCCTGACTGTTGAGGTCGATATGCTGCATGGAAAAGATGCCACTCGTCGAACACGCATTGCGCGTGCTCAATGCACCAACCTCCAACATGCTAAGGGGTTGTGAGCGTTTCTTGAGATCTGACACCGGCAGCCACTCGAGGAGAACTCTTGACGTGTCACCTCCTCTGTCGACACTCTGTCCCTGCAGACTCGCCTTTTGGTAGTGATCGAGGCCACCCAGCTTGGCGATTTCCGACGCGAGTCGAGACTCTGCGTCCTTGTCCCCCTTGGCCGCGGCCTGCCTCCTTTGCTTCTCGAGCTGGTGGTGTGTGTTGATGAGGGTCCTGCTGGCTTTCCTTGACATAGACCGAGAAGACTTGGCAGTTGGCGGACGGCCACTGGAAAGGCTCTTCAGCCTTGTCTGCTTCTTGGAGACCATTCTGCCCTTCAAGTTTAGGATCCTGGCGTGTTGACCCTGAACTAGGCTTCAATCCCTTGAATCTCAACTAAGATATATGTTAGTTTCAGGGGGAAACTTGAATAAGATGTCTTGAACTTACTCTTCGGCAATACTGATGAGCCTCCTTCTAACAGAAGAGTCGTATGAAATATGCATCATTCCAATTGGAAAGACATATTGATCAATATAAAAATTGGCTACAGATTTTCAAGGACCCTTGCAACTTAGCTCCCTATTTCCAACCCGCTCTCACTGTCGCAGAACTGTGATTACCTAACCTAAGCGTGGTCAAAATTTCCCTCGCTCTGATCACGTGGCTTTAGCAGCCAAAGCCCCTTTGACCAATCAAACCCTCGCGTGCGTCAACCCTAATCGACAATCCACACAGAAGCTAAATTCATCTTTTTTTCTCGCGCTCGTGAATTTGAACCTTTGATTCAACCCCGACGACGACAACCAGCACCACCCGACAATCTTCGTGCTCACGACAACCCATCGACACAATGGCCGGCAAGGATACTAAGGGCAAGAAAGGTACGACATGATTTGAACGAAGCAAAAAGAGGGGAGAAAAGGAGAAGAAAGAGTTGGAACACAAAGAGGGACAACGGCGATGGGAATTCTTTTTTCGAAGCGATGCGATATTGGAAACGATAATCTCGATCGTCGATACGATACGATGGATTCTCTCGCCGAACTCTCGCCTTGAACATCTCTTTCTCTCTCTTCTCCTCCTCCTCTCGAGCTTCAATTCTCCTCTCCGCGCATCATGCAGCAGCAGATTTTGCGAGTTCTGAACAAGAGCGATTGCTGATGCTTCTTGTGATATAGCCCCCAAGGGCCTCTCTAAGGCCAACGCTGCCGCCAAGGCTGCTCTCAAGGGCGTAAGTTGAACAATCCTCCTACTGCCGATCCCACGATAGACAACTAACCATCATGGCAGGCCAACTCCCACAAGAAGACCAAGGTCCGATACAGCACCTCGTTCCACCGCCCCAAGACCCTGGTCGTCTCGCGCACCCCCAAGTACCCCCGCAAGTCGATCCCCTCGCAGCCCCGTCTCGATGAGCACAAGATTGTCATCCACCCTCTCAACACCGAGAGCGCCATGAAGAAGATGGAGGAGAACAACACCCTCGTCTTCATCGTCGATGTCAAGGCCAACAAGGCCCAGATCAAGCTTGCCCTTAAGAAGCTCTACGACATTGACACCGTCAAGATCAATACTCTGATCCGGTATGTTTTTAACCACAGGACCTCTTCACAGTTTCTTTGCTAACAAGTTCAGCCCCGACGGTTCCAAGAAGGCCTATGCCCGCCTTACCCCCGATGTCGACGCTCTCGACATTGCCGCCAACAAGCTCTCTCTCGTTTAAGAAAATTTAAACGATGAATGGGGGCTTGTGGGTTTCTGGCGTGTCTTTGGGTTGGTTTTTGGTCTGCTGAAAAATGCGAGGCAATGGGCATCGGAAAAATTAAGGCGTACAAAGAGCTTGTCGTTTAGAGTGCAAATGATCATGAATTCAAGGCCGCCCAGCACGCCGTGCCCCGTTGGAATGAAAAATTGTAACTGTGAACAATGATGTTTACGAGTGTTGAAAGCAGTGAATGTGAAAAGTTGTGTTCTTGTCTATCATTATTGTCGAGTGTCATTCAACGTAGAGACGGTTGACCGTCAAGACGGACCAAGGCCAAAGCATGCCCAACACACCGGGCACATCCAACCGTAGTGTCTTCCCCTCATAATATACACGGCCGTCCGTAAATCTCTTCAACCGACAAAGCCGAGCCAGTCCTGGCCATTGTCCATGACCCGTCTATTGTACAAACCCCTCCTCTTCCCTCCAATCAATAAAATGCCATTATTGCTCGTTTAGTTGCGCATGCCGTTCAGGTGCTTCATCGTGAGGTAGTTGACATCGAGGAATCGCTCGACGCAGTTGGCAAGGCAAGTCTCCTCGCCCTTGTCCAGCTTGTTGTTCTTGATGCTGCCCTGGACGCACTTGTTCCAGCACATCTGGGTCAGGCTGTGAGTTTCTGCAAAGAACCAAAATCAGTATTTTTTACACTCTTCACTTTGATTTCTCTCGTAAACGTACGGGCCTGGATTTGCGAGCGTTGCTGCTCGTTGGCGAGGAACTGGCGCAGCTCGTTGCGATCGTTGTCGCTGAGCTTCTCGAGGTCGGCGTTATCGATGGAGAGCTGGGTACTCATCTTGGCGGTTTGTATGTGCGGTGCGTGACGACGTGGACGGTGGACTAGCGAGAGATTATGTGCGAGTTGAAGACTTCTGTGAGTGTCGGTTCAAGATTTTCGATGATCGCAACGCTTGAAGCAGCTGACCAATAATGGACCGTGGAGGATGGACCCACCACTTGCTCCTCATGAGTAAGGCACCCCAAGATTGTATCAAGAGAGCACCAAGAGAAGATATTAAACTGTTATTGGGCTGATTAATATCTGGATGGACAAGTCCGTTGAGTATGTGTGCTGCTCCAATTTAATGTTCATGTAAAAGTCTTGTCAACCTCCAACATCTTCACGTCATGTCTCACAGGTCACACATCAAATACACCAAGTATAACTCTATCAGTAACCTCTATTGACTAATTACTTAGGAATCATTATAATGATCCTGCCTAGAATACCCTTCTTCGCATGTCCATGTCTATATAGAACACGCCTTCAAGTATCTACACCAGTCTAATAAAGTCCAAAGAAACCTTGAAAGAATGGACGGCGCCTCAAAGACAACCCAATATAATCAACATCTAGATGTAGCGCTTCCACCGGGCGAGCAACATGAAGATGATGCAAAGGAAGACCATGAAGCTAATGATGCAAAAGAAGGCCGTCAGGTTACCAGGATCACCAAACGGAACCGGCACGTTCATTCCAAACACACCGCTGACCAAGTTCAGAGGGACGAGTACCGAGGCCAAGAAGGTGATCTTGCTCAGAACCTCGTTGGTGTGCGTACCCTGTGCGATACTGTTGATCGAGACCGTCGCAAGGTAGTTGCTGTGTGCCCGGGACAAGATCTTTTCGAAGTGACCGAGGTTGGTAGCCATGGTCACAACGTGATCCTGAATGTCACCCAGGTACATGCCAATGTCCATCCGTGGAGTCACCTTGTAGTTTTCGTTGCATCGCTTGGTGAAACCACGGAGAACATCCGCCTTGCCACCCAGGAGTCGGAGCAGAGCCAAGCAGTTCTTACGGGCGCGGCCAATGGATCGAAGGAATGAGTTGGAGTCGTCCTCACGCATGACGAACACCTCATCCTCGATAGCATCTGCCTCAAGCTCAATCTGGCGAATGACGGGGCCAAAAGAATCGACAATGTCGTCACTGTAGAGATGGTTAGACCAGTTTGTGTAACCGAGAAATGGCCAATACTTACATCAAAGCATAGCAGATCCAGTCACTGCTAAGAGAGACGTAATCCTTGAGGGCCGTAATTCTCTTGCGGACCTGAGCGGCGTGCGAGTTGGGCTCAAAGCTAAAGCTGAGCGTACCCTCCCGGAACACAATCACATATGTGTTGAAGGGCTCATACTCGATGCCATCAGGCTCCTGAACAACAGAGAAGGAGCGGAAGCAAGCAAAGTAGTACGACGGGAAGAGTTCAATCTTCTCGCGAGCCTCCTGCGTAATGATATCCTCAATAGTCAGGGGGTGGATACCAAAGGCCTTGCAAATGCTCTGGACCTCGTCCTTGGTGGCCGTGTTGACATTGAGCCACCACACACCATCTTCCTCATCTTCTGGAAGCTCGAAAAGTCCACGAATGTCCTCGCCAGGGAGTACGAGATCACCCATCTCGGCCGCATGGATAGTAGACTCCCATGCTGAAGAGAAGAAGCTGTACCGGTTGGGGTCAATCGGCGCAGCGTGAGGCTTCTCAGAGATAACTCCCTCAGCGTTGGTCTGAGCGGTCTGGTTCGTCTTCTCACGTGTCATAGAGTCTTCCGACAGTGGCTCCATAATATCTCCATCAATAGTCACCATCTGCTGTGCTCGAGACTGAAGCCGCTGATCCTCGAAGCTCTGGACCGAAGCTTGGCGTTCAGCAGCCCTCTCGGCCGCACGCTCAGCAGCTTGCTCATTGATAAAGTTCTCGAGATAGTCAAAGTCGATATAGAGCTGATCCTTGTGGTGGCTTTCTTTGACGGGGAAGCAGACGTCCTCTTCGGCAGTTCTATTGGTAGAGATGCTGGCATTGTCATTGTCGATGGTGTGAGGCTTGCTTCGGTAGCTACGCTTGCTTGAGATGGACATGGCACGGCTCACAATATCCTCATTGTCGGGTCTGGACTCGGAGAAGGACATTTCTCGCTCTCGGCGACGGGCTTGAGCAAACGCCTTGACCGAGTTGGGTGGAGAGATAGAGCGGTCCGTAGAGTCCACAGTAGGTCGACGGCTGCGTCGAGTAGTCGGGGAAGCATCGCCGGCTTCTTCATCGATAATGGCCTCTTCGAAGTCGCGAACTCGGATGGCAGGGGGCGCAGGGGACTGGTTAGGCTCGCTCTCGAGATGCTGAGCACCGTAAAGGCTGTCAAAGGTGCCACGGCGGGGACGCTCGACCCTCTGAGTCGAGACCGACTGGTTGCGGTGGTCGTCGAGCTCAGGGACGGGAGTTCCGTACCGAGGCATGACGGCGGATTCTTCGTGGTCAGACATTTTGACTTGATGTGATTGTTGCCTCAGGGGTATCAATGCCGATATGATGACGGTGTATCGTGGATGAAAGGGGGTTGATCCAGGGGAGGGAGGTTGGTGACGGACTCGAGATTATAGTCCCATAGCTTGATGATTATACTGGCGTCGTCTGCTCAAGTCGATTATAGACGTCGCACCCGGCGCGGCATGGGCGCGCCGCGTCTAGGTTTTGTTCAATGCGAAACTATGGCCCGGCGGGTGTCGCCAGTGGCCGCTGGTGGTGAACCGGGAGGATATATACGAGCAGGAAGATGACGGCGTGGTAATATCGAAAGACCAGTTATGGAGGCTTCTGGTTTACTCCGCTGTAGACCCAGAAGCTGGGACCGAAGAGCGAAGGGAGGGAGACGTTGGAAAAGGCGAGTTGAGCCAACTTGAAGACTTGAATCGAGATAGGCGAGACGCCGGTTATTCGAGATGATGTCGAGTGGCGTGGTCGAGGTGGTTGCGCGAGTCGGCAACAATAGGAGCGGTCGATATGGAAACCGTTGGGGATTCGATGAGAGTAGTCTCTGGGAGAGAGCAGAGGTGCATCAGCCTAAGGGAGTCGGGCTGATTTTATTCTGTAACCAAGATTGTTTTTTTTTTCTCCTTGGGCCTGAACGGGGGAGAAGACGGGGCCGGGTGATGATGCTAGGGCCTCTCGTATGACGGTGCAGGGTCAAGGGCCAAGTTGGAATGGATGCCGGTGCGGCTAGGCCTGGCGAGATTGGTTCTCGTTTCTGGTCGAGCGCAGCCGGTTCGAAGTGCTGTACTCAAAGAAAGAAGCTGGTTAAAACAACGAACACGAAGAATAAAAAATAACTCGTGGGTTGTTGAGAGCGACGAAGCGAGGGATGAGTTGGGTCAAGTTATTAAAGAGGAGTTGGAATGGGGTTCCTTAAAAAAAGAAGTGGGAAGGGCTAGTTTAGAAAAAAAAAAAATTGTCTCTGGTGGTGCCGGGGACCGAGTGGCCGATGGCGCCAATGACTATCACAAGCCGAAAGAGAGCTCTCGGGTTGGTCGAGAAGGAAGAAGGGGAGGCCGCCACTTCCCGAAATTGGGCACTTGTCCTGCAGGTTGAGAGCTTGGCCTGACTCCTCGTCCTTCGTTTGATGTGTGTCGGCTCCTTCCCCGATTCTGGGAATGTCTGGGCGCGGCATGGAGCATGGATCCCGCATGGATTCTGCCATGGTTTGCAGTGGGCGCCACACAAAGACGTGCCAGAACTCGGAATTTACAGCGCTGTCATGCGCCACATCAGGAACGCCTCAGGTAGTTGGATCCTGATAAGGTCCTGACAGCACGATAAGCAGAGGGGACATAACCTGATAAGATAGTGATTGGCCAGGCCGTACAGAACGGAGTCAGAGAAGGACGCGGTACGTACCTCCCGTCCGTTCTGGACCAGGCCAGGCTGTTAGCACCGGCCTCGGCCGCTGAGCTCCATTATTGCCAGGTACCTACTGTGCTGTAATTAGCAGCCAGCGTGGTCCCTCGATGATCAATTCCTCCATACCATCAAAGCAGCCATATCACGTCGCCAGCACGACAGAGCCAACCCAACCAGTCGCGGATCATCCATTGCAGCCGCTATCGCCTGACTCGCTTTCCACCGTCCGCCATTTTATCCGACCGACCAAAGCTTGTTTCTAGTCAGTTTCCTACAAGCGGCATAGTCACCGAACCTGTCTACAAAGGGCCAGCTGTCGACACCACAGCGTGACCATCACATTCTCGTCTCCCGATCGGAATTATCACGAGTCGTAGACTCCCGGAATAGAGCCATGGCGGACCAGGTCCTTGACCAGCTGCGAGACGTCGTTGACGGCCAAATTGTACATCCCCCTTGTTGCTATGCTGGTCAACATTGGATCTAACTAAAGCTTCCCTGCAGGACTTTGAAGGTCAGAAGATCGCCGAGCTCCTTGCTACAGTTCTTCTTGTCATTTCGGGTGTAGGTTCATTCTGTTTCCCTGGTCTGGCCTAACTGATTGACTGACCCTGCTCTAGATTCTCTCCTTCGCTGTCGGTTACGTCCTCCAGGATATCAAGCTCGCCGTCTACATAGGACTGGGCGGTACTGCCCTGACCTTCCTCCTCGCAGTTCCCCCGTGGCCATTCTACAACAAACACCCAGTCAAGTGGTTGCCGGCAGGTTACGCATACGATCTTGCGAGCAAGGGAAATCAATAAATTGGCTGGCCTGCCTCTGGCACGGCTGTGTCATCATGTCTAAAGCTATCAAAGCCTGTCCATACTCTGTTGGCAGTTCTTTTTCCCGACAAAATCTTTTCCTTGTCGTCTTGAATATGATGCTCGAATGCGTCGCTTTCTCTCTTCATCGTCCGTACTTCTGGAACTCCCAGTCTCTGTTGTCCAACGGGCAGACAGATCGGGCCTTTAGCCATCGTGAAATGCAGTGGAAATGGAAAGCATGCTAGATAACTGTCAGCCAATGTTGGTAGTAAGGTCGTAGAGTCATCTTACGTTGCAAATACCCCATGCCACAGTGCACTCCTCACTAGTGGCCGACGCCTGGTTGGCCTGGCATTCAATGCCTGTGACCTGTTGTCAGCACATGCCCATGATCTCATGTAGAGGGCGTGGTGAATCTTACAAAGGTCCATGATGTGGTTTCGGCAAATGGCGCAGTTGTCGACGACAATGTCCCAAGCCCAAAGAGCAACGGCATTCCACTATGCGATCCCAGTCAGCATGACGCACAGCAAGACCATGCCTGGATGATGGGTTCGCATCATACCTTCTTCACCTCGAACTTCTTCTTGCCCTCAACAGCCTTGCTGCTGGAACCCTCGGCCTTCTTGGCGACGGCGCCAGGCGCATCACTCATCTCGACATCAGCCATGGTGAATGTAGGAGTCTGAGGTCGGTGTAGGTATATGGCGGTTGCGTCGGACGGGATAGGGCGGCGCGGTTGGTCACTGGTAATGGTCAGCACGAGGCGTTTGTGCGCGACAGAGTGCGGCGAGCGTCATGAAGAGGAGTAGGTAGTCAAGGCTAGGGTTGCGGTCGAGAGATCGAGGTGGAGGACGTACGAGCTGAGCTGCTGATAGACAGGTAAATGCTATGGACTGTGAAGGCCTGCCTGCAGTTGTTAAAAGCAAGAACCTGAAAGAAATGCGGGCGGAGGTGACTGCGTAACAAAGGAGCACCTTGATGGTGCAGAAATAAAGGGAGACTTACAGCTGCTTATATGTTCGGCCGAAGTGATGATGCGGCTCAGAAGATGGACGGAAGGCTGGAAGTGGGATGGAGAGCTAGGCAGCTAGGTAGGCAGAGATCCATCCCTCCACTCCGATCCGGTATCGTTGGTTCCAGTGTTGGCCGCCTCGGGCAGTCACAAAGGGCGGGCAGGCCGTGTCAGCCGCCAACTCATCACTGAGTCCCCTGTAATTATAGGGCATTTACAGAGAGGGGTCCTCCAGCCTTGCAGTCAAACACTTCAATGGCGGGGTGATGATGACCTAAGCATTCTGGATGGTCTGGATGGCGGCCAGGCCGATCGTAGTCGGAAAGCATTAACCGTCGCTTATCGGGTTTTGATAAAACGTTAGGTTGCTTCTCTCAAAGACGCCACCAAAGGGTTAAGCTTCATTCACGCATAATTATTAGGAATATTCTTTCGTTGAGGGGACCTTCTAGAAATTCAATACAGTTAATCTCAAAGTTTGAGCCTGATCAACCTCAAATTCTTCCATGGATACCCAGTCGCCGTCGCTGAGTTTTCTCGCTGTTTGCGTCAGGTGCGGATTCTGCTAAGGTCGTGTACCCAATCGCTACCCTGTTGGGCGCCTGGGCAGACTCTGTTTTCGCTGCGTTGGTAGGTGCGTGCTTCGCCTCGCCCTGTCACAGGCTCTGAAGCGCCTCAGGCGCCCACTCAGAGTCCCTTGTTTCCCGTCCCGCAGCAGGCCAGTCCAGTCCTGTTTCTTCTCCCTCCCACCACCCAGCGAGCGTCATCGCCTCTTCCTTATTAACTCGCCCTCCCGTCTTTGCTTCCCCCCTCATTACTCATTCCTGCACTTATCTTGCCTTGCGCGCACCATGATCAGACTAGACACTTCTTTCTTCAGGATAACTGCTTTCTATTCAATCGTCACACCCGCTTCCTATTCTTCACATCTTTCAGACAATCCACCCGGATCTTAATTCGTCGTCTTCTTTTTCGCGCCTGTCGCAATTCGTCGCAACCGCCCTCGACAGTTTCGGTTTCGTCTCACCCTTCTTCTTCCCCCTCACGCCCCGACCGACGCCTTTGACGACTCATACGTCGCCACCAGCACCATGAGTGAGACTCCATCTCAGCCAACAACCACACCCGCGCGCCGTAGGCAGGGTCGCGGGAACGGTCGCTCTGCCGCCCACAAGGCCTACGCCTCGGAGAATGATGTCGCCAACCTCGACCCTTCTCGCTATGAACGTGGTCCACGAACTCCTCAGAAAGGTGCTGGCACGGATTCTCCCGCTGCCCAATCGAACCACACCCACTCTAAGCAGCGATCTCGGAACAACAACAACAACAACAACAACAACAATAACAACAATAACAACCACCACGGCAATAACAACAATCATAACAACAACAAGCCTCGGAACAACAAGAACTCTCCCAACTCGCCAGACTCTGCCCGTCCCGGTCGCCGTACTCCTCCGAATCAATCATCCATGAAGTCGACTGCTGGCCCTGCTTTCGCCGGAGCAACCTTCCACGCATCTCCCGCTCCATCCGCCCTTCCGCTTCCCAGCTTCGTCACCCGGTCGTCTATGGAATCACCCAGTGCCAACAGGACCTTGGAAGATGCTGTCCAGGAGCCTTCTCCTCCCAGCTCTAATGCACCCACTCCTTTGCAGCAACCCTCTTCTGCTGCCAAGGGATCTCCTCTCGACTTCATGTTCCGTGCTCACCGTGAAGAGAAAGAGCGCCAGCGCAGTGGCAGTTCTGTCAGCTTCCGACCCTCTGGCCTCGCTCACGATTCGCCTTCTTCTCAATCTCCCTTCGAACCTGGCAGTGTTCCTAAGCCAGCAACTCTTCCGCAAACGGCTCGTACCCAGGCCCGCTACAATGGTCCTATCGACAGCGCCGACCTAAACGCAACACCCGGTCAGCCCATGGGCCCGGCCTTCTCAACACCTTATCAAGAGCGTATCAAGGCGGCTCGCTCAAACTCTGCGCGAACCCCCACTACGCTGGGCTCTTCGCCCTCTCTGCCAAGGTCTCAATCTCACCCCGAATCAGACGACCCTACCGAGGCCCTCAAGAAGTTCCTATTCGGATCAAACGGTGCCGCTGCGGCCAAGACTCTCCCTAATGGTTTCTCTTCTGCCCCTCCTTCTCAGCCTTTTAATCATCCCCGTAGCGGACCTGGTGCACCGGTTCCTTACGAGGGCCGTCCCAATAATCTGCGGGCTATGGAGGATGATCTTCGACGTATTCTCAAACTTGACTTGGCAGCTGGATCTCCAGGCCAAAACCCACGTCTATTTTCCTAGACTCTCTACACACACACACACCATCATTCTGGGCGTTTGACGGTTCAGGGGTTTGCATTACTCCTTTTACATCTCTTTTCGACTGACAGCAGTCCTCAGACCAGACGGCATCAACGGAACGCGATATATGATGACGGTGTTTCTCGTCACATGACAGGGGAGAATCGGCTTTGTCTCTTGGACTTGGGCGTTTCAAGGATTCAAGACATATCGGACGGAGTGTCGGGTTAGGCTTTGTGATTCAGCTATGGGATACCTCGGAGTCATCTACTGATTTTTCTTTTACTGCTGTGTCAGACTATGCTCTCAAGGAAGAGTTTACAGATCGAGACGGTGGGTTGTTTATATCGAGGGAGCCTGGATGTACATTTGGGATGTACGGGTTGTATCACGATCAATCATTTGCTCCTTGGACTGTTTTTGACGATACCCAAGGGTTTTTTCTTTTTCAGTTCATATGAAAGCATGGCGGATAGGGGGGATGGAGCGAGATGTTGGCAGTAAAGACGTTTTTTGGCATCTAGTATGAGGCGCGTTGGTAGCGATGATTACTGGTAGTTGATGAATCTCATGATGCGTTGCCCAGCAACTGGCTCAGGCATGTGCAATAGAGTGATATGTCTCACAGTAAAGTTGTAAGTCTGGTGGGTGATTTATTTCTTTGTTGGGATATACAAAAGTATCAAGCTCTTTATTTTAGTTACAGTCTGACATAGAGGCACGAGACTTGGAACCAACTCAGTTGACGGTGAGGTTAATCCAGGAAGGATACACAGCAGCAGCAAGACGTCCAAGGCCCCAAGGGCACAACCAGATCTGCAGGTTAGTTGTATCACTTGTTGGACTTCTGCCTCCTCTTCTCCTCTCGTGAATACACCATCCCATGAGAAAGAAGCAGATACTTGGAAAAGAAGTCTTCAGCAAAGTCGTCAAACTTGACATAGTCGGCACCGAGATGGTAGGCTGCCGCAATGCCACTAACACAAGCAAGTTCATGCATGTTCTAAAACCATCTGTCAGTTTCTAAAGTCAGATATAGAGTTGGGGAAACATACAACCAATGTCCAGGAGCCAGCAAAGAAGGTGCTCTGCTTGCCGTGCAGAAACATCATGCCCGGGACGACACGCAGGTAATGCTGCCACCTATGCCCTAGCTGATGCCACCAGTTCTTCTTTATGATCTTGGACTCGTCAATCTTGTCAATCGTCCACTTGTCACGCTCCTGGCTGTTTAGAAAGATGGTCTGGTAAACAGGCTCGTACGCATCGCCAGACTCGAGGTTTGCTTTTTTGAGCTGGTGCTGGTAGTTGCTGCAGTTGAACGACATCTCAATCTTCTTGGGGTCCTGGGGATACGTATACGTGTAGTACATGGGCCGGAATCCGTTGGAATCGCCCTCACCCTTGGAGAAGGACACCTGTTTCTTCTGGTCATCCGACTTGGGCTCGGCGCAGAGATTAGGTTTGAAGTGGGTTTCGTAATGCTCCTCGAAGTACTTGGAATCGGAGTGAGTAATGGTAATATCGTCGTAGAACGCTGCGCCCCCGAGGACGAACTTTTCACGCATGGTGGCCGTCTTGCCCAGGATGTTGAGGGCAGTGTCCGCAAGAACGCAGAGGACCATGCCATCGAATGACTCCTCGGTGACCTCCTCAGTCTTGCTGTTCTTGATGCAAAGCTTGACACTATTCTTGGATCTCTGAAGCACTGCCTCGACCTCGGTGTTGGTCCGGATATCGGCGCCCTTGCCCAACAAATCATCCTTCCACTTCTTATAGAACTCGTGAAGATTATCAAAAGTGACCATCTTTGGCAGATTAGGCAACAATGTCTCCGGGTCGTAGTCCCACAGCTTCATGTTGGGGTCATCAAACAACCGCTCTACAATGGCCGAAGGGACATTGGCAGTCTGGTTCCCAGTGCCGAGGAAGAGGGCGATGAGGGGGTACACCATCTTGTCACCAAACTCCTTGCTGAAGAAGAAGAGCCACATCATGACTCTAATCGGGATAAGGCCAAAAACCGGCATTGTCCACTTGATGAACTTGAGGAAGAAGCCGAACCGCTTGATGTCGGACGAGAACTGGGAGACGAGATTGCTGGGGAAGCAGTTGGTCCAGAAGCGATCTTCCCCCTTGCCGAACGAGACCTGCAGCTCGACCTCCTCTGGTGGGTGGCCATGCTGCTCGAAGAAGTTGAATGTGTGCTTGAAAATCTGAACAGCATATTAGTACCGCCGATACCTGATGAGGTCACTGTAACTGACCGGAGAACCGCCTTGGACTCCATTGTTCATCCAGGCAGCACCGTATCGTTCCTCGTCGAGAGGGATTGAGGTTGCCTGACCTCCCACAACATCGCAAGCCTCAAGAACAGTGACCTTGAATTTGTTGGGGTGGTTCATGAGAGTGGCCGCACATGACTATTGCTCGGTCAGTTGGTGTTGATGGCTTACAGTGTGGGTTAGGTAGTTCATCACTCACCATGCCGGCCGCCCCCGCACCGACGACAACAATATGCTTTTTATCGCTGCTCATGCTTGCAGATTGAAGTCACGGCGATATTAACGGTGAGATTAATGGATGCAAAAGATGTGGTGGCTCAGTGACCGAGATATAAGGCCGGATGGCGTCGTGGACGTCATTGACTCTGATCCAGCCTTGTAACATGATCGGAGCCACCATGCAAGAAATTATCCACATATCGGAGGTACCGCGGGTCATAGACTGTAGCTATGGTACCTGGTGACCAGAAGGTCCTAATTGAGGGCAATTAGGACAAGAGGCCATGCTGTGATATTGAGGCTGTGATATCCACGACATTCATGTCGCATCCCACGTCCTCTGTAGGGTAGCTCCACCATCACTTGCCTCCCTTTGACAAGGATCATGGGCGACACGATGGCACGTGACCTCGCGTTGTGTAACATTAAGATGAATGTGAATGCAGGGATCCTGACGTAGCAAGCCTCGTCTCGACTTTAAACGACGACGTCCGTTTGATTAAGCCATCCAAATTCAAAAATTACACTCGATAACCGTCGCCCAAAACCCCCAAACTCAGTTGACTTCATCCCAAGCTCTTTGTTCAGGAACCAACGCTGAAGCCGAAACTGAACGGGATGACTGGATCCCGCCAAGATGTCCCCGACCCGGGGAGCGACATGGACGAGGACGAGGCGCTGCGCTATGCCATCGCCCTCTCGCTTCAGGAACAGGAGAGCCATGATCAGCAAACATCATCCCAGGTCCCACCCGCATCGGCGTCTTCAGCTTCATCCAGCCGCCGGAACGGGACTGGCTCGGGCGGGGCCTCGTACGGCCTCCCCTCGCTCGATCGCAAGAAAATGGAACAGGAAAGGCTGCAGAGGTTGGCCAAGCGGCGCCGCTCCCCTTTGGAAGAAGACGAAGACGACGTTGTAGAGGTTCCACCGCCCAAGAGAAAGACGCCCGTCGAACCGTCTAGGTCTCTGCCCGGGCCATGGTCCCCGAGCTCCTCGCCGCCGTTTCCAGGCGGTGTCGTCAAGCGGACTTGGGCGAGGGGATATCCACGCACTTCCGAGGACATCAAGATCGAGGAGGTGTTTCAGAAAGATAGGCTGGAGCTTGCCGTCCTCAGCTCATACCAGTGGGACGACGAGTGGCTTCTATCAAAGATCGACCTCAGGAGAACCAAGTTGCTGCTCGTGGCATATGCGGCAGACGAATCCCAGGTGTGTGTCAATCACGACTGACTCGAGGTTCTCCCCCTTCGGGAATTCGGGACACGGGACAAGACCTGGAGGCTGACGACGGACTCTGCCACAGAAGAGAGAAATGCAATCCAACACGCCACCGGGCATCAAGTTCTGCTTCCCGGCCATGAATGGACCCGGGGCGATGCATTCCAAACTCCAGCTGCTCAAGTATCCCGACTACCTCAGAGTGGTAGTACCCACTGCGAATCTGGTCCCCTACGACTGGGGCGAGACTGGCGTCATGGAGAACGTTGGTAGCTGAACGAGGCTGCGCCTACCGGGGCGCCCTTGAGCATGATTTGCTGACCAGATCTCTCCAGATGGTCTTTTTGATCGATCTCCCCAAGCTAGAGGCCTCGGTCGACCACCAACCAACCCATTTCAGTACCGAGCTCGGCCGATTCCTGTCAGAGACGGGTGTTGGTGCGGGCATGGTCAGCAGCCTCAGCAACTACGATTTCTCAAGGACGAAGCACTTGGGGTTTGTGTACACCATGTAAGCCCGAGCAAACCCGCGATGAACCGCCAGCCAGTCAACCAGTCAGTTCAGTCACTCGCTTGTGATGTGACCTGACATGGCTTGGGCAGACCCCACATGAATGATGCGCTGATTGCGGAATTCCAGCCCAGGAGGTCATGTTGGTGATTCTCTCAAGCGAATAGGTGAGTTGACAGGTCTTTTCTGGCGAGAACCTGTGTAACAGTGGCTCACATGGTGGTCGTCGTCTCCGAACAGGATACTGCGGACTCGGCAACAGTGTGGCTTCTCTCGGACTAGCCACCGACGACCCCGTCGAGGTGGACTTGGTGGTGGGTGCCGTCACTGCCGCCGCCGAATGGCGATTCGAATGAGCAAATCACTAAGAACCATTGGACCAGTGCGCTTCTCTAGGATCCCTCAACTACGACTTGGTGGGCGCAATGTACAATGCCTGTAGAGGTAAGGAGACACCTCTATTTTACCCAGATACTGTGCCATGCGCTGCACTGCGCTGCACCCCTCTTCCCCTTCCCGACTGACCCCACTCCACACATGGCCCTTGGATCGCCGCGATGTGGACTGACGGAGACGGATGGCCTGACGCGCGACATAGGAGACGATGGCATGGCCGAGTACAAGTCGAGGATAGGCCGAACGGGCGCAGCAGCCAAGAACAAGTCGTCAAGCTCATGGGCAGCCAAGCTAAGGGACCGTTTCCGAATCTATTTTCCGACAGATGAGACGGTGGCCCAGAGTCGAGGAGGGCGAATGGTGAGTTTAGTTTTCTGCCCGTCTTGTTTGCAGATCGGAAAAAACTGGAGAATCCTCACATGCAAACAAATGACGAGAGCAAGAGGTGCTGCAATCAGTAACTATAGTATGTGCGCTAACATAAGAGGCGCGGGATGCAGGCTGCGGGCACCATCTGCGTCCAGCCCAAGTGGTGGCGCTCAGCGACCTTCCCCACCGAACTGGTGCGGGACTGTGTGAACACTCGGGAGGGACTCTTGATGCACAGCAAGATGATCTTTGTGCGACGGGTTCCTAAGAGTACGGAAGCGGAAGATGGAGACCGAGCTGGTAAGTCGATTGCGGAGCCGCGACAGGTCAAAAGACGCGGACAGCATGAGCCGGATCGTCATGATGAAAATGATGATTCAGCGGAACTGAATGCGGCGGTGCTATCTCCGGGTTGGGCGTATGTGGGCAGCGCAAATCTGTCGGAGAGCGCGTGGTGAGTGAGACCCTTTTTTTTCTTAATCCCTAACCCCCTTTGTAAGACATGGGGGAAACATGAGACAACAAGACACCAAGCGACATCCATCCACGGACGGTGCGATGGTGCCGTGGTGGAGCGCCCTACGAACTAGCTAGAGAGTCTTGGGAACGACTTAGACGGAACGGTGACGAGTGTATGAATCTGACGCTGACGGGTTGCGGCCGCGATGCGCCAAACAGGGGCCGCATAGTCAAGGACCGAGCGACAGGGCAGCCCAAGATGAGCTGTCGCAATTGGGAGAGCGGTGTTGTGGTGCGGGTGAGTAGCCGCAACAGCAGTAGCAGCAGCGGCATTAGCAGTAAAAGCACCTCCACCAACAGCATGGGCCACGCCAACGCCAACGCCGGCAGCACCAGCACCAGCACCAGCAAGAACCGCCAGAGCAGTGCCGTCCTCGTCAGCTTGAGTGGTGGCAGCACCGAGGTCAAGGCGGCGGAGGCCCAGGCACGCGTGCAGGCGGGGAACCCATCGGGCGAGCCGGACAAGGGAGGCGATACGAGCCATACCCAGCAGCAGCAGGTCACGGACATGGGCATATTTGATGGGACGGTTCCAGTCCCGGTGCGAGTGCCAGGGCGACGCTACCGAGCAGGCGAAGAGCCCTGGTTTTACAGTGGCCAGGGCTGAGTGACGAGGGCGGCGCGGGCGCATGTATTGGCCATTTTGGACCACCACGACGTCGATGAAGATGCTGATGCTTGCGTCTGATACCATTTTTGATGTTGTTGTTGGCCTTTGCGCTGCGACTGCGCCATTTCGACCTCACCAGTGAAGCACGGGGCATTTGGAGAGAATGCATGTGAATAAAGGTGTATGGCTAGGGTACTGTAATGTAATGTTCTGTAATGGGTATGGGTAGTGTAGAATGGACAGATTGTAGATTGGTCAAGGAGGGGGGATTTCGGCTGATTGTTGTGGTTATGACGATGATGTTGATTGTAATGATGCTGACGATGTTGTCCAAGTCTTGTAATATCTGTCGCTGGAGGTTGGCGCAGACGCTGGCTGGCTGGCTTGCCTGACGACTCTCACTCAGCTGTATCATAACTGCTAACTAGGGGACTTGCTAAGGCACGAAGACGCAATTGTAAGCTATCTCGATTGTGTGTCATGCCAAGATGGGAGTTGGTAGAAGAGCCGTGGGACCGGGGGAGGGGGGCGGCGCAGCGCAGTTCAAGTCAAGTCGGATGGCGGACTTTCCAGCTCGGTATGTAACGGACGGACACTATCAAGAGTGCGGCCGGTACAGTGTTGTCGGAGCCTGACACGGTAGATGCCTGTTACGGTAGAGGGAGACGGACAGAGACGGGCCAGAGTACGTAGTACAGAGTGCTGTATTAGAAAGCCAATTGGAGAATCCCACCCAATTGCAAGCTGAAATCCCGCCTCATCGGCTCTCCCACCTTGGGCCCTTGCACGGTTCCCGGGGCCCTTGCTCTTCTCCTCTGCCTTGATGAACCGAGACCGAACGAGGGGGAAGAAGGGAGAGGAAGAGGGGAGCCCATGAACAAGGACAAGGGGGGGTGGGAACCCAAGCAGCCAAGCCAAGCCTCCAAGGCAAAGAGAAAGAGGACGACGAAAAGATGGGGATGGGCCAGGCGTCCAATGGCGGAACGAGGCAGAGATGGTCTGCAGGACGGCAGAGGCAAAAGGCCAATCCAAGGGCCAGAAAAGGTACCAAAGAAACTAGGGACGGGTGGGGGCCGCTAAGAGCTCCCCAAGAGCGACGATACAGGCACCAAAGCCAATGCCGGAGGAAGATGCATGCCAGACGGGGATGGAGGAGCTGGGAGGGTGTCATGGCATGGACCGTGGGTTAATGGGAATCTCCTTGTCCTGTACGTACCCATGAATCCTGGTCGTCATGTCGGACCTACAAGTGTGGTTCTTCACAAGCCAAAAAAAGAAAGGTCTCTGTTCAAAAGCCCTGCAAGGTATGGTATCACAAGACAATGGCGCTAGAAGGAAAAAAGAGAGGGAGACACAGGGTAAGGCAAGGCGACGCCGACAAGGCAAAGAGACAAGGAATAACACAGCAGAGAATAGACAGCCCAGGGAACAAGGATTCGGCATGGCATCCTTGTATGAAAACGGGTGGGAATCAGCAGCTAAAATAAATTACGGCATCTTCCTTTTATGTCTCTGCTCGTTTTTGTTTGATGGATTTTTTAAGAAAAGATGGGGGGTCAATCCCAATTACACTACATCACGTATAGTATGGTCCTAGATGCGACTGTAGTTCATGTCGATTAAGGCTGGAAGGGGGGGGGGAGAACGTCCCATCCCATGGACATGGGAAGGACTGGGAACTTTTGGCAGTCGATTCAGAGCCCAGCCCAGCATCTGCCCGCATCTCTTTCGACAAGTCGTACGTACGTACGTCTCCATTCTGTTTGATGAGGCGTAATCTGCATAAGGCTCCTTGATCATCTTGGGGTGAAGTGAATTGAGTCTAGCTAGAGTCTTGTCTGTCTGTCGTCTCACGCACGTGCTTGGAACCTGATGCACCCTCCCCCTCCCTCACTTTGGAGAACCCAACGGTGCCCAGCATTAGTAGCATTAGTTGCTGCTTGTTTTTAATACTGGACATAATTAAAATGAATCAACTGTCAAAATGTAAATAATAATTATATTTTACACGATCAAAAAGCAAATGGGAATAAAGTAGGGAAACAGAGAAAACCGTTGTGAAACTCTGAAATCGGGGAGATGGAGATCGAGCCCTACGGACCGACGATGGATGCTTTCGTCAACGGGACTGGGTCTACTAGACTGTCCGGGCTTTCCAGCTAATACTGCTACATTAGCTACGTACGCACGTATTCATCTGTGACGCCTGTCTGACCCTTCGTTGACCCATGCACCCCATGAACCCCAGGTCGTCGCAAACGATGGCAGGTAGGAGCACGAGCCATTTGTTGCAGAGGAAAGAAAAACGAAGATGAAAAAAGATTAGGGGATTCTAACCCGAGACAGCGTCACGGTCGGGGTGGTGTTGAAGACCGGCGTCGGACGCCTCGGCCGTCTCCGGGGCTCCGGGCGGGGGATTTCATGGGCGGGCGCCAGCCACCTTTCTGGGACTTTCTGATCGTGTTTGTCAGAAACGACGACGACGGATGGATGTGTGATGTGTGTGATGTGCGAGGAGAGGGACGACGCGGCCATTCTCTCACAGCCCTCTTCGGCGCCGACGGCGACCCGGGGATGTTTGCTAATGCCCTACCATGCCATGCCTGCTTTGCTTGGTGCCCGTTTTCCAAATCCATCATGGTCATAGCAATCCATGGGCGAGACGGGGCTGTTGGTAACTGGTGCGCGCGGAGGTCACGGCGATGGCGTGCCTTGGAATTGTGGCGTCCAGGGCACCCCAGGCAAGGAAAAGAGCCGACTAGCAGTCGACGAGGCTCGGCAGTGACAAGGCGAGGTTCTCTTTTGGTTGGGGTGTGCTTTGGCCCTTTTTGGGTGGATCTATGGGAAGACAGAAAGAGAGAGAGAGGGAGACAGAGGGATAGGTCACAGGTCAAAGCGATAATGGCCGGAAACAGCTTTTGTTCAAAATGTTGAGAAAATCCTTTCTTTCGTCTCATCTCTCGGCCGAATTACTAAACGGAACATAAGAGTAAAAGAAGCCTGACACATCTGACCGAGATGAACATGACCTTGGGGTTTGCGAATGAATCAAATCAAAATCCCCAAGCTCTGCCGTCCGTGTAAGAGAGCAAAGTGCCCTGAACTGATGGGGGTGAAACGAACGCGTAGAGGCGCAAAGCCACTGCAGACAGGAGCTCCTCGCAGTGCGTCAGAGGTGCATCAAGGAGGGGCGTGTCATCTTGGTAGCAGGGGGGAGTGTGCAGAGGAGGAAACGCCAAGCTCCAGCCACAGCAGCCACGCATTGTCACCCAGAAAGGCTTAGCGGTCCCTCATCTGGGGGTGCAGTCCCACCAGAATTGGCACGCCGGGACCTGCCAAGTACCTTGTCGTCGGTACTGCGAGATGGGAAAGGATGAGGACCCGATGGGTAGTAGTAAGAAGGGAAAAGGATCCATGAAGACGACGCGAGTCCCAGTTACCATAAAAAAAAAAAGGCGAGAACGAGATTCACACTCTCCACTCCCCCCCCAGGTCTAAAAGCGAGGTCACGGTAAGAATTAGAAACCCGAAAGAGAGGGGGAAGGAGATGATGATGAGGAGGAGGAGGAGAGGCGGGGGTGCAACAAGAGAGAGGGAAAGGGCAAGGTAAGGCAAGGCAAGGCAAAGGCACCACTTTGCCTGGCCTAGTCCGAATAGACTACGCGCGCGCAACAAGGACCCTCGAGGAGAAGAGAGCACGGATACGTAAAGACCAAGGCCGCAAGCAGTCTAGGGGGGGGGGGCATCAGAGGAAAGGACACTGAACGAATATCGCGGCGACGGACGGACGAACGATGGATGGATGGAGGGATGGATGGATCGCTCCATGTTCGCTGGCTTGTTCGGTACATCTGAACAGCCCAAATCAATTCCCGTCCACATCCACCACTGGCACACGCCTACCTACGCCTGGGCTGGCTTGGGCTGTGGAGTGGAGAGGGTAGGTAGGTACTCTCTGAGCGCCGCCCCACAGAGCCGCCGCAGTCCCGTCCCAGTAAGTCAAGTCCCAGGCCAAGCAAAGCAAGGTCCCGGGCTGCCACTACCAATCCATCCACCATCATCGTTCTCCATCATGGCTCCCGGAGCTATTCGCGCAGAGCAAACACACTTTTTTGCTTCGGACCGCAAGCTTGCATCTCAGGAACCTCGTGGCCGAGATCAAGATGCAGACATGCAGGAACAAAAGATCAGATGACATATAAGCCGCTGTGACTCAATATTCCTAAACTGTGAAAAAAAGAAATCGTTGGGAAGTTGTTTTCCAGGCGCATTGGAGGTGTTTTTTTTTTTATCTCCTCCTCAAGTCGACTTGCGGCAGTCACAGTCTATATAAGGTACGGACCCCCCTTCCTCTCTTCCCCACACCAACTCCATTACATCCAACCTCCAAACTCAACCCTCTTCCCAACTTCTCTCCAGAGATAATTGGAACAGCTCTATCTGAACTCTTATTTCAATTACTCTTGACCCAATACCCAGCGACAAGACGACTGAAGTAGTACAGCACAGCAGCAGTACTCTACCCTCATATTGCTACACCCCCCCCCAAGGCGCCTCGCCTTTTACTTCCTCTCCTTCTCTCTCCTTTGCTTCCAGTCCTCGCCCAGTCCTCTCCACAATGAGCAGTACACTGCTACCCACATACGTGGGGTACATCCACTCAACTCTCGATGCCCTCATCATCTTCGAGGCCTGTCTGTCAGGTGCACGCAATCACGTCCCACGACGACCACAAGATCGAGAACGACAAGAGCTCATCAGAAGCGGGAATGTATTCATCTACGAGGAGCACGCCTCAGGAATCAAGCGCTGGACAGACGGAGTCTCATGGAGCCCAAGCCGCATACTAGACAACTTCCTCGTCTACCGCGAGCTCGAGCGGCCCTTTGGCCCAGGCGAGAAGAAGCGCGCCCTCAAGAAGCCCAAGAAGATGAGCAACGGCATCACAAAGACCGAGTCGCGATGCGAGACTAGAGACGAGGACCGTGCTCTGATCGGCTCTCTGGTGGACTCGTACGACTTCAAGGCGTCAGGCCTGGTCAAGAAGACAATCAGCATAACCTTTCAAGGTGTCCCACACCACCTGGTTAGCTACTACACGTGCGAGGATGTCAAGTTAGGCCGCCTCATTAGTCCTTCACAACATCCGGACCTCCGGAACCTCATCCCTCGCAGCGAGCTCCTCATGTCGCAAAACTTCCGCGCGCCCATCGATGGCACCGACACAGCGACTGACGAGCGCTACCAGAACCAAGTTCTCGTTGACTATGGTTACAACACATCTATGCAACAAGTACCCCCAATGATGTCGAATTACCACATGGGCTACTATTACGCACAAGGCCAGCTGCCGCCTATCCACATGCAACAACAGCAGCAACATCACCATCAACATCATCCACATCAACATCAACAACACGAACCACAACAGCTCATGTCGCCAACACACCTGCAGCATTTGCAACAGCAACAGCAGCAGCAGCAACAGCAGCAACAGCAACATCAGCAGCAACAACACCACCACCACTCACAACAACAGGCATATGTAACATTGCCTCCCAATCCGCACCTCCCAACATTTTCCTATATGCCCGAAATTTCGGGTATTGACACTTCAAATATGGATAACTCAAATCTCTTCTAAAAACCCTGTTAGTATTAGGTATCAATAAAATTAATAAAGAAGATCCAAAAAATCATGGGAGTGCCGGTATTAGATTACTAGATCTAAGTGGCGCCCCATGACTTGGAGATGGATTCAAAGTTTCAGAGTTCCCTACAAGCTACCCGTGTGTTCCGCAACCTTGTCGTAGGCAGTTGTTAGTAATCAGATCAGCTAGAGGGCGTGATGAAATGTGAAACAGGCCCCTGGACTCTCCATGTCAAATCGAACAACCTTGCGAACCTATGCAAGCCAATCATTGATTAACTCTGGGCAGCGGATGTCTGATGTGCCAAGTTTGGGGGTTTGTGTCCCAATAAGGTTATGCTCTGCCAATCCTTGGTTATGTATTGGGATAAATGTCCGGTAGCAACCTTCTAGAAGGGAAATGGATGAATTATGGAATGCAAACGGTTTTTGATCATTTACTTGATGTTTTATCTGTTTGCAGGTCATGAAAAACTCACGATGGTGTGTGTAACCATTCACTCCTCAGATACTCCCGTGCACGGTGTCTGTCAGTTCACTTGCTAATCTCGACTCCATACGAAAAAGGAAAAAGAGATGACGTTGACCCTAGCCAAAACCATCTCTTGGCTTCTCTCTCTCCCTACGTCAAATCTCTGGAGAAAGGGAAGGGAACCGCCGCGTCCGGTTTTAAAACAAAAGGGGTCTCCGTGTGCGGCACAGCGAAAAATATCCATCCCATCTCGGCTCCGGGAGTGGGAGAGCCCGGATCCCTGTGCCGTGGTTCCCGCGGACTACTTGGTGGGAGACATGAACCCCACACCCCGTCCGGCGAGTGCCGAGAAAAAGGTATTTGTATTTTGGACGTGGGGCTCGAAAAAGATGCGATTGGAGAGCACGTGCTTTCCTTGACAGCGGAGGTACGTACTTTACATGTCCGGGGTGGACAGGCTAACGGGGGGGAGTTAGGAGGTTTTTTACGTAGCCAATCGACAGATGCGCAAAAAAAAAAAAAAAAACAGTTACAGGAAGAAGATCGGTCGGTTCGGAATTGGGCAACCAAACCCGCCCTCTCTCCAATTGATCAGCGTGTGTTTATTTTGTTCTCGACAGTTGTCCAGATGCTGCTGTCTTCGAGGCTGGCTGGGCGGGCGGCGGTTGGTAGGTGCTCGCTTGTTGGGTTGAGGTTTGCGACGACGAGGAGGTTGTTCTTTACAAAGTCGCAAGCTTGGCTGGAGCAAAAGACCAAGGAGCGTGTTGAGTAAGTTTATGTCTATCAATGGAGATATGAAACTAACTTGTTGATAGACCAGCACCCCTTCAGAACAAGCCTCCTCCTAAACGCGCCGCTGTCCTCCACGAAGACATCTACACGATCCCCAACATCCTCACATTCACACGACTCATTGCCGCGCCCGCAATCGGATATCTCGTGCTACATGATCAACACGCCTGGGCCGTGGGACTGTTTGCCTACGCTGGAGTTACAGACCTGCTGGATGGATGGATCGCACGAAGGTGGAACAGCAAGACTGTCGTGGGGACTGTTATCGACCCCATGGCTGATAAGACGCTCATGACGATATTGACGGTTTGTCTCGCTATCAAGGGAGCCCTGCCGAGTACGCTATATCATATATCACATATCATTGAAACGAAACGAACTGACATTTCGTTTAGTTTGGGTTGCCACCGTCATCCTCGGTCGAGACGTAGGACTCGCAATCTCGGCCATCTACTACCGCTGGATTTCACTCCCTCCTCCAAAGACATTTGCCAGATACTGGGATTTTTCACTTCCCTCGGCTGAAGTACGTCCTACAACCATTAGCAAGTACAACACCTTTTTGCAACTCGCTCTCGTTGGAGCAACGACAGCCGCACCACTCGTGGGAACAGATTTAACACCCGCATTGACAATAATGCAGTAAGTTTTTAAACAATTTTTAACTCGAGTTGATGAAAAAACTGACAGTGATAGATATGTTGTTGCTGGTACAACCATTTGGAGCGGAGCGAGTTATATTTATACAAAGGATGCTGTCAAGATCCTCAACAAGCCCAAACCCTGAAAAGAGTCTTGGCCTTTCGGAAATTTAAAAAAAAAAAAAAAAAAAAAAAAAAAAAAAAAAAAAAAAGGCAAAATTAAAATGGTCCAAACTTGGTAATTCGAGTTCGCCACGAGACAAGGTAGAGAACGGCACACCGTTGATGAGACTAAAATCACTAGCCAAGAGCTGAAAAAGAGAGACGGGTTGAGTTAAACGGTGGTGGTGTGATATTACAACTCCCTCCCTAGTCAAAACAAACGAAAAGCATGTATAACAGATTTATGAATGATTTCTCCAACGTCCCGTCAAGTTAAGCTCAAGCATGGTTTCAAACTAAACTCATGCTTCGAGACTGTTTTGGTATGCTTTGAACTAGTGAAGTTATCCCAACTAGTCCCAACGTCAAAAAAAAAAAAAAAAAAAAAAAAAAAAAAAAACACATGCAGCCCTACGGGGAGGTAAACGACATGTCAAAATATAGTTCATGTCCGTTCTAGATAAGCTTATTCCACAAGACTCCCTAGATTGACTTTTGTGTGATCTCCCCCTGCAAGATATAAACGCCTGCCTTAGTCCAAACGCTTTCCCTTTCTATTTTAGATATTCGTACATCGTTCTTTCATACAAAAAACTCAAAGCTTGTTTTTATTTCCCTTTTATTTTCTCATGTTCAAGGGACCTCGCCTAAACTCTCTCGATATGGGTTTCGTCTGACATAGGCTAAGAGTCTAAGACTTCCTGATGGAGTCACACCCTCTACTCGTCTAGCTTGAGCAAGAGTCTCTGGTCTAGCGGCTTTGAGAGCTTCCTTTTCTGAAATGGCTAGACCGGGAATCTCGTCGTAGTCAAGACTCGTGGGAATGCGGACACGTTCGTCGTTGGTGAACTGACTGCGTTCTGTTTCTTGCATTTTGATATAAGGGGCGTAAAAGGCTTCAATGGCAACACGGGTTCGTACACGTGGTGAGTAGCTCATGATTTCGGGTACGACAGACACCAACTGCTCGAGTTCGATGCGTGTGTTTGAACTTGAGAGACGGAGCATGTCGAGGCCATCACGTCGGGCCGTGTTGCGTTTGAGATGGAAGCCTTTTTCGATCCACTGTGCAGGACTGAGAGATACAGACCGAAGAGCCTTTGTGAGATCGTCCATTTGCTGACGTTCGTCACTGTATACACTCCATCGCTTGTCCGAGATGACACCCCATTCATGTCCCTTGGATGTAAGTCGGAAGTCGGCGTTGTCAGCTCGGGCAGCCATTCGGAATTCGCTTCGTGAAGTGAACATGCGGTATGGTTCAGTGACGCCTTTTGTGATGAGGTCGTCAACCATGATGCCAATGTATCCATCACCTCGTGATAGGGAAACGCCTGGGAGCCCCTTGGCTGCACGACCTGCGTTGATGCCAGCGAGAACT
The DNA here is from genome assembly GCA_025433615.1 of Fusarium sp. LHS14.1. NCBI lineage: Eukaryota > Fungi > Ascomycota > Sordariomycetes > Hypocreales > Nectriaceae > Fusarium > Fusarium sp. LHS14.1. The sequence continues at coordinate 2,855,972 of CM046482.1, forward strand.
CCCTGACCTGCAGCCTCTTCATAGCCTGTAGTTCCGTTGATCTGTCCGGCCAGGTACAGACCACTAATGGCCTTTGTTTCCAATGTTGACCTTAGGCCGCGAGGGTCGATATAATCATACTCAACTCCATATCCCGGTTGAAGCATCTTGGAATCCTCCAAGCCTGGAATTGTCCGGAGTGCTTGTTCCTGAGCGTCTGCAGGAATCGTCATTGACAGCCCGTTCGGGTAGACGATGGGGCTATCAAAACCCTCAGGCTCCAGCCAGACAATATGTCGGTCCTTGTCTGCGAAACGAATAACCTTGGATTCCAGAGAAGGGCAGTACCGCGGCCCCTTGATAGTCTCCCGGATATGGATCGTCTTTTCGAGGTTATCCCGAACAATCTGGTGCGTCTTCTCATTCGTATAAGTAACACCACAAGTAAGCTGCTCCTCCACCGCCACCGTATCATTGAGATAACTGAACGGAGAAGGAGGATCATCTCCATACTGCTTCTCCAGAATGTCAAACTTGATGCTGTCTCTGGCGATTCTTGGAGGTGTACCCGTCTTGAGACGTCCCAGCTGAAAACCCGCATCCCGGAGTGACTTGCTCAGACCAAAGGTGGCAGCCTCTCCAATGCGACCAGCAGGATAGCACTCAAGACCAATATGTATCTCGCCACCGAGAAATGTTCCCGTTGTGATGATGACCTTGCTCGTGGGGAGGACCTGACCAGACTCGAGTCGCACACCAGCGATACGACTTGAAGCGCCATCTACGGGCTCTTGGTCTGAAAGGACGATATCGGAGACGCTGTCGAGGACGATGGATAGGTTCGGGTATGAAGAGAGTTCTTCCCTCATGTATTTCTTGTACAAGTCTCGATCGATCTGCGCACGAGGTCCCTGTAGAAATACCCATTAGCTTATCAATCTCGTAAAAGCCGACAGTGTGACAAACCCAAACCGCTGCTCCTTTCCGTCGGTTCAACACGTGAAACTGCACGCCCGCCTTGTCAATGATCCTCCCCGCCAGACCATCAAGCGCATCAATCTCCCGGATGATGGTTCCCTTGCCAATTCCTCCGAAACTCGGGTTGCACGAACATGTCCCCAGGTTATCAAGCTTCGGTGTGATCAAAGCCGTTCGGGCTCCGGCTCGTGCGGCTGCGGCGCATGCTTCGGCGCCAGCATGGCCACCTCCAATTACCACCACGTCAAAAGGCCTATGGCGGGCTGTTAGACAAGATTGCGATAAGCGACAGAGCAATATTCAAACTCACCTTGAGTCGCCAGAGACAGTCGCAAGATGCCTTCGTCTTCCGATCTGCCATTGACGTCGCCAGACGGTTGGCCTTGGTCTTAATAGGGAACGCATTGCATGTCGTCGCTTGGATGCAAAATTCGCCTTTCGCCATCCAATGTGAAATCGATAAGTTGCCATTAATGGAGTTGCGACTAGCCGGAATATGACGTTATCGAGTTCAATTACCACCCTGAGTAGGTACCTAAACACTAAAACCAGGCTCTCTCGTCTCTGTAGACACTCTGAGAGCTTTTCAGACCCGATTCTAGACTAAAAAAGAGACCTTGAAACTCATCGCTGTCATAAAAGAATACACATTCTAACTGTTTATCGCCTACCTCGAGCCTCTGGCCATGAGGTGACAGCATCATCGACCTCTTCCAAGAATGAGGCTGAGTTGTGAATTGTTGTACCGCCGAGCAAGATTCGCACGCCAGGGCTTGTTGCATTCAACCCTGCAACCATCTTTGCTTCCTCATACGTAGCACCACCGGCAATGAACACGATAATGTCCTGAGGCTTGTCCTTGGTCGTGCCTCCACCCTCCACGAACGGATACTGCTGTTCCTTTAACCTGCCCTTGATCATGTTCTGGAGGGTGCTCTCAAGAAGTGGGCTGTGCTGCGTGTAGACGTTCTCGACACCCTTAAGACCCTTGAAACGGCTCGACGCTCCAGAAAAGATGCCGGCTGACTCAAAGATTTCCGAGATTCCACTTTGGGACTGAGACGCGTGAAGTGATGAGTGGTATGCTGCCAATTTGTCTACAAGCTCTGCCTGTCTGGGGGCCACATTGCCAGCTGCAACGAGGAGATCTGTGAGCATGGCAAGGGAGTTTGAGGGATGCTTCCGATATCGAAGAGCGTATAGTGCCACTAGGCCAACCTTGCTTTCTGAGGTGACGTTGGGAGACTGGATGAGTCGTTGGATGTTCTGTTACTTGGTTAGCAACGTCGACCTCTCGCATCAGTGATATAATATTACCTTGACGTCAGTTCCATGGTTTTCGTTACAGGCCAGGCTCTGTTCCAGCTCGCTGACTTCGAGCAAGTTCTCTGCTGCTACCCTCCGACTGAGTTCTGAAACCAGCGTGACATGTTTGCTAACATTGCCAGAGAGCTTGCGGAACTCGGGATACTCCTCAATAAATCGTTTCATATCGGATATTGACTCGATGTTTTCGTTGTTCTTAGTCTTGGACTGGAACTGGCCAACGTACTCCTTGATGTTACCTCCCAGGTCGCCAAAGTTGAGAAACATGTTCTTCTTGAAGAAAGGATCCTGATCCTGAGATAGAACAATCTCCTTCAAGTCTTGACCAACATCGGGGACGTCACTCAAGTCGACACGGCCGTTCTGAATTCCGAGAAGATGATGCACCATGGCCTGGTATGTCCACTGTGTAAGTAGTGGTGTCACGGGATCCTCTCGGCGATCCAACACAAGAAGGATAGGGGGCGTGTCCACTGGACGGAACTCAAATAGTTGATCCTCCTGGGTCATTAAATACCGGACCTCGGATGCCAGTTTCTTGGCGATGGGGCTTGTCTTTTGGTATCGAATGAGAGGCTTCTTCTTAAGCGATAGTAGCACTCCTAGGAGACCCTCGGCGCAGCGCTGTAGAGAGTCGGGATTCCATGTATCAGGGCTGCCGGCCCAGATGCGGCGATGGGGAAGTGTGAGGCCGATGGAGAAAAGATCGGGGTTGATGACGGTGAAATCAAGATAATACTCCTGAACCAACTTGACCACCTCGTGATCATCCGACTCGGCCAAGCGTTCCAGTGCTGACTTTTTAATCACGTTTGTAAAAAATAGTTGGTACTCCCCATACTTGGGGTCTCGCAGCTCGTCTATGAGCAGCTGAATGGTTTCGGGTGATGGCCGCACAATACAGAGACAGCGTAGATGTCGCATCCTCTCACGGTTTGCAGCATCCAGACGGTCGATGAGGTAGACCTCGTGGCTGAGAAGGGAAGATTGAGTGATTGCGGTAGAGACGATGGAAACAGTTTCCCTATCAAGAAGGAGGATCTTCATCTTGGCAGACTGCGTATCGGTGGTCGCAATGATCTTTTGGATGTACCCAGAAACGGCCTGGGAGACGTCCATGATGGCTGTTGTTGCAGCACCCTAGGGCTGCGCAGAGAGAAATTCTTTGATTTTTCGATTCTCGTGTTCAATGAAACAGATATGCAGCAGTTTATGTTATTTGAACGTGTTGTGATTGTTTGCTGGGAAATCGATGATGGTTCTTGCTCGCAGGGAGGCTGGAGAGCAGTCGTCATGAAGTGAGCTCAGTAACAGCATGGCCACCCCGGTACCTACATAACTCCGATTTCCCCCGGCAAGCTGAGAAGGAGCTCCACATGCAGCCAACCTCTTCATCATGAGTGTTCGGTGACATCAAAAGCTGGAATGGGCAACACCGTCATCATGCTGGACGGTTTCTATTGACCACGTTGTAATTTCTTCGAGGCTATTAAGCAAGGGCCCTTGAACCTCTCAGAAGCCCATCGATCTTCCCCTCTATCCTCAATCATGGGCGATACCTGCCCCCAGTCACCCGAACGGACGTTAGTATCAACGTACCCTGCATCATGGCAATGCCCAATCTGACATTCTATGACCAGTCTATCCTTCACCCAAGGCTTTATAGTCGGACAAATATCGGTCGTCCTTGTGTTGGCTGCATTCATCAAGTTCTTCATCTTTGGTGACCCTCCTTCACCCGACGTCACCGCTTCCTTGAGGGCAACTGAACGACGGTCAAGGACGCTTGCTCATAAGCGCTCGTTGCTTAGTCTGCGCAGCTCTGGCAGTCGCCAAGAGAGAGAGTTGAGCCGCAAGAAGTCGAGTGTGCTCAGAAACCCTCCCGTGCTTACCATTGGGTCCATTCTCAGCAAGACGTACTACAATGTCGACAGCCATCAACCCGAGAGTCTCGACTGGTTCAATGTCCTCATTGCGCAGACTATTGCTCAGTTCCGCAGCGATGCACAACATGATGATGCCATTCTCAACTCACTAAGCAAGGCGCTGAATGGGACCTCGCGCCCGGACTTTGTTGATGAGATTAGGGTCACGGAGCTGAGCTTGGGTGAGGACTTTCCCATCTTCAGCAACTGTCGCATCATCCCCGTCGATGAAGACGGAATGAGTCTTGGTATCGGAAAGAGGTTTGACCCGGCTACGGCAGCAAGAGATGGCACGCGCCTTCAAGCACGGATGGATGTTGATCTGAGCGACATGCTCACCCTTGCTGTGGAAACGAAACTTCTACTTAATTATCCCAAGAAATTATCGGCGGTACTTCCTGTCGCACTGGCCGTCTCGGTGGTTAGATTCAGTGGCACGCTCTCAATATCCTTCATCCCCAGCAACCCCTCTCAGCCGACCAGGATGATCTTCAACTTCCTCGACGACTACCGGCTAGACTTTTCCATTCGGAGTCTCCTCGGCAGCCGCTCTCGACTTCAGGACGTCCCCAAGATCGCTCAGCTTGTCGAAGCCCGCCTCCACCGGTGGTTTGATGAGCGAGCCGTTGAGCCACGGTTTCAGGAGATTGCCCTTCCTAGTATGTGGCCGCGAAAGAAGAACACCCGAGGCCCGGATGACGGGCTGGCCGAGGGGAGTGCTTCCATGGGTCGGTCAAAGGGTAAAGATGTTGGTCGAGACTTGAGGGACGAGGTGTTTGGAAGTGATGCTGGTAGTAGGGACCGAGCATCACTTCGTCATCGCCGGGGAACAAGAAGTGACAACAGTGACGAGTTGTCGATGCCCGGATCGCTTCCTCGGTCTCAGAGAGGTACATAGCCATGTATTATTAGTATTAAGAAACACTCCAATTCAATTAATTACGAAACACTCGCACGGTTCTTGTCAACTTCTGGAATGTACACATGACCGGCAGATGTCAATGTTAGAGTTTCGTTGCTCATTACGCGCACAGACAAAAGCGAGCGTTGGACTAACGGTGCCATGAGCCTTGACTACATGTCTGGAACTCCGAGTCTGGGGGAGACGGCCATAGCGTAGTCTATGAAGGGAGATTCTTTATTAATTCTAGTCGTGTGGACGATCTAAGCGTGCGCCATAGCGGAAGCCATCTCAGAACTCGGCCAGAGCCATAGGAGTCTCGGTCAACGAGTACAAGTTCTGCAACCAGGCTACCAGACCAGCCACCAGGAGCACGTAATAGACGGCCATGTATCGTTTCCGAGCTGGGTCATCTTCTGCTAGCCAATATGGGTCAACCTGGCCCCAGAAACGAGGCAAGCCCATGCAGTTGCAGAAAGCATGGATAAGAACAACAGCCAGAAGGCTGCCGGTTCTCAGGAACAAGAAGGTGGCATAAGCACCAAACAACGTGGTGTAAGTCAGCTGGAAGAGGGATCGGAGAATGGCCACCGGAAGAGGAGTGTGAGGATGAGTGATTCGGAACTCATAAAAGTGGTGAAGATGAGCCAGTCCAAAGACGAGAGGCGACAGAAAGATGGTGCCGGTAAGGCTGGCTCCAGAACGTAGGAGTAGGGGTACTCCAGCCGAACGGAACAGACATTCTTCGGTGATTGGACCCTTTCGGTAAATCAGTATTGAGACGAAAAAACCAGGTTAGAACAAGGTACAAGAAGCGGTGTGAAGAAGAGGCTGAAGTTGAGACGACTGCGGGGGTTGTTTGAGGATTGACAGGGGCAGCATGGGGGATATCAAGGGACACAAAGTCAAGTTGACGTACCGCTACCATGTTCCTCCAGGTGGGCCAATCAGTCCAGAGGTCTCGGAGAGGCTGGAGATGAAGCCATTGCCTGGCGGCTCCGTCGACGAAGAGAGACTCATACAGGGGACCGGCGAAGAGCAAGGCTGTGAGCCAGAGGGCCCGGGCAGCGTCGACGAGGCCGACGGGCCAGTAACCCATGAAATGCAAGGGGTTGGGGATGGCGATGGCGGCGTGAGACGAGAGCAGGTACAGCGTCACGAGGGAGCAGATGGCCGTCGAAAGCGAGACGACAAAGATGCGGGCGCGGATCGCCTCGGGGGCATCCCTGGATCGGGTTGGCGAGGGCCTTGTGGCCGCCGAGAAGTAGAGTGGGATGACATAGACGAGACAGTAGACGACCTGTATTTTAATAGTTCAGATGATGCAAGTCAACATTACATGAGACGCAAGATGTGATCTCTTGATACTGGGGAAGGTAGAGAGTGATATGAACAAGGGGGTTATGAGAATCTGTGGAAGTGGATGGATTGTGGTTGGGACTAGGAACAGGTGAGGCTCACCAACAAGGCCACAGCGTGAGGCGGTGCGAACCCCGCCGAAATCGAGGTAGACATTGGATGCTCTTGCGAGGAGGTCCTGTTTTTCCTTTTCAAGTGGTTGTTGATGAAGGATGAAGAGGAACAGGTTCAATTTTGAGAGAAGAGAGAAGAAGAAGTAGCTGGCTAAAGAAGAACCGGTTGGTAGAATATCAATGGGGCAAACAAGAGAGAAAAACAGTCTGCATTACCGCACTCTTCTGTCAAAGAGAAGCCATTCAAAGAAACGAAACCGCCGGGCTAAGAAAAAAAAGAGGAACAGCATCCAAAAAGCACAGATTGTCCTCACCAGCCACAACTTGGTTGGATGCCATTGTCCTCAGAATTGGATCCATCCATTTTGCCTCAATGCTTGGGTAAGCAGACTAGCGTTCTTTCTCCCCCATGGGAATAATGACATCCCTTTCACCACGGGGAAAAAAAGACCATCCCACTGTGAAAAAAAAAAAAAAAAAATGTGCAGGGTATTTACGGGAGCTAGTGAGGGATAACCGGGCCCTTTTCCTCTTCTTTTCCCTCCCCCTGGCATTGTTCGTCCTTCATTTCAACGTGCATACGAGCTATGGGGAGCATGCGCGGCTTCCGCATGCGGTGAGCTACAAGGTACATAAAAGCCCTGGGAAGCGAAATGATGTGGAGATGTTAGTTATAACATGTTCTCATAAGGGACCTAATGAAAGCAGGACACGAATGTGTTGTAATATCCCGAGCCGGTCAGTTGGGAGATGAATTTGTGAACGGGACAAGATGTCCATCGACAGTCGTGCATGACTAGTGTAGCCGCACATTCATCCGTCTGTCTGCTCAGCCACCACAGACCTTGAAGAGATCCCCTTACCTCAGCTCAAGCAAGGGCATGAATCAAGGCGAGAGACGACGAGTGACGGTACCTGCATTAGGTTCAGCGGGCCCCAGCACCAAGGAGAGACTGTTCTGTGGTCACTGACCGATACATAAGAGAATGAGGAAAGGAATCGTCGAGAGGACTTGTTGCTTAGACCTTAGACCAGCTACACCGAGCATGCCGAGAAGCATGACGGCATGGAGATTATTGTATAAGAGAACAGATCCATCTCATCTGAGAAGTGACCTTCTGTTGGCTTTGCGGTCAAAGTCTTTATGCTCGAGACATTGAAAGACAAGACCGAGAGACAAAAGCTGCCGACACTAGCCAGCGATAGTCCGACAATCAACAGTCTCGCCCGTCTGGTCCTAGACCGAGGATTGGAGCGCCCCATGGGACACTAAAATAGAGGGAGAAGACGCGACTTTAATAAACACGGAGACGCGAGCCTGACACGTCTGACAAAGAACATGAGCGGAGCCCCGAAGATCTCGTCCACACGGCGCCAAGCTAGGCAGAGCTTAAAAAAGAACAGAGACGTCTTGAAAAGTTGTAAATCGTCAACGAGGAATGGCCATCGATGAACTGTACAACACAGAGGACACAGAATGCGACCTGGTGGAGAGAAAAAAAAAAAAAAAAAAAAAAAAAAAAAAAAAAAACCAGGTCACGTTTAGGTGTTTCTGCAGGTCTCGGTTTCGAGAGGCGCCCTCACTCAGCTTGTGGATTGGGAACAGACGCCGTGAGGACCATGTACATGCATCCGTACTGAATTTGTTAGGCGGAGTAGGTACCTGGTCGCTTTGACAAGTTTTGCGACATTGAGGTAAAACAAGCGCCAGAAGCAGAGACAGCAAAGGCGGCCAATTTCGACGGCCTTTTGACTTTCGAAACTGCTTCTTTTTCGTTCCAAGAAAAGAACAGATGCAAGAGTTTATCCCGGTTTTTGTGAGATTGACTGGCTGACGGTAGTTGATGCCCATGTTAGGAATCCTGTATTTCTGCCGGCACATCGTCATTCTGTGCTCCCCCGTGCACCCATTGAAGGCATGCCACCTGGCCGAGGTGGTCCCAGTTAATTTCTCTGCTATCAGAGCCTGGCCTTCACTGTTCCAGAAAGGCAGTCAGCGACATCTTACGAGCTGCCGGCTGGTGTTTGCAGGGAACCATGTGCTATTGGGCGTCGAGGCAGAGCATCCGTCCCCGCCAATAGTGTACCGATAACCCAATCAGTTCAGACAGATTTGCCCACAACCTTTAGAGGTGCAGTCTCTGAGGGGACAAATCAGAACTCGTCGTGTACACAACCATTTTCATTGCTCTCTTCCCCTGAGATTTGAAGCTTGACTGATTCGCTGCCCCCATTCTACAATGACCTTCCCTTTGAAAAAAAGGTAAAAATTTCTTCAGATCTCGCCCAGCCCCCCGTCCCAAGTTGCGGTGTCTTCAAGACACCTTAGACCGAGAGGTCAGAACCACCACCCCTATCTCAAGTACCCTAGCTCCCCGTCTTCCCCCTGGTCCAACGGTCCCCATCGCCCGCCGCCGCGCCTGCAGGAGGGAACCCTGTTGCAGCCAAGGTAATATCCCATCGCCGCTAGCTGCAGAATCGCCTCCATGGCGCTTCCAACAACTGGTTCACGTCGGTCGATTGCACTCCACGTCACCGGCTCCAGGGGGCGCTATCGCCTGCTGTAGACAGGCCCTGCCCGACGGGATCTCAGGTAGGTTTTGTTCCACACAGCCTGTAAGGGGAAGCTTTTCCAGCCATCGTCTGTGTGTGCCCCAGGGCTGCTTGTGCTTCGTGCTTGTCCTTGTGCGTCTCGGCCATCCAACCTAAGGGATCGCTTGACAGCCTCCTCTGTAGCTTGTTCAGGTCACTGCAACCTAAGCCAAGGAAAGGTACCTACTCTGGCCGCTGCTCCTGCCGCCCGTGGACCGTGGTCGCATGTGGAGGCGACCTGTCTTGCCCTTTTCTCTCTTGAAGCTACCTACCCGCCCGCTCCTTCCCCATGATCCCATCCATGGATCTCTCTCGTCTTTCTCCTTCCGTCAATCGTTTCCAGTCATCCTCTCCCCGTACATTCACTCGCTATAATCGGCCACTGGCCAGTCACTCATTCAATCTTTTGATCTTTCTCGCACTCCTTGCTTCTCCCTCTATTCGTTTGATGCTTCATTGATTCTTCTTTTCTCTTCTTGGTTATTTCCCTTTTTGGCCTCATATTTTACACATCACCAGTCAAGTCAGACAAGATTTCACGACCTCAAGATTCAACTTCACGATAGTTTGGATATCTGGTATTTGGTTGCTCCGACTATTGCTTGTTCAACAATCTTCCAAAATTTTGGTACTCCATTAATGCCATTTTCTCGCTGTGGCTCTTAATTCCTCCGTCGACCTCCCGTCCCGGCCGTGGCCCTTCTCACGACCTCCGAACCCCTGACCCACCCCGGCTCCGACAGAATCGACGTCTACGCCTCAACGATAATTCTTCTAGAGATCAATTGATCTTGCCCATTCTGGGGACAAGATTAGCAGCTTCTTCTTTGTCTCCTCATGTTGTGGATAGAACGGCCATTGCCGCCCTGTGCGTAGAGCATGTCGGTCTCCCCGTCTTGCTCTCCGCCGAGACGGGCCTTACACGAGCGCACCGACTCCGAAAACAACCGCCTCCAGATTCGAATCGTTCCCTACAGTCCGCCCCGAATCGCCTCCGATGGCACCGCGTCCCGGCCCGTCTCCTACGCTGATGCGAGTACCGAGACCGATCCGGAGCTTAGTCAAATCTGCTGCGACCCGATACATTCCTCAAGTCCACTCTTTGAAACGCCTTCGCCATCCCTGCAGCGGGGCAGGAGTCGAAAGGCACTGTCACCTTCACCATTGAGCCGTTACCCTCAGTATCCTTCCTCTGACATTGAGCTGAGCCCCTCTCCCTGGACGCCACACAACGATGCCGACGACGAGACTTCCGATGTTTCACATCCGCGCTCCCGCGAACCCTCGACTTCTCCTCGACCCCCATCTCGCCGGAAGGTGATCAATGTACACGCCGACAAGACTTTCTCTGTACATCCTCAAGAGGCCTCAACTTCATCGAGAGTCGACTCTTTCTGGTCTCGATCTTTCACAGCCGGCAGCAGTTCCTTTGGTCGGGCATCGTTTGGTCGAGGATCCTTGGGCCAATTCAGTGAAGACCGTGCCAGTCGCCCAAGCTCTCCCTTGACGCCTCTTACAGAGCGAAGTCTCAAGTCGCCAATTCCCTCTTCGCCGCCACAAGCTCTCGCTAGTTCTGACAATTCCTCGCCATGGAACTACCGCATGTTTGGGGGTTTGCGCAAGGTGCCAACCACACCTGATGTGAAACAGTCACAGTTGCAGATTCCGGGACCAGCTCCTGAACTGCCTCTCCCCCCTCTGCCTGAGATTGAGTTCTCAGACCCAGGAGTTGGCCCGTCTTCACAGTTGCTCAACCAAAAGACGTCGTTTCAGTCGACTCTTTCCGAGCAATCAAGATCAACCCTGTCTGACAGGACCAACTATAAAGTCTATGGCCAGAGCTCCCCAGTGGCTGTTGCCGATTTGACAAGCTTACCAGCATCGTCTATTCATTCCAACATTGAACTAATCGGCGATCCTTCATCAGTGGATCCCTCCTTGCATGACAATACTCGTCCTCAAACAGTGGACAGCGAAGCGAACTACGTAGTTCATGGTCACTCAGCCTCTTCATCCGTTGTTGCTGTCAGGACCCGCGTAAGGCCAGAGTACTCTCAAGAGAGTCTCGTAGTCCCTCCTCTGCGAACCAGGAAGAGACGGTCCTCAGACACTTTTGGTCTCGTCAAGACTCGGTCCCGTGAGACTCTTCGGTCGGCATCGCTGACCTCGCTGTCGACAATCTTCACTCAAGAAGCCACTCGTGGCCTCTTTGTTGGACCTGCCACCATTCTTCACCACACTGGTCCAAGCTGGTATGACCCTGCCACCGCCAAGAGCCCCAACATCAACACTCCTCGCTCCCACCAATGGAGTGGTCAGCTCTCAACTGTCATGTCAGAAAGCGAGGGAGGTAGTGAGCCGGCATCTCGAGCTCTATCACTCTCTTCCGTCCCCGGCAGACGCGGCAGTGGCCTGGGTAGCAGCCACAGCAAGTACGTCTTGAGCATGGCTTCTTCACTCGCTGGCCTCGAGGAGCACATCGAAGCATCCTCTCATCACTCAAGAAACAACTCACTGGAGCCCCCTGCAGCTGCACACGTTCGGAGATTGTCTCGCGACCCTATGACGGGAACCATTCGTCTTATTCGGGACCATGATGAGGATGGTGATGGTCTCGCGGATCTGGAAGTACTTCACCATCGCTCCTCACGAACACGGATGGGAAAGTTCTTGATGAGCTACGCCTCGGACCGCAGTCTCCGATCTACTGCCAGCTTCAATGCTGCCGTTCCAACCTGGGCGAGGTGAGTACAAATATAAGCAACTGATGAACTTGTAACTGACTCTTCCAGGGTTTACTATGGTAGTGGCGAACGAAAGTGGCTTGCTGCTCAGCCTTCCATGGAATCAATGTACTCTGAGTTCAGTGATAGCCAGCCTCCTGCCTCGTTCCTCAGCAGAACACCAAGCCAGGATGCCAATGTCACTAACATCCACAACCCTCGACGCCGACCTCGAGAGCCTGTTCCTCACCGGAGATCTGAGGCAGGCTCCATGGATATTACTCCTGCACCACCAACTCACCCAGTGATGACGGTTGTTCGTAACTTGAAGAAGCAAACCTCGAGCATCTGGTCACCTCATCTGGCCCGTGATCGACGACCCTTTCAACACAGCATCTGGCAGCCACCTACCTCCGACTGGGAAGCCCGGAGCGAGCTGACTGGACGACGAAATGCCCAAGTCACCATGTTTGTAGTGGGATTCATTTTCCCTTTGGGTGAGTTTATTGACCTCATCTCTTGAGCAATCACTGACTGTCACAGCGTGGATGTTTGCCGCATGCATGCCCCTTAAACCAGTTCAGTCGGAAGATACTGAACGCAACCACAGCACATCTAAACTGGAGGTGCGACGCAACCCATCTGGCCAGACGATTCCCGAAGAGGACCACGTCTTCAACAGCGCAATCTGGTGGAGAAAGGTCAACCGTGGCATGTCCATCATCGGCGTGCTCATGGTCGGCGCCATCATCGCCCTCATCGTGACGGGCGTCAGAGCTCACTGGGGCCAATAATATTCTACAACCAACAAGACATCACGTTCTGATGACCTGAAACTTCACGGCATCTCAACGATTGACGACACATCACGACGATACTTTTGTTTTTGCTTATCGATCAACTTTGATCTTTCAAGTCTCACGATCTTTTACGCACCTTGTCAAAAAGCTTCAACGACCCACGATTTTATTCTGAACAAACACCTTCGACGAGATACGATGTTTTTGATTTTGTTTTACTTTTCATGTCTCAACGTTTCAACGACATACGATTTTGCCATTTTTGAATTCCTTTGCCCAAGACTCCCTTACACGACACACCGTCCCCTTGGATCTCATTTACTCGAGACTTGCAACACTGCAACACTTTTCTCTTTTACACAAACAACTTACATGGGCTCTTGTACCAACAATCTACCAACCATATCATATATGGATCAATCCGTCCGTATACCTGTACTATAGTTGGATCTGGCAGCAATGCTGAGCGGGAGAAAAAAAAGGACTGACAGCATCAAGACGCTCATTCTTACGATACCATGTAATTACTACACCATACCAGGCCCTGAGCACTTGCATTCGGGCATCACAGGAGAGCCGTCATGGCTTATCCCAGAGATAGACTAATGAATATCATGTAAAATCTACAGTACTTACTTGAGACTAAAGATTGACTGATTCATTCCATCGTTGATGTCTTACATTCGCTTACAAGCTAACTTCCCAAGACCTGAAACAGACACACCATTATAACACCGGATTGATTGCTTCGTGGAGATGAGATGTGCGCCACACCGCACCTGGGATGATTACTCGGTATGAGCCTTGGTCCCGTTCCCATTGATACCGTTCCCGTTGATCCCGTTGACCTTGAGCTGATGGGCTTCAAAGTCAGCCCTGAGCTTCTTCTGCCTGGCCTCAACCTCGGCCCGAATCTCTTCGACAGCCTCATTGATGTCGCCCTCAGGATCCTTCGAGATGCCTAGGATGGGCTCCTTGCCCGTCAGGCTATCTGTGCTGAGAGAGCGAACCAACTTGGCGCTTGCCCTGCCCTGGCGCTTCTCGAGCTGCTTCTTGAGGGCGAGCTTGCCAGGGGAGTGGAAGAAGACGAGGGACAAAGCCGTCCAGATGATGGCGTAGAAGTAGACGCGGGACCAGGCTAGAAGAGAGCCCTGAAGGGAGAGGACCAGGAAGGGCGCCGTGACAAAGGTGAAGGTGAGCTGGGTAGCGAGATAGGATGCATAGTCGTAGTACTTCTTCTTGGGGGTGGGGTTTCCGGTCACGGGGTCGAGGAAGAAGGGGCGGACGTGACGACGGAAGTCTAGAGGATGTTAGCATGTCAATGTAATTGTAGATGTTGAGAGACTCACGCTTTGCGGCTGTCTGGATAAAGCTCGCGAGGACAAAGCTCAGATAGTAACCCGGGTAGAAGCCATGCCACAAGGCACTGGTTCCAAACGTCATGAGACTAGCGCGGAAGCCGGGCTTCTTACCACGGGGCGTAACGCGCAGATAGACGTAGTTCCTGAGCCAGTTGTTGGTGTTCATGTTCCACCCGCCGAGGTAGCCTCGCGGGTTCTGGGCCGTCTCGACAGCCCAAGGGTCAATGTTTTGCAGACGGTTCCATGAGATCTTGCCAGTAACAGGATCCACACCGTTGTAGCCCAGACCCGCGAGGATGCAGGAGCCTTCTGTGAGGTACCAGACACCGTAGTACTTGAGGCGGGCTGTGAAGCTGACCATGTACATGGACCAGACTCGACGGAGGAGGCCGTACTCGACGAATGAGTCGGCTGTTAGCATGCTTGGGTAGTAGGAACCGCTGAAGCCCATGAAGAGACCGATTAGGACGAGACCGCTCACGGCCTTCCAGGCTGCAGGACCACCACTTCGAGGGATCTTTCGCTTCTTCCTGACGGGAGGCTTCTTGGCTGGGTCGACGTTGGAGACGTCAAACATTGTTGTATCAAGCCATTGTCGGTAATCGGTATAGTCAAAAGACGGACCGGCGAAGAGGGCGGGGAAGAAGAGAACCCAACCAGCATAGTCCAACAGAGGAGGAAGCTCCTTAAGTCTATTCCTCTTCTGAGAATCGGACAGTTGATCATCAGGGAGCTGACCGTCTGCGACGTTCCAGCAAAAGGCGCTCAGCTTCATGAGGAGCACCATCTGGGCACCCGTGACGTCGACGCTCGAGGGGTCGTCGGCGATCTGGCGGTGGATGTGGTTGACCGACATGTGGCCCATGACAAAGGCGAAGCCGATCCATGGCATATAAGGACTCGTGCGGAGGAATTTGGCGATGCAGTAGGTGCCGCCGGCGCTGATGAGGAGGGTGCGGATGCCGTCCCAGAGATCGAAGAGGCCGACGAGGTAGAAGAGGGAGACGCTGGGTGTGTTAGCTCGACGAGTTGGTAGAGGTATTGATAGTTGTACCTGACAATAAAGATGTTCTTGGCATCTGGTCTCGAGTCGGGGATTCGCTTTAGAAGAGCTGCGAAGGGGTAGGATAGGAGAAAGGAGGAGACTAGCTTGACTGAGAGTGGAGGTATTAGCGACGACATTGTTGAAGAATCCTGTGTAAAGGATGAAGAAGAAGAGGATCAACTTACGCTCATCAGGAGATGCACCGAGGCTATTAGCCAAGGCCACGAAAGCTAAATGCGAGTTGAAAGTTAGAGATGAATAGCTTTGGAGGTTATCATGAAGCTTCCAAACTTACGCCTATGCAAGAAGAGGAGCATATTTGTCGCGGGGCACAAACGCTCAAGACAAGATGATGATGATAGAAAAAAAAAAGGAATTGAGAAAAAGGGATCGCGATGGTATATCCCTTATACCATGGCTTCAACAACTACCGAGACAGAACTCCTGAGGTGGGTTAAAGGGGAGGTTCAACGATAGATGCAAGGGACGAGAGGAAGGGAACTCTAGACGTCATAATCTTTTTATCCCCAACATTTCTGTTGGAGAATGCGAAAGCGAAAAAAAAAAAAAAGCTTGGATGGGGAACAACAAACTTGTGACGTCCTGAGCCCCACGTGGGGAGGCAATGCTTCATTCACGTGTGCAACATGGCGGGGTGATGCATTTAATGATCTTCCCTGCCTATTTTACGCGTGGTCTTACAGATAAAAGTGATCATGAGGTCGGTCTTATGGTATCCTCTCAAGGTCTGGAGTTTAAGCACATGTTTGTGATTTGAATTGATATTGATCGGTTTTACTTATCTATTGAAAAGACTCGTGGACGTGTACGTGATACAGAGACGTTTTTCACATGCAGACTGTTTGTTACACATAATCTGCAGCCGCCTCAACAGCTTCCTCAGCTCAATCTCCCATCCGTTCAGAGTTGGTATCTACGAGAATGTTTCTATTCTGCAGGGAGAAAAGGGGAGAGAGCAATGGAGAGTCGGGATTTTTTTTTTTTACTACGGGGTATAGGCATTTAGTGAAACTTGTCAGAGTTGAATATCTGGCCAACTACCGAGTTTGAAAGAAGAGCCGTGTGGGATATGAAACCATTTCTGCAATTAAGGCGGCAAAGACCACAAAAACCGTTGGGTGAGACAAAAGAAGAAACTGCACAATCCCGAAGGAGATCCACCTCCGTGCATCATGTCCGTCCATGTGAGGCTGGTTTTTCACTGCAATTTTAACCCAAGCCGGGCCCTTCTCAATCACCAGGACCTATACCGGATTTGCCAAGTCGATTCGGTGTGGTGCATGACTGTGAAGTCTTCACTGCAATTTTGGCACCAGCCGGACCCCTTCTTGTTCACCAGAACATCTCGAGCCCAGCCGCAACCATAGAGGAAGCCCCCTCTAGGCAAGTCATCGTGAGGAGATGAACAGGGGACCCAGGATACTCTGACCTCTCATCAACCTAGGGAGAAAACCAAGGGCTGCTGGCCGGCCTCAATCGGCTGAAGTATCCAATGAGGATGGATGCCCTCGCTCTTCACTGCAATTTTAACACCGGCTGGACTCTTCTCGTTCACATCAGGTCGTCTCGTATTGAGCTGCAATTATATCAGAACCTTCCTTTACAAGCCATCGCAATAAAACGAAAAAGAAAGAACCAAAGACAGCTTACATGCACGATGACGGATTGCTGTTGATGGGTCAAACTTGTTTTCCTTTCTATCAGTCAATATTTGTTTCCAACTTCTATCTTTAGCGTGAGCCTTCACTGCAACTTTAACCCAAACCGTGCCCTTCCCGTCCACCATGTCTCCAGCAGAGCCGCGACCATGGAGGACCCCACTTCTCCAGTTGGATTTTTTTTCACTGCGATTTTAACGCCAGCCGCGCCCCTTTCTCGTTCACATCAGGACGTGTCGTGTTGAGCTGCAATCATATAGAAGGATGTCCCTTAGAGGCTATGGCAACAAAACAAACAAGAAGGGAAAAATATAGTCTGCATGCCCGATGATGGCTTGCTGTTGATAGACTTAAACCTGATTCCCTTTTTTATCAGTATTAATGTCTGACGAGCCTTGATCGCAATTTTCAACAATAACCAGGCGTCTCTCGTTCACCAGGGCGTCTCGAGCCAAGTCGCCATAATGTAGGAGATCCCTCCAGGGAAGTCATCGTGATGCGATAAACAGGGGCATCTCTGGCCTTCTTTGAAGTTTGGGCTCTGGCCCCTCACCAGTCTACGGGGAAAGGCAAGGTGCGCCGCCCATTGGCTTCAATCAGCTAAAGTAAATATAGAGGTTTAACTTGAAATCTCACAAGATTGATAGACCCCTCAACAAGGCCCGGGTTCACGACAAGTTTGCACTCCCGTGATTGCTTTACAACAATGACTGCTTCATGTCGTATATTGAACCATCAACCAAACGACCTAGAGCAAAGTAAATATGAATCCCACTGGTCCTTGTACTCCAGCCACGCCATTGTCTAAGTCAGTACAAGAGAACCCCCTCTGTGCCTGTGCTCATTAAAATACTGTACACACACAGGAACCCATGTCTTTCAACCTCAAATTACATCTTTTATTCTATTTTCCCATCTCGTAAAAACTCCCGCCAGTCTCCCCAACAAACATCGATCGCCGACTGGTCAAAGCAAAACGTCTAAGAGTTGGCATCGCGGGCGCTCTTAGCACTGGCGCTCATGGTTGGTCGCACTGTTGGGAGTGTGCTCCGGGATGAGACCGACTGTCGCACACGAGCCCAGGCATACACAATACCACTGACGAAACCGATAAAGATAGCAGACACACTGCCCACTGTAACGGGGGCCGAGAAGAAAACGAGACCGCTGATGGCGATGGGTAGCTTGTTGAGAGCACCCACCATGGAGTAGGTAGTCGAAGACGTAACTCGAATGCACCAAGCTGAGCAGTAAGAGATAAAGATAGCAGCAAGACCGGAGTAAATCATGCCGATGATAATCTTGTTGCGAGTCTCCTCGGGAAAGTTGCGAGCAAAGTTAAACGCAGACCAATCCTCGCTGATCAACGAGCAAACCACAAGAACGGGAATCGTGAGAAGGTTGTTGTAGTACATGGCTAGAAAAGGTCAGCAAACGGAGAATCAAGGCTTCATGTGCAACATACTATCCCAATCCTTAAAGTTCATCTTCTTGATAACCTTGCGCATGCCGAGCACGTAAGCAGCACTGCAAAAGACGTTCATACCCATCCAGGCGTATCCGGCGTTGAGGGTGGACATGGCATCAGCCGAGTTGCTAGTGCCAAAGTCGCCGGCGATGGCGCTCTGGATATCAGCCCAAGCTGCCACGACGGAGCTCAGAACCATGAGACCAAAAGAGAGGAGGGCCATTGGGGTAACGCTGCCGCCAAACCAAAGCACCTCGCCGTAGGCAATAACGATAATGGTCAAGTTCTTGAAGATTGTATAAACGGGAACCGAGAGGAATTGAAGCGACTTGGTGCTGGTGTAAATCATTCCAACTAAAAGGAGCGAGATAGGAAACCCTTGATTTTGTTAGCAATGGTAGCAACGGGCTGAAGCTGGGAACATACACTTCTTTGCCCTGTCGGGATCAAAAGGAGCCAGGACCTTGATCAGACCCAGCTGCTTGCACAGAGTAATGGTAGCAATGCACACAATGGCCTATACGTAACCCAGTCAGAACAATACTTCAACCCCCAATGTATAGCAAGCATACCTGAACGGTCAAGTAGAAAAAGTTGAGGTTCCAGAAGCTACCCGAAACGACATACTTGTTCACCACAGTCATACTGATCGAAGAGAAGCAGTACGCCACGATGGACAAGGGCGGGCTCTTCTCAAGCTGCTCCAGACTGCTCCCATGCATATTCGAGCCGTAGGCGGAACGGGTCGGGGACCTCGCCAGGAAGGCATCCTTCTCCTTCTTTCCATAGTCGTCGCCCATGCGCACGACATAGTCCTCATTCTTCTTATCCGTCATCGTGAACTAGTGTGTGGGGAGGAAAACGAATTCGTGATCAGCGCTGGGATGCAACGGGAAGCGTCGGGTTCAGCCGTGAGATGGATCGTGGACGAAGGATGGGAATCGTGATCGAGTTTCGGCTTGAGGATCGAGTCGCGTTCAAAGAAGGAACAAAGTAAAAAACACGATGAGGGCTCCTCGTCCTTGTCCCTTGCTGTAGATCGGTTTTCTTCTCCCTTCGCCTGGCCAGAGCAAGATGCCACAGGGTCGAGGGGTTCAAAGAAAGATAGGGAGACGTGGAGCAACGGGGGCGCGTTGCGCTTAGTCATGCAGCCAGGGGTTTGAACCTTGTCAGTGGGTAGGATCTCACCTCGGTGCGCCCCCCCCAGATGCGCATCTGACAGGTTGACCCAAAATTAGCCCTGGAAGCTCGTAAAGAATTCGTGTAGAAAATCAAACCAAGTCAAGGGCGCCCACTTGGTATGAAAGACTCTGGTGAGCATACCGCATATGTGTCCTGCCGTGGCTTCCGGGCAATTTCAAGTAGCGGCAGACGCAGCAGCCTCAACTTCAGGCTGTGTAGACTCTTCACCGGCTTCCTTGTCGTCATCTGGAACTGGAAAGTTGAGATGCTTCCAATCCTCCAGCTCTTCTGTAACTGAGCGCATGCGATCCCGGATGCTTTCGATAGCGTAGCTACCCAGCAGCAGCCGCAGCGGTGGATACGAGCAATGTCCGAGCTGCCACACGAGCTCGGCGCACTTGACTGCGCTCGTGGGCCGATGCTTGTCACCGAGCCACTGCACGATGCGCCGTGCGTGGAGGGCCGGCGATGTCGGGTGTCCGTATGTTTCGCTCGGCGGCTTGACGAGGAAGTGGCCCCACGACGTCGGAAGCGCCGTGTCCTGCATCTCCGGCTCTTCAGGTCTCACGTGGCCCGGCTCGATGAGAGTCGCCTTGATATTGAAGGCATCCGTTTCGTAGAGCATCGCTTCGATGAGTCCCTCAACTGCGTATTTTGTAGCGCAGTAAGGACCCAGACCTGGAACACCCAGCGCACCTGAGGTTGAGCTGAAGATGAGGTATCGCCCTGCACCCTGCCTTCGGAAGTAAGGCAGCGTAGCATGAATGATGTGAAGCGTTCCCATAAAGTTGGTCTCAAACTGGTTCCGGATGTCGTGCTCATCCTGATCTTCACACGCGCCGATGACGCCGTAACCAGAGCAGTTGACGACGACGTCGATGCGCCCAAAGTGTTGAAGCGTGCGCTCGACGACACGGTTCACGGACTCACGGGCGCGAACGTCACACAGCGCGCCGAGACAGTTCTCGTGGATGTTTTCCATGTCGCGGGGGCTTGTCTCAAAGACGCGCCCGACAGAGGTGACCAGGTCTCCATGGGATAGAGCACACTTGACGAGTGAGCGGCCCATCTGGCCAGTGCCCCCAAATATCTATCAACTGTAAGTATATGGTTTTAATCGAGGGACCGTCTCAATGGCAACATACAACCCAGACCAGCTGTCTCGGGGGAGCGCTGCCCTGGGGAGGATCGCAACTCGCCGGGAGCTGTGGCACCCGCGATCTTGCTGATGCCTCGGTAACATCAGACGCTTCTGTTCTCGTATCCATGGTCGATTTTCTTTGCGTTTATACAGGTCGAATTCTTAATATTTGAAAGTATGGCTGGTGTTGAAGAAGGAGGATTGAGTTGATGACACCGCCCGTTCAATGCCTAAACCCCAGGTTTTGGTTTGGCGATGACTTGTAGCGGTAGCGGGGTTGAAGGTCCAAGTGTCTGTACGTATCGGTTCTCAAGCCCCACACAAAATGAAGGTTCCTGGAGAAGAGACTGCAATTGCGGCCGTAATATCACGTTTGACGGTATGATTGGTACGTCATATGAATAGGAACATTAATTGAGTTCATTATCTTTCAAAAGCTATAAACAATTGCTGTTGATTCGTTCCTGCAGCAGTTGATCGGCGGTCCACGTCTCTCCGGCATCCCGGTCCTTGGAATCAAGACCCGAAACCGGGCGGACCGGGACCACCTCCGAAAGACTCCGGCATGAAGAGTAGAATGATGGCAACAAAGTCTGGGTTCATCAGAATCCCAAATCTGCTTATGGCCTAAAATGATAAGCACCAGTCTCACCTGTGGCGGCTTCACTTAGACCGTCCCCCGCAACTCCGCATTGCAGGGCCAATACCGTGAGCCCGATTACTTGCTGACCATGATGAGATCACTGACGCCCGCTACTCAAGTCCAATTCACACACGATAATCGAAAGACCAAGAATCAAAACCTCGAGAATGGTAGAGACAGGATGTAGTTGGCTACCTAAGACTGGATATCTTCAAAAACTCCCGCTAAGTCTCGACTCCAACAGAATCCAAAAACGGCGCGGCAAGAAACCTGAGGAATCTTTATCCAAAATTGGATAGAACTGTCTTCCTCAAAGGTGGTTCCATGTTGCTTGGCTGCAAAACCATGTACTTTTTTCTCTGCAAGTTGGCTTGGCCTGCGCTTCTGACACCACTTGTAAATGACGTAAAACACCCTTCAAATCACGCCAACCGTGCGCTCTCCATCATGGCGCAAAGTCCCCTCAGCGATTGAGGGCTTCGTAATCGTATAGACATGACGATGTTGAAGTAGTCAAAAAATGTCTCTTTTGTTTTTTCATAATCTCGACGGGGTTCTGCCAAAAACTGGCTCGGGATTGGTCTCCTCGTAAACAATGAAAGGCTGGCTGGCTCGGTTCCCACGTGGGGCCTCTCACTGGGCAGGCTCAGCCAGGAACGTCTTGACGTATTCCTGTCGGTGGCCGTTCTGGTCCACGTCGGGGCCGCGGTTCAGGGCTGTCCACTTGGGGTCCTCCTTGAACAGGCGCATCGCGTGGACGTACTGCCAGAGTTAGTACCTGAAGCTACTTCACAGTGTCTGTAGAACGTACGTTGGTCTCGTCGGTGGTGAAGCGGTGGTAGATGCCAGCAGGAAGAATGAGCAAGTCATCCTTCTCAAGCAGGACACGCACCCAATCGTCGTCCTTGCTGCGAACATCAAAGTATCCGCGTCCACCACGGATGTAGCGGATCTCCTCATCCTCGTGCAGGTGCTCAGCAAAGAACATCTTAACCTTTGACTCGTAGACATCACCCATGGTCTGAGGGGAGACGGTGATCTCGTCGCGGTTCTTGTAGCCTCGGTCGCGGGCCAGGTTGTCGACCGACTCGAGCTCAGGGAGGTGGTAGTAGTAGACACCGATGGCGAGGAGGTCGTCGACGTTGACGGGCTTGCCCGAGTCGTGGGGGAGGCGCTGGTCGCCCTGCAATGATTGTTAGCTTTGTTCGTTTTGGTAGAAGGGATCGCGTACAGGAAGGCCGTCGTAAAAGTAGGCTCGCATGATGACTGTAGATGGATTGTCTGAAGAGGGGATGTTGTACAGAAAAGAGTTCTGTTCCGGGAGCAAATGCTGTGATATGTATAAGCCAAGTGGCTCGCGTCAGCAGGTCAAGTCTTTTTTCGCTACAAGCTTCCGACTGGGGTCAGCCAGACCAGGCCAGGCCTTTTTACTTGGGTACCATTCGCAAAGACCCAGTTCGGGCAGGTAGCGAAGGTTCCATGGTGGCGGGGTTAACCTGGAATGTCGGCAAAGCTAGCGACGTCAGCGCTTTTGCAAGGGTCTCTTTGCTGCGCTGACATCACAGCCACAGGCCGCATACAGACAGGAGTGCAGTTCTAGACTCTGCTACAAATTAGTGATAAAAAGCCAGCAATTATGAGGCTCTATAGCTCATAGCTGGGGAAGAGCCTGCATTCTTTTTGGGCAAACTATAACCGGTGTTGTGCCCCGCCCGTTCACATCGTCGCTGCAGGACTACGATAACAGATAGACATTGAATAATCAGAGTATCAGCGCTAAACGGCGAATGCAGCCGTGTCATTTCAATTCACCAACGCCATGAACCAATCCCCCTACCATGAAAAGAGTTTCCTGTCCTGGTCTCTCTATCATAACGCCGATCGTCAATGCCAAACCAAATAGAAATAATGTGAGCATGTACGCTAATGTGGCCCATTGAGCCACCGTGAATGTGTTTGCATATGCCACCTTTGTCAACCTTGTCGCCTCTGGCTCACAAGTCACGGGGCGCCACATCCCTTGCTCCAGCGACCAAGATGTCGTTGTCAGTACCCTCATCAACGTCGTTGCGAACACGCGGCTCAAATAGACGCCTCCACCAGCCTGGGGGATCGAGAGGGCGGGAGCCGTTGTGCAGTGGGGGGTAAACGTCGCTGAAAAAGTACCAGACGTGTCCAATCACAACACCCATGATCTCATCCTTGGGAACCGTGCCATGAAGGACAAGGCTGAAGCCCATCAACACCCAGGGGAGGTACGGGGCGGTAAAGACGAGCAGACCCAGAAAGCTGAGTCTGGTATCGGGATTTCGCCGGGACCAGATATATACGAGCGTAGATGAGAGCGGGTGGCCGAGGAAGGGCATCGAGACGAGTGGCGACAAGGCGATTAGACTGGCCATCGCATAGAGGAGCAGCCATGAAAAGTGTGCGGGCGAACGCCCGGATGACTCTTCAAGAAGTCGTGCATAGCGTTGGAGGAAGTAGACGTGGAAGAGGAGATCGAGCGAAAAGGGGCCGAAGTATAGGAATGTTGTCAAGAGCCGCCAATACTACAAAAGAGGATATGTCAGCAAGAGTATAGGAAGACCCAACTCCCGGAGAGGCAAAGGATACAGAAGGAAATGGTATAGAGAGGGAGCTACTGCATCAAGAAGACTGGAACTAACCTGTGATTTCACAAATACAGCGCGGAAGCTGTAGAAGAGTTGGAAAGGCGTCACCATCTGGCACTGAACCAAGGCGCTCGTCAGAACAGTCGCAGTGGTCCACCACCGAGTACACGTCGGCATTTCCCAAAACCATGCCTCAAGAGGCAGACGACCTCCATCCATGACCTGATCCATTGGGGGCGAACGTTTGAAAAGAAGTTGTTGAGAAGAGGGGAGAGGTTTCGTATCAAGGGTGTTGCTGCTGTTGCGCGGGCAAGTGGGACAGCGAAAGGCGATGATCGGAGCTGAAGGACAACGTCCGTGGATGCTAACGCAAGGAAGAGACAGGAACCATGAATTTCAGGTGTAGAGGGAAAACATTAGGCGTTCATGAAATTCTCCGTGTAAGAATGATGCAAAGCTGGAGAGAGAGAGAGAGAATGCGATATGCGGAAGATGACAGAATAGAGGATGAGACACGTAAGGCGGGATATCCAGGCGCCGGCAACCGATGGATGGATGGATCCAGGGACATTCGGCGGGCGAGAAGCAATCCCGTCTTAGCGTGGGGTCGCCTCAACTCCACCTCCGGAATGACAAACACAGTAGGTACGGAGTACTTTGGCCGATGTACCTTTTTTGCTCTCTGTAAAAAAAGGTGGCTGGGGAGTTGTGTGGCTAGTGCGTTGTGAGTGGCTGAAAGGGAATCAATTAAACTGGAAAATCGCGGGGCTGGGGAAGAAGCACGCGCTCTCGCGCGCCCCTTCCTACATAGTTTACGCGGTTGGTCCTTTCCACCTTTGCGAATCGCACACACTCGTTTCCACTCCTTTCAACTCCCTCTTTGTCCCAATAAAAACTCCAAAATAATTATTGTTTCGAGCGATCGAATTTCAGAAACTCGCCTTATTTTGCTCGAGAGTTTACCACTCGCTTCCGGTCCTTTACGGTGTTCGATCAACAGGCTGTTGGAGCTTCAAACCAAGACCGACCTTCTTCTACACGCTCCTCACAATGCCTCCGAAGAAGGCTTCGAGACCTTCTGGTGCGGGCCGAGGCCGTCCGTCACGGACAAGCGATGTTCAAGGTATGAAAGGTTATAGTCGTTGTCAAGACACTTGCTGACAGAGATTCAAGCTGGCGATCCCGTTCCTGTTCGCGCAAAGCGTCGCTACCGTCCTGGCACCGTCGCCCTTCGCGAAATTCGACATTACCAGAGCAATGCAAAGCTCCTCCTCCGAAAACTACCTTTTGCGCGCCTAGTGAGTGGTATTCGTGTCTGGAACTGCACCCCTGAAACTAACCCTTCGCCCCTAGGTTCGAGAAATCGCTTTGACAGTACGACCACGAGGCGAGGGCATGCGCTGGCAAAGCCAAGCCATCATGGCCCTTCAAGAAGCTGCCGAGGCCTACATGGTGCACCTGTTCGAGGATACCAACCTATGCGCCATCCACGCCAAGCGCGTGACCATTATGCAGAAGGACATCCAGTTGGCGAGACGGATACGCGGTATCTGGGGCGGTCTGGGTTAAGAAGGGACGAAAAATGATACGGCGTAATGCGACAATGGAGAGGGGATAGGATGGGACATGGACGGCGTTGGGCGCTCTCGAGGACAAATACCTACGGGCTTGTGGTTTCCTGTTGATTTGCTTGGTATGTTGAGAGTGC
Organism: Fusarium sp. LHS14.1; assembly: GCA_025433615.1. Classification (NCBI taxonomy): domain Eukaryota; kingdom Fungi; phylum Ascomycota; class Sordariomycetes; order Hypocreales; family Nectriaceae; genus Fusarium; species Fusarium sp. LHS14.1. Next base: position 2,881,510 of record CM046482.1, read on the forward strand.
ATTGGTTGTAGCACTTGAAGCGGACGAGTGCTTTTTATCTTGATCTGTAATATCTGCAATAAAGCATTGCCAGTCAATTCGGTTGCCGAGGCATCTGTGGTGCATCAGGAGGAGGAGCTCACATTCCTTTGTTCTGCCCACGCTGATCATCCATTGGCTGGGAGCTTGTGCGGCTAGCTCAATGTCACTGACGTAATGAAGCCGACCGCCGGCCGGACTACAGCTCCAGCTCCGACTTCCAGGTTGTCATAGCTCACTTTCACGCTTCCTATAAACTCAATTCCTTTCAAACCAGGGACAAAACTCACCAGGACGACAATGTATCGAACATTCAGCTCTCGAGTTGCCCTTCGGGCCATGAGGGTTGGCGTTGGCCCAGCTGCTTGTGTTGGAGCTTTCGTTGCAACTCGTCCTGTCATCCGCTGCGATGCTCCGACGTTGGCTACTGGCCCACCTCGACGCCGAAAGCCTTCTCTGGATATCTCACCAGATACCGTTCGCCAGCTCTCCAGCGGAAGTGTCGCAGGTTGGTTGTTTTGGAACTTGTCCCCCAACGGGCCGTAAGCTCACATATACTGTAGGATTCGGAATTGGTGTCCTGGTTGGCCTCTTCTCTAAAACCCTCGCCCTCCTCACAGGCTTGGTCGCCTTGTCTATCCATGTAAGCTTAGAAACCGCCACCTGTTCTCTCCTCACAATCCCTGACACCGCTAGATCGCTTCCCGCTACGGACTGGACATTACCCGCACTCTCGGCATCGATAAGTACTTGAACCGAAGTGCCCTGTGGGCCAGGAGCAAGAAGGACCCATTATGGACGTCGTCATTCCTTGTAACATTCATCTTGGCTGCGTTTGTACGTCTATAGTGTCGCTCGGATCGACTCCTCAACATCACTCAACTTGCGCCGTCTCCCGCTTCAGCCAAGCAAGAGTAACGTCGTCGCCCTCAAAGTAACCCTGCGTCTTGTCCACAACCTTGGCATTGTAAGCGTTGAGCCACTCCTTCTCTTCGCTCGTGAGCAGCTTCGTGTCGATGAGGTTCCGGCAGTACGGCACCATGGTTACGTGCTCAAAACCCAGGAAGGGCTTGTCCCCGAACTTATGCTTGGTCTTGATCTCCTTGACGACAACGATATTCTCGATTCGAATACCGTACTTTCCGTCTTCGTAGTATCCGGGCTCGTTGGACAACACGTTGCCTGGAGCGAGGGCTACTTCAGCAAACTGGACTCTAGTGCCGATGCCAATGGGACCCTCGTGGACATTCAAGAAAGATCCAACTCCGTGGCCGGTGCCATGTCTGTAGTCCAAGCCATTCTTCTGTTCTGGGTATCAGCGCCGTCACTCATATCAACCATCTTGCTGTGCTTACCCAGAGGTGCTGACGAGCCAATCCATCGAGGGCAAAGCCGGTAGTCCCCTTAGGGAAAACTGCTTGGTCCAGAGCAATGTGGCCCTTTAGAACCAGAGTGTATGCCTCTCTCTCAGCCTCAGTAGGTGATCCAAAATGGAGCGTTCGAGTCGTGTCGGTAGTGCCGTCGTGATATTGGGCTCCCGAGTCACAGAGGTAGATGGCCTCAGGGTCGATGGTGGCACAGCTCCCACGCTCAGGGCCGTAGTGAATAATTGCAGCACTGCAGATGCAAAGTGTTAGTATAATACCTCCCAAGCAATGGCAGAGCCAATTCATGTAAGACTACAGTCATCGGCCCATCGGCAACTTGTTGCTTGGCATGAACTCACTTGGCACCAGTGGAGGAAATGGTTGGGAACGAAAGACCGACAAAGTCGCTCTTCTGGGAGCGAAGCTCCTCGAGCTTGTCAGCGGCTTCTACTTCATCAAGTGTGGCCTTCTGGTTCACGAGTTGATCTTCAAGCCAGGCAAAGTACTGAATCAGCGCAGCGCCGTCCCTTACATGGCAGGCCCTCATGCCCACAAGCTCAGCTTCGCTCTTGGTAGCCTTGGCATCACCGACAGGGCTTCTAATCTCATCAACCGACGAGTCACCGCCAAGAGCCCGCTTCAAAGCCCATGAACCCTTGTTAGAGATGAGGAAATTTCCAGTAGGGGCAGCGTTCCCGGACTTCCCCTTTTCACTAACAGAGGCGTGAAGCTTGCGAGCATCATCCAGGATGGAATCGTAGGGCTTGATCTCAACCTTGTTAGCAGAGAGATGAGAGCGACACTTGTCATCCAGCTTCGAGTCGTCAATGTAAAGGGTGGCAACATCAGGAGTGACGATGGCGTAGGAAAAGAAGACGGGGTTGAAGGGGATATCGTTTCCACGCAGGTTGAACAACCAGGCAATTTCATCCAGCATGGAAACAAGGAAACCGGGTGAACGCTTCTTCTCCAGCTCTTGACGGAGTTTTGTAAGCTTGTTGGTGACAGACTCTCCAGCCAGCTCATCGGGTTGAACAATAACCTTCTCAGAAGGCCGGGCTGGTCGTCCCTTACCCCAGACAAGATCGACGAGGTTTTCTTCAATGGGGACCAGCTCAGCACCGCCGCTCTTGCGGATCTTTTCGGCGAGGTTCTTGGCGGTGGCTCCAGAGATGAGGGATGGATCGACTCCTACATTCTTACCCCCTGAGGACTGCTCGGCGGACCATTCTTGCCAGGTGGGGACGTCTTGAAGACCCTGCTTGAGAAGGGTCCAGTTGCTGTCAAGCTGTGCCGCAGCCTGGTTAAAGTAACGTCCATCAGTGGCGAGTGCGGCGGTCTCGAGTGTGACAACGGCACAACCAGCCGAGCCTGTGAAGCCTGAGATGTGCTCGCGCCGGGCATCGCAGTCTGCAATGTATTCAGAAGAGTGACTGTCTTCGGAGGGGATAACTGGGGAGTGTCAGTCATGCCGTCTTGCCAATGAATAAAACCATATTTTGATAGGGCAAACTCACTATAAACTTGAACATTGCGCTCCTTCATGAAACCCCGCAGGCTGGTGAGCCTGGAGGTAGTGTCGATCTTTGCCATTGCTTTGGAGGAAATAAAGCGGCGGTTAGAGAGAAGTGATAATGAGACCAATCGCCGTGGTGCTGCTGAACGGAGGAGCGAGGTCGTGGACTGGAGTAGCATTGACTATCAGACGCACGCAACGCAAACGCCAGGGAAGAGAATCACTCGAACCGGAACGATTACGGGTTGAGGAACGATGTTCTCGAAATATGAAGAAAACTGGGCGAGTTTTAGAAGTTGCTCTCAAACTGGAAACGAGTTGAAAGACGGTAATCGGTATGAGGTTGAAAGTGAGGCAAGGTCAAGTGAAGGTGAAGCAAGTGGCAAGTCACCATCAACTGATGCGGAATGTGGGCGGGAAGGAAGACAGGGCGAATGTGTTGAGGTCGAAAGAAAAAGGCAGGAAGCAATAGGCAAAAACGCAGATTGGTGAGGGAGAAGCAAGAGTCAGGTCACACAAATGCGCTGTGTTGCGTGGCACAAGATGGTGAGGGAGGTCCAGGGATGAGGGGCAGGGCAGGGCAGATGGGAATGGAGTCATTGCTTGGGGAAGTTGCATGCTTCAACATTGAATGCAGACAGGGTCATACCTTGATGAGCAAATGGGGTTTAGATGCAAAATTCGAGTAGATTTCAATATGATTAACAATAAAGATGCGAGATGTGAGGTGAGCAGGTAGTCGTCAAGGCCAGTCAAGCATTAGATTTCCATCCACGAAATGATGAAAGAAGCAGGGTCGTCAAGCCTCACGAGACACACTTGACGATGATGCACGGGCGGGCAACAACTGGCGTGGGCGTCAAGATGTGGGATGGATGTGGAGGGGTTGAGGGGCAAGAGCGGATCTTTGGAATGGCCGCAACCCGAGGGAAGCCGCGGGAGGGACCCCCATATCTACAAACTCAACTGGAACGAGATGCCCCAGCATTGAGGCCATCAACCACTGGAAGAACAGCTCCATTGCAGCTCTCGAGTGGAGTGCTTCTGGCGACATTGAATCTCCAACGTCGGTACAGTGACCTCGACGCCGGGTACTTTGTCGGATCCGCATAATTCACCAATACTTTTTCGTACCGTGACGGGGCCGATAGGTACCCACATTTGGGAGCCAGGTACCCGTGTCTTTCAACACCTTGGGTTCCATTCTGAATATCTCACCACTGCTTGAGATTCGCCGGCTTCGCCAACTGCCACTCTCTGCCTTTCTTCCGGAATTACTGGTCTTTAGACATTTCGAGTTCAACTCTCTAGGACGTCTTAGGATACCCGTCTGGACCACACTAGCTTCCTATTTGCGTCAGATTTTCCTCAGAGGACCTGTGCAGCCACCCCAACAACAACCTCCATTCTCTACCCCCAAATAGAGACAGCGGATCTTATCCTCAACTATACGCGCTTTACACGAGTTTTCTGTGCAAGCAAATATAGAGTTGACGGCAATTGGTAAGCATTACTCGTTTCCGTGGTCTCCTTTGTTCACCCGCGTTAACGTGCATGGAGAAAAAAGTCGGGACGAAGAGGTTTTGCTTGGTGTTACAAAGCGCTCACCGGCGAGGTGATTCACACTCTCGCATCATGCAATACCTCTAGAAATCAGCTGACATGAACTGCTAGGCATGAATAGGAGCACAAAAGCCAAAGCTTTGGGACACCACATTGAGTCCTCGTAAACTGCCATTAGGTAGGATGAGCCCGAGTGTTCTCACAGAAAGCGTATGCAGCAAAAGAGTTTTCTAACTAAATATATTTATTAGGCACTTTTAATCCCGAGCTACTATCCTTGCCAACTTGCCGGCAAGGCCTTTCTTAGAAGAACTTCTCTTCAAAGAGCCTCCTCAGTCCACTGTGTCTCCAGATCATGGAGGAGCAACCACTCCCCACCTCCATACCGGAGGTGGAAGCCGTAAGCCTCGATTTCAATGGGATGAAAAAATTCCCAGTCCTCAAGAACTGAGTGTAGGGCATAATACTGACATACTTGTAGCTCATTCTCTCCCTCTACCAGCCAAACTCTCCAGAGACCATTGCACGAACGCAGGCAACCTTGTCCCGGTTACAAGGGTCACCTCAAGCTTGGGGAATAGCCCGAGACTTGTTAGGGAGGTCTGACGAGAAGGTCAAGTTCTTTGGCGCTCTCACCATCATCATCAAGCTCAACAATGAGAGGTATGGGCAAGACACTTCACAGAACCATTTCTGATCCACTGACTTTCTTCTAGCTCCTCACTCACATCTGACGACGCAGTTGAACTCCTACTAGTTCTAATAGGCTGGTATTTGGACTCACTACGGAATGGAACAGGGCCCCTGGTTATAAGAAAACTCGCTTCGGCTCTTGCAACCTTCTTCCTTCATTTCCACCGAGTCTGGCGTCGCTTCACCCACCATCTCTGCCTCTGCCTCGCATCCAGTCAGCCCTTACGGCCTGATGCTCTTGATGATGCTCCAGAATCATCAGCCCTTATTGAGAGCCTTGACTCTACCCAGACACAAGCCGCACTATGGGCCCTGAGCAACGTACTGGAGGATATTGCAAAGTTCGACTTGAACTCTGCCAACAAGTTTGTGCCCTAGTACCTTGCGTGTCTTTGTTTCTGACATTTACTAGCATGGGCCTATACGATGCCATCCTGGAGAATATACCGGCTGCTGTGGCCTTGATGAGTCGTGGAATGTCACCCCAGTCCACTCAAGCTGCCCACCAAGACTCAATCAAGTGCCTTCAGGTAAGCCACTGGTGTTTCTTTCCCCGTCGCTTGCTAACACATCTAGTCCTGGGTCTGGTTCGCACAAAGGGCTTCCTCTTGGGACACGAGACTCTCAGAGCCCATCGGACCACTCGTCACAGCTGTCATTAGCTCATTGACAGTAGACGAACTCTACGATGCATCCGTTGAGCTTATGGTAGATTTGCTGTCGAATTGTTCCATGTTCTTGACCGACGCACATATTGAGAACTTGGCTGAACTATTTGACAGCTCTTGGTTCCAGAACCGCTATCAAGCGCTCATGCAAGGGGATTTCGACTTTGACTCGGTTCAGTTCGGTCAGCTTCTTCTTGCTTTCGGTGATGCCAAGGTAGAGAAGCTAATGCAGCTGAATGACCGTCGAAGTCAGAACCTGCTGTCCAACCTGTGCGGTCTCCTTGCAGCCCAGGGGTACCCAGTTGCTGAGGACAAGATCTTTGTGCCTGCACTGGAGTTCTGGTCTACATATGCGGAAACAATGACTGACGCCATGTACTCGGACGAAGGAGCAGCTAATACATGGGTGCCCCAGGCCCTCTCCCATGTCCTTCAGGCCGTGTCCAATGCATGGCAGAAGGTGGTCTACCCGCCTCATGAAGAGTTTCTCTCCTGGGACTCCAATGAGAGGATCGGTTTCAACGATGCCCGGAAGGATGTTATTGATCTCCTCCAGTCTGTCTATTCCCTGGCAGGACCACAACTCGTGGTGACATTCGCGGATCTAGTACTCAAGGCTCTGTCAAGCTCATCCTGGCTTCAACTTGAGGCTGCCGCCTTTTGCCTCGGTGGACTCGCTGACTGCGTTGGCGAGGACACTCGATGCGATGGTGCTCTCGCATCCGTTTTTACGTCTCCCCTGTTCTCAGCATTGCGTCCCGGTCAAGCAGACATTCCCCCTAAGGCACGGCAGACCTGCGTTGCCTTGATTGAGCACTATACGGAATATTTCGAGCGAAACATTTCCCATCTGCCCCCTGCTCTCAACCTACTTTTTGTCGTTGTCGGAGAACATCCCATGGCGAGTGCTGCGGCAAAGTCTATCTACAGGCTTTGCTCCTCCTGTCGAGGTCACCTTCACACTGAGGCTGATGGCTTCCTCAACGAGTACCAGAACCTCGTCTCCGGGGGTCGGCTTGATTGCGGAGCCAGTGAGAAAATTTCCGGTGGCATTGCGTCGGTCATTCAAGCGATTCCCGACTCGAATACGAGATACTCATCTTGTGCTCGACTCCTGAGCTTCGTCCAGGCTGACGTGCAACGTTCACTGGAGCTGCTACACTCTCCTGATTCTGGAGTTGCCCCCTGTTTTGTTCCACCTACCTGCTCGTATGCTGCCTCTGACGAGAGCCCTGCACTCCACACGGCCTTGAAGGCCCTCAGATGTCTTGCCAGCATTGGCAGAGGACTTCAAGCTCCTGATGTGTCGGTTGACTTGGATGGTGAGCAGGCCAGGGCAAGTAAGGCTGACCCACAGCTATCTCACCTCCAGGAGAGCATCATGACTATGATCGGTCAGATTCAGGGAGCCTTCAACACTAGTGGAGAGGTTGTCGAGATCATCTGCACCGTGCTACGCAGTGGCTTTTCTGAGGTTGAGCCTGGTCCGTTTGTGTTGCCGCCTCACAGCGTTGCACAATACTTGACAAACCAGGGACTCGAGACACCAAGGGTCGGTTTGCTCGTCAGCACCGCTTGCTCGTTTGTTAGTTCCTTAGAGCACGATGGACTCCAGAGTCAGCACGCGATGCTCAACTCTGTTCTTCTCTGGGTTGTGGGACTCCTCAAGCAACTCCCCAGTAAGTCAACTCAAATGTGACAACACGATTCTTAACTAACATGGGACACTCGATAGACCCAGAAGCCGACCCGGAGCTTTCTCAAAATGGAATCGAGTTCGTAACTCGATTGCTCTCCAAGAGTCCTGCCATCCTTCTTCGGTTGGAACCTCAGAACGCTGCCGAGTTCTTCTTCCTCTTTACTCTTCAAGTGCTGGATGGAAAGGAGCCGCTGCCAAAGGCTAGCGCAGCAGTCTTTTGGGTAAGCAATTCCCCGACTACCACTATATAACTGCACAACTAGCATGAATAGGCCGTTTTTGTCGACCTCAAGTGTGATTCACAAGAGTTGAACGACATCGCCCAGCAAGCCATGCAGATGCTAGGACCCCTCCTCGCCCAGAGCCTCGCAAGAAACATTGGCGGCAACGCTTCCAGGAGCGAACTTGATAAGCTGAGCGAGCCCCTGAAGAAGCTCGTTGTTCGCTGCCCCATGGCCAAGAACTGGCTCGAGGCCGGTCTGGGACACGAGTCGTTTCCCAGCACCCGCATCACACCCCAGGAGAAGTCTATGTTCTTGAAGAAGGTCATCAGGTGAGTTTCACTCTCTCAAGAATCGAGTTGTAGCTAATGATGAAATTTTCAGTCTTCGAGGAGCGAGGGCGACGAATCAAGTTGTGAGGGAGTTTTGGTTATCTGCAAAAGGATCAAGCTTTGCTTATGCTTCATGAAGGCGTGGGGTCAAGGAAGTTTAGTTGGAAGAAAAAAGTACCAAAGTCGGGAGTATATGGTTTATCTATCTTGGCATTGCTCGTACACGAGCTCTATTCTTACAGCACCATCTTTCTATGGCGTGGAGGAGTACAATGTAGGAGTCGTGGTGTAATGTACAGAATAAAAGTCGTGGTTCTTAGAATCCAATGGCCCCTCGGACCAGCTGCATCGTTTCTTCGGCGCTCTCTCGTGCCTTGCGGGCGCCTACTGCCTCGACGCTGTCGAGATATTCATCTCCCTTGCTGACCAGCTCGAGGTAACGATCGCGGATGCCGTCTAGTCCGGTGACGACGGCATCTGATACCATCTCCTTGAGCTGCTTGGGGCTGAGATCACTATACGCCTCGGCTAGCTGCGACGCCTGCCTCCCTTCAGCGTCGAAAATGGACAGGATATCCAACAGGTTGGAAATTCCCGGCCTATTAGCAGGATCATACGAGATCCCGGGGATGGAGTCCGTCTTTGCAGAAGAAATCTTGGCCTTGATGTCCTTGGGCGCATCAGTGATGACGATCCGTGACTTCTCAGCCTTGTGGGATTTGGACATTTTTGAGGTTGGGTCTGTCAGAGACATGACGCGGTGGACGGGGGCTATAGGTTGTAAGCATTGGTGTAGATAGTAAGGCTAAGGACTTACGGATGAGGGTTTGGGGGGCAACGAGATGGTTGCCGTAGGCGTGGTTGAAGTTTGTGGCACATTCGCGGGCAAACTCAAGATGCTGTTGCTGATCGTGACCAACAGGGACATGAGTTGCTCTAAAGAAAACGTGTAAGTAGCCAAGTTCAAGATAGCCTCGTAGAATAACAGTACCTATGAACGAGAATGTCGGCGGCCTGGAGGACTGGATATGAGAAGAGGCCGAGCTTGAGGCGGGATCCAGCTTGTCGATCCTCGATAGAGGACTTTTGGTCGAGGTTCAACTTGCTCTTGGACCTGTTAGTCTGTGTAGGATATATGAGATGGTGTTTCATACCTTCCACTGTGTCATACGAGAGAGATATCCTACAGAAGCTGTGCAGCTGAGAATCCACATGAGCTCTGAGTGTGCCGGGACCTAGACACTGAGTCAATAAGAATTCAAACACTAGTTTTGTTTTAAAAGAGTTGAGTTTCAGAATAGCAAAGAGTTTAAACTCTCACTGGCCGTCTAACACAAAGCAACAGATTCCACAACTCACCGAAGACTGATAAAACAGCGTCGCCCTCTCCGGATCAATCCCAATAGCCAGCAACGCAGCCAAAGCCTCCCTCTTCCTTCTCCTCAGCTGCTCCGGCGGTTGAGGCATGGTGATGGCATGCAGGTCCACGACCGAGTAGATGAGCTTTGTGCTCGCATCCTCGCTGCGCTGGAGTTGTACCCATTGCCGGAGGGCGCCGACGTAGTTGCCGAGGTGTGGCACGCCCGTGGGCTGAATACCTGAGAATATCACCCTTGGGTTTACTTTTGGCATTGTTTTTAGGGAGGAATTGGCGGAGGGGGAGGGGATTGGGGTTGGTGGTGATGGAGGACTGGGGTGAGGTTGAGATGTTCAAGTTTGTATGCACTTAGCGGGGTGTATGCCGACTACAACATTCGAGTCACGAAACCATTCGAGGTAGGTAGCTTGATGTCTTAAACTGATCAGTAGAGTAGTTGAAACGAGGCAATTCACATGTAGCTAAATTAAATTCCCGTAATTGTTGGAATGGTTGTGGTTGACATCCTCCCATTGTCCTGCCTTGGTCAGATCAGATACTTGGAGCAACCTTTCAGGTGCTTGACGCCTCTAGGCGTTGATCTACACATTCAAGTCCTGGTTTACAGTTCATCTTTGCCAATTGTTGATTTTACATGGTTCAAACCTTCTATGGCCTATTGTACATCACATCCAAACATTGCTCCCTCCCCTCCGGTAAAGATGGCCACTCTTCCCGAAGCAGCAAGGACATCATAACCCTCCCTCTCTTTTATGACTCCGTCGTGGGCGGCACCCTCAAGCCAGCCGCCTCCCGGAATCGCCTCTGGCTGAGCAGCTCTTCAACCTTCTCCACCGTACCAATCGTCTTTGTCTGTCCGAGATGCGCCCACTTGGCCTCAATCTGTCCCTGATCCGCCTCAGGCAGAGCATCCATCTTCTTACCAACGCCAAGCTCGCTAAACTCCCACACGTTGGCCTTCATACCCACGCCGTAGTACTGGTGCTTGCGCAGGTATGCGAGCCAGATCTGCACCGTCTCCGGGTTTCCGTCGCGGATCTGGATTAGTCTTCGGAGGGTCTTTCGCTCAAAGTTTTCCTGCGACTTCTTGAAGATGAAGTTGCTTCGTGGGACTGTCCAGCGCTCCGTGATGCGGGGGAGGGGGACGGGTCCGTAGGCGGGGAGGCCGAGGTAGTAGGCCGCTCGGAGGGCAAAGTCGGAGAAGAATTCGAGGGGCTGGACGCTGTAGGAACGGAGCTGGAGGTCGCATGAGGGGATTCCGTGCTCGGCCTCTCGCTTCAGAGGCTTGAGGTGTAGGGCCTCGAGGGATCGTGGGTATCGTGGTTCCACGGGGGTCTGGTTTTCAATCTTGTTGGGGACAAGATCTCCAGGTTTTGCTCTATATGTATGTGTCAGCGTGGACTCGGAGAATGCGAGGTTTCGGTTCGAGGAACAGCGGTTGAGGCTCGGTAGACGTACAGTGAGGCCTTCGTTCGGCGAGCGATCAACGGCACTTCGGCCTGCTTGGGCATTAGTATATGGGCCAATTGGCTTCTCTCGATATACATAGAGGCTTACCGAGAAAACCCGTAAGGGTCTAAGACTTTGGCGCATCATCTTGCCGGTCCCTAGGCGTCGATGATGTGAGGCTCTAAATTTGGTTCGAGATGTCACGGACCTTGAAAACGTCGGGTGAACTTTTGCGCACGGGCCACCACCGCACACAGCCGGCACACGCGCTTAAGCGCGCGCGTTTAGGAATGAAAAGTTCAGAAATTTGCTGCAGACTCTGGACAAAACGTTGAAGAGGAGTCGGTTCTACAAAGATTGACAAGGCAACATGGTGTCTGAAGGATGGCATTGGGATCATTAAGCAAAAATCTGTTAGGCACTGAAGCCTTAGAAGTACACATCCCAACTCGACGAAAGGCACAGAGGGGTCTTGAATTTTTTTTTGGTCTTGGAGTTTTAATTACGTTTACGGCGCTGAGCCACTAGTTTCTTGTAAAATGCCTTCTTTCCACTGGTCTTTTGCTTTTGAATGCCAGCGTATTTTGTGGTGAACTTGTCCTTGTCATAGGTGCTCATAACCTCCTCCATCATGGTGGCCTTTCTCTCCTTGCGCGTCAACCTGGCGCTGTAGAACTCGGTAGGTCCGGCGATGATCTCGCCAACCTGGGAATACTCGGGGGCGCTCGCGCGGAGGGCCTTCTTCTGGTGCTTGGGGTCCAGGATGCCTCGCATGCGGAGGAGCTGCCAGTCCCGCTTGAACTCAGGGGTGAGGACCGTCTTGGGGAGGTCGAACCAGTTGGCTCCGGCGGTGGTCTATTCGCAGAAACATGTTAGCTTGAAGGTTCTGGAGAGGTGTCCTCGTGTGATTGCCAACTGTTTGCGCCAGGTAAATGTCAGAGTAACTATGAAATAAGATATCATGTGGTCACGGTCCTTTGATCCAAAACGGATACTGTCCCATGTCAAGAGAAAATTTGGGATTTACTTTCATCATGAAGCGCAAGAGTAGAGGGGAGTGAAGAGAAGTAAGAATCTTACCTTTTCCTTGGACTTCAGTCCCGCTTGCGGCTGAGGGGGTGCTCGAACAGACAGGTCGTTCTTCTTGCTGCTGCTGCTGCTATCGCTGGCAGGCTGCTGCTGCACGACCTTGACTGTGTCGGGCTTCACCCCCCGAGCAGCAGTCGGGACGAGGTCGGCAGACGTAGCAGGGCCATCTCTCAGGCGCTGCTCAGCCTTGCGCAGCAGTACATCGACCTGAGCATCCAAGATGTCTGTCATGATCTGCTGTCGACCAAGAGGGAAAGAAAGGAAGCAGGTCGAGGAGAGAAGGCTGGCGCAAGAAATAGTTGACGGCAGAAAAAAAATAAATGGGGACGGAGGTTGGTGGAGAAGAGAAGTGTGGCACGGGCGGTGATGCACCAGCCACATTCGGAGTATCATGGGTGACATAATTAGAATCACCCAGATAGTCAACACAGCCGTGTCAGTGCCCATACTATTTTGTCTCCCCTTCCAAGGCCCGCTTACCATGTTGGCGCCCCATCACTCCAACCTTCTGACGCCCAATCGTCATGGCTCATCGCCCTCCGCCAACCCCAACCACCATCTCAGCTGTTTGTTTAGGTACCAACACCAAATCCCCCCCCAGGTCGTGTCAAAGTGTTTTTTTCTCGTTTACTTACCAGTTCAAAACAGCTTCATAAAAATGGATCCCCAGAACCCCCAAAGTGCTCAGCAGAATCGCCAACGCCCTGTCTACGACCCCAGTCAGGGCGGTCACTATAGTAAGTTCAAACGCGCCGGCGAATAAACATGGAGCCCCTCCTCTCTTGACCGCGTCTTTAGATGGCTGACCTTGTCGTGACGCCCAGGCGCATGTGCTGCTGTACGTCCAGCTTAGATCCCTCTTCGATTCGCGATCGTGCGCGTACCTCGCCGCGTCTCGCGATAGCTCCAATTCCATGCGCTAACTGCTCGTCCTTCTATAGCTTGCATCTCAGGGTTTCGCGCCCTCGGAGCTCTACACCGGACCTTGGGCCAATGTATGTCGCATACCGTCTCCAAGCGCGCGCAAAGCTAACCACGCAACGATTACAGGCTCATCAGGGTCTCACCGGCCAGTACAAGGACATCTTGACCACCTACTGGCAGCACACCATCTCGCACCTCGAGAATGACACCCACGACTACAAGATCCACCAGCTCCCGCTGGCGCGCATCAAGAAGGTCATGAAGGCGGACCCCGAAGTCAAGATGATCTCCGCCGAGGCTCCCATCCTCTTTGCCAAGGGTTGCGACATCTTCATCACCGAGCTCACCATGCGCGCCTGGATTCACGCCGAGGAGAACAAGCGTCGCACTCTGCAGCGCTCCGACATCGCGTCCGCTCTAGCAAAGTCCGACATGTTCGACTTCCTCATCGACATTGTGCCTCGCGAGGAGGCTTCCTCCCACGCGAAGCGGACCACCCAGACGGCTGCTGCTCCCCAGGCTGTTCCCGCCGCTCCTGGCCAAGGACAGATGCCCGGTCAGCACGCCAACATGCCCCAGGCTCCTAACCAGCCTCATCCCATGGGTGCTCCCGACTACATGGGTGGACACGCTCTTACTGAGCAGGACTACCGCAACCAGCCTAACATGTACCCGGGTCAGGCTGTCCCAGCTCCTCAGGCCGCCTACGGGCAGACTCAGCCCCCAGGCATGTACGGCGAGATGGAGGGAATGTATCCCTACTCAGCCATGCCTCCCCAGCAGGTATGATCTCCAGTCTCGAGTCAACCGTTCGTCACTAACAAGGCGCAGGCTCCTATGTCCTCGGAAGAGTTTGAGTAAACACTCAAACATGTTATGCGTCCCTATCTCAAGCGCTTGATCCTTAGAGGCAAGGAAATGAGGCAATGATACTTGGGTGTACAAATTTGAGCAATCGCTCGGCCCGGCTCAGGGTTCACGATGGAAAGGATGTCTGGCGTAACGGAATTTATGCTTTGTATGCAAACACAATTAGCTTCCCAGGTAGACCTGGTGGACTGCACATTACAGTAAGAAACACTCGCTCATTGCAATTGAACAATAAAGACATTCAGCAGCCGACCCGGTAGTGGGATGGCGGAGGCTGAATTGTTTTGCATTTATACATTCGTGGTCCTACATGCTTGTTTACCTGTTCATGCCGAATCGTGAAGAAAAGTTGGCCAGGGGTGCGCTTCTAACGGGACTGGCCGCGATGGGTGTCAATCTGTAGTTTGTCAGTAACTTGTGACTTGTGATGGCAAAACTTTGCGGGAAGTCGTACTTTTCTAGAAGCATGGGTCCGTTGAGGGCGTCCACGCGTCCATATTTCTTGTTGCGTGTAGAAATGTCAAAGAACTCGTCCTGGTTGTCGGTCTGGAGGAGGTTGATGGTCTGTTGGAGTTCGTCCAGGTTCTCTCGCAGCATCTGTCCGTTCTCAAGGCTGTCGACGAACTGTACAAGATACTCTACATCTTGTGCGAGGGCTGCCACGCCGTTGGGGTTGATGTGTTTGACATCATTTGAGAGCGGTAGGGCCTTGCAGAGTATGAGCATCGACGGGAGTCTCAAGAGATTGATCTAGGGGCAGCTTACCAGAATTTTGTTGGCTGTGTGACTCAGTGCGTCAAAGTAGATGAGCTCCTTGATCTCTCTAGGGAGACCAAGTAGGGTCGAGTTCATGATGTTAGACAAGTACCGAGTCAACGTCTGCATGTAGTTGCTTGGCTCCGGTTCAACCGTCGTTGCCGTCCTATGGGGCTCGTCAGAACAGTCATTTGTGTGTATCTCGAGAACATACCATTCATATTCCGCAGTATCGACCAGATCGTCGATCTTGGAGTTGACGAGCTCAAAGATGCGCTTCTCAGCAGTCTTCTTGTTATTCCTAAAGGACTCCGTGGCATTCAGCTTCACCGGACCACCTGCCGAGGTCGAAGAGCGTGCCCGAATGAGCAGCTGCTCGAGCTCTTGACAGGCAATCTCAAAGTGCTCCAAGTTGATGAGGATCTGCACGATTTGACCCAAGTATTGGGAGCTCAGACGCTCAACCAACGACTTACAGACCTTTTCTGTAAGAAGTTCGTCCAGTGACTAGCAGGTATAAGTATCAGGTCACTTCAGTCTATCAGCCAACTCACCTTTTTGAGTGTCTCGTCAATGACATTGGGGTGTTGGAAGTGGTCGTCGGAAAAGAAGTAGAACTGGTTCAGGAAATTCCGGATATCTATGCAGCACAAGGGATACATCTGGGAGAAGGGAAGCACGCAGGGGAATCTAGCTGGTCAGTAAATTGTGTGTCAGGGAGGAGAGGTCACATACGTGAGCTGGTCTGCCGGCTTTTCCTGAGTGAACCAGCTGACATTGACCACTTTCTCGTACTCTTCGGGCGTGTTGATGGCCATGGGCATATAGTCATCAGTAGACACGATCTATAGAACCGGTGAGCGGATAGTAGCAAGGGAATAGGTTAGTCGACTTACCTCCTGGAAGTCCACACTGAACCGTCGTTTCAAGAGCTCGGCGTACTTGTCGAACAATTTAAGGAGGAAGTTATCCAACATGGCTACGGTGTATCCCCAGCCCTAAGTCAAGTCAGTCTCATCAAGGTCACCAGGGACAAGCCCCTCGCTAGGAGTGGCGGGTTGACGGCATCTTACCTCCATCGTTTGGATGAAGAGAGCAATGATAGTCTTGATCTTTATCAGTGCCTCTGCATCGGTAACATCATTCAAGGACTTCGAAGTCAAGTTGATGACCGCAGTACACATAGACTCCCATAACTCCTCGACCTGTAGTGCTTCGTGTTAGTGACAGCTCGACCTAATGTGCCGGTTACTCACATCAGCTGCAGATCGTAGATGCGGCACTCGTCGCATTGTTGCCTTTTCAATGATTGCAAACCCTGATATTCCCTCCAGCAAGCTGCTCAGGGACGACTCATCCTCCGCTAGTAGCTCAATTGAGCTAGGAAGCAACAGGTCCTTTTGCTGCCGTCGAGTTGCACCATATTCTGAGCGGAACTTTTCGAGCTGGCCGAGGGCCTCATGGATATGAAGGGCCTCGAACAAAGAAGTAAAGTCAACCTGCAGCTCTTCATTGTCCAACACGTCAAAGTCCTCGTTCTCGTCGCTGACAAGTTCAATGGCCGAGTTCAGCTTAAAGTTGGCCAGGAATGGGTCCTCCTCTATCCTCTTCTTTTGCCGTGACCTCCTCATCTCAGTGTGATAGAACGCCACCTCACCGAGGAACTGGGATGTCTCTCGAATACGGAACAGCCATGTGTTGAGATCCGTCATTACAGCCTCGGAGATGGCCTTCTGCGAGGCGGGGATGGATTTTTGGATGACATCGGCCAGCCGATGCTGAGTGGAGTAGCGGTTTTGGATGATGGGTACGAGGTGTTCATTTTGTAGATCTTCGAGCGATTTTAGAGCAGGATAGTACTTTTTGCGACGGATGAGGTCGTGCGCATTGTTGACAGCACGGAGGATGGTCAGGGAGTCGTTCAAGGCATTGGTAGCATCGGCGATGTTCTGGCGAACGGAGGATGTATTCACGAGGGCTTCTTTCTGGGCTGCCAGCTTCTTTGTACTATCGGCGATCGACTCGTTGAGGTTCAGGATGTCATGGGTCAGAGTTACTGTCTCCTCGCGGACATTCTGAAGGTGGTTGATCGAGTCAAGGAACTCCTCATGGCGGGTTAAGCCAATCCGTTCGATCTCGGCTTCACGATCCTGGTGATAGCGGACCAAGCACTGGTTTAGGAGAGGAGTCCGGTTCGAGTGCGCAGCATCCTTTAGGACGGGGATGAGCTGGTCGAGGAACTCGGCATCGGAAGACGCGAGGATGACCTGGAGACAGGAGGTTAGCGTACAGCCCAGAAACGAGCGCTAGCCGCGGAAAGTCGTACATGAGGCACCGCAGATGCATAGTCATCCACGGCAGGTGGACGTCGCGGCATGCCTACTACCTGGTGATGCGCGGAGCTATTGGCGATGAGGTTGGGTGTCGTTTGACGTCGCGTGTCGCAAGCTGCCTGAAGCTCCCCTCGACGTTATCAAGTGGTACGTACCTGTCGATAAGGCGAGGCTCCAACTGCCCCACTCAAGCTGCGCCTGCATGAGACGACAGCGCGCGGGCGCGACGGGCGAGCTGTGTAGCGCATGAGCCACGCGGGGCTGAAGAGACCAGCCACACTCCACACACAACGACATGTCTACCTGCGCGATGGATGAAAGCAACGACAGGCTCAGTGTGTGGGCGGAAAATGCAAGATAGAAATTGTTTTCTTGGTGTTCGGGCTTCGCTACCTTTAGGAGATACTCCAAGTCTTTTATAATGATCTCAAAACGTTGGTGTGCAGCCATGCTCAGGAGTTTGTGCGCTATGTTGTGAACAACATCAAGACCAGCTTAATCGACGAACCCAGCATGGTGCAAAGTCAAGAAGGGTATCCAGATAAAGTAACAAACGCACAGTACCATTAATCATCGCTTTCCGCCTTTCCGGGGATCAAGAATATGTAGAAGACGCGCCTCCAAGCCTGGAAACTCGAGTACTTGCAAAGGTGTAGGGTAGCCAAACCCACTGACAATCATTCACAGCAGCATCGCAGAGTCACAGTGTGGCAAGGCCTCCGCAGCTCGTCCAAACCTGACTATCATTGAGACAAAGCACTATTGGAAAATACTTCACAATCTTAGGAGGAGGGTGACCTTTCTTTGCACGCAATCGTCATGATGCTGGCTGCCAGGAGCTTCACTCAAAATGCACTACCTAACACACATTCGCAGGATATAGACTACCAGAGAAAAGCATCTTGGCTCAGAATTAAACCTGAAAAGAGTTCGGAGCATATGGTAATCTAGAGGAAAAGGGGGTGGTTCTTGTTGAAGAGGATTACGCTGAATGCTGTATTTCCAACCTTCCAAGTCACGTCCAAGTGATGCTGCTTTGGGCATTCCATTTAAAAACTCAACTATTCAGTAGAACTTGGGAGGCTGAATGGATACAGAGTTACATAGCCGGAGATGCGAGGGTCGGTCACTCTTTGGGAGGGACAGAAGACAAGCATGTTGTGGGTAATCAGGAACTGTAATCACTGCCTGGCACAAGGCCGCTATGTTGACAATGTGTTATTTGTTATGGTTGGAGCCCTGCCCTTGATGGGATAGCTGAGCCAGAAGACCGATGCCTGGCGCAGCAAATGTTGGGAAGTGATTCGTCTCCCTCCTTGAAATTGTCGATCCACTGAGCATCCGAGCGGCTTCTGGGTCGGAAACATAATCGTGGATTGACTCCAGGGAAGTTGATTTTTGCCCAATTTCAAAACCAGAGGTTAAATTACCGGGCGTACCTGCAGAGAAGTCTTCAGGTATAGAAACATGGCAAACTTCCCCCCTGAGTTTTTCTGGCCATACGTTTGCCCTCTACCACGCCACCAAACGGCACCTTGGAGTTGGCGGCTCCACTGAGTACCTGAACGCTTGACTGTAGGCTTCTTGGGAGGCATGAAACGGAGACATGGAGCGGCCGTGGGAGGATCGTTTTCTCGTGAGGAAGGGCACCGTAGTCTGCAAAGCGTTCAGTCAGTATGATAGAATCCAGGAAACTTTTATGCTACTCACAAGTGGTACTCTAGTGTGGGAGACTCCAGCGCAGCCACCAACATGAAACCTTGCTGTAGGCGACTCCCAGAGGAGAACCATAAGGTCACTGGGAGTTAGTGACGTCTCGAAGCATGCTTAGCCATGTCCCCTGAAGTTAGAAACAAGAATGAAATCCAACTTACACAGTCTGTTTGGACTCTGATCCTTCCATGTCCCTGAAAACACCGAGAAACCGTTCAGAAGGGTGCTGTTCACTAAGGATACTCCCTCTCGAGAGTAGAACCCTTTGGGGGGTTTCTCTCGAGCGTGCTACCTCCCGAGAGTGTTCTTTCTCAGAGTCCAGCCTCCCGAGGGAACGATCGTTGTGAGTGATGAATTCCAAAGGTGTATCTCTCGAGAGTCTTTGCTTCCTAGAACGCCTTCTCTGAGAGGCGCTTCGTCTCGAGGATTAGGCTCCTTCCCCTGGGGCTGCTAGTTAGAAAGCCTTCAGTGTTTTTAATTCAACTGACTTCGCGTGGTCTCAAATTCTTTTGTGAGTTTCCTGGATCTTGTCTAGTCATCCTCTTCAAGTAAGGGTCGCTTCTGTTCAACGGTCTGGTTCGGAAATCGGGATCGATAGTTTGATGGAAGGTAGAAGGTTCGGTTCGGTTCTCAAAGAAGGGTTGGAAGACTGTAGAGCGAGCTCGATGAAGTCTGCGATGCTAACCTGGTACGAAAGTCAACAGTTTGGATAGTCTGGATAGATGAACGAGTAGGCTGGCGCCTAACAAAGGTTTCCAGATAGGCGAGCCATCCAGAACTAACCTTCTTCCTTTCAAAGAGCGATCTCACGGCTCGGTTCTCATTAAGCGTGCTGGAGAGGTAAGGAACATAGGCTAGTGGCGTCGATATTTCTGGTGAGCTAGCCTCTGAGGATCTGGCAGGGTCTTAGAGAAGGTCGGGAGTCTTCGATCGGTGGCTGAAACGCCGCGAGTATCGTAGCAAAGCTCTACGGGCTTTCCATATGAGAAAACAAATTAGAAGAGAGTATCAGAGAGTAGCAAAACGGTGCTGGGATATGAATGACTGACCGGATGGGTTGAGAATGCTCAAACCTCTCACACAAATCTACTGTAACAATCAGATTTGATTAGCATTCCTGTGTGCTAAACTCGCTGGCGCAGTAACTGGTGGAGACAAATGTGAACAAGGTGACGATGGTGTCGGGTCCAACCTCATTTTCCGCTGCCCGGCACTTGTCAATCTTTACTCCCCACCCGGGGATGCATGGATGGTGATCCGTCCCTGGCACATAGATCCAGTGGGGCAGACTGGGGACGTTGAAACAGCTAGACAGATGTTTGCTTGCGTGCATGAACCTTATTCAAAGCTTCATGCACGTCGAGGAAGGATCCCGTCAAAGGGGGACGCGCTGGAAATCAAACGAAGCAAACGTGGACAAAGGGGCTTGATTTGGAACACCAAGGGCGTTGACTGTATGCTTCAAATAATAAAGAATGGAGTCTGAATCATTGACGAACGGGACGTGGCTTGGTGCCAAAACTTCAGGGGACTAACAGTGATGGTAGTGGTTTGGAGGGGCCGACCCATCCTGAATGCCCTCCCGCCGCGACGGCCACGCCAGCACAGCACATTTAGGAAGAACCAAGACAGTACGCCATGATTAGTAGATTAACATGCATTTAATATTGATGGATAATTATCGCATGAAGGAAGAGATGCTTCTACTGTGACATGGTTTTCAAACATCATACCCAGGTGACACTCGACGAAATATCAATCATCATCAACACCAAGATTTTAGGATCACGGGCATGAGGTGCTGCGATGCGAGGGCTCATCTGGGAGGACGTGCCTCAGGTTGGGGCGCGGCTGGCGTGGATGGCCGGCATCGGTAGCCGTGACCCTGACGGCCCAGCTGCACCTTGATATCAACCCACGATGCATCACCTCCTCGCCACCAAGCGAGGCGAACGCACAAAATCACAATTCAAATCAAATGAATCAAAATTAACCAGGCGGGATGCTTCAATTGAATCTCAGGGAATTACAGTGACCTCAGGGGGCGTGCAAGGCCAGTAGACCTCGTCCCAGTGGACCAGGATAGCAGTCGACCTCCCTATATCAAAGTAAAAGCGTGCCAAGACGTATTACCCCTGTAAACTCTAAGCTGTACGTCTGTCTCGCACTGGACTCGGTCGGTTTTGTCCTTATTATCCAATGGGCGTGGCTCCTTCCGTCTGATAACCTGGCAACGGACCGTCCGAACGTGGCCGTGACAAAGCATCCACGCTCGTGAGCCGCCCCTTCCCTTCCCGCGGTTCTTGCTCCGGTCAGGGCAAAAATTCCCAACAACCCTCGCTCCCCTTCCACAACATTCTCTCCCATCACCTCCCCAACCTGATTCCCCTCCGAGATTTTCTTCCCTCCCACCTTCACCCTCCCTCCCTCACCCACACATCAAACATCAGCAACATCTTCCTGGTTCACCATACCTGCATGGTAGTGAACCCGGGATCTTTGTTTCTTTGATCTTGATCTTGATCGTATTTCTTTCTCTCTCAGCTTCCTTTCGGGAGCATCGCATACAGCAACACCTGCTCTTTGATCTAGCACTTGGTCATTTTGTTCATATCTCGTATCATCGCGAACCAAGGCAACATGGCTCATCGCCTTGATCCCGCCTTCGAGAAGGCTATCTCGCCTCCTTCGGACAATGGTCCAGTGGATTCTTTCCAAGTGTCTCCCACCTCGTCTCAGGGCGCTCACGCCATGTACTCCACCGACGAGGGAACTTCCAACGCTGCCAAGGGCAAGGGTCGTGCCGTCGACCTTCCCAACGGCTTCACTGACGCTTCTTCCGGTACCGCCACTGGTCAGACGCGTATCTACCGTCACGTCGAAGAGGATCCCTTCGCGGGACCGTCGACTATCCCCGGACAGTTTAACAACACTGGTCTTTCGCCCATGGCTTCGGCTTTTCAGCCTGCTCCCATCTTTCCTCCACGTGATGATTTTCTCAGCACTGACCTGGGAATCTCTCGTCTGATCGAGGTCTCTGGCGAGGGTGTCACTGTCACCGTCGCTGAAGTCGGAGATTATCTCACCGTAAGTACCATCTCCTGCCGACGAGTGAACGAAGAATCTAACATATCGTCAGGACAAGGCCAAGGAAGATGGAGTCCAGCTCCATGGCGGTCGAACCTTGTCGACCACTGAATCCAAGGTGTATGTTAGCTTCGAGGACCTGCGCGACGCTGGCTGGGCCTCTACCGCCCTTCGTCAGCGACACGGGTGGAAGAACGGTTTTCTTCACGGGAACATGACCGAGGTTAGTCTTCTTACCAAATGCTTTCACTCGACAATAAGCTGACATAGTCTCAGAACGGCTACGAATATGCCGGCGATCAGCGACTGACTCACCTGGGTCAAGTTGCCATTTACGCCTCTCCCCCTTTCGGTGCTGCCGCCGATCATGCCCAGGTTGTTGAGGTAGCCAAGGCCATCCTGAATGCCCATGGCCAGCTGTTTGGACTCGTCAAGCAGCTCGGGTATACTGATGGATCCTTCCGAGCCATCGGCCAGTTTTGCAAGGTCGCGGACGCCATCAACGCTGTTCGAACTTTCAACGGTGTCACTCCGCACGTAAGTATTCTTTTCGTCCCAATGATTCAAAACATGCAGACGATACCTAACGTTGCTTCTCAGGGACTCCACCTGGAAGTTACCGCACCTATTGGGCCCAAGCCCAATGGTGGAAACGATCCCGCCATGCATGGACTCGCTCTTGTTCATGTCGCCAACCGCCAGCAGGGAGCTGGAGGCGGAAGCCGCGCTGCTCATGCTCCCTATCTCATCCCAACTGGCCCGGCCAGCATGCAGTATGGGATGCAGGGCATGCAGGGCATGCAGCTTGTCGGTCCTGTTTACCAGGCTCCTCCTTCCCCTGCGATGACGTCTCGCCATGGCGCCAACGTCCACTCTCCTTCCCGCTACCGTAACGGGAATCACTACGGTTACAACCATGCCTACCATAACGGCATGCTCACGCGTTGGGATCCCCGTCGACAGCCCCGCTCCAACCGCTCCGGACGGAACATCGTTAACAACAGCAATCATGTTGACCTCCAGGAAGTGATCTCCGGACGTGATTGTCGCACGACTGTAAGTTTCCTCACACTATCTCGTGGATTCCTTCAGATGCTGATGTGTGAACAGATTATGCTGCGAAACATTCCCAACAAGGTCGATCAGCCCATGCTCAAGCGGTTCGTCGACGAGTCCAGCTTTGGCAAGTACGATTTCATGTACTTGCGCATTGATTTTGCGAATGATTGCAAGTGAGTTACTTCTTTTTTGTGGACATGATCAGCGCTGATCCTTCTTCTAGCGTCGGATATGCATTCATCAATTTCGCGAAGGTAAGTTCCGACACACTCTTCTTCAAGTTCTATGCTGATGACCTTAGGCGGAGTACATCATTCCTGTATGTCAAACGTCCATGATGGAGCCTACGTGTAGGCACAACTGACTTGGTGATGCAGTTTGTTGAGCACCGCGCCAACAAGCGCTGGTAAGTATCTGAATAGTGAGTTTGGTTCTGTCATGTCTAATAACCCGATAGGAACCTTTTCCGTTCCGACAAGGTGGCTGAGGTCTCCTATGCAAGTAAGTTCACACTCTGTTTGATGAAGCGGCGGCAACTGACACGCCTTAGCTATTCAGGGAAAGGACTGCCTTGTGCAGAAATTCCGGAACTCGTCAGTGATGTTGGAAGCTGAACATTATCGGCCCAAGGTAATATCTCCTCGACCCTTCTCTGTTTCTTTTCTAACGTGTCCAGTTGTTCTACACTGAGCATTGCGAGGATCAGCAGTTGATTGGCCGTGAGGAGCCGTTCCCCGGTCCTGACAACCACTCTAAGATGAAGCGATCTTGCGAGAATGCTGAGCATGTCGGTAAGTGTTTTTCAATCCCAGTCTTGTTTCATATGCTGACTCCACTTACTGCAGGGCTCTTCACTCCCAACGCCGGTCAGCACTACCGCGACGAGCAGCGCCGTCGTCGCTCTCAGTACGACCGGGGTACTCGTCTCGCCGTCTTGGAGGAGATGCACGAGACTACCATCGGGCCTTACTACGCCCGCGATCTCAACATGCGTCGTTGAGGTTTGGATCACATCGCTCTTCCTCTTCAGAAGTCATTTTGATTTTTGATTTTTTTCAAAAGTCATTTTGCTCCTTGAGTGGTCGTTGAGGCACATTGGCACTGCGCCCATTGGCTTGACGCACAGAATTCGATTTCGGAGGTTTTTTCAGGGTTTGAAGGCTATGGCCTGGTCTGCATTATCTCGGTTGGTCGTCTCGAATAGTCACAGGAAGAAGTAGCTCTTCGTAGCTATATGGAATCAATGATATGGGTCAACAAGAGTTTGGCAGTGATGCATGTGTGTGCATGTCAGTGCTTGGCAGCTGGCATCCCTGTCACGTCACTACGAAGCATGTCACGGAAAAGTACCTCTAACCATCTAGTAGCCGAAGAAAATACGCCATTACTATCTATGCGGCCAGCCGCGATTTATGGAGATGAGGGATTCTCAGGTAAAGCAGGTAAGGGTTTACGTGAGCTGTTCGGATGCATGGCAGGGGAGCGACGAAGGACAGCAGGCTGGGATTCATGAGATGAGAGAGGGGCATCCGTCGAGGATGTATAACCATCAGCAGGCCTGGGCGTTGGAGGCGGCGAGAGCTGCTCACATTCAAGACGAGAGTCGTCGACGAACGAAGTGCGACGACGAAGATCAGCAGAAGACACGTCTCCAGCTGATGACGATAGGTAGCCTCTTTTCGACCGAGGTGTCAACAGAGACGGATCTTCCCCATCGGTATCGTATGAATTCCCATACAGAGCGCGAACACGACCTGGCGACGAAGCTGAGGCGTCATACGAGGCCAAGCCGGCCTGGTCCATGAAGGGCGCAAGGTAAGGGAGGGACACACCCCGAGAGAAGATGACGAGCAGCAGGCAGGACAGAAGAAGCACAGCTTGCACTATGGCCATGCGCTTCTGGAAGACGACCTCGTCGGCGAGAAGGTTCAGACGGGTGCTGAGAGCAACGATTTCGCGGTTCGACTGCTCGCGCTGGCTTTCCAGTGCGATGACGGTGGACTGCCATATCTGGTCGTACTGCTCCCGGACGGAGCGCAATTCGGCGAGGACGGTCTGGTTGAGGTTGTCGAGGAATAGGGTCGCTTTGGAGATTTGCTTTTGCTCCGTGCGGTGGAGGGTGTCGGACATGTGTCGGGCCTGGTCCTCGACGTACTTGAGGGAGAGCGTGAGGTTGGATTCGACTTGGTGGAGACGCTTGGAGATGGCTTTGAAAAAACCTTCCTGGACAGTTGGAGATGCAGGAGAATTTGATGTTGTGGCGGTTGTGCGGTTTTTGGGGTTGGCCGTGTTTGCTGGTGAGGGCTTTGCGATGGATGTGGAGGCCGAACTAGAGGTCGAGGTGGACGAGGTTGAAGCTGCCTTGGCGCTTGTTGCTGGAGCTGTCGAGTTTGAGCCGGCGCTGACGCTCGACGAAGAGATGGAAGAAGGACTGGTTGGTGAGATGGCTGGTGTTGCGCTTGGGGAGGCAGTGGATGAAGATGACGAGGATGTGGCATCTTCCGTCGCTGGGTATTCAGCCCTACGGACGTGAGGTGTCGATGCACCACTCCTTTCCCTATCCTCCGTTGATACGTTCTGAGAGCTTGCGCTAATTCCCTCGATAGAACTGGTATCGGGCTGGCTGGGAACTCTTGTCGTTGCGTTGAACGAGACAGTGCAGACCAATGGGGCCAGGAACAACATCGTGGGGTCCTCGACTTCACAATACGGCATCTTTTCAGTCGATGTTGGCACGATGGATTCCTGAGGCTTCTCGATCTCCTGGGGCTTTGCAGATTCATCCTCTGGACTGGGTAGTTGTTGAGGCTCTTCATGATCGTCATGATTCTCATCATCACGTAACCACGACTCAAGCATTCGAGAACCGTGGATACGGATCAATGACACCGGGCAATAATACTCGTTGCCATACTGAGTCAGGAACTCGATGCGGACATACTTGGCCCAGATCTGCGGATTCTCCACCAGGAAGGGTTGGATATCTCGCGAGTTCCTCGCCTCGAAAGAACCGAGCTCTTTCCACTTGTCGGGCTTAACGGGATAGCGGTCACTAACACTGACACGGAATAGGCGGACCATGCTGGAGAAGAACTCAAAGTTTGCAATGACGACGGTGTCGATGAGGACGTCCTCGCTGAGCTCGACGATGACGAACTTTTGAGGGGCAGAGCACTCGAGGAGCATGTACGAGTCCTTGTTCTCGACGAGGATGGCCTTGGCGTTCTTTGCGCCTGGGCTCGACTTGAGGACCGTGGCGCCGGCGTCAAACGACGAGTAGGAGAAGCGCTCCTTGCACGTCTTGCCGGCGTCTTTGGTCTTGTGGATCTCGTATACGACCTCCTTGCCTGCGCCGTCCCTCCCGGGAATCTCGACATCGCCACCAGAGGGGCGATTTTTCTGCTCCCCGGCGTTGTCGAGGTAGCTGTCAAAGTTGAGAGATATCTCGTCTTCCTCGCCGAGGCCGGCGTGGCCCATGTCGGGGGGTATCCTGTCGTCTGCGCGACGAGGCTGGTTGTTTCGAGATCGCAGGTCCTGGGGGTC
Organism: Fusarium sp. LHS14.1; assembly: GCA_025433615.1. Taxonomy (NCBI): domain Eukaryota; kingdom Fungi; phylum Ascomycota; class Sordariomycetes; order Hypocreales; family Nectriaceae; genus Fusarium; species Fusarium sp. LHS14.1. The sequence goes on from CM046482.1 coordinate 2,907,788, forward strand.
TTGACCAGTCTTTCGAAGCATCATCTCCTTCCAGTCCTCAAAGGACATGAAGGGTTTTGATGGTTCCTCGCCCGCGGCATCTTTTTCGCCCTCGGCGGTGGCGGCGGGGGTGGACGATTGGGACTCGGCGTCTGCGCTGGAGGACTGCGGCGCATCGCTGCTGGTCACGTTGGACGAGGCATCGGCGGTCGCATTGGCCGCTGAGTGTGTTGCGCTTGACCAAGAGCTCGTCAGACAGGACTGTGGGAGGGTATGGGTGATGTAGTTGATGGTTCGGGCATCGCAGGACGAGACGGTCGTGGAGGTCGACGAGTCGGCGCGATTGGACTCTTGGCTTTGAGCTTGGGCTTGGGTCGGAGGCGTCCAGGCTGACGAGATGGCTAGGAGGCGAAGGACAGTCGAGCCCAAGGACGGAGTCATGGTCGAGGGGACATTGGGACTTTGCGTTGAGGCGGGTTTTCGCTCGTCGGGGGGCGGGCGTTGATGGACGGACGTTGGTGTGGGTGAGACTTGTACCGACGATCTCTCGACCCACCGACGTGTCCACAGCGCTGATTGGTTGGTAGAGTCGTATTATAGACGTGCAGGGAACAATGCTCAACTCCTTTTATTTGGGATTGATGGAGGGGAGGTTGAAGAGAGAGGTGTTTGGAGATGTAATTGATGTCTAATTCTTGGTGTTGTGTCTTTGCACTTACACTCTTACTGCGGAACGCAGGTGCAGCAGAGGGCGGATGAAAAAGAGACTTCAAGACAGCATACTAATGAGCACTTACTACCAAGCGACAAAAAAAAGGCTTTCCATTCCTTTTGAGAAGAAGTAGAAAATCAAAGGAAACATGTTGGATTGGACAGGAAATAGTATCTACATCACGAGTTTTGGCAGTGCATCATGGTGTGGCGCATGGTGGAGTGTGACTCAGAAGATGCTTCAGCTACCAGCTACAGCATAATCCTGCAAGTAGTGCGATTTGGGTTCATAAAAGAACTACTTAAAATCATGCCTCGAAGTCCATTAAAATCAATGGCATGTCCATTTCGATCAAGTATTCTGCCTTGCTTGCAAAGATGAGGCATAGGTCAACTCTCCTCGGCCAAGCTCTCCCCTCACATCAGAATCGAAAACTTGCGCCAACGACCTCTCACCAGAATCCAGCTTCGGTTGACAATGCAGTCGACGCAGGGATCTCTCTTTCGAGACAGACCAAAGTAATTGAGGTGGTAATCACCGCAGGGCTTAGTGTCGCAGCACCAGCGCATACGAAGAAGCTCGTCTGGGCCGCTGTGGCCGCAGACCATTCTGGAGGGGGCAACGTCGAAGCAGCACATTTTCTGGAGTAGACAATTGTTAGCTATAAGAGAGTATGGTGTAGGAAGGAGAGAGGTGTAACTGTACCGGCAGTGGAGTGGTGCTTGGTGTCGATAGGAGAAGCTGGTGAACTGATGGAGGCTTGGGATGCTTGCGCAACTGAAGAAACCGAAGAGTAAGGTAAGCATGATATCTCTATACTTGAAAGTAGATCATACCTGACGATGTGTAGTGCTTGGAGAAGTAGAGAATGCTGAGATATAATGCTCAGATATCGAATGCCGTTGGTGTTTGGTAGAGGAGGAGTTGGCGAGCAGAAATTGAAATCCGGCGCAGAACAATTGAAAGTTCGTGCTGCCAGGCGAAGTGTCAGTCACAGTGCCGCAGATTTGCAGTCACCGTATCAATGAGTCGGTGCCTGAACAGCACTGGCCGAATATCCACTGTCGTTTGCTACCGCGTGCACTGCAAGCTCTTTATTCAGGGGACTCGGCCATGGCAGATGACCTTGATAGGCAAACAGCCGGATGCTAGCTCCTTTGTACGTATTGTGTGATGCAGTCTCCAGTGCATTCTTTGAAATGCACGAGAGCAGTCTACAGAAATTGATATGGTGGTGCATGGTGCCCGTGGTGCGCACTTTGAAAAAATCTCTATCATGTTCGAGTCTACAATACAATACACCCATACAGTCTCTGGCAAGCACTCAGATCTATCTTCACATATCTTCTAAGATGTCTTTGGAAGCTCCTGTCGCGGACCTGGGCCCTTGAGACCCTTGGTCACTCCATCCTCGCTGATAAAATCAATCTCGTCCACCGGCGGCCCCTGATACCGGAACTGGTCAACTGAGAACCAGTTGGCACAGAAATCTTCGCAAATGCTAGTCGAAGACCTCTGGATGGTGGCGCCTTCGAATACTACTCGTCGAAGCTCGTTCTCACCGACTGGATAAATGCCTGCGTCGACGTTGGGGACGTTCCCGCCGCTGATCGTTGCCCATGCCTTCAGGACAGACTCGCCCTGGCTCTTCCACTCTGTGATATTAACTCCGGGGCCTTGGTCAAGGGTGAGATAAATAGAGTCTTTGTCGTTCGAGTATTGCCCGTGAACTTGTGTGCCTGCTCGCGAGCTAGGTTCTCGAAGTAACGCACTACCTCCTGAGCTGTGAGGTTCAGTATATCTCTTCCAGCCACGTAGCTGTCTCGTCCTGAGTCGTTTATCGCGATTCCGATGCTGTGCACTGGGGTGATAACGATGTAGGCAGTGTACATGACGGCGTCTCCAACTTCGGCGTAAACACCGACAGGCCGGGGAGAGGGCGTTGGATCCGAAAATCGGTAGATCCCTTGGGGCATGCTAACTGCGTCTTGAGCGGTCGAGAGGAACGAGGAAGGCTTGAGGTAGGGGTCGGTTTGGGGAGTGGAAAGGAGGTCGTGGTCGAGGATGCTTCGAACGAACCCTGCGAGGTCTTCAGGGGTTGTGTACAATCCAGCTGTTCTTTGAAAGTAGCTAGTAGTTAACTGACAGAAGAGAGAGCAGTTGGCTCACGGATCATAGCTCCCTAGGGGGAGTGAAATCAGCTCGAATCCATCGTGAGGGGGAAGTACTGCCCATGAAGGATCTTGAAGCTCGAAGCCAGTGGCCGGGAGAGACCCAGGGACTTGGAGATCTTCTCGGAGATGATGTCTTTCGGCTCCATCGAAGTCACCTTCTCTAGAACAAAGCCCAGAATCATTGGCCGCTGTTGGAGTAGGTTGTTTTCTGACTCGGCTGTCAGGTGAGGTTGTTTTTCTTGAAGGATCCGAAGACTTCTGTATAAATCTTGTCAGAAGAAGTGTAGATACGGCTGATGGGAGACTCTACTGACCAGAACGAGTACACAGTCCAATGTCTGCAGGGCCACAGCCAGAAGAGTCAGGGGCTGGAGATGCTTCTAGGAAGCCTAGAGCGCGGAGAGTCTTGAATTCAAGTCATGTAGCTAGGTAGGAAGCGTATCCTACAATGTGTAAGTCAACTAGGGGCTGGAACAAGCCGAAGGAGCAGAGAAGGACTTGTCGCCTTGACGACGAACACCACCAACACCACACTGACTGGCTAACATCCTAAGTGTAGTGTCCTTGTAGCGATCGATCTTGGCTAGCTCTGGCGCACATCTCGAAGCGGGATCGTAGAGCTTGAGGTTCTGCTAGGCAGGAGAGCCAGGACGGTGAACACTTTGGTAACACTAGCCATGCGGTAGATAGAGCTGCTGGCAGCTTTACCAGCGCCAGTCCTGTTGAAGTTATTAGCGGTATGGTAGAAGCTGGCGAGAGTCTCTTACTCGTCACCTTGACTGAGAAGGAGTTTGTCGAGGCGTTCCACGGCCTGCTGGACAGCACGAAATCCTCGAGGCTTTCGGCCAAAGAGTCTGTGAAATTCCCATCAGATGCGACCTTTGGAGGGGGGAGGACAGTATAAGGAGGCTAGAGGAAGCCAGAGGAGGCCGAGGAAGGGGAGTGTCGACGGCTTCATGTTGGATTCCTTCGCTTCTGCGGCTGACGGTTTGCACTTGGAGGTTCGTGGCGGGAAATCCTGGATTGATATCGACAGGTCAGCTATATATACGGAAGACATAACAAGCTCGCATCATTTGAATTGACCTGAAAATAGCTGGTGTCATGCTCGGCCTGGCCATGGTCGTGGCTTGTGAAGGAGATGTTGGCAATGCAAACTGCACCTAGCAATACGGGTTACGACTGGCAGTGGGGGGAACAGCGTTACGGTGACCGCGGCCCCTGTAAGTTACTGGAATATCCATGCTGTGACGCCCGGGCAACAGCCCGATCTGTCAAAAGCCGATGCCGCTGTGCCCCGCGAAGACCATCAGCAGAGCCACTTGCGCTGAATCAGGATAGGAGTACGAGAAGACAGGGAATTACGACATGCAAAACAACATAAAATTACTTCTGAAGAGATGGATAGAAATAAAGGATTCTTCAAGTTCAAAATTTATTTTGATTTCATAGATAGAGTTCAGGGGACATCTAGGACCTCCCCTACTTCAGCTCGCAGCTGGAATCCTACTGACCAGCTTGACCTCCTGGTAGATCTGGCGCAGCCCTTTCTGCCCTCAGTAAATCGTCAAAATTATAGCAGATGCTCAGAGAACCGTGTGTATTGATGTAGAGAAGGTCTCCTTCTAGACCTGACTCCCAAGATCTCCCCATGCCGACCCTGAGAGTCTTCAACTGGCGTCTCTTCTCCCCCTTCCCTGTCGACGGAAAAGCAACCCTGACGACTAAGACCTATAAAATCGTATCGAATGTAGCCTTGGCAAGTAGAAACGTTCGGGGGAGGAGAGGAATGGTGTGGGGAACTGAACAGTCGTTAGCGAAGCTCCAGAAGTGTAAGGCAGCCTGTCAGTTGCTGTATAAGACATGCCTTTGACTCCAGCTCAAATACACTTGTATATATGTAGATGCCAAGCAAAAATATCCAGAAGATCAATGCTGACTCCCGAAGCTGCCCTTGACCTGCCCCTGAAATGCCCGGTGATAGTTTGACTGCCCTCCGTCCACGTCGGCAATGGAAAGCGTCGAATGGTACCAGGATAGCCTTTGGACGCGCGTTTCGAACCAGCTCACAGAAGAACCCCCACATACTCTTGTACTCTGAGGAAGCTATAGCTGCCATACTGGCCCTGACAGATGTCCGACGAGATCTGTGGGGAACGGGGAGCAAGTAGTATTTCCGACTGGCACGGTGCCTGGTGTACCAAAGATCCTCGACCCCCTTTTCACCCACAACGATTGTTAGAGCAAAGGATGAAATCTTGAGCAGGAAGCTGGAGAATATCGAAGGATGCCACGGCCTGGCTCGAGGAAATTGGAATCTTCTCATGGTGTCGATCGTAGGAACTGCTTGGTAGTGTAAGTCAGTACGGTTGTTTCACAGTTCTTCCTGATGGAATAGGGGAACTTACCCCTGATGTAAAGAAGTAGTTGAGGAGCTTCTATTTGAGATAATGCGATAATTGGGCGATCGGATCCTCGTGAGAGAGTGCGAGGGAGAGAAACGTCGGTCTAGGACGACAGCCAGCAGCAACGGCCGCAGCTTGTAGCGAAACGATTTCTTCGAAGCGAAGACTGGATGCTAGTTAGCCAGAGACTCAAAGGAGCGGTACAGAGGATTTATCTCTATCCCTGAGAGGTTCCATACCTGGACAGCTCGTGCGGGTGATGTGGAAAAGCCGAGTTTCAAGGTAGCGACCGTGTAAACCGGGAGGTTTCGCTGCACTCAGACGGGAGCGCTGTAAATGACAGACAAGTGTGGGTATGTAGAGCTTGGAGAGATTCTCCTGGAGGAGCGTAGGGGTGTCTGGGACGATTTCGAGGTCGTGGAAGAGAGCTGAAGCAGACTGACGGGCGCAGCACTTGGTCGGCGGCGATGCGTTTGGATGCACCACGACTACCTTGCAACGCAGAGTGTCGGATAAGAGTCTCGAGCATGCAAAGGAGTGAATAGAACAAAGAACTGACGTCTGATGAGGTGTATTGGACTCGAGGACTTGGGAGGGTGAATACGTCGGAACAATCAACGATGCACAAGCAAGTTAGGGGGCATGATGCATCACCAAGGCTTCATTCAGAGGCTAGGCACTGCTCTGGTTGTAGACATACGGGGAGTGCAGCTGCACGAGGCCACTGAATTTCCAATATCAAACCCCTAGACCTAACCGTCCGTAGTGGCCGAACTCCCTGAAACTGTTCCAAAGAGGCACACGCTCGAGATTGGCTGATGCGTTTCCAAATCCTGCCAGTGCCAGCCCAGTGTCAAGCGTTCCCACGCGGGCATATAAACAAAGCCAGCTCAGAAAAACAAAACGCTCCCCGCCTCTCTCTCTTCTTCCCCAGGAGAAACTTCCCACTCACCTTCACTTTTTTCCCCTTTGCAACCGCACCCTTCATTCTTCGAAACAGTCGTCAAGACTATTTCAAGTATCATTTACTTCAAAGCATTCTTTTCTTCATCGAAGAGTTTGTCGCGAAGCGCATCGTTCCCCAGCACACATCATCACAAAGCCCTTTGAGCATTCTGCTATCACCCACTCCCTCTCTTTGATTTTTCCACGTCGCTCGACTCTTTGTTTCTCTTCACTTCAAGATTCAAGAGACTACTCGTCACCATGGATTTGATGACCCAGCTCGAGCGCAAGCGCGCCCTCGTCCGCTACACTCATGCTCACCATGAGGACCTTGTCGACACCCGCCGCAACAACGGCCAAGCCTTCGCCCGCGGCATGGTCGTTGAGGGAACTGACATCGAGATTGTCAGCCTCGGCTCTGACCTCATGGCTGACTTCAACTCTCGCCAGGCCTTTACCAAGGTGTTCATGGTTGCTCATCTCGCTGCTTTCGAGACCTACGCTCGTGCGATGATCTCTGCCAGCCAGCCTGGCGTCTCCCGCAGTAAGCCACTCATCCCCTTGCGTCTGTTTCATGGCACTTTGCTAACTGTACTCTCTTTAGCTTTCTGGTATATGTTTCGCTACATGGGCCGCGTCCAGGAGAAGCTCTACATCAAGAGCTCTCTCGACGCCACCTATCAGATCAACATTCTGGGCCGAATCATCGCCATCATTGAGGAGCACCACAAGATCACCAAGCCTGTCGTCGACTACTTCAACCTTGGTACCGGCATGTAAGTATCAACCGTGCTTCCTTTCGTCTGGAATGGCTGTCCTAACTCTGACTACAGCGCTATCATCTGTCTCGCTGCTGGATTTGTCACCCCCGACGGTTCCTTCGGATTGTGGCTGCTGGGACTCACTGTTGTTCACTTGATCAATGTCTACTATCCTACCGTGGTTCACCTGATCCTGAGTGTCATGATCAAGGAGGCGAAGAACATCATCGACAAGATTCACCAGAATGCCAAGACAGGTCGCCTCACCCAGGCCGACGTCAATTCCCTCGAGGGCTGGAAGCTCTACTTCCTCAAGTTCGGCCTCGACTATGCCGCCCCCAAGGATCGCGGCTACACCAACATCGTCCTCTGAAGAACTCATCCGAGTTCAAGTGCGATCCAAGTGGCCTGGACGCACGTAGAGGGTTGGTTCTGCGGTGAACACTTGACACGCCACTCACTTTTTTGCACAATCATTTCACAACTGACGAGATGATTCATTCAATGGAGGACTCAAGGAACTGTCACTCAACAATCGGCTCAGCTGATGAGGGTGTGATCATGGTCACTGACTGCAGGTGATGGAAGCAGCAGCATGGAATGGGATCTGACTCGAGGCCAGTCGAGGGCCACTGCCCTAAGGGCAGGATAGCTTTTTTGTAACATCCACAGTACAGAATAAAATTTCGCTCTGTAAACCTTCTCGTCCCTGCTCGTGATGCCTTGTAGACGTGTTTCTCCATGTGCCGCCACGCGTAATCTGAACTGTGGCAAATGATGCGAACATCACGCGTCTCCGTGGAGACGCGATCACGGTCACCTGACGTTTTCTCTGTCGAACGTCCGACGCAGCGCGCTGCTGGAAAATGGCTGCCTGCCGGAGAAACCCTTCTGGGGCTGGCTGGTGGGATTTTCAGAGTCGGCGGGCCAAGGGGCTTGGGACACCGCACGCGAATTTAGACCTTGAGACAGATCATGTATTCTATGTCAAATAAAATCAAGAAGAGGCGGTTCATATCCTTTATGATCTCTTGATATGCCCTCTTAGCTCGCCAGGCACCCGTCAAGTAAGTAGTGCCCGAGTTCCAGTTCAAGAACCTTCCCAGCTTTCGGGGCCTTCAAGGCGAACCACTCGTCCCCAGGAACTCCCAAAAGGCTCCAGCGTGGCCATACTCTAGCGAACTAACATTAAGTAGAAAAAAAACGTTTCTGACCAGATTATTCCCGTGCTGTGGCTTTCCTAAGGTTCAGGTCTTTCAATTTGTGCTGCAAGACCGTTGTACCGGTTGCTCCTTTTCTGCCGAGAGGCTTCTACGATGAGAAACTGTCTGAGATGTAGCAGAAGACTTAAAAAAAGAATATGGGAGTCGGATAATGCCCTCGAGGGCTTCGTAGAGTGACGGGACGTCGAGGAGGTCGTGCGCTAGGAGGCAAGGAGTGGGCTTAAGAGGGAGGTGTTGACACGATTCTTGGTAACCTGGCTACCTGAGGAGAAATCAAAAGTCAGTACAATCTTTGAAAAACGAAAGAGAAAGATGAAGAGACCTGAATCGTAGACCTGAGTCTTGGGGAATCTGTAGCCAGCCTGAGCAATTGGTGAGCATCGTCCTCGCCCCCTGAAAGCGCAGCGAACCTGAGCCTTAAGGATAAAGCGATAAATGACATAGTAATTTGGGCTAATAGAAGAGTTTTGCGTCTGAAGAAAGTGTTGGACTCGAAGTGGTGGTGGTGCTTGGATCTCTTCGCAGTTGTTGGTACGAGCACATTGACCAAGGCTCAGGGGAAAACGAACTGTAGAAGTTGGGCTGGGAAGGATACTCTCCCTTCAACAACGAATGTCAATAAAACAAAAAAGCAAAAAAAAAAAAAGAGCTTGCAAAAAGACCATCAAACTATAACAAAAATATGTTCGACCTGACCGGAAAGGCAGCGTGTGCTACCCAGGCCCTGACGAGGTGCGCGGGAAATCTTGAAGCTGAGTCATCAAGGGCTATTTGGACTTCATCAGTGCGGATGGTTCAGCGAGGGCCGTCACTTTTGCTTCTGGCTGCCTACCCCCTCTTTGTTCTTAGAACGCGGACATTGTTTGATTTCTTCTTGTGCGACCCAGGACGAGAGCCCCTGACAATGATCTTGACAAACCCTGCCACTCGAAGATTTTACAATCTGGCAGCCTGCCTGCTTCCATCTAATCTACAGCTGTGGAGAATTTCCTGACAGTCTATAGTTTCCCACTCGTCAATGAACCTTTGAAACCCCCGTCAGCTTCCTACACCCAAGCGAAACGATTCAGGGAGAGACCAAGACAAAATGCCTGTCTGAGGAGCTGAGCAACATCACTGGCCACTCTACTCTTCCCTATAAGTTCTAGATAGTCGTGGCTTCTCTCCCCTTTGCTTGATTTCATCATCTGCTAACACAGCTCTCCAGACAGCTTTGAAATCAGAGAACCCGTCGAGCTCTTGTCCCCCCCCGCAAGAAACGTCCCCGTTCCAAAACACCCCCTACCGACGTTACACCATCTACGAGAACAGCAGCAAGGAAGACGAACTCACTATTGATTCATTTTGAATCTCAGCATCATTGGAATACCCTGAAGCGTTGGAACTGGGCCGGAGGACAGTGTCGCTTGTCTGTGCTGTCCCATCAAGAGCTCTCTGTTGAAGTGGCGCCGTCTTACTGGCGCTGGAGAAGTCGGGAACAGAAGAAGGGAGGCTGGCGACGGTCTTTTTCTTGCAAGTTCCTCTTGGGTACATCAAGGGAATGGGCTTTGAGTGCCACGAGCCCTTTAAACGTCGAAAATGTTGATGGAGGTTTGGGTGCCAAAGACATTCAGCCGTCACAACTCCATTGACTACGATTGCTTTGCTGACTTGGATCGGCAGTGTTGTCTGATGTTTCTCACCGCCCCCAGCCTCAGTGTCTGCTGAATGTGCCCCCTCGGCATCGTTAGGTTTCCGGGCACAAGCCACATAGATTCCCCATCGACGAGCTTCTGGATTGCTTTGACTGGCTGCGAATGGCTCTCGGAACCTTTTCGAGGACAGAATGAGGGAGTGTAGGGGCAGTTCCGACCCATGCCTATATCCATGTCCTGACAAGGAAGCCAACCACATGGATTGGCCTGGAGAGTGTCCATTCCACTGTCGCCCAGTTCTACTCGTGAAATAGCCATTTAATTCATCATATTGACGGGATTTGGGATGGACATCCCCACACGGCATGTCTGAACTGATGTAGAGCATATAAAATGTGGATGAAGCTACTCTATCTTCAAGTGTAATATACCCAAGCATCCATTCGATTTGACAGACCAACAGCTTCCTGGCAGTAACCCGACCTGGCAGCCTCGCTTTGCCTATCCATCAACAAACTTTCAGAATCCTGGCCGGGAGCACTGCTGATGCATGGCCTGTCTATGGTCACATCATCATGATTCATGACCGATGCAGGCTGAACGCCCCTGAAAAAGGAAGAAATGGCAAAAAGAAATGCCTTGCCGTCAGCAAGACTCGAACTTGCGTTTTCAGTGCTTTAAGAGACCACAAACTGATGTACTAACCCCTATACGATGACGGCTTGTCGGGTGTTTGTTGAAGAGTGGTGTCGTATCAGAGACTATGTCTCCCTGCGGAGTGGTTCGGGCCTCCTATACCAAAGCGCCACCATTGAGGCAAAACAACGCCGCGCCGACAAGATGCTGACTTCCCGTGATAAGCGTCTGCATTCCTTCAGCTGCTACCCCGAGGTTCCTGGCGGTGGCCAGGGCATGGTGGACGCTAGGCGTATAGACGACGCGGGAATCCTGGTGCAACCTCCTCCATGCTTCACCATACACCCTTTGACATTTGATTTCTGGACTGGAAATTATGGCTACTCGGTAGTTAGAGCGTAGCTTCACAATGAGGAGGCTCGTTCTGACCTGGAGTGGATTCCATGTCGAACCCCTGCCTTGGATCGTATAGAGTGAAGATGACGTGGTGGATTTGAACGCGACAGAGAACGTTGGCTAAGCTCTTGAGCACTGCCACTCCATCCCTTTGGTTCGAGACTTGGCCAAAGATCAAGATACGCGTAGGGGTGGATCTGTCTAGGGGTCAGCATTATACGGGCAGCAGCCATCAAGACGCCGCACTTTTGACCCTGCGTGTTATCAATGAACCATTCAGCAGCTTTGAGAACACTCATCTCATTATGAGCACCGTCTAAAAACCAGTTGAACTTGTCTTCGACCATATGCTGGAACCGCCCCGGCCAAGAAAACTGTCTTATGCCTTGCACTTTATCCGAGGACGATAATGGTCCAGTGTTATTCTCTTGGAGAAACTGATCAGCTGCTGCAAGTGCGACGGAGCAGTTGATACGCTGTACACCGGGCCTTAGCTGTGGTGCACCTTCCGGGAGAGTCGAGCCCAACTCGACAAACTCAAGTTTTACCCCTTTCTCTGACGAGCGGCCCCTGAGAACATCGGCAGCAGAGGCTTCTTGGGGAGACGTGATCGCAGCAGATCCGGGTTTGAAGATACCTGATTTGTGCCAGGCAATACTCTCAATGGTAGGCCCTAACTGCTTCAGGTGGTCCATCCCGAGCGTGGTGATGACGGACACGACGGGGTGCTCGATGACGTTGGTAGCATCATACTCGCCCCCGTGGTGAGTCTCAAAGATGGCTGCTTCGACGCCCTCTCTGATAAAAGTATGGAAAGAAACTAAAGCGAGGAGCTGAAGGTAACGAGGCAAGGTGCCTGAGTTTCTAGTCAGAGAGTCCCACACCTCAAAGAAGTATCTTGCGAAACGGTCCCGGTCGATGGGTTGGAAATCGAGTCGGATTCTCTCCTCCGGGTACATGAGGTGTGGCGATGTGTAGAGACCCGTCTTGCGTGGGAAGCCGGTTCTTTTCCCGTGAGCTCTGAGGAATGACTCGATGAAGGCGCAGGTGCTGCCTTTTCCCTTGGTACCGGCGACATGGATGACGTTGAGGCGGTCCATGTCAGCTGTCTTTGTTCTTGGTCAGAGTAGCTCCAAGGTTTTCGACAACGACATACCGAGTGGCCAATACGATGAAGCCATTCCTTCATTCCGGCTATGCTTGGAGTTCCTCTCAGCTCAGGATTTCCATCCTTGCTTGGAATACCACCGAGCACTGGAACAGTGGCATCTGACCTCGCGCTTGGTCTCTTTGGGCGGCGCCGAGTGTTGAGAATATCGATGGCACTCTGGTTAGGGTTAGATGTATTTTGATAGAGAGCTGCCTGGTTCACCTTGTAGTCCCTGTTTGTTGGTGGCAACGCAGCGTCTTTGTCCATTATAAATACCCGACCAAACGGCGACAAGACCCTCCAATGTTTGAAGGATCCCAGAAACCAGCTTTTGTAGTTCCTGTATGACAAGCGAAGGGGAGGCATCTTTCCAATTTGAAGGGACTGGGTTGATTTTTAGCTAGGGCCCCAGCAGTTAGAGAACAAAGAACTGCACCCCCTTGCTTACACCTTGGCTTTCCAACCCTGCTCTAGCTTCTTAGCCCTGATACCCTTGGCGATAACAAAGGAACAACTGCCAAGAATCAAGCAGCTCCCCGCAAAAGCCTGGGCCCCGACGTAGTGGCCACCCTGCGCTTTGATAATGGCTCCAGCGATTGGCTGGCCCGTCAGCGTGGCGAAGCTCACAATCGTAAAGGCCATGCCAAGCCTGGTGCCCTGCCTGCTAGGGTCGGACGTCATACTGCTGAGGCCGACGGGGAACATGCTCTGCACGCCGCCAGTCCATATCCCGTAGATGGCGGTCCAGATGAATAGGCCAGTGGTTGACTTTATGGCTGCCCAGCAGTACATCATTACCCCGGTTACGAGAGCCAACGGGATCTGCACTGTGAGGCATCCATAACCGTCTGCGAGGTAGTTTGGTATGACACGACCGATTGCACCGGTTCCGTTAAGGACTAGGAGGACGTCGAGCGATTTGGTGAAGCTGACGCCAAGGACGTCTCGAGCATAAGCTGCGAGGTAGTAGAAGGCGAAGTAAACTCCCCAGAAGGCCTACAGTTTATCAGTCAGATAGATCCTTGGGCTTTCAGAGTAATTCGAGAGAGAACCCACCATGAAAGAACCAAGCACATAGAATGAGTATTCAAGTTCCTTGAACGCAGACCATTCAACCAATGGCCCCGACCTACGGGGTGGAACCCGAGACTTGAGAAAGCAAGCTGCCACCCCTAGAGTTCCAAGCTGCACAAAGGCAATGGCGCGGATAGCCCAAGGAAATCCAACTGAAGGTAGGAGCTGTCTCATGATACTCGGGTAGACCAAGCCCCCAGTTGCACTCCCAGCGGCAGCAACACCCATGGCGAAAGCACGGCGCTTTTCAAAGTATGTCGATATAGTAGCCATCGAGGGGCAAAAGATGAAGCCATTCCCTAGTCCCATGCAGATTCCTTGAGCGAGAAAGAACTGCCAGTATGTCTTGCAGAAGGAGGTGGCGAAGCAACCGAGGATGACCAGGAAAAAGCCCAGAGCAAAGAGCTGTCGAAAGTATCCGGCGTCTGTCATGCGACCAGTAAAGGTTCCGACAAAGAAGAGGAAGAAGACTTCGAAGGAGCCGATCCAGGATATGTCGGAGGGGGCGCGGTTGAGCATTTGGGCGTAGTATGGTTGGAAGACGCCGAATGAGTTGATGATGCCCCTGGGAGATGTTAGATGGGCTACACGAGGTAGGGGAGGATACCTGCCAGCTATTCATGACGACGAAATGGCCGCTCACGACTTTTGGTCTGTCAGGATATGAGCTCCGTGATGTTGTGCGTGAGTGTCAACTCGCCGACCATCCACGCTATCCACCCTCCGTCTGGCGCCGGGCCTGGGTCTTGATATTGCTCCTCAGCGTCCCCCAGGCCATTTCCTTGGGGTGTACTCTCTGTCTCGGTATAGGCAGGCTTTTCATCACGGATGTTTCCCGCGGATGTCTCATCGATCTTGGTGTGTCAGTTGCTGGATTTGTGGCTTGGTCAAGGTGCATACCCGTTGGGTTTCAGAGACGGGACGCAGCGCCGATTGGCCACGCGAGGCAGTGATGTCATCCATTTCAACGCTGCAAAACCTCTCTTCGTAATGTGCTGAAACCTGTCTTGCTGTGTGCAACGAAGGGTTCGTTGCTGCAACAGAACCAGAGATTGGAATCACAATCAATGGGAAATAAAGGATTGCGGGGATAAACATTTCCGATTATTTTGTACGGATACGGTATCAAAGAGTGGAGAGGGAGAGGTCAGCGAGCACCGAGGGCCGAGTCAAATAGCCTGAACGGATACAGAACGGATCGTCGGTGTTGGCCTTTAAGAGTCAACTTTGAGACACGAGGCTTTAGGTTAATTATTACAACTATTCTAGATTTCAAACAAATCAATTCAATCAACGAATGTCAACAAAGCTACCAGTTTCACCTCGGGCCTTGGCATCGGAAAAGTTGAAACCGGGGGAGCATCCAATCTGCATCACCAAGATGGCTGAGTCAGCATTCTTGGCGTTGACTCGGGACTCCCAACCGACATCCGTAACATCAACCATGACGGGAATAACAACGGACAATTTCCCGAAGACAAATTGCATCATGCTGAACAACTCCTCCGCGGACAAAGGAAACAGACACAATCAACCTGCAGCACCTACAAAGGCTCTTGGGTCATCATGTCGTAAGTGTCAAGATTGCATCAACCCGGCGAGCCATGATTGGCTGCACAATACGAGCGAACAAGCATCGCGGACAAGCTACGCAACTGTCCCGACAGTCAATATTGATTTGAATTTGTAAGGTCAGAGCCGCAAAGGCGCGCCCTAAGCTTGGCATGATATGGAATCATATGTACTGTTGCGACAGTGACTTCCTCCTGGCACCTCGAGATGGCTGGCACACCATAACTGACAGAAACCTACGCTGATGTGAGCTTCTTGGATATGCCATGAACTGAAATGTCGGAAAGGTTTGTAATTCATCCGCCGCTGAAATGCTCATAGTGGTACAGAAAGATGGTTGGTAACTAGTATTGCCAAGTCCTATATAGGTATGCTGCACCCCCTTCCTCTGGTTGACATTCACAATATACAACCATCAGTCACAGTCAATCACTAAACAAGCAACAGCACCTTACAATCACCAAAATGTCAAACACTATGAAAGCTATTGTCATCTCCGAGTTTGGTCCCGTCGAAAACCTCGTCATCAAGCAAGTTCCGAGACCTTCCGCCACAGAACCAGGCACAGCCCTCATCCGCATCGAGGCCTTTGGCATCAACCACGCTGAAATGCACATGCGTCGCGGAGAATGGGCCGGATCAGTTCCAATCAGTGGTATCGAATGCGTTGGAATCATTGAAGATTGTCCAGGGGGCGAGTTTGCCCCTGGGACACCTGTGGCAGCGCTCATGGGAGGACTTGGCCGTACGATTCCTGGCAGTTACGCAGAGTATACCGTTGCGAACACTTCCAACATTGTTGCTCTGGGAAACTCTGGTGAAGAGCTGCCCATCTCTTGGGCTGATGCTGCTGCCCTTCCCGAGAGCTACGCGACGGCCTGGACTTGCCTTTTCCGAAACCTGAACCTTCAACGAGGGCAGCGAATCCTAATCAGAGGCGCCACCTCGTCCTTTGGCCGAGCAGCTGTTAACCTGGCTGTTGAATCGGGCGCCATTGTCACAGCCACAAGTCGCAGTGAAGCCAAGTTTGTGACACTCAAGGATCTCGGAGTCACTGAATGTGTTGTTGAAGCACCCAACCTCAGCGAACGCCTTAGCGAGGGGGGTGACTTTAACAAGTTCGACTGCGTGTTGGAATTGATCGGCAACAGCACAGTCGTTGACTCACTGCAACTTGTCCGCCGTGATGGTCGTCTCTGTCTAGCTGGCTGGCTCGGAGGGCTCGATCCGATCAAGGGACCAGTAGGACCTGAGGAATCACGAGGATTTAACCCACTCTTACAGATGGCGAGTGGCGTTCACTTTAGCCTCTTTGGTAGCTTTGTGTTTGGCAACAAAGACTTTCCCGTGTCTGATGTACCCTTGAAGAGTGTCCTGGAAAAGGTGGCCGAGGGCAAAATTGACGCCAAGCCGTGGAAGGTATTTGCTTTTGAAGATATTCGGGCCGCTCATCAGGCTATGGAGAGCGGACAGACAGGTGGGAAGATGGTGGTTGTAGTTGACTAGTTACAGAGAAAAATACAGACACCCTAATCTTTCAAGTTTCTTCGCAGATCAAAGTCCATGCCTCCAAGAAGTCGAAGATATGTGATAGTTCCTGTCCAATAAATCGCGGCGAGAGAACTGCAGGATCTTCGAATCAGACTTTCGGCCACCCTCAACTCATCGCTGCCTACCTTTTTCACGCCATGCCATTTGAAAGCGCAATAGCAACGACTCCAGAATCTGTGGAGAGTGGGAGTAAGCGAAAGGATATTGAAATCCTTGTCTGAGCTTCCGAGGCCTGCGAAGAGAGGCTCCCTCGCTTTGGTCCACTTGCTATCCCGCCCAAGGCCAAAGCACGTCGCAATCACTGCTTTGAATGACTATGATTTTGCAAGGTAGGCCGTCACGAGGTTTCCAACAAAGGCATTTTAGCCAGGTCCGAACTCAAATCACTGAACAAGAGTTTCGACCCCCCGATTTAGGATTCTCTCAGTGTCCGTATCAAGGTTTTTTGTTGCGTTTGTAGAACATTGAGGAGCCCTTTCGGGCGCACCAGCCATTACGTTTGTATTGGGCCGAAAAGTGCCGGCTTTGACTCTCGCAGGTATAAATACCAAGATGTTCTTCTCGGCGATCCTAGATCGGCTAACTCAACTCTGACCCTTTCTATAACCCCGACCTTTTCTCCCACGCTTCCAAGCCCAAGACATCATGGCTCGCTCAAAGAACTTGCACCGCGTGAACCAGAGACTCGAATACGCCAAAGAGATCGAGTCCAAGATTCGGACATGGGACGTGGGAGAATTTTTTCGACTCAGTACGATCCATCTCGCCCTCCTTATGATGGCACCGATGTCTGTTTTCCAGCCGGGTAAGATCCTGTCGCCAGTGGACCAGACAGAGGAGTTTCTGCACCTCAGCCTGACAACATTTCCTCCATTAGTTCGACACTGTGAGTACTGCTGGTTGAATACCTTTGAATAGTATGTTTAGAAACTAACAGGTTTTAGTCTTGGAACAGTCCCTCATTTCTCAAAGCCGCAACGATGACCCAGCCAGCCAGCCCGAGAAGAGCCTGTGTCTCCAGCGAGATGAAAACGTTTGCGTCTTCACAGGAAAGCCCAACCCGAGAGTATGTCATATACTCCCTCCTTCATGGGGCAACAGCAAGGCGGCCATGAAGAAGACACTGTTGCTGCGTCCAGCAATAAACGCCCTGATGGGATCCGACTGGATGCATCAACACGATAAACACATCCGTGACGCGGACAGAGTTTCGAATATGCTTTGTCTCAACGAAAAGCTTCATGAGCTCTGGGCACGTGGTTCATGTGCGTTTAAAGGCATCAGAGTTCAGCACATGAACCACCGCGAGTCAGTCGTTGTTCTCGAGTTTCATTGGATGCCGAAGCTGGACAAGACCAAGCCAATGGTGCACGCGAAGCTTGAGGGGAAGAAAAATGACTGGACCAAGATGGTCCATGTCATGAACCAACTCCATGCCTCGAAACTGCCAGCAGTGGCCCAATACGTCTCACCAGGGTTATCAATTCCATCGGGGAAGCGCATCGACATCCGGATGGCAAGGAGAGAAGCCGCCAGCTTCAAGGCGATGATCGACTTGCAATGGGTTTGCATCTCCGCGGCAGCTCTGAGCGGTGCTACATCGCCTGGGATGCTGCATGAGTACGAGCCATACTGGTGGAGAGATGACGAGGCGTACTGGTGGCAATGTGAAGAGGGCAAGAGGTTCACTGTCCTGTCGTGGCTTGACAAAATCGACTAGATATAGACAAGAGGTACGACGTGGTGTGTGGCATGGGTTGCGTTTAAGGAGAAATGACTTTATGAGTTAAAAGTTAGAATAAATATACCATGGCGCCGCAAGACAAAGATAATGTACTTTTTATTTTCACAGTTTCTTTAATTAAATGCCGAGATTTTGTGACTTTTGGATACGAGAAGGAATGAGATGATATGCAAGAACACAAATCCTCTATGTAGACGAAGCGTGCAGACGGGCTCGTATGATGCTACGTAGTTGCAATACTACGCGGCACTCGACGACGAAGAAAAGACAACCGCGATGCAGCGCTAGAGGCGCGATGGGGGTGTCATGGTGGCCACCACAGCGCTCGGGCTAGGCAGCGACATGCCCGACGTCGTCGTTGTGGCAGCATTGGGCGAGCCATACTCTCTCATGGACCCCGTAACCTGCACACTGTTCTGCTCTTGCATGAGGACACAGCCTCAGTTCTAGAACCCGGGCTACTTCGGTCTTCAGATTCGAAAATAAGGTAGCCTCTGTCTGCGCCCAGCACCAATCCACCTTGCCCGTCAATCGAGTCAAACGCCTGGATAGTTCTTCCTGCTATAGTCTTCTCGATTCACGTTTTCAACGCCTTGACCTTAGGTAACGGTTGATGAGAGCAAAGGAGCAAGTGCAGTGCCAATATCATGTCGTGATGTGAAGAGGGAATCAAGCCGTCCTCGATTTCAAAGGGATCCTGTTACCGGCTTCAAAGCACGTTGCATTTGTATCCACATGTCAATGTAAGAGTCCAAGGACCGAGTCAGTCGCTCATTAGTAGTATTCTGAAGAATTTCATAGAAGGGATCTATACGAAGTTGAGGCCTCCAACTGAGCTGACTCTGAGCCAGTTACCAAGCCAATTATATGGCAATGGGATGTTGCAATCCTACGTCGCATCATTCGCCCTTACGGGCCCGTCGGAGTTTTCTGATCTGACCTAGTGTGGGGAAACAGTCTCGAAGGTTGAGAGTGTGCAACATTGGGTGTAGCCAGAAGAGATTGAATTAAAGCTGCTTCTTCTATCTAAGGAATGACAAAGGTCGGTCTCTTATACTTGTGTTCATCCTGCCGATCTTCCAGGCAGCAGGCCGTTGCCTGCGATCTGGCGTTCACGCTGACCGTGAAGCTATTCACGATGGTCGTGATCCTTGCCCCACTTCTAACACACCCCCTCATTGGTCAGTTTCCTATGGATTCTTCTGACCGATGACATCGCCTAGAGCTGAAGCTATTCCGAAGGGTTATGCCTTCCAAATTGAACAAAACCGTGGTGTTGAAGCCACCAAAATCAACCAAAGGAAATTGAACTAATAACCTAACCAAACAACCATAATAAGAGAGAGTTAGAGGGTCAAATCGTGGCCCGGGTAAAGGCCTCATCGCCACCCCCTAGAGAGACAGGTGGGCTCTGAAGTCTAAGGAGCTTGATAGCCTTTTGATGCTCCTGAGATGACTTGGCCTTGGTGAGGACATCAGCGACCATTTGATCAGTTGGAAGCCATCGTACATCAAGATCTCCTTTCTCTCTGAGCTCTCTCAACCATAGGTTGTGGATATCAACATGGCGAAGTGCAGTCGTCAATCTGTCTGCTTCCTTAGTGACGAGGCCGATGGTCTGCTGGTTATCGCACCACATCACAGTTGGGCCTCTCACATTCACCCTCAGCTCCTTCAGCAGCCGGTTGATACGAATTCTCTCCTTCGTAGCTGCTGATAGGGCCATCAACTCGGCCTCGGTGCTTGACAGGGTGACACAATGCTGTCGGGATGACCTCCAAGCCACTGGGCCTCCAAACAGCTGGAATACCCATCCTTGGGTTGACTTCCTAGTCTCTTGGTCATTGGCGTACGAGGCATCCGCTGTGCAATAGAGCTGCCTCTGCTCAGGGGCACCGGAGAAATGAATTGCAAGGCGCCGGGTGTTGTACGCATATTGGATGACCTGATCCGAAACCCTCTGATGAATATCATCAGGATTAAGGTTGAACTGGGCCAGCTTGGAGGCATGAAAGGCGATATCGGGGCGAGTGATGACTGCGGCGTATCCAATGCTGCCAATCTTGGCCTGATACCTCGCGATATCCTTCACATCTGCTATCCCTGTCGAGGGCACGAGTTCTGAAGCCGGTCCCGGGGCATACGGGATCCGGGTTCCTTCTCCTTCGCGGTTGAGGCGAAATCGGGCTGCGACCGTTGAGAGATATGACTCTTGCGAGAGCCACATCTGTCGAGTTGCCCGGTCTCGGGTAACTTCAATTCCAAGGAACCAACGAAGCTCTCCCAGGTCCTTGACCTTATACGCTGCCATGAGCGCCTTGTGGATGTCTTCCCATTCGTCCGCAGCGTGTTTTGGGTACATCATGACGATATCATCCACAAAGAAGAAGACGATAATATTCCCGCAGCGAAAGACACACTGATCCTCCTTGCATTGCTGGAATCCTAGGGACTTAAGGAAGTCGGAGAGGGTGTTGAACCATAGCCTTGGGGACCTTCGTAGTCCATACAGAGCTTTGTTCAACTTCCAACAGTAGCCCTCTCCTCCTGAGCCATGCGGAGGTCGGCAGTAGACTTCTTCATCAAGCACAGAGTTGATAAAGGCGTTCTCAACGTCGTACTGGCGAGTCTCCCAGTCTTCTGCACAGCAAATTGCACATAGGATGCGAAAGGTCGTTGCTGATAACGTTGCGGCGAATGTACTTAGGTCTGATAGCGGCTGCTGGTCTCCCCGGACCACGAGCCTCGCTTTGAACCTTGTCAGATATCCCTTCTCATCGAACTTGTAGTCAAATACCCATTTGAGGGCCAGTAGTTCGATCTGTGACCTGTCCTCGAGCTCCTGAAGCGACACAGCTGCATACGCTTCCATCAATCGTAGCTTCTCGAGCTCGGTCTGTATAGCCTCTAGCCACTCATCCCTGTAGTGGCTATTCATTGCCTCCGAGTATGACTTCGGGGCATGCGGCAGTTCCTTCTGATGCAGCCGGAACTGGGTTGCTCGGGCCAAGATCGCATTCACCAATGCATTAGGTCCCTTCCTTCTTCGGGTCTGATTCTGGCCTTCCTCGGCCCTCTTGGTGGCCTGCCTCGATCGTCGGCCTGTGACAATGTTGTCCGCTGATATGCCTTGGCTGGTGTCATAAGGCTTCCTTGCGCGCTGTTCAGTGACCGCGGCTGGGGACTGTGAAGCATCATTTTCGGTCGCAACGATAATCGTATCTCCCTCACCCCCCAGACCCGGCAGCGACTCGAGAGGTATATCATTCGAATCCTCTCGTTGAGAGCTATTGGGCTCTGCAGCTGATGGTCCTGGTTCGGGGTCTGAATGTTCATTTTCGAGGGAGTTCCAGTCGTTATTGAAATCGTCGGTTACCAGCTGTTGGACCTCTCGGATTGGCACTCCAACCAACTGGTCACGTGATACGGCTCCTTCTGTCATAGCCGGCTCGCCTGCGCCGTCGTTCGAGGCCGGCGGTGTAAGGAACACGTCTCCTGGGGCCTCCTCTTCTAGCTCAGAAGGTCCATCTCGAGTGACCTCCCCACAGGGGTCTTCAGGGCGTGCTTCAGGGGGCCCTTCTTGTACATCCAGTTCGTCACCCCCTAGCCCAAGAGCAACCTCGTAGTCGTGCCGATCCCTGACCTGTTCGACGTTGATACGGGACATCTCTCTCAACGCATCATAGGTATATTCCTGGGCAGCTTCTGCATCCTTCTCGCGATCCGGGTCATAGTTGACAGCCTCATTGAAGCCCACATTCGCAGAGACGATAACTTCGGTCTTCCTGAGTGATGGGACCCAGATCAGGAACTGCGTTGAGGCCCGATACCCGACCAAATAGCCGATATGTGCCTTGGGGCCCGTCTTATCGACCGGGGCGTTGCTCTTGATATGTTCCAATGCGTCAGTCGTCATCGGATAGGCGATGCATCCATACGCCTTCAAATGCCGTAGGTCCGGCTTCGGGTTTTCAGGGATATGGGAGAATTGCGTGACGTTCTCCCTCATCCAGGTCCACCATCGCTCGTACGGTGTTTTCCAGCCATCACTGTCATTCCTGTGGATCGGGGTTCTATTGAGAAGGTATACTGCGGCTCTCACGATCTCCGGTTCAAGGTCTCCTGGGAGATTCGACTGCTGCTTCATAGCCCTGACTTTCTCCTTTACTACCCCCCCAGATCGTTCGGGATGGCCATTCTGCGTAGGGGTTGAAGGGGCTGACCGAATGAGCTGAATCCCGTCTTCAAGGGACTCCTTATTGATATAGCTGTCGTACATAGCTGGCTCGTTGTCAGAGGTCAGCATCGTGATCCTGATCCCAAAGGAAGTCCACAGGAAGCTCTTTAGATGCCTCAGAGCATCTCGTATCTCGCTCTTAGTAGCCAAGGAGAAGAAGAACCTCATTCCGGTGCTCACACAGGTGAAGATCACATAGTATCTATCCCCGTTGTAGCCCGGTTCTTGATAGAAATGAAGATCGAAGCTCATGACCGCTCCTGGTGCCCTTGGCCTCATTTCAGGGGTTTTCCGTGATACCGTACGTCTGATCTTGCTGACGGCACAGATATCACATTCGAAAGTCGCCGGTCCCCGCATAGCCACACCGAAGGCTTCCTTCGTGAGCTTTTCCATTGCGTTAGGGCCCGGATGACCCAGTCGTCGATGCCATAGCTCAGCATCACCCTTCTGTGGGTTATTTGAAGGTCGGTTGACCGCCATAACCGTTGGGGCCGTGATCGAGGAAATCGCGTATTGATCCTCAACCTCCCACAACTGTGCGATGACCTCGCCGCTCGTACGGTGATAGATCGTATCATCGCGTGTATCCCAAAGGAAACCAGCCTTCTTCATGATCTTCGTAGATACGATGTTCGTGTGCATACCGGGAACGTATAAGGCGTCTTGGAGTCGAATCGTGATGCCTTTTCCCTCGTTCCAACCCCTAGTCTGCACAAACGCGGTCCCTTTTCCTTCGACCTTGAGTTCCTGGGTCCCTGAGAGGATGAAGTCGTTAGTCGGCTTTAGATCGCTATTGCAGAACCAAGCTGTTGAGTTGAACACGTGTACGTTCGATCCTGAGTCCCAAATAGCTATGTTGTAAAGGCTGCTTTGGGTGGCCGCAAAGTTAGCCAGGGCCACTGCCCCAACTGCGTTCATTTGATCAGATGGTCCCTGACTAGGGATATCGATTTCAGCCGATTCGGGATTCTTCTTCGCAGGCTCTTGCTTTGGACCGCTAGTCATGTCATTTCCAGGGCTCCAAGTCCTAGCCTTGGCAGCTTGAGAGGGATTCTCTCGCAGCCACTTCTCCAATCGGTTCTTCGCTTGGGGAGCAACAACAAAGCCCTGTCGAGCGTGTCCAGGGTGAAAAATAGCCACATAGTTCCAGCAGTTTTCCCACCAGGCTTCTGCGTTGACCGGGTGTATACGCGAGCATCCTGGGCACTTCGCGTTGCGGATCTTTGGTCCGGGCCTTTGCCCTCCGGCCGATGTTGCATTCGAGGATCCGGCTGTTCGAGATACCTTCAATTCTTGCTCGTTCTCTCGGAAACGATCAATCAGGGTCTTCAATTCCACTGGCTTTCCCTGCCCTTCCGGCTTGGCCCTTTCAGCCATGTTGTATTGGCTCCAGAAGGTCCAAAAGGCAGGAGCATGATGCTGTATGGCTCTCAGGAATGCCTTCATAGCAACCGTCTCATTGATAGTCTCAACTCCTAGTCGGATGGCTCGTTCGTAGGCTCGTTCAAACTGAGTGGCCCAAGAATCCCAATCTCGAATCGTACGTTGTTGAGATATATCAAGGAACTTGTCATGAGCGTTATCGCGGTCCTGGTGCGGCAACGGCATGACCCTCTTCTTCAGGGCGATGATCCTAGCCCTGAGACCGTCGACGTTAGAGATGTACTCCCTGTACGTCTCAGAAATCGATGTGTCAATGGCTTCCGATAGCTTGATGATAGAATCGTGCTTCTGACGATAGTCATCAGCCTTCCGTGCGCGAGCAGTTTCCTGATCGCTCCAAATCTGGCGATGAGTCTTCCACAGCTCAATCGCCGCAGCCTGAGCTGCTCCTTCCAAAGTCTCCCATCCTTCTACAGGGACTGGGGCTGCCGTAGGAGCCGGCGGAGGCACCAAAGTGATAGTCTTGTTGGGATCAACATAGTCCCAAACGTTCCGTGCCTTGGCGATGCGTACGATATCATCATACCAAGGGGTCCAGTCTGAACGGTTGTTCAGACGCGTGATAAGGGCAGTCTCCTTCGATTCCTTTGGAGACATCGTGACGGCTTCAGTTGGCGAAGTTAACCGTCTGGGGTGAGCAGGACTCTTCCGGCCACAGGCAGGTTGTTGGCAGTGTGCTTGGTGACAGCTCGCAGTTCAACACCACAGCTCTCTCCTCGGCTTCTTAGGGAAGCTCAACGGCATCAATGATCCGTTTTCCTGGGCTGATGTAAATGAACAGATAATTGGGTCACACAAGCCGGCAGACCGGGCTCATAACTCTCGAAGGTTGAGAGTGTGCAACATTGGGTGTAGCCAGAAGAGATTGAATTAAAGCTGCTTCTTCTATCTAAGGAATGACAAAGGTCGGTCTCTTATACTTGTGTTCATCCTGCCGATCTTCCAGGCAGCAGGCCGTTGCCTGCGATCTGGCGTTCACGCTGACCGTGAAGCTATTCACGATGGTCGTGATCCTTGCCCCACTTCTAACAAACAGATCTAGGATCGACAGATTCCCTGCGTGTCATATGATTCATGTAAATGGAGAGTGAGCCAAGAGCTGACACGTCTGATGGAGCGCGTCATTCCCCACGGAATGGGGGCGAGTGATATATTTGCGTCACTGGATTACTATAATTAGGTGAAAGCTATACGAGTTTCTAGGAAGAGGCATATGCGGCGACCTGGAGGGATATATAAAGGACGCCTTGCGGACCGTGAGTTGATATTGGATCAAGCAAGCTTACTCGAATAACCCCAACCGAACTACAAGATATTATCAAGATCTCATTTCACTAAACCATCATGCGCTTCACAACCTCTCTCTTCACAGCCGTCGCTGCTCTCACATCCACCGCCTCAGCCGGAAACATGGGCTACGCCAACATCCTCGCCATCACAGGTCCATCCGGCGGTCAACACACAGAAAAGATAGTCGACGTGCCCTTCGGCCAGCTCACACACTACGACCTGGCCATCAGCGAGCTTCGTCTCGAGAGCATCGCCGTTACACTCCCCGGAGGCGCCATCGAACCCGACATCCAGGACATTACGTGTCAGATGTACAAGGATGAGCATGGGCTGGATCCCGGTAGCAGAGAGTTTACTATTGATCGGCCTGCGCTTTTGAGTACGAATACTGTTCAGTTTGGGTGGGTGCTGTGCTATGTTGAAGTTGAGAAATAGGGGTGGACTGCGGTTCGAACATTGCCCGCACTGGGGATTGCTTAGACTTACTTTGCCAACTTCCTTATACTTTTTTAGACCTTTTGTTCATGGCCATGGTCAATACTTTATATGAGCACTCTACAATTTGACCATTCCACTGTGAGTGGAAATTCACAACCTCCATCGGATGTTCTGCATCTCCCCTTCTCCTTGACGTCATTGGTGCTTCTGAAAAAGAGTCTTGGCCATAATCAAAAAGGTATAGAAATCTAATACCGTCAAGATGTGTTGACATTCTGTGATTTTGGCACCTAGTGAATGCAGCAGTATCAGCATGGGGACCAGAAGGACCTCATCACATGACCAAGATCTGATCTGGGTAGGTATGCAAGAACGCCTCCCGTCTCTCTCGGCCCAAGAAATTTTCCCCTTCATCTTCCTTACTCTTTCAAATAACAAGGCTCAACTCAAGAGAAGCTCACCAGATACACATCCTAATCTCCCGCAAGCATCTCAACCCATATTCTCCCTCGACAAGGCTCTCCAGCAAGACCCTATCCTCCCCTCCCCTCCCTTTGATGCCGCCACCCGGTTCTCAACATCCATGGAGACTACAGCATGTTTTCCCCATTTATTTCCAGTGGTATTAATGCGCAATCACTTTCCCTGCCAACAAAAGTTCGAAACTAAGTGAACCACTCCCCACGCAGGGAAGAAACAATGCTCCCTCACTTCATCACGCACACACCATCGCTTGGTTTGAGAATGCACGGATAATCGCCATCACGCACGTTGCTTGGCTTGAGTCTCTCCCCCGTCTACTTGCTGCATGGCATGGCCCCGATCTTTGCCTTGTGTCACTCAGCTTCATCGTCCTTGTCCAGCTTACGCGGCACAAGAGCTTGAACTAAGGATAATATGCATTGTGAGTCATGGTTCGAGAATCCTCGCCTGTCGGTTCCTCATCGAAGACGCGAGGAGGCTCATCAGTCACAGCGCTCAGCCCCTGCAAGTCACTTTCTCGGGTGCCACCATAAGGCTAAGCCTTCGTTGTGAAACGACCTTCTTGGGATGTTCCAATTGAAATAAGCTTATTGCTTCACAAGGAAGTGGCGCTGTTGATGCAGCTCGTAATTCTTGGCCAGGCACTGATTGAGTGGACTCGTGTCACGGCGAATAGGCATCTTATAGACGAGGCATGGCCGTCTTGTTTTTATTTCAACCTGTTCGATTTCGCTCCTCATTATTTCTTCAACAAATTCCTTCTGTCCTATTGCGGTCATGGCAGAATTAATACAGTCCCAAAAGCCTTCGCTCCAGCCTCTCTTGGATGAGACTCAAGGCGAGCCCCTCGTTCAAACATCTTGCAGCTCAAGAAGTGCATCTCCCGAAAAGAAAAGGGATACTAATACCCAAAAGTTGCACATCTCGTGGTGGCTTGAGTTGAGCGCCCTGGTCCTTAGTCTCGCATCCTTGGGTGCGCTCGTCGCTCTGTTGTACATCTCTGACGGACAGCCGGTATCAACATGGGCTGGTCTCTCACCAAGTGCCATCGTTTCTATCCTTGCAGGTACCTCGAAGGCCAGCCTCGCATTCGTTATTAGCACTTGTCTCTCTCAGGGCAAGTGGAACTGGGCTGGACGGTTTGTCGGTCCGCTGATTGATTTTGATCGGTTCGATGCGGCAAGCCGAGGTGCTTGGGGAAGCATACGCTTATTGAGAAGCATGATACGGCACCCGTGAGTATCTTTCTGTCTTCTCCCAGTGGAATTGGTACATGCGACTAACTCTGAGTTTTCTTAGCCACTGGGCCTCAGTCGGCGCTTTCACTGTGATAGTTCTTCTGGCCTACGAACCTTTCATCCAGGCAATTCTAACACTCAAAGATGTATCCGTGGTCCTGGACAACACCAACTACAACCAACTATCGGCAATTGAACTAGATTCAAACGGGCCATCAGAGACTGGACCTGTCATTGGGAGGTCGTCTATTTTGGATTTTGGATACTGGGACGTACAAACAAGTCCTGGGGTGCGTCAGATACCGTTCCGGGGCCCAGACGGCAAAGAGATGGTGTTTACACCAGAGGATGGCCTCAGCACCGCCGAAGACATGGGCCTCACAGCATCCTTTTGGAACGGCTTCTCTTCTCTAGTGACACCGCGGAACCTATGGCCCGCTTTTTCGTGTGCATCGGGTAACTGCTCGTGGGCCCCATTCAAGTCTCTCGCGATATGTTCCAAGTGTATCGACCTTTCTGAACACGCCGTGAGAACTTCGGGGAACTACACGTTCCCCCAGCAGTGGGGTCTGCCTGGAGGTTGGAAACTTCAGAAGAACGAGACGCTCCCAGAAGTCAGCAACAAGGATTTCTATGTGAACCAAGATCTATTTGGCAAGAGACTTGTTGCCTGGACAAGGCATGAGATTCCTGAGCTTGGACTGGATTTGACAAACTATGATGGAAAGAGAAAGTGCGGCTCTGGGAACGTCGTATGCCCTGACACGTATCTATCGGTCACCTTTACAACGAATCCTGGACACACCATCAATTTTCGCAACTCCTCGACTGTATTTCTGACTATTCAGTACCTGCAGGCTAATAAAAGCTGGAGACAGAATGAAACGACGTGGCAGGATACAAAAGTTACGACACAAGAATGCGGTCTCTGCTTTTGCGTCAACGAATACGAAACGAGCCTTGAGCAAGGTGTTTTTAAGGAAAGTGTAGTCAATTCGTGGACGAATAAGACTGCCAACTCTCATTCCGGCTCGTCAAATGTGATGGAATACCGCCAGTATCTCAACAACACTCTGGACTTGTTCCCTTACCATGCCAACCTGACGGACCTCCAGCTTTTTGTCCCCGATGAGCGCAACAAGGGCTTGGTAAAAGAAACCTTCAACATAACCGACCCCAGCATAGTCGTTCTGTTTAAAACTATCAGACGGGGGCTACAAGCGGTCGACCGCTATGACGCCCCAGGATGGAATGGCACCGAAACCTTCATATACCCTTCCTTCGGGGTGAACAGGCCGCCTGGGATTTTGTTTGGTCTGGGCGAATCAGAGAATGTTTCTGTGAGCGTCGAAAAGGTGGCGTTAAGCTTGACGAAGTGGATGCGTGACCGCGAACTGACATCCTCCCCCGAGCATGGCAAGGCTACTGTGATGACGGTCATTACTAGGGTTCGATGGGAGTTTCTTATCTTCCCGGCAGTTACGCACTTGTTGGGGGTTGTGTTTGCTGTTGTGTCAATCTGGGAGACGAACTCTCTGAAGAGACCGGCGTGGAAAAGTAGTATGTTGGCGGCTCTTTCGCATGCTCCTGATGGAGAACTAAGGGAGAAGTTGCGAGAGGCTGCTACTCCTGATGATATTCAGGAGGTGGGAAGGAAGACTAAAGTGATCATGGAGTACCAGGATGGCAGGAGTCGATTAACGTCAAAGGAAGAGATAGAATGAGAGGAATTTGTTACCATGGCTTGTGTTGTAGGCAACAATAAACAGGAGGATCAAATAATTGTGTTAGTTTGCTGAAAAAACATTGCCATAAGAAGAAATTTGACGCACTCTACTAGACCTTCACACAATTTGTAGAACAGGGGATATGTTTATGGATTATGAATTGCTTAGTGTTGCCTTGTTGTCTTTTGTCTTGGCGGAACCCCATTACTGTTAGCCAACACATACGCTGTCTGAAATAACCTGCGGCCCGGCTTTCCGAAGCTGCTCATTAGTTAGATTTCACACATCAGTCATCCCTGTATATATAACTCTCATTGTTGTCATCACGTTACCCTTCAGTCGAGCATGGGAGATGAAGGTTTCGTGCAACATTGGCAATCGATGGCTCTTTTGAATTTGCGGGCAAGACAAATGAGAGCTAAAAGGACTCTTACAAGGCAACTAGACTTGGCTTAAATTCCCGCATCATGGGCAGTGGCCATGTCCCAGTTTGGTTGTCGCCGAAAACCAGGCTGAAACTGTTGGTTGTCACATGGGACCATCGATAGGGATAGGCGTTGTTTACTCGCGAGCGGCTGAATTCACTCACTCTTCCCAAATGCAACATTGGTTAAATTACAATCAAATGCCAAGACTCAAAGTCGGTAAATCAGGCGACGTCCAGCTGAGGCAGAGAGAAATAAAGAAGCCCCGCCCACCATGCATGCTCCCACGCAAACTCGCTTCTTCATCGCGAGAGCAATAATCAGTTGCGATGTCATTTTAGTGACTGCGTAACCAACAGATTGATTGACTGAATCATTACACGACAAGCAACTGTCTCTCTTACGCCTAGCCGGCTCAGCTCGCCCATCTTCACCACGGGGCCGCCCAGCGACAACTTTGAGCTCCATTCAGTGCGCACCGTGACAAACGATGCGCCTCGTCGACAAACAGGCTTAGGCAAGGACGAGAAACTCCTCCGCTATCGCCAACGGTCTGCATGGATGTTCGCCTTTTACTTTCCCCTCCTCGTTCTGCCCTGGATCTTCACCGCCATCTTGATGTTCCGACCCATCAACCTGCATTCCTACATTAACCAGGTCGAAGGATATACGCCCAAAGATGTTGCGAATCTCGAGAGACTGCGTCTTGCCGTCAACATCCTCACTCAAATCTCCGCCATCCTTGGTATTCCTATCGTGTCGACCATGCTCGCCCACGGAGCTGTTGTTTACACGCAGCGTCGCAGGCCGAACCAGCATCTCAGCTTGTTGCAAATGTTTACGTTGGCAGACAGAAAATGGCTTAACGTTCGATATATCTGGAAATCCTCAACCACACTGCCAAGATCTTGGAATTCATCATCCACCTACCTTCGGTTGGCAGCTTTCCTCATTTTTATCAGTCAGTGGCCCTCTGTGTCATGTATACTGTTGCTAACAACACACTCAAAGCTGCTGTCCAGCCGCCTCTGCAGTCTGTGCTTGTCCGAGATGAAACCATACCCATCACAACATGCACGCCAAGCAGATGCAAAGACAATCGCGATATCTGGATCGTGGGAAACGATGCCGACCCAGAAGCCTTAGCCCAGACTTGGAGAAAGTGGATTATCCAACGAACTTCCGAGAAGATAATCAGCGTGAAGACCAAGGATACACAACAATACATCTGGTACGACACCCCCTATTGGCTTCCAGAAACCAAATACTCCTCGGCCCTAAGCCGCGACAGAGGGAACTTTGAATGGGCTTTGGGATTGAGCACGCTAAAGACCGAAGACGAACCCGAGCCTCTCTTCTTCACCTCATTAGTTCCCAATGGCACTTCTACCGGGATGCTCCGACAACACGCTGTCAGAATGGATTCCAAGGCTACTTGTACCAAGGGCGATTCAAGCTTCAGCGGCTGTAAAGGGACTTGGCCTTTCACAGCCTCCTCGTCACTCCCCTATACAAAGGTCGAGGTCTGTGTGGATGGGGATCAGGACAACACCCCCTGGGCGATGAGTCGCGATAAACAAGAGATCAAAGAGGCCATGTGGTTTCGAGTGTCCTCATGGGACCCTGACCCTTACGACGGTTCGGAAAACTTCACCATCCGGTGCGAGAGTGTTTCGAGAAGGGGTTGGTTCGAGCTTCCTAACCACCACAACGGCTACAAGCCCGGTCCTCTCCTGGACGTTTGGCCCTCAGAGGATGAGATTACCCGAGACTTTAATGAATACATTTACAACAACTCTGTGTAGGTGTTTTTGAGTTATCAACATGCAGAAGACAAAGACTGAACATGGTACAGGCTCGAGACCTCGGAGCCAACCCCTGGCCCTCTCATGACAGCAGGACTGGCCATATTCGGCAACACATCCTTCTTTCATCTGGCCAACGTATCAGCAGAACAATCCAATAATCAGACAGCCCGACAGATATGCGAGCAAATGAGGCTGCCATTCACCCGTCTAACTTCCCCGAAGTACCCCGCCCCTGTCTCAATCTGCGATGACTGGGTTCTCCAGCGAGCCCGGGATACCAATGTGTTGGACATCCTGCCACGCTACTTTACGTTCTTGGGCTCAGACAACATGACGCAGAATGCTCTCAACATTGCAATGTACTTTGCCAACGAGGCTCTCCTTACAACTGCCGCTGATAGGTCCCTGTACTCCCACCCAGGCCATATGATATCCAAGCCCAAGAAAAGTCTGGCCGGTTTGATCGTCATCACCGTTTTCGTCGGGCTACAGGCGGTTGGTCTCTGCCTGTTGATGACATTCATCTACTCGACGCCGACTTGGACACGCGATCTTGATGCGGATGCGCTAACCCAGATAGGAGCCCAGCTCAAGGATTTGGACGAAATCATGTCTCGAACCCAGATATGCGGTCTCGTGGGAACTGTCGGAAATCGAGGTAACGATGAGGCGTCGTCTGTGAGGGCGTCGTCTATAGAAGAGACACGAGTTCAGGTCAGGAGGCCGTTTCATCTCAGCTTAGGCGGAGAGGGCGTCATATCGCCAGAACTACTAAAGGAGAGGGAATCTTGGGGGACTTCATAATGGATGATTTGGCGGCAACATCCTTTTACGTTCAATCAGCCATGTCGACTTGACTGGGCATGGTTGCACTATCTTCAGATACGAATACACCGACCCGATATTTCCAACAATTTTCAGATAGTTCCACCTTGAACTGTGCCATTGGACGAACAGTCTCGCCAAGAGACATCACTGGTTGGCTCATGACCATGTCACATTCTGATTGGCTGCGCGGACATAGATCGCGAGTTTGCAAGTCTAGCCGCCACCAAGGTTTGGAGAGAGTGTTGCATCTTTAACCGTCACCAATCACATTACACTCTCAAAATCAAAGCTAAGGGTCTTTCTACGCAGGATCCAGTAACCGTCCCGAACCCAAATAATTTCTTCCTCCTGGCAGTCTTTCTTGATCGAGTCTCCATATGCCGACTCCACGTCCTGGTCAAAGCTGTATTCGGGATCCCCGATTTTCGCCACAGCATCCACCAAACCCACAAGTCTTGAAGAAAAAAAAGAAAAAAATAAAGTCAGCTCTCTGTGTCATGGCCCGGTCCGGCCCCTGTAAGTACAATCACGTGCCAAAAGTCTGGAATGGCCTCACGGCAACCCCGCTTTTTGCGAAAGTGACTGAACAATCACTCAATCTTCAACCTCTAGATATCAGGCAAAAATGGCACCTGAAGATCGCTCTTTTGGTATTGAAATAAGCGGAAATCGCGTTTCTAACCATGAATTTACTCCCGAGCAAAGAGCAGCGATGATGGCCGAGCTACGGGCCGGTAAATCTCAGAGCCAAGTTGCGCGCAATTTTGGCACCTCGCAAGGCACGGTCTCGAAGACCAAGAGACGATGGGAAAACCACCAAGACCTACGATCGAGGCCCCGAAAAGGACGTCCAAAGAAGCTCTCAGCTTTACAGATTATGAGGATCAATTCATATATTAAGCGGCATCGCGATCTCACATAGCAAGACGTCTTAATTAAGCTAGACTTAGATATCTCTATTCGCACCTTAAAGCGCCGTCTTCATAGCCATTGGCGCCGCAAATGGCGGTCAAGAAGATGGATCTTTCTATTAGAAGAAGATGCAAAAGAGAGGCTTAAACACTGCCAATTTTGGGTACATCATCTTGACGATTACATCAAGGTTTGAGGAGTCAAAGATAGAGCCTTCTTCCCTTCCTGATATCCCTCGCAGATCTGCTTCACCGATGAAGTCATAGTTTAAAATGCGCCTAATAACCCTCACGGCTGGGTCTTTCGACGACCTGATGAGAATTATAGGAAGGATTTGGTCAATGTACAGTCTCATGGAAAGCCTGTCAGTCGATTATGATGTGGGGAGGCATTGCCGGGGCCAAGAGGACATATATCATCGCGATGACAAGAGATCAACTGGCCAAGAGGAAGGGATATTCATCTTGGAGCTATAGAAAGGCACTGACAGAAGGTCTCCTTCCTTTCCTTGACGAATTCGAGCTTTTCCAGCAAGATAACGCCCGTATTCACACTGCCAAAGCGTCAATGGACTGGCTGCTTTTGCATGGGATCCGGCCCATCCACTGGCCGGCACACTCGCCGGATTTGAACCCGATTGAACATATCTAGAAGGCATTGAAGGCCAAGATACGAAGGTTACACCCTCAATTTATCAAATTACGAAGTAGCAAGGCCGATAGGAAGCTACTGATCAAATGGATCCAAGAAGCGTGGGAGGCCTTGCCTGACCATCTGATTTTGAAGCTGACGACTTCGGCCCGCAACAGGCTGCGAGCCTGCATCCGGGCGCGCGGATGGTATACTAAATATTAATCTACGGAATCAGGGCTTCAAAATGGTATAGTTTTTATCTTAATCTGATTTCTATTTATTGCGTAAATGCGGTGTGAAGATGAAGGTTGAAAATGAGGTGTGTAAGTGGTGGGTGGGGCCATTCCAGACTTTTGGCCTTTAATTTTAGCAAGATTTAGAGTTCCACTTACAATAGACACCAAACCAGAACCCGCAAACCACCCCGGCCATCTGCCCCATTCATCTGTCGATGGTCTGGAGCCATTACATAAAAGAATGGTTGGTAGGTGAAAACCTCGAATTGCGCAATCGGCCTGGACGCGTGGTAGATATAAGGGCGAAGTTTGGCTTGGCTTTTTCTCTATTGATGTCTTGTACGGCTCTGTAAGATCATCATGGGGGCTCATCAACAGGACGACATTGTCGAACCCGCTCCGAGAGTGGAAGATGCTCAGGATTTTGCAGAGGATGAAAAGCCTGTGCTTAATCATGGTGGTCATGGACCTACGCAGCGACGGTTGAAGGATCACCACATCACCTGGATTGGTCTTTGCAGTGGCATTGGAACTGGTCTTTTCATCGGAGCAGGATCTGCATATGCCACGGCTGGACCAGCAGGTCTACTGTTGGCGTACATCGTCGTCGGTTCTGTTCTTTGGTGTGTCATGCAGAGCATATCGGAGCTGGCTACGCTGGTAATTTCAAACTGCCCCTTTCTCGACGTTGATAGCTAACACTACGATTACTAGCTTCCTACGGCTGGTTCTTTTCCTCACTGGGCAACCCGCTTCATTGATCCCGCTGTCGGCTTCTCCCTGGCAATCTCCTACGGTTACTGCTACACCATCGCTCTCGCCTCGGAATGCTCAGCTGCCGCAGTCCTCGTGGGCTACTGGACAGATCTCAACCCTGCTGTTGTTATTACAGTCAGCTTGGTCCTGATCCTCGCCATCAACCTCATGAACGTGCGGTTCTTTGGTGAAACAGAAGTAGTCGCTGGTGCCATCAAGGTTCTCTGCTTTATCGGCCTCGTCATCGTCGCCATTGTCATCACAGCCGGAGGAGGTCCTAACCACGAGTCCATTGGCTTTCGATATTGGCGTGACCCTGGCGCATGGGTGAACTACAACGGCATTACTGGCTCTGCTGGCCACTTTCTGGGCTTCCTCTCGGCTTTTGTCAATGCCTCGTTCTCGTTTGTGAGCGTTGAGACAGTCGTCATTACTGCCGCCGAGTCTGTCAATCCGCACAAGTCGATTCCCAAGGCGGCAAACCGAGTCACATACCGAATTGGCTTCTTCTATATCCTCGGCGCGTTCTTGATTGGATTGATTGTCGATCCTCGGAATGCAGACCTCGTCTCTGGAACTGGAAACGCCAACAGCTCGCCCTGGGTCATCGCCATCCGAGAGGCCGGCATTACGGCCCTCCCCTCCATCGTCAACGCCTGTATCTTGGTGTCAGCCTGGTCAGCCGGCAGTTCATACTGCTGGGTAGGATCCCGTATCATTCTCGCCATGACTACGGATAGGCAACTGCCGCAGTTCTTCGGCCGTACGACATCGAGCGGTGTCCCCTGGGTTGCAGTCATTACTTCCTGGCTCTTTGGACCTCTGGCGTATTTGAGTATGTCTAATCCTTATCCATGAAGTTCCTTTGCTAACCTCTCTAGGTCTTGGTAGCGGTGGTGCCGCCCAAGCTTTCACCTGGCTTCTCAACCTCAGCACAGTCGCTGGCCTCATTGCTTGGGGAACACTCTGTGTCTGCTATATCCGGTTCCACCGTGCCCTCAAGGTCCAGGGTGTCAGTCGTGACACTCTCCCGTGGCAAGCCCCGTGGATGCCCTACACGGCCTGGTATGGAGCCATCGGATCGATCATTATCACGCTAGTGGCTGGATTTCCCGTCTTCCTCAAGGGGAACTGGTCCACCACTTCTTTCATCGCCTCTTATATTGGCATTCCTATCTTTATCATTCCTATCATTGGATGGAAGCTTGCATTCGGCACCAAGGTGAGTCTTTTCTATTTCGACCCAATGACCGGCAACTGTTTCTCACTGATTTGCTCTAGTTTGTTCGGGCCAAGGATATCGATGTGTGGTCTGGTCGTCTCCCTCACGACTGGGTCCCTCATGAAGCGTCAAGTCATCATACAAGCGACAAGGCCATTCAGTCAGTTGCCTAGAGGATGTATATATCTTCGGAACTTGGCTGAATATGACCTGATAATTCTTTTGAGAAAAGTGATATATGGAGGCTTGGTTTAGCTCCGTCGTTTTACCCCTATGAGCTTTTTTGTTCCAGATATTCTTACTAGAGGGGCGTTCATGGACAATTTATGCCCTGTACATATCGACGAGATGTGGTTACAAATGCAGAGAAATAGAAGCATTCAAGTATTGTTATTGTTATCGTCTTCAATCACGCGCCCGAGACCGTCAGCGACAAGAACAAAATATACAGTTATTAATATACAACGCAGTATTATTGTTGTCCACAGTCATTACAAGAAGCCAAGAGCCACAAGAGCAAAAAAACACATTCAATAATACACGAAGGCATCACAATCAAGAACCATTACCAGACATTCACGTACCCATGATACAAATATCCCCGCCCTTCGGATCGACGATGACCCAAACGCCGCTTAGTCAAGGTTCCTACTTCACCATATCTTGTGCGAATGCCAGTTTTTAGTCACGATCCGCGCGCGATCGGATAAATTACAAATCTTGAATAGACGACATCCTCGGTCCAAGTCTCTAGGGCTCAGGGCGCTGCGCGTAAACAGGTCTCACCGACATGAACATGCTCTCCCTAGGTCTAATCGGAGGCATCTAGACTAAAAATATCATTCCATACCGGTCAATCTGTCTGAAGGTTGGTTCTGGACGATGGACGGCGGCGACGGGGAGAAGGAAAGCAGAGGACAAACGCACCTCATTCAGGGGAGAATCGGTATTCAGCCTTTCCGCACAATTTTGAAAGATTTCAGCCCCTTGTATGAGTGAGTAATCGTTTGCTTGAGTAATGCCAAGATGGTTGTCGGGTGATGGCGAGGTCCTGTTGCCGTCCCGCGCGGGTCGGGCTGTCAAAAACCCCAGAGGGGGGCGTGTAATTTGACGCTTCCGTGAGCTTTTCTTGCAGTGCTAGGATCAACAAATGTTTGTTGTGCCATGTGACACTGGCCTTGGCTGTGACCTGTCGAATACATATACTCGTCAAGACAGTTTCTCTCCCATCACAGACTTCATCCTTATTCACCATCCTGCCCATCTGCCTCTAAACCATATCATCATGAGATATTTCATTACTCCAATCCTACTCCTCGGAGCAGCCAGAGGAACCGAGGCAGCGTCGA
The DNA here is from genome assembly GCA_025433615.1 of Fusarium sp. LHS14.1. Taxonomy (NCBI): domain Eukaryota; kingdom Fungi; phylum Ascomycota; class Sordariomycetes; order Hypocreales; family Nectriaceae; genus Fusarium; species Fusarium sp. LHS14.1. The sequence continues at coordinate 2,944,772 of CM046482.1, forward strand.
CATTGTTCCAGGGCGGAACTGTTATTGGCTTTGACAACAAGACTGAGACACCCAAGCCTCTATACAACACCTCCATCTTGGTCACCGGAGACACCATCACGGCAATATTTAACGACAATGAAAAAGACTCTGTCGAGATACCTTTGGAGACAGAAATAATTTCGTGTGCGGACTTGATCATCTCGCCCGGCTTCATTGACACGCATCGACACACTTGGCAGACGACCTACCGAACGATCGCTTCCAACATTACTTTGTCTGAGTACTTTGTTCGATATAGTCCCCTCTCTCGAGTTCCTGATCTATTCACCCCCCAAGACTTTTACCTGTCTCAAGTGGTTGGTCTCTGGGAAGCGCTCAACGCAGGCGTCACGTCGTTGCTTGACCACTCACACAATATTAACTCCCGACAAGTCGCTGAAGCTGCTCTAAGTGCATACTCGGACAGCGGTGCTCGAGTCTGGTTCGGTTACGGCTTTGACCCTACAGGCAACTTTACTATCCCGGAACGAGCGGCACATTTTCGTGAGCTGGCCTTGGATCAGCGGCTATCAACAGGTCTGGTCCAGATGGGTATGGCATTTGACACTTGGACGGGTGTTGATGAGCCATCCCTAAAAGCGGTCCTTGATTTACTCGAGTAAGTGCTTGGTGCATTCTCTCTACATTCCACTAACAAGGTTCAAGGACCGGCAACCTCTCGGTGTTGACAACACACTGGCTAGACGGACAGTGGAACATCCGCCACGGCCCATCTCTATTTCAAAGCCTGGGAATATTAAACCAAAGCTTTCCAATCGTCTTTTCCCACGGCACCTTCATCACCCCGGCCGAATATCAGCTCCTCAAGGAACACAACCACTACGTCTCCATAACACCAGAATCCGAGATGCACTTTGGACACACAAACCAGGAGAGCGACCTCATAATGGACCAGGCAGCTCTAGGTGTCGACACCCACGCCACATACTCTGGAGACATTGTCACTCAGGCTAGGATGTGGCTGCAGAGCGTAAGACTACGGTCTTTTAGAAAGACGCTCGACGAGTGGAAGATCCCTCGCTATAGCCCAATGTCAGTTAACCAGGCGTTCCATCCAGCCACGCGAGCAGGTGCTCAGGCTCTTCGTCGTCCTGACCTTGGTATCCTGCAAGTGGGAGCCAAGGCTGATATTGTCACCTTTGACGGAAAGTCGGCAAACATGGTTGGATGGAGAGATCCAGTTGCGGCCATAATACTGCATTCCAACGTTGGCGATGTGAGGGATGTCATGGTTGGAGGGAGTTTTGTCAAGAGGAATGGAAGCCTAGTTGCAGAGAACCTAGCTGATGTCAAGACGAGGTTTCAGCAATCATCGGCGAGGATTCAGGAAGAGGCTGTCAAGATTCCGTACGAGATGAAGGGCGTTTTCGTCTTCAATCCTGTTCTTCCATCTGGTGTAGTTGAGCCTGTAGATGCTGTGAGGGGCGACAGAACAGGGTACTAGTCATCACCTCGACACATGGGCCACCAACTTTCATACCTGTCAAGTATCGTTCTCTACACCTGCAACTTATGGGGATTTTAGGCATCACGGTATTCAACGAGAATAGAGGATGTTTGAATTTCAGCAAGGAACATTTACTATCACAAAATTAAAACTTTGTTTAATTTACATTGGCGATTTGTCTCTGCTGCTTAGGTCCCCTGTCAACATGTTCTTACTAGAACATAATCAGCAATAATTAGCAACTGGATAGAAATAGATACTTGATAAAAATATATGGAAGAGCTATTCTAAATTTTATCAAGATCTAAATTATTTCTAACTTCCTATTATTACATTCTTTTTAAACTTTCGTAGGTACCCGTAGAGGAGGCTATTCACACGCGTCCTGTTTTTCCTGACCCACGTCTATGGCGTGTCTCGGGGATGCAGCTGGCCTTCCTGAGAGCCACTCAACAAAACTTAAACTTAAACCTTCTACACTGACCTGACTGAGTCAATAATCTCATCACATGATCTAGATGTGATCTATAAAACGAATGCTTCGCGCCGCTCTCCGTCATCACCTTCTTCTTCCTCAACAAGGCTCTCTCTGACAGCATCACGCCCGATTCACATTCTCTTATTTCATCATCCAAATTCCGCCATACTTGTCACCGCAACCATGACCACCGCCGCACACGAAGACGACATATCAACCTGATGGCAGGGACGTTGCCCAGGATCGGTTTTCGCACGCGCCGTCATTAGAACACTTACGTCAACGTCAAGCCCACTCCTCGATGACGGAACCGGGGGCACAGAGGAGGAATCGCTTCAACCAGAGGAACCCACCCCTCAGCAAACCGAGACCTATAACGAGTTTTGCCAATCTATCATCGACGTCTGTAGTAACGGGCCCTTTGAAGAGAGATTGAACGCAGACACCCATCCCAGCAGTGAGGCCTTTGTGAGGGTGCCCGAACTATCAGAACTAGCAAAGGTTTCCGGAGGAACATTCTTCATCGATGAGAATACAGGCAACATTTGTCAGAAACGCGTGTCTTCTATGGCACAGCTATTCCGCCAGACCTGCCCCGGCGATGAGAACAGCGGCTGGGGCCCATTGGCACAAGGCATGCTTGGACGCGCAATAGAAGGCAAACTGGATGCAGATGACCTTGAGGAGGTTCCTGGCATGATCCGTTTCCGGTGGGAACTGGGATTGCTCGCTGATTACATGGTTGAAGCGTTCGGGCTTCCAAAGCCAGGAGGGGAAATTTGCATCTTGTGGAACAGTTGGCGCTCAGAGGTTAGAAGCTACCCCTTACACGGTATGATCTTTCGTCGTCTGGTTAACGGAGGATTCCCGCCATATCCAGCAAAGAACCAAAGTCCTCCATTCATGCGATTCCTACATTACATGGTAGAAGCGGTCGCCCTCAAAAACCTTCCGGAACCTGACACAAACCAACTAATAGACCAACTGGTCCGCTTCATGACCAAGGTGAGAGAATTCCAGCAACAGCGTGTTGTCTCGGATTGTGCCACTCTCGAGCGAGCCCAAAGATGGTTTCAGGCAATTGGGAGAAAGATGAGGTCGTCTTAGTGGACATTTTCATAGGCATTGTCAAGTACCACACTAAGAGAAATGTCACCCAACTTCGATTCTATTGAGATATAGGTACCACATCATCACTTTGACCCAGACATCGATTTATGGGACAACGACAATCTCTCCAGGCTCGATCCTCTCAGCAGCCACATTCAATGCTTCCTTCCACTCTTCAAATCCAAATTTCCTCACAGGTCTCATGCCAGCTCGAGACCCCAACGGTAAAACGCCCGTCTCGGCCATGCTGATAAGCCTCCTTGTTTGCTCTCTTGTGCACATCCAAGTTCCCTTGATAGTCAATGCCTTGAACATGATCTGCATGTAATCGAAGCTGACGCCCGATGAGACGCTTCCCAGGAGACTAACACGAGCACCCTCTTTCAAGGCGTTCAAGCTGCTGGTAAAATGTGTTGACTTTCCAGCTCCGGGCGGTGACATATCCCAGAAGACATCCACACCGCCGGGGCCAGCCGCCTCACTCAGGGCCTTCGTATCTTTTTCGGCATCTCCAGTGATTTGTACCGTCCTCAGCCGTGTAGGGTGGATGCTGCTCAGCTGTGAGAGCACAGTTGCATTGCGACCAATGGCAATTACTCGAGCTCCCATGGCTAGCGCGACATGCACCGCAGCGCTGCCATATCGCCCCGTCGCGGGTGCAATGATAGCTGTATCCCCAGCCTTAACATCGACATCAGCAAGACCGCCGAATGGTATTAGCATGCTGAAGAAATGAGTGAGATCATCCAGGGTGTACCCAAGCCCACCGTCCTTGACATCACCCAAGAGCCTCTTCTCATCCAGGGGATGGCAGTTCTCCAGAGGCAACTTGGCGTACTCGGCAAGTGTCGAGTCTCGCCATTCTCCATGAGCAAGCTTTTTGCTTCCTTCGTTGAAACCTTGCATCATTCCGCTAATGTACTTTGCGTTTGGGTCATCACGGCCGAGGATGTAGGGGTCAAAGAGGACGAGATCTCCTGGCTGGAGGTGCGTAGTATCAGGTCCGATTTCGGCAACACGGGCGATGGCCATGAATCCAGGGACAAAGGGAGTGGGTAGTGGATGACCACTCTGGGGGTCTTGATAAACTCGTGGGGTGTTGGCTCTGAGTGACACGGCGAGCACGCGGACGACTACACTCCCAGGACCGGCCTTGGGTGTGGGTCGCACCTCGAGGCTCAGTGGTTTTCCGGCCTCTTCTAGGATAAGAACCCGGTGCTCAGATGGGATTTCTGGGGCCATGATGGGCAAAGAAGAATAATGGTGATTGCGGGAGTAGAGGTGAGGGAATGAGAGTCTTTGAACAGTTCATGGTCTAATGTCCGAGAACAATACTTCACTATAAATATTAACAAAGTAATATAAAAAAAAAGAAGACCCAGATTTTTAGGTTTAGGGTCAGTAACAAATGCCGTCGAAAGAGATCAGCTAGCGGCGGACGTGGAACGATTGGGCTGCGGAGTTTGGCATCCAGGGCCAGCTGTGTAGAATAATGATATGGGTAGATAGACACGTCACACGTTATCAATTAGATTCCGACCTGACAAATATAAACAAGCCTATGACTATGCTGGCTCTGTAGACTATTGTTTCAGCTCTGGGGCCATGGTGTGTAAGATATGGAGCCGGCTCGGGTTGCGGGCTGCAACAAGACTCCGGGGTATCGGCATAGGCTTGTTATAGGGTCCGACCTTTGGTTCAGCGTTGAATCTCTGCGGAGTTTCAACAGGGAAGAGATGCGGAGTTGCGGACATGTGTGGAGAATTGGCCCCTTACCTTGGCGTGCACTACAGACAAGTGGTTCAATCTTCTTTCCTAGACATAGAATGCGATGCAGATAGCGCAAGAATAAGATTTAAACATTCAGAAATAACGCATGTTCCCATTCTCAATCGTACTATCCACAAAGTCAACGTAGATGCAACGTAGTGTCCTCATCCGACCACTGAGCCTCCCCATCCATCAACCCATACACATAGCAGTCCCCTCGCAGACGATCCTCCTTTGAGCGTGAATTTACTACGAATGGCGTCTTGAGCCCGTGAATAAGATAGATTGAGTCTCCCTCTTCAACCTGGCTACTTCCCAGCCCCAGCCTCCCACCCTCAGTAACGAACAAGACTCGGTAGCGGCAGAGCTCTTCGGCAAGATACCGAAACTCGGTTACCGCATCAATCGTGTCTTTCCAGTTGTCGCTTTCAAAATATTCTCCAGACTCCATCTCTTGGTCATGACGTTGAAAATGGTCCAGGATGGTGTTGGGGTCGAAGTGGTTCGGGAACCGTCCTGGTACGGCCACCTTCTTATCCATCGCCACAGTCAAAGGGAACATAGACTCAGCTTTCGTGCTACCGATGTAGCGTTTGACTAATTCCAGCCACTTGAGCAAACACCTATCCACGTAACCAGCCCAATGGCTGCCGAACGGATGATATAGTGGCCCTCTCATCTTCACCTTGTCGACCTTGATGGCGCGGACATGCAGTGTCTGGAAACCGTGATCCATGGAATAATCCGGTTCAGAAGCTGTAGCTGAGAAGTTGACGCCAATGTTATCTTGAGCGTTGGTCAATAGTGGTAATGGCCGAGCTCTCACTCGCCAGTCTGGCACCCATGAAGCGATATCATCCACTGGGGTTATTACGAGAAAGAATCGCTGCCCGTCTGCCTCTTGTTTCGCTTCCACTAAAATGTCATTGCATCCAATGAAATGTAATATCTCTAGTCCATTCGTGGAGCGTATGTGTTCTTTCGCGAACATGGTGAACAGTTCGGGTCCGGACATCGCGTAGGTAGGTTTGAACCACGCGGCGACTGGATCATGACGAAACGCAACCCCAAACAGACTGTTCAGGCGGTCTTGAGTCTTTTCACATTCCCAGGCGCAGATTTTATTGAGAAGATGGGGAAAAGACTCAGAAGGCCTGGTGAATGTTTGTGTTCGAAGCTGTCCTAGCTTCAGGGCATTTTTGTAAATGAGTCCAAAAGTAGCCGAACCAGGGACCGTGATCGCAGAATACAGTAACTCCATTGCAGTAAAGAATTCAGCTCCAGAAATCGATGATGAGCCGCAGCGAAGTTGGAGCTCCCTAGCCAGCGCCACCTCCTGGACAATCCACAGCCTGCAAAACCACGGTCGTTGAACAAGCAGAGCGCAGGCATGTCCCAGCTTCCCTCCCACGATGTTTGTTATATCGCCAATGAGCTCAACCTGGCTGTTATATCTCAATACGTCGGGCGGAGGGCTCAGCTCAAGATCCTTAGCCACTACCTGTGTTGCCATGCGAGTGATGTAGCTGAAGGACGCCATAGCAAGATCGCTGTCATCAGCTTCATCGCCAAGCCAGCCTACAACCAGCCGAGCCTGGCTATATATCTTGGACATGAGCTGCACTTGGTGTTCTTTTTCCGTGTTGTCGTTCTGGTTGATGCAGATCTGGTCGATCCGGATCCTGATTTCTGTGTCGGACACCAAGGCCTTGATGGCTTGAGAGAGTGATTGCCTGACTTGGAACGGATGACCGTTAATGTCGATCAACGGGTCATAAGATGATGCAGTTCGCCAAACATAAGACAAGGCGACATAATCGGGCTTATCGTGCAAGCTTTCGATAGTGAGGCGCCCGCTTAGCTGATTGCTGCCCGAGTGAAGCAGACCGATCTCGAGTATTCTGATAGTGTCGGGGTCGCTCAGCGGCGTGCAGATGGGTTTTGAACTCATTTTGAAGGATTTCCTGTGGCTTTAGTGATGTTGGAAGAAGATATTTCGTTTGCAGCTGCGGGCAGATCCCTGATGTTTTGTGTGGCAGCTGTTGGTCGAGAAAACGCCTTGGCGAACCATATGTGGTCGCCTTAAGATTTGCTTCCATGGCCTTCTAGGATCCATGACCTTATAGGATACACACCGAAAGTAAAATCAGCAGATTTCATCTTTCGCTTCTATTGGACAATTCAAAACTACCCATCACCCAACGGTACCATGTCGTCAAATAGTTCCCCGCTGGCTTCGATACCGTGTACCAACAGGACCTGCCCCAATCGATTAGAGACAATCGTGCAAGACTTGTCAAAGTCATCGGTCGTTGTTGATGCCAAGAGAATTACCCGCCCCAGCTTCAGCTGATCCCGAACCACCTGGATCGTGGGTCGTGCCAGAAGCGTCGGGAAAGTAGCATCTTCCCAGCCGCTTCCTCGGGCCAATATCTTGTCAAGGACCTCTTCTAGAAGATCAAAGACGTTGATGTCTTGACGTAGGAGCCCTACTAGGAAAAGTATGGAGCAAATGCCTCTCCGGTACATGTTTCGGTGAGCACACTTGGCGATATCCATCCCTCGGGTGATTCGCATCAGGATTTGAAGCCAATGTGACGACGCCTGGTCATCAATCACCCAGTCATCGCTCGCAAGATTACAGGGCCCGAGCGGTTGAGCGCGATTTAGTACCAGATTTTCGCCACATAGAATCTGGAAGAAGACATAATCTGCAGCATGCATTGCGCACTCGTGACTCTCAACACGGATAGGTTCGTGACCCAGTTGAGACAAGTCTGAAGGAGGCTTCAAAACTGAAAGCAACCTCGACAATTGTCTAATATCTGCGACTGACTGTTCGTGTGCTTGTGTGAGGCTCAGCTCTGATAGTTGTTCACCGTGGCGTGGCACCAGGTCGGGTGCTATGAGCGGCAAGAATTGCTTGATCAAGGCCTCCATCACGGGGCTTGGCCTTGTCCGGTTATGCTGCATTGTGATGATCAAACGGATGCGCTGTATAAGCAGGTATGCATCAGAGCCCGCTTTTTGGAAAGAGACCGAGTCAGTCAACACTTGACGTTCCAGTCCAAGCCAAAAGGTTTCTCTCTCTGAAGGAGCTGTCGAGGTGCTCCAAGGTCCAACTATGTACCTCTGTGTAGTGCGAGAATTAACTGCAGCAATCAACAAATCCTGGCCCTTTTCATAGCCAAGAAGCTTGTCTTTTGTCTTGTAGATGAGATCGTCCAGAATGCCGAGATATCGATGTAGCCCGTCAAAGGTCCCCAGTTCCAACTCGACGAACGATAGTAGGATGTGGGCCGAAACAAGTACATCGACCCCTACACGCGGGCCTCTTGTTGCCAATGATAATACCTTTCCAGCATAGTTCAGTGCATCAAACCTGTAACGAGGATTGGGGATCCATATCTGCAGCCCGGTGCTTTTGTGACGGGTGTAACCCCCTTGTAAGTTGGCTAAATTGGCCGCTCCGATAGCCATAGCGGCATTATGAAGAACAGTTTTTTCTTTGGCAGCAGAGCTCACAGCCTCGAGGCTTGATGGTAGGATGTTGCACACATGGATGGCAAAATGCGTCATGTATAACTCCTCCTTGGACCCCCCGAGGAGGCTTGGCCTCGGAAGTAGTGTAGGGTATCGGGATGACTGCTTATCGACCTTCTTCACAGCCCTCAATTGAGACCTGTTGAGATGTGGCATCTGGGCTAGATCGTGATTTGGTGCAGACTGGCGAGTCTCAGGTTGAGATTCTAGGACAGGGTCTGCAACCTGGTACCCAGTTGTGCCAGTGCTTTCATTCGGGAAAATTTGATTCTGGGTGAATGGCGGGCAGATACCTTGAACCTTGGTGCCTCTGACTTGTTTGACCTTTTGTGCCGCCCAAGCGTTGGCATCGCGGAACTGCAACGGGGTGCTGTCGTATGAGCAAACCGTTCCCTTTGTTTCGCAGCGTTGGCATGTCGGTTTGCCTTCATCACACTAGTTTGACGATCCAAATAAGCAACATGAATCAATCACACAAACCGAGAAACCGTGTGTATCTGTACCTTCTTCTTAATGCTACGACATGATTCACAGCCAGTACGGCTTCGTCGGAAGTTGGTCTTCTTGGGACGCGGGGGCGTGGGACCGTACATGGCAGGCTCAGGGCAGATTATCCAATGCCATAGCTTTCTGTCTCAAACCGGTCGTCAGGGTTAAACAGGTAGACAAAGAGGTAGGATGACGACGCGGAGGATGTAAGATCGGGTCCTGACATGGAGGTCCGGGACCGGAGCCTCACCTTAACCCGGCTCCGGCCCCACCCGGAACCTCAGTCAATCCATCGGGACCCCGGCTTCTTCGATCCTTCACTCCACTCCTCCACTTCCTATTCGGGTCAGCACAAGCGCAAACTCGTCCTTGGTTGCTTGGGATCGCCATGGACAGGGATAAACCATGTGAGATGAGTTCTCGGAGGAGGGGAATGTTCATCATCTGGAATCCTCCTTTTTGCATAAAAGCCTCCAACAGGCTCTTTCTCTGGCCGTTTTTCTCCCTCCCACAAAAACTCCAGTGATTGCACTTTGAGGCGTCAAGCAAATACACCTCCATCTACTTTCAGCCTTTCCTTGTTACAAACATGTAAGTTTCCTTCACACGCAGGCTGTGAAACAGGCCACGGCAACTAACAGCAATCATCCGATAGGCCCATCAAACCCGACAGTGATTACGAGTGGCTTGAGACACAAGAGTCTCCTGAAGCCCTCAAATGGGTCGATAATCAGAATGAGCTTGCCACACGCAAGCTGGACTCGTTGCCGCACACCAAGAGTATTCAGGAGAAGCTGGTAGCCCTGTCTTCAACTGACGTGAATCGTCCAAGCTACTGGATCGCCGGTAACCTCTTTCGACTGAGGAAGGACTCTACCAACAAACATGGCATCCTCGAAGTCTCTGAGAGACAGCTTGATGGATCCCTGGGCAACTGGCAGCTGGTCCTGGACATCGATAAACTGGGCCAGGAGGAGAGCAGAGAGCTCGAGTTTTTCGACTTTGACTTTAAGAGTCGTGCCTTTGGACCTCATGCCTCGCGCCTCCTTGTCCTATTGTCCGATGGAGGCTCTGACTTGGTCGAGCTGCGCGAGTTTGACGTCAAGCTGGGCAAGTTCGTTGAAGACGGGTTTCGCACAGGGCTGGGTCGTATCGCTGTTACGTGGCTGGACATCGATCACGTCTTGATCAATCACAACCTCAACGGCAGTCCGACTACGGCAGCAGGTTGGGGAACCACTTCATACATCTGGAAACGCGGTACCGACTTGAAGGAGGCCAAGGCTGTCAAAGAAATACCCTCAACCAGTGCCCTCGCTCTCATCTCCTCGGTGGGCCAAACCAACAGTGGCCGTGCCCTCATCACTTGCGCCGTGGACTACTCCACCCTTGTCTACAGCATTGTTTCCGTTGATGGGACTGTGGAAGAACTTGATCTGCCAAAGAAACAGTCAATGTCTCTGCCACCCAAAACTACGTTCAAGCATATGTTAGCCGTGCTAGGTGAGAAGGCGACCGTCTGTAGTCGAGAGGTTCCAGTTGGTTCCGTCATCGCGTACAACACGATTCCAGACACACCCACCAACGAAAGGACCTCGATTGTCTACGTTCCGGAGACGGATGAGGTCAATGCTCATCTCTTTGTTGATGGAATCCAGGCAAGCAAGACCAGGGTTTACTTGACCATGAACAAGAGACAATCAGAGCGCCGCTTGACCTTGGAGAATGATGGCAATGAATGGAGAATCATTCGAAGTATAGAGACGAGTATCGGGTCTCATGCGGCTGCCACCAGCGGTGACCCTTACAGCGACGACACAGTCGTAACCGAGTCTGGCTTGCTCTCCCCGTCGACCACTTGGCTAGAACGAGGCGAGACCAAAGAGTCTTTGTACACCCAGCCATCTGTTTTCAATACCGACGCATTTCAACTTGGCCAAAAGAGCACTTCAAGCAAGGATGGCACTTTGATCGACTATCTTGTCCTCTCGCCCAAGGAGCCGAAACACCCACAAGGCGAGCAGCCGATCATGATGATTGGATACGGCGCCTTTGGGCTTTCCGTCCCGTTGTCATACTTGGACATGATTCTAGGCGGCATCTCACTGGTCCCCTGGCTGGAGAGTGGCGGTTCGTTGGTGATTCCATTCATTCGGGGTGGCGGTGAACGAGGTGAGGCGTGGCATCAAGCCGCACGACAGGAGAAACGCCAGAATTCGTACGATGACTTTATCGCCGTTGCTGAGACACTGGTCAAGGATGGGATGACTACCCCAAAGCACATTGGCGTTGTCGGCGGATCCAACGGTGGATTGCTTGCTGCCGTCATGGGCACGCAGCGGCCGGACCTCTTTGGCGCCATCGTCAGCGACGTGCCTCTAACGGACATGTTGAGATACCCTCTGATGGGTATGGGTGCAGCATGGATATACGAGTACGGAGACTCCCAAGATGCTGAAATGGCCAAGGTTCTCAGAGCTTACTCGCCTTTCCACAACATTCGCGAGGGGGTTGAGTATTCCCCTTTTCTCGTCACGGTCTCGACAAAGGATGATCGAGTCGGTGCAGGCCATGCACGGAAACTTGTTGCGAAGTTGGAGGACGCAGGGGCATCGGATGTGTTTTTGTACGAGGATCGCACTGGTGGACACGGGGTCAGTGATCCTTTTAAGAATGCGACATTGATGGCTAGACGAATTGCCTTTTTGATGCAGTTTCTCCAGTCCACACGTTTGGATGCCTAGAAGAGATGGACCAAACATTCCATAGCGTTTAAATCTACAAGTCCTTGCCTTGCCCTTTGAATGCATCAAGTATTGATGTGATTGCGTCAAGACTACAGACTTGAGCATGCTGCCGCTATGCTGCTCGTCATATGTGCCCCCAGTAACAGGTATGCTTTTAAGTGCTCTAGCAGTATCAGAAGCGTTTAGAAATAGGGCTTAATCTTGTTTAAGAAACTCTTCACGCTGTCGGGCTCGACATTGAGTTTATTCAGGCTGAAAGAAGCGGCTTTGCTCATATTCACGTCCACCTCAACCGGGGCATTGTTGCTTTTGCGTGAGCCACTAACTAATTTCCCAACAGTTTGCCTACATGCTTCAAAAAAGCCTTGTCATGTCTCATTGTTTGCTGACAAAGACTTCCGCTTGCTTTCGCTGGTAGACTCTGACCTAGATAGACAAAGGAAACCATGCCTAGCCCTGTTGTCCCCCACCACAGGAAACCTCTCAACCTGTCATCCCCTCAGCATCTTTTTCCTATCTCCTCTCAGCGTTCGTACATGATTATTGAGTTTCTTGATACCCTTTGTTGCTTGTTTCATGATTTCTGTTCCATTACATAGATACAAAGCGCATTGTGAACAAACAAAGGCATAAGTTGAACATCAAGATAACACATCGAAACAGCCCACAAAGAGCAAAGAATCGGTGTGTTGAACAGATTTCCTACAAATATCCCCGTCTCTCCTGCTTGTTCACTTCCCAGCACAGCACCAGCACAATCAGCAGATTTTGTATTCAAACTCTCAAGCTTGAATCGGCTACTCACGTCTGCATCAGATCCCCCAGTCTCCGAACCGTCCCGTTTCCCGACCTACAACAACAAGACCACTTACAACATGGCTCCCCCGACCTTTGCCAGCCCTGTCCCTACCCCCTGGCCCTCTGTTCACGAAGCGGTCGGAGCCCTGGCCAACAATGAAACTCAGCAAGAGTGGCCGTCCCTTGCAGAGGACGCCAAGTCCGGCTGGTTTATTTTCATTTATGTCGTGGTTGGGCTTATTGTTCTCGGACTCATCTTGCTTTGTTCAGAGGATTGCCTCAGACGAACCTTTCGAGGCCGAAAGATTCAGAACAGAGACTCAGCCGGTGGAGAATGACACAGAGGGGTTAAGACGTCTGGTCCGTAGATGATCTGATATATGCAAGGTTATAGATAGCTACCATGGAAGTAGTAGAGAGTCAAGAATTTAAAATCTACAGCTGCCAACCCGTGTCCTAATACTTTGATCGCTGTGATTCTGTCGTGCTTTGGGATTATTATATTTCACGCCTAATATTAAAATCGAGGATAAATGACTGCGCTGTATTAATGATCGCAACACCAATGGTTATTTTCGGTTTATATTACCGCTCAGCTAGCGGCTACTAATCTTAGACAGAGTGATTCTTAACCTTATGAAAGCATCCTGGTCTCGGCGGAAGAATTCAGAATAGCTCAGATGCAGTATTACAGCCAGAATAGCCAAGTTCCTAGTCTTAGCGTCTCTTTTTGGCAATCAGTCTTGTCCTACTTCACAAAGTCACTCTAAAGGATAAATGCAATGTTCAATATCCAACCCAAACATCAAACACTGCTACAAAGGACATCTTAGTATGACCGGTATGACCAAAAAGACAGTACAGAACGGGACTTGCAACGCACCTATAAGTATCTGGCAGACTCTCCATGTCCACTGCCCGAACACGACAGCCCAGACTTGAACCAAATCCTCTCAGACATATCCACAGATTTATACCAGTCATAACTCTTCACCCAAAACAAAAAGTAAAAACACCATGGCTCCTCGCGGCTACAACTCTGGCGACTGGCCTGCCCTCCAAGAAGCCGCTGCCATGACGGCTATTTTGGCCAGGGAGGAGACTGTTGATAAGGTGAACAAGTTGCTCACTCCGGACAAGGTTTTCGCTATCGTCTTCTTGTGCTTTCTGTTGTTTGTGGTTGTGTGCTTCATCATCTGGTGCTGTAGGCGTAGAACTCGAGACTAGGCGAGGACTGGGATGGAAGCCCAGCATGTTTCAGGTCCATAGGTACATCATGGTATAGTACATAAACATTAGTCTGTTTCTATAAATATATAAACTATCACAACTCAAAACAACTGCCGGAGTAAACCCTTGTCGTCCCTTATTCGTGTTGTGCATCAAACCTGTACCATGATGAAATTGGGCGCCGTCTGAGCAAATGATAGCCATAAATCATTGCAAATACAGTAGGACTGAATCTTAACTAGTCTAATTGTTCCAAGGTCAAAGTGAAAGCATGGCTTTTTGTTGTCTATCTCTATTACATTGTTAATATGTTTGGCTGTTGTTCCATGTTCTCGACATCAAAAAAAGAATAAAGGGAGTTTACGAAGCATGAAAACAACGAAAACACAACTAGATTGTGAACCCTCCTCCCCATCAAGTTATTTCTTCTCCCACTCCAAACTTCTGGGTCACATGGCTTTCACTCTCGACATGGCACAGTCGACTTCCTTATCCTGTATCCTCTCACTGTCAGCCCGGGACGTCGATGCATCCAGCACGATAACAGGGGATCGGCGCATACGCAAAGTCTGCAAGGCATCAATCATGCAGATAATCTGTGGTGTTCTCATCTTTTTCACTGCTGTCCCCTCATTCGCGTTGGTTATTGTCGTCGTCATCCAGGGGCTCAAGGCAAAAAGGTCACGCAGGCGGTAGTATGCCAACAAAGGCGTGAAAAGCCGTAATATCAAGGTGAATTTCCGAATGATCTCGGTGCCGCATCCTGGCGTGGTCACCAAAATTAAGATTCACCATGGATCCAGAGTTAAGTGTGTGTGTGCGTAAGAAGAGTTGATCGCCTTCTATAGCCCCTTGCCTACCGCTCCCTGTTTTGTCTCTCCTATCTACATAATGGGCGACCCCTAGACCCAAGGAGCTGCTCTTTTCACACAATCCTTCTCTCATGTCTACTATCACGATCTTCGTCCCGGAAGAATTCTCTGTGTACCCAATACCAATACAGGAACTGGTCAGGCTTGACTGAATGTGGCTTGTCCAGGTCTAAAGCGTCAGGCTTGAGGGAGCCTCTGATTATGATGGAAGCATGAAAGATAAAGACCTTAGTCGCATCCAGAGACTTTCTGCGGAAGGAGACTCGCAGGGCCTGGAACTTTTTGATGCTAGCGGAACTCGATGGTCGTGGTCTGGGGCCATATCACCTTGGCTTCTTCTGTAGTCGCCTGTATAGTTAGAAATATCAACGACTTAACTAAGGTATGTTCGTGTCCTAACAAGCGACGATGGAAAGCAGCCAACGACTAGTATAGAGACACTCTTGAACCGTGGTTAAGAACTCTCCCCCATGTCCTTCCCACAGGCGCATTTTACGCCACTCAACAGCCTCAGATGTGCTGAAACCATGGTGACGGTGAACATTCCCTGACTGTGAATGGGAGAAGCATTTGCGTTGGTCCTGCACAGCCGCTCCACGGGGCCATTGAGGAGCGCCTTGAACAACCCATCCAAGTTGACCAAAAGCGTCTTAAAGGGCTGTGTCTAAAGGTTACATGACATACTAAGTGGACTAACGTATCTATACCCAACAAGTTTAGAATCCCCTTTAAGCAAAAATGAACCTCCAGAGCATCCAAGGGCAAAAAGAGTGGTTCCGCCCGGGATCGAACCGGGGACCTTCTCGGTGTTAACGAGATGCCATAACCAACTAGACCACGGAACCGAGGTTTGTGATTGGCTGACAGTGAGATTTCCAAACATTACTCAAGAAGTCAGACGTGAGTAGAGTTCAGAGAAAACACCATTGACTGCCTGAAAGAGTTTTATAATAAGCTTCAACCCTATCCCTCCCATCCTAAAAGCACATCCGCGTGCTGAACCTAGTCGAGTGGCTAACTCTCCTTACTTCCGCTCCTATAAACTCTATCTTCTCTCCGCAGACCTAAAAACCACTCTTTTGCCAGGCTGCCATGTCCAGCCCAGGGCTTTATAAGTAAGGTTACCCTTTCATCTCCCACCTAAAAGCCAGCGGGCACCTGGTCAAGTGGTATACCTCTATAATCCCGCTCCTTTAAACTCTCTCTTCTATCCGCAGACCTAAATCCACCTCTGACCAGGTGCCAACACGCCCACCTAAAAACTACTCTTTTTAGGTCACGATAATGTCATCACGTATTCATTGCATCTTCTCGGGTGTCCCGGCAAAGTATGGTTTATTCATCGGTATAGTAGCCAAGATTTACAGACAATTGGAAGCCCCTCGCTCAGGGTCAATTCCATTTTCACGCAAGAAACTGCTTTAGATGCCAAGGATCTCATCCTTGCGCTTCTGGAGCATGTAGTAGTACTGTTGCAGTGGTGTCGTCGCCGTAGGGGCTCTGTCGCCCTCAAAGGTACCCTTTCCATGGCCATCAAAGTGAACCTTCCAGGCTGTTCGATAATTAGCTTGCTATTCCATCCACGCGTACTGTGTAACTTACTGCTGGCATCGAAGCCGAGGTAAGACCAGCTGTCGTTGAGGTAGGCCTTCTCAGTGCCGACTTGGATGGTCTTGACCTCGCCCATCTGACCTGGCGCAGGTCGGAGTTGCTTAAGATCAGCCACCAGCTTAATGAGGCCGGTGACGAAAGCAAGGGCCATATCCTTGGCAAGGCACTCGTGCTGTCCGTAGCTGAAGGCCGTCACGGCATCTGTCTTGCGCCGGGCGTCGAACTTGCCGGCGTCGGGAACCTCCTTGTCGTTGCGGCCAGCCATACCCTATAATACAGTCAGTGATTTCCTTACTTCTGGTGGGGAATTATGAACTTACAAGCATCATGACAACAGGAGTGCCGGGCTGAACAGGCTTGCCCTCGAGCTCGGCTGGCACCGTGGCGATGCGCACGTTGCGCTGAGAGCTAGTCAGACGCTGAGCCTCGGCGACGTAGGCGTGGAGGGTGGCATCATCGCCCTTGTGGGCAATGGCCTGCACCTCAGCCCAGACGGCGGCATTCTCGGGGCGCAGGAAGAATGCGAGCACCTCGTAGAACTAAAAACAGTGTGGTCAGTACATGATCAGGCTGAAGAATTGCAAGGATGCTTACTGAAGTAACCGGCACACCAATGCCACCAAAGGCAGTGAGCCACATGTTGTCTGTAACCTGGTCGGCGTTGTTGCCCTGAGCCAGCAACTCCTCGACGAGCTTCAGACCGCAGGAGCGCAGAGAGTCCTTCTTGAGGTATGACTTGCGGCCAACCTTACTCGAGATGGCCGAGGCGATGCCCAGACCCATGCCGCGGCCGAGGACAGCCTCGTCGACGAGCTTCTTGGACGAGTTGTAAACGGCAGTGACACCCTCCTGGGCCCAGCGGCGGCGGTTCCATGCCTGCCCGGGGTCGTTGTTGTTGACACCCCAGATGCGGATGTTGAGAAGGTGTCGGTACAGCTCAGCAACGCCAAGAGTCCCGTCAGGGTTCTCATCAGTGCGCAAGTCAAAGTAGAACAGGTCAGCCAGGAGCTGTGTGTTGAGAGGGATGGCAACATCGCGGATGATGTCAATTTGCTCGAGGCCAGCCTTGAGCTTGAAGGTCTCCTTCTCAATGAGCTTGGCACCAACACGCTCAATCATGTTGTGCACAGCGGCGTGGAGGTTGGGAATCTTGCCCATGGCCTTTTGGAAGTCGGCGCGGTGCTTGAAGTTCTTGGCCTCATCGCCAGCAAGCATGAACCAGCCATAGTCCTTCTTGCCAGGGAACAGGGTGTTGAGGGGCTGGAGCCAAGGCACGACAAACTGCTTGGGATTGCTGAGAGTCTTCTTGATGGCCTCGTTGGTTGTGACGACAATGGGTTTGGCAGGGGGCTTGGGGTCGGCCTCACTGAACTGGTCATAGGTGCCAATCTCCTTGGCGATGGCAATGTTGGCCTTCTTGGTGTACATAGGCTGCATGACGGCAACCGAGTTGAAGGGGAACCAGTTGGGGACACCACGCTGAATGAGCTTGTACAGCATCGAGCCACCAAGAGTCTTGTAGTCCTGCTGGACCTCGTTGTAACCCCAGGCTGTCAAGTTGGAGACTGTGTAGTCGACGGTATTGAATCTGTCCGAGCGGACAAGTGTAACAGCATCAGACAGCACAGCTCGGCCAACAGAGTAGGTAGGCATGATACCGCTGCCCGGGTTGCGAGCAGGCTTGATATCCTCAATCATCAGACCGGGGTACAGCTCAACCATGTCAGGGTCTGTGTACAGCTTCTCGAGGATGTTGGCAATCTCAGGGTTCGAGTTGATCTCGCTGAACTGGTCGTACTTCTTGAGTCCAAAGAACTGTCGGAACTCGTTAAGAGAAGCGACCTGCCACTTGCGGCCCTGGATGATACCCAGGACCTCAACCACCTTGAGTGCCTTGGGAACCATGCGGGCACCAAAGGTACCAGCAGGGTCTTCCATGGCGTCCTTGAGGATGCGAACAAGGTCCTCATCCTTGAAGGTGCCATTCTCCTGACGCTGAAGGCCGTCAAAGGTTCGGACGCTGGGGTCCTTGGGGATGTTGCGCTCAAAATTGATGAGGGCCTGGCCGAGCTCGTCCCAGCTGACATCCTGGAGGTCTTCGGCCTTGCGACCGGGGAAAAGCTTAAGGAAGAAGTTGTTGATCCAGCCCTCATCCCTCCTGGAGATGCACGAGTGGAACCGATACAAGAGGTTGAACTCGACACTGACCTGGTTGCCAACACCTCGGGGGACACCCTCACCATCGAATTGCTTGTCAATGGCAACTCGGGGGTCCAGGGTCCAGTCACTCTTGGAATGATGAGTGTTGGTGATGGCTCGCAGGTAGTCGTGGAGGCAGATGTTGATGTACAGTCCGCCAGTGATGAGGCGGGCCACGTTGAAAAGGTCGTGGTCCTGCTTGGCAACAGCCTTGGCCCTATCCTCGGCCGAAGCATTGGCAGGGCATTGTAGAGTGAAGCGGCCGTTCTCGTTGATCTTGAGTAAGATATCCGCAACATAGTTGTGGAAACGGCTGTAGAGGACCAGCATGACATTGACACCAGCAGGCTGTCCGAGAAGACGCTTCTCGTGGAAGGTATCTGGCTTCAGCTTACCCTCCTTCATGGTGCGGATCTCAAGCTGATCCTTGAGGGACGAACCGTACAAGGGGGCCAAGTCGAGATACGATGAGGTATCAGACTTGTTAGGGTCTGTCCGGCTGGTGCGGAAGATGTCATGGATGATAATAGCAGCATGGTAGAAGAGCATGGAGGAGATACCAGCCGGGTTCTCGGTAAAGTTCTTGTCATCACGAGCAAGAAGAAGGTCAAAGAGCAGACCAGGGTCAGGCTTGACACCATGAAGGCGCTTCTCAGACCTGACTGACTTGGCGTAGGGTGTGCCAGCACGACCCAAGTTGGGCTCAAGGATGTTGTTGAAGCTGCCGTCAGGCATACGGTACTGGTGAAGGCCATCAGGAGCCTGAGGGACCTGCTCCCGCAGGATGACATCGCTGTCTGGGGCCTTGAACTCGATGGTATCATAGAGCTCACAGTTGTGCTTGTGTGCGGGCTGGTCCGGGTTCACCACCTCGTACTTGACGTCACCGCCAACGTAGCTCAGGGGAGGGTGCTGGAGGTTTCCCCAGAGGGTGTCGATGAGTTTGTTGGTGAGCTGGGTCCTCGCATTGGAGGTACGGGGGAGGGAGGTAAGGATTCCGATGAGGAGCTCTGTAGTTCTTGGAGGTGTTAGCAGTGCTCATTCTGGTGGGAGTACCAAATCTTACCCCTTCTTGTCATCCAGAGGCTTTCCCTTCTCGATCGTCAACTCCTTGATGAGCTCGGCGAGTTCTGGGATGGAGGCCTGGCTTCGGACACCACCATATTCCTTGATGATATCTGTGGCGAGCTTGATGGGATCATCCAAGAGGCTGGTTGAGCCTGTCCTGGCGTCACCGTACGACTCTCCAGCCTGAAACTTTTCGTTGAACGACGACATGATGAAGCTTCAGGACTTGATTTTTAGGAGTAGGGAAAGGAGTGTATGGTGTATGAGAAGATGGGAGCTAAGTCCTGATTCTGCCAGACTTGAGCTCCTTCAACTCGCCCATTTATACACAAACAACGCCAACCATGACCCCTCTTCTCTCCGCGGGGTCCTCAGATCAGGGTCTCTCATTCACAAGCTCGCATGCCGGAGGCGAGTGGCCGCTGGTGATACGAGGGCTCATGCGGAGCGCGTTGAAGCATCGCCGGGACGATCCACGATTCAACAATTCAGAGCTGAATGGCGTCGGGTCGAGGTTGATTTGATTCGCCGGGTCCATGATTCGTTGGGCACGGGCTGGGCAACAACAGAAGAGCTGAGAGGCCATGTTTCACATGCGCCGCAATGTTGACATGTCGTAACTCGAGGGGAGCCGGACTATCTTCCCAAGACTTGAGGTCATCTTGATGGAGGACCGCCACCGTGGACGCAGACGGCCAGTTCCGGTAGGTTGGAGGCGGGGGATCTGGATGGTCATCACATACCGAGGGCGAATTAGTGGGACACCAGCATCTGCCGAGGGGATATCTTTGTCTCAGAAAGTGCTGACCGGTTGGAGTTGAGGCTTGGTGATACAGAGGCAGATGGACCAAACAGGTCAGACAAGGTGACATTGCAGGAGCAATGATTGGATCATGCAGGAAAGGATGCATATGCCGACGAGGATCCATCTGAATCGGTTAAGCCGATTGTACCATGTCAAAGAGACCGGCCGTGCCACTTGGAGGATGAGAGTAGGGAGAGAAAAGAGGAGAGACGCTGAGAGAGAGGGGGTTCCAAGACCTACATCGCCGCCATGTTTGAGACCGGCATCACGTGTTTCCCTCTTTCCCACCAAACACTGAACAAGCAGCAATTGACCGCTCAAACAATCACCATCCATTTTCTTGACCATTTTCCACCTTCACAAGCAAGAATTGGAGTCTATTATCATCTGATAATCATCTGGAATGCAACGTCGTAAACAAGCAGGAAAATAAACGCAATAAACCTTGGCAAACCTCCAGCTGTTGACACATGCAAGACATTCGACCCCGATCAACATGGACTCGACGATAGGGATTTTTAGCCGCCGTCGATCCCTGTTGCTTTTCTCCGCTAAAGACGGCATCTTGCATTATCCATTTTGGGTCTCTTCCCCGCCGTCAAAATCTGGCCAAGCGCCCGCAGTGGGTTTGCCCTACAGGAGGCTATGTACTGTACCTCTGAGGTTATTCGCAACCTTCAAGGCATCCATGTCGCAGCCCGTGTCACCGCAGAAGTCCCCTTGTCTTTCCTCTTTCTCTTTCCCCGCCCGCATACGTATACTTCAGCTCAGCTCATGCGTAAACGACGAGATTTTCCCCGCTTTCAAGGCTTTGTGGCTTGCTGAGCTTTATGACCTGTAATGTCATCCAAT
Source organism: Fusarium sp. LHS14.1 (assembly GCA_025433615.1). Taxonomy (NCBI): domain Eukaryota; kingdom Fungi; phylum Ascomycota; class Sordariomycetes; order Hypocreales; family Nectriaceae; genus Fusarium; species Fusarium sp. LHS14.1. The sequence goes on from CM046482.1 coordinate 2,965,833, forward strand.
TGGCCTCAAAAACGAGCTGCTGAGCACATCCAAGCGAGAAACAAGCCAGAGTGAGAAAAAACGGTAAAAGATCATCCCCCGCGCTTTGATGTGCCGTGTCTCTTTTTCTGCCCGCTTGGAGCGGTAGGGAGACGCCCTGTGGCTGGCTGAGTGTCACCCCTTGTACGCCTCTTCTCACCACCAAGACACCGATTCGCTTCCCCGATTGGACGCTGTACATACCGTCAGGATGCCAGACGGCCTGTCATGGTATTCCACGACATGTGCATTGGTTTGATAAAGGATGTCGATGAGCCGAAATCCCTTAACTAGCCCCGACGCTGAGCGAGACGATATCCTCCCCCCGAGATTCTTGTCCCTCTATCCTCCCACGTTCTCTTTGCTTCAATATGCCTTACATGGAGAGTACCGAGTCTTCAGAGCCCAAGAAGCTCATTCTCTGCTTTGATGGCACGGGAAACACTTTCAGTGGCTCCAATGCCGACACCAATGTTGTCAAGATCCTCAGCAAGCTGGATCGCAACCACCCGGGCCAGTACCATTACTACCAGAGTGAGTTCAATCCCCTCTCCCGTCAAAATGCAAGCTCTGACTTTTCGATCAGCCGGTATTGGCACATATGACATTGGCGAGACATCCGTCAACAAGTCGTACCTTGGGGAGATGAAGAGCTCCATCTCGCAGACCCTCGATCAGGGATTCGGTATGACGTTTGACGCCCATGTCATTGCCGGGTACCGCTTCTTGATGCGTTACTACGAATCTGTGAGTATCCCTCCACTTTACAATACCGTATACTGACCCTCGCAGGATGCCAAGATTTACATCTTTGGCTTTAGCCGCGGTGCCTTTACGGCAAAGTTCCTGGCGCGCATGGTCAACAAGGTCGGCCTCCTGTGCAAGGGCAACGAGGAGATGGTACCCTTTGCGTTCCGTCTCTATCAGCGCTACCTTGCTGGTGACATCCAGGACCGTGTTGACGCACAGGGGAGGTGTGAGGAGGACCACGGTGACACAGACACAGGGTCGGACGCCGATCCGCTGCTCGCTGGCAACACCAAGGTACACAGAAGTCACACCACTGAGGTTGCCCTGAACGAGATCACGGCGTTTAGCCAGACCTTTTGCCGCAAGGAAAAGGCCAAGCCTTGCGACGATGATGATGGTGATGGTGACCAGGAAGAAGATCAAAACATCAAGGTCTTCTTCCTCGGCATCTGGGACTGTGTCAACTCTGTCGCTCCCCTCGAGCGCAAGACTCCAGTCCCAGTTCCCGTCACTGGCACAGCTCGCTATGTGCGTCATGCCGTCGCTGTCGATGAGCGACGTGTCAAGTTCAAGCCAGCCCTCTTGGCCCAAGACATCCGCGTGTCTAAGCACAACCATGATGACGAGGACATCAAGGAGGTCTGGTTCGCTGGCTGCCACGGCGATGTAGGTGGTGGCTGGCCCTCAACTGAGGACAACCCCCTTGATAGCAACAAGGCGGAAGACATGTCCTTCTGGCAGCGCGTCAAGAACTTCTGGACCTCCCGCAAGGCCAAGGAGCCTAGCAAGAACATCAACGACGACCGTCTGCAGATGAGCGACATCCCCCTCGCCTGGATGATCCGCGAGGTTGAGCTCGTAGGTGAGAAAGAGCCCGAAGCCGCCGTCAAGTGGTGCGACAGCCTGGAAAAGTTCAAGGCGCACATCAACAACAAGGAGAACAAGGAGCAGGCCCTCAAGGGGTTCATGCATGACTCGCTTGCTTTTGGCTACGGCACTGGCTTCTTCAAGGTCTTGATGTGGAAGTTTATGGGTAAGCATCATCGTCATGTCTTAGAGTTTAAAACACTAACCTGTGTAGAATACCTCCCCTTCATCACCCGCTGGGAGCTGGAGCAAACTGGCTGGGTCAACGTCCGCTTCCCCCTCAACAAGGGTGCGGCCAGAGACATTCCCCAGAAGGCGGTCCTCCACGCCTCGTTGATCAAGCGTCTAAGAGAGGACCCCGACTACTGGCCTACCAACAACCACGGCTCAGACACTGCCCCCTGTCTCAAGCGTGGCAGCGATGAGGTCCAGTTCCAGGAGCACAAGGAGAAGAACAAGAAGGATGAGTGGATCAAGGTTGTGGAGAGTGACCCTGATCATCAGACGTATGACATTGTGCATATCGTCCAGTGATGGTCTTGCTCAGTTTGAGTTGGACGATTCTTGGCGTCAAGGTTCTTGGGTAGGTATGGTAAAGCAACAGGTTATCGGGGTGATTGGATAAGACACTCGACAAGACTCGGGGGATGCAATTGGAAATTTGTAACTTGGGTATGATGGTACAACTAGTTAGGTTTACTGGTAAAATTTAATGCGTTCATGTTGTTCCTCATGTCTTGGTCGCCAACATCTGCAGTGCGAATGCGCCCAGCAATTGATGCGGTGGGACAAGAGCTCCCTACCATCTACTGATCCAGTGCCACTGCCTGGAGAGTACAAGGTGGCAATTAAATGCATGGCATATGTCAATTAAAGGCCGATGAAGCCGAGTGAGCCAGTACGGGGTAGACTTGGCAGAGACGAAAGACAAAGGTGGTATTACTAGGTAGTCCCAGGATGTATCCAACAGACACACCTAGAAGAGTGCAAATAGGCGCACACTACTCCAAGTGAAGCCTCCCCTTACCGTCTCTCGGGATCATGTGTCTTAAAGTCAAACTTGATGTTGTCAATCCAGCCAAAGTTCCCCGTGCACCGAAAGTTGAACAAGACACGAGCATGTCCCTGCGCAAGCTGCTCCTCAGTCCACTGACAAGTCGCCGTAATTCGCTTAAATCCATTGAGCGCATAGACAGCGTCCGACGCTTGAAGCTTATCGCCCAATCCCGCGAAAGCTCCGTCTTCTCCGAAAGAACACGCCAGGCGCGCGTCGTGGCAGCCCATCTGCTCCAGCGGGGTACCCATGTTGAAGCCAACCCATCCTGAGAGCTCGTACTCTGTATTGGGAATAAGGCAGCCGGCGTCAATTTCCTGGTAGATGTAGCCGTCGGTGAAGGAGCCAGTGCCGAAGCCGAGAGAGTAACTGTAGTCGTTGGAAATGCCGCCAACACTAATCCACGAGCCATCCTTGTTCAGGAGGCTCCAGTGTTCGGTGCTCGGGGGTGGACCTTCAAAGTTGCCGTTCTTGACGAGGAGGGAGGGCGTCTCAGTCGCTGTGCAGACGCTGATGGTGGTGCTGGTGCTGGCCTCCGCGGTTGTGGTGGTTGGCGTAGCGGTGGTGGTGATGAGAGTGGTGGACGCAGCAGTAGGTCTGCAGTTGAGCGCCTCTGCCAACGAGGACAGGGCAGCAAAGGCAACAAGAAGGCTTCGCGACATCATTTTAAAAGAGTGAATACGGTCAGAGAAAGAATGTGGTTGAGGAAACACGACTCATCACATCGAAGGAAGTGTTTGCACCTTATACTTCTTAACCCCTACCAAGAAACAGCGTTGTAAGCTGTGAATCCTTTAATTGGGTTAGCTCTTTCAATAGTTTCTAGATAGTTTTGCTTTGCCAAGCGGGTTATCCCAATCACGAACAAGTGAGCATGGGAGAAATGGAGTTTTTGCAACCCCACAACATGCGGAAACCACATGGGATAATCTCACAGACACGAGTTTGTTGGTAGACCCCTGGATAAAGGATTTTCGACAGCGTCTACTTAATCGGGAATCAAGCCGTTCCCGCTTAATAGCTGAACTTATTCGTTCTTTGCACGAGGGGGTTATAAGTTCACTCAATGGGTGAAGGTATCACAAGAGCAGTAAAATAATTCGTAGAGAGCCATTAGAATGATGTCCTACTATAACATCATCTTTTATAACTGCACTATTCTCTTGCCGAATTCCATCTTGAGAAGCGCGAATAATTGAGCAGAGTTGGAGGCGCTTCATCCCCTTCTGGGTAGCATTTCTCGACCCCTTAAGTGGGAGCTGCACCATATTCAGGCTTGATTACACAATAGAATACCATAGTTCATCACTTCTACTCCTTTCCTATACCCATCCTTAGTCTAACTCATTTATTCTCTTTCCAGCTATTCATTGTCCATCGTTGTGTTCGGAATCGTCGGACATTATCGAATGGAGCCATCTCGGCGGGTCGATCTTAGCCACGCCACTCTACCATTGACAGACGCCTCTTTATCTGTGGCTGTTTTCCATGCGAAGTCTAGATTCATTAGTCCTGACGTTTAAAAATAGCTTCACTTTTGTCATTGTGAATGTCGCTTTTATTTCAACCAGATGGCCCGAGAAGCGCAGGGTGACATCGAGATAGGTATTCACAGGTGTCATTCACATACCCATTGGCAATATCTGTCTTACAATATGACTTTCTTTTAATCGTTTCTCACAGGTTGGTTTGATCACAGCAATTATGGTGAAGAGAAAGGGCTTTGTTGGCTCTTTTCTTTGTTAGCTGCCTTGCCGGATGCTGCATGGGATATTACCTACTCAAAGACCATGATTACCAGCCGAGCAAACCCAGTACTTTGTCTCTCTCTAAAAGAATTATCCATAGGCAGTACGATGATGATCCTCAGTTACCCCTGGACATATGAGACTTTCTCCCTGTCAAACAGAAAGCACAGGTCAAGCCTGCCAATTGTGCCTTGTTTTCCCATGACCTACAGCAAGACCACTGAGACTCGGATCCAGCAAACATAATCATACATATCCAAAACCACGTCAATTATGTGAATATTCTTCATTCACTCATTCTTAGCTTTGTCATTCTCCTCGTGATGCAACATGCGGTCAACGCCTCCCAAAAGTGGGACCTCGCTCACTCTCACTTCCTCCAACTACACATCACCACCACTCAAGATGCCGCCTACCATTGTCCTCATCCGCCACGCGCAAGCCCTTCACAACCTTCACAATAAGTACCTACCTCTCTATAGATACGTGCTTTTCTGACATATCCCACAGGACTACAGCATTCATGATCCCCCCCTCACTGAGCTAGGCGTCGAGCAATGCTCCGCCCTCCGCAAGAATCTCATCTCAACCTTTTCCGACTCAACCTTCGAGTATCAAGATGTCGCCATCATCGTGAGCCCCATGCGTCGTACTCTTCAGACAGCCATGCTCTCTCTCGACTGGCTTGTCGACCGCGGTGTCAAGATTGAGGGTAACGCTGATTGGCAGGGTGAGTTTTCCTCTCCGCACCGTGAATCCAGTGACTCATAGAAATTTCATCAACAGAAAACTCGGACAAGCCTTGCGATACTGGAAGTCCTATATCCTCAGTCTCTCCCGACTTTGCTAGGGTCAATTTTGATACTGTTGATGGTCTCTGGCCGGACAAGACATCCCCCGCTGCTCAGCGTTACGCTCACACCAAGCGTGACATCCTCGCCCGTGGCAGCCGTGCCCTCGAGGGCCTGTACAACCGTCCCGAAAAGATCATCTTTGTAGTCTCTCACTCTGGCTTCCTTCGCGTCGGAGTCGTGGGCTACTGGTTCTTCAATAGCGACTACAGGGTGTTTGACTTTGAGGCTGAGCGGGGTGAAGATGGGAGATTGAAGGTCAAGCAGAGCGAGGCTACTCTTTCTGGTGGATTGGGTTTATCGTGGACGGACCCTGTTCTTCTTGGGGATGGTCTTCCAGACGAGGATGTTGACCTTGATGGCGTCAATTAGTGATTTTGCCGCAATTCTCATATTGCTTGATTCATCGGGGAGACCTCTGGATGGGGACTTGGATAGAATCCTAGACAAGATACATGCACCTCAATAGACGTGATGAGCTGGGTATCTCCTATTTTTCAAAAACCGTCCAACCATGCTCCTCTTATATGCCAGGATATGATACACCATATTGTACACGCTTTTTTTTTCAACATTCATCTAGACATGAAGCTCTGGAACGCCGATTGATCGATGACGACATTTCCAACGGCACGCAGCCTCTTTCTACCCTCCTTTTGTTTCTCTAGCAGCTTTCGTCTTCGGGAGACATCAGCGGCATGGAGCTTGGCGAGCACGTCCTTGCGGAAGGGCTTGATTGTTTCTCTTGCCACGATTCTGTTTCCGGCTGTGGCTTGGATGACGACCTCTGGAGGTGACGTTAATAATCATACAAAGTAACCAAGATGTTTCATTTCAAGTAGACTTACCAAAATGTTGACGGTCGACGTGCTCCTTGAACTTGGTCACCCACTGACGTCCAAGACGATCAACTTGCGATGAGTGCACAACACGGCAGATAGCATCGACTGGTTGCCTATTCACAAGAAGCTGGAGCTTGACCAGGTGACTCTGTCGCCAACCTGAATCTTCATAGTCTAGAGTAGCATATCCCTTGCTGTTTAATCATGTGTCAGCGAGTGTGTCAATCAAAGGGGGTGGAAAACATACGTTGCACTCTTCAACTTTCCAAAAAGATCATCAACTAGTTGAGCTGCCGGAATCTCATACTGCAGAATGACTTGCGTCGTGTGAAAGAACTCGAGACTCTTTTGTTCTCCACGATTGGCCTCGCACAGCTCAATGACTCGACCGAGATACTCCTCAGGCATCGTAATAGTAGCCGTGACAAAACTGCATTCAAATCAACATTCGAAACACTCCTGGGTAAGGCGATGCTGACTTACGGTTCAAACAGCTGAGCACCCCTGATCCGGGGATGGCTCACATCAGGAAACAAGGCTGGGTTCTGCACAACCTCCTCGGAACCATCGGGCCAGATGATCTTGGACGGCACAGTCGGTTCCGTGAGGATGACACTCTTTCCATGTTCCTGTCTCAGACGGTCTTGAAACACGGAGCAATGCAAACTCCCCAGAAATCCCAAACGCCAACCCGATCCCAACGCCTCAGAAAAGTCCTTCTGCAACGTGACGCTGCGGTCATTGAGCACAAGCTGGTTGATACTGTCAGCCAGTCGGCTGTAGTCGCTCTGGTCTGTGGGGAACGCAGCGACAAACACCATGGGCTTGGGCTCCTCAAAGCCAGGACAGGGCTCGACATTGTCTTCAGCGCCGACAAAGGTAAAGGTATCGCCGAGTTTGGCGTCTTGGATCTTCTTCATTCCGGGGTTGAAGTAGACGTATCCGACTTGACCAGCGCGGAGGACCTTTGTCGGCGTGGCGTGAGGATACTGGATGCCCACTTGGCCAACTGTGTATTTCATGCCAGTACCAAGAGATATAACGTTGTCGCCAGTCTTGATGGTACCATCAAAGAGTCTTACCAACAAGACGACGCCTCGGAAGTTGTCGTACCATGAATCCACCAGCAGCATCTTCAATGGCTTCTTCTCGTCGCCTACAGGATGGGGAATCCGCTCAATGACAGCAGGCAGCACATTCGGCACACCCTTGCCTGTCTTTGCGCTCAGCATGATGGCATCCTTAGGATCCAACTCAAAGCTGTTCTGCATCTGCTCAAGTACACGGGGTATATCCGCAGCCGGCATATCGATCTTGTTGACGACGGGAACCAGGGCTAGGTCCTGCGCAAACGCAAGGTGAAAGTTGGACACCGTCTGAGCCTGGATACCCTGCGTCGCATCCACAAGTAGCAAGGCACCACCGCAACTAGCATACGATCGAGTAACTTCGGCGCGGAAGTCGACGTGGCCGGGGGTATCGACAAGATGTAAAAGGTAATCCTCGCCCTCGTGGTTATGAATCATGGTACAAGTCTGCGCCTTGACAGTAATACCACGCTCCCTCTCCACATCAAGCTTATCCAGAATCTGCTTATTCGCATCGCTAGCCGATATCGTACCCGTATACTCCAACAACCGATCGCTCAGCGTACTCTTGCCATGGTCAATATGCGCAACGATGCAAAAGTTGCGATACCGCTCGATCGGGATGGCAGCGATGCGAGCCTCGAGCTCAGACGGCGGAGTCTTTGCTGCTGCGGCGGGGGGAGCAGCGTACGCTCGGAACGGTGGTATTCGCGAGAGGAGGAGCTGGGCAGGCCACGGCGGCCGTCTAGCTTGCGAGAGACATTGCCGACTCCAGGCGCGGCCAGCGCTCCAAGCCAGGCTCATCTAGACTTTTCCCGGGCACATTTGGCGAATCGTTCGGTAAAGATTTTCGTCGAAGCCGGTCCGCGAGCAGAGGCGGGCAGTTGACGCGGCGGGAATTGGTCGACAATTGAGGCTCGAAATGCACTTGACCGTCTCAACTTTTTCCCCCATGATGCACGAAATCCTTCCGGCTTGGTGGAGGTACGTACCCTCAATTCATCCCACCTGACTTTATTCAGTTAAACGGTGGGACTGGGGATGAAAGACGCTATTCCTAACATGGCAGTACACTTTATCAATTTCCCGAGCGCCAAGAAAGGCACCAAGGTTGTATCAGCGGTTGCGTTGAAACACGACGAAACTTAATACTCTTGATATAACCCAGTAGAACAAAGAGATGCAACGAATAATACGTCGACTAAGACTTCTTGTTCACCTCGTATGATAAGCTCTCGGTTGACATAGTCAGAAACTCGCTTCACTCGAGCCGAAAACTCATCAATGCTTACCATCACCGCCAGAGAGACCATAATTCAACAAACCGAAACATGTATATCGCTTGGGTATCGAGCCTTTCCCACCATGTGGGATACATAGTAACTTCTAAGTACTCCGCCTGGTTCAAAAACGAATGCGTAATGCCTCCATGCACCTCGTCCAACTCCTTGCATAACCCATCCATCTCTTTGTTCGCCTCATGTGAGAACCCATTCGCTGCCACGCTTAATGAACTTGTCTAGTAGCAACCCCAGATCTGCCAGGACAAACCGGCAAATGTAGAAACCAAAGAACTCTGCAGCGTGTCGTGTGCACAACTCGAGCCCAACCTGCGTCTTGTCCGCGTGTCGCAACCCAGGATCTTCTACTTGTCTTGCGATTTGATCTATGTAGCGGTCAGCATCTGCTAGTGTTTCCAAAAAGCCAATCAACTTACCAATAGCCTGGGCCGCATCAAAGAGGCGAGCAAGCGAGCTCATGTACATCGCATTCGGGCCCGTAAATTGTGCTTGTGTCAGATCCCTCTTAGCCGGGCGACTCGTCGGGTTTGGTGTCATGGGTAAGCTGGCGATGCTTGGCACATCCTTGCCTGTGTCTGTTGCCACCAGGCGGCTTGTGTATGAGCCACCAAGCCCGACCGCAGAGTTCTTGGAACGAAGACGCCGCCAGGAGAATGATGATTTCCCTGAAACGCTGGAAGAACGTGGCACACCAGGTGCTGCGCTGTCATCGCCATTCGTTGCATCCTTGAACAGGGTTCCGGAACTCTGTACGCCAACCTCGTTGCCAAGCTTGCGGCTCAAGGCAGTCTGAACCTGCTCTAGAATACCCTCCAGGGACTGCATTTCTTCGAGCACTGCATCAGCATCGCACGTGTCTACCCTCTCGATCTTGAGAAGAGCAGCTGTGAGGAAATCGCAGTTCGCCACCTTCTCCTCGATATTCTTGAGCTTGACTCCCTTTACTCGCCATACATCCCTTGGTACGAAGAGCTTGTGACTGAGATAGCCACCCCGTGGATGAGCCAGGGTTTGGTAGAGACATCGCATCAACCAGAACGGTCGAAGCATAAAGTCCGTCGGGCAGGGCTCAAGAGGGACAGGCGGGTCCGGGTATAGCTCGTTTGGTGAGCCAGGGCTCGTCGGGGAGTAAAAGTGGTCATCAAACAGGGAGAGTCCAGCAGCATTGGTGTCTGATCGTTCTCGGAACGTGGTCGTAAGGGGAGTAGGGAGTGCCGGGACAGAGGGGGCATGGAGACTGCCAAAAGGATTGCTTCCTGGGGTTCCAGGAGACATGTCAGAGCCATCTTCGAGGTGAGTGACCGACATGTTGCGGCTCTTCATGCTTCTCAAACTCGACGAAGAAAAGTTCTTCCTCAATCGCGTCGCGGATGGAGATCCAGTATGCTGTGCCGGAGCAGCTTCATCTCCTTCAGCTTGTTCCAGTTGACCGAAAGGTGATGGTGTGGGTTTAGTTGCCGATACATCGGTAGGACTGGCCTCGAATAAGGGGGGCGATGAAGGTCTATGAGGCGCGCTTGTCACTCTCATACCCGTATCAGCGGGAAAGTGTGACTCCTGACCTTCCATAGGAGCAGACTTGGCCTGTGCCAGATCCTCGGGGTGGTTCTGGAGAGGAGCCACCAGCTTGGAGGTCTCAATTTTGAGTTGCTTAGCATTCTGTCCAGACATACGACGATTCCGCACACTCTGAGCGGATGAGCCGGGCCGTTGGGGCAACTCAGGGAGCGACTGCGTCGGTGGTGGTGCAGCAGGCGCCTGCGAGATATTTGTAAAGGCCGGTGGTAGTTCCGTAACCGTAGACAATGAGGTCGCTGCTGTCGGAGGGTTCGATCCCTGTGAACTATGCCAGGTGCGCGAAGTGACGCCGCTCGAATCGGATTCGCGAGGGACTGGCGGCTGTCGTTGACTCGCAACATACGGCCCAAGGCCATAGTCGCGGGTGATTTCTTCCAATATCCTCTCTTCATCGTCTGATGAATTATCGTCGTAAAAGTCTCGAGATATAACATGATCATCCGAGGGGAGAGGTTGCTGCTGCTGCTGCTGCTGTTGTTGTGCTCGTCGTCCCATCTCCAGAGCCATCCCGTACTCTTCTTCTTCCATCTCTCGAACCCGTTGACGCGCCAATTCAACTTTGCGCAAGGCATTAACTACTGCTTCCTCGCTCGCTTCAGCTGAAGGTCGTTGTCCGTAATCCATTGGGCTCATTGGCTCATAGCCGTCATCATATGCCGCTTCAATAGCTGCGTCCAGTGCAGTGTCGAATTCGGCCTCGGTTTCACCACTCACACCTCGGATGTGCTTCCTCCTAAAACCAAGCGAAGATGTGCGAGAATGAACAGAAGAAGAGGTTGAGCCTCCAGACTCATCAATAGGGTCGAGCCACGAGTTCAAACTGTCGTCTCGAAAATGAGTTTGAGGCACCGCGTTTTCGACTGGAGGATTGATCGGAGCATCTGGTACCATGGAGAAATCAGATCGGATAGGCTCATCCATTTCGTCTGCTTCCGGCTTGACTGGTGACATCGGGCGGCGTGGTGACAACGGAGCTGGCATGTATGGGTCTGCATTTCTTTGCAAAAGAAGATGGTCAGGCGTCCGGAGCCGGATAGGGGACCGCGAAAAGGAAGACTGAAGGAGTCCAGGTTCTGGCGTAAGAGTAGTGACTATCGGCTTCGGCTTCTGTATGCTCCTCCTTCTATATCCACCATTGTCTTGGGGGGGTGAGTAAGCTGGATATGGCGGTTGAGGACTGCGGCTGTCATCTCTAATAACTCTCGTAATAGTTGACGTCTCGAAAAGGGTCGCGTCATTGTCGTCATCTTCGTCAAGATTAAGTACAGACTCGGATTCCGAGTGCTGTGCCAGGCTCTCGGGGCGAGCTGGTAGGGCTTTGGACTCTTCTTCTGGCTGCCAGGGAGTCATTTGATCCAATTCTTCAATACGGCTCGTGTAAGTTCGTCGCTAATTCGTGTTAGTACTGCTTTAAGCCTACAGATAACCAACTTACAATAGCTTCAAGCTTTCGTTTGTCTTCATCTGCTGTCGTCTTCTGCAGTACTTGCTGCAAAAGATCACAAGCCTCCGCATACGCCTCCCGGGCGCCTTCAAAATTCTGCGCATTATCTAGCTGAACTGCAGTGTTGGCCTTTTGCAGGGCGCGAGACAGCATTGCCTTCTGCGACGGAGGCTTTGGTCCACGTCCTTTATCATGGCTGCTCTTCCCAGAGCGACTCCGAGAATGGCCTCGGTGAGGCGCATATGCCTCGTGGTCCTGGTCGTAAGGCATGGTGGGTCTAAATGAAGCCATAGAGCGCGCACTTGCTGGTGTTGATGTTACAGACTTGATTGGAGAGTCGGTCGTTCCAGGACTTATCAGGGACTGACTCTCGCGGGCGATGGTCGATCGCCCAGGCTCAGGTGAACCAGGGCCAGTCCCTTTGGATTTGACCGCGAGGAGTTCACTGAGCGCAGGAGGCTCTAAAGGTGATAGGGTGACGATTGGCGGGAGCGCTTGCGGTAGCTGAGTGCTCTGTTCTTGAGGTTTAGGGACGGAAACGTCGGCGTTGACGGATGAAGCGCTAGGTCGTCGATTCTTCTGTAATTTCCGGGGCGATGGCTTGGATGACGGTGAAGAACGGCTACTGGGGCTCGTCGCATCGATACTGGAGCGACTACCGAATCGAGAAGCGGGCGCGCGGTGAGGTGCAGCCGAGGCACGGCTAGACACAGTCGAACTCGACCAGCGGTTGAGAAGCCACGAGCTCTCTGCAGCGTTGTGGGGGACTTCGAGTCCAGCAGAAATCGGTGAGAGATGATTCGACTGCTCGTGAGGGCTGGGTCTCGAAGCGGGTGTAATGTGAGGCGGCGGGAGAAGCGACGAAGTCCGGGGAAGTCGTGCAGTCGCGGGTGCGTGAGGCTGCGCGTTTAGCGAGGGCGAAAACGAGGGCGCGGGCCTCGAGGGGTCGTGATATTGCCGATGCTGATGCTGTTGTCGCGAGTCAGTGTTTGTGGAGGTGGTAGATCGAAGCCACGACGGCGAAACTGCGACAGCAACTGCAGCCACGGCAACAGATGAGCGGGACGACGTTGACGCGGTGGACTGGTTACGGTGATGGTGATGGCGAGAGTGAGAAGACGAGATCTGGCCGTCGGGCATCCTCTTTCAAAAGCCCCGAGTCGGATCCGGCGATGCGACTGGATCCAATCCCAAGCGAACAATTTCCCCCCTTTCCCGTCTATCAGTCGGCCAACGAGCTCGAATCGGTGGGTTGATTGACTGGCTCTGGCGACTAGGGGACAGCTAGTGGAAGCCCCCGTCCCAGTGATGGTGGTAAGTTAGTCGTGGAGACTTTTGAGGCGGTCGAGCGTGGACCGTGGGCTAATGGCAGGCCCGCTTTCAGTACGGCGCAGTGACTTGGGCGGTCGGTACAGGGGGGTTCAGAAGGGTCCTTGTCGCTCGGTTGTGCAAGTATTCTCGATGGATGGGTCAATGGCAGCGGCGCATCGTCACCGCGTCGTTCTTGGGTCGTTGGAATGCAGCAGCGTACGTCGACGTCTAGATGTCAAGAAGAAGAAGATGCAGCATGAACAAGTTGGTCTCAGACGGAACGAAACGCAGTAAAGACCAATCCATATCGCCCATCCATGTCAGGGGAGGGAGGAGCCGTACCTGCATCTGTGGTTGGTGGTTGAAGTGTATCGGTACATGGCCGTGACTCCCCTCTCTCCAACTTGCGACAGCCAGTGAATGTCTCGGCCGATTTCAGTTTAGCCTGGGCTGCAAGGCTGGCGTTTCGAAAAGGAGGTACTTGTCTGTGCGCTTCGGCCAAGTATCAACTCATGACTGGCTGCGAGCGAGTTCGCCGGGAGCACTGTGCGGAATGTATCAGCCCTTGCCCCTTTTGTCTTAGTCGTCAATTCTTCATTCCGGGTCTTTTGCATTGCCTTTAACCGACTTGGAATGCATCAATCGGGGTCATAAGATGCAGGCTGAGCTTGGCACAGCTTTGGAGCAAGAGCGCGTCGCCTCATACCACCATCGCGAACAGTGCATCATTGTCTTTGCTTCTGTGACAAAGAAATTTAGTCCAGGTTGCGTTTTTAACCATGGCGAGCGTCGACGATATCTTCAAGGTTTGTTCAAAAACAACTCTTTCCATCTGTTTTGTTGCTAACCAGGTTCCAGAGCTCAGGCATTTCAGGGAAGCGCAAGCTTGATCCCATTCGAGATCCAAGTAAGTTGATGGTTTTTTTATCCTTCATTCAATACTTAGAGTCGCAAAACGCGTGTTGCTGACATTAATGTTCAAAGATGAAATTTACAAGTCTGCAAAGCTCAACTCCGACAGCTCAAATCGACATGCCCGAGTCGACGATGCGCCGCAAGACGACGATGATACAGAGACAGGACCAGCACTCCCTCCCGGCGACGATGAAGACTTTGGCCCCGAGCTGCCACCTGACGATGATGAGGGGCGTTTCTTTGGAGGAGGAATTACACAACAAGAAGAACAAATCCTCGACTACGTAGACGAAGCCGACGCTGGTGCTGCATCCGAAAAGATCGATGCTGCCTGGCTGCGCAAGACAGCACTCAACTTTGAGAAGCGCATCAACAAGAACGCCGAACTTCGCGCCAAGTTCGAGGACGAACCGCAAAAGTTCATCAGCAGCGAAGCTGATCTCGACGCCGACATCAAGGGCCTCTCCCTTCTATCTGAGCACCCTGAACTATACCCCGAGTTTGTCAAGACGGGATGCGTCGCCAGTCTGGTCAGTCTACTGGCGCACGAGAACACAGACATTGCAATCGACGCTATCGAGATCATGGGCGAGTTGACGGACGAGGACGTCGACGCCGAGGACGAACAATGGAACGGGTTGGTAGATGCCATGATGGAGGCGGATGTCCTTGGTCTTTTGGTGTCCAACTTCTCCCGCCTGAACGAAGACGACGAGTCGGATCGGAACGGCATCTACCATGCCCTCGGCGTTATTGAGAACCTATGCTCTAAACAATCTGTCACAGAGCGTGTGGGCCAAGATGAGAAGCTACTGCTATGGTTGCTCCAGCGCATTCAGCGAAAGGAGAGCCTAGTCTCGCAAAACAAGCAATATGCAGCCGAGATCCTCGCCATCATTGCACAAATGGCCGTCGCCAACCGCTCACAGCTCATCCGTCTCGATGCCATCGACCTCCTCCTCCAACTCGCAGCCCCCTACCGAAGACGGGACCCAGACAAGGGAGGCGAGGAGGAGGAGTACATGGAGAATATCTTTGCATCCTTGACATCTCTCGTGGACGAAGTTTCAGGCAAGGCCAAGTTCATCGAGGCTGAGGGAGTTGAACTATGCCTCATCATGCTCAAGGAGGGAAAGAAGAGCAAACCCCCAGCTCTACGACTCCTGAACCATGCGGCGGGAGGCAACGCCGGCACAGAAGTCTGCCAGAAGATTGTTGAAGCCGCTGGTCTCAAGACTCTCTTCACACTTTTCATGAAGACGAATGATCACCGTCTAGCAGAGCACCTTGTCGAGATCTTTGCATCCATGCTGCGGCTACTACCAGCCAACTCTGCAGAGCGGATACGGACGTTGGCAAAGTTTGTGGAAAAGGACTATGAGAAGATATCAAAGCTCATCAAGTTCCGGAGAGATTACGTCGCTCGGGTCTCATTAGCTGAGCAGCAAAACGAGGCTGAGAGGGCTGTGACATCAAAGGAGGATCGTGAAACAGCCGAGATTGAGTGGCTATCCCGGAGGATCGACGCCGGGCTTTTCACCCTGCAGACGATTGATGTCATCTTGGCTTGGTTGGTGGCAGAAGACACAGGAGCAGCACGGAAGATTAGACAGCTTCTGGCTGAGCGCGATGAGAAGGTATCCGTCATCGGCGCGACGCTAAAGGAGCAGCTGGATGGAGTTGACACGGCGGAGGAGAACCAGGATCTGAGGGATATGTTGAGCACTCTAGTCGAGTTTGTTCAGTAAACTTAATATAATCAAAAAGGCGTCCTCGGTGGGACGCCGTAGGGTGACCAGTATTGCCTTGCTCTCTTGTAACAATCCACCTCCTCTATCATGTGCAAATCACGAAGCCAACGGGTCGAGTAACGCTCTCGCCATTTCCGCATCAAACATCGCCATCTCGCCAGGTCATTCAGGCCTTGGCGGGGGCAACGGGCTGGACCTCAAAGACGGCGTTGAGCAGGTTCTTGACGACCTGGGCCTGACCCTTCTTGCCGGCCTCCTGGATGTTCTTGATCTGAGCGTCGGCCTCCTTGTTGGCCTCGTCTTCGGCCTGCTGGTTACCCTTGCTGTGCTGCACACGATCGGTCAGCTATCTCGACGCGGTCGGGGACGGTGTAGGATGTATGTACCTCGGCCTCGAACTTCTTGTACTCGTCCTCCTTGTTGTTCTTGTAGTCGGCTATCTCTCGCTTGGCCTCATCACGAGCCTCACGAACGCGCTTGGTGCGGACTGGATGGCGATGAGTATTAGATGGACTCGTCGTGGGATCGTAAGTGTCGGAATAGCTTACACTCTCGGGCTGTTATCGTTGTGTTAGCAGGAAGTTATACAACAGATGGAAACTGTAAACTTACCCTTCTGGACAATCTTGGAGGCTTCTCGCTCGGCCTAATCAACACGAATCAGCTACACGGTCAGGAGTACCTGACAGAGACCAAACATACGTCGAGGAGTGTCTGAATGCCAGCCGAGTTCTGGGCAGACTACCAAGGCGGGTTAGCAAAACGCCATGCGGTGCGAAGCCGACCAGCTAACCATGATGATATAGGAGAAAGGTATGCGAAAGGACGATCGAGTGGAGCGTATGCGAGGTCGGTGCGGAGGAGATGGGAAGGCCGATGCGGTTTGCGATGGAAGCTGTTGATGCTAAGGTTGGAGGGATTGGAGTTGGCTTGCCCAGGTACCTTCCAAGGAGGATTACGTCTGAGCTTGGGCAGGTGCCCGCCGCCCCAGCTGCCTTGCCGGACGGGTGCCAAGTACCGCTTAGGTACCTCTGGCGCGTTTTCTGAGTGCTGCAGCACAGTGAGCTACAGCGGATGAAAGTACCCCGGTTGGCGCTTAGCGCTGCCATGCATGGCGTCTGTAGCCGCGCTGCCGCCGCCATGCGCTTTCACGTCATGGGCCGACAAGTCCCTTCTTCTCGGGCTTCACGATTATATCCTTCTTTTCTCGGATGTTCAGAAAGTCGGCTTAACTCCCCTCCGACGAGCCAATTCGGTGGCCAGATATTCAGACCAACTCAATCGCATACCCGATCGATCAAAGACTACCTCCGCCTCCCTTTGCGACTCTCAATACTCAGCCCGTGTCGAAACGGCCCAGCGCCATGTCCCGCGCCTCCAAGCTCACGTTGGCGGCCACGTCGCTGCTCACGGCCGGCACCGTTGTCCTCGTCCACTTCCAGCAAAAATTTGAGAAGGACGTACGTCAATCCTCCGGGTCAATTGACCCCAAGCGACCCGTTTCTCGACCGTTGAAACCGAAGACTCCGAAACTAACCCACATAACAGGCCATGCACGAAGGCGTAATCCGAGATATGGAGCAGCAGAGAGTCAAGCGCGAACGACAGTTGGACTTTGATATGCAGAGACAGCTGGAAGCAGAGTATAAGCGAGAGCAGACGGTGCATGACTCGATAGCAGCGGCAGAAAAAGGGTTACCGAATCGATAACATGAGCATCATGATAGACAACGTTTTGTAGACCAAGATACCCTCCCCTCCAAGACATCACATTTCACCTTCAAACGTGTTCGCAATAAAGCATTTCGGTATTGTACTATCCTAATCTTGAACGACGTGCTAGTTTTGTACATGGCCAAACCCCCCGTCTCAACATTACAAAGCGTTAACTGGCTATCGGCAAGGACGGTTGGTATTGGCATCCGCCTCAGGTGCCGTTCAGGCTTCTCCATTCTAGATATCCATGTAGCCTCATTCTCTTTTTTCTCCCTTTTTCGAAAAACGCCCCCCTTCCAATCAATCTCACTTAACGAATTGAAACTCCGGAGCGGCTGGTAAACATTCTTGCCGCAATGTTCATGGACTGCAGCTCCTGGAAGAGCAGCTTGGCAGCGTAAGGAATATGAATCTGTGCAATCTTGGTCTTGTTCTTGCAAGGTCGGCATTCAAACGACTGCTTGGAAAGGTTGCTATATCTTGTTAGCTTTGGTTCATCAATATCAAGGGTCAGGACTTACGCAATCGGTGTCATGAGTCCACAAACCTCACAGACGTGGACTCGGAAGGCATCCGAAACTTCAAACAGACGCTCCTTCAGGAAAGCGGCTGCACCGTGGGCAATCATACAATCACGTTCCATCTCTCCGAATCGGAGACCACCATCTCGGGCACGACCTTCGACGGGCTGTCGAGTCATAATCTGAACGGGTCCACGAGCTCGGGCGTGGATCTTGTCGTCCACCATGTGACGAAGTCGCTGGTAGTAGGTAGGTCCGAAGAACACCTGCGCTCGAAGCTTGCGTCCAGTATGGCCGTTGTACATGATCTCGAAACCTCGAGACTGGTAGCCATGCTTTCGGAGCAATTCCGAAACGGAGTCGACGGTGACATCGGTGAAAGGCGTTGCATCACCCTCCATGCCTTCGAGCGTTGACACCTTACTGAGGAGGCATTCAATCAAATGGGCAATTGTCATTCGCGACGGAATGGCGTGGGGGTTAATGATAATGTCTGGTGTCACACCCTCCCTGCTGAAGGGCATATCCTCCTGTCGGTAGGTAACACCAATGGTACCCTTCTGTCCGTGACGAGAGGCAAACTTGTCACCAATCTGGGGAATCTTGGTCGTCCTCACACGGACCTTGACATATTTGACGTTGTCAGCGTTGACAGTCACAATGACCGAATCAACGATACCGTTCTCGGTACTTCGCAGCGGCGTGGAGATATCACGACGCTGGTGCACCGTTGTCCTGGTACCCAGATCCTGGTTCTCTTGGTCAATCGGCGCAGTCTTGCCGATGATGATATCTTCACCTGACACTCGCACACCGGGAGCCACGATACCATCCTCATCCAGCTTGTCGTAAGTACCGTGCTTCATACGAAGCGTCGACTGTTGGAAGGGCTTCTCAAACACTTCCGTGTAGTTGAGACCGACCTTCTTCTCCTGGTCAGAGTAGGATCTGAAGAACAGACTGCGGAACAGGCCTCGATCGATACTACTCTGGTTCATAATGACGGAATCTTCCTGGTTGTAACCAGAGTAACAAGCGATAGCGACGATGGCGTTCTGACCGGCTGGCAGTTCACGGAACTTGAGGAACTCCATAGATCGTGTTGTCGCCAGAGGTTTTTGCGGGTAGTAAAGAATGTTGGCCATGGTGTCCATACGTCGAGAGTAGTTTGTCAGGAAGAAACCCATGGCCTGTTTACCCATGGCAGATTGGTAGGTGTTACGGGGTGACTAGGCATTGTTAGTTCTGCTGACATCACGGTGAGTCAAGGGCACATACCTGGTTGTGATCGGGGAAGGGAATGATACTGGCACAAATGCCGAGAATCATACTGGGGTGAATCTCACAATGAGTGTACATGTGAGTTGTGGGGTTCGTCTTGGTCTTCAATCTCCTGTTGGGGTCGTCCGTGTTATCGTCATCTACGACGTAACCAGCCTTTTGCATGCGATAGAGATCAAGATCCTCAGGAGTCATGCAAATCATAGCCGTCTCCTCTTCCTCAGCGTCGAGGTACTCGATAGTTCCGGCTCGGATCAGACCCTCCCATCCAATCTTCTGTGATGGGTCCTCTGGTGGCTCCGCCTGCTCCTTCGCAAGCTTGTTGACAAGGTCCTTGGTCAGAACCAAAGCTCCCTTGGCGATACCAGACTCGTGGTCGTCCTCCTGCTGAACCGTAAAGACCGGCCTCATGACTCGGCCAGCGTCGGAGAAGACCTTGAACTCTCGATCTCGAATGTCACGAACAAGCGACACCTCATACTGCAGGTACGACTTTCGTCGTGTGTCCAGGACCTGGCTGACGAGATGCTTGGGGTCCGAGTGGACACCACACCAAACACCGTTGACAAAGATCTTGGTAGCATGCGGGTATCTCAGGGGCTCGTACTCTTCCACGACTTCCATACCTCGGTTGATCATGAACTCAATCAGAGGTTCGGAGGGAGAGCCGACACTGACGTAGCACATCAGAGACAAGTTCTTGACCAGACCACAAGCCTGACCCTCGGGTGTCTCGGCTGGACAGACCAGACCCCAATGGGTGTTGTGTAGCTGACGGGGCTTGGCGAGCTTTCCATCTCGTCCAATAGGGGTATTGGTTCGTCGCAAATGCGAAAGAGTGGATGCAAAGGTGTATCTGTTCAACACCTGAGAGACACCAGCAGTGGAGCTTGCGGCCTTCTTCTGATCTCCCCAGTTTCCGGTGGCCAGCGAGTACTTCAAACCGTTAGACAGGGTTCCGGGCTTAATACCGACAGCCAAGTTGAAGTGTCTGTTGCCTTCGACACATCGCTTGAGGTAGTTGGAAAGCTCTGTGTTCATCCTTCGCACGATGCCACGGAACAGCTTGGCCAGCAGAGGACCAGCAAGATCCAGACGCTTCTTTCCAAAGTGATCACGATCATCGGGCTCACGGCGGCCCAGGGCGCACTGCAGAAGCTTGTGCACCATGTAGCCCAGGAAGAAAGCCTTGCGAGTCTCGCTACCCTCCGACTGGGAAATGTGTGGTAGGGTCTCCTTCTGGAGAATGTCCTTGGCGACACGCACACGCTTCTCGCGACCGAGACCAGCCTGGTCACGGTTTCCACGCTTTCCGATGAAATCGAGCGCAACCTCTCGATCCTGAACACAGAAGGCCTCCTCGATACAGGGACGCAACATCTCAAGCATCTGGCTATCGGTTCGATCGTAGCAGATGTGGTTGAGAATATCCTCGTCAGAGACAACACCAAGAGCTCGGAAGACAATAGCGACAGGAAGATCCGCCTTGACGAACGGCAGAGAGGTGTGAATGGTCTGGCCGAAACCTCCTCGTGCAGAGTCTCCCTTGCCATAGAGCTTCAGCATCATACTTGAGATAAGACGAGAACCCTTCTCAAGCGCACTTCGAATCTCGGCGGTGTATGTGTAAGGACTGGGCTGAGCCTTCTTGAAGACTTGGACGATGTTGGCAGCAGATCGTTCCTGAGCGATGAGTACCTTTTCACTGCCGTTGATGACAAAGTATCCACCCTGATCGTATGGACACTCGTTGACGAGGAAGAGATTATCATCGTGCTCGCTGCTCAAGTGGCAGATCTTGGACTTGACCATGATAGGAAGCTTGCCGACAAAGACCATATCCTTCCAACTGTCGTCGGCCTTTCCGTCATCGTCGCCGCTCTCTTCGAGCTCCCAGACAAGCTTGGTAGGGTTTTCACCAGTTCGCTTGTATTCTGCCTGCTGATCCTCGTCCATCTCGTGCAGAGGAACCTCCTTCTCGACAGCCACGGACACCTTCTTGGTAATCTTAATATAGAGGGGACTCGCGTAAGTCAGGTTTCGGTCACGGCATTCGTAAGGTAGCAGCGAGGTAACGGTTCCGTCAGTCTCGCTGATGGTCGGTCGCGAGACCATGACACTGCCGAACTTGATCTCATATCGGCGCAAGGCGATCGACACTCCAGGAGGCGAAGGAGGGTTGGGCTGGTCTAGGGAGATGACAGAATACTCATTGACGAGATCCTGAATGGTCGTTTGCGTAAACTCGTCGAAAGAGTCTGTCTGCTGCGATGCAAGACCCTTGGTTTCGAAGAAGGATGAAATGACGGTCCAGCAATCCTCGGGGGTGATGCCCTCCTCCTGGTCGTCGTAGTTGTCGTAGTCGGAGAGCTCCTCCTCGTAGTCAGCCATGATGTCGGTTATGATTATGGCTATCGATATCGATATCTATTCCTTGATATTGCGATCTGCCGACGAGGGTTCGGTTGCTCCGGCGATGAAGCGCAGAGAACAAAGACTATTCAGCGAGCGCTGGCGAATGCGATGGCGAATGTCAGGGCGGTCAGTTGGGGACCTGGCGCCTGATGCACCCCGTGATCATCCGGCGATTAATTCGATGGTTCGATGACGCACTCCGGGTAGGCGATGAAGCGGGGGATGCGGAGGCGCAAGATGAGGGAGACGTGGTGGAGTGGTGATGAATTTGCGTGAGGCCGAACCTTGAGCAGTTGAGCAGCCTCGGGTTGAGGCGACGAGACGCGCCTGAAAAAGGCTAATCCTAAAGTGGCTTAGTCTCTACCATCAGGAGAAACAGCTTTGAAATCGGAAAGCGCCACATTGATGAGTCAGGAGCCTGTGGCTGGAGCTCTGCTCTCTGTGGCTGATTCTTTGGGCCTCACATCTTAGGCACCCAGATTTCCCAAAACTCCATCTCGCCCCAGCTGGTCCCAATGGAGTAACATCCATGCTTTTTGTAAGACGCTTCTTTGGGAAATCAGCTCATTCCCCTCCGACTAGAAGGAAAATGCGCATCTGGCTCCCCCAAGATGGTCCGTGCCGCCGGAGCCCACAGTTGATGCCTGAGGTGAGCTGCCACACATGTCGCGCGACCCTGGGTGAGCGCTGCATCTTAAACCAACATTCACGATCCAAAAATCAAAACACAGACACGATAACAGGCGTCGCGCCAACAAGAACACGCAACCATTCAGTCGTTAAATACTGGGTGTCTACCAAGCGCCGGCACCATGCATTTCTTCACCCATCCACCTTCGACACGCTCCGGAAACGATGCCTCCTCCGAAACTCCAACATAGAGACCCAGCACTCATTGCTGATCGCGCAGTGTCTGGTGGCTGGAAGAGCGGCGAGCACCACGAACGCGACAGAGAAAGAGCTGTGAATCTCTATGATGAGAAGACCTTACGGCACCAGGACGGGGCCCTCAACATCTACGCGATGTATGTATCGGTTTTCTGTTTCCTTGTAATGGACACTGACCGGCAAAGCTGGTGTTGGGAGAAGTCAGGCCGTAAGGAAGATTTCGAGGACTGCAAAGCCAGAGTACTTTGTACTGGGGCGCCCATACCGGCAATGCACGAACTCAAAGACTTTTGGCGGTTTTATAAAACCCAATCCAAAGGGCGGCTCCGCGAATCCCCCACCACCAAAAGCCTCCTTTCAAAGGCGAAGGCGTTCAAGGCCGGGTTCCGTCGACTGACAAATAGCGAACTTGGAGATGCGGACACTGAGGAAATCAACCGTGTATGTCAATGACTGACGCTGTGTGATTTGAAGCTGACTCCAAAAACAGTGGTTGAGAAAGGTCTTACCGTACGAGCCGGGGAGCGACGTTCACGACATCGAGAAGCCGAAGTACAATCTCAAGCCGCCAGACCTGGACCGACTCATCGACAGGCTATGGGCAGGCCATGACCTTTATTATACCCATGAGAGAAACCGGATTCAGTTTCACCTTCTATTTCTGTGGTTCTGTAACAGTGGAGCCAGAAGAGGTGGACTTTTCACAGCAGGAGTGCCCTACAAGGTCAGGACCACAGCAGCCATTTCCTTGTCCAATGCTGACCCTGAGAAGGACGTTTCCCTTGTTCTTGAACGGACAGCCGAAGGCAAGCCAAGGTTTCTTTTCAAACTTGATCAAAGGACTGTCAAGAACAATAAAGATCAGGAGAACAAGAGGCAAGTGTGTGTTTCGCTGTCGTCCTCATCCAGAGCTAACAATATGTAGTTTCGGCGTCTCTGGTAGGGAACACTCCATTCTCCGATATGACTCTGTGTTCCTACTCCTGAATCTCGCCATTGCCGACGGGGCGCTGCGTCCCGGAGACCTTGAAGTGATGCTCAAGAATGGCGGCGACGGCCAAGTCGAGTGGAACGAATCAGCCCGTGATATCCCTATTTGCCGACAAGTCGATCGCCAGGGAAATGTCCATCCCACCAAGGCCATGACTTTTGCTGTCTTTGCAAGCATTTTCCGAGGTCTTCTATTACAAGAAGGATACTTTGAGGTATCTGTATCGATGCACATGATCCGGCGGGAACTTGGGAAACAACTTGATGGTAAGAGACATCTCATCGGTACAAATGCTTTCACTACTAACATCAAGCAAGAGCGTTATACAGAGACGGAAAGATCTCAGCATGTGCTTCAGGCAGATCGCCGTGTTTTTGGGCAGAGTTATGTCGCGAATGTCTCATCCTGCGATGGCTTCGCGGCCTTCCGAGGCGAGAAGCTGGATCACACAGCCGTTGAATATTTCCAGGGCATCAGCCAATTCCGACAGCCTGGTCTCCCAACCCGACTTTCTGCCGCCCAACGGGAAGAAGTGCGTCGGTTGCCAGAGATCCTGATGTATGACAAGGAAATAGCCCAGGCGCCCGATGAAAACAGCAGATCCCAGGTGAAACGCAAGCGGCAGAATGCTTTGAGAAAAGCTGAACACACGGCCCTGAGGAGCTATCGGCGAGATGCCCTTGGACAATTGAGACGAGAGAGGCTGCTGGAGGGAAGGCCCTCACAGGCACCCAGTGAGGACCCAGACCCGTTGAAGGCTCTCATTCCCGAGAAAGGTCGCATCGCCGAAAGGATGGTAAGCACTTCCCCCGCAAGCGATAAAGTGAAGCTTGAGGTGATGCACGATATGCTCTCGCTTCTTCGGACCTCTTGGGGTGTATTCTATCGTCCTGGTGAAGTCCCTAATAACGGGAAGTGCCCATATTGTGATATGGCATTGGAAAGGTGAGAGCATTCTTATATCCTAACCAGATTCCAAACTAATATGCATCTAGCATCGAAAGACGCAAGAGGTGCAAACATGTTCATAACTGTCGAAGAAGAGCAGTGGCCGAGGGACTTGGCGTTCTCAAATCCAAGCTGAAGTTCTGCTTCTTTTGCATGGACTTTTTGAGGTGCGATGAATGGGAAGAGGATTGCCGCAACCACCTATCAACACCGCTGAAGCAGTGCGGCTCAATCACCTACCGTAGCACCCTGATCCGCCCCGCCTTCTGCTTGCTATGCATCCAGTCAGAACACCTTTCACCATGTCAGAGGATGCAGTCATGGGAACGAGACACCGACGCGATACGCCATATGGAGGAGAGTCACTTTTGGCCTTGGTCTTGTGGCCAATGCAACTACTCTTGCGAGAATGAAGAGGCCGGCTACTACCATCTCCACGATGTTCATGGTTACCAACTCCAGAAGAAGCGAAAATATGGAACGGCTACGAAGTCAAGCCATGCTCCCACTCCAGTGGCTGATACTTTCGGAACTACTTCTCCCCACGGTATGGATGCTCTGGCTGAAACTCCAGACGAGCTGGACGACTTGCTGTCGAAATACCTCAATTTCCCACCTTCTCCGCCACAGACTGGCTCACCTTCGAGTGATATCATATCAAGAAACTCGCCACCAAGCTTTTGTATTTCACCTTCTTTACTGCTTTCATCATCGCCCCCCTATTCCGATCAGAAGTGCGACGCAGACGAGGTGAGATCAGCTACTCTAGCTGATAATCTTACTGGGATGTCACATGGAGAACTGGAATCTACATGGCCAACTCATGCGTCCCTCAGTGCTCACGATGACGCCCTGACTGTATCCGCGCCCGGAATGTCCCAAGAGGCAACTCTGGTAGAGGTCCCTTTGTCACCTTGCGGCCTTCAGTCAACGGCGAAGATGGCACGCGATACCACGCAAAATACTTCGCCAACATCGTCGGAACCTGCGGAGACCACATCACCAGCTGACAGCACTCAAACCACGGCTTGTGCACTCTGGGCGTTATCGGACACAAGCCCAATGAGTAGGAAGCCAGCTGTACCAGCAATGGCGCCTTATGGTCCTGGGCATACAACAGTGCTGAAAGAGTCTCAAGTCCTCCCCCAAGATCCATGTATCGGCAACCCCGCCGTGACCTCAGCTGAAGAGCTTGATCTAGCTTCCGCTGCCAGGTCATCGTTGTTATTACTAGAACCGTGCGCTTCAGACACCTTATTGTCGGGCATGCTTGCTGGAAGCCCACCGACCACGGGGCCCTCTCTTGATGAAGATCGGAAGATGGGCATACTGGGCCGTTCCAATCCGTACCCTTCATCACCCGGTCGGACGGCTTCGATGTCTCCTCCACTGGGCAGGGGTCCGATGAGCCCCGAACCATCTCCACATGGTTCATCAACCCCCCTCGCTGCGCCTCCGGTTTCACAGCCAACGCCTCCTAATGCCACGAGCAACACGGGCTCGACAATGCCAAGCCAAGCTATCTCAGGAGGACAAAAGCGTCGGATCAAAGTCATTACGGCGTCAGGTGGTGGGAACGAGAACACTGATGACGTTAAGTCCCCACCTCCGCGGAAGAAGTGTCGGATCACATTGAAGATTAAACCACGGGTCCAAGGCGGGAATGAGCATGCCGGTGCTAAAACCGTCCAATCTCATCCGCTGGAAAAGCGGCGGACCAAGAAAACCAAGGTTACAAAGTCCACTAATACGCGGATCATATTGAACAAGCAAACTCAAGTCGCAAAGCCCACCAAGACGCGCATAATCCTCAGAACTGGTTCACAGGGTGGACGTGGGGATTGCCGGTAAGAACGTACAGGAGACTCGGAGTTTTGGAGATGGATCTTGCAATACACTGCCTACATCCCTCATGTTCCTCAACCATGAAGCCTGCAACTTCCCTTCCCGTGAGCTTGATAGATAGGTCTCAGCGATCTGATATTGGGTAAGACTGTCCATTTTGATCGAAACGAATCGGAGAGGAGTGGATTCCATTGCAGTCCTGGTGGTACTGCAAAGGATAGGCCGGGAGGAAGTCAATTCTTTTGGCGCCCCGAAAGAATGGGATCTTGGTTCTGGTAGTTGATTCACCGAAGAACTTTCCGTTTGTACCCAAAAAGCGAGTCTCAAGGCGAAGAAACTTTGAACCGTCTAACTCCTTACCCTCCTCATAGTGATTATATAGCACGCACCTCGGGGCGTCGGTGCCTGCACAGGTGGTAAACACCTTGACATTGGGCTCAAAGAGAGCCCAGAGGAGGTCATAGGTGATCTCATTCCTTTGGATAAGTCCGCATAATTGTTTGTCTATCGACTGGAACGCGGCCTCGACGTATGTCACAAGGAGACTTAGGTGGCTCTGGCTGAGAGTGTCCTACATTGTGACAGCGGTATCGCGACGGCACCTCAAGAAGCTTCGGAGGTGAAAAACGACCTTTAAGTCGATCTATGGAGCGTTAGAGATTTTTTCTTCGCTAGAATATAAGAAGGTTTACCGAAGGGGTATCACCAGTGAGGGAGATGCCTCGGAAATCACGACATCCTTCTCTCAAAACGTCTCGCAGTATCGCAGATTTGATATCAATGAATGTTATCTTGTCTTGCGTTGTCTTGTCTATACTCTCATTAGAAACGGCAATAGTAAACATATCGAACTTACTAATCCTATCCCTAGCAATAAAAATATACTAATTAAGGTCTCCGACACCAGATTGAGTAGCCTCAATAATCTTATACTTATACGCCTTGTCGTCCCAACTAAGCCATAGTTAGATAATTCATCACAGCTATTGCTCGCAGATCTGGTTACTCACGCTTCTTCAACACGCTTGTATGCCAAGGTTATGGCGCGGCCAGGCTCAGCTTTTTTGGCCTTGGCTTCGGCATCCTCAACTCCAGCTGGGTGGCTGTCGGGGAGCCTTTCTTCGATAAGGCTTTCAAGGGCATTAATAAGGCGCGCTGCTAGTGCCATTTCTCCGTTCTTAATCTCGAGCGTGCCCGAGTCTGAAATCGTAGATATACCAGAGCTAGGTGGCGGAGTTGACGGCAAGGACGAGGCAAGGGGTAGAGGCGTGTCCGTAACCAATGATATGTTTATTGAGCTTGAGTTCCGTGACAAAGAATCGCAAAGTAGTAAGTCTTTGTAAGTAATGTGTCGAACGAGAGGGAAACAAGCACCATCCAAGTGGCAACGTCTGGCATTCTTATTCCTTTAGCTCACACAATTGATGAGCCGAGATGGAAACAGGCTGAGGGATCAACAGCGCTGATGTGAAGGCCGCATGAAGAGCGACCAGGTGCTGTATACACACAACTATCTGCACCGAATCATGGTCATGGCGAGATGCTCTGCAAGAACCATCAACCTACAAGCCATTGAAAGCAGTGGTTGCGCATGGGTCTCGGCTGAACCTGCATCACACGAGGCCGCGTGTATCGTAATCACATCCTGTTGGATAATCTCGCCTGGATGCCATGCAGACCCATGATGAGTTCGTAGGATGCGCTGTTCCGCAAGCCACCAACAGTAATGGTTCTGTTGATACTACGGCGTTCCACGCTTCAATGGCGAATGAGACTCCAAGACTCCAATATAGGCTCGGTAATCGCCTCGTTGTCTATTTTCGGTGCTACAAGGGCCCAAAGAAAATGATGCTGTGCTGTGGGTCCTGTGCTGTGGGTTCTGTACTGTGGACCTGGGCCCTTTCGTGGCAATGTGCGGTTCTTCCCCCGGCTCAGGGATCAGATAGTGATGTCATTGGTCAGTGCGGTAGTGGGCTTGTACTGAGGTGTCGTAGGTGTGATCGTCAGGCGTGCTTGGACCCCTCCTTTCCTTCTTCCCTTCTTTCCCCGCATCTCAAACACTGCTATGACTCGACATCACACTCGGAAGCCATGGCTTTACTACGTTCTTTTCCAGCTGAGGATGCTTCCGCTTCCATCCAAAACACCGGGTTATTTACATTAGAAGATCATGCGGTTGGTAATCAGCTCAAGGAGTTCTCCGAGATCCGCTTCCCCATCAAATCGCCACTTGGGCTCGAGTTCATAGCAGAGAACAGCTTCGCCAGAAAGGTCTATTACCCTTCTTCCCGCCTTTGGGCCATTGGATTAATGTCAGACAGGATATACATCAGGTCTTAGAATCAATACTAGGTCGACTTCACTTAGGAATCATCAAAGTATATAGCCAAATACTTCCTTCTGACTATGCATTTCGCCTCCATAATGGATCCCCGGGGGAACCATTCTATCTCCTCGTTCACCTATGGAGTCCAGACTCAGTTATCTGCTTCTATAATGGGTTAATATCACAAGATATTAAAGATGATCCACTAGTCTCCAAGCAATGGGGTCTCCTCGCAACACTAAAGCTGCGCATGAACAGAGATAGCATCTCTGAGAACGTTGTTACACTAAAAGAGGGCGGATTGTAAGATTATTTGAGATCTTCTAGACTGCGATATATACTCACCATTAACAGGGTTATTTCAGATAGTCGACTCCATTTTTCTATTATTCAAGGCTATACCGTCATAGTTGGATTTCCGACGCAACTTGAGTTTGAGGCTTAGGGGAAAATAGAACTCCCATATTCGCATACGCTCAAGGCGAAGATTGACCAACTAGAACGGGGAGGAATTCATATGAAATACGCTTAGTTAGGAAATGTATCCTCTAACTAAAAATTCATGCCTGGGATAACAGCCTCAAGTTCAATCTGGCGCTGTATCATACAATTATGATGGCAAGTCCGACTCCTGCAGGCATCAATCGAAACACCTTATTAGACATAGACATCAAGGGCTGAATAAGCAACATCTCGAGCGACAGCGCTAAGAACTCGCGCCGAGCATTTATCTAGGCCGCTATTTCTTGGAAATAAATAGTGCTGATAGGCCGCGATACCTTCGGGTATAGATATGTGGCAGTCGAGATAATAAGAAGCTGCGGCTCTATCGCTAGTAGCACTGGCCCGCACCGTGGCTCATTGACCCATATCATTGCTTTGCAGGATCAGGTCCGGCCGGTCCTGGCCCAAAAAAGAAACAGTAGTGCCGTCGGCGGGAGCGGAATTCAACTGAAATATAGACATCTCATCCGGTACTATTACGTGCTGACTAGAAGTAGAGTAAGTCATCGCCCCATCGATACGAGAGTTTCCAGGTATTGAGGCTCGTTGATCTATCGCACTCATTGAGAACAGGTCTCGAGGGAAATGGGGTATGCCTTCGGTTAGATGCTGGCCTGGAGGGTCGATCATTTGCCCATCAATAAGAGAGTTAGTGAGTGTTAGAGTTCGTTGAGTTGTCGCACCACCAAGCGGGAATAAAGTCGACATCTCTTCGGTCGGGTATTGGTCAGGAGGGTAAACCAATGCACCATCGGCAAGGGAGTTGCTGAGTGTTGGGGCTCGTTGACGTGTTATATCGATTGAAAATAACTCTGATAGGCGAGCAAGGTCCATTTCGGCTATCGGCTGGTCCCCAGGGTATATTGTTCCTCTATCAACGAGGGAATCACTTAAGGTCGGAGCTCGTTGACTTATTGCACCAATCAGGGAGACGTCTACCGGGGAAAGGGCGATCCTTTCGAGCGTAGTCGAGTCCTTGACAGGAGGGTATGCCGTCTCATTGATATCGCCGTTGCCGAGCGCCGATACCGGCGGAGCCGTGGGCGGGGGAGCTTGGCTGCAACCGTGGTCTGTTATCCTGAAGCCAGTTTCGCTCGCCAAGTATATTGTCGGTGGTATTGTCGAGCGTGGAGAGACAGATCTTGTCGATGAATTGTGCGTGGTGGACGTTGTATCGATTAAACTAATGCCTGAACACACACAAAGTTAAACACAATGTGCATCAAGATGCAGCGGAACAACGAGAGTGATGACGTACCTATGCCTCTCGAAGCATAGGGGCTCAATTAAAGACCATCGGTCTCGACTCTTCTTAATGGCTCAGTACCTTGTGATATTTGCTTTTCCTAGTTCTTCCTACGCTGCGCAAGTCGTAGTTCATTATAGGCCTATCTAGATAATGTCTTCTGTCGCTTAGATACGGCATCTAGTACTCGGAGTCTCCTTTTTTTACGATCGGCGCACTCATTAGGATACCTAACGAATTATAACACTCAGGTGAGAGGTTTAGAGCAAAAGGGGCAGGCCTCATCGCATGCAATATCTACAGATATTAGTCTAGCCTTATTGCCAGGTCAGGACAGCAGTATGCATCCTGTAGTGTCGCTGAAGGTCCTGATATTCAGCTGTAGATTCATAACGGCAGGAGGATTCAGGGTAGGCCAAGTCTTATTTATCGTGGGCTCGAATCGATTATAGAGCAGGATATCCGTAATCTAGCTTCGGATTCCCCAAGTCTCTTTCGGCGTCTAAATCACCTGCGTGAGTAGCGTAGCGTACGAGGATGCCGAGCGCAGATGAGACGGTGAGATATGGCTGGAAGCAACCGTGGTAAGGAAAGTCCATGCAACGAACGAACTTGAGAGGCGCTAACCTTGGTGCAGATTGCTTGAATGTCGTGTATCAATCGGCTCTGCGTGGATTTCAGCCGGGTTTTCGCAGTTTCTTCGATATCACTCACTCGCTTATCTTGAATATGGTTTCGTAATAATTCGGTACTATCGAAATACCTAGCGCAAACGTGGCATATAGAATCCATCGCGGTGCAAGGCAGAGAAAGGAATGGGGCAAAAGTAAAAAGGCCAGGAAGGAGGGGAACGACGACTTGTCCCGCTCTTGTGACGCGTTGCCACGTGAGTTAGGCGTTAAGGTGACTCCACTTGGGGCGAAAATGCAGTGCTCTCAAGATATATATTACCCGCGATTCTACCATGCAGAAGCCAGAAGCCGCTAACCACTTTAACGAAGAAAACCTACCTCTACGGAATACACCGTTAGCAGACCCCAAAACACAAGACAAGGTAGAAGATCTCGACTGCTTTTCCAGTGTATACTAACATATGGGTAGTGCTTGATCGCACAAATACCCTCGCAAAGCGGAAAAACATATCAGATAATTGTCAGCTTTGCGGGGGCAATCCTCCGGGCCCATATAATTATGGCCTCTGCGGAGCTTCTCCTTCCCAGAAGCGATAAGGCACGGAAGATCATCAGTCAATGCAATGCGGAGCAATGATCCTCGCGGTTTGGAGAAGTTGGTCATAGTACAGTAGTACAAATTGAATGCATTCACGCTGAGCTGGTTTACTACGACACCTGGCCAAGGCCGCACAACCTGGACAGAAAGTCCAAAGGCCCACAGAACAAGATCCATAGCACAGGACCCACAGTACAGGGTCCACAGTACAGGATCCATAGTACAGGATCCGCAGCACACACGCATGGCTCACACTGGTGAACGCCATACGTTGCTAGTGAAGCATTGGAAAATGGGGGGAGAGAGTCTCGGCCTTGATGAATTTCACATGTATTTCTGATATTATCAATAAACCCTCTAGCTTGTCCTGTGGCTGGTGAGCTCTGCTCTCGA
Source organism: Fusarium sp. LHS14.1 (assembly GCA_025433615.1). Classification (NCBI taxonomy): domain Eukaryota; kingdom Fungi; phylum Ascomycota; class Sordariomycetes; order Hypocreales; family Nectriaceae; genus Fusarium; species Fusarium sp. LHS14.1. Next base: position 2,997,655 of record CM046482.1, read on the forward strand.
TTCATGCCCCGATCAAGAATAGCCCATCTGTGGCTGATCAACCGTGGCTGATTAACCGCGGCGTTGGCGAAGCCTGGCCCCCCCACCATTGACTGTTTAGAGGAGTCATCGTTATGATCAGTCGAAAGTATTAATGTTCCGGAAACAGAGATTGGTCGCGCACTGCATAAAAAAAAGTGCCAGGATAACAGAGCAGTGAGTAATTATAACCTAGCTGTTTACCCCCTCCCATGGCGGTTAGTCAACTGTATTCAACCCTTCAGCAGTGTTTTTACCAACAATCTCCCGACGGCTACTTGCGCATACTTAAGGGACGTCACAAGTAGCCAGGCGCTTCTTCAGGTACAAGTCTGTATAAACATCGTCGCAACAACCAGAAGAGGTCCTCATAGTACTCCCCATCTCATCTCAGACACCTAAGATTCTTCTCAACTATGTCAACATCCTCGGGACGCTCAAAGGCCTGCCTATGCTGTGGTCACGCCTTAAATGGGCACGCGAAGACGAATGAATCTAAGTGCAAGAAGTGCAAGAAAGTGTTTGATATCTGCCAAGCTGGGTACCACGGTTATAAGGGAGCGGGTCCTTCGGGGGGGTGGAGGATCTGTAAAGTTCCATGTGGCTGTGGTGAACACTACTACCCTAATAAGGCTAGGGAAGCGAGGCCACTGCAGCCTCACGAGTACATCATAGCCCACCCCGGATATCGCCCTCTGGAGGAGTATGCCGATTCGTCATCATACGTCGCCGACACCACGGATCCAGGCACTATCCCTGCGCAGGAACCTGCCTATGTGGACCTTTCGGTCAACGGAGATTGGCTCGAGTTCTCCGGTATCGACGGGGAACTCATATCGACGACCCGAGGGAATTGGCGGGCAACGACTACCATATACCAGGGTGTACCCACTTCGTGTTTCCAATTTGACGATGACACTGGTTACTCCTATTATACTTGGTCGCTGGATATGGATGATGCCCAGGAGTCAACGGAGCAATATCCGAGCGAACGATCGCTAGGCAAACAGCCAGAACATGCGCCTCCGTCTTTCTCATATCGCCGCATGTTTTCGGAGGAGTCTAAGGATCCACTACAGTAGAGCAAGGAGAGATTCGAGGCTGAAACTCAGGGATTAAATTCTGAGATGGCAAGACTTGCTGTTAGCGGAGAAAGCTCTCAACAAGCTAAAGAGAGTCTGGCTCCCACCGGCGGGAAACACGAACCCGTCTCTGCTCGGATGAATCGCAAGGGCATGGTGGAATTCACAGTGAAGAGCGGGAAAAAGAAGGGGGAAGAAGGGAAGTCATCAAGAGGGAAGTAGAAGCCCGAAGGGCAAGGGTTTATCTATCGGCGATCCGACGGCCGTACCTTCTATGCGAAGGAGATCAAACCTGCAAAGAAAAAATGATGGTTAGGAGCGGTGCAGGAATTCATTTGCCTTAGTCCTTCAACAGGGGAACTATCAAGTTATAATGTGTCTAGCCGCTGTTATATATACTGTGACACTTTCTGAGAGAAGCCGAAATTGGTTCGTGCCATCCTGGTTGCTACGGGCCCCGCCCAAATAACACCGGTGGGTAAATAAATGTGACCAAGAGTGACATCATCCGCTGTTCAAAAGCGCAGAGAAGAGCGTTCCCATAGCAACGGCACTCGCGCAGATCAATACCTAACTGTAACAGAAATAAGCAATGGCTTGAAACTCTGGCTCCACCTACCGTCTAACCAAATATCCTTCACCCTGATTCTTCCCATTCACGATCCCCGCTCGCCCATCTTCGTCTCCATTTTCCTCGGTCGACTATTGTCCCATAGACGACCACAACGCCCAGATTCGCGGTTGGATAAATACAGGGAAACATGTAATCTTAACGAATTACGAACAGGCTACTAGCGACCAGTCGGAATCGAACTCGGACGATTTTGATAAAACCCATGCCGAAAGTATCTCCGGTGACGGCAGCTCCGTCGTATCGTCCACGGCCTCCACGGCTTCGGCGCCCATCGTCGAGAAGCTTCTCGCATCCGACGACGACATCCTCATTCCAGAGCAAGCGGAAGTCGATCTTATGTTCCAGAAAGGCAAAGATCTATAGTCTCAACTGGTCACGTCTGCTCGATCTCTACCTCCGACTTCCCTATCGACAGGTCTCAATGACCCTTCCATAATATTAAAAGACGTCCCCGCATTGCCCGAAGTTCTTCCAAAACGCGGTATGCTCGTTAGACGGCCATTATGGCATATACCAGGAACTTCGACCGACCAAGACGACGATGAACGGAACAAGGATTTTGACCTTCAGCACATACATGGCGTGCGTAAACATTTCTGTCTCTCCTATCCGATACCAGTTGAGTGTCGAGTGTCCCCCTAAGTCGCCATCGGTAATGGCAACTCGTCTACAGCCCCGGAAGACGGTCCTTACCCACCTGGCCTGCTGCTGTTGATACTCTGTTGGTCCTATATCTTCTCTGTACGGTTTTGGGAACTTCAGGGCAAACAGGTCCAGTATACTTCGCATGCGCTGCAACCCCGACCGAACAGGAGCGTCCGCAACCGTCGAGGCCATATCAGCATACACCTAGGAGCCTACGCATCTCAAGGTCTCACGAGATAGCTATGTGCTCTGCTCGCGCCGAAACCTGGTTAGTCGGTTCAAGGCGGAGGCCATGCGCCATGGACAGCATTCTGTTCCGGAGGTATAGCATTCACAATCATTTCCGACGAAGCTACGACGTTCACGCCAAACGATCAAGCGCCAGGTTCTGCTGAGGCTATAGAGCTTCTCATAGAGCTTGGTTGCTTATACGGGTTTGACTCCGGCCTGTGCAGTGACCGCGGGCATGATCCGTTGTCGCCAATCGTTGCTGGATTTGTGGCTGTTCTTACCTTACCGTTCTACCGCGCTATTGACCTACAACCACAGTTTCTCGCGCCGACATTGCAATTAAACCCAACCAAGATACGCCCGGAGCCTATACGACAGTGTGTCGCCGATCTTCGATATTACATGACGCTCAGCATACACCCGATATCGGTTGGGTCAATAATTTGGAGCATCTTCTGGCAACCAGATATAGAGTGCAATGTTGTCAGTCCTTGGCTGAGCTCAACTCTCAGCGTGTTGCGCCCGCTTATCGACTCTAGGAACTTAGACATCCTTGCGAAAGCTTTCGCACTCCGTCGGCCACGAGCTGCTCTATGGTGGCTAGGTATTTTTCTTCTGGGAAGCCCTACGATCCCCGGCTTAATTGTGCGCTACCTAGAGACGTCGGAAGAGCGTTGGGGATATACAACTATGGCATCACCCGATACGACTATCTCTTCGTGGACTGGGTCACCGCAGTCTTTCTTAGATGACGGAACGTCGCGTGCATACGCTGACTTGAACGAGTCGGTATCTAAGGCCGATCTCCTACGATGTCGGTACAATCTGCGCCTACAAGACATGAGCTCCGCGCTTTTGTCCTAGCAGCCCTTTAGGGTCGCCCCAAAGACCATGATAGAGCCTAATCTCTGGCCTTAGCTAGAGCGTCGTTTCATTAGAACATACGAGCACTAGGTCTAGTATATCAAGAAGGGAGAGACAATCGCCCATCAGGATATTCAGCAAGGATTCAGGAAGGACACAGGCAGGTTTGTTAAGGCAGTAACTAACTGCTTAGATATAATTCACCTAGGTGGGATTGCGGAGCGCGTCACGAACGCGAATTTAGAGCCCTCACGGGAAGCTACGTTGCGAATGATCAACTACTGCATGGAAGATATGGCTGGCGATCGAGATACAGAGATATCAATTATTCCAGGCGCCAAGACACATCCTTGGCTAAAGGGCTGGAGGGGACTGGAAGGATGAGGTGGTCTGCCTCAAGGACGGACTCGGACTGCGGTCATGGTGATGACCTGTCTACAAGTAGAGTGTGATCCGTACGAGAGAGTGTCATCGCTATATTATGTCGCTTGATGTTATATCCGCAGTGGCTTACGAAGCCCCGGGCCCATCTTTGCCGGTATATAGTCCAAAACAGCGGAACCAGGAGGTTTTCCCTACATGGGCAGGCACGGCAGCCTCGGTCTCTATGGTCAACGAATATGACTTTGAAGCGTGCGTGTCGTTGCAGGGGAGCTTTAAACACGCCAACCCACTGCAGGGTGGGGGCGAGCTTGTGATATCAATCTACTTATTTTGTTTTGTTAGGTAGTTAAGTTGGGTCGACTACCAGTTATGAATACTAAGGGAATGGTTCCCCTAGCTTATTAAGCAGCGGTGTCCTCACACTTCCCGAGTACCAGTGATCTGGGGGCCCTAGTCTATGCAACCAGGGTCTACTGTCTTCCCATCGATGATTGTAGCGGCGCATTCGTCACTGAGGATGCCGTGTGATGGAGAAGCAAGGTCTGGTATTGCTAGCCTAATGTTTCCATAGGTGCTTTGTAAAAAGAGTCAGGCGCACGCCAGAATCCCTGCCTTATCCACCCCATCTCTCTCTTGCTGCCGCTTGGCCGTGTGCTGGCGGATTCCGCGCCATAAGCGCTTTGATACCGGTCCCACCTGCCTCCGTGTCGGTGGCTCCGTCCGGGCCCGGCCGGCTCAAGCGGCAGCTCGGCGACTACACCGGAGAGGTATTGAGGGCCTTGAAATATGATATGGCTGTCTGATCAAAACGCTTGCATGACAAGGGCCAGTCCGGCCGCATCCTCAACAAAAAGGGCCAACTTCCTCTCCCACCTGACCAGCCTAGATTTCATCAACCACGCCCGGCGGGCATACATCACGCGCGAGGCGTCTCCATCTTTCCCATTGCTGAAATAGCGCCTCGTGACCCTTGGGTTTCATTTGATGAACTTCCTTGACTTGGTAGCTCCAAGGCTTCCCGACTGCAGTAAAGTGGACGACCTTGGCCTGATGGTATAAGTCATTCAAATCGTCCTCAGATGCTGACGTGGTTGATGAGTCGAACCATGGAGGCACATTCCAATCTTCCCAATGGCTATTTAAGGTGACGTATTTTCCTGAAAGCCGTAATGGCCTATCTTGAAATAGAACATTTATAATATCCATGTCGTATTGCTGGGGTAATGGGTCGGCCAAAGTATGTTGAACTCGACGCCACTGCCTCGATGTTGGCTTTATTAGCATGAGAGTGCTACTCAGATATGTCGCATCTAGCCAATATGCACTTGGGGCAAGGAAGTCCTCCATTGGAAGGTCAAAGAGATCGTCAAGATTGCTGAGAATGAGCTGGTCTGCATCGAGAGTGATGATCCTTTTTACACTCGGCTCGATCTCATGCATTCGGAAAGACGCAAGCTTAAGGAGGCAACCACGATAGTAAGGGATGGTATCGTGATGAAGGGGCAGCGGCTCTTCCTTAACGATCTTGGCGCCTAAGGCTTCCAAGAGAGGATGATATCGCGGGGATACATTATGTGATAGGAATATGATGATATGGTGTTTTGTATTGAATAAAGCTTTGAGAAGGTATATATTGACCGCAGCAGAGCAGGTATATGTATCTTGAGTAGCATAAAAGACATATGCATAGGGGGATTCTGATGCTTTTTGGTGAAAAGAAATGAGGTAAAGTAAGAGAAGAAGGAGGGCTATAAGGCCGAGGAACCTAGAAACAGCTGGAGCGAGTATGGGAAACATGACTTATGGAATTGCGGTGGTTTTGTCAGGAGGAAGGTGAAAAGTTATGTGAGCGAGAGAACGAGACTTTAAATCACCGTGAGTTCTCTCCTCGCTGACAATAGTTGACCTGCGGTTTATGCTGTCGATCAGGGGTGAGGCAGGCCCCGATTCGGCGGCCGAGCTTTTATCTCCTTCCTTCATAGACTGACTTTCGGCGTTTTCAGCTTCCATTGGTGCCTGGGCATACTTTTTTGGTGTCAACGAAGGTCGGAGGGATTCCGAATACCAGCTTCTCACCAATTGATGTAGTGTTAGTGCAAGGCATTGGTTCTCCCAACGCAGCTGTCTCATTTGATCTTTTGTGTCTTCTAGCAAGGCTTCGAGAAGTGTTAGGCGGGTTTGACAGCCCATAAGCGTCAGGTTGGTACGACCACTGCGCCGTCGTTCCTCAGCCAAGTGCGACGAGGCTGCGCAACAAGAGGTTTCCGGGTTCGCGTAAAACGGGTTTGAAGAGCTCATGGTGTAGGTAGGGATTATCTGTTAAAGTCGACAACGCCTTTGACGCCTCGAATACTCGTTGAAGTTGCTTCTTCTGATGAAACTTGGTACCACTGCCACCAGCTAGAGAAGTTTGCAATATCATGCGGGTCAGAGACCACAGGCAACACTGCTCAACTGACCGAGGTACATTGTACAAGATCTAGAAGGCAGAAGCCATCTGGAACATACACCCAACCTCCCAAAAGACATTGACACTCCCCTTCACGTATGTCCAATAAAAGGCAAGGTGCATCGACCAATAAGATATTGTGGGGAGTGTATCTAGCACACCACACGACTCACTCTTCGATCAACCAATGAGACACGTCAGCGAATGAAATGCATGAGCATTTCGTCAGGTCTGGGATATCAACTACAAGCTGGGGTGGGTTTAGGAATTGTCCTCAACAGGTTTGTCAGACCAAGCCATCAAAGGAATGCTAGGGGTGCCATTAAAACGAAGACAACGTGGTCCGATCAGACTTGGAACCAATGGAAATTAACTTGTCCCTGGGAAGTTAGCTGTAATCTTGGGTAGTACATCCAATGAGAAGTGTCGCTGCAATTTTGATCTCTGATTCGGCGTCTATAGTCGAGGGTGGTTAGCTAAGCCGACCTGCACTCAACCACGGCGGTGGAAGATAGGGTACAGCCTGGAGCTTTACTTGTGAAAGCATCTTTGCAATCTGTGTCATGGGCCATCTACACCTTCAGAGAAACAACATGGGAACAGTTGATTGTTCAGGGAGCACCCGAAGGGCTATGCGAACCAGCCTCTTCCTCTGTCTGCTACTCTTCTTTCTCGTCAATCACTTGATCAAGCCATGGGTATCGCATCTCCCTTCTAATATCAGGACTGATGCTCTAACGTAACCTGACGGAATTGTTGTTAGCGGCCTTGTATTTTATGACCGACAGGACAGGGCCTCGTGTATGTACTGCTACTTACAGGTCAGTTGCCCTCAGTCTCAGATCCGTCAAAGATTTGCAAGCGGTAACCCGATGAACAGCGAAACATGGTCCATTCAACACTGTCAATTTATCCTGCTTACATAGCTGATAATTCTTCCTTATGAGTTCTTTTACTCAAATTTACATTTGCTCTTGGTGTTTCTCAACGCCTTCTATCATCATAGCTATGTTGCCCCCTCGTCGCCCTCGTCGCCCTCGAGGCTGATCCTGATACATGATTGTTGGGTATAGACGCGTAAGCCAACAATGCATACCGCGTTCCACGGCTGCTGTTGAGAAGACTCAGAGTCGCTATCCGAATTAGCATTGGAGCATTGGGACTCGGCCTCGGCCTTTGATCCGCATGTATCTGCCACTGGCTTAGGTCTAATCTCCAGTAGCCCAGACTCCCTCTCCGGTCCGTCCTTCGTTGTGTCATGCGACATCTCGTTATCTGTGATTCCTGCTTTAGCATGAGCACGATCATATTGCTTTCCAACTTGTCTGAGCTTCGAGGGATTCGTAAGTGCGGTCAAACGTATCATTCTCTCAACGGACATGTCTTGCTCATCTCGCTCGGCAACAATGTTGGGGATAACTTCGTATTTCCCAGGCTCGAGCGTGATTTCACAATTCACCGACCGTGTATTCCATTGCGGGGCTGGTTGCACTTGGCAAATCACCGTGCTGCCTCCTAGAGGCCTCAAGGTAAAATGGAGGGTGAACTCGTATTCTCCTTTAAGGCCTTGAAAGTAGCGGTCGTCCAACTACTTAGTCGTTAGTTGAGGGGGTTATTGAAGAAGAACGGGGGGAAATGAGGAGCATGTACCTGGCATAGAACAATGACCACCATACCCTCCTTTTGAACTTCAATAACAAACCTCTTGTTGAGGTAGCCACCTAGCCATGGTACATTGACACTCATCCATCGTTGGACTGTGATCCAGCCCTTATCAAAGAGACGAGTCCTATAGATCCAGCGGAAATTGTCTAGCATGTCATGGAAGGACATCCAGAAAGTGCCGTTATCACTGAATTTATGCCGGAGCTTCTCCATCATAAATGGTGTCCATTCCTCGGAGCCATCAGACCACGGGCCGTTCCACTCTCCATGGCCACTGGCACACCTTTCGCCCCAAGGGTTTCTATTGGGTTAGCGAGGGATACTCTAAGAGAAAATAGGAACCCACCTGATCTTCACTAGGGAAACCTTGTTTCCTATCTTATCTTCCACCTCTGTAGCCTCAAGAACAGAATAGTCATGCCCCAGGATAAGGCCATTCCTATGCTTGTCACCTTGGCTACCCACAGATAGATTGAAAACGAAGTCCCCTTCCCCTACACCCACCATTTCACGCCAGAGTCGTTCTTTACGGAGCACCCTATCACCCGTCAGAACAGTGGTGACGCCGCCAGTAAGATCTTCAACTGCTGTACCAGCCCATCCACCGTCCAGCGCCCCATAGTCACCGTGTACTTTAGCAAACTACTAGTAATTAGTACTATAACATCAGGAATGTCGGTGAGAAAAGAAAAAGAAAGGTCATTTACCGCTTTCTCGAGCAATGGCAGCCAGGTCTCATTGGCATCTCCACACTTGGCGAAGAAGAGGGCGTCTGAACCTGACTGTTTCTGCTTCTTATAGAGCTTAGCCTTCTTGCCTGCAGCGTCGTATATCTCCTGATCAAAATCCTCCTGCGTGAGATATAGGTTGTCGTCCACGACTGTTGAGATCCAATCCCCGTCGCGGTAAAAGACAAACCCATAGACACCACACTCTTCATCTCGGGCGACACATATCCTTTCCATCAAGTCCTTTCGACAGTTGATAGTTGCTAGCGCCGCAAGCCACCAACAGTTCCTGCTGGCTCCTTGTATTAGATCTGAGGAGAAGTCACTGATGGTGAATTGTGGTTTTTCAAAGATCCAGGGTACACGATGAACTGAACCCGGCTTTAAAGGTTGACCATCGTCATCATCGTCACCATCGCCATCGTCAAAGGCTCTCACAATACCGAACAGGCAGTTATCAGCACAGGCGGAAAAATCGCTTTCGATGTCAAACTCTGGGTCGCTGAACTTGCCGTTGGTACGCTGGCACTCTCTGGAAATGGCTTTTACGTTAGATCGACAGCGCTGGGCTGCTTCTTCGTATGTTTGGGCTCCTTCGGATGTGCTGTAAGGAGATATGTCGTCTCCTAGGAGCGACTCGTGGAGGCTCAGTGGGAAAATGGAGGTGACTTTACCCAGAGCTGTAGAATGATACTCGGACCAAAATTTAGAAACAAGATCCTGAGGGTTGAGTGGTTTCATCTTTGACTGGAGACAAGGACGAGGTGTGAATGGGCTGAAAATGGGGCTTCCATACTAGTAATTGAGACAAGAAACGAAAGTAATGGGCCATAGTTTCTCGTGGCGTCGACAATAAATGCCTTCAGAGTATCCTCACTCATCACCCATAGCCATAAGGACAGTGGTGCATACAGTACCCGAGGGCTGTTGCTGCAGGACAGCGGCGGCTATGCCTGCGCCGGACTTGGAACCCTTAACCGACCAATGGTCCCAAACATAGAAAGTCTTGGTTGCAGAGAGGAGCGATGGCAGCCAGAAGAAAGCTTTCTGGAACCAGCATCCTGATAGCAGCCTTGTTTTCCGTCGGTAGGATTGGTCGGCTCGCCATCCACTCTAAACGCCCAAACCATAGATCTCGGATCAAGAAAACAGAACTTGGCTTGTAAAGAGAAATGTTTAAAGGTTGGTATTTACAGCCAAAAAATCTGGTGCCTGGCAGAATCCTACTGGCAACATGTCTAAGCCTAGCAACCTCGATCGAAGTCGATGGAGGGCCAGGTGTCGGCAGCGGCTGGCCGAGCATATCGGTGTGAACCCCACAGAGAACCCCACAGAGAAATGCTAACTTTATCAGATAAGAGTTTGGGGCTCAAAGTAGACCCAGCAGATGTCCGCCTGATACCGAGCGAGGAGGATCCCTATCGATGGAAACGAAGTTCCGAAAAAGAGCATCTCTTCGAGAAACATCTCAGTAAGCTCTCTATCGGACCGCTTATGGAGCTTTATAAGGAAGTAGGGACGTCTTTTCACGCAGTACGCCCATCGGTAGAGGTCTGCAAGAAGCCTCGGAACGAAATCGAAACACAAGATCTCAAAGACGAAATCTCCAAACTCAAGGAGGAAAGATCTACGCTATTACAGCTCGCACAAAAGGAAAGATCTGAGTCAATGCTGGCAAAGAGGCACGTGGGGAAGTATAAGAGGGACTACCACGACCTGAAGCGGAAGTATTCTAGACAGCAGCAGCTATTTGCCAGATTCAAATGCTCAGTGACGGACTTGATAACGGACAGTGAATCTGTTGAGTCACCTTCACTGTCCCGCCGCTACAACAAGTATGAATTTAGTGTGTAGCAGAGGATAAAACTTGTCTTATTCCCTACTAATGCTTGAAGACTTTTCCCGTGACTGCAAAAGCCACAAACAAGCATTACTATATGTGCTCAGGTGGACTGTGAATAGCATGGAAATAGGCTTCGGTAAGCTACAGCGATAGGAGATAACTCGTCATGTGCTTAGGCGAGTAGTTTGCCTCGGGCGTTGCCTTGATCCATAGTTACTCGGCCGTGCCAATCCATCCATATCGCTTTTCTCTTGTCCGTTGGTTCTTTTCCCTTTTGCTTTCAGATCGGGGCTCTCTTCGTGTCCTTCTCTCTTTCCTGTCGGCCCTCGCGCGACTTCCGGCCGAGATTACAATGTCGATGTTGGCATTGATGTTGATCATGATTCCTTCTCTAACAACACCATTGTAGTCTTCGGAGTGATCTCCATCCTCTGTCTCCATGCTTTCGGCTATGTTTTGGGGCAAATTCAAGGTTCATGATATGGAAAGCCGAGTCTGAGTAATGCAACTTGTCACCGTAGCGCCTAAGATACGAACACTAAGCTCTGCTGATGCGGCGATGCTCGTGATGGCGTTGAATCATAGTTGGTCAGGTACGTATGAGGAAGGGCGTTTGGAACGAAGATGGACGTGTAATGCCTTGATTGCTTTCAAGCGCCGCAGCACCAGACTTGAGGTTTCTGATTCTTTGTTCCTGAATGAGTGCGAGCACTAGAACTTTGTGTGAAGCCAGCTTTCCGCTTTCTGTTTCGCGCTGGGTGGTGCCACCTAATCGGATCAGATAGCTCAGGTCATCACGTCCTCCCGCCAAGGTATAAGAGGGCAAAGGGGGGGAGGGCAGAAGCGCTCAACTCATCCGGCTTCACTCATCATAGTTTTGTGTCTGGCCATGACTCTCACGGCCACTTTGATACTGATTATATTACTCGATGTATCCTTGCCCTTGTTGACATATCGTACAACCAGCATTCGTTTGCCTCTTTGCTCTAGTGGTTTAGCAACAGCAGCTGTTTAGAGAGCATCGCCCTACCTTGCCTCTACAAGCGCCCGTCCATCGCATTTTGCCTACATTTCGACAGCTCTAGTCACGTTATCTCGCAGCAACTCGCTAACCTCTCACAGTCCAATGGTAGAAACACCTCCGCGACAGCCCGCCCCTCATGGCGAATCGGCCAATAGGATACAAAACGCTCTGCCATCCAATAGAGGGCTGCACGCCCTATGGTGGAGGTAACATGCCCCTATGACCAATACGAGATAGCATACACCAAAGTCAACAGAAGGAAGTCCAATAGGGGACAACACACCCCTAACCAGATAACACGCCCCCTCTATGGGTTGGCAAACGGGCAACATGCCCTGTATAAAGGGCGAGCTCTGATGGTTCCAAGACGCGTTTCCCTTTGTCGAGTATAGCGTTGTGAACCAGCTAGCTATAAATCACTTATTATAACTCCTTCGCGCGTCAAAACGTCCATGTGCTTCTACGAGCAGTTTCTCTGGAGTTGTGGATACTGGAGATGGGGGCCGTTCCGGGAGCATTGTCCCGGGGAACATCGTCAGGGAGAGACATGCGGCATGAAACTTGTCTTCGAAACGCATCATCTCCTCGCAGTCTGTAAAATCTGCGAAGCTATCAGCATTAAGCAGAGACGTATCCAAAAACTGCTTCGAGAGATGCCTAGGCTGCGACAAAGGCGTTTGAGGGCCACGCAGGACAGATATGAGGAAATCATCGCTGAAATCTCAACAAGGATAAGGCAGCTTCGTCGAGAACATGACCAAGGCGGGGTTGAGCCTCGTTGCCGCGCCCCCCGCCGGCATCCCTCGTCATTCCTCGCTCGGCGACCAACAACAGCACAGACAAGTCGACTTGAACGCCGGTCAACGCGAGCGGCCCTTGATCTACTTCACGATAACTTCGCCCAAGCCCGGGCCGATGTTGTGCTGCAACAAAGCCCGAGCTCTTTCAGTAGATGTACATAGCACTGAACCAAACACTTTGGTCCCACTCACCATGCTCCCGTCGCTGCGTGATTTGTACACGGTGCAAGCTGTAGTGGTTGTCCTTGCCCAGTGCGAGGGGTTTCCCCTTTCATTGGCTCGGCGGTCGCCGATCACAAAGCAAGGGTGCTCCCGTGAGGTCCAATAGGGCCCCTGCTCCGTCATGAGCTGACTAAATCTTCATGGTTAGTCAAGAGGATGGGGAGTTCTCGAGCTCCATCGCCCTCCACCAGACCGACACAAAGCCGCACAATGGCGACCGTCGATGAGGAGCAGCCCCTAGTGCCCGATGAGGTAAGTTTACTGCCCTCCGCGCCCAGTCGAGAGAACCAAGCTCAAGTTGATTTAGCATTTCGACAACGATCAGGACTCCTCCGTTGGTGATGTACGCCATTGGCGCCTTTCCCGCTCGTTTGCCGCCAGAAATCAGCTGATCCGCCCGTGTCAACAGGACGCCGCTTCGTCGACACAGAGCTTGACCAGCTCGCTTTTAGAGTACCGTATCGAAAATGGCAGGACGTATCATGCCTATAAAGATGGGAGTGAGTAGTTCCGCGCAGGTTGTACTGGGCTCTGGGCTCACGCAAATTTCATCAGAATACAGCCTTCCCAACGACGACATGGAGAGCGAAAGACTAGGTATGATTATGCCACGCAGAACGTCGTCAGAAGAGGCTAAACGATTCAGACCTGCAGCATGAACTGTTCTTCCGGACGTTCGATGGGAAACTTGGGCTCGCGCCGCCTAACGATCCCAATTACAAAGCCGGGCGTGTCCTTGACTTGGGCACTGGTACGGGGATATGGGCGATAGAATACGGCGATGAGCACCCAGAGGCCGAGGTAAAAACGTTCACTCTGTGGGGGGTTGCTTTGGTTGACATGGCTAGGTCATCGGTATCGACCTCTCTCCCAGCCAACCGAGCTGGTAGGACCCCCAATTCCTCAAGTTCTGTCTCCTTTCTAACGTGCGACACAAGTGTTCCCCCAAACGTCCAGTTCCAGATCGACGATATCGATGAAGAATGGACCTATTCAATACCGTTTGACTTTGTCCATAGCCGTATGATGAACTCGAGTGTCAGGGACTGGAGAGTTTATCTCGAGAAATGTTTACAGTCAGCTACCGCGACTCTGCACGCGTTGGTGTGCAACTTGCTGACAATATTACAGATCACTCGCTCCCGGGGGTTACGTCGAAGTGCAGGAAATCGACTTGAATGCCAAATCTGATGATGAGACTCTCCGGGAAGATAGCAACCTTTCGAGATGGCTGAAGCTTCTCAGCGAGGCAACTGTTCGCCTCGATCATCCGTACCAGGATATTCGACAGATAAAAGACATCATGGCTGAGGTGGGTTTCAAAGATGTCACCGTCGATTACTTCAAGTGGCCAACGAATCCTTGGCCGAAGGACACAAAACACAAGACTCTTGGTCAGTGGCATAACGCCAATATAGGCAGTGCACTTGAGGCACTCACTCTAGCGCCCTTTACGAGGGCACTTGGGTGGAAAGCCGACGAAGTCCGGGCCTTTACAGCCCAGGTGAGGAAGGATTTGAATGACCGGCGAATCCATGCATACTGGCCAATGTGAGTTTGCCTTCTCGGACGTCAACTACTTTACTAACGTTTCCGCAGTGTATCAGTGTATGGACGGAAGCCAGCTTAATAGATAAAGACTATGTTCAGGGCAGAATTGATTCCATTATTCACTCGTCTAACTATCTATCGACTTGTCGTAGGGCTCATAAGGCTCATCATCTGTGCACCATCGTCTCCATATCCACACAGCAATGACTATCATCAGCACCAACACCAAAGCCGTCTCTGCGGCAAGAACAATGCTAGAGGATTGAGAGTACCTATGGGCAAACCAACAGTTCAGACCAAGCAGAAACTTAATGACGGTGATGTCGAGCAACAGCAACGGAGTCAAAGCGATCACCAATTCTTCGTTTGTTGGCCTCTGGTATCCCCTGAACGCGAAAAGAAGCATCGCTGCGAGGAATATGACGGCCACGGAACTAATAATGGTACTCGTCAACAAGAATGCGGCTGCTCGAATGAAGGCGGTCGAGGTGCCGCGATGGAGGTCGCGAGATGTCAAGACAGACGCAGACAGGCCACCCAAGAAAGCTGCCATGATCCCGAACGACGGGTACAGGCAAACAATCCGCTCGAATGCAATCGTCGTATGCCTGCCCAACCGCTGACCAGCTATGATGATGGACTACGTCAGCTAAGTGTCGACGGAGAGGACTTGGTACTAACAATGAGGTCTCATCGTAGAGATCTTATGAGTGAGATAAAGAATCGAGAACACGAACGACTATGGTAGGAATGAGAAGTTTTGTTTCTTAAGGCTGTTGGAGACTGTCTTCTTCTAAGCTCCATGTTTATCCATTTTAAAGACTACTCCTTGCATTTTCTGTTGTCTCCTATTGGTTTAGGAGCGTGCTGTCTTCTATTGGTCACATGGGCCTCCCGTCTCCCATTGGTTTTGGGGGTTCTCTGTCTCTCATTGGTAGTGGGCGCTTGCCATCTCCTATTGGTTATAGGAGTTTTCTGTCTCCAATTGGCTATAGGGGTCTTCCGTGTCCTATTGGCCATAAGGGCTACCTGCCTCTTATTGGTCATAGGGGCGTTTTTGTCTCCTATTGGTTCTGGGAGTTTCTTATCTCCTATTGGCTATTGGGGCTTTTTGTCTCTTATTGGTCATAGGGCTATTTGTCTCCTATTGGTTATGGGAGTTTCCTATCTCCTATTGGACATAGGGACTTCCTACCTCCTGTTGGTTATAGAGGGCGTGCTTGTTACTCTGTATAAGTCACAGGGGGGGGCGTCAACGACACAGCTCTCGTTGATTCTAGTTGCATTGGTGAGTACAGTATAGGGTGGGTGCATGTCTCCTATCGACTTTGACGAAGCAAGCCGCTTGATTTGGGTAGAGGCTAAATAGTGACGCTGGTACGAGTTTCAACGCTTCACACTAATACTCTCTGATAAATACAAATGCTCGCACCGCTCACGCCACACTTCCAACAAATCACAGTATACATTTCATCATGAATAAAGCGCGCCACGAGACTCATCATATTTCAGTGAGAGTTACTGATGTTCAAGTCACTGGACTGGGATTGAAGATCCTTCATATCAACGGTGAACCTCTCGACCGTCCAGTACGCTGCTTATTCGATATTCGCCACGTATACCAGAAAGCGCTGCAGACTACTGAGCTAGAGCCTCTATTGGGCCAAGCCGAGAAGCCTTCCCGAGAGATCGGTAACGATCGCCCACCAAAACTTCCTCCTGGCATAGGTTTCTACGTGCAAACGCAGAAGAAATTATAAATCTGCTTGCTTCGAATCTAGGCGTGTATCCTACATGGCGCTACGACAACCTTCACAGAAGAACAACCAGCTCCCATGATGACTGCCATTACACCACCGCTCACTTTAAGGCACACTTTCAGGTGTTAAAGGCTCTAGGCTACCGGTTGTCTGTTGTTGTGGAGCAAGAGGGAGAGAGAGAGAGACAAAGGACGAAGACTTTGAGTTTGCGGATGGGGGACCCTCGATTTATCGGATCAAGTAGTATCCTCCACCAGTAGGATTTGATGAGGAAATAAAGAAAATAAATAAAACTAAATTTAGTGTCGCATTGTACCGGTACAGTGCTGACTGGTTGCAAAGGTCGCCTATCGTTTAATAGAGAGATCTATACACAGATTCTTCTCTTTGGTCGCTGAAAAGGCCCGAGCCAATGGAAAAGAAACTGGTAAGGTGACGAGATGTCATAATGCATCCAGGCGTCGGAACGGCTATATTAAGTAGTCTTTTTTTATCACGCAATATGTTCGCCTGTTTTACACTCGTTGATGTTCACGGAGGGCCGCCATTGAACTCAAGTTCAGCCATCAGAGAGAATGAGACCAGCTCAGTGAGGGAAAATAACAACTCTTACTTTACTCTGCGTTTGTGACACGATTCCTCAAATTGTGCCAGTTCCGAGTCCACCGAAATGTCCCATCCATTCACGTTCGCCTCCTGCATTGCTTGTCACAACGGTGCCACTTCTATGTGTTGCCTTTCTAGGTGACGCTTTAACACCCAGGGTTGCGTGTAGCTTGTCATAGAAACGACAGTTGTATCCCCGTCCAAGGCCTCCGAAGTCTCCATTACGTGGCTGCCCGCCTAGAGATCTTGTTCCGCCCACGTGTCTGCCGAGTAATGATGGTAATGTCGGAGGCCGGTTTCTCTGCTTCGTGTATCGTTTCTTATACAAAGACGGCCAGGTAATGGCTGATCTTATCGTGGGTTCTACGCTTCGGTGGGTCGTGTCTGCGTGGATGTCGGGATATGTAGACATGGGAGGCGGTCTATGTGGCGATATTGAGGTAGGTTCAAGTATATCACGAAGGTTGGGGAGAGAGTGAGCCGTGGAAGTCTCAGCATTCAGGGGTGGCAGATCGTAAGAAGTCGGCGAGTTATCTGATCCTGAAACACAGGTTGGCTGGGTGAGGTAAAACGAAGCTGGCAGCGTGACAGTAGCAACTGCTGTTTGAGCTCGGCCAACAGAGAGCTCATGGTGAGTATGGGCTGTAGAATCAAGCTGTATGCTCGGCATAGCTTCGACTGCTGTCGACACATTCTCAGTACCAATTGTCTCGTTATTCGCAGATTGATCTTCAGGTGAAAGTCGCACCGCGCTTGGTTCTCTGGATCGTAACCCTCGCTCGCTCGAGAGTTCGGTGGCACTCCCTGCAGAGCTAAGAGCCGAGTTTGATTGCGCGTCGTTCTGAATTTCGTGGTCTGCTGGTGGAACATGACGGTTTCGAATGAAGGTGCGCACTGAGTCGTAATTCGGAATGAGGGAGGCTTGTGAGCCGTTGTCGTCAAAGTCCCGAATGTCTTTGGCAGCCACCCAGCCAAGTGTACCTTTATCGAAGTCTCTCGTCTCTTCGAAGAATATGACGGGAAACTCTCGGTATACCGTGAGGGGCCCGCCATCTTCATACCCCCGCTTCCAGTCGACTTGGCCTGTGTGCTCATTGTAATCGTAGCACGCTGGTATCGACTCACTGAGTCCAAACTTCTCGATATCTTCGAAAGGCACGATAAGCACCGCGAACCAAGTCTTTGACATCGGCCAATATGCGACGTATACTTCGTTGGGAATGGGCTTTAGGACGGATTTTGAAGCACTTTGTCGCCGGGGGCTGGTCCGTAGCGTTTGACTGACACTTCGGCCGCGAAGGGTTCGCTGTTGGCTTCCATGGGGAAGTTTTTGGCATGCGTCATGCTTGCCAACCAGTTAGAAAACACCCCATTTTAGTCGCACCGGCGAGGGACTTACCCCCTTCACATATATGGTTGAGTCTTCTGTCTGGCTGTCGATGGAAGCGGGGGCTTCGACCATACTGGGCGTTGGTGATCTGGTATTCTTCTGTCTTGATTGCTCCTGCGTTGATGGTGAGGTCCACCAGTACAGGTCCATCTAAGAGCTTCTGAATCCGTGCTTGATAATTATAAAGACTTTTTGGGCCCCTTGGCATGTCCGAAGTTCATCAAATCGACACGCACAAGACTCGACTACAAGGGTTCCATAGGATCAGGATTAGAGCAAACCGCTGTTCAGCTGATTGGTCCGCCTCTCTCATTGGTCGACGGACTTCACGGCGCTTATTCATAATTTCTATTTGTCGGCGAGCCTCATTCGTCAATTAGTCTAAATGTCTTTATTGACGAATAAGTTGGTCCCCCCATCATACGCCACGGGTGACTGACTGGACCCATATTCTAGCCGAATCTCACATGCCAATTCGGACTCATTTGATCAAGTGGTTAGCAGGCTTTGCTCACTTCGGGGTGCCTCAAGTTCAATGGCTTGAGCTTGGCACAAGGCCAATGTCTAACAAGGGTCAATCTACATTGTGATATTCTGTGTTTCGTTTTCTATGCTGTGCCTGTTTCACAATCACCCGCCTGAGTACTATCCGAGTGTTCGTTACGTAAATGTTCACGAAGTTTCCTACTGCGAGTATACCCTTTTCCAGGCTGTGCGCGGATGCATCCGCTATGGGGGCAAAGGAGCGATTTTCTCCAATTGTCTCCCAGCCTATGAATCTCACGTTCATGTCGGCGACGAGAACTCTCAGAAGCAACCCGCTTACCACATGTGGTGCATCGATAAGGCTTCATGTGGCCGTCCACGAACCTTCTGCTCACGGAAATAGTGTCAGCCGCGATAGCGGTTGGGGTCATAACATCGGTCTTACCGATAAGCGCTCTTCTGTCTTTGTGGCTCATGTCTGCATCCCACCTCACCTTCCCAGGGGCAATGAAAGAGTCCATCTGCGCTAGGTGTGGGGTTGCCGTAATCAATATGATCTCGCGGAGATACTCTTTCCATCGAAACTAACTCTACCAAGGGGGTTTCTTGTAGTCTGAATGAAATTAGTGGCACGTATTGACGTTGGCTTGAGAGTATATAACCTAGGAGGCAAAGAAGTGACACCAGCCGATTCGCAATCGACCTTTATCTCTGTCATAGGCTCGAGACTATGTTGAGGTTTGTCTGCATCTGGTGCTAACAAAGCTGATGCTCTCACGGTTGAGCCTTTCGATGATTGTAACTCACAAAGTCTCGAGGCTTCGCTGCTTGAGCTTTCGCTCCTTGAGATCGTTGATGGCCAAGGCAACTCTTGCATTACACCGCAAGGCGGAGGAGAAATCGATGGCATCCACGTCTCTGACGCCACAGATGAGGACCAAACCATGTTCGCAGTAGCGATATTGTAGCCCAGCATCAGATTTCCTACGATGTGGTGTTGAGCTTGAAAGCCATGATTAGGGAAGAATTCCATTTCATTGTGCGCGTTCGCGGGAAAATCCGTGTGGAAGGTGTTGATTGCTGTGGCATAAGTTGTCAACATGATCTTCGAGGGTCAACTTGGAAAACAATAGGGTCTGGCTTGTGATTTCAATGCAGAATTCGAGCAACGCTTTCTTTCTCTTCCTCATTTTATGTTGCCCGTGAGGCCTCGCCCTAGGCTCTGCCCCCTGCGTAGCCGAATGTGATCCTAATTGGTACATCTGACGCTTGCTGAGCTTGATAGCATACACAAAGATGCTGTAAACTGGCTTATGAAACCTGTAAAAAGAAACGTGCTGTGCCTCTTTCTTGTATCTGTCTTCTGTTTGTCCCCAATAATCTCGTCTCTCTGTCAAAGCAGTGGCCCAACCAAAACCTTTAAGTAAAGCAAAGGTAGTTGCGTTGCTTATCGAGATCATTATGCCGCCTCCTGAAATTTTCCTTGCACTTCTAATGTCGACAGAGTCTCAATCCACTTCCTCACCCGTGCAGATACCTCCGGACCTCTTAGTGATGCACGACGACAAACCCAAGTCGCAAGGCGACCCTCAGAGCCCTTGGCCTTGCTGCAGTGTATCTACCTTGTACGATGCCGAAGTTCCTTCAGAAACTCCGGCATACGCAGTTCTGTCTGGAAACTTGACTCAGACGCGAGAATTGGCGGCTGCTGGGGCCTACACTCGCCCGTCTGATGCATGGACGATCTACCAGGCATGCCTTCAAGGCCATCCAATGATCCAGGCACTCTCTGCGAATCCGGCAGTGGATCTAAACCCTGTAATTCTAGGACAGATGGGCGACCGGGTCTTCCACTTCCTTCTTCGCACCTCTCATAGCCACTTCCTGGGCAATAAACCAGAGGCTCTTAGACAGCTTATTTGGCACGGCATCGACCCTCTACAGACCGATCGCCTTGGCAACAATGCACTCCACATCATAGCGGGGTTGCCAACGGATCAAGAGAGTCTTCAACTGATGGAGCTCCTGTTGGGAGACAATGCACCCGGCGTTATCCGTGCTTGCTGTATGTCTAACATTGATCGCGGGAACGGTCTCGATGATGCGGGCGAACGTGGCGACACTGCATTGCACATCGCCGTCTTTAACGATAACGAGTCCTGCGTGAAACTTCTTCTGGAACGTGGGGCCAGTCCACACTCTGAAGGGCTGTCTAACAAGACTCCGCTATATTTTGCGATGGAGAGGAATCACATTGGCATTGTTCGCTTACTCCTCGAGCACGGCGCGATTGTGGAGGCAGACATGCTCGCGCAGTCGCCGTGGCTAGCGGCTGAAGTAACTTCCTAAGTGGGGAGATAATCCTTCCAAGGTAGCTCTAAGATCTATAAAAAGGCAGTTCCCACGGCCCTCATGCTTCCTAGACTTCTAGTGTACACATGCTGCTCCTGTCGCAATTAAGATTATGCCTGAAACTCACGCTTCCACTTCCAAACCTCTGCCAAAGCCCAGTCAACCCAACAGCATGTTTGATCGTCGCTGGAAACCACCCGTGGTTCTCTTTCAGAAGCTACCGCATGAGCGCAAGACGGCTTTGGCATGTAATTGCCATGATATGGTGTTGAAAGAACTCAAAGAGCTCCGAGTTAGCTACCAAGAGTTACTGATGAAAGTTCAGCTGATGGAAGACCGTTTGTAGTCGCTTGGCCAAAAGAACGACGGGGGCTGACAAGTAATAGGCTATGGTTCATCATGTTGGCGAGTCGATGAAGGGGATTATGATAAGTGTGATATAGAGTAGGAGTAGCTTCAGTGTTTGCGGGTTATCTAATATGAGTTTGATTGTCCTATTTCAACTATTGATGTTTCACTAAATGTTTGTCACCTGATGTTTAACCAGTCTTGCGCTTGCGACCAGTCTGAGCGGAATCCAGTTTCAACTCCGTTCCTCCTATGGTTTATTGATCAACACCAAAACGTTCACTTTGGTGAAGCTTCCCCAAAGGACCGAGTAGCCCCTGATTGGCGGCGCTATGGATTGTCTTGAGGCCGGTGAGAGGGTAGAGAAAACTAAGTAAACGAACTCTTGAACTCGCGTGAAAAGGGTGTTGACAGCCAGCCAGTGATCTGTCGCAAAACATGTGCTCTCTGAGGAGCCAAGCTCCAGAGAGTTAACTCAAACTGATTGTCGTCAGGGTGTCCTCGCTGTCCGTGAATTGTGCCTCCGCCCCCTGGGGTTTTTGCAGAAGGGCATGCGAGTTTCCAATTGGGGCGTTTTGAAAGCTGCCATCGCCCCACGCCGGTGTCCCGCATGTCGAACGCGCGGGGAAGCGTCCTGGAGCATTGCTGAAACGTGAGAGGATAGGTGATAGGCTCGAGTGTGAATGGGCGTGAGAGTGGCCTGATTGTGATAGGTCAGCGCTACACGACTGCGACTCTGCCGATACGGAAGCAGAAGACAGTCCTCTCCATGGGCCCCCCCGGGTGGGTCCATGAGTTTGGACACCCTTTCGGGGAGACTGAGATGCCCGATGAGCTCCAGTTGGTGAAGGCAAGATTGACCTGGGGTGTGGAGCGGTATAGAAACTCGCGGCGGTAAACCGACGGTCAGAATAAGGCGAAGGAGCCATTGTTGCCTTGTGCACCGGGGACTCCTCGAGAACTCTATAATCGCTACCAGACGGCGATGGCAACACTGATCTTTCAGGTGTGGTGCTATAAACACTGCCTATGGTATAATGAGGATGGCGAGATTGGAGAGGGAGTGCGTGTGACCGTGGTGACGGTGATTCCTCTTGCCACGGTCTATCAACCTCGGCTTGACGGCCATATCGGCGGCCAGGTGGTGACTGGCGGGGAGCATGAGTCGCCAAAGATGATTTCTCTCTCCAAGAAGCATCAAATTCAGTTGAAAACTCGTCTCGTTGGGCCAGGGGCGGAAGATTGGGTAGAGGCTTGTGCAATTGAGGCCGCGAGGGCCTGTCTTTCATTTGTGCGTTAGGAGCACCTTTTACGCCGTTCTTATGCAGTACTGTAGAATGGGCATTGAATGCTGAGATGTTCTCCGTGCCAAGTATGTGTTTGTGGTGAATGTCTAGAGAATCCCGTGAGTCGCCACATGATTGATGTCCTGGATTGTTTTCCGAGCCACTTGACGACCATAAGGTCGACCGATCACACTGGGAGGAATCGTCAAAGAAAGTTCGACTCTGGTCGGCTACCAAAGAGTAGGACGGAATGGAGAAGGCAGACGAACTGCCGCAGACAGGAGATCCTCTCGGAAGGCTTCCTGTGTTACTTAAATCATCCACCACAAGCGTCGATGAGTCCGAAAGCAGGCGGCTGGACCGACTGGTGTCTGCATTAGTCTGATACTCCAGAAGGAGTTGTTCCCAGAAATCAGAGTCTTCGGTTTCCTCAGCTACAGCCGGCTCAAAGAATAGATCCTCCATGGGCACATCCTCATCCTCAAACATAGGGGCAACAGGTGAGGCCATCGGGGTATCCACATCCATGCCAGTACTCTCAACGTCCAAGATATGATAACTATTGTGATCCATGTTGACTTCCCGGCTTAGATCAACGGACATTGACTCTCCGTGGCCCGAGTGGACAAGTTGTTGCTCGACTTCTAACGCAGGGCCGTTGATATGTATGCTTCGACGCGACAAGTCAAATTTGAACGAGCAATGGGGCAGGAACGACCGCACCAGGTCTTTTAGGATGAAGGCTTCTGTGATCGTCCCTAGCTTGCCCTCTTCAAGAAGGAGAGGCAGAAAAGCATCCTCCTGGATGATGGGAAACACCCGAGCAAATGGCCGGCCACACCGGCGCTCTATCCGATTCAAGAAACCATCTTCACCCAGTTCCAACACATGTTTCTCTGGGCTAAACGGAATCGCTGGCTTTGCGGCTCCTTGTTCGATAAGACAATTGCGGAAGCCTAGAAGCTTTGCCCGGCGCTGAAATAAAGACTCACAAGAGTTGACGTCGTCGGTTGACAGCCGAAGTGCTGGCTCTCCACGCTCAATCTTTGGCCCTTCTCGAGCCATGTAGGCAAACTGGCGAAGAGCTGCTACCATGACGGTGTTATAAGCTAGGTCGAAGCTGGGAGGGCCGAGCACCGGCTGAAATTCACCTTCTCGAATCTCAACGTACGGCTCCGTCTCAACCCAACACTCCCGAAGCGCTGATTGAAGCGTTGTCGACCCCTCACCTTTGGCCGTCTTCCTAAATTCGCTAGGAACCAGGAGAGACCATATGATTTGTGCAGCAATTCCGAGGTAGAGCATGTTTGCCTGGAATAATCGAAGGCTTGGAATCATGCCCGATGTGCCCAGGATGCCTCTCTCCAGCTCATTTCGTTGTTGCTGGTCGGTAATTTCTGAGAAAACCAGCCTGGCCCGGAAGACTGCACGGACCCACTCATGATCGGACTGGCTGACGGCTGGAGCTCGTCCTTCCAACAACTCCACGGTCTGGGGAGTAAGACACCTCTGTACGGAACGGTTGCCGCGTGTGTACCGCGACCATTCGCCATAAATATGCCCGAGACACATGTTGGCCTCGCTGAAAAGGCCCCAGGCGGAATATTTGCGGAAGTTACCCAGTTTTAGGGCGTCAATGAGGCCCGGAAAGTCTATGAGCCTGTCTAAAGCTTTCGGAACATCTGGGTGTTTATTGATAGTCTGGAAATTATTCTGCTTGTTTGTACTGAGCCTCATGTACCATGAATTGTAGTCGGAACTATCGACAAGGTGTTCACGGAGTTTGGAATAGATGAAACCATCTGTGTAGGGCTCTTCGTAATAGAACTGCTCCGTCCGTCTCTGGACGACCAGGCTCCTGGTGAGCATCGCGAGATCCGTACTATGGAGGAGTATGGTCCAATATGATTGAGGGTCAAGCTTTTTAGAAGCCTCGACGCGGTGGCGGCCATGAGTGTACGCGACCCGCTGACCGCTCAGACGAGGATAGGAGCCCGTCGCGTTGTTCTGGTGCAGGGCTTTGGAACCTCCCACGTGCTTCAGAACCGAGAGAACATCTGATTGATCCACATAACCATCGATCCAGTGCCTGTGATTTTCATGGTCAATCACCGTCTTGCTAAACAGAACCTCAAGACGTTGGGCTTGTCTTTTGCTATGTTGCCGCTCTCCTACGCCTCCTCCTATATTTCTGACGAAGTATAGGTTCGCAACTGGGACCTGGACGACCCCCAAGAGTACCAGCGCCTCGTGTGCCATGACTGAGTAGCAGTTGGGTGAGCCTGGGTGAGAGAAGGGTGGGACAATTGAGGATTTGTAGGGGCAAAGGCAATAGGATCGGCCAGGAGGGAGGCCCAAGCGGCACGCTTAGAAAGGTCTTACCAATAACCCGATAAGCTGTTCGAGAAACCCGAAAACAGGATCAAGACGCCAGAACCAGACTGCAGTTTCCTGCTGAGGAATAAGGTTACAGCAAGGGTGTTGATTGGCAGACCGAAGGACGAATATCGTTACCAGTTTTCATGATTGTGTCGAAAGTTACGTGGGTACTTTGCCTCCCACATCGCGCCAGTGATGGCGACGGATCATGGTTCCTGAAGGCAGCAGGATGCAGGGGGGGCACATACTCATCCCTTGAAGGGTGCCTGTCAAGCGGGGCATTACTGCAGGATACGAGAGGGACCTGTGGATTCCGGACCAATTGGGTTGGCTAACCTCCACTGCTCCGCCATTCCTTTGTTGGTGGCTTGACTAGCGCAGGCCAACCTAGCATCCGCCCGGGCCCCAAGCTAAGGCGCGACCGTTATTGCTTGTTCCTGGCCTTAATTTTTACGTCTATGCAAACAGCTGGATCTAGATCTGAGCATAGTACCTAGGATAAACTTTTTGCTCTCTCTCAAAATTATCTTTGCAGTTTTTAGGTGGAGCGTACGTATCGCCACGCGCATGTATGGCCAACTACGTTTCAGCTGGCATAATTAGCACAGACTGGTGTGGTTCGGTTCCAAACTGCCGGGTCAAGTCATGATTGGTGAATCCTGTGTTGCTGTGGGCTGACTGAAAAGTCATCACCAACAAGTCTCTCTCTTCGGCCTATGCTCACTCTCTCATTGGCAAACCCGGAGGTGATACGCGCCGCTTTGTTGTGCGCGATAACCTGTTACGGTCAAGCCTATTCCGACGAGGGTCCTTTTGTTGCCCAAGGTGCGTAATCTGGAGGGCTGAATGTCCGTTCAACCGAGAGCTCTGTTCAGTTGAGGTGGTCATGATCAACACGCGGAAGAAATTCCATTGTCAATGAATACTAGACTAAATCATGGGTGTGTCCGTGCCCCTCGAGAGGGAGGCATGCCCTGTTTGCCCCCGTTCCCGCTCGGTCTGCTCCCGCTTCACGCTCATCCGACAGTGCTGTGTAGTGGTGACTGTGTGTGCCATGATGTCCTTGAGTGCCCCTTTCTGTATTTCTATGATTTCTCGGTGATACTCCATTTCTTCTTCAGCGTGCTTCTTCCAGTCTAGAAGGTTGCTGTTCTCAACAGTCAGCCGACGCAGTTGGTACTGCAGTCGCTTGTTGGTTTCTCTGAGTTCTTCGTTCTCTCGCTCTCTTGAGTTGTGCACACCACGGCGAGGCCTGCAAGGATCAGACATGGCATCGGGGTGACCGGATGCTTGTGGCTGTGAGGACCTCAGGGGTATAGGCGGCAATTCTTTATCGTGAGTGACCATGGTGAGGGCAATACTGGCCCAATCTATTCAGCGGAAAACGTTGGGTTTAATAGTTGGCAGGATATATCTACAGCACGACCTAGAAGAACATGCAATACAAGTTTGCGAACAGAGAAAACAGATTTGAGATTTCATTCCTGAGAAGCAGGATACCAGATCCCGCCCGGTCTTCTTATACCTATCCCTGGTCGACTACGCACACACCTAACAGTATCTCAGCTCAGGGAGGGGGAATGCGTCCGAGTCAGAGTCAGAGTCCTGGCTAGACACGGAATCTGGGTAAGTGTGCGGCCCGTCCAGCGAGTCAGGGTCACTGTACTCAGAGTCTGTGTACGTTGGCTCATCCATCGGGGTTTCCAGGATCCCAATGCAGTCATTCAATCTTTCAAGCATCATTTGCGATCCCCCAAGCAAGGTAGTCACTTGCTCTTCGAGCTTCTCAGTCTGCTGATGAATCATCTGCCCAAGCTTCTCGCCTTGCTCGTCCATCTTCTGCTCGAACTTCTTCTGAAGGTCGACGAATTGCTGGTTCAGCTTGATCTGGTATTCCACAACCAGTTTCAACAAAACCTTGCTGTCATGAGAACTTGATTTTATCAGTTATTGTCCATTCCTTTTTCATTGGCTCTAGACGCACCTTTGGTCAATGCCGGCCATTGGAGTCTGGGCCTGATTGTCGGCAGTCTGCTCAGATCCAGGAACCATGCCGAACAAATCCATCGACTGATCATCAAAGCCCATGAAAGGTCCGTTGTGTCCGAGTTGATCCATTGTAAGCACGAAAGAAAAATTGTTTGTGTTTGAATAGTGTGGTGGGAAAGAGTTGGGTTAGATTACTCTCCTGGTGTCTGTGGGTACTCTTTATACCTTTGCTGGCGCAAAACACCACGCACAGGGGACTGTTTGCCTCTTCCTGGAAATCGAATTGCGGCTTCTGTCATCAACCTGCAGAAAACAGTAAACTCGACAGAAGAACCTCACCTCCATCAATGCTTTTTATTTTAAATGGGCAGCCTCACCCTCTCATCCCTACTACGTGCCGCATCATTCTCATGCCCAAATCGAGTTCCATCAACATGTATTTCACTAAGCTATTGCCTGTGGTTTACTTCGCAGCCCACGGCCTGGCCCTGGGAGGCATCTCGCAGCTTTGCACCTGGGAACCCATGTTGCCCGTGAAAGCAGGGTCACCCCTATCCGTGAAGATAGAGAACCCATGGGGCGAGCGATGCCGAGCGGAACTCGAGTTCTCCGATGATAAGTTCCCAAAAATGGCGTGGTCGTTCTCGGCCATCGATTGTGTCGATCTGCAGCTTGCCGAATTTGTTGTTCCTTCCGGAGCTCCCAACGGGGATGCCTATCTCACATGGTGCAAAGAAGCTGCGTGTCATACATGAGTGCTGGGGAGACTAACTTTCTACAGGCAATGCGATGGAGACAGCCCCATGTCGTGCATCCACATCGTGATCAGTAATAGCGAGGGTGGCCCGGTCTTTCCATCGCCTCAGCCAAAGCTGGGAACTGCGCGCTGTGTTCCATCTACAACGCTTCTTACCCGCACTGTGGACGAGGGCAAGCCAACTGGCATATTTTTAGATACCAGGCTCTTCAATCCAACCTCTGCAAGCCGTATCTCAACTTTAACCTCCGTCGTTACTCCTGGCGCGTCTACGCCAACCACCTCGACGAAGCCATGGATCCAAACTCCCGGACACCGCTCATCGATAGGAACTGATAGCACACATAAGGCTGGTGGGACAGGCATAAGTTTGCCCACAGGTGCATCCACTATCACCACTCCCATGATCACCACCACAGCCACCGTTACTATCCCTCGAGTTATTCCTATCGATACCCTCACTAACACTGACACCACCACCACAATCCCCGGCTTCACAACCACAATCCCCGGGTCTACAACCACTGTCACCACTGCCAGAGACACATCAGCCAATCAGCCGTCATATGTCACCATCACCACCACCGTCTCGGCGTGCCCCACACCGAGAAAGTAAGCACGCCTGAGACTGACGCGCGTTTAGCCGTCCTCTCTTTCCCCTGCTTTCCTCTCCAAGTGATCGGAAGGCACCTTGAGTAACAACGTGATCCTGCTGTGCGGGTTTCGCAATCTTAGATAGTGTTCATTATAAATACAGATGTTGCTTGCCAGTCCTGGCTCAGAATGCAATCAATTCTTTTGCACTTACTTTCTCCCACAATGAATCACCGCAAAATGTATTCTAGCCCACGTTTCACTCAGCAACGCCCGATAGCTCCAAAAGAAGCGAACGGCCAAAGCCGTCCCCAAGGGCCGCCACGGCCATTGTCCCAGACTTCGACCGTCGGCTCGCAACGGACTCCTCGATCCCATATGCCGGCCAGCCAGCCAAACACGGATGTCAACCTCCAAGCTCCAGTCAACCCACCTGCTCCTAGGCTCGAACCGCAGCAACCCGCCGTCCCCTCGCTTCCGACTGCCTCCTTGGCGCTTCCAAGCTCCCTTGTCTCGTACTCAAAAGATGCAATGGGCGATATGGCCAATCAGTCAATGGGCGGTATGGATGATATGGGAGATATGGACACAATGGAGGAATATGCCCATGATGCCCAGCAGGCTCATGAGGCGCCACCGGCATCGCTGTCGTGGTGGCAGGCCTATCGTCGTTGTGAAGAGGAACAAGTACTAAGTGAGAGACGGGTGGACAAAGTTGATGACAAGGTGAGAAGGAATGGGCGGCAGATCAGGGACCTAGAAAGACGAGTGACGGAGCTAGAAAACCAGTTGCGGCATAAGCGATCAGGATTCTAGCTTTGAGGACTCTAGTATTACGCACAGTTGAGTTGACAATCGATGCTACGCTCGTTACCTTAGATACCTCTCATTCCCCGCCAAAATGGGCCCGTCACCATTTGAGACGTTGTTTTCTGTGTGAAAGATGACCAGCGCTCGTTGGATTTCCATGGGATGATTCTGTGGGCGTGATGCCTGCAAAAGGTGTAAACCTTCCAAGGGCCACAAAGTCCAGCTAACCCAAGCTGTTGCGGGTCTAGGTGCCTAGATTGACCTCTCATAATCGCCCAGTAGACGGAACTACTGTGGGGGTGTGGAGTCAGGAAACTGGACTCTGTTTCGCCTTCCATAGCAATTAGTTCCTAGTTTGTTAAATACTGTTTTCTAAATGCTAACTGCGTTCCCAGGAACAGTACAATACTATTTTCACCCCATCCTGAACCCTACGTCGTTCCCAGGAACAACTCTAGATCAGAAAACAGTATTAGATTGTTCCTAGGAACAATTCTAGATCAGAAAGCAATATTAGATTGTTCCCAGGAACAACTCTAGATCAGAAAACAGTATTAGATTGTTCCTAGGAACAATTCTAGATCAGAAAACAGTATTAGATTGTTCCCAGGAACAACTCTAGAACAGAAAACAGTATTAGATTGTTCCTAGGAACAACTCTAGAACAGAAAACAGTATTAGATTGTTCCCAGGAACAACTCTAGATCAGAAAACAGTATTAGATTGTTCCCAGGAACAACTCTAGATCAGAAAACAGTATTAGATTGTTCCTAGGAACAATTCTAGATCAGAAAACAGTATTAGATTGTTCCTAGGAACAATTCTAGATCAGAAAGCAGTATTAGATTGTTCCCAGGAACAACTCTAGAACAGAAAACAGTATTAGATTGTTCCTAGGAACAACTCTAGAACAGAAAACAGTATTAGATTGTTTGTTTGTTTGTTTTATTCATAGACTGTCCCAGCCGCCCTTGTGGCAGCTATGCAGCGTACAGACTACAATACAGGTGTTCCCTCTTCTTGCTTCAGTAGGAAGCCACTTCTGTCAGGACTCTCCTGTCTGCTCAACTGGTGTCCTTCCAGAGATCCTTCCCCCTCTGCCCGAGTCTGGATACCTCTACTGGGATCCAGCGGAACTATAACTCCCACCCTTGGCTTCGGAGGTTTTCCAGCTCTTAGATGGCCTCCGCCAGGAGATACTATCCTGATGGAGTCTTGGGGTTCTGTAGAGCCTGAATAGCGGCTTGGTTGTCGGTGAATATAGCGCTCTTTCCGGGAGCGGTTCTAATTGCATGCACGTCGCGCAGTATCTGCAGTGCCAGCACTATTCCTTTCAACTCCGCTGCGTAAACTGTTGATGCTTCGGATGGGCCCATGTACTCTAGACGCCTCGCGTTGACGCCATTGATCCGGAGCTCAGGTGCAATGGCGGCGGCACCTACATGGCCGTTGATGCCGCTACCATCGGTGTAGATGCGTATTGTTGCCGGTTCCGCCGCATCGTGTTCCTCGATGGCCTCGTCGGCAGATCCGGCGATTCGGACGAAAGGCGGGAATTCTAGATCAGAAAGCAGTATTAGCTTGTTCCTAGGAACAATTCTAGATCAGGAAGCAGTATTGTGTCGTAATACCCCACGCCCTCGTTCACTCATCTTGGATGGTTTGACGGAAGGCGAGTTTTGAGGTTGCTATTGTACTGTATGAGGGTCTGTGATATGTCGGGGTTGATTTATGGATCGCAGCGTGGTCCTACGACCGAGCCATATCCGATAGCTTCCTTGCCGCTCGGTCTGCCGCTTTGTTGCCCAGCACGCCGACATGTGCTGGGATCCAAGGCACAGAATTAGATAAGCAATCTGTGTTATCCTATTCCCACGACATTCCCAGGAACAAGGGATGAAAAGAAAGACTCCTTTCGTATTATTTTTGCTGTTTCCAAGAATTCCATGTAAACCACTCATTTCTATTTACCATTGAATGTATAGGGTGTCTCTGATCACTTAAACGGTGCAAGATACGAAGCGGTCTGCAGACCTCGAGAAGATCCCAGATAGCATCATTATACTAGAGCCAGCTATTTGTCTACTTAGAGTAAAACGAATGTCCTCTTCCTTGCGACCGAGTCATCATTTTTCGGCGGCGGTCTCGATCCTCTGGTCCAGCCATGGATCGCCGCTTCCTCATCCCCTCCGCATCCGGTGCTGCCTTACGCTTGTTTGCTGCGAGTGGAGTGCCCTCACGGGACAAATTCAAGCGCTCACTATCAGTCCGTCTCAGCGTCCTCTGGTCCACCGCCTGGGGCGCTCTTGGCCGGGATTGGGATTCGAACTCAAGGTCACCTCCACGCTCTAATGATGCATTTATCTGAGAAAAGAGTGATTCGTCGATGCTCTGTTCAGTGACTGTGGGTACCATGCTATGTACCTGCTGGTGCAAGGAGGCCGTCTCCGGAACTGGCGTGACTCGAAGAGACTCAGAAGACTGGCTTTCAGAACCAGAGCTCAAAAAGTTGGGCTGGTAAGGCATAGGAGCCATCTCAGGAAGTTGAATCTCTTGAAACGAGTCGGAACACAGACTCTCCTGTTCAGGCAGCAAGAAAGTGTTCTGGCGCGGCTCAGAAAACAGGATCCTCTTATGCGACTGGGGGGGTTGACGTGTAGGAGCGGGTGCTCGATCGCCCGGAGCCACAGACCTACGAGCGGCCACGGTATCAAAATCATCGGGTCCGAATATATTTTGAGGCCTCAAACCAGCTGAATCAAAGAACTCGTACAGTTCAGGCCACTCTTCTTTCCCATGAGAGGCGTAGGCAAGTGCTTCCTCACAGCCAGGGATCATAGCGCTGTCAGGCTGGATAAAAACCACCACTCTAGGATGCAACAAGTTGAACAAAGTGTTGCCTTTCTTGAAGAGCCCGTTGGTACGGATCTGGAAAGAACGGCTCGGTGTGATAGGTGTGCGAGGCATGGTAAAACCAGTACTGCAACGATAATGAAGGACAGAGACAGAGGAAGGAAGGGAGAGAGAGCGTGTTTGTATGTCTGTGGGTATGTGTGTGAATGAGTGTGATGAGATGAGTGAAGTTGTTGATGAGTTTCTCCCGATAAACACTCATCCTTTTATTAATGAAAGTAGTCCCTGTCGATGCGCAAGTTCTATAAACATTCATGCCAATAAGTGGCAGCCCTCTCTGACTACCAAAATAGGAAGACCAGCGCCTACAATGCAGCAGCTAATTGGCCTACCTATACACGGCCATGATTGGTTATCGCAACCGACATGTACAGGTGCTATCAGTTTACAGTAACCAGTTAGCGGAGAAACGGGCAGCGCGGCTCGCTGTCGAATCACCTCTGGTTTTTTCTTGATACCATCGAAGCGCTTCGAAACGCAGCCGGATCTCGTCAGACAAAGTAGAACCCATTTATGCTGGTTTGTCGTGGACTCATCCAAACCAAAACAAATCAATGATTTTAGTCTTTTCTTCGTTTTTTACCTGTGATAGCGTCTCAACATGAAAGTATCACACTTTTTCGCACGTATTCCCCTCTGTCTTCGCCAACCGCGAAGAATTCCCGCCCTTATACGGCAGGGCCTCTCACATGCACCGTATGCTACCTGGGATGGCAAGACCATTACTTGGCGCCATCTTGGGCTTTTCGGGTTCTGGCTTATAGCCAATATCATGTTTGTCATAAATTGGAAGTGGCTGTTGCCACTTGGTCCACCGGGGAAGAGAGCGGCGCTGGCAGCTGCACTTAACATCGTCCCAGTGATCCTTGGCGGAAGGACTTGTCATATCGCCGATTTTCTCGGTCTATCACTTCAGTTCTATTACCTACTCCATCACTGGCTAGGAAGACTCGCCCTGTTACAGACGCTCGTGCACGCTGGCATCCATATTCGACAGCAAGAGAGATGGACAGTCCAGTCAGGGATGGGACTCGCGGTATTAGTACTGATGCCTATGTTGAAGTGTTGGCTGACGTCTGCCATAGGCAATGCTTCTCTTTATTCTCATCACATGCTCCTCCATCTTCTACATCAGAAGGAAGTATGAAGTCATGTTTGTGTGGTGCCACAAGGCACTTGCATACCTCTCGCTTAGCTTCCTTCTCGCACATCTTTGGCTCGCTCCACTTGACCGTCATATAGCCGGTATTGGTTTGCTCTCCGTTATCGGAGTATCCTTCTTGGTTATTCTGTGTCGCCGGTTTCGCTTCCAAAAAGCTCAACCAGACATTACGAAATGTCTGCTTATCACAAAAGAACCAGACACCGAAGAGATGGCTGGCAGTATCAACCTGAAAGCTTCGACAAGGGTGGATACTGGGGCATACAGAGTCAAGTTTCGCTTGCCCACAGACATTCGTATCTATCCTGGAGCCTACTTCTACATCTTCTACAACCAAAAATCATTTTGGAGACGACAGCTCGGGGTCCCTATGATGGTCTATACCTGGCCCATGCCCGATCAGATATACTGGCGTGACGGTAAGAGTTTAGTGTCCGAGCTAACCTTCCTGGTTGAAGACCGCCCGTGTCTTGCCCCTCTGTTCTCGGGGACAAGCATAACCATCGATGGTCCGTATGGCCGCGATCTGAGACTCGGTGGGTATGATCACGTCTTCCTTTTAGCTGAGGGTATCGGGATCTCTGCCGTAGTTCCATTCGCATTGGCCCTGGCAAGTAGGAGACAGCACGATCGTCTACAAAAAGAGTCAGCTCGTGGTGCGGAAGCCCATAGCACCGTGAACAGGCAATTTCATCTTGACAAAACCAGGCGAGTGACGCTCATATGGGCAATGGGTGAAAACTCTCAGTTGGAATGGGCCAGGGAAGAGATCAATACACTGATGGATCTCGACCCAAAATGTGTAGGTTTTCACAATGTCCCTCTCAACCAACGCTAAAGTCGGCAGTCGCTACTCCATATCGAAATTTACCAGCCGATGCCCCATCCGAGGAGACCAAATGGTAAGATCTTTCAGCAGGAGTTGGAAGCAAGCAACAAGTTTCCCAGGCATTGTAAAGTCGCATATGTACCGAAGAATCTCTGGGGTGAGAGGATGGATTTCCAGATGAAGGAATCTATGGAGGCCTCGCCAGGTTCAATAGTCACTGCTGGTAAGATAATTTCTTCCTCTACATAAGACCTTTCTAATGATTTTAAGTCTCTGGCACGCCGGAGTTCCGGCAGATAGCCAGGGACATCACCACCACGAACCCCCGAGCAACATTTCACGAGATCGAACATCAGCCCACCCCGCGGCAAAGGCCTGCTGTACCACCGGAGATAATATCTTCATCTTCACGACTTAAAAGTAAATTGCCCGCCTATCTTCCGACAGTCCGGTGGCCTGTTCAAGTCACTCATAGTCGGGTGGGCGAGGCACGCATGACAGGCTGTATCACACTGGTGGAAGAGCATGAATTGAAGTCAACGGTGCAGAAGAGACAGTTGACGAGGATCTGAGTTAGTCTAGTTACCCAAATATACTCCTATCTCGAGCCGGCTCGAGATATATGACCAATCGCTAAAGTAGCCCTCAGCTTAATCCGCTCAGCAACTAATCCCAGTTGATGGAGCACGCTGCAAATATAGAATCAGTACACTCAAATCACTAGTTAAGTATCGATTCTACATTGAGCCAGCTCAATATCTCTGCGTTTAATAGTTTTCCAGTTCCCAACCCATGCCAACCAAGTGCTCCTCAAGGCGCGGCAGAAGAATGCGAACAGCCAGGATACCAGCGGCTAGCTCTCTAGCAGTTCCTTTAAAGCCGTCACGTTCCTCTATATTCCGCTGCAGCTTTGTCATAAACTCTACCATCTGTTGTAGCCTCGAGACAGCCTTATGAATCTTTTGTTCCGCTTTCCTAAGGTCCGGCAAGTACAGCTCGTTCATATGGAAGGAGTTTTCAATGCACTCTCGAGCTATTGCAATTTCATCCTCCTCTAAATGTATTTCTAGTATCATTGGTTTGTCTGTTTCGAGCGCTCTCTTAATTTGCTCCGTGAATCGCTCCCCGAACTGGTCACTTTGGCGCGCGTTGTTTTCCTTGTCGCTTCTTATGTCCTCGTGGATCTGAAATTCAGGAGTAATTTCATTGAGAGGTAGGTGGCTCCCGGTTTGCGCAGCAACATTGCTGTTGTTATCGAAAACATTAGGCTGGTAAGCAGCCCGAATGGGAGAAGGGTAAGTCGTCTTAGTATGACTAGGGTTAGGAATAACATTAGGAATAGGGGCAAAGTACGCCTCAGTGTAGGCTCCGGCATCGTTAGGATAGGAAGCAAACCCCGTGATTGGTTTCTGATCCTCCATAGTGCTATAGCCTGAGTAAGGGACTTGAGAGAGCGACTGGAAAGATTCTCGGGGCATCCTTATATAAACGTCCTGCTCCAGTGGAAACCAGTTTTGTCTAAGTTTTTGTCTGAATCTCTGTCTGAGTCTCCTGAAAACTATATTCTGCATTCTGGTAGGTGTAAGACTATAATGCAGCTTTCTGCTTTTGATAATCAAGAAATGGTGCCGTAGGAAATTCAGCTATAAATACGATTGCCATGCTCAACATACACTTACCTTTGCAACACACACTCAAGCCCAAAGTTAGCACAATGGAGAAACAAAATGTGGACCCCAGCAAAAAGGATCGAGAGTACGTATATAGACGTGCACGGCAGTTTCAAAACGCCCATATCACAAAGCATGCGCATGCAGACCTTCTTACATCTGACGATCTCGCACTCATACAGGAGCATGTATCAAGCGAAAAGGAAGCACCGAGCAATGAGAAGCCCATACTTAAAGAATGGGATGATAGAAAGAAGATGCAAAGAGAACTGACAACGTGGCGTGACTTGGCGAAGCTGCTCAGGCAAGCTGACCGCCTAGGTGCCAAACCAAGTGAGGCTCAATTACCTCCGGTGACAGACACCGCCGAAGGGAGCCAGCGAGATAAAGAAACTCCACCAAATGAGGCTCAATTACCTCCGGTGACAGACACCGCCGAAGGGAGCCAGCGAGATAAAGAAACTCCACCAAATGAGGCTCAATTACCTCCGGTGACAGACACCGCCGAAGGGAGCCAGCGAGATAAAGAAACTCCACCAAATGAGGCTCAGTTACTTCCGGTGACAGACACCGCCGAAGGGAGCCAGCGAGATAAAGAAACTCCGCCAGGTGGCTCAAGCCAAAGCACCTTCTCGGACAAAGTCTCCTCCAGTGCCACCACGAAGTCTCCACAAGGCTATGGTTCAACCTCCCCGAGCCCAACTCAGACTGTTCGTTTGAAAAATATTGCCTCAGAGAAATATGATGATAGAAGTGTCCGGATTAGGACAGCTAAAGATCGCTTCGACGAGAGCGATGGGGATCTCGAAGAACCGGAGTTCTCTACTCCGAAGCAAGCTAGTTACCAGGCTAGGGCCGAGACCATCAGTTCTGACTCTTCCAACTCTTCTACCCCCAGCCTATCGGGAACGGATTCATCCATTGAGTGGGAAGACATCAAAACCAGATTACACAGTTTAGAGGACGATATATTAAACGCTCCCGAGCTACTCGCTGGATCAAATCCTGAAGCAATTAGGGAGGAGGCATCAGCCTTCCATACACGGGCACATTTGCTGGAACGACGAGTGGAGCAAACGAAATCAGACAATTATCTCAAGTCCCTGCTAAGTAGCGTCCATCGTCAAATAGAGCAAATGAAAAAGCAGGCGAATGAGCTAGAGCACGGTTCACGTCCACGCAGTCCACCTCAACGCAGCCCACTTCAACGCAGCCCACTTCAACGCAGTCCACTTCAACGCAGCCCACTTCAAAGCGAGATTCAGAGCCTAGAGGACCAAGTTCAATCATTTTCTAATACCTCGACCCCAATGACCGCGAGGGAGAAGGGTTTAATCCAAGGACAAATTAAGCGGCTCTCTAAACAAGTTGACAACCTTCCCTCCAATTCCACCACCGAGGAGTTGAGAAACAAGATAAAAGCAATACAGGAGAGAACTGACACAACCCCTGACAGCCTGAGACTTGACAGCAACACCATTCTCAGACCCAGGGCTGGGCGTAGATCCAACGCCATGCCTTCTGCAGAGGTGGATGATATCCTGGAGAGGGAGGTGGAAGCAATCAGAAAGGCTTTTTCCCGACATGATCGTGCGGTCTTGGACGAGGAATATCTCTATATGGAGGATCACGAAGAGCAAAGGAATATGGCGAATGATCTTAAGGATGAACTATCGGAGATAGAAGCGCGAATTTGGCTGCTTCACAGAGATGGAAAAGATACCAGGCTTCTTGAAGAAGAGATTAAGGTTCGAGAGCAAATGGTCCGGATACCGCACCCTAGTATGCCCCGTTTCCTAGGACGCCTCACTCCTAAGCATGCGGACAAGCTTTTGGACGAGCAAGTTGAACTGGCGAAAGCGGTTCTTGGGAATTGCAAGTACTCAATCGGAGAAAATCGGGTCAGTAGTGCTGATGAGGCGTATGACGAACTCAAGCACCTGTTGTCTTTGCTCACTCTCCGGGGGAGGACCGACGATAGCTTATGGGCCGAATTTTCAGAGCTAGAGGGAACACTTGACCAATTAAGAGCTCGCAAAATTGGCAATGATGACCACATAGGCGGCAGAGATAACCATGGAGGCGGCGGAGGTCGCGGCGATGATGGCCAAGACGATAGCAGAGGCAACAATCGCGACCGGGATAACAGCAGAGGCAATACCCAAGAAGACAACCAAGACGATAGCAGAGGCAATACCCAAGAAGACAGCCAAGATGATAGCAGAGGCAACAATCGCGACCGGGATAACAGCAGAGGCAATACCCAAGAAGACAACCAAGACGATAGCAGAGGCAATACCCAAGATGACAGCCAAGACGACGATGAAGGTGACAATGAAAACAGCGGTGAGAAGGATCCGTTGGATT
This sequence comes from Fusarium sp. LHS14.1, assembly GCA_025433615.1. Lineage (NCBI taxonomy): Eukaryota > Fungi > Ascomycota > Sordariomycetes > Hypocreales > Nectriaceae > Fusarium > Fusarium sp. LHS14.1. The sequence goes on from CM046482.1 coordinate 3,035,493, forward strand.
TTAATCCTCATGAATGGGAGGAAACACATCCACCTGACGATCATGGATTAATGGAAAGACCACCATGTCTATTCCGAGATCTCTCACCTGATCCTATCCCAGCCCCCTCTAAGTTCCCATTGATTTGGCATAGAGTTGAGGATTTCGGTAACAATGGGAGGATGGTTTGGGGACAGTTGAGGGGAAAGACCAAAAAGAACAAGCTTCTCTTTTCACTTCCTGGATACGGCCGAAGCCGTGGAATTATCTACTCGACGCAAGATTATTCAGATATTCAGAAATCGTTCGAAGAGGTAGCAGAGTCAACACCAAGCCTCGCTTATGGTAATAAACAAGTGCTTCGGAGGTGGGCACGTGGTGTCGACACAGCAGAAGAAAAGTACTGGCCAGTGGAAACAGCCTTTGCGGAAACGAAGGGGGATGCCAGAAATGGCGAATCAATGTACAACTTTTGGCAAATTAATCACAAGGATATGTGGGTGGTTAAAAGTGACTATCTCGCCAGTTGTGGTCCTAACCGTGTCGAGAGCGCGCTTTTGGCCATGCAGTGGATGAGATCTGACCAGGCACAGCCGGCTTGGAACATTTGTAGGCCTCTACCACGTGGAATGCCAAATGCACGCGAAGAGGGAAAACACTCAAGACGTGCGCAAGCGGAATGGGTTGATGGCCAGCAAGTTTACGGCCGAGCACAATCCGCTCCCCTCCGATCCAGAACAGCACAGTTCAGTCAACCTAGAGGATGGTCAGCGGAGCCAGTTCCACAGTCACCAACAGGCCAGCAAAATAGAGCACAATCCGTTCCCTTCCAATCCAGAACAGCACAGTTCAGTCAACCTAGAGGATGGTCAGCGGAGCCAGTTCCACAGTCACCAACAGGCCAGCAAAATAGAGCACAATCCGTTCCCTTCCAATCCAGAACAGCACAGTTCAGTCAACCTAGAGGATGGTCAGCGGAGCCAGTTCCACAGTCACCAACAGGCCAGCAAAATAGAGCACAATCCGTTCCCTTCCAATCCAGAACAGCACAGTTCAGTCAACCTAGAGGATGGTCAGCGGAGCCAGTTCCACAGTCACCAACAGGCCAGCAAAATAGAGCACAATCCGTTCCCTTCCAATCCAGAACAGCACAGTTCAGTCAACCTAGAGGATGGTCAGCGGAGCCAGTTCCACAGTCACAACGGCAACAGCGGCCTCAATATCGCCTACCTCAGCAACAGCCTCAGCAACAGCTGCCTCAATATCAGCAGGCTCAACAGCAACGGCCTCAGCAACAGCTGCCTCAATATCAGCTACCTCAGCAACAGCTGCCTCAGCAACGGCCTCAGCAACAGCTGCCTCAATATCAGCAGGCTCAGCAACGGCCTCAGCAACAGCTGCCTCAATATCAGCAGGCTCAGCAACAGCTACCTCAGCAACAGCTGCCTCAGCAACGGCCTCAGCAACTACCTCAGCAACAGCTACCTCAGCAACAGCTACCTCAGCAACAGCTACCTCAGCAACAGCTGCCTCAGCAACGGCCTCAGCAACGGCCTCAGCAACAGCTGCCTCAATATCAGCAGGCTCAGCAACGGCCTCAGCAACAGCTGCCTCAATATCAGCAGGCTCAGCAACAGCTACCTCAGCAACAGCTGCCTCAGCAACGGCCTCAGCAACTACCTCAGCAACAGCTACCTCAGCAACAGCTACCTCAGCAACAGCTACCTCAGCAACAGCTGCCTCAGCAACGGCCTCAGCAACGGCCTCAGCAACAGCTGCCTCAATATCAGCAGGCTCAGCAACAGCTACCTCAGCAACAGCTGCCTCAGCAACGGCCTCAGCAACGGCCTCAGCAACAGCTGCCTCAATATCAGCAGGCTCAGCAACAGCTACCTCAGCAACAGCTGCCTCAGCAACAGCTGCCTCAGCAACAGCTGCCTCAGCAACGGCCTCAGCAACGGCCTCAGCAACAGCTGCCTCAATATCAGCAGGCTCAACAGCAACTACCTCAGCAACAGCTACCTCAGCAACAGCTACCTCAGCAACAGCTACCTCAGCAACAGCTACCTCAGCAACAGCTACCTCAGCAACAGCTACCTCAGCAACAGCAGCAGAACCAGCAGAGCCAGCAACTACCTCAGCAGCAAGACCAATATGCCCCTCAGTCACCTCCCCAGCAGCCTCAGCAACAGCAGCGGCAGAACCAGCAACTACCTCATCAGCCGTCGCCCTCTCAGCATTTCCAAAAGCAAGCTCAGCACCAGCAAATTGCAATGACACAACACCCCATTCAGTATGTACCAATGGAGATGCAGTACGATTCTTTTTCTAGAGAATCGACTAGCACTCCACCACCACAGCCTGGAGGGGCATCATCTAGATTCGTATTGGTCCCCATGACCGAGGTGATGGGGAGCCAGTACTATGATTACAATATGGTGAACTAGAGACATCGGAGCAAACGGAGAATCCCAATAGAGGTGGGCGACGATTACTGGATGATATAATCATTCTCATATGGATGTTCTTGTCGCGTTGGAAACCCAGTGATATTGCTCCTATATAGACCTCAAAAGAGCTGGCCTCTTAAGATTATTGCTCTGTTACTGTGCTTGATAAGATACAGTTGTGCTAACTGTGTGAGCCGGCCCATCGCAACGGCGCTTCTTTGTCGGCCGAGCCTCCATCATTTCTATCTGATGACAATCAGCGCATGTTGGGGAGATGTGTGTGGAAGGCGAACCAGTTCAGTCTGCAGTGCGGCGCGATAGTCCATATCTTCGCAAACTCTCTTCCGATCTAACTCCAGCCTTGCCTCCTCGGAATCTCTTATGTATATATCCTTCAAGCTTTCCGCTTTTGTCTTGAGTTCCTCACCTCGCTTAAGCTTATCATCGATGGCGTCTAGATTTGCGAGTATCTCATCATGCAACGTCATCACCCGATCCTTGAGTTCTATTTGCTCGTTGTCTAGCTTCTCTAGGTCGGTCGCTAGATTGTCGTGCATCCCTTGTAGCGTCGATGCCAGGGCTTCGTCAGCTTCTCGGTCCTCTTCGATGCGGCAAGCGTGCTTTGCTTGGATGCTAGCTTCATATCTCGCTAACACATTTGACACATTCTGGTCCCAGGTGTCCATGATCAGTAGTGAAACGGGAATGACGGGATAAGATTGCTAAACCACGATTTCAGGGTCCAGGGCAGGTCGGATTTGAGGTAATGAGGAATATGGATGACCTGGCGATAGCCTCCATCTGGGCGACTTTGTTCCATATTCGCGAAACTGTTTCCTGAGACGCAGGTTGGAGCGGCTTCATCTGTCCAATCACTGAAGCTTTGCTAAGTCCAATTACGATGACCCAATCACGCTCCAGTGTGGTCACTTTGAACTTAGGCGCTTATTCCTTGAATGCTATTGGAAAAGAGGCGTCATGGGATTTAATTGGTCCAGAACTTGAATCGCTACGATTCGCCAGTTAAGGAGTTGCTGTTGATTGGACCGCTCCTAGGACCTAATTTTGACTACCCGAATCTGACTTCATGAATCACCAAAGGTCATAATGGGGATTTTTCAAGACAGCTGCATATAAAGGAGTGTTAGAATATCAATTCTATAAGCATCAAGGACATTAGTTACTTGCCGCATCACAGTCAAAGATGAAGATGGAGCCCAGCGGGGATTTTGATCAGCTCTGCAATCAGCTTCTGGAGTCTCAGTGCGCGTCCTGGGGCTGGCAAGGGGCATATGCAGGCCAAGTCGAACGGAACATGCAACTTTGCACTGAAGTAGCACGGTTGCATGCGCTGGCTGAAGCGCAACAGACACGCATCTCTTGCCTTTCTCGAGAAAACCAGCGACTCAACTGCCTCCTGGGCCACTTGGTAATTCAAGCCTTGCAACGTGCTGAGAGCTGCGCTGACAATCTAGATGCCCCGTGATGTTGGCCCGCCCACCACATATCAGACTCTAACTGAGGAGGCTATGAATGGAGAAGCCGAAGAGGAAAATAAGGAACACATTCAAGAGGTGAAAAAGAGCGAAATTGTCCAGAAACTGGAAACTCTTGTTGAGTTGTCAAACGAAACGTCACCCTCAGAGACCCCAAACACAGCCAAGAGCGACACAGTCTAGTACATTCTTTAGGTTCGACTTGTAAACATACTCACTGAAATATTTCCTCTCTTCTCTCTCTGTCTATGTATGTGTTCTCGCGCGCGAGATGAACTCTTCCCATTTGAACGCATGCATCACCCATGTAATAACCTAAGACCCGCAAAGCTAGATAAATGTAGACAGATATGTCTATTCTGAGACAGTGATGACCAAGATGTGCGCAACCCCAAGGTGGCGATTAAACGTGTGAGGGATAACTTGAGCTACTAGCTTGCATTTCCGTGCGAATAGAGGGAAGTACTAAAAAAAGACATTTCATCTATATTTGGAAAACACTAGCTTTCTGTGCTTAAAATAGAACGTTAACAGGAATCCAGAGACATGTGTTCGTTCTCGAAGTATAAAGTGCTCAATGGAAGACGCCTTCTGGTTGATATGGGCCTCAAGTACACACACCAGAGACCATGGCTCAGAATTCACCCACCAAAGCCGACATAGTAGCAACTCTCGATAAGATTGTTACCAGAGTGCTATATGTAGATCGGCAAGCCAAGGCCATAGTGGAACGCTTGAGCCGGGCCGAATTCATGTGGCATGAGTCTACAGCAGCAAGTCAGAGACTGCGTGTCGAAACCAGACAGGTTCTTCAGGACGTAGTTGCGATGGTACGTGCTCGAGTTATTACTATTACGTCCTACCTCTAACTAAAAACAGTTGAATCAAGCCGATCCTCTCCTTGACGATGAGGAGGAGGGACCTACGGCGCCGTCTACACCCACGAACCCAAATCCGTGGAGCGAGAAAGCAGCCATAGAAGTAGGAATGAGCAACACGGCAGATCCCAGCAGCGGCAGCCAGCGGTAGGAAGGAGGGTTGTGATATTGCCGGGATTCAGTTCATTTAAGCAATGCCATGATAGGCGCGCCGCTCCTTCTACTATATCAGATTAAACACTCATTTAGTAATTCACTTCAGCTTCTACTTTGAGGTATTAAACCAGCCGTAATCATATCGCTTTTCCATTTGTTCGTTCTATCTGAGTACGGGCGGATCCTTAGACTTTGCGAACCATATTATAGAACTCACAAGCCTTTGACCTATCTCGACTAGGATTAAATTGATGTCACGCGGGCCCCACCCATGGATACATAACTATATAATACCCCTCCTGACCCCCGCCCACTTTAAAGTACCACGATCAAAACGCTTTCCAGCCACACACCATGCACGATATCCCTATTGTGAGGCTCGCGGGTGACATGGATATCTCTGCATCGATCCCTTCTTATGCGACCGATATTGAGCTCGTAAAGGGGATACTAAGCACAAAGAGAAGCATTGTTATTATTAGTGGTGCGGGTATCTCAACCAATACAGGCAGTGAGTCTTACCTCCATTTCAGCAGTAGCACCTCTAAAACAAGCTGTTAGTTCCCGACTACCAGAGCTCTTCCCGCTCTAGTAATTCCAGTCGGATCATTTATACTATGTCTGCCTACTCGAGACCGGAGACGGCGGATCGGCTACATGCCGACGTCTTACAGAAGCTCCAAGCTGGTCAAAGAGCTATGTTCACCATGTTCGATATATTTGCCGAGGGCTTAGCTCAATCTGGCCGCCTCCGACGACATTACACGCAGAATATCGATTGCCGCCAATCAAGACTCGCTCATCTTTCGCGGAAGACAATGTGGCTCCATGGCCGAGCAGATACACTAGTCTGCCGGATAAGACCCTCGCACACCATGAAGGTCACTCCAGAATCATTCCCACGATGGATACTAGCTTCTTGTCCCTTATGTGAAGAAGAGCAGAGCAAGCGGGCTAGGGAGGATAAGCGACCGCGAACTATAGGAACGTTCCGGACAAGTGTTCTTCTTTATGGAGAAGATTCTTCCTCTGAATCTAGGATCACAGCTACATTTAACTCCGACCTGGAACATCCCGTTGATGCCATTTTGATGGTTGGGACACAACTATCGATCCCCTCACTATCTAGCTTTGCAAATAAGCTTTGTCGAGCAGCCAGGACGCGTAGCCCAGACGGGTTGGTCGCTTGGGTGAGCAAGACGCCGCCAACACTTACAAAAGCGTTCCGGTCACTTATCAACTTTGAGTATCTCGGAGACTGTGATGAGCTTTCACGGCAACTGCTACCATTACTCATTCAGTACCGCCTTATGGCGGACGAGAATATCAGGGGCATGAAGGAAGACCTTGCGCGTCTTGCGACAGGATTGGCTACTCTCGAAGGGCTACTTGAAGACCCAAACCAGCTCCAGCAATCTGATACACAGGAGAATGACGACGGGACCCATGACGACCGCAGTGCAGATGGCCCAATTGACTTGACAGCACTTTTAACCAGAATCAAAACTGAAGTGAGGAATTTCCGGAGCGGGTTAGCATGTCTCGAAGGCAGGATCGAACAGCAAGAAATGTCACCCATTGAGCCCCTTGAGGAAGATGAGGAAGATGAGGAGCAAGTCGAGGAGATTTTGGACCAAGAAAACGCCGTCGCTGAATATGAGACTACTCAGCTTCCCCAGGGTGCTAACTGCCGTGACGGCGAGCCAGACACTAATTCTGATGAGAGGCCTCGGGAGCTGCCCCAAGCTCCAAGAGAAAAGAGGAAAGGGGATCAGCTTACTGCCAACATAAAGAGGCGGAGGACGACTAGAAACGTCTTGGTTGATGTGAGTCCACTGCTACGCAGGAGCGGGCGGATTTATGAACTTCATCATCCAAACACCCTTGAAAGGCCGGCAGATGGAGATGCTATTGCCGATGATGTTCGCGATCTTGTATCAGCTATCTTGAGCAGGGAAGCCATCCAGCGGTTCGCCGAGGCTGTGAAGCACTCAAAAAAGCCACAGGCAGAACGAGCTCGCAAACCACTCGACGAGATTGACCTAGAAGATGGTGACCCGGCCTATAGGTCAATAGCGCTGAGGGGTAGGCAGTTGAGCTATAGCGAAGAGAGGACGACTTTTGAGCGCATTTTTACCAGGTATGATCAACTCCAATACGCCCTAGGCTACCAAGCCCTGAAGGACGAAAGAGGCTATGATAAGCTGCCACCTAATATCGTCACCGAGGTCTGCCGGATGAATGGGGTGAGTAGGGAGACCAGCAAAAAGCGAAACCAGATAGGGAAAAAATGGAACAAAGTCTGTGCAAGATTGAAGCACGGCGCGGGGCTCCTAGCGTTCCTCCCTTCCTCAGGAGACTACCTAGCTCTCGCTGAAGACGGCAAGGGCGAGAGTCTTGGAAGATTCCATAATGAGCTACAGGGCAATGACTACTTTATGTCGATTTGCGCTGTGGCGATCGCTTGGTTCGAGGCTGTCGATCAGGGGGAGCAGTTTATGCCTAGCGAAGACGTTAACTGGGATAATCTAGAAGAGGGTGGTGTTTTAGAGGCACTTGAGCGACTGACGGCGATAACAGAGGCATAAGTCATGTATTTGTTTTCAAGATATCAGGAGTTGAGTTTTTATTCTCCGTTTTCGTTCTTGTTTTTTCGGTCAAGTTGCCCCAAGGGGAACGGTTCCCCTAGCTTATTAAGCCAAAGTGTTCCAACCGTATCTCCATTCCGCCTTCAGCTCTTCTATATTCAGGGTATCGGGTCCACGTTCCGGGATGTGACCATTTGTATGGCCTTCACCTTGTGGCTTGGGCGGCAGCCGACTCATAGATCCCTGCGTAGCCTGCTTTGTGCAAAGCGGTGTCGGACCAAGTTGTGAGGCTGATCTTCCAGGGCCCAGTTGGGCCGCCAAGTTGGAGTGGCTGCGTCACAAGATGCAGTTGGTTGGGGTCTCCCAGCGGATATATAACGCCGGTCACCCCCTTTCTCCAAGTCACCTCGTTCTTCACTCTTCATCTCACTCCTTTTCAGACATCACCATGGACATCACCATGGACTCATCTATGCAGGATGCTTGCCAGCAAGACTCCAACTCCGTCACGCTTGACGTGCAAGACCTCGTTCTCAAGCTACGGGCCTTTTCCACAAGTCATCGTGCTCGCCGGTATGCCTTCCCAAAACGCCGAGGCATCAGTTACCGTCATCGTCGCCAAAAGCGCCAACATGCAGGACGTTTGAAGCCCTCTCAGCGTAACAACACTCACACTCTATCAAATATAAACACCGAACTCGCCTTACCTACCAATAAAGGAGGCGATGCCGCCCAGCTTTACCATGACGCTCCTAGGTTTTTCGGAGTCGAGGAGATTCTCGGAAAGATTTCCTACGTCGAGGTGGATGAAATCAACCTAACCCAGTGTGATAGGAGTGAGGATATTCAGGAAGCCATTGACTCAGCGATACCGGTCTATATAACGCTGCATGAAATGCAGGATGAGTAAGGCATGGGAGGAGAGCGAAGCATGGAGATAAATAATTTTTGATTAGACGGTAGTAAATAGTATAACATCGTGCTAGTTCCATTCTTGACGCTGGGAGAAATGTCGCTGTGCGTAGGGTAGGCGGAAGTGTTCTGATGCACAGGCCACTCAAGCAGTCGACTATGTGAGTGGCCCGTGCATTGAAGGATCCCCATGAAACATTAGGAGATAATCTAGTCATCAACCACTTCAAGGTACGACATTAGCTTGTTCTCATCCAAGCCATTCCAGTCAACTTCATGTCTATCCCAAGCAAACCGGACGCTCCGTGATTCTTCCATGGCTTGTTGGAAAGCCACGCCCGCTTTCAATAGAGCCTTCGAGACGTGATTGTCAAGCAAGGAAGCAAGACTGCTCAACTCATTCTCACTAAGGTCAAGACACCGCGTCGGAGTGATATTGAAGGGTTCTGCGTAGTGATGAAGAAAGGGTAAGATCCCTTCGTTGCGACCACAAATCGCCATCCACTCCTTGCCTTTTTTGTAGTGGTAGTCGTAATTCGGCCGAGTCCAACGTGTTCGTTCGAGGACCTTGTCGATAAAGGAGGAGTCAGTTCGCAACCGGCCTTGCCGATGGGCTTCCACCTCCTTGGCGAGACCAAATTGGCTTTGGCGTAGAAGGTAACTGCTTAGAGTATCCACAGAAGCCCATTTGTCTACAAGCAAGGCTCGATGCTGAATACGACAGATAGCATCCTCACCGGGTAAGGGTACGTGCTCGAACAGATGAGCCCTTCCATTCCAAGACTGGACCATCGAGTGAAACTGTTGGATGGCAAGCCGGCTTGACACAGCATAGGCAAGTTTCAATACCCGCTCGGTGGGTAGTTGGTCGGTGTGCAGCGTGGGAACTTTGCAGAGTAGGTTCTCGGCTCTGAACTTATCCATAAGCTCCTGCAAGCTTTCAAGCGTCACTCGAGGCGTCTCCTTGCCGTTGACCTGTCCCGTCTTTACCTTCTTCTCGGCAGGCACTGCGTCGGCCCAATCGTCTCTTCTCCTCCTTGTCGGCTTTTTTTTCGCCGGTGCTGCTGGAGGTGCTGGAGGTGCTGAAGGTAAGGCCGTCCTGGTAGGACCAATGCGCCTTGCGCCGTGTAAGGCATAAACAGGAGCCATATTGTCCGCTTCACAGTACACCACCTTCTGAAAATCCATATTTTCTCCACGGCGGTTGAAGTTCATCGACCGAGCTGCGCAGGGCCCGTAATTCACAATCTCGTGTTGCTGTCCTGGCTTGGTCACAACGGCTTTCCCAGGTTTAGAGACCACAATCTGGAAGTCAATGCCCGCTCTCTCGAGCTTCGCGGGGGCAATCAGCAGACATCGATGACTGAGCCCTTCAGAGCATTCGGTGCAGTTCCATGTTGCCTGAGCCCAGGTATGGAACTTGGAAATGTGGTGCTCCTTGACGATGACCCATAGCTTGTAACCGTAGTAAACTTCGTTGTATGAGCACAAGCCATGATGGCTTCCGTCAACTTCGTCTTCCCAGGTCCCGTCTTCTTGATGAAACCGGTTTGCGGAACCGTCGAGGCCAATGTGGTGGTATTCGGAGTGTAGGTCTTCGAGATCTGGATCCCCAAGAATGGCAGGTCCTGGGTTGAGAGCCTCGTTGAAGGGAGAGTTTTTTAGGTGCCCAATAATATATGGGACGGGGTGGTCTGGCGGGTTATCAATAAACCTATTGAGGATATCCTTGGCTTCCTCGAGAGTCGGTTCTTTGACTGGCCCCGGACAGAACTTTGACCAGTCAAGCCTATGCTCGTCTTCTGAAACGAAGACATTTGTGTAGCCGTCACCTTTGGGGCCAGCCTCGAACCGAACGCCTGTCTGCCAGCAGTGCGAATCATCTACATCAAGCCCCTCTTGAATTTGAGCAAGGTCGATATCAGGCAGAGGGACTGAGACTTCGTTCGCGAACTCGGGGTCAGACATGAGTTTATTAAGCGCCTGCACTAGGCCTTCCCCCATGTCAGCCGCTGATATGGTGAACTTCGTTGGCGAGTCTGTTGCTGGAGCATCTGGCGATGTGAGAGGGGTGTCCGGGGTGGTGGGACGGGATGTGTCCTCGGTCGTGTCGCTGCCTTGAGGTGTCGTGCCGCTAGATGGAGATGGTGTGCTAGTCTGTGTATTGGCTGTTTCCTCACGGTGGGAGGAAGCGTCTCGGCGGGCCGAATTTGTGATTGGGAGCGGCGTGGCCGTGTCCCCATCGAGGGTGGATATGCTAGCCAGCCGACCCGTGCTGTCCTCTGGGCTGGGGAATTCTGCTGGTTGGGCATTGGCAACGACAAGTTCGAGGCTACCTTCGCCCCCGTGAGCCTGCGGCGGCGTGATCGCTGTGGCCTCGGGTAGGTCTTGTCGGCCACACGTCGGTTGCTCCACGCCGGTCATGAGCGCGTCTGGATTATGGCCTTCCGATTCGTGTTCTTGCTCGCCTGACGGGTCCGGCCGTGAGTCGGCCACGTGCCTCGTGGGGCCTGGAAGGTGAGTAGCATTCGGGGAGGCCTCTGCCTCTTGCATAGGTGTGTCTTCGTCAGAGGCATCGCTTGATGGATCTCCGGTGGCCTCAATGCTGGTGGCCGAGTTGTCGCCGTGGGCGTTAGCTGGGGCCTGGTCCTCCGCGTCGCGGCGTTGATGAGTTGAGGCGACCTGCGCGACTGCGTTGTCGTCCTGCTTTGCCGTGCCACTATCCCGGGGTGGTGATAGTCTCGGGCTGCCCTCATCGTGGCTGTCGGCTGGGTGAACCTGCGGTTGTTGGGCTGCGTCGCTGATAACCTCTGGGCTGGTGGCTACGATAGTCTGCGTGCTCGGTTTGGATGCGGCGTGGCTCTTGGCGCTTGCTAGGACTGCCTGCTCGTGGGAACCGCGCCCAGAAGTGCCAGCTGGCGTTACGCCTTGCCGCACATCTTCTCGCCCTGGATCCTTCCGTCCTTGACCCAAGACATCATACTCGGCGTGAGGTGACTCTTCTGGCACCTGTGATAAGGCAGTGATGATGTCTTTCGCAAGAGCTCTAAGCGCAGCCATCTCTTCCCTTGCCTCGCTCAAGGCGGAGGTAATCCATGGTGGCGGCCCATTGACGTCTTTTCTTCGAGGTTTGCTATGAGCTGCGAGTCGCGTGCTTGATCTCGGCCCACTTGTCTGCGGCTGAATGACTGTCTCAATATGAGCAAGTAGTTTCACTACTTTATCGGTTCGAGAAGCGATTAGATTTTCTATTCGACGGGCTCGAGCATGGAGCGCGGCGAGATCTGGTGCTGGAGTGCCGGGCTCAGCCATGTTGGCGGATATGCGAGGTTGCTTCTGGGGGACAATGGGTGAACGAGGCGCGGCTCCATGGCAGGCTTAAGTATATTACACTTCCGAGGCTTTTCCGACCAGAGGCACCCTAGTCGATGCACCTGGTCAGCACCCCACGATGTATAGCATCGGGCCCACTCGGTCTGGGGTTTTAAGCGACGGTCGTGCATGAAATAGAGCTGTATTTATCTCCTATTGGGACGTACATTCTACTTGCATTCGTGCCGACGTAAGATATCCTCTATCTCCCGTGCCATGTCCCTCTTGCGTTGACTCTCATGTTTTGCCTCTCTTGCCGCTGATTGCTTCTCCTTCTGGCAATTATTTAGCTCCTCTTTGAGCTTCCGCATTTCCTCGTTGCTTTCCGCCATAAGTCCCTCAAGGTCATACTGCCATCTCTCCACTTCTTCTATCCTGCTCTTAATGTTCTCTTCTTTCTCCTCAGCCTCTCTTTGGCGTATCTCTGCGCCATTTACACTTTTATCTATTTTTCCTAATACATTGCCAATCTTTGCTATAACCTCTATTGCGATATCCTGTCGTTCAAATGTGTCTTGCTGCTGTTGGCGTCTCTGTTCTTCTCTCTGGCTTGGGGGGTCTGACTGCCGATGAGCACCACGAATGTCATCGCCGTCGTCGTGAGCGCCTACGTCGCTGCCTCTGGGACTAGGGGCCACCATGGCTGTTTCGCTAGAAATGAAAGCTCCGGATGCAATGCGGTCGTCGTTATCATCTTTGGCCGAGTCGGCGTCGAGACTGGCATTCAGGGAATAACTTGGGGGGCTATGGACCGATGAAGAGTCGAGGCAAATTCCATGACTCTGGCCCTGATCTTGTACCATCTCGGGAGAATGTTGGGTTCTCCGCCTCTTGGCTGTCCTCTCATCCTCGCCCGCCTCACTTCTAGGCTGGTCACGTTTACACCTGATGGGCGCGGGACCATTCGATGCATTGGTGAGCGAGCTGTCTCTGCCAAGTGATGGAGTAGGAGGTGATTGTCCCTCTGTCACTGGACGTGCCGGACTATTAGGCCGCACCGCTTCTTCTTCGCATCGGCCTTTCTGTCGTCTCTGTCCCCGCCTCTTCCTCAAGCCTACTTGTCGATGGGCACCGCGAACCGCAGCTCTGCCGTGAACCGCAGCTAAACCAACGAGGGGAAGCGATTTATTGCCGTCTTCGGAGCCGTCTTCGGAGTCGTCCTCGTTGTTATACTCATCCTCATCCTCATTCGTGGCTTCGCTAGAAACAAGACCCTCATATAAATTGCCGTCCTCGTAGTCCTTGGGTGGGTCGGCGTCCCGTACATCGCTTGCTGGCATCGCTCTACCCTGAGCAATATCCCATCCCTCGGCCGGGTTTGCATCGGGATTGACGGTGTACTGAGGTTGGGTGGCTATTGAAAGGCTCCCAAGGGCGCCATTTGATACATAGATAGTTGAACCTTCTCGTACTTCCATCTCGAGAGTCTCTGCGGGTGTCGATAATCCAGGGACTGAGATTGCTGCTGGCGGGGAGTGACCCCTTGATCCTGCTTCTGATGACATTTGGTTTGCTGGTTCCACACGGTCTCGATCCCAGTGCATGCCATGTCCAGCCTCTCGATGAGAGGGCTGTGGACAGGCCTCGCGAAATGTAATGCTACTGCCGGGTGTAGGGGGGGGCGACCGGCCGAGAGAGCGAGCCTGAGAAGATTCTGGGCCGAGGACATAGCCAAGACTGAACCTGTTATCGATAACTGGCCGAGGATGGTTTTGTGGTTGACCTGAATCTGCCCCTGGTTGCATTTGGCTTACTGGTTCCGTATGATCTTTGCCCCGGTGCCTGCCATGTCTGGCCTCTCGATAAAGGGCAGATTGCCTATCTTCACCACTGCTGAGCGAGGTGTTATCCTCACTTCTCTCGCCGTCCTCAGGCTGGTCGGTCTTGGGACTAATGGGCTGCTGAGGTTGGATGGCATTCGGAAAACCACTCGATGCTGTGGGAGAGCTGTGGACTGATGAAGACTCTCCGGGCTGATGATGTGCCTGGACCTCTGATTCCGCCTCTGATAACACCTGGCTTTCTAGCTCGTCTCCAGCATGGCGTGGTTGCTGATAGGCACTGCAAGCGTCATCGTTATCTTGAACCCTTTCGTCGCCGCCTCCAGGACTAGGGGCCATCGTCGCAGTGTTGCTAGAAATGAAATTTCCAGATGAAACGCGGTCGTCGTCCTCGTGGTCGCCTTTAGTGCCTAATATAGGACCACTGTCCGGGTTTAAAGGTGATTCTAGGTGCTTCCTTCAAAATGTTAGCCACTGTGGTTTTCAATTATGCCTTAAGTAACTTACTGTAGCTCATCTAAGCTAGCAAAGGCAACCCTTGTCCCACCGTTAATGCATCCGTAAGCCATTATGTCCTTCAAATCATGAGGTTTGCGTTTTGTGTCAAGTTTCCGGCACTTGCTTTGTTCGACATGTTTCTTGAACGCTCGATGGGAACGAGGCCCCCCATCAGAACACGTGCACTGTAGTAACCTCCCTACTGAATGGGCCCAGATATGTGTGTGCAAGGCCATCGGATTACTGAATCGCTTGGTCCGGCCAAGGCATCCGGGATGATTGCAGAATAATTGTTGGATTGGAGAGAGACTACTTGTTTTCTTGCGATGGGTCTTGTAATGCTCTCTTCCGAGCGTCAGTCAGTATGATGCTTAACTATGATCGCCCAAACTCACACTAAGTCAGGAAATTTCCCGAAGTTCCTGACGCATCTATCACGGCGACACCCATAGATACCATTGCATTCGATACGGAAAGTAGGCGTGCGTGTCTGGTCAAGTAGTTCACAGTCGATGATGTGAATCCTAAATGCCTTGTTATCACCAGTTTCCGTCCTTCCACATTTGCACTTTCGCTGCGTGTCTTCTGAATGCATCCATACATGTTGTTGAAGGCGCTTAAGCGTTGCGAATGATATTCCGCAATTAACGTAATTGCAGACGAGAGTATCCTCGACGGGCTGCCGGTTAAGATGGATTCTGTTGTCTCGCAAGTGTGTGGTTGTTAGTGGCAGGTCGACGGCGCCTACATGGATCGACCCTGTCGGGGCTTGCTGAGGACCCTCAAGCGCAGGATCAATGGGGACCTCGTCTTGCGATTGGGATCGGAAATTCTCAATTTGGTTGAGTGTCATGTTGGCGACGGGACTTGGGTTGTTGAGAGCAGCACTTGGGACCACCATCTATCTCTGGGGACACTTGCGTTTTCATAGACCACCGGACCTTGACAGGGGCACCATGATTTAGAGGCAATGATCTGCAGGCCCTTCAGCTGGTGGAACCTGCGTCAACTTTCTTTTAGCGCGGAACACGGTTATGAGCCGTCATGTCAGCCCAGTGCACACGGACCACGGCACCCAGAGACGGTGTTGAGACTCCACCAGCTTAGCGTGCAGGGGAGGTCCAGTACGCTAACGCCGCTGTGGCTGACCTGCTTGATTCCCCTTCTGCGCTTCAAGCAGGGACACCCAAAACCCACCGAGAGCACGCACATGCATTTCAATTAGTTATCCTCAACTTGAAAATAGCATCAAGTTCCCTGGCCAGCAATTCAGCTTCACTAGCCACACATCCCCGATCCTCTAGACCATTCATCTCTATCTGCTCAGACAGATTTGTCTCACATTGCTGTACCCAAGCCGGAATGTCGATTCCGTCTGGAGTATGCCAAACATCTTTAGGCATTTCATCATCTGGGCATTCACTATAGATGCTTCGAGGCGGTGGCTGTGGAATAATCTCAGGACTGCGTCGGGGATCAGACGAGCAAGATGAGCGGCGACTGAATCTCATGTCCGTAATGGCGTCCTCCTCCTGGTGTTGGCACATCCGGATCGGGGCTGTGGTTCTTGACTGATATGATGTGGCATGAATGACTGTCAGGCCTTAGACCTGCCGGCTTATTGTCTTCTCAAAGCCCTTTGATGGACCCATTGCCATCTTGGTGCACTGCCGAGAACGGTGACGTTAGAGGTGTTGTTGCGTGAATGGGACAGGCTTACTTTGGCTCGTGGCATCGAGGCTCATACTGGGCAGATTGATATAGGGACCTAGGAAGAAGCTATCATGAACAACAAGACAAAGACGACGGGGAGGAGCCTTTTAATTGCCTGTGGACATCCCTTGCAACAAGAACCTTGACGCTCGATGCAATTCCGTAGCCACATCACATTGGCGGCAGGGTTCACCATCAAGGGACTGCGTTCACGACCAGGGGATGGCTGGTGCGCCAGCGGAAGGGCCGGCCACGCAGGCAGGTTAGGCATTGGAAGAAGCGCGAACGGAGATGCTTAGAGACCAAGCGATGAGATCCTTAGTGTTTATTCTCACTAAGGTCGCCAAGTTGGGCTTTGTTTGCTGTCAAGGGAAGCCTCGTCGTTAGGCTAGACCAAGATAATCCCGCCAAATACGATCATTCCAATCCGCATCTAGGCCGATATCTTTCAACTCGCCACAATCGTTGAGCTGAAGGCGTCGAATAATGCTGACAATAAACTGACCCCGTATCCAGCTGCACGTTTTTACCACCTGACGGACTTCTACTTTTTCCCCGTGAAAGTAGTGAGTCAGACCCCATATCTCGCCGTCTGCCTTCTGATTTAAATTAGTCAAATAGAAGAGAGATGGAATGACTATATGATAAGATACTTACGCATACATATACGGATTCAATCTTAATCGACGACATGTTTCTTGAGATGGAGAGAGGAGCAAAGCGCGTAGCAGGTTGGTAGACTGGAGGGTTGATGTGTTGAGGTTGGGAGAATTAGTTTTCCCTACTGGCATTCTTTCTCATCTTTTATAGACGCGGCAAGGCTCTCCATAAAGATGCGGTGAAATGGAAAGACTGAGGCCGGCAGAGCGAGTCACGCAACTGCGCTCTAGTCTGCCAAGCAAGCGCCGTTCTACTGGCTGCCTTAGACTCCTGCGTGGCATGGGAGGAAGAAGCCGTCCCCGGGTGTGCCCTCCTTAGTCCAGGGCTATCATGGATCTGCAAAGAAGCTGCAGCGCAGGCTCTCGACTTGGATTCCGTCACTCGTTTGTGTTCTCTTTACATAGCAATCTCACACTCATTTTCATTTCCCGAGAACTCTTTGCCGTGTCTCCTTGGCCTCCCTGGATTCATGCGTGAGGAGTATGGATTTTCATCAGACTGCCCCTCTTGGAGGAACAAATTGCTGACCTGTGCGGCTCACGACGATAATCACCAGCAGGGTGGCCCGGGGGAAGGCCAGGGACCCTAGCGTGAAGGCAATCGGTACGCATGGACTCAGGTCACCGAGGGGGGTGCCTCTGCCTACCTTAGCGCTGTTTTCTCAACACCCCCCGAGCCTCTCCTCATGTTGCCGAGTCCTCTGACCCGAGGGACTTCCTTCTGCTGGGTCTGGAATGTGAACTGGTGGCAAGAAGATTATTGGTCCAAGGAGCTGGGCTTGGAGACGAGTTGCTCCGTTGACCGTGAGCGATTCTGTCACATATACAGACCATCCCCCAACTTGACCTGTTTTCTTCCTCCATCTCCACACGCTTGCACTCAAACTTGTTCCATATGACCCTTGAGCATCAAGATTGGTTTCTCTACTACCCGAAACCTCGGAAACTTTGGTCGACACAGGTATCAGGCTTGCACCGACGACATTGAAGTTCAACTTGACTATTCTTTGCCCCCTCCCTACTGCGAACGATTCCGCCTTTCAACCGAACCTCGCGCCCACGAATATATATGCCCGCCTTATCATATCGATGAGACTCTCCCTGGTACTAATAGCGACTCTCGCCTTTCCGCTGAGCCTCATATCAGCGGATCTCCACCTGGCACTGATAGCGACTTTCGTCCTTCATCTCATATTAGCGGATCTCTACACCTCTCGACCTCAATTCAACTACTGGGGCTTAAGAAATGACGATGAAGGATTCGCGAGCTACTTCCTTTCGTTGGCCTGCCTCTTCAAGCTTATCTTCCCGGACAAAACTCTTGAGGACTTGATGCGTGAGGCCGATAAAAAGCCTCTTATGCTCATCCAATACCTTTGCTCGACTTTTACCGAAGAACTCAAGCTCAAAATACCGACAAGCAGCACTAGAGATTTCTCAACGCATATCACTAGCATCTTTTATGCTCTTCGAGCTCAACAGCAGATTACGACCCTGTCCTGCGCGGAGTTCGAGTTTACGGGCAGCGCTGAGAGTGTTCTACAACGTCTGGATAGCAAGGGCGAGAAATTACCAAGAGGTTGCCTCACCACCACGCACTTTGCCATCTCTACTGGTTACTTTGTTGGCAAGAGAGGGCAGTTTGTCTACCCCGGAATATCCATGGGACAGATAATTCAGATAGCAACGATCTTGCCAAGGCGCGAATAGGAGAGACAGGTGCGAAGCATGCCTCGCTTAATGCTGGAAACCCTAATAGATACATCTTCAGTTCAACTCACATAGCAATTGAACTGCTACTCTTCTTTGTCTCCGCGTGTGCCAGTCTCGTCATTGTCTTGATAGTTGCCATTGACTTGGGGCAAAGGTTTTTAGAGTGACTGGATTTTCCCGGGAAATAACACGCCAACACTTGATTAACCAAGGCACAAAGAGGAGGCGGGAGGCATCTTAGACGCGAAGAGAGAGTCAACTTGTTACACAAACATCCCAACAAGGCTATGCCTTTACCGCCGCGTGCCAGTCTCAATGAGCTTGAGAGTCGCCATTGAGTTGAGTATCAGATTACCAGCACATTCCTTCCTGCTCCATAATCTTCGCTGCTAGCTCTTTCAATCCACTCTGGATAGAAAAGACTTCAGGCATAACCTGTAGAGGCCTCGCCAAGGCTTTCCCCTTGCAGTCTGGGGTGGTGTCGATAACGCCGTCGGCGTTTTCTTGAGTTTCATGCCCATTCCCCATTATACGAAACTCTTGAATTGAAGCTCTCGTACATTTTCCCAAGTCAATATCCTCCAGTTCTTTTCCGACTACCTTTCGTAAGGTTGGGTTGATGTAGAGTGAAAAGACCACGCCTGGGACTTCTGGCACTTGTACAGCCGAAAGATCTGGGAAACTGATGATTTGAGGGGAGGATGTAAAGATGATTATGCGAAGGTATGAATAGCGAATGATTGGTCTTAACGGGATGCACTCTCTTTCCACAGATTGTGGCCGATACGTGGACGGAGGAGGACTTGAATGTACTTCGTACCCATGCATACCATCATTTTGGGAAGGCTGACCTCTAGTGAGGCTCGCTGTGGAGGAGTTTCCATTTTCTCCCCCATCCTCGACAAGAGCTGATCGAGGGCCTGGATTGCAGTTAGCCTCGCTCCCAGTAATGAACATATGCCGTACTCGGCCAATTTTTCCAATGGATATCCCTCTGTTTTTTTGCACCCTCTAGTTGCTCTACAAGTCTTTCGACCTGGCCAGGGCGTTTCCAAAACCAGAGAAAGCCACATACGACCAGAGCAACTATGGGCAGGACACAGGCAACAATCTCCCCTGGCGACAACGACATTGCTAATGCGGCCTGGGTCTTGGTGGGGGTTTTGGAACGTCAGTTGTGTCGTACGCGCCGCGGCCAAAGTCTTGCGTGCTGTGGCCAAGGTCGTGCTCGGGCATGGAGTGAGGGCGGTGAAAGAGAGTTGAACAGGGGAACTTGGGCGAACCAGGTCGGTGTGCATGTCGTTGCCTTGTAGGCTTGCACTTTCACTTAAGTAGATTTGCAGTGCAGGCTACGCAAGGATGGTCTGGCGTGTTTTCTTTTGATAACAGGAACTTGTGATGCATCGCCATGGGTCCCTCGACGGTTTGAGTTGATGGCTAAGTGCCAAGAGTGGAGAACCAAGACAGGTTGCGCCTTAAGCACACGCCACCCCCCTGTATCGTCAGTGGTGGAGGCACTATTTCTGATTTGAGTCATATGCCGTGTGATTCATTTTGGGAAAGGTGTGTTCGCCGCCATCTTCCAGTAGTCTCCTCCTCCTATTGGATAGAGCGGCCAGCCATCGTTTGCCCGTCCCATAGCTGGCTCCACCCATCCGTCGGAGACACGCGTTCCGTGTTCCCTCGCCAACTCACTCATCCAAGCCTCAAACGATGAGCGGGAGAACACCATTAGGATCGCCTAGCTACGGACAGGGGTATTATGGTCAATTCCAGCTTGACCTCGCCCAACCTCCGGACCGGAGACCGCGGCAACAGCCCCAGAGCCCACAAGACGCGGCATTTAGCAGACTGGATGCGTGCATCCCCAAGAACGAAGACCAGTGGCAAGCAGCGAGGCGGGATCATGGCTTTGAAACCCCTGAAGATGTTCACACAATGGTTTCATCCCTGATACAGGATACATCGTTGCCTCTAGACCTGCGGAGATTTGTCTACATCGCAGTATGCTGTGTAGAATGCCGGAAGAATGAGGGTGAAGCCTTTCGCAATTATCGGGCTCGCACCCAAACTGAGAGCGGAGATTTGACTATCCGCAACTACATGACCTTGGTGCGGGGAATGATAGCGTTGATGGATAGATGCTACTCGATAATACAACACCGCGCCTTTGAGGCTCTTCTACTTTTCGGTAGGCGAGGAATACCCACTTCTCTAAAGAATAGAACTAACACCAAGAAGCACCTCTCAACCTACATTCTCTGGGCTACTATAAGAAAGCTCCAGAACGATTCGAGGCATGCTTTCCTAGAGACATAGTTAACTTCGAGGTACAAGCATCTCTGCCACTATATCTTCCATTTATAATTACATCTCGACACCCTGAGTATAAGTATGTAGCGCTCTCTGTCCAGTATCGTCTAGCTTACCATAATAGGTATGATGAAGTTTGCAGAGCGCTCTGTACCGGTCTTTTCGATGAGAAGGCATACGTAGAGTTCGTCTCGACCCTAGACAGATTGAAGCGCGTGCCCGGCGCCCTTCCAGCTCCCCAGAAGTCAGAGCCTCCGGTTTCCTCAAAAGGTGCTCGGTATGATGCGATCCGGGGTATCTGGGTTAATGATGCCAATGATGTCGATGATGTTGACGTTACTGAATACGTCAACACCGAAATATACGCCATTCCCGATCGTCATACTGGCTACAAGGTCTTTGACATCTCAGAGATTATCCAGCAAAACGCGGCGATGGCAGCGAAGGAACAAGCTGGCTGTGTCCCCCAGGAAATTCCTGGCGTCGTCAGCTTCAAATTCGATTGGTCTACCCATCATGATATTGTGTGTAGTCAGGTTCTTGGAGCGCTGGTAAGTTAGCTTTGTTGAATGAAGAGCCGAGCTGATGGATAAGGTTCAATCTGGGTTTCTAAGTCCCGGGGAAATGCATCTAAGTAATTACTCAGTTCGACACGATTCCGGTCCAATTACTGTCAGTCCAAACTGGTTGAAGATTGTCATACCCACTGCCTTGACCGCTCAACCGGCGACGGTGACATTGAGCGGCGAGTGCTTCAAGGAGGAGGTGATATGGGATATCAAAACCGGCTTCCTGCTCGGAGCCGGCACAACACTGTTGCCATCAACAACCATTTGTTACATTTCGACTTCTATCCCTACTTCCGAACCTTAACTTGGTACCCTCTTTCATCTACTTGAACCAGCTGAACGTTGGCTCCCTCTTCCTTCTTGACAGGATCATTGCCTTTGACCTCTTGGGTTCCTTTGATAGTAAGAATAAGGGGGTAAAGATATGATCTTTGACATTTACCTGACGAATCATTCTTCGGCTGACTTTGATCTGAAGACTGTCCACCCTGTGGCTGGTCGCTGTTGTCTGGGGTGTCTGGCATGTTGAATCAGGAGGTACGCGTTGCTGTTGATTGAGACTCGGGGTTTGTTGACTCAATACAGTTGAAAGAATGGTTGCATTTTATACTTAGGATCTTCTTATTCTCCCTCTGTTCGCGAGCCTGCTGCTGCTTGGCCTCCATAACTGGCCCCGATGAGAGCCATGGGGTTTCAACACTATCGGAACAGTCCCCGCTGCACGTCTTAAGCCTCAAAGCCCTCTCCTCCCCTGAGATCAACACTCTGGCTGCACAACAGGCCTCTCAGTGTTCTTGGTAAGCGCAGAGACATGGCCTTACGGTTATGGCTGGCAGTTGTTGTCTGAAGTAGCTTAAATCGGGTTGTGAACCTCCCTTGTTTATTGACCCCCCCGGTCAAAGTACACAGGGGTTAATTGACGGAGTCCATCTTTTGACTCTATTGGCCTAACCGGGCAAAGGATAGTCATGCAGTGGATCCTTATCACAGAACTGTGATGCCTGCTCGGTGCAGTGGATCCATATCACAGAACTGTGATGCCTGCTCGGTGCAGTGGATCCCTATCACAGAACTGTGATGCCTGCTCGGTGTAGTGGATCCCTATCACAGAACTGTGATGCCTGCTCCGTACAGTGGATCCCTATCACAGAACTGTGATGCCTGCTCCGTACAGTGGATCCATATCACAGAACTGTGATGCCTGCTCGGTGCAGTGGATCCCTATCACAGAACTGTGATGCCTGCTCGGTGCGGTGGATCCCTATCACAAAACTGTGATGCCTGCTCGGTGCAGTGGATCCCTATCACAGAACTGTGATGCCTGCTCGGTGCGGTGGATCCCTATCACAAAACTGTGAATATGGATGCCTGCTAGGTAGGTATCACATGTCTCCGTTGGCGTTTGAAGCTGAGATGATATCAGATATACCACCGACTGACAAGCCTGGTACGTGGGGTTTGGCCGATTTTCGAAGGCGAGGTTCCAGCCAAAACATTCAGAGAGCTGTTCCAGTCTCAAATAATAAAATTCGTCCTATCGAGCCAGCTGTCTTCAGACCGCCTACGAGGCCTTGCTTTCTCTGAAGCAGGACGCAGGTGACATCTGGGGTCTGCCGCCTGAGCTCTGCCGCCGCAACCAACGCCATGAGGGCCGCCTTGGTCGCGATTATGGGCAGCACAGAGGGAGGCTGTCTTGATTCATTTTCTTACCCCTCATAGTTACAGCTGCACACTATAGTAAATTAGGCCCTGCTCGGGAATCCGTCAAAGCGGCCGCGACGGCAGCTCTAAGGCCGTCGGTAGACCTCACCGCCGCACAAGTTCATTGAAGTTGACTGACATTGTGTGAATAGCTTCACTTGGGCCTCGAGCTTATGTTTACTATAATGGGAAGGCGATCAGAGATCCCGGCGAGGGCTAGCTAGATTGGGCCTAGGACGAAATCGCACAGGACGCTGACGGCTGCCCTTGGTTTGACATGTGTCACGTGTACCAGCCCCACCTATTGTGCTCGCTTTAGGCTTCCAAACGGGGGTCAGGCTGGTGAGGGGATTGGAAAAATTCACCTTTGGCATCAGGCCGAATGCATTCGGAACGGGCAGAAACAGTGCGAGCTTATGGCATCAGAACCCTTTTCGCTGGATGCCGCTAAGGCAGCCCTCCTTGAGAAGGGCTTTGTTGATCTGAGAGATCCGAGGGTGGGAGAGCATGTCTGGGAGTTCGAGCAGAAAGAGTTCCCTTTCTTCACGAAGGAGGGCTTGGACCTTTTACAACAGCACGTCCTTAGCAATCCCGTAAGTGAAATGCAATTTTCCACGGCGATTAGCTAACTTGATTCAGGACATTCGATCCATCGTGGAATGGTTCTTCGAGGATAAAAGATGCATCCTGGCTCATTGCCTAAGATGGGGGGCACTGCCAGGCCATATCGAATGCTTCCTGACTGGTGGTAGAGATGCTGGCCGTCGCGCTCTCATGGTCCAACTATTGGCGAAAGGGACCCGTGTGGACTACTATGCCTATTCTCACCTTCAGGCATTGCCTACTGAAAAGGGGCCGAGATCCACGCACGAACTATCCCTAGCTGCGCTTCAGCGGGCAGGCTGTGAAGTTCATTGCAGGGACTTTCGTGCTGGCGGCTTGTAAGTTTCCATATCATCCCACAGTTGCGGGTTTTGACATATTACAGAGTGATTCTTGACGCCCGACTTGGCCGCGAAACCCTGGCAGGTTACGCAATCACTGTTACATTCATGACAGAGGATCTAGTTACCAGGTTGCCAAAAATGGACCTTCCAGACCTACCAGGACTGAGAGAAAAGGTGGCAGAGATGGAGAGTGAAAAGATCGGGGTCAACTTTGCGTTCAAGAGTGTTTCCTAGAGCCTAGACGTGGTTATCCCTATTCCTGATAAGCTACAGTTTGGCTGCCTTGATCTCCACCGTGAAGTTGCGGAAAATTCACAATATTGAAGACCGGAGCTAGACTACCCATTGTCCCATCCATAAAACTGCAGGATAATTGTGTAATGCCAGAATCCACGGGGCGATCGGAGATCGACATCAACGGCGTATCCAACGGTGTATGGTAGAGCATGCCTGTATTCTGGAGTCAGCTGAGCCAAGTTTATAGAGAGGGTGAATACCATTGGCGTTTTGAATGGGGAAGCTCTGTGTTATATCAGAGTGGTCCAACTTGGCACGCTGTGAAGGTTGTGGTTCTGGACTGGCCAACGGCCTCTTCATTCCTTTCTCCAAAGCATATAGTCTCTCATCGGCCAAATCTCTCAACTCTTGACATGTGTTGCGTATGTACGCTAGCTTTCTCTTGCATACGGCTGTGTGTTGGTTGTCATTACGCTGCTCGATGTGTCTCACGAACTGACTCGCTAGTCTGAAAAGTTCGTGGCAACCGACACACACTTCAATAACCTCTATATCTGTACTTTGACATTAATTGCAACACTTGCTGAGGAAGGAACAGAATATACGTTGTAGAAAGTGCCGACGAAGTGCTAGCCGCGATCCAAACGCCGGTTTGGCTTCACATGATGGATGCGGACAGTTACGCGATTTTCGGAACACCGTTTCGGTTTCTGGCATTACCTCACCACCCTCGACGGAGGAGCTACCTTGGTCGTTATCATCACTGGCTCTCGTGTGGGTTCGACATCGTTCGGCCTCGAGGGAGTGATAGCGTTCTCGAGACTAAGAGCGGCGGTTAGTCTTGCTGAGCAGAGGTGGTTGGTGGATGGTCTAACCTGATACTCTTCAATATGGGCGATTAATTCATCGTCCGACCGAAAGCGAGCCAGGCAAGCGCATTCATGGTCTTGGTAGATCTCGTTCATGTTGGCGTGTCGTGAGGAAGGTTGGTGGGTTGAGATGTCGTGCCTGATACCCGAAAGGTTAATCCGAACCACATCCAGGTTGGCCGAGCAGCCAACCAACGCTCTCAAGCTTGAGGGGCACATGACTGACTGTAAGGTGGTGCTCATTCGGTTATAAATGCCTCGCAGTCGCAAAACGATAAACCGGCATTTAAATCCAATTCTTTCGTGTACGCATCGGCCAGGTCCCTTCATTATAATTTTATTTTCTATTTACTTTCCGTTGTCAAACCGATGGCCGGATGTGAAACTTGTGGAGGCCAAGGCTTCAAGGACCTACAATGCCCGACTTGCGGCAAGCCAGCCACAGGCTGATAACGATGGCCTGCAGTCCGATCAAGTTAAATCATCAGTCTGCCGGCAATACCCTTTGTTATTGAGATGTAACTTACTAACCAGTGCCAGATCAAGTGAGGGGGGTTATGTTTTGATCAGTGTATATGAATGGGGTATGCATGGTTGGCGCGAGTATCATCGCATTCTCAGTATCATTTGTGTTTGAAGTTTGGTTTGCAACTTGAAGAATGCATCAGAGGATGAACGAATAGATTATTATCAAGACATTTGCTTCAAGCTCTTAAGGAACCACAGCTCATAAAAAGTGAACAAGAGTGCCATAGTCAAAGCCCACCTTCCGACAATAGAGGTGGTCACGATCGCCGTCACAGACCAGCTTCCTTCTTGTGCCGTATAGACATTGATGAGACTCATGAGGAGGGCAACAACCGAATTAAGGAGACCTGGTCTGTTGGGGACAAGCCATTAGAGAGCGAGCGACTGACTCTTTGGGAACACTGACATAAAAATGCGATCAATAAGCCAAATGTAGTTGTGCTTCTGAGACCATCCAATCCATCCTATCCCAACACCGCCAATGAAGCAACAGAGGCTGCCGACCACGAGGAGCGGCATGTTCTGGACGGCATGCTGCACCACGCGACCGGCCTGGGAATCGCCCAGTGCAGTGGCTTGGCTTATCGTCGTGAACGTGCCAGGGAAGACAACAAAGCCAGCAAGGAAGAGCCAGTTCGCGACTGCCGCAAGGATGCAGTAAGCGCTGGGAACCTCGTGTGCTTGGACGATCATGGCCTTATACGGGGTAAGTCGCTCGGCGTGCTGGGCTCCAGTCCCAGGGGCCGGCGAGCTTATCACGTGAATAGGTTCAGGATGGTGCTTGTCGTCCATTTTGATCGAGCGTGAGAGTCGACCTTTGCAAGCGGCGCATCTCGCCAATTTTGAATAACGATACTAAAATAAATACCTAAATCGAGGAAGCCGTTTATTATCTTGTGGTCGCCGTATGTGGGAACCATCTGCTAAAATTAAGATGGACGATCCACGTTTCACATCGTTGCCTCGGGTGGTCAGCACCCTTCACAAAGCTCCAGCGCGGCAAGCAGTCTTGCACATAGTAGCTTCGCAATGCACAGCGCTTGACTTGCATCAAAACGGCCGTGACAGTTGTGGAGTACCTATGGCAGAGTACCATCCTCATTGTCAAGATCGCTCTCCTTATCCTTGTTGCCAAGCACAAGCGCAGCGCACACGAGAGGGGAAGGATTTGACGCTTACCTAACCATTGGAAGCGCCTCAAATGGCTTGATACCGGATGACTGATAACCTAGTCAGCACATGTGGCTTGTTATGTGTGGCTTGTGGGATTCCTATCTCACACGATCGGCCAGCAATCTGGCTTCTGGTTTTTTTAGGAACGCGCATGCGCAACAAGGGAAGTTTAACCTCGCGATGGGGGGCAAAATATTCATTGATATTGTATGCTAGGTCCTCGCCTCCACGAAGCGCAGCCTCGATCGAACTCTGGAGAGTTACTTACGGTTCCACTTCGTCCCAAAAACTTGGCTGGATCTCGCAGGCTCACTTGCTTCTATAAAACTATGTTCAACGCACCAATCTCCCAGAGGATACCCTAGCTTCTTGTGATATGTGTCAATCAGGCGGTCCGTTTGTCTTGCCATGGATGCCCCTTCGATGTTGCTTAAGATCCTCCTCTGTTTCGAATCCCATCGAGCAATCATGACATAGATGCTGGCAGCTGTTATGGTAGGCGTTCAACTGTCGCATAAAATCCGCGGGCCGCGACCAAACATCCTGCCGAGGAGGTGCTTGAGAAGTATCACATGGAATATTCGGCTCGAGCCACCGTGGCTAGGCGGTCTGACGGATAGAGAATACCGGTGTCGAGCAGAGCAGATTGATGTCTTCCCCCTTTGAATTCTGCCCTTTCAATTGTCCTGGTGTTCTAAATTCGACTTGGGCCATTCTATAGGCTTTCGATTGCCAATCCTCCCCTTCCAGTTCCTCCATTCGCTTGTGAAGCGCGGCCAAGTCAGCCTCCAGCCAAGCCTCTAGATTCGGGTTGTCTGGCTGCTAGACCTGTCCTGGGTCATGATCGAGGCAGAGAGGATGGCGTGGCCGTGAGTGTGAGGGCACAATGAGCTTGGTCAAGGCGGGTTCGGTTCTGGGTTTTGCGCGGTGCTGGGGGCGCGGACGGAAGCGTGATGGAAGACACGCCATCGCAGAATGTATCTGAGGGCATAAAATAATCACTTTGGCTTGGGTTGGGGCATAGCTCGTATATTTGACAGGAAGCTGCTCCAATACACAACTCCTCTCCCGAGGACTCAGCTCAAAGGAGAATCGCCGCGATAGGGAAGCAGCAGAAGCAACGAGTTTCCTCGTCTAGAGACAAGCAGGAACCTGCGCTAAGCCAAGTCAGGGACCCCCGGCGATCGACTGGGGAGCCGGGGCGGGCTGGTCAGCTCAACCTGAGATACACGCCCCCCACCAGATCACGGTCTGTGCACGAATGGTGCACACCCATCCCGTTGAGGCGTTGTTGGTTTACACCACCCCTGGGCATGGCACGGCACCAGGAGTGGGAGTGCAGTCCCCTCTGGTCCAAGGCCAAGAATGGCATCCATAAGAGCGCTCGCGCCGCGAGAGCCAACAACGCGTGTCAGACTTCACGGCACTTATAAGGAGACGGGAGATAACATGTCTGGTCTCAGCGGATTGCCGCTGGTTCTATGTGTTTGTAGAAGGGGCCATAGTTTAGGTCGACACCGGATCGGGTCAGTTAAATCAACTATCCATGAGTTTCATCTCATCTCGTGCCACCGCGCCGCCTGGTGCTTGCTCTAACCTCCGGCACGGACAAGACAATCTCGGAGGCCGGCTGCGGAGTGATGGCCAGGTATAAATACACCATGGCTGAACCCATCGGCAACGAAACCCAGAGCATCCCCTCCTCCAAAGATGGACCACCAGAGCCTTGCATACATCGTCATCACACTTCGCACCAGACATCTTTGTGCGACCACGCCGGACCCTCAAAGAAACGCGGCCGCTTGGCAAACAACTCTACACAATGAACTTGGCTCTGGAGCCTACAAAGACATCCTCCGCCGAATTGGCGCCCAAACCGAAAACTGCCCACCCGATCCTTCAATCGCCGAGCTAACTCAACGATGGAGTGTGCACGACTATTATAAGGAACCCAACGATGCAGAAGAGCCCCAACTGTCACTCGACGATATCAAGCAAAGGCTCAGGGCTCAAAGCGTTCGGACGGATTTTAAGCCCCCCGAAGGCCTAGACTACTTCAAGACGCTCGCATGTATCGCCTGCGGGATCAACAAGACGCTTGTTTTGGGAATGGCAGAGAAGCACGAAGATGAAGTGATAGACATTCTTCGGCAAACTGTCCCAGAATTAGAAGCGCGGAGTAGGGTTGGGGACTCAGCTCTTCTTTCTAGCGGAGGAAGCCAGATTGAGCTGGCGACAGCATATATTAGGCCCCAGAAAGCAAGAGAGTGTGACAGCAACTCAGAAGGAAAGACCATTCTGCCTCTCAGGCTGAAGAGGTGAGGTCTAAGGATAGTTGGTCGGGGGGCAGCTCGGATATGTGACAGAATGTAGTCCTATCAATACAACTCCTCATCTCACTCTGCCGTCACAGGGAAGCGACAGAACCAACGAGTTTTCTCGTGGAAACACAGGAAACCGCCAAGCTAAGCTGAGACCCCCGGCGATCAATCATGGTGGGGGGGCCTGCTCAAACAAGATACACGCCCCTTCAAGATCACAGTCTCTGCACGAATGACACACCCCCCTGTCTTCGAGGCATAACACCATCCCTGCACATGGGACGGCAACAGGAACAGAAGTGCTGTCCCTTTCATGTCCAAGGCTAAAAATGGCATCCATAAGTGCGCTCGCACCGCGGTAGCAACTTATGTTGAACATGTTGCAAGATATTCCAGCCTGCCTCACCTGCATTTTCTCTGCCTTTTTTTTATTGCCATGATATGAACGGCGGCCTGATGCACCATGTCTCTTCCCCCGAGTGTGACAAAATCGGAGCTGTCTCACAAGGCTGTTGTTCCTGAAAATCAGGTGAATCTCCATCACGCTCCCTGGTTCGCCATTTAACAAAGAGCAGGATGAACTTGGGAGAGAGCTAGAGCTTGACAAGAGAGAGGGAATACTCAACGAACGGCAGAAAGAGCTTGACGAGAGACAGGAGCAACTTGACAAGAAAGAGAGGGAGCTGCATGAGAGAGAAATAGAGGGAATTAAGATAGAGCGGGAACGAAATAACCAGCAACAGGAGCGTGAGAGAGCATTGGTTTCTCGCACCATTGAGTTGATAGAGGTTTTAGCTCGGGTTGTTAGCCGCCGCTCTTAACGTGGCACGAGATTTACTGTGTTTTGATCAGCCGCAACTGCCAATGTTCACGATGTAGTCTCATTTTCCTTCCCCTGAGTAATTGCCAGGTGAGGCACAAGCTGGCGTATCTTACAGCGCGTCTCGCGACGCGATGAAGGAGGCCACACTCCCACTCCTATTGCCATGCGCAGGGGTCATATAAACTAATAACGCCTCAAAGGCAGGGGGTACATGCGATTCGGGCATAGACTGTGATCTTGAAGGGGGCGTGTATCCCGACCAGCCCGCCACTCCCCAGTCGATCGCCGGGTCCTCGACCTGGCTTGGCGTAGTTTCCTGCAGCATGTCTCCCCACGAGGAAACCCATTGCTTTTGCTGCTTCCCTGTGACGGCAATTCTCATTCTAGCTGAGGCCCAAGAAAAGGTGTGAATTGGAGCAGCTTCCGGACATATACAAGCCATGATACCCCGACCCTACGTTTCCCTGATCCAGCTCGTCACCAGCAAATGTAGTTGTCTTTTGCCCTCAGATTACGCCTTGTGCTTCTCCAGTCCATCTTTCTTATATCGTGGGAGCGAAGTCATCCGCTACGTTTCGCAGCACCACGCGTTACCATCACCCGAAACCGAATCTTCCTTTGTCGCCAACATGACCATAGCAACCTCGCACCCACAACCACCCCTCCGTATCGACCAAGCCCATCCCAACAAGCTATCATCCCTTCCCAGTCTCCCCGCCCAGCAGCCATCCGAACCCGAGCCTGGAGAGCCCCGGTCGGATGCTTACGGGCACTTATCCGCGCTTCTCAAACGGATGAAGGAGCTGGAAGAAGAGAATTCGCAGTTGAGGGCCCGTTCAAGCTGTCAGAGACCTGACGCAGCACAGTCCTTTGACAAAGGTCTTCCCACAGACAGCCAGTTGGCCTGCAGGTGCACATCCGCGACACCAAATCCTCTTACAGCGGATGGGGAGGATGAGATCGATCCCTTGGCGGCTTCGACACACCGAGGCGTCCAAGATAGACACAAGTATTACCGGCCAATCCAATATGCAACCCTCATTCGGGATTCAAAAGGTGCTCGACGATCGAAGTCTTATAGTGCCTTCCTAAATCTGGGGGATAAAACGGTATTCAATACTCACCCTCTGGATAGTATAGAGAAAGCCATTCATCTCTATTTTGATCAACATGGGTTCCGTGGTTTTGACATCAACCTTGAGGAAACACAGCAAGTCATAGACTTCAAGCCTCGCCATTATCTGTAAGTTCCAGAACCAATAGCTAAGGCTTCCCTGACCGCGGACTAGATTCCTAAGGGTACATTCTCTTGCGAAATTTGCCACGGCAATCCGATTGCCCACAAATGGCGTGCGAATTACGGCTGAGTTTCGACATATAGTAGAGAAAGTCGAGGTACAGGACGATAGCAATCACCTTGGATCCGCAACGAACTTCAACAAACCATGCCCAACGCCAGATTGGTACATTGATCTACCGCCTGACAAACTACCGACTTCCTTCATCCGTTTTACCGCCTCATCTGGGGAAGAAGTACTGTTCCGTCCACAAGATATTCCCCCCAATTCCGAAACCCCAGTGACGCCGAACAGCGATGCCCCTCACGACGGCGAGAATGTGGAGTCCCAGAGCCTCCTTCGATTCGGAACGAGCGTTGACAACCCGCACCCAGCTCTCGACGATCGATCGTCTGTTTCTCTTGGGGAAGTTGCCCGCTCGAAATCTGTTCCAATAAAATTAACCCAGAAATGGAGCAAAACTGAGATTAATCGGATAAGAAAGACTATTAAGAGTGGGCACTCGGTAGATCCAAAAGACTATCCAAACAGGACGAAAGGTGCATTGCATCGTCAGGTCGGTAAGGAAATGAAGAAGCTCAATATAAAAAGGCCGCATTTTCAAGAAAAGATATACACGAGGAAAAAAGCCATTACGGTTGCTCGGATGGTTGAAGACGGGGATAAGTTGCACAAGATTGTGGAGGCTCTAGGCAGCGCTCATCAGCAAGAGATTCATAACGAATATCTCCACCTCAAGTAAGTATTCTGGATCATGTAGCAGAAGAGGAACTAATACCTTAATAGAATGGATAAAACTAAGGACACTGCTGAAAGGATGGAGGAATTTCTCAAAGATAATAAGGATAAGACATGGCAGGAGATTCGTCCGACATTCCCTGGTCTTGGGATCAAGGGATTTGAGAGTCTCCTCCGCTACGTAAGGAGCAAAAATTCTATCAATGAACGGCCCAGGGTATTATTTAAGTGTCCCTCTGACGACTCCACTCGAACACCGAGGAACACACAATCGGACGGAACGAGATGCACTCTTTGAGCAATGATTCACTTTTTTATCTCTCAGACAGGCGTATTATGTAACTCCTCTCTCACGAATCCTGTGTGCAAGGCCGGCATAAGTGAAGCTTGCAGTACGTGCACTCAAAAATCATCCAGTGAGGCCCCGAGCGACAGTGCTGGCAGACCAATTGGATCAAGGCGCTGTCTGACTTAGCTGGGTTAGTAAGGAACATTAGTACAGACATGACACGGGTGGAAATCAATGGAGTCTTACTCTGGGATGAAAGGAGGAGAATGCAGAGGCGGCAAGTAAACCAAGCAAGAGCGAGGGACGGGGAGGAACAGGCCTTAAATACTCCCCGATGAGGGGTCCAACCACCGCGCGTGTCAGCCGTCCCCTTGACTTTCACTTGTTCCCTGAGCTATCTTCTTCCCCTTTTGTTTCCGCCTGGGAGATTCCGCTGTGCTGACCACATCGCCCACAATCAGCCCCCTGGTAGAAGTTATGGCTGTGGGGGAATTATCGTGGCTATACTTTCAGCTACTGGAGTCTATCAGAGTATCGCTCCTATTCATATCTTCCCTGGCGTCCAATTCCCATATCTCGGCTAGCGTGCTCTCACGCGCCCTGGAACTCATTATTCTCCGTGTTAAAGTCAAGCTTCTCCTACCGCACCATTTCAAGTCCCGACTCATGTGATAGATAGGCTCTCTCCAACAACGTTCCAAGCCTTCCATTTGAGTTGCTATCTAATAGCCCATCTCTCAAACAACGACGCCATCATCAGGCGAGAAATC
Source organism: Fusarium sp. LHS14.1 (assembly GCA_025433615.1). Classification (NCBI taxonomy): domain Eukaryota; kingdom Fungi; phylum Ascomycota; class Sordariomycetes; order Hypocreales; family Nectriaceae; genus Fusarium; species Fusarium sp. LHS14.1. The sequence continues at coordinate 3,068,264 of CM046482.1, forward strand.
ATCCACACGGGCCTGAAAGTGGGGCCGCTCGGCTCCGATCTCCGTGACTCGCTTGACGGGCATACTCCACATCTCCGGAGTGTCTTAATGGCCCTGGACAGGACCCGAGGTGAGACCTTTCGACGGGACCGAGTGGCTCAGTGCCATGTGCGGCTGCTACTTGGCAAGGGAGCGGATGTCAGAGCGTATGGTGGGATGATGCGAATACACGCTCGATGACGCGGGGTGTTGAAGGACGCGGCAAACGATGCAGCTGCACAACGCTGAGGGGTGGATGTCCTCTCGTCCTTGAGACTACGAACCTCTACAAGGAAGACGAGATTTCGGATTGATTTGAGCGCTTGATAGCCATGAGGGCGGTTCTAGGTCGGGTAGCAAACGCATGTTTAAGCTTCCCTACTGTCAATGGCGTGGGAGATGCATTCATGTTCCACACTTCCAGGGACTCGCGAGGTACCTTGGCTGGTGCAAGCACCACGCGATGGTGAAACCGAAGCCGCGCCTAAACTATCCAATAAGGCGAATTTGGCCGCGCTTTTCCACTATGCATCGTGACATCACGTGATCAGGCGCTTGGAACACGATGGTGAAACTGACGGGCGGCTTCTTTCAGCATCATCCTGAGACCGGATATCCTTCGCCACCCGATGACCGGCCCTGTTGGCGAGATCCTCTGGCTTCGTAAACTAGAGCAGACAGGCACTAGAGCAGGCAGAGCGGTACCAGCATGCATGTTTCAAGAGACCAGTACCCGCAGTGAGACAGTGGCTTGCCAATAAATACTAAGAGGAAGCGAGCATCGGAATACAGATGCGAGGAGGGGAGGCGTGTAAGTCACTGGGCGTCCCTTTCTTCTACTCTACTATAAATTGGTCACTCTTCGCTCTACTTTGGCCCTGCCCACCTCTCCCCGTCTTCCTCCACGCACCTCAAACCAGTCAAGATCTTTACTATGGCCGTAGGCCAGCCCCAACTTAATCATGTGTTTCCCCAACACCTTGTTCCGTTGTGTATTTATTATATCATTCTCGACTTGAAAGGCAGCATACAACCGCCTACTCCAGAGGCAGTCGAAAAATACAAAGCCAAAGCGAAGAAAGGCTTCAAGGAACTCTTTTCCGAGATATGGATACGCAAGAAGACAGAACAAGTCAAGAAAGGACGAGGCGACAGGAAACTCATACAACTTCCTTGCCTTGAAACTTTTCGAGAAGACGCTTGGCATTTTCTCAAGGAGACGGGAGCCAAGGATCGTTTACATATACTCCGGCTTCAAGATTCAGAGTGCCTCGTACCCGCCAACGCGCACCAGGGTCAGGAGCCGGAATCAGAAGGGGGCAAGGTGGATACGGATTTCGTGGTCACTCTAGCTGTATGGCTGAGTAACAACGAAATTTGGCCCGATTTCGGTGCACGAGGGGTTACACAGGCGATGCTACGGGAAGTCGTAGAAAAAGCAGAGAGTCACTTGGGGGTTTCATGTAGTTTTTCTTTGCATTCTTCCGCTGGCGAGGTCGATCAAGTTATCACGTGACCAGATTCTGTCAACCTGATTGGGCCGTAGTTGCACTGGGTAAACCACGGCGTACATAATCTCGAACTCCGCCTACTAAGTGTAAGATGCTGGACTTACTAGAAAGAGGAAAGAGATAGGGGAAGAAAAAAAAGTGAGAAATAAGACGTATGGAGATGGTAGAAACATAGGACTTCTATAATACAAATAGGTTTTCAAACGACAGATGTTAGAAAGCAATTCCATAAGACCCGATAATGGATAATCGAGGTACTACTTAATTGGTCAGAAAAACCCCGCCCTCAACACAGACCCACGATAATATCCAACACCACTTCTCCATGGCCGTCATTATACCACGCATCATGAACCTTAGGAGGGGTTCAATACACGACTTCGACACAGAAAAGAAAAGGCCCTCACCCAGATCACGACGCAACACCCAAAAGATCAAGTCCTCATGAGCAACGACCAAACCGAAATCTCCTGGTTCCAAGGACTAGAAGAGGAGCATTGGACGTCGTGGGGAGGGAGCGACGTCTGGATATGCAGTCATAAGGACCGAGAACAAAGGATCAAAAACTTGGTCAGAAGATATGGCGTTGAGGTAAGTTCGCATGCAAAGTTTGGAAGCCATAACTCACTCCATCAGGGCAAGGATAGAATGGCCTTCGTTCTGAAATGCTCGGGACCAAGCGATGACGTTGTGAACCCCAAGGGCGTCGCGGTTGACATCGTGCCCCTTTGGTACCGCGGGGAAACGCCACCGATGATCGACCAGACCTCGGCCAATCTTCATACCAAGATCTCACTCCGAAACCCAGCATCTCTCAGGGTCAATCAAGGCGGACAACTGGGCATGTTGGCAGTATTCTCCAAATAGTTGCCGTCAATAACGGTGCCCAACAAGGCCGCATCAGGCAATAAATCGACCCATCCCATGTTGACTATATCCTTGTTAATTCAGTGATGCGAGTATGGGGCTGAAGAAGATACCTTGTGTAAGCATAGCCGGTTGGTCTAGGCTGCTAGGATCGGCAAGACCAGCGCTACTATGAGACTCTCTTGAAGGTTCAATCGCCCTCTCGTCGGTTCGTTTTCTCTTGTCTCCAGTGTGTTCCTCCTTAGGCCTCCTTGCAGAAGGGGGCCGCGGGGAGAGCCCGGGAAATCGAGTGATGCATGCGCGTGTCCTGCTCGAACGTTTCTTCGACTCAAGTTGATTGTACGTTAACTGATCGGAGGGGTCGATTTTCGGGATTGCCGTTAATAAATGACATAGACAAACGGGGCCAAGGTTTCGAAATATGTCGTCCCAACTCTTCCAATCTTGTGCAAATGCGCCAAGGGCAGTCAATGCACGGTCTCCTCCTCTATCGAAGAAGAAATTCTCGATTTGGTTGTCATCTCTGAGTACCCAAACCTCGTCATCGTGAACAGCCAGGTCCTTCGGTTCCGTCTGGCGGTGTAAGGAGGTGTTGTCATCGCAGCCCGAGCGGATATTCATAGTACTATATCGACTATCCTGGCAGTGTTTGAAGAGTCCAGTAAGGCCATAGGGGGCGACCTTGCGCTGACGCCGGATAGAGCGAGCAAAGAGAAGTAGTAAAGCAAAACACTCGAAATCTTCAACAAAAACATCAACTAGTGCTATGCAAAGCATCAGCAAAGTCTGGACAGGATTGTCCTGATATGCATCGCGAAGAGACAGGACCTTGTCGTCCACACATAACTGAACTCTCACCGCCATAGTAGAATGAACAAGACTGATAAAGTTAGGCAAGAGAATTGGAGTGTGCGGGCAGATATGAGAAGTGTGCGGGCAGGTTCGAGAAGTGTGCAGGCAGGTTCGAGAAGTGTGCGGGCAGGTTCGAGAAGTGTGCGGGCAGGTTCGAGAAGTGTGCGGGCAGGTTCGAGAAGTGTGCGAGCAGGTTCGAGAAGTGTGCGGGCAGGTTCGAGAAGTGTACTACCTAGTGGGAGAAACGCCAAGGTAGATGTGGGTCATGCAACAACAATATGTGTCGAGGAGACTGTACACCAGGGGTGAAGTTAGTTAATGCACGAACCGGGATCAGGTGGCCGATCCATCTGAGGCCTGCAGTAGTAGTTGCCTTATTTACGCTTGGTCGCATCTGCCTGCTGCGGTTTCATGCAATCCAACCAGCATTCAACTGCCATGGCTGTCAGTGAACAGAGTGGTGAACCAAGGCTCTCTCCGGAACCTGATGAGTTTGACTCAGACTTTGGCGAACCGCCAGAACAGGAGCTGTGTGATGTCGGATTTTGCTCGTTACCGTTGGACGAGGATGAGATCCGCAAAATGTGCAGGTAAGTTTGTCCAATCTGTCTGTTTCAAGATCTAACTCGAGCCAAAAGGTCGCGGCCTCGCTCCATCAAGTTGCAATATGTAACCTTGGATTTCAAAGAGCCACCCTCTAAGGTCTTACTTCTAACAAACGACCTCATTCGACTTCAAGAAGAGCAGAAAGCCAACGTATCGACGTGGTCTCATGCTCAGGGATACAATGTCACCGACAGCCGTCTCGAACCAGTCCCATTCAATGTTTCGAGCCCATACTATTGGAAGACGCTTGAAGGCCTGATATGCATATATTACAACGTAAGCAAGGGCATGTATTCTGCTGTACAAGTAGTCCGTGTAGGAGGCGAGCTACAGCGATCCAAACTCACACCAGAACTGTACAGGTAAGATATCACTTTCACTGTTTTTCGGCACCACTAATAAACATTTAGGCATGAACTTACTCTTGAGCTCAGAGAGGATCCCGAGAACCAAGGATCAGACGAAGGCTCCTTACCTACACGTCCCTTGACCGCACCAAGCTCACCAACGCCAGCGCCCAGAAAACGGCGACTATCCGAGGCGTTCCCGCTCAGTGACAGTATTGGCAGGGCCAAACGAATTCAGTCGGATGCCCAGAGAGCTGGTATACAGTTATTCAGGACTGAGACTGCTGGGAATATAACAAGGAGTTTAACATATGCGAGGCCTGTCGCTTGAATGTCCGAGGGAACTATGATGGGTTGTGAATTCTGCCTGGGCGATGGGAGATCGCGGATCAAGGATGTAATAATAGGCTTGCAAAGTGCCAGAAGAAATGGCGCTATCCAGTCCTTTGACTTCTTTTCCCTTCCAAAGACAAAGCCCCCTCTATCATGAGTTCCCAGTCTCCCTCTGAGAATTACCAGTGTCTTCCAGATTCCTCCATAGTTTGTGCTTGAGGGCCCTGCGCCTCACATTGCTGGAATCAGAGCGCAGAAATGGCCGGACGCTTGATTATGAAGAGGTCAGTCGTATATCTGTATTCAAATGTCCACCACCTACCTTGAGAGTGGCTTTGTGGGTTGTTCAACGCCAATGGATCGTGCCTATGAGCTGTTAATAGAGAAATACCATGAGAGAGAAGCACTCACAAAGGAAGATGGGATATCTTTGTTGAGTTTGTAAGGATAGACGTAATGGAGAGTTTGTAGATATTCAAGATCACGGTCTTCCTCGGTCGCGCGTTGAGTTTCCATGCGGCGAACCCACCATTGCTGGTAATCAAAGTTATCCTTCTTAACGAGAACCTCTTTTGTAAGGCCCATGGCAACTATACGTTCTCCCTGAAAGAGTGTGACTCGTAGTCTCACACGTCCCTCTGCAGCAGCTGTGAACCGAGGCCACCTGCCTTCTCTCTTCTTTTCTCTCTTCGTTTCTCTCTTCGTTTCTCTCTTCTCTTCTCTCTTCTCTTCTCCCTTCTCTTCTATCTCTTCTAACAAACAGAATTTGAAAAACAGATGGTTCCCGTACTGACGGGGAGTTACGTCCGTCAGGCCGCATAACAGGTCCTCGGAGTCTCTGCCATCGACATGCACGGTTAGCCGAGCAGAATAGGCGCCGAGTTGGGCGGAGCATCGCGCTTGGATCGGCGGGTCAATGGCCTGGCCGACAAAAATTGCTTCCGGAAGCTTTTCAATCAACTTGAACTCCATATCGGTTGGGGCATCCAGAGAAAGGCAACCAGAGAAAGGCAACCGTGGTGCGCATGGCAAGGTTCTTAAAAAGACCTAAATCTGCAGTGAAACAGTAGCTTTGCACTAGAGACGAGCGGAAAGCCAGACAATTCCGTACCCGGCTCCTCAGGGGGGTATTGCTTTGCATGTGTCTGGGCGGTTGCCAGGCCCACCCAGGCGCCCGTTTGCCATCGATGGCTGCATGTATAGCCACTTTGAAGTGGTGTCTCCTGGCCACCAAGGGTGTGTGATTAGGGGAGCCAGGGAGGCCCGTACGTATTCTCCTCTTATGCAGGCCATTGAATCAGGGCGCTGAGCCGCGTCAAAGTCGTCACATATGTGTCGAGGAACACATCCTTGGACCAGAATGCGGTGCGCCGGTAGCCGCTCGCCTCACTTTGAATGTGGCACCGTCCACCACAAATAGTGCCCTCTCCCTCCGCAAGGCCTCAACTTACTCCTATCTCTATGCTACCAAACACGACTCTTTTTCAGCATGGTTTCCGTCAGCCGGGAAGCTGTCGACAACCCAGCGGCGCCTCCTGTAGGCCTGTCTGAAACCATTTCTCAACCCAGTGACTAACACGGCTTTAGGATGAACCAGAAACCCTACTCCAGCCCCTCGATGACTGCACAGATGTCGAACCTCACATGTTGGTGCCGATTGCTAGCTACGGTGCACTCATTGTGGCCCGGTCACGCTGCGAGCTGAATATCAAAACCCTCCGCGAGATCCACGCCAATCATGGGACGAGGAACCTTGCCTGTTACTTGCGGAATCTAGCGCGGCAGCCTGGCGAAAAGATCGGTTCCAGCACCTGGAAGGGTTTACGTGAGGATTGCTCTTTTTTCTGCAGAGAGTTGCGCCTTCAAGAGGCCCCCTTTAACAAAGACACTGGCCCGTGGCTGACGACTTACGATTGTATCCTACGCTTGAGTGCGGCGCAGGGATGGTCGTTTGACAAGGTAAGGAAACTTGATGAACTCGAAATTGCCTTGTACTGGGGGCAATTTTCGGGCATCAGTCGATACTTGCCTCCGTCCAGTGATCCTCACAAGGGCCTCAATCTACTCGTTAACCTTCCCGGCCCTTTTCGCCAGCCGATCGCGGCACCGCTTGGTCTTACCTTAATTCCGCCCTCCCCTAGCCCCTCCCAATCGAGCCCGTTGAGCAAACTCGATGAAAGAGTTCGCGTGCTCGAGAGGCAGCGAGGGAAGGAGGAGAAGGAGAAGGAGAAGGAGAAGGAGAAGGAGAAGGAGAAGGAGAAGGAGAAGGAGAAGGAGAAGGAGAAGGAGAAGGAGAAGGAGAAGGAGAAGGAGAAGGAGAAGGAGAAGGAGAAGGAGAAGGAGAAGGAGAAGGAGAAGGAGAAGGAGAAGGAGAAGGAGAAGGAGAAGGAGAAGGAGAAGGAGAAGGAGAAGGAGAAGGAGAAGGAGAAGGAGGAGAATGAAGGGAAGAAGGACGGGGAGGAGGAGGAACCAAAGTGGCTTATTCCAACATGGGTGATCTCGGCTGTTGCTAACTTTCTGCTTGCGTTCTTGTACATCCTTCTATCCAGACGGTGGTAGAGTTCTATGACAAATCCGATGTTGCGGCTATATCATGCGGCTGAGTGAGGTGTCTAATGGTTAACTGCCAGGCGGCAGCAAAAGAGAGAAGTCTAGTACTCTTCATCCTTGGAGTGACGCGCCTGGCCAAACTATGTAAGGCTGAAGGGTATCACACAGTCCGACAAGAGTGACAATTCGATGCACCGTACCGTCCCAATCGTTTGAACTCTGTCATGTATCGCCAGTAGACTTGACGGCGGGCATCATAAATGAGAAGGAGGTAAGCCGTCCGAGGCAGAAGAGACGCAGCCAACGTCTCGGAGCCCGTCACTCGCGGAACGACCTCCCAGTATTCCCTCGGGTAGTCAGATGGTGACATGAGCCGATGAACAAGGCCACAATCTTAACATTATCTTCATCCCACTCGAAGAAGTCACAGTGACTCTGGCAGCCATATGAACCCCTGAGTGACAACGTAGTGTGCTGTCGGTCCAAGGCCGTGAAGTGGGTCACGGAAGCGGGATATCGGGGCCGAACCTGGGCCCATATTTCGCGCCGTGTTGCTCCGTGTCGCGGGGGTCTTCCACAGCCCCCACGGGGATAAAACAAAAACAAGTCGGATGGTTGTTCTCTTCTCTACCCTCTGTTGGGCCCTGCAGCGTCGCTTTGAAACTTCTACTGTGCTCTTATCATGCAGTTGATGATAGTGAATCAGTCAAAGGTACTCAGCGACAGTTGCTTCACAAGTACAATCCGCTTAAGCGCTTACGTCTCAGGGCGTTCCGGTGCCGGCCAATAGCGCATCTGGCGCTCGCCCGTCAATGGCGCGATGCTATTTTGGAAGATATGACGCGCTTAGAGAGCCGCGCGGCGCTAACCACCAATCGAGCCGCATTCACCGTGTGGCGCTTGCGACCGGCCAGTTCGCAGCAATCATCCCCTTTGCAACACAACTCATTCTCATGATTGCTACAACGAACAAAGACTCACCATGGAAGCTCTAGAGGATTTGCTCGAGAAATGCGATGGGCAAGATCTACGCCATGCTCACGGGTTGTAGGTATATGGGAAAGCCTAGACGTGACGTTATTGCTGCTGACTGTAAGAGTGGTTTGATAGACTGGGACCCTCGGCGCGACGCATTCCGAGCAACCTGTGACGGACCCTCCACGGCGCCGGCCCATCAGCAGGCAGCGATGACGCGCCAAAGCGGAGATCCTGCCCCAACCTCAGTGGCCTGCAACGTCGGGGTAGTTATTAGACGTATTTATACAGCCCCCTCCCTCTATTCATCCAACCACAGGAGACCCCTCCATCATAACCTCCACGATACTTAACCTTCACATGTAAGACCCTTTGCCTGCCCATTATGAGATCACAAAAGCAGGTGCTAATCTTAGCAATAGGAGAGATGAAAGAGTTTCCAGACGAGTTTCTTGGGGACTTGCCCGCGATTGTGGCAGCTTCGAATGATGAGGTACAAGCATTGGCGCTCATCTTGTGCAAACATCTTGGCCGGAGCATTGCTAGACACAGCATATGCGATGCCCATGCCGCCTCGCTCCTGTCCCACGATGCCCCACGTTGATCGGCCTAAGAATTGGCCGGAAGCCAAACACCTCGCATTGCGACCCCCGGGCCTATGACGTGCTGGGTGGCCTTGAGCATTGGATTTGCTTCCGCGACCAACACCCAGTCGCTTGTCCACAGCTCAGACCAACGGGATACTTCCCCTCTCGCAGTCCTGTTATCTTTCCGTCGTTCTCGCCTGCGTCGTCGACGGTGCGGTGCTCGCTCAACACTTCAATGACTATCGATGACGGCGGATTCTTTTTCGAGTACAGCGAAATAGGGTCGAATAAAGCCCTTCTTCGTCGTGAATTGGTCGCCCAGAGACTGTTGGTCGTCCTGCGCAAGCATCATTGCTGCAAGCCCTGTCACAGTTCCGTCGTCTCGATTGGGCGATATGCGTCGGGTGGTTCCAGCGGCTCAAGGGTCATCGTGTGTGTGCTCAGGTGCTTTCAAGAGTATCGCAGTCGCTGAAGCTAGCTTCGAAGGTCAATGAGCATTTCCGTAGTTGATAAAAGAGGTAGCAAAATAATACCTTAATTCAGTGAGCCATCCAACAGTGGCCGAATGCCAAATGGAAAAACAAATGGTCAGGAGCGCAGGTGAAGAGAGGAATGTCCTTTCAAGATAGAAAAACCAAGTGGTTGACAAGATGGCAAGCGACGCGTCCAAAACACGCGTCACATCACGCCACCACCGCGACGCGTTGGAGAATCCAATCAAGTGCAGCCACGCTCGCCAGGTCCACGCGACTGCGTCTCAGCCTCAGGCCAAGTCCTGCGTGGATGCCTGGCTCACCTTTCTGGGCGGGGCGGGTGAGCCAACTCCGGCAGAGCTCACCCGGCTCCGCTGGATCGCGCGATTGGCTCGGCCAGAGGAGCAAACTACACATTTTCATTCTATTCCCTCTCAAGGGACCAACAAGGAAAGGCTTGGGATGCAGGCGAGCGGCGACGAGCTAATTAACATGAAATATAGGGGGGAAGGGGATACGCGCGAGATGGCCCGTCACTCAATCGCCGGCACTTGGTCGCATTCACGTCAATGCTTGGATGGTGGTTATCGCAACCTCAACATACTACACAACACAGCTACGGACTATCGGCACGCTGACCATCGGCACGCTCTGCCGTGTTAAGCGTCCCTTCGTTCATATGAAACTGTCCAAGTCGTTTCCCCAGTCGGTTCAGCTCCGGAGTGACATGCCAGAGTACCATCCGAGAGCAAAGCTCCGCGCGGGTACGACTGCGATCCAGCGCTAACCGCCGTGGATTCTAGAAGAGGCAGGGTTCTTTTCATCTCAACTCCAACGGCCACGGCAAACGGCACGATTCTCATTGCTCACCTGTATCGTGCAGCTCTACCACCGCTGCTAGTCTCGGCAAACCTGTCTGGATCGAATAATCTGACTTTCGAAACCCTAGTCGTACCCCGATCAATCCCTGTTTATCGGGACTCAATTTCGGAGCCACGGCCGAGTATCCCCACAACTGTTCCTGAAACCAGAGCCGCCTGGCCTTCATTTCTCACTCGTGCGGTCCAGCCCACGCATCCCCGGCCCGTCAGACGAGCTCCGAGTTGCCCTATTAGTGGAGGATCTGCTTCCGTTTCCTAGCCCGCCCCAATATGCTCACTAGGTCGTGACATAGCACGATCATCAGCTCTTGTTCTTTGACTTCCATGATCCCTGACCTCTACCGACTCTAGCAAACATGCCTGTCGCCCTAGGCTGACAGACCACTTCGAAGAATATGCTCATGATGATTTGGACTCTGTGACGGGTGCCGCAGCAGAAAGGCCTAACCCTGTGGGATGGTTCGTGTGTAGCGAGTATATAAGATGGTGGCTGCATCTCCAGATGATGCTTGGACACTCGAGCACTTCATTCTCATTCAGTCTTCGTTCTTTCTTCTACCGTTCTCTTAACTATACACTCTTTTCAACAACCAGTCTCTCATTAACCGCTGTTTGAAACCATGCGATCCTCTACTCTTATTGCCCTGGTCGGCCCTCTCGCCGTGCACGCCGCTTCTGGAAACGGCCACTCGACACGATACTGGGACTGCTGCAAGCCTTCTTGCTCTTGGCCTGACAAGGCTTCTGTCAACGCTCCCGCCTTGACCTGCGACAAGAACGACAACCCCATCTCTGATGCCAACGCCAAGAGCGGTTGTGATGGCGGTTCTGCTTTCGCCTGCACTAACTACTCTCCCTTCGCCGTGAACGACAACCTCGCCTACGGTTTCGCTGCCACCAAGCTCTCTGGAGGCTCCGAGGCTTCTTGGTGCTGCGCTTGCTATGCGTGAGTGCCACTTACACCTCGTAGTCCTGATTTGATACTGACAATAGTTGACAGTCTCACCTTCACCACTGGTCCCGTGAAGGGCAAGACCATGGTTGTTCAGTCCACCAACACCGGAGGCGACCTCGGTGAGAACCACTTCGATCTCCAGATGCCCGGTGGTGGTGTCGGTATCTTCGACGGCTGCTCCTCCCAGTTCGGCGGCAGCGGCCTCGGTGGTGCTCAGTACGGTGGTATCTCTTCCCGCAGCGACTGCGACAAGTTCCCTGAGCTCCTCAAGGACGGTTGCTACTGGCGTTTCGACTGGTTCCAGAACGCCGACAACCCCGACTTCACCTTTGAGCAGGTTCAGTGCCCCAAGGCTCTCACCGACATCAGCGGCTGCAAGCGCACCGACGACTCGAGCTTCCCTGCTTACAAGGGCGACACCTCTTCCTCCGGCAGCACCGGCAGCAAGGCCTCCACCTCCAAGGCCGCCGCTGTCCAGACCCAGAAGACTCAGGCTCCCGCCTCCACCAAGGTCCAGCAGCCCTCCAACCCCCAGACCCAGGTCCAGAGCTCTGCCTCTAACCCTCAGAAGACCCAGGTCCAGAACTCTGCTTCCAACCCTCAGAAGACTCAGGTCCAGAACTCTGCTTCCCAGCCCCAGCAGACCCAAGTTCCCGTGAAGGAGCCTGCGGCAACTTCCAAGACCACCAAGGTCGGTGCCTCCAAGACCCGATCTGGCTGCTCCGTCCCCAAGAAGACTAAACAGACTGCTCAGGCCACCGCCAAGGCCTCGGCCACCAAGTCGGCTCCCGCCACCGCCCAGTCCGCTGTCGCTGCCTGGTACCAGTGCGGCGGTTCCAAGTCCGCCTACCCCAACGGCAACCTCCCTTGTGCTTCCGGCAGCACCTGCGTCCAGCACAACGAGTACTACGCTCAGTGCGTCCCCAACTAAGAGGTAGATCCTTTTAGTGTTTGGATACGAAGGGGAGGGGGGTTCATGGGTTGAAGCGCTTTCCTAGAAGGGGTCATCTCACGAGCAAGCTTGTCCATTGTAGGACATGGCATCCTGAACCTGGCGTTCCGCCCTGTTGTACATAGACCATCTTCTTGTTTTTCTGTATATACTTTTAGTATTCTTCTCTTCGGCCTTTGAGCTGACTACAAAAGATTTGACAAGCTTGTTCAAACGTTTGATTGAGTTGTCTATCTGCGATTTGAACATTATGCATCCCACTTCCATTACCTGTCTGCTTAGCAGATCAGGGTCACATTTACTTTACTTTATACAAGGTTTTTATGCTCAACACTTATCGTAGCCTCCGTCACGCCACTAACCTGTCACCAGCACTCTATCTGTGTTTAACTCGTGTATTAGTGGCACAACTAGCCGTGTATGCAATACAGACAACGCTCTTTTTCAAGACAAGGTCTAAACAGATCTAGTAAAGACAAATACCGCCAACATTATCATCCATGGTCCATGATCCAGCAAGACCCTTGACTTCTACGTCCTCCTTATCCAGACTAAGTTGTCCCTGGGGTGTCTTGCCCAAGAAGAAATCATTCTTGCCCTCAGTCTGAAGCTTCCTCTTCATGAAGCGCCTCGTCCATTCCTCGACTGCAGGCTCTCCCGTCTCATCCCTTGCCTGCTTCAAGAAGGGAATCAGAGCAGTACCGCCAGTTCCCTTCTGGTTCTGTTGGTTCTTGCGTGAGGCAATAGCGAGGTTGAGTTTCTGTCGAGTGGCCTCAGGACTTCGGGATCGACTTCGGGCGCGGACTTGCTTAGAGGGGTTGATGATGTAACGCGTGACGATAGCGATGTGCTTGTCGCGGAATGCACTGAGCATGGCCAGGCAGGCATCATATGCGAGGCACAACTGGCGATCGGACTGGTTCTCTTCGACAAACTCGCGAATGTTGGCCACTAGGGACACGTTGTTGAGGAACTGTGCGTGAGGGCCGGGCATGTATTTTCTCATCTCCATGATGAAGTTGTGTCGGGGAGAAGAGCGGCCACGGTCAGAGTCGGAAGAGGGGTCCCGGGACTCGCCGGTAGGACGGTGCTCAATGCCAAGAATGATGTCGAAGAACTGGATCAAACTGCTCTGAGCGTTGCTGCCACCGCTGTATTGTTGGTATGTCTCGTTTCCGGAACCAGTCTCATAGATGACGCCGTGGGGGAGTCCGGCCTCGCCCATGTTTTTACTGCCAGCCAGGAAAGGCCGAATTCGGTGGTAAAAGATTGTTGGGTCGCAGCTCTCGTGCATCCTCTGGAGAATGGTTGTCAAGTCCGTCAGACGCTCTGCAAATGTACGCAGACAACGGGTCACAGCAGCGGCGTCGCCGTGGCGGGCAGCCGCAATGGCCGTTAGCATTAGAGGGATAATCGGAGCACCGCGGGCCTCGATGGCGACCGAAACGAGGTAAAACCATGATTCATCGAGTCCACCAGTAAATGTGGTGAGTGTGGCGAGGTTCTCGAGGTTGTCAATGTCCTCGTCAACGAAGAGGGGCTTAAAGTTCCAGAGACAGACTGCGGCATATGTGGCAACGGGAGGAACTTCTAGGTGTTCTGAAATCTCGAGGAGAGGTACTGAGATGGACGGCGGAAGACGGTCAGCTGGAGAGTCGCCTCCCCAGATGTAACCGTGGGCCATGAAGCCGAGGAGCGAATAGGCTCGTCGCCACTCGGCATCATGCTCGAGGCCGATGGTGGAGAGGACTGGCAACCTGTCGATGACACCACGCAACCTGCGGCTAAGGATGAGAGCCGTGAGGTTGGCAGCGATGGCCTCCCACTTGTTGTAGTAAGGATCCGGCAAACGAGTCAAAGGTAGGACATCAGGAAGAAACCCATGAGTAGGAGAGATGCCATAGTCGGCGAGGGCTGGGATGGGAGGCAACATTTTGAGACGGCTGCCTCTTTCGCTGAGTGAAAATACGAGTTGCAAGGAAGAGAAGAGGGGGTACGAAGACGAAACAAGTTGAGAAGAGAAAGACCCGGAGATCCGGTTCCCGGAGTCGGAAGAGTGGGGCCGCACCCGGAGAGACAAGGACAAAGACCGGTTCAGAAAAGTCTGGGGAAGTTGGTAAAGCCAAGCTCGAAGACTAGAGATGATGAAGGAGAAGGAAAAGAAACGGGTGGGGAGGGGGGGATATGGGGAAAAGGTTACAAGTTGCAGAAAAAAAAGACGTTTTATTAATAAATGACTCTCTCTATCCTGTGCTAGTTTGGCGGCGAAACGGTTCAGCAAAGACGGCGATTGGCCAGTCCGGTCGAGGGGACAAGGAGAGGAAGAAAAAATGGAACCCTTTGCTCTCTGGTTGGTTCGCAAAACCTTGATGGGTTTTTTTTTTCTAGCAGCCACTTTGAAGGAATGCGACACTAGTAGGAGAGAAACTCGTCCGTTTTCGCGGACCGGCCGGGGCCGGTTTCCACGGAGGTTGTGTGACCACCGGGTTTGTGGTGGCGTGACTCCGTCTTCGGCCGATGACAAAGACTTCTTTGCAAATCAGATTGAGGTTTGAGCAAAGGGAAGAGGTAAATCCGGAAGAGCATCGCTTATAGGGAAGCGAGGTATGGCTTTTAGGCTTAATGACTTTCACATGCTGCGGCCTGCATGCGAGACATTAAGCCAAAGCGCCTTTTAACCAAGGCGGCAGGCAGGCTACCCTGTAGTTTTCGACAAGAAACCTGGAGCATGAGCGTTTTGCGATATTCCATGTGCAAACTCTTCTTTGGGCTCCATGATAAGTGCTTCTATGTGTGGACGGCAAACTTTGTTGCATTTGAGTGATGGTGCTTTTGTGTCACGTCACTGTTGAGTTTCCGCTCACTACTAGTTTTTGAGATGTCGACATTGTCGTGATGGTTCACAACACAGCCACACTACAGGTCCAACTTCAGAGATGGAAACTAGACAATCACTTTGGCAACTCGAGTAGCTCATCTAGACTTGCATTCGATATTTAATTAGCCCTTAGATCGACAAACAATAATTAAACAGTCCCTAATAGCATCTTGGTCCAGCGCTTCCGTCTCCGCACTCCAACCCCCACCCCCACTATCCGCGGTTAGGATCTAGTTAGGAAGGTGTACGGTACGTACTCAATTACGTAGGTTGCTCTTACCACCAACAGGACGCACGCACCAACGCCCGACGACAAGGACGACGACGTTCAAGGTCAGGTGTGAATAGCTCCCTTTCCCCTCAACCTCCCCCTCCTACCACGCGCATACATAATCCAGGGCCAGGGTCACGATGCCTGTCCAGCAGCATGTGCTGAACTGGCTCTACAGCGTCCTCACAAGTGTTTGTTCCCTCCCTCGCATCTCCTGCTCCCCCGCTCATGCCCTGAGCCACCTTCATAACCGGACCGCCAAGTCCAAGGGCTGACACTCGACGCGACTTGACAGGAATATCACGACGTGAATCGCGCCTACAACGATGTAGCACAGGCCCTTACCCGATATCCCACGCTATCGCCGCGGACCGATGTGCACAGTACGTCTCTCCCAGCGCACGCGAGCTTCGAGAGCTCCGCGCCGGCCCTCGACCTGTCGCATACCCGGACTGACCTCGTTAGCCTTCTCGCACGGCGCCAATGCCCTGCTCCTCCATCTCTCGGGGACCCTACCCGTCAACTTCCGCGGAACCACCTACCGTTTCCCGGTCTCGATATGGGTCCCCCATGCATATCCGCGCGAGCCACCCATGATCTACGTTGTGCCGACCGAGACTATGATGATCCGCCCAGGCCAACATGTTGACCCCCAGGGTCTCGTATATCACCCGTACCTTGTAGGATGGGCTGAATTTTGGGATGTACGTTGCCCTTCAAGCTGGCTTGAGCTCATGATAAACGATGCAGCTGCTGACTTGAACTATAGAAGTCTAATCTTCAAGACTTTCTTGCCATCTTGACCGATATCTTTGCAAAAGAGCCTCCTGTTATATCAAGACAACAAGCACGCCCACAAGCTCCTCAGGCTGGCCCAACACCACCCCCTGTCCCGCCTCTGCCTCCAGGCATGAGCTCAACATCTCGACCACCAACCCAAGATCCGCATACACCAGAGCAGCCGCGCCCACCTCCTCCACCCCCGAAGGGCCCTCAGAATGCATCTCCTACCCCGGCTAGTCCTCACCAAACTGGGCCACCGCTGCCTCCCATCCCTGGCAAATCTCCCGCACAGTCTAATAGGATGTCGCGGTACGATTCTGCCCCTCCTCTACCGCCCCAGGTTGCGGGCGCGAATGGACAAGATCCAAGACTTGCGCGGCCTCCAGAACAATATCAACCTCATCATATGCCACCTCCTGGGCCGACAAGGGTTGCCCAGCCGCCATACATGAACGAAGCCCAATCATACACCCCTCCACAGCAACAATGGCAGATGCCACCGCAACAGCAGCAATACCAGCAACCTCCACAACCCCCAGCATGGAACCAGGCACCTCCTCAACCGCCTGCCCCTGCTAACCCCCCACCTCCTCCTGATTTGCTGGATGAGCCTCTGGAATTGGCATTGCCAAGTACGACAGTCGCTGCCCCTCCCATACCTCCCAATCCCGAGAAGGATGCTCTCCTCCGGCAGTTAGCTCAAACCCTACATGCAATCAGGATGCGCAGCCGACAACAAAATGAGTCTAGCATGACTGGTTTACAAGCACAGCGTACGGCGATGCTGACGAATATACCTAACTTCCAGGCCGAGGCAGGGCAACTGACCCAGCTAGCGAATGTGCTGACATCAAATTCCAATATTCTACGCGAGGCACTTCACAAGGCCGACGGAGTTATCGAAGGTTCGCAGAGCCACCCAGTACCGGACGTGGATGAGCTGCTTGTAGCGCCGACAGTGGTGGCCAACCAGCTCTATACGCTAGTAGCTGAAGAGAGAGCTCTTGGTGACGCCATCTTCATGCTTGGGCGGGCAGTCGAGCGCGGGCGCATCACTCCGGCTGTGTTTGCCAAGATGACGAGATCACTTGCACGCGAGTGGTATCTGAAAAAGGCCTTGGTACGAAAGATTGGACAGGGGATGGGTCTAGCCCCGTGATGCATGCGAGCTGCGCGCAGCGTCATGCATGAGGCTCCCCTGTGGAGAGGCGCTTCACATTGTTGAGGTGACAGTGACTGGTGGCTTGAAACGAGATCTGGATGCCGGAGGTGCGGGAGAGGGAGAGGCGGACAAGATAGGAGATGATCGGGGAGGTGATCGGGGAGGACAAGCGAATGGCGGATTGCGACAAGAAAGAGGCGAATTACGAAAAACCTTGATTTCAACCGACTTGGTGATGACCGGGTAGATGGCATCTTGTCGACGAAGGGGGCTGAAGCGATATGGAAGAGGTTGATAGCTGTTCGGCGTGGCCCACGTCCGATAGGGCTTGCACTTGTAGGGCGGTGGGGGAGGCGGCATGGCGATCGAGACCTCCAGCAACGGAGGTTCCCCGATTTGGACTGATCTCGGCAGTTGGCGTGCACGGAGCAAAGCTGCAAATAGCACGCATCGCACCCATCTCAAGAGGCCGTTGAGGCACAAGAGGCTCTGGACCTGTCAAGTTTGAGGCACCATGGGCTGTCAAGATATGCACGGTCCCATCTCTGAACCCACGATCGAACCAAAAGGGGCTAGTTTTAAGCCTCGCACCAAGCCTCACTACGGGAACAATACTAAGAAGAAACGCCACCAAACTCAGGAACAATACTAAGACCAACCTCACCCCCGCCGACCCTGGCATGCACCCATTTTTTGATGTGATGAAACTGAATCTGATATACCTCTGTTTTCTGCCTGCTAACAATATGTTCGCTAGCGATTGTCCTGAACGGGACAAGAACCTCTTCCCCCCTCGTCTTGGCTTTTGTGATCCGTCGTCAACCAAAATGCCACGACCGCTGCCACATCCGAATGATACCTCTTCAAGCTCTTGAATCGCCTCTGCCGGTATTGTCTGGACCTTTATCTGTCTAATAATTTGAGATATTTCCTTCTCACAGTCTCCCTTCTACCCCTACCCCCTTGAGCTTTGATCTTTTATATCTTTCAACACCATCCTTCTTTGTCGTGCACACCTCCGAGCTTCTTCATTAGAGTCTGTGCCCCCATCATCTAAACCACCAAGCTTCGACATCGTCAGCAAACAACACAGACGTCATGGACGGTTTTGATCCATACACGCAAAACGTCACCTTCTTCCTTGCCGACGGCAAGACTGAAGTACAAATCCCCATGCCCGTACTCGATGCATTCCGTCGCGAAATCACCAGCATCTGCATCAACTACGGCACTCAGTTTGGCGCCTGTGTAATCATGCTCATTACTCTTCTCATCATGACTCCCACGGCCAAGTTTAAAAGAGCCTCCAACATTCTTCACGTCTTGGGCCTCGTCGTCTGCGCCATCCGCATGCTCCTGCTCGGCCTCTACTGGCCCTCCGTCTTTACCGACTTCTACCACTTCTGGGCTAGGGACTACTCTCACATTCCCCAGAGTGAGTTTGCTCGCAGCGTCGCCGCCAATGTCATGTCTCTCCTCCTCGTCATCATCATCGAGCTCGCACTCATGAACCAAGCCTGGACCATGGTCTCCCTCTGGCCTGACGTCTGGAAGTATATCATTGCCGTTTCATCAGGCATCATCACGCTCCTCACCATCGCTTCCCGCATCGCTTTTACTGTTCACCAGAACAAGGCCAACCTGAGCCTCGCCCCGGCGTCAAACAATTTATGGCTTATTCACTGGATGGTGGTGATGAATGTTTTGTCCATCAGCTGGTTCTGCGCCATCTTCAACATCAAACTCATCTGGCATCTCGTCTCGAACCGTGGTGTTCTCCCTTCTTACAAGGCTTTGACCCCGATGGAGGTGCTCGTCATGACCAATGGAATCCTTATGGTTGTTCCCGGTAAGTGTCTACTTCACTTCCTAACTCAAGCATAATTTAAGCAAACTAACAAACGTCCAGTCATCTTTGCAGGTCTGGAATGGGGTCACTGGACCAACTTCGAATCCGCATCCCTAACCCTCACATCTGTCGCCATCATCCTTCCCATGGGCACCCTCACAGCCCAGCGCATGGCTCAAAACGGCTCCAACTTTTCCTACTCATCCGCCGGCGACTCGAGCGTCCGTTACAACGCCAGCTTTAGTGGACGCGGCGCCGGAAGCTCCCTAGTCCCCCTCAAGGCGTCTAGCTTTAGCACCCACCGCACCGCAACCACCGTCGAGCGCGCCCCTGCTGTCTTTGCTCGCTGCGAGGCTGGCATGTCGTCTCGTGACCGCATGAACCCTGTTGATCTGGAGCTCGGAAAGTATGATTCGGACTCTCATGTTCGTGTCGATCGGAACCTCACGCAGCACGAGGAACGGGTCTAGTAGACTCGTTCTACAACTTCACACGCTGTCTTTTTCATTCTGGCGTTGGGCGTGTTGCACACTTAACGGACACCAACAAGTAGCGCGGCGTATCGGAAGGCCCCAAGACCTCGCAGTTTCTTCTCCTTTTTCTTGGTCATTTTAATGATAGGCGACAATCTCAGATTGATTCCCCTGATGCTCGACCTTTGTCGCATCTCTAGTTCTTTGTTCTCATTCGCAAGCACATGCATTCATGTTTACTTGAGGGATATCGCAGTTCAACATTTGTTGCTTTAGTCGAAAAGATACATAGTAAAGTGCGCAGGCGCCAATACAATCTATGATGGAATCATCGCAGTGCAAATGCCAATAATCGTGAATTTCAGTCAGAACATCAGGGTGAATGAAAGCACAGGGACATGAATTGTAAGACTTCATTATCTACTACATAAGCGGTGCAGTACAACCACAGAATCACAATCACACCTACATAATGCCATCCATACCCAATCAACTCGCCTTGTCTTTGTAGCTACTCACTACCACCAGCCGACAACTTCCGAACCTTTTGCTTGCATATTCCGACTAGTCTTCTCAACTCACTAGCACGCACCGGCTTGGGCTGCTCCAATCGGCAATGCACATTAGAGATCAGCAAACCGTGATCTCCAAGGTGTTGGTAATGGGTAGGCCCAAAAATGTCAGCTTCTTCAGAGTGGTTCCCAAACTCCGGAAGGGAAAATCGGTCCGAACTTCGAATAAGGGGCATCTTTGTCCTAAAGAACCTGCTGCTTTGGGATTCTGAGAACAAAGGGGCTGGTGCCGCTGCCACAGGACTTAGGCCAGGTTCACCATCAATGTTATATGCCGTAAGAGGCATAGAAGTGCGTTGCATCGAGAATCTCTTACACAGATCAAGGGGGGAGATCTCATTCTCCAAACGAGTTTGACCCAAGACTGGTCGTTCGGGAATGGACTCAATAGTGCCAGGTGAAAGAGAATCTAGCTCAGAGTCTGCAATGGCGTGATGCTTGATGGAATCCCCCGGAAGGTCTTGTATGCTGTGCTGGGAGCCGCTTCCAGGCCTGGAGCTTGTGGTACTCCATTCAGATGTGCTTTTGCGACAAGAAGTAGAAATGCGACGCAGAGTTTTCCGAAGCCCCTTGAACGGACCTGAGCCAGATGCGTTTGTTCGGGGGCTGCCAAACACCGAACGTTTCTTTGCAGGATTCAGTTTTGCCGAGTTAGCGGTAGGCTTTTCGCGGTCGAGGGATTCAAACATGTCGATCTTCTGCTTCAGTGGCGAAACATTGTGCTCCGTTTTGCGTCTTTGGGGAGGGGTTTGTGGTTGACGCACAGATTTCTCTCTCCAACGAGGAGCGAAGCTCTTGGATCGTGATGTAAGTGAAGCCATTGTGCCAAGGTTTGGATTCATCGCAGACTTGGAGAGAGAGAGCTTTGATGGCCAGTCGGAGTCCTCAGTTTTATTCGAGTCAGTTTCTCGTCGTTTTGTTGCAAGAGCCGGAAGAGAAGAAATGCTATCACTCTTGGGCAGGTCAAACTTCTTTCGAAGGCTGGATATTCTGGAACGTGGTAAGTTGGATCGTCTGAAGGCACCGGTTCTCGTGAACTGAAAGGATCTGAATGCATTGATGGCGTCTGCAGAGATTCGAGGACTCTCTCGAGGTTGAGATAATCCTGGCTTGGCTGTTCCGGCCAATGCTGGACTGGATAGGGCGTGTGCCATCTTCTGAGCATTCTGTACCCAGCCATGCTGCACGGTCTGGTCCATGGAGTGTCCATTCTCGGGTCCGTCACGGCGATGGTCAGGACCAAGATTGCTATTGCTCTTCAACGAAGTGCGAGGGAAGTCTAGTTCCGGTTCAATGTACTGAGACTTGACATAGCTGGGACTCGTATCGAACGCGGTTACCGCAAAGCTCTCACGCTTGAGGGCCATCCATCGTTCATCTGGGTGAATAATCGGGTTTGACCATGTGCCAAATGGCTCTTCAGGGGTAAGAAAAGGATGGGGCGAATAATCATCTGCCGAGGATGCTGGAAGAAGTGTTGAAGCCGAATCTTGATCGTGACTTAGTAGGTGTCGTTGTACCTTGTCAGTCGTATTGGAAGGCGGAGGAGGCGTGGTGCTCTCGAGGTGTGATTCTGGAATAGAACGACTTGTTTTGATCGATTTCCAACTCTTGGAATGTGCCAGCTTTGAGGTTGAACGAGCGCCGGCGTATGTTCGTACAGGCGTTGAGGGAGCTATGCCGCTGTCAGTGACATTGCCCAAGAGTTGGGTCAACGTCAATAGCTCACCAGGGACGTCGTCTTGCGTTTCAAACATCTTTCTTCTCTCTGCCACAGATTTCTGTCTTGGCTTTGCACTCTCGGCTGTGATTGGAGCAACAGGCGCCTTCGTTTCACACGTTTGGGCTCGACGATGACGAGGAGAGGTTCGTCGCGGAGGAATGAAGCAACCCGGTGATATGAGACTAGAGTCTGTAGAGCTTCGATCCCGGCTTTGGAAAACTGACGTCTTCAGGGGGCTGTGTCCGATGATTGCTGAAGAAACAACAGCTGGTGGTGCTGGTACGGCTCCGGGAGGAACATGCGAGTCTCTTCGAGCACTCGCCGAGGACATGGCATCAAGGATTTCGAATTTGGAAACGAGTTGAGCGAAAGTGTTGCCAGCCATTCGGCTGCGATCATCTGAGCCATCAGAGATGATGTTGCGTGAGGGAGGCATCGAAGGAGACGTCGGCGTAGCCATGTTGGGTCTTCAAGTACAGCTTTCAAGGTGTTGTTGATCGATAACGCTGCTGAAGATGGTCGCCTGGTGATACTGGAAAGTATCGAGTGTGATACCGTCAAAATCTATTGCAAGGATGAGGATTGAACATGAAGCTGAAAAGATCAGTTTTACATGGCCAATGTGAAGGTGTAGTGTAATTGCGACAGAAACAGAATCGCTCCTGCCTCCCATCAAAAGTCTTGTTTTGGCAGGCACGAACTTTCCCGACAGCCGACATCACCGTTAGGTTACCACGGTGAAGATGCAGCATGTGAAGCTTGTCCCGAAAAGACTTCCAACACAAAGTAAAAAGCAAGAGAAGAATTGTTTGTTTTGTGTCATGACAGCCACAATGGCCATGTTGATTTCTCTTGCCCTTCATATCATGAATGCCCTCATTTTCCTTTCCGATAGGCACAGGGTCGTCGTGAAATCCCATCTGTCTAAGCGTACACCTCCGTTTGTATCTAATGTACAATGTTGTTGATTATTTGTCTCATGGTGGGGGAGCACGTCTCCTCGCGATCCCCATGTCATGATCATCCGCCTCTTTTAATTCATCGATCGCGCAATTGGTGCGAGTTATTTACTGACTGCACTTGGGTCAGATATGGCTCGTTGGCGAAGCTATTGGGTTGGGGCCGACTTACGGAGGCAGGAGGATCTCGCCCCAAGAGCTGGAGAGGAATGTCACAGCGGCCTGAATCACTACGTCAGTCTCTTACTTCTCGTCGCTTCGCATTTTTCATCGAGGAAGCTAAAACTCACACCAAAGATGGCAATGCTGCGGACAAAGGCGGCGTTCTCGGAAGAGGTAAGAGCGTCATAAGTGGAGGCGAGGACGCCCTTGGGAGCCCGGCGGGAGGCCTTCTCGACGTAGATTCGCTTGGGAGGCATTTTGATTATGTGTGTATGTACGTTCCGGGGTGATTAAGGTTATCGCGACTGCA
Source organism: Fusarium sp. LHS14.1 (assembly GCA_025433615.1). Lineage (NCBI taxonomy): Eukaryota > Fungi > Ascomycota > Sordariomycetes > Hypocreales > Nectriaceae > Fusarium > Fusarium sp. LHS14.1. The sequence continues at coordinate 3,091,313 of CM046482.1, forward strand.
GTGTCGGAGAGGATTCGCGCGGAGGTGATGGATGTTCTTCGATGTTCGTCGATGGGGGGAAATTTTCGGATACACTTGGATTGAAGCTTTTCCAATGCGGAGGGCCGATAACGCGGCTATGGGCGATAGCGGCTAAAGTCACATGATCTGCGTCTAATTTCCCATATCATTGGATGGAGTCACCGGAAGACGTACCGTTTCACTCATGCTTACCCCACCATGACTGAGCATCATCAAGGCCTCCGTCATCCTCTTCGCGGGGTGCGATCGTGAACTGCGACTCTTTAGAAAGACATTTTCCTATATCGTGGCCTACATATTCCCATTCAATCGAAATTCGCTGTAAAACTTGTCGCTTTGCTTCACAAAACCCAACTTTAAGCTCTAAACCAACAAGGACAAAGAAAGATGGGCCATTAAAGCAACGCCTTCCTCCTGCTCCTCCAATTCTCTTCATTTACATCAATCGCGTATCCATTAATAATCTCAATCTTGACACCGACATCACGGCTTCTCACTTTTCCTCTCTTCTTCGACACGCTTACTTAATCCTCGTCACTCATCATGTCCAGCGACATGACCTCTCCCGGCCCAGGTGGCTTCTTACCACCACAAGTCGGCGGTCTTCCTTCTCCAGCTCCCTCTTCAGCATCATCATTTGCGACAAACATTCCCGGTCTTCCTTCACCAAGAACCAAAACTCTAGTGCCTAACGGCCGCAAAGAGTACACAGTTCGGAGATTCGCGGAAGAGCAACTCACGCTGGCCTCAAGACGATATGTCAAGAAGTTTAGCACTCCTGCACCTGGAGACTCGGTTATTGGCTATAAGAAATTCAGCGAGGTCTGCCAAAATCTGGACAGCGTTATCAATGTGTTGTGGCGATCGGGCACCCGTTAGTTCATCAGTCATTGTTCTTGAAACATGCTAATATTCATTGGGCAGCAACTCTTCAAATACCCTTCTTGCTACGTCTCACAAGCGACTTTACGCGATATGTACGAGGGTTTCCGCCTTCGCCCAAGGCCTCTTTCGCGCTTCTTCGCAAGCTAGATCACTGTTTCTCGAGTCTTTTAGTTGGGAAGGACATTGAGACTAACGAGTCACTACCTGGTTTCGAGAATGGGCTGCGTGGGGGCATGACAACCACAGAAATGATTCGCTGTCGAAGCCTTGTCGACCAGTGTCGTGTCTTGATGGTAGAGATGATGACCGACCCCGCCGAGGACGACGAAGAAGATGAGGAAGAGTCAGAAAGCGATACCGATATGGACATGGATGGGGACGCAGACGCAGACACTGGAGTCAACGGATGGGGCGGTGTCGAGGATGATGACGAGATGAGGTTGCAGATGGATGCAGCTCGCGTCTTTGAAAAGACGATTGTACAGCTCAACGAGAGACTCGGTGAACTTGACCCGATCCGAATGTCTGACGACTGAGGCCCGGGGATACCCAAACCACGACGCACAAAGGCAATTTCAGGTGGCAGCGACATGGCAGGGCGACCTGTGAGCTGTTGGATACGGTGAAGGCTTGGCTGCAGTGCCGAGGAACAGGTATCACACTTGACCAACCTGAAAGAGACAAAACCCAAGAGTCTCGAACCATTTTTCTAGGACACGTGCAAGGTGATAAAGAGCATGCTTAATGCTGCAAGTCAAGGTGGCGAGAGATGCATTGTTTCAGGTTTCTTGGTGGGGGTTCCAGATATGCCAACTCATCCAGCATCAATGGTCAAACAAGAGGTTTTTTTTTCCACAAGGCAGGTTGAGCTTCTGGTTGGCTACACCGCTTCAAGTCTCATTTACACTAGCGATGAAACATTCGGAGGGGGAGTTGTTGAAGAAGCAACCATACATACAATAAATTAAGCAAAAAAGAGAAGAAGTTCAACGTGGCCCACATTGACACCTGTCGATCGTCTACAGGATTCATTTATTTCTCTTGGCGATGTATAGAAAGTTTACCGGGATAAATCATGGAGGATCTACCGCTACAAAAGTCAAATTGGTTGATTTTCTGTAGGGTAGAGGAATCTTGAGCCAAAGAGCGTGCATGGAGAGTGAGATGGCGCTTTTCTAAAAGAGGAATAGAATCGATTGATACGATAAAAACGCACAGGAACAAAGCAAGTTTCCAAAAATAAAGACTGAAATATTTAAAGAAACAGACTCCAAAGGAGGAAAGGATAGATTAAAGCTAACTACTCGTATCTACTCTTCGGCTCATGATCAAACGTCTTGATGGTCTTGGCTTGACAATGCCATTGAACCTTTGCCTGCACACATCCAAACCCCTGGCGCCCCCTTTTTAAGCCGCGCACACTTGGACAAGACTCTTGTCCCGTTTCATATCATGGGTGAGTGACATGTCCCTGTAGGTCCAGACAATGTCAATTGCGCGGCCCATTCCAGCAACGGGGTGGCGGCGGTAAAAGCTCTCCCCTGCGAACGCCTCTTTTACGCATTTGTCTTGGAAGGTCAAGATTAGGCTAAGATTAAAAGATGCTTCAGCCAAGAGAAAGAGTCAAAAAGAGAGCATGAATTTGAGTCGTTGTTTGCCCACTTGGCGGCGTTTCAGCTGTTGTGCACTCATGGCGAATCCTCCATGAATGCAGCCCCTGATTGAAATTTGCCCAAGAAAATGCAGTCTCTCCAATCATGCGTCGCCACACAATGTCCGGGGTTTATTCCCTCTGAGAGACACACTGGTTGTGTACTCCGGTCCACACCCCCGTTCCCGCTGGGATGTTTCCAAGAAAGCCCAATCCGGAAGAACACCCTTGACGAATTAAATGTCCTATTCCCCGTGTGTTATACCACATACTAACTTATCGTACGTATCATATCACAGCTCTCGGTCTGGTCCCTGATCATCACCCGCTAAGCATGAGTTTACCGCGCTTGGCTTTTTTCACTCGGGGCCTCGAACGTTCGTTCCCACTCTTCTTTTCTTTGGGTAGCAGTTTACTTTATCCATTCATGCCTTTTCTTCCCGGGGGACCTTGTTATCGTCCCTTCTTCCTCTCCCCCCATGTCTAGCTCCGGGGGGGCGATGTGTTATGCGCCGGGGGGCCTCTATAGCCAAGGCCAAAACACCTTGGACTGGTCCTGCATCTCGTTAACCCATCTCCCTTCTCCACTCGAGGAGAGCAGATGGTTCCTTGTTGGTAGATTTTCAAGGTTTCCCATCTTTGTAGCGTAGATATAAAAACATCCACATACCAGTGCCCCGCCAGCCACTCTTTCGCTTCACCACCATTCGAGTCCAGCCCATTTTTTTGTGATTTGTTTCCTTTCATACGTTCCCTATAGATCTTGATAATTCATATCTCGACCATTCCCTTCCTTTCTCTTGCAACAAATATATCCAACCGCCTTCCTTCGGTTTACCTTCCTTTTAGCCCAGGAGGCGTTTTACCCTCATTCAACAACGACATCTTTTCACGGGCTGTGACTCTTTTGCTTCTTTCTTCAAGCTATTTAGCTTCCTTTGATCTTTATAAGACATTCTTACACAGTCGATCTGTACCTTCTTCCGCACGGGCTAGTTTCACCTTTAAGCCATTCCCGACTTACACGACATTTACACCCAAAGATCGACAATCAATATGCGAAACTTCCTCCCCTTCCTCGCCGGCGTCCTTCCCTTCGTCTCGGCCATCCAGTGCCCCAACCGTCCTGGTTTCAAGGTGGTTTGGCAGGACGACTTCAACGGATGTCAGGGCTGCGCCCCGAGCGAGTCCAACTGGAACGTGGCTCTCAACATCAACACCAACAACGAGCTCCAGGAGTACACCGAGTCCAACCGCAACATTCAACTCTCGGGCGGTCACACGCTACAGCTGGTGCCCTGGAAGGAGTCCAACGGCGAGTGGTCGTCTGGACGCCTCGAGTCTAAGAAGGCATGGCATGCTCCCGAGGGCAAGGCCATGCGTGTTGAGGCTGCTCTGCGCACTGGTGAAGCTGCCAACAAGCAGGGAATCTGGCCTGCTTTCTGGATGCTTGGCGATTCCATGCGTAAGGGCACTGAGTGGCCCCTCTGCGGTGAACTCGACATCTTTGAGCGAGTCAACGGTGACCTCACCGGCTATGGCACCGTCCACTGCGGTCACGAGGGTGGTGGTCCTTGCAACGAGCCCGAGGGTCTCGGACAGGCTGTTCCCATTCCCGACAACAGCTTCCACACCTGGTCCATCGTCGTGGACAGGAGGGCCGGCAACTGGCAGCAGGAGAGCATCCACTGGCTGCTTGACGGAGCTCCCTTCCACTCCTTGACTGGTGCTCAGCTTGGTGACGAGGGAACTTGGGCTACTCTTGCTCACTCTCCCATGTACATCCTTCTCAACGTTGCTGTTGGCGGTAACTGGCCTGTAAGTTGACACCAAGAGATATCCGAAGGAGTTAAAACTAACAAAGAAACAGGGTGACCCCAACAGTGCTACTCAAGATGGCTACGAAAACATGCTCGAAGTCGCCTACGTCGCCGTTTACGAAACCACATAGACGAGCACGTCTGTCGGTATTGTCTTTGCTTCTCTTGCCAGCTCTGGCTGCGCCTCCTTGATTCTTCTTCACACTCGTGTATTACCACGAGTACACAGTACATCGTTGACAAGTCTCTTGCAAGAGCTTACGATTACCGTGTTTTGAGCGCCTCTGTTTATAACCAGCTTTTTGTCATGTTTCTTTTCTTTGTCTTAGAATCTTATAGATACCCCCCACATGAAAACGCTGACGCAACGGAATTGGTGTAGATATCTAGGTAGATGGAAAAGAAAAACCACGAAATTAATGACTGCAATTAAGCAGGGGCATAATCGTTGACTCATTAAGATGGTGACATTACAGCATGAATCAGTGACAGACTCTCAATGCGTCATGCATACTTCACCTGCATCACGGACAAGTAGTGAAACTAGAAGTTTTTATTCCTGCTTCAACGATAGAGAGAAAAAACAACTAATAAAATGCAAACGTGGTATGTGATTTTTCGCCAACATCGATACACCCAGTAATAAACCAACAACACTTTACATAGACAGAATGGCTCTCAGCCATGGATCCCAACCAACTGAACTGACTTCATCTCTTTCTTTCTTGCTCTTCCTCACAGAGATCACCCCAAGGGAACCCAAAAAAACAACAACAAATCAAACCATTGACAAGAGACAAGAAAAAAAGGTCCACACAAGTAGAAAGAAAAGGAGACGTGCGACGAGCATGTGAATGAGTCCCAAAGGAAATAGCCAACGCAAAAGGGGGTGTCGAAACGAGCTTTAGTAGGGAACCAGCTTGAGCAACGAAACGACTGACGGCAACAACACCTCCACCACCACCACAACATACATCCATCCATCAACTACCACCCCAGCCAACGTAAACAACTGACAACAAATCACAAAACAAAAACAATAGAGGCTCTTTTCCCCTGAAGCCACCACGGAGGAGGGAAATCCTCCAAGACCTATCGCCGCATGACCATGATATAGTTTCCACATAAAACGCCGTGACGAATGATGCCTGATTAAGTGTGACCCAAGATGCGTAATGCCGACCCAACTCTTTCGCAAGTGCCATTAATCCGCTCCAATCTCATTGTCCATCGAGAACGCCTCTGGGAAGGTAAAGGCCCCGTTGTCTCCATCATTATCGTGGAGGAACGAGTCAAAGTCAAAGTCGTTGAGCACGTTACTGCCGTCAATAGGATTTGCCAGCTCTATGCTAGGACCCATATCAAACTGTAGTCATGGTTAGCAATCTTATTTAGCATCATTCGCAGAACTGCACATACCATGCCGCCAAAGGTGTTATCCATGGCCATGTTTTGGTTAGGGTCGTGGTTCTGAGGAGCCACTGGTGGAGCTGGAGGAGCACTGGTTGCAGCTGCGGGAGGAGCAGGGGCAGGTGCTGTGGTAGGCTGGTTGTTTCCAGCCTGTCCGTTCTTGAGGTTGGCGTTGGCGTTGATGGGAGTTGCGGGCGTAGGCGTCTCTTGCTGGTCATTGTTGTCACCAGAGGGAGTAGCACCGGCGTTATTGAGGTTGGGATTCGACTTCTTCTGAGCAGCAGTACGCTACAATATTTGTCAGTGTGAATTACAAGCATACATACAGTCAAAGTGAATTACCTTGTCCTTGGCCGCCTTGGATTCCTTCTTCTTGGGTGCTGCCTTGTTAGTTTGACTAGGGGTAGGGGGAGCAGCCGCTGGTTGTTGAGGCGAAGCAGTCGTCCGGTTGTTGGCGTTCGCCGGTGGTGCCTGAGGAGGAGGCATTGATCGCTGCTGAGGCGTTCCTTGAATTTGAGGGCTGGCCTGTTGCATCTGCTGAGGCACCATCTGGCCATTGGGTCCCTGTTGCCATTGCTGGCCTTGAGGTCCTTGTCCTGGCTGACCCTGCTGGGCTGCTTGTTGACGTGCCTGTGCCATCATCTGCGGCGTCATTTGTCCATTGAAAGGCTGGCCAGGATGCGAGCTGGGAGGTCGCATGTTACCGTTCATAGGTGGTTGACCAGCCATACCGCCCTCCATTCCCTTAAAGAAGTGAGGTGCCATACCAGGTTCCACGTGGTTGTTCATAAAGTTCATCGCCGGGTTGGGAGAGCCACGAGACTGGCCGCCCTCGGGAACGGGTGAAGGAATGCCAGAGTTGTTCATCTGGGGTGTGCCGCGCTTCATCTGCTCGGCGGGGTTGGGTGAGGCGCCGGCTCGCATGGCTTGAGGAGATGTGTCTGGGAATTGTCCGTTAGGTCCTGGAGGGACACCTGGTTGGCCGGGGCCGCCTTCTCTGGGCATACCGTTGCCGATAGTATCCTGCTCCTGTCTAGCCATCATGAGTCGCTTCTTATTCTGCTGCTCGAGGAGCATCAACTGCATCTGATAGTCCTGGAGGGCATGGTTACTGCCCCCGGCAGTCTGAGGACCGTTGGGTCCTGGCCGCATGCCACCTGGGCCGCCCATCTCACCCGGGTTGTAGAATGCGTTGAGAGCAGTTCCGTCGGGGCCCTGAGCCATCATCGGTGATCCCTGTCCCTGAGGAGCATTGGGCATCTTGTTGCCGCCCATCTGGGTTCCGTGATGCTGCTGGAGGTTCTGAGAGTAAGTGGCAATCGATTTTTGCTGGGCGGCGGGAGGGGCGTTTACAAATGTCTGCAGCTGCTGCGGATGTAGCGTATTGGGGTTGATGCCATTTGCGGTAAGCATCTGCTGAGCGGCGGCGACGTTAGGACCGCCGGGCATCTGCTGTCCAGGCATACCCTGACCCGGACGGCCGTTAGGCATCATGCCAGGCTGGTTAGGGTTGAACTGGCCACCCTCGAGACGTTGTCTCTTGGACGGCGACGGAGCGTTCTCCCCAGAAGCCGGAGAGGAGGGTCTGTCTCGGCCGTCCATGCCGGAAGGGTCTCGTTGCATCTGGTTTTGCTTGGCCTGCTGGACCATCTGCATCTGAGGGCTAAGTGAAACAGTCAGCTTAGTTGTCAAGCTACAGACAGAAATGCTTACTTGTTGGCGTTAGCCATGGCGGTGCGGACAAGAGGCTGCTTCATGTTCATGGCAGCCATGTTGCCATTCTGCATGTTTCGCATCATTTGGTATTGCTGTTGGGCCATGTCTGGTCGCATCTGGCGCAGAAGTTCCTGCTGATGATTCTGCTTTAGCCGGGACTGTTGCTACATTGCCACCGAGGGTCAGCATTGGCCACCAGCGAAAGTGGTTACCAAATGTTAGGGGGACACGAGCAGCCAGCGCGGTTGACTCAATTCTCGATAGGAGGCAAGACAACCAACGATGACATGCTCGGTATGGCAGCAACTGACGGAGACAACTCAAGAAAACAAACATACCTGGGTGTGCGCAACATATTGGTTAATGGTGTTGTTGTTGCTCTTGGCGCGCTGCGCGTAGTAGATGTCCCAAAAGACAGAGAACCACTCGTACAGGAAGGAGGTATCGGAGGCGGGCATGGGCAGCTTCGGCGGAGGCAGATCGTCGGGGAGCTTGGCGTCGATATCGTCCTTGGAGTCGGTGTCCATGGGGTCGTCGCCGACTCCGTTGATGAGATTGCCGTTCTCGTCGCGACGGCGATTCGCGCCATCTTTGAGGACGTTGACCTGCTGGTCGCTCGACAGAAGCGAACGGGCACAGTCGTACATTCCCATGCGGATAAAGTACTCGTAGATGTATGTGTTGAGAATACTGCGCTGGTTGTCATTTGCTTGCTGCTGGCGAGACGCGGCGGCGGCGGCAGCGGCAGCAGCAGCCTGGGGGTTCATGGCGCCGTTGTTCATCATGGGCATGGGGGCACCGCCAACAGGGCCGCCCATGGGGTTCATGTTGGCCATGTTAACGTTTGGATTCATGGCCATGGCAGGTTAGGAGACGACAGGAGAAGAAGCAGTGAGAGGCCTAAAGGCTCTGCTGCGGCGGCGACGATGGCGGCAGCAGCAGTCGGGGGCTCGTGTAGCCACGGGGACGTGCCACCAGGCGGAGCGGCGCTGGGCAGCCTCCCGACGTGGACGTGACGGGCAGCGATCCCACGAGGCGCGGAGGAGTCCCAAGCTGAGGACCCGTGGACGCGGTCCAAGATGTGAGGCGCGCGGTCGGGCGGGGGGGGCGAGGGTCGCGAGGATCGCGAGACTGGGAGATGAGAGGCGAGTGGCAGGAAGCGGGAATTGGGAGGATCGTGTCTCGTGTCGGCAATCGTCGATGATGAAGGGCGAGCTGAGAGAAGAAGTGAAAAAGAGCGAAGCCGCAACGGCGATGCGATGGTCGACCGAGAGTCGATGTCGCGGTGATGATTTGGGGGGGAGTATGAGAATGAGTAGGTATGGTGTCGGGTGGTGGTGTAGGTTGGATTTGGCGGAGTGTCGAGGTAACTGGGAGTGGAAAGTGGGCGCCGGGCTTGTCCCTTGCCTGAGGTGATGGCCTGCCTCAGTTGCTCAGTGCAGGACAGCGCTGGGTTCTGCCAGAAAAAAAGAACGTGACTGGGGTCGGGCGATTGCCAGGGGTGGGAGGGTACTTGTGGTCCGGCGGGAGACGCACGCGAATCGCATGTACTTCTGGGTCCGTAGCGCAACTCGGAGAAGCCAGCGGAACCGCCCCCAAGGTTGGACAGGTACCTCGCTACCGTATGTAAGGTACCTGAGCGCGAAGGTACCGTACCGGCACTGACTGGAGTAAACGGAGAGGCTCAAACGCTGCCGACGGGCACTGAGTGGAGGGCGGCTGAAAGAGACGAGAGACCCAGTCAAAGTCGTCCCTGTCTTGTCTGTCTGATCTGAGTCTGAGGGAACTTGAGGAGGTTCGCGCTCGCAGATAAGTCGCAAAAGCCGAGGCGGCACTAAGCCGAGCAAAGTGAGGTGATGGAGGAGGAAGAAAGAGAGTAATCAACGGGAGAGGGTGTGAGAGGGAGCAAGACACTTGTGGGCGAAAAAAACGTGGTCGCTGGTTGGGGCGGTGGGAGGACGAGAAACTTTTTTGCTCGCTGTTCCCTTCCATTCCCTCCCTATTTTGGCCTCCCAATTGGATGATTCTCTTGGTCGTCCTGTCTACGGCATCTCTTGAACGACTTTTTACATTTTAATTGTTAGCTTGACCCGGAACGGTGGTGATGCCTCTCGTTCCGTTAAACGGCTAGACGCAAGCAATTTACAAGTAAGTACACAAATACTTGCGCCAAAAAGGCAAAAGGCGAAATGACAAGGCTGGACTTGGCTGGGCCTGAAGCCTTGGGCCTGGGGCAGATCCACAAACTTCTGAGTCCTTGCAGCTAAGGGGTCGGGTCGATCATGAGTTTAAGGGAGAAGATGCAGTTAAAGGGAGGAGACATCGGGATGGTTTCCGATAGATCTATGGGCGAATTGAAGACAATAAAATCATTTTCTGAAGCCATTGATGCGTATATTTCAATCAATCTCTTTTTATTTTATTCCATTCTTTCGGAATTGTTTTGCGGATTGACAATCGCTTAGACTCCAAGGCTGAAGCTGATACAGGCCCATGCAGAAAAGAGGCTGGATCAGCCCCAGGACTCTCCAGACCCGCGTTCGGCCGGCATGGAAGGAGCTTTAGACGCCGACCCGACCGTGACTGCCCTGTGAGGCTCATCAGGTCCAGTGAACTTCAGTGGGAGACGCACGGGATTCAGCGCGCTTGGCCCTGGGAGCTTGGTACGGGAGGAGGCCCGCTCTTCAGGGGCTTGACGCTCCAGCAATCGCGTCACCCCACAGGACCCTGATGGAGCCTGGCCTTCTAGGCTCTTCTAGGCGGGTGTCTCCCATGCGGCTGGGACGCCATGCCTGCTTGTGCAGGTACGTAAATCTCAAACCAGAGTGCGTATTCTTGAGACTGCAGGTGAAAAGGGAGTTGAAAAGTAGCCCCAGTTGCCTGAGGCAGGCACACCGAGTGGCCGTCATTCTGGCACGAGTTTCCACTGGGTCCGTTTTCTGAGATGTACCTCCACTATCAAATCTTGTCTCACTGACAATCCATCCCGTCCCGTCGGCTGGGCTGCTCTAACCCACTTGTGTTGTATCGTGGTCCCTTTCGCGGGGGTCCTTATCAATCTATCCGTGTAATCCGAAGCAATCTGACATCAACTGTTTCTGTTTATCCGGCGGGGTTGAGATTGCTCGCACCAGGCTGAATTGTTTAATTGGCTTGGCATTGTTCTTCCTATTCCGGCATTGCAGTGAATTCCATCAAGTTGTTCTATGACTTCAAATAACTTGATCTTGATACGCGCCAGCGTGAAGCGCTCGAGGGTGAGGTATGCGCCTCTCCTTAGTCTCGCACGTGGCTGACAGCCGGCCTCTTCTATGGGTATCTACACATGCCATGATCCCTAGCTCTGCACTCAAAATCGCATCTTGCCCATCCATCTCGGGTTGTTTAGAATATTGCCCTGATCGGCACCAGATCGTCATAGATACTGTGTAGCGGCTTGTCGTAGATGACCTCCATAGTTCCTTTATGAATGAAGAGCTTGACATGCCGATCGTCTTCTGTACGGTTTCCGTCCAATCATTGTCTTGGCTGTCCTTGATAGGCTCAGTCATCCTCAGGCGGCAGCTCATCGTCGATGTATCGGATCAGCGAAACCCTCATTTCGGTACTGTCGTTGCCCCTGAGAACATCACTGATAAAGTGAGCCTCCACTTGCATCTGCACCATCTCTAGAGCCCCACGGAGTACGCCACACAGGATGTTGGAGTACCAGAGTTGATCTTGTGCTCGTCCGTCGTCGGGAAGCTCGACAAAGTCGGCCAATGGGTTCTCTTCAAACACAAGCGAGAACTGGTCGTTATCACTCGTCCAATTTGTAACTTGGGGGGTAATGTTGAGGAAGATCTTGAATCCGACCTGGGATCCTGTTAGTTGTCTTCTTTTCCATATTTATGATGCGCACATACACGAGCAATCATCTCGGCCGTCTCGCGGAAGTTGGCGCATCGCTTCATGGTATTGGACTTGGCAAGGTAGTCCTCAATGAGTCGTAGCCCAATATTGTAACCCATCTTGTCGAGCTGCTTGTTGACCTCGACATAGTCGCTCTCGTAGTCTTTGCAGAGTTGTGCGACGATGGTTCCGTATGTTAATGTGACCAGCTCAGCATTGACCTTGTCGATTCGGGTTCTGTGATTACAAGTCAGACTAACATTTGCGCCAAGGACCGTTCGGGTTTCGCGTACTTCCAGATTCTACCACAATGTTAGTATACATGTTGTTATTGCGATAAAGCTGGAGCTGAGGGTCGACATACTCCTCGCCGACGCGAGACGCCTTGCTGGCCGACATTGCTGCGGATGGAATCTGGCGGGGCGCACCAAGTGTAGGACGTGCGACGGGCTCGGTAGTTAGGCGGAGGAGATTTGGGCAATATTAAAGTAAGAGAAGCCAGTCAGGACAATGCCAGACTCAAAGCCGTAATGAATACCGTGAATCGTTAATCTTGGACCACCAGCACAGGAGTGAAGGCCAGTTCCCAACGTCACCCTGGAAGTCGGTGGACGGAGTGTTGAAGCGCCGATGTCAGGAACAACTCTCGGCCCGACCACCAATCAATCGTTGCTACTCGATTTGCTTTCCATGTCCACCACCATCGTCGTGCTGCATGCAAGAGGCAGCTCCAAGCTCACTTTACAGCTCTAAAAGTTTGCCAGCGTCGAGCGCATTTGGATAATCAGCGTCGCATTGCATCATAGTCGACCCTCGAAACCCCACCGAGCCCAACATGTCCGCAGAGAAGCGTCCCGCCGACGACGATCCGGGTTCGTCTCAGTTGCTCGTGAAGCGACAAAATGTTAGCTCTTCGACAGGCGCTCTCGCGCGTCTCAACGCGTCGAGCAGTGCCCTTGTTCAGAGTGTGAGTTGATGAATCTAGAAACCGTGGAGACGCGAAATACTGACTTGAATAGGCCCCAAGAACCAGTGCCCTTCAAGCTCCTGTTATGGAGCTGTCAGGACATTCGGGCGAGATCTTTACAGCCAAGTTTGATCCTACTGGAAACTTGATTGCTTCTGGATCAATGGACAGATCTCTGAGTAAGAGCACAGTGACGTGACGCGTGAACATGGGCTGACTATTTAGTGCTCTGGCGAACCTACGGCGATTGCGAGAACTACGGAATACTTAACGGGCACCGCGGTGCGATTTTGGACCTACAATGGTCGCGCGACTCGGAAATCCTCTATAGCGCATCTGCCGACATGCACCTTGCGAGCTGGGATCTGACATCTGGAACGCGAATTCGTCGATACGTTGGACACGAGGAAATCATCAACACAGTGGGCATCAGCAGACGAGGAGAGGAGCTACTGGTCAGTGGTAGTGATGACTCGACCATTGGAATCTGGGATCCTCGATCGAAGAATGCTGTCGACTACATCCAGACCGAATTCCCAATCACTGCCGTGGCTGTTTCGGAAGCTGGCAACGAGATATACGCAGGCGGTATTGACAACGACATTCGAGTGTGGGATTTGAGAAAGAAGGCGGTGATCTACTCGATGTTGGGACACTCGGATACCATCATGTCAGTGAGAGTTTCACCCGACTCTCAGTCGCTTGTGTCTTATGCCATGGACTCGACTGTACGGACATGGGATATTCGGCCGTTTGCTCCCACGGAGAGACACATTCGGACTTTTGATGGTGCGACAATGGGTCTCGAGAAGAACCTAATGGGTGCTAGCTGGGACTCTGAAGGCAAGAGAATCGCAGCAGCATCAGGTGACGGCACAGTCATGGTGTGGTCGAGCGAGACTGGCAAGCTCGCTTACAAGCTTCCCGGTCACAAGGGTACTGTAAACTGCGCCGAATTCTCGCCAGGAAAGGAACCCATCTGTAAGTCTCTTATGCCGGCAGAATCTGTGAGTTGTGAACTAACGGAGAATTCAGTGCTTTCCGCATCATCGGACCGCAAGATGCTTCTTGGCGAGCTGAAATGAGCCGGCAACACGTGCTGGGCGATATCCTAATTCTGCCACTGTCCGTGTCTGAACTATTTCGAGATAATGGCGTGTCAACAACACGAAGGTTCACCAACAATGGTCTGCCCTTGATACAACTCCTTGTCGAGGGGCAATAAGCCAACTAACGTAGGGCAATCGTTTTTGGCAACATCTCCAGCAAACTCGATCGTGCAGCAAGTTTGACGTGGCTTAAACCTGTCAACTATTGCCAGGGAGCGGCAACACTTGTCGTCTTGGCGGGACAGGACAGAGGTGTTTCGTGAAGGCTAGAAAAGCGCAACTTATTGGAGCCTGCATGTATAATTTGTTTTGTCTTTTTTACTTTCTGAAAGCATCGGGAAGGGCTTGGAGGGCGTTCAGGTGGATGTATCAAGTATGAGACATGTAAGACTTTCGTAATTACATGAGGAGCTTGAGCTGGGGGGGCACGGTGTCGCAATCATTCATGTCCATCGTCGTCGACGCAATCCAATCTCACTATCTGCAAATAGTCGATGGATAGTAGGTCCCTGCGTCTCCTTGAGAAAAAGTCAGAGCAAAACAAGAGGGCAATGCAAGATTCAAAGTGAACAGACGTCTTCCAATAGTCTTTTGTATCCTCGACAGGCTGTGACGCCCCCCTCGATAACTTTATCCCTTCATTACCATCCAATCGTGCTCACTCGTGTGGTTTGCTTTTGTCCAGCTGGGAAAAGTGAGAGCTCAGGTTTCAGGTGCTCCCTCTGCAGGTCGTGGTTGGCCAATTGACGCGGCAAGAAAATGAGGGCGTGGCTTTACCCGAGACGGACAAACAGAGCCACGGATACCGGATCTAGACTAGTTTTTGAGTGTGTCTGTGGGTAACAAAAAACGCGAGACTGACACTACCAGATCATGACGAGAGTGTTGACTTGAATCGTCAGTTTGACCACCTTTATGAAAGAAACATTACTTGGAAAGAACATAGTTGGAATGTGAAAACCTTGGTGTACTATGATGCACATCTTCGAGTATATCAAGACAGTTTTGAGTGCTCTAGGTCATCCCGACGCTACTCAGCTAGTCTCACGTTTTTTGTCACCCCTACTCCGGAGACCTGCCCCTGGATGGTGTTAAAGCTTCGACTATTGTTCTCCACATCCCACGTTTTCTTGCTCCGGTGCGCGCCGTTCGTTGATGTTAGGCCGGTTGCAGGCATGGCGTGTTTAGCTATTAGGAAAAAAACCAGGGGCAACTGACAAGGGATAAAGAAAAGACAGAGTCATGTCGTTTCGCGCAACCAGTCGATGGAAACAGCAAACAGAGTGCAATCAATCATATTTCAGAAAACGGGGACGCTCCTTGTTCAATCCGTCAAGGCCCTTGCTTCTGTCACCGTCTTCAGACCTTCTGAGCCTCTAAAACAAGGCCCCATGTCGCAGAATCGCGACATCGATCCCTGGAGTTCGCCCTGGCACGGTCCCTGATCCTCTCGTCGGGGGACCCGTTATCATGGGTCGTTTAGGCTTGGCTAGGGGGGTGGTGGTGTTGGTGGTGGAGGGTCCGTGGTCTCGTACGAACACATGAACCTCCTTCGACGGGGCGTTCGAGAGCCCACTAGGTAATTAGATCATCTCGACCCGGCGCAGGTCGTCAACTTTTGTCCCCTCTTTTTTATTGATTTCTTGTCTCTCTTCTTGTTATCATTGCCGTCTTCGTTCACACACTCTGTATAGTGTTCCCAGGCCAGGTTCAAGACGGGCTCTTGAACTGTCTTTATCTTGTTCCCCTGCCCTCTCAAACCATGAACGAGATGCTACCCCTGATGCTACGACAACATCTTTTGCGTTGAGAGTGTTTACCTCTGTGTCTGCTATCGAATTAATCTCACGACATTGTCCGCGTAGTCGTTTGTTCGAAACGTAGCGACCTCGCGTTTACAAGACACGATGAACTTGAATAGCCCTGCCATGGAGCGACTGCGCTCCGACCTCATTCGACAGGCTCATATGGAGCGACAGGGAGATTCCAACGGAAGCAATGTCGACATTGAAGGCCAGCCCGATATGCAAGAGTCTCGTACGAATAACCCCTTCTCTCGACTATTCCGTCGCGGTCAACCTCAATCGACGAATGCGCAACCTCAGCTTGCGGAAATCGAGAGCATCAAATCTCAAGACTCGAACCCAAATCAGACGAATCGATATTCACGAGTGTTTGGTGTAAACTTCCTCCGGCCAAGGAGAAACAACAATTCGTCACTAACAAATGAGACTCGCAACACGACTGCTTCTCCCGCGCCGTTGCTCCCACTTACCCAGCCGTCGGAACTATCTTCGCCTACGATACCGGACCCCGTGGCTACGCCTTCAGCAGAATCGAGACAGGCTCGCCGAGAACGCCGTGAGCGCAGGGAGCGCAGGGATCGTCGTGAACATATGGACCCAATTGAGGCGCAACTTGCTGAGATTCTTGGAGGATCTGTTGTTAGCCGACGACGAAGGCGACATCACCATGATCGATCTCGATCTCGACATCGATCTCGTAGGAATAATGCGACACGGCATCCGAAGCATTTCATGTTTTGTCTACCATGGATTCGGTCAAGACGTATGCGAGCGCAGATTCTTCGATGCTTTGCGTCTGGTCTATTTCTCATTGTTCTCGTCACTGTTTGTAAGTCACCTCATGAACTTTACTTCCATGACCAGGGAAGGGGTATTGATCAATTGTTTAGATCTCACCCTCTCAATGACCCACAAGGTCAACACTCGCGAGATGTCCATCATGCTCATCATGGTCATCCTCTTTGCCACCATCTTCTTCTTCCACGGCCTTGTTCGACTCTGCATCCTCGTTATAAAGAGTAACCGAGAAGCAGCCATGCGCGCAAACCGACCCCCACGCTATCGTGGACCTCCACGATACGCCGTGCCTCCTGTACCTATCCCGGTTGTCCTTGCTCGAGACGAAGAAGCGGTCGGCGTGGAAAGTGAAGTGACAAAGTGTCAGCCGCCAGCCTATGGTCGTTGGCGAGAGACAGTGGTATGTTTTGGTCCTGTAGTTGCGGTGAATTTGTTGATGCTGACCATGTGTAGCGAGTCGACCCCGACCGTTTATTCTGGCAACGTAATGAGGATGTTGATCTTTCTCAGCTGCGACCTGGAGCTCAGTCTGGACCCCGGCCGCCTTCTTACGTGTCCGAGGATGGCATTTCTTACGTGGTCGAGGCGGCTCCTCGATCAACGGCCCCTACGACTGACGTGCCGCTCCCACCACATCCTTCGGAAGTGGGACGAGTAGCTCGAATGCCAACTGCGTAATGGAATTGATGGGCCGGCGATCCAAGTCTTAATGTCGACCTGGGGTCTGCTATTTCTGCAAGTACAGTGGAATGGAAACTGGTTGAAGGAAGCGTCATTCTGGGCGGTTGTGTTCACTGGAGGGATATGCGAGGGGTTGATTTAAGAAGCCCTAGTGAGGGTGCTCTTAATTGAGCGTACATGATTTTACACGGCATATATGACAGCTTGTTAGCGAGTTTAAACAGCATCACAACACGTTAGAGACCAGAAAAATACGTGGATAGATAGGGAGTCTTGCGAGCCAAACTTGGCGAATAGATACCACATGATTTAACAGAAGGAAGAAAAAGCAATTATAAACAAGGGCATTGTTCTATAAAGGAATTCCACTCGTATCAGTGTCGTGTAAGCGTCTGGTTACCCAGGCTGAGCCGAGGACTGGGGTTAAGCTGAGAGGATCCAGTGACGATGGAACCCGATCGGTGAGCGCCCGGAAATCAGCCTATCTTTTTTTTTTATGACCGGGCCGGGTAGGGGATATTAACATCCATCGAGGTTCGGGGGACTGGATCCAACGTGACGGAAATGGCCCGGGCTGCGGCTGCTGTTATCCTGGAGATATCACGCGGTTTGCCCCTGCGACCGGATGTGAGTCTTGGTATATCCTTGGGTGATTGATGGAGAGCAAGAGGTAATTCTCGAGTCATCGTTGGGAGTAGGACTGGCGCACTTAAGTTGTATCTCATATTGAAGATACCAACGATGGAGGTTGGATCAAGTCTAAGATTCATCACGTGAATACCCCGAGTCAAACATCACCCACCCATGTCAGGAACACGGCCAAAAGGCAAGACACTGTTCCTGCTTTCCATCCTCCCTAGCGGCAGAATATAACCCTCACACACAAAGATCCATTCTCTCTTCCCCTCAGACCACTCAACCTTTCCCTAATCAAGACACACACACACCCACGACTCACGAGATGCCCCAAGGGAAGGGGGAAGGTTTGAGGCCAAGGGCGCCTTTAGGCAATTAGTGATTGGACCGTTTTTGACCTTGACTCGGGACCGGGACTCCAGACCCCGGCTTGACTCGATGAATCGCCTTCCCCTTTCGCCCTCTTCTTCCGTGATTCCGTCCCAAGAGGATAGGATCCCCCTCTCAAAGTCAGTGCTTTATTTCAGCGCGTGATTCTGAAGGAGCAAATCCACTGGATGAGTGAGAAAAGAGAACCAACCCGCGCCGGTTCCCCCCTCCTCCCACGCGCTTGAGCCTGATGCCCGAGTCGCCCCCCTCCCCACAATCTACCCACAATGGAATCCGTTGGTCGCCCGTAGTCGTAGGCGTAGGGTCTTGTTAGGTAGTTTGCCGGGCACAGTCCAGTCAAGTCGTAGTCATTCGCGGGCTCCAGCTCCGTCCGTCCACTGGCTTTTGTGTGTCCAGTGTGTGTGGTGTGTCTGTCGTCCCCTCATTTCCTTCGTGCGAAAATTTTTTAATCAAAAAATAAATTTCCATTTGGGAACAAAGAAACGAACCCTCGAGGGAAATCAAATTTCTTGGTTATCATTATCATCATCATCTTTGGATAAGCTACACCATCCATAATCCAACTGTTTGGATATAACATTTATTATACTCTTTTTTCTCTTTCATTTAACCATCAAGCTCCTTTTCAAGGCCATAAAGGTATGTGACAACCGGTAAAAGCGTGGTTTTGCTGCTGCATTGCGTTTTTTTGTGTTGCCGTGTGTTGCTGCCCCTCCTTCGCTTCGTCCCTCCTCTGGTTGCGCGACAAGCTTCTGGATGACGGCCTCTTTCCTGTCGCAACGTTGGGTTCTCGAATCTTTTATCGTCCGAAAAAACGACCGACTCGATTTGGTCATTTGTCGCATTCTGAGTGTACTCTTCTGGACTCGAATTTCCCCTCCGACCGACAAGAAATCACGCGTTTTCGAAAGCTTGAAGCATCAGTTCACCTGTACACGACTCTCCCTCTTGGCTGTCGCTGTGTGCGACTCGACATCTTCATGATATCGTCCTTCGCGTCGGCGCTTGATCATGTCACGTCGCATATTGACGTCGCGCCTTCACGGCGAGACTTGATGCTCAGATTGCCCCTCCGAGCGAGATGAGGTGCGGGGTTTCGACATCAGCACCAAGGTCAACCATCAAAGAGGGCCGAACACCAACGTCCAAGCATCGCGCCGTCACCGTTATCAACTCTCGTCTCGATGTTATCAATGCGATGCGATTATATTCTACCTCAACGTCGTTGCCGCGCTGGACAACATGGTCTGACACTTCGCCGCTCGCTTCCTCAAATTGCGCCTGCGATTGTCCCCAGGGCTTACCACGAAGGATCGCATTCGTGGTTGATCGACAATATGAGCTTGGCTTCACGTCAACGCCATGGACTGTCTTCCAGGATCTAATACCGAGGTTCCTAATAATCGCGCATCGAGATTTGGATATCAACTTGGATACGAACCACCATGGGACGAACCGGAGGGGGCTGGTTTCTGCGCCGCAACCACGCATTGCAACTGCAACACGCTCGACGAGCCCTTTGTACTGACTGAGTTACCAGACACATACTCAAAATGTCTTCTCTTTCTCGACGTGCTTGCTACAAGTGTGGCAATGTTGGCCACTATGCCGAGGTCTGCTCCTCTGCTGAGCGACTTTGCTACAACTGTAGGATTTACCTCCCTCTTGGACTATTATTGGCGCTAACTTACATCTCATAGGCAAGCAGCCTGGTATGCATCTTGACCTCGACAACTGCCGTTGATATCTAATACTCTCTAGGCCACGAGTCCAACGGCTGCCCTCTTCCCCGTACCACCGAGGCTAAGCAGTGCTACCACTGCCAGGGTCTGGGCCACGTCCAGGCTGACTGCCCTACTCTCCGCCTGAGCGGTACTGGCACCAGCGGCCGCTGCTACAACTGCGGCCAGCCCGGTCACCTTGCTGTATGCTCTTCTCGCCATCTCTCGAAGCTTCATACACTAACAACGGATTAATAGCGCGCCTGCCCTAACCCTGTTGGCCCTGCTCTTGGCCGTGGTGCCCCCATGGGCCGCGGTGGCTTCGCCGGTGGTTACGGCCGTGGTGGTTTCGCTGGCGGCCCCCGTCCCGCTACTTGCTACAAGTGCGGTGGCCCCAACCACTTTGCCCGTGATTGCCAGGCTCAGGCCATGAAGTGCTACGCCTGCGGCAAGCTTGGCCACATCTCCCGAGACTGCACTGCTCCCAACGGTGGCCCTCTTAACACTGCTGGCAAGACCTGCTACCAGTGCGGCGAGGCCGGTCACATCTCTCGGGACTGCCCCCAGAAGAACGCCCCTGGCGAGATCCCTCCCGAGGTTGATATGAGCAACGTCCCTGCTCCTCCTGTTGCTCCTATTGCCCCCGTGGCTTAAGTGCATACGGAGTCGTTTGGGCCGTGCCTGAAAAGGCTGGCCCAACGGCGGCCCCTCGGGTATGATGTCTCTCGTTGAGATGTCAAACCGAGGATGCCGCCAGATGTGTTTCTTGCCTATTTATTCTTTTTGATGCCGACACGTGAACATATTATCCCTTTATCTCTTACCCTCGTCTTATTTCTTTGTTCCGGTTCTTGTTTATTTCGATCTGAAGCATGCCAGCCGGCACCATTTGGTTGGTCTGGTTTACGGCATCTTTGATCCGTCTAAATTCATCTTTGAACCTCGTTCTTTGTTTGACCTGGATATCTCACGAATTCCTCGTCCAAGCTATCTGGGTGCACTCGGCTGCTGCCTCAAACAGTCCAGAACGAGGAAAGCCTTGGGTGACAGGAAAAGACATCTACCAACGATATTTCCTTTTTCCATCTTTCACCTAGACTTGTTTGCATGGATCCTTGGTTACTAGGGGGTCTCTGGGCGGTTCTCCGCATCTGGCACCTTTCCTCGGACGGAACTTTGGATCATTCACCCAAGGACTACTACTACGATTTGAACGACAGACGCTGTCACGTGGCTCTTAACGACTTTCAAAAAATTCTACGGCACCCTGCGAAGGATATACCCCGCGAGGCGATGTGTTGGTTGTTGAGCTTGGAAAAGAAAAAGCGCAGAGACTCAGGCTTGACGAGAGAAAGTAGCCCCCAGAGCGGGTTAGGTCAAGCCTCGGGAGAGCTTGTGTTGTCGCCTGGCGGCAAAAAGATCAGTGGACGCGTGCGTGAGAAGTGAAGTGGTGGGCTGAAGGCCAGATTGATCGACGACAATGACAATTGGGGGATAGGATGTTGTTTGTGTTGTGGACGACAGGTGTTTCTCTCGAGAACCTGTTGATGCGGAAGAAAACGTCCCACAGAGCAGCAGACAGACAGACAGACAACAGAGAGTTTTATGAGTGGGAGAGAAGAAGTCATGGTGGGGAGCCTTGGGAGCGTGAAGGTGTCCCCAGACCCCTCGTCTTTGAAAAGGCTGTCTAGATGTGGTGGTTGTGGTTGTGGTTGCGGTTGCAGTTGAGGTTGAGCGTGGGTCTGAAGGTTGGGGGTGAAGTTGTGGTTGCGGCAGAGTTGTAAACGAACGATTTGATACACAAGCATTACAAAAAATGAAGCGAAGTGGCATCAGCAAGCAAAGAATGAGATGAGATGAGATGAGGTGTTACGATGTTGGTATTGTACAACGGCGTTGGGATGGCAAACTGTTTTTATTTCTGGAGTAAGGACTGGACTGGACAGGCTAACAGAACTGTATGCTAAGGCATGAATGGGAATGAGCTCAGGCTCAGGTCAGGTTATCTCAAATGGGCTGTGATCGGCGGGAGTTTTGAGGGTAGTACAGATTGTATGTTGGTGTGGAATGTGTGTTGGTAATCAAGAGGACTGCCCTTGGAGAATATTCAGGAGGTACCAGGTGATGAGGTATCACAATGAACAAACGTGCCTCTGTTGGGTGACCTCCTGCATGAGCTGAACATCTTGGCGATGACCTTGCAGCGGACGGCACGGCACGACCCCAAGGCCCTTCAAATAGCCCCGTTTGCTTAGAGCAATCGGCTATTGAAACACCTTCACTTGTGTCACAAGGTGACAGCGGCCTAGACAGCATGAGCCATGGCTATTCGGGCTGTGCAACGGGCTTCGGAGTTGATTCCGGAGATGGCGATGGATAGTTGGAAATGGATAGATTTGTGCTCAATACCTGGAGAAGACGGGCAGAGCATGTGGCTGAAGTAGTTGTATGGATGACCTCAGCCTATCAAGCTTCTAACCGTAGAGGTGACCCTAGGCAGCCGTGTTACACATTGCGAATGCAGTCATGTTTGAAAATACGACTAGAGACGGCATCTGCTGTTGGATCAATATGCAGATAGAATGCTACGCGTCAGCATGAGCGCGAAATGGAGCTCAAACAGGACAAACATCAACCCCGCAGCCAACGTTTGTATCCTTGGAAGCCAAGGCAATAGACTGCCGTGAATAGTCGCCATGGCCGGTCTTGCATGGTGCCAAGTCACAAAAGTCGTCAGCCGCAACGGGCTCAAACATGATCACCAACCACCTTCATCTCCATCAAAGTTCCCCAGCCCTACGAGGTTTCGGGAAGAAGAGGGGAGGTCAGAGCTGCAAACTAACCTGGGGTGGGCTGACGGATGGGGGGGGGACATCTGGACCAAACGCCAAGGAAGTTGGGGGCCGGGCGCTGCCGCTGGCTGATGTGAAGAGAGGTTGGGGAGGAAGGACTATTGCTTCAGGTCTTGTGCATTTGCAGTTGCAGCACCGGAGTAGACGGCCTATTCTGGTTACATTTTGAGGATGGGGGAACTCGGTGTGGCTGTACGACCTTTGTGAGTCCAAGATGTAGGGGAACGACCACAAACCATGGACCCGAGACAACTTGCAGACATGCATGGGGTCCTTGCACTTTTGTGAGGGAGGAGGCAGATGTATCAAAATGCAGACCGGGATGATGAGCTGGCGGCTGATGGAATTGCTGACGGGCTGACGAGCTGAAGCGGCGCTTAAACGCAAGCTTGCTCGGCGTGCATTGTGATAGAGGGGGAGAGGGGGAACACGAGAGGGGATAAAAGGCGGGCTTCTTCCTTTTGCATTTGATCGTTTCTTGTGTTTCTCAAACTCTTGAGAGCTCATCATTGAACTCTCATCTTCTAAGTGAGAGTTGTGTTTGGTGTTGTCATTCTTGGCGTGTCTAGTGCTTTTACACAACAAGGTGTCGACTCCACATTGGACAAGATGTCTTCCTCCTCCTCTTTTTCTTCTTCGAGGTCATCGTCGCCCAACAGATCTTTTGCAGAGATCGCTGCTGGTGCTGACTTGGGTGATCGCTCAAAGGTTACACCACAGCATGTGATTGACAAGTTCTGGGGCAAATTCACCACCAAGAACCCGGGCAAGGGTATGTATCTTTGTGCCCTCATAAATAACTTGAGCAGTAAACTGATACTTTGCAGCTACTACTGTTATCCCCTCCAACACGTACATCCAGGCTGCTGCCAAGAGAGGCAACAGAGTCACCGCCAGCACCACAGATGCTTCTTACGAAGAAGCTGCGGCCACATGCCGTGCCAAGGTTGAAAAGATTGTCAAGGAGTGTCGTCGCATTAACAAGAAGTACCGCGACCCCCACTTTGACATTGAAGCCGATCTCAAGTTTTGCCAGAATGACTGTCTCCAGTCTCTCTCAAACGTTGAGGACTACACCCCTGGTCTTAATATGCAGCCTCAGAGCGTCAAGCGTGTCGGTGACATCTTTGACAAGCCTTGCTTCTACATTGATGGACCTACTACGAGCGATATTCGGCAGGGCCGTAATGGTGACTGCTGGCTTATGGCTGCTCTTTGCACTCTGAGCAACAAGCCAGGTCTCATTGAGAGACTTTGTGTTGCTCATGATCAAGCTGTCGGTGTTTATGGCTTTGTCTTTTTCCGTGATGGCGAGTGGATCTCGGAGATTGTCGATGACTATGTACGTGCCCCGACCTTTTGTTTGATACAGCAACTGACAAGCATTTCCAGCTCTACCTAACCAAGCCTGACTATGACGAGAGCTATCTGGATCGAGTCCTGTTCGATAACGTTGAGCGTCTCGATCCAGAGGAGGCATACCGCCGAATCTACCAGTCCAACAGTGGTTCTCTCTACTTTGCTCAGTGCCAGCATCCCCAAGAGACCTGGCTTCCCCTTCTCGAGAAGTGCTATGCCAAGGCCCACGGAGACTACGCCGCCATCGAAGGTGGCTATGGTGGTGAGGGTATTGAAGATCTGACTGGAGGTGTCAGCAGCGAGCTCTTTGCCAATGATATCCTGGACAAGGTAGGATCAACATACGTGCATTATCACACCATCATCTAACGGGGTTTGACAGGATTACTTCTGGAATGAGGAACTCCTCAAGGTGAACAAAGAGTTCCTCTTTAGCTGCTGGACTGGCGTCTGGGGCAATGGCTGGGGTGACCGAAAGGGCATCATTGAGCTTCACGCCTACTCGATCCAGAAGGCTGTCGAGATTGACGGAAAGCGTCTGCTCAAGCTCAAGAACCCCTGGGGCAAGGGAGAATGGAACGGCCCATGGAGTACGTAACCTCTTCAAGTCTACATCATACAGAATACTGACAGCTCCAGGTGATGGATCCAAGGAATGGACTCCCGAGTGGCTTACCAAGCTCGACCACCGCTTCGGCGACGACGGAGATTTCTGGATTTCGTACGAGGACCTTCTTAGAAAGTACCAGTCTTTCGATCGAACCCGTTTGTTCACTCCTGAGTGGCGCGTCACTCAGGTCTGGACTACTCTCTCCGTCCCCTGGGCGCTTGACTACCACGACACCCACTTCTCCTTCACCATCACCAAGCCAGGCCCCGTTGTCATCGTCCTGGCTCAGCTCGACGACCGATACTTCCGAGGTCTCGAGGGCCAGTACCGCTTTGAGCTGACCTTCCGCGTCCACAAGGCTGGCAAGTCGGACTATGTTGTCCGCAGCCAGACACCCTACCGGATGACACGATCCGCCAACGTTGAGCTTGAACTCGAGGCTGGTGACTATGAAGTCCGCGTCAAGATCAACGCCACTCGCAACGAGTCCGTCTTCCCCATTGAAAAGGTCATCAAGCAAAACGCCAAGTCCCGCCGTGAGAAGCTCCTCCGCATCGGTCTCACTTATGACCTTGGCCACTGCAAGGGTCGATTCGTCGAGACGGCTGAGGAGAAGGCGGCCCGCAAGGCGCACGAGGCGGAGCTCAAGAAGAAGCAGAAGGACAGAATCAGGAAGAAACTCATCAAGGACCGAGAGGCGGCTCACTACTTGGCCACCAAGGAGTGGGCGTGGGCAGAGCACAGACGACTGAAGAAGAGGGAGAAGGCCAAGCTCAAGGCGGCTGCGAAGAAGCTCAAGACGGAGGCCCGAAAGGCTGAGAAGGCTGCTGCTCGAGCTGAGAAGGCTGCCCAGGAGGCCAAGGTTGCTGCTGAGGCTGCGGAGAAGGAGGCCGCAGAAGAGAAGAAGGAGAAGGAAGAGAAGGAAGCTGAGTCTACTGAAAAGACTGAGAAGGTCGAGGCTACTCCCAGCTCTGAGGAGAAGGCTGAGTCCAAGGAGGAGGAGTCGAAGCCACAGGAGCCCCTTACTCCCGAATCTACTGCCGATGATGATGTCGAGGAGAAGGACGAGAAGAAGGCTGAGGCTGAGGAGACCAAGGAAGCAGAGGAGAAGGCCGAGGAAGAGGCGGCAGAGGGTGGTAACGAGAAGGAGAAGGCCGAGGAGTCCGAGGCTGAGTCGGAAGAGGAGAGCGACACCGATGACGGCCAAGCCTCTACCGTCGGCTCCCTCCGTGACCTTTCCGAACGGGAACTCCAAATCGCCATCGACGCTTACACTGGAGGCATTCCCTCCGACTCGGAAGAGTCCAGCGACTCCTCTTCCGACTCTGACACCAACGAGGGCGACGACGCCGAGAAGGACCCCTGGAACGCCGTCGTGGTCGCCGGTATCCGCATCTTCCACAAGAGCCTCGGTGACGACGACGAGGATGGCAGCTCCCTCAACCTCAAGGTCATCCGACCCATCCCCTACGGCAAGGACAACGACAAGGTCGACGTGGAGAACAAGGGCAAGTCTACAAAGTGTGCCACAAAGGTCCTGGACGTGGATGATAGTGCCAAGGATGCTACGCTCATTGGAGACAAGGAGAAGAATAGGTTCATCAAGGGAGAGGGACGTAGGACTTTTACGCTGTAAATGAAGTTTGGACTATTTCGGGATATTATGTACAGGATCCCGGGCCGCGTGGGGCCGGGTATTGTGGGGTTTCTCGGCCGCTTTCGCCGATCCCCAACCGGATATCGGTAAACTTATGAATACATGACTCGTATGCTGTTATTGCTCTTAAACAGTCTCGTTCTTCTCATCGTGAGTGACCTCTCCGTGCTCATTTCCAAACATCTTTCCACCAGGTCCAGACACGCTCTGGCGGTGCTCCCAGGATTCTGTGGGCTTCCACTGTGTCGACTTGCGAGCCACACTGACCTCGTCATAAAGCTGGTCGACCTCTTCGAGGGAGAGACCCTTGGTCTCGTAGATGAAGAAGTAGACAAAGGCGATGCAGATGAAGCAGCAGCCGAACCAGATAAAGAAGATCTTGCTCTGGAGGTTGGCCTTGCCGGAACCATAGTCGACGAGGTAGGGGGTTGAGTAGGCGATCGCCCAGTTGAGGAGCCAGTTGGTCGCAGTAGTCATACTGAGAGACTTGGCACGGGTCTTGAGAGGGAAAATCTCGCCGGTGACGACCCAAGCAAGGGGACCCCATGTGGAAGCGAAGAAGAAGATGTAGATGCACACGAATGACACGGCGGCCTTTTGTCCAGCGAGGTTCTTGACAAAGATTGTGCCGTTGTCGTTCTGACCCGTGGAGAATGTACCCGCCATGGCGACGATGAACTGGGAGACGCACATGCCGATGGCACCCCAGAAGAGAAGAGGGCGACGACCCCATTTGTCGATGGCGTACATGCCGGGGATGGTGGAGGCGACGTTGATGGCTGATGTGATCATGGAAATGACGAAGCCGCTCGAGATGCCAGAGTTCTCAAAGTACTTGGTGCCATAGTAGAACTGGACTCTTGTTAGTTATGTACAGGTGAAGTGAAGTAGGGGACATACGATAAAGTTGATACCAGTGAGTTGCTGAAGAGCCTGCAGAGCCATGCCAGTAAACTGGCGCTTCAGAATAGGAGGTCGGAAGCAATCCAGATAAGAAGCCTTTCCAAGAGTCTTTTCATACTCGTGGTTCGCCCTCACTTCCGTCAGCTCAGCCTGAATAGCAGGATGCTCCTGCGGCAGTCGTCGAATTCTTCCCAAGGCCTTGGCGGCCTCGTCGTGTCGGTCTTGCTTGATGAGGAATCGGGGCGTCTCGGGGAGGATGCACATTCCACCAAAGAGGACAAGGGAGTAGGCGAATTGGACGGCGATGGGGATGCGGTAGGAACCTGTGTCGTTGCGCTTGGATGTGGCATTGTTGACGATGGCGGCGAGGAGGAGACCGATTGTGATGGCCCATTGGTAGGCTCCTACGATGGCGCCTCGAATCCACTTGGGAGCTGTTTCGGACTGGTAGAGAGGGATGATGGCAGAGATTTGGCCAACACCGAAGCCGGCAAAGAATCGTCCAGCAAGGAACATGGGGATAGCAGTGGCAGCTGTTTGAAGTGCCACACCTAGGTTGAAGACCCAGGTGGCAATCATCAAACCGGGGCGACGACCGATGTAATCAGTCATAAAGGGAGAAGAGAGAGCGCCGAAAAAGGTGCCTGCAGAGAGAATGGAGACGATTCCAGACTCTTGGGATGTTGTGATGTTGAGGTCGCCGTCCGAATCTCTCCAACCGGTGCTGAAGAGGCGTTGCCAGTATGGCATGGCAAGGATACCGGAGATGGTACCAGTATCATATCTGTGTCCAGTCAGTATTGAAGATGTTTGAGTTCAGTTCATGGACATACCCGTAGAGGACACCACCAAAGGCAACAAACATGCCAATGGCGATGGCAGGCCATGCCTTGCCCTCCTCGGCGGGCTTGTTGAGGGAAGCTCTTCGAATAGTATTCATGGCGATTGCTCTTGTTCC
The DNA here is from genome assembly GCA_025433615.1 of Fusarium sp. LHS14.1. Taxonomy (NCBI): domain Eukaryota; kingdom Fungi; phylum Ascomycota; class Sordariomycetes; order Hypocreales; family Nectriaceae; genus Fusarium; species Fusarium sp. LHS14.1. Next base: position 3,119,153 of record CM046482.1, read on the forward strand.
AAGTGACGAGCTGTGTTGAGGAGCCGTTGGGCTGAATTGGGATGTATACCCCTGAGTCTTGATGAAGATCGACTCTTTGGCGAGTCAAGTATAAAGAGTAAAAGAAGAGAGCAAAGCAGCTCAATGGTTATTGGGTATAAGCCTGATGAGAAAAAGGATATGATTTCGAGGAGGGAAGCTCGTGCTTTTAAACTAAAAAGGCTTGAAGTTGAGCTTTGCCAGATGACCAACGGTCTGCAAGTAAAAAGAATCCACTCCAACATGACGTTTCTTACACGAATTTCCCCCATCGCTTAGAACGAGGGGGGGAAGCTAAAGCTCGGGGAGCTCCAGATTGTCTCGACCCCGGGCTGACCGTGACTAAGGGGGGGGATTTTGGAGATGCGGAGCAGCCGCACCACCACCAGCAGGACTGGGGGATCGCCGCCGATGACATTGGCTTTTTTAGATGGCCTGACAGAGTACACTCTGCTCTAGTTACTGTATGGATACGGGGAAGGCGTTTTGTGGGGGATTCAAGGGTGAGGAGAGTGTCACATTGTCAAACTTGGAGTGTGCTACGCGCGGGCGTTTCCTTTGACGCCTCGCCGTGATATTGCCTAGCGGTGATGAACTAGGAGGATTAATCTGATGATTTGAATGGGCTTTTGATGATCTAGAGAGTTGAATTGTCTCGCCTCTTTAGAGAAGAGGGTGTTGTGCAATACTACACTTGGTATATGCGAAATACACGATAGAATGCAGACTCAACAATACTTGGTGTTTGCATGTATGAGAAGAATTGCTTAATCCTTGATCTCAGCTCCCATGCATGACCTTTCACGGATAACTCGGCTGAAGAAAAGCCTCGGCAGATGAAACAGAATGGCTCCTAACCACGAGGTCAAGTAAGGATCTCCATCATGATAAAAACCCATGACCATGTAATGAAGATCCCCACAGTCTAAGATGTCGGGGCAAATTGCGGGTCTCCCGAGATCCCACATCCTCCCCGGGCCAGGCCGGCTGGGCAAACGCCAAGTTGTAGTATCGTCGTCTCTTGTCCTTGGCGATGAACTATGAACTACTCGATTTGCCACTCTCATTGAACAATTTGATACTCTTCATAATGTCCAAGTGACGAATTAGTTGTGAGAGTATGAGAGTATGCATGTTCAGTCTAACCACTTAGGCCAAAACTCTCCGGAATACCGTGCGCGCGAGGACCAACGACCGTTTCGGCCCTTTTACGGCCACGTCCACTAGGTCATATTTTCTCATTTAGCTTTTTTTTTTTTTTTTTTTTGCCCTGTTGAGCGCTTTGCTGCCCAGTCAGCGGAAGTTTGTCTACACCCATTAGGTTGTAAGATTCTTGTTTTTGTTGTGGTGGGAGGGAAGAGAGAGGAGGCATTGGATTTGGGGTACCCGAGAGAAACCCTTATCCATGGCGTCAACTCTAACTTGGGATTGACTCTCATGGTGAAGAGACATTTCTTAAGATAATGGTATTGTTGAGACAGATCAACGGTAGACGTTTGATCTACAGGGCATGCAAGACATTTGAAGAAAACTCTAGAAGCCAATTTCAACATTGATGCTTCAAGCACCTGAAGCAGTCATCTTGTCACGACCGTTGAGAAATGACATCCTCCGGGTAAAAAAAGTGTTGGCGTAAGTGGCGAGATAGTACCTAGGCCATCCCGATCAAGGGAGCATCCTAACCTCGACTAACACCCTTTGACACTTTGTATCCCCAGACCTTGATTTTTTTTCCCCCATGGGCTGTCTTATCCCCCGCAACCTGTTTATTATCCTAGACACAAAAGAAGAGGGGAAACCAACAGCCATCTCCAAGTCTTGCAGGTTGGGTTGCATTCTCTCCAAACATTTTGAACGATGGATCGAAAACTTGGCGATCGCGAAACTCAAAATCACCCCCTTCCAATCACATGTCGGGCCGACAATCTCGTCAAAACACCAATGACGACTGTCCTGTTCCTTTCAAGTGTGGACGGAGCCTCCGAGGGCGCACCGTTTCGACGGGCGCAAGGGTATTGTAGCCTATGACAGTCTCTTACTCGTGGGTCCCGTTCTCCTCCGAGAGACTCCAAAGAGTAGACCAATATCTCGCAGACCATCCGATCAAGGACTTCCTTGTTCTTGAGGCTCGGCGGCATTGTGGGGTCAGACTCGTCTAGACCGGCACTCGAAACTAAGGAGGGCAAACTACTACTGTCATTGTCTGTTGGAGAAGTTTTGCATGATGGGAGTTTGTGGTGTTGTTGAGTTTCTCCAACCCTCCTTCTTGAGATCGGCCCGTTGACCACAAACCACCACTGAGCTGATACTCGAAAACGTTTCAAGAGATCTCGTCATGCTTGACATGATTGTAGCTCTGTCGGCTTGCGGAGCCGCGCATGAATGGGACGACAGCTTCGGTGTTGCCTCGGACGCTATCCCCAACACCTCCACACTCCGCAGTCTGGACTGTCAAGGGGGTATCCGAGAGCTGAGGTGGAGTTTGGGCTGATATCCAGGCAGGCAATTACGAGGCCTCGAAGAATTGGGAGACTCGTGTGCTTGTCAAGTTCTTTTCGTCACATGGACTTCATCACCCGTTGCATCCGTGAAATCATTGGGGTAGCTTCATCACCCCGATGATGAGATTCTAACAGAAGCGATACTCTACAACTCTCTCTTTGACCAAACCCCTGAGCCAATCAGTGCTGCTCCATAGCTTCTTGCGAGCTCTGTCCATCTTTGCTCAGCCCTGCATCGCACCTAGCCCCTGACTTCCCTTGATTATATTATAAGTCTCTTTTCACTCTGTGAAGCCGTCAGGGCAGCTTTGTCACCTCGATGATGAGATTTTAGCAGGAGTTTTATTCCTGGTGATCAGGAGTGGAGGCGGAGTTATGTTCAGGCATGCAATTACGAAGCCTTGGATAATTGGGAGTCCTGCGTGCTTATCAAGTCCTTCTCATGCGTGGGCTTCCCCTACCGTATCCGCGAAACGATCAGGGTAGCTTCGTCACCCCGCTGATAAGATTATATCAACAGGATCAGTACTAGACGAGCACTCTCTAGTCCAACGAAGGTACCGAGGTAGCTATCACTGAGTGAGAGCGGCGTGAGAGTTCTGCCCGCCTTGGCTTAACCATGCATCGCACTGAGCCCCTGACTTGCCTTGATTACACTACAAGTCCTCTTTTGACGCCGGTAACTATTCAGTCATGGCTATGAAGAAAAGAGGAATTTATACGCCATCCTCAAGTGTGCCGTTCACCTACCTGCAATGCCGAATTAATTCTGTTGGTTAGTTGTTTGTGTTTGGACTCAGAGCGTGGTGGCGAGGTTGGTCGCAACCATCAGCCACTCTCAATTTATCGATGGTGGAGCAAAACCCCTAATCTCACCCTTGAACCCTCGAAATTGTTTCCTCTGAGGCGCAGATTCGTCTTTCTTGTAGGCGGTAATATTGGTAAACGCGGCATTGACAGTGGCCTCGGTGTTGACCGGCTTTCATCTAACCTAGAGTTTGCAGTACTTGCTCAGACCTGGAAAAACAGTCTCTTATTGTGAGGTGATGGGTAGCTCAAACTCAATGCTCCAATAACAGTATTTTTCATGATCTCTCTGGGCTGCAGTGCTGTCTCTGATCAGTATCCTGCCTGGTCCTGTTGCTCAACTAGGTACGCTTCCGAGACGTCTTGTCAGCATTCGATCTAGACCTGAGTTGCGGAGCGCCCTTTGCGTAGGACTAGTCACCCGAACATGTCCTTCTCCTAGGTCACTATTTGAACTCACTCGGACGTTGTTCCTCCAATCTTTTGTTACACCTGATTCGTCTGCTTGTAGCGTGGTGATCGTCCTGCCAAGTCCTTGGCACTCTGGTGTAAGTGCCTGCCAAGGCCTCCTGACACAACACCAGTGAACTGGACGGGCAGCGGTAATTCTTGATCGAGGCGTAATAGGAAAAAAATATCCTCAAGTGAGAAATGCCAATGACCTGAAATCTACTATCGCGACTCAAGTCTCATCGAGTCGACTTGTCGACACTCAAGGTGAGACTTACCCTGCGGCTTCAGGATCGCTCGCGATTCACATCATGCTATGCGACCAAAGGCGATTACATTGCCTAAGTCTGCTCAAATCTCCTCTTGGGCGCTGAGAAGCATGAGTTGGTGATGATTCAGAGACCCGGTTGAGCACTCACCTCAAAAGCTGCTCTTCCATCTCTCTCTCTCACCCCCTCCAATTCACCCCAACACTCTCATCCTCCGATCTCCCTTTTCCTCCATCAATCAACAAGGCGCATTCATCCATCGCCCACAATGGCACAGAAAACCAACGCCTCCCCCGCAGGCGAGGAACCCCTCAACATGAAGCACTTCGAACCCAAGATCGGCATGATGGCCCCCCACCCCAGCGCCCAGCAATGGCGCCGCGAATGCGTCAAAAAGGTCCTCAAAGCATACGGCAAGATCAAATCCTCCATGTCCCCTTCGACCCGCCAGGAACTCTACACGTACATCCGCCGCGGCGAATGGATCAGAAGCGCCCGCAGCCCATCCAACTACGCCCTGTACCGCAGCCTCAAAGGTCAGATACCTACTCGTGGACACGGACGGTTGTATTATCCTCATCTGTTTGTCTGCCATGCCATCTGGGGACCTGAAGATTGGGTTGTTCGACTTCTCTATGAGTTTTCTGCTCACTGGGGTGTTCTCTTCAACATGGACAAGCTCACGTACCCCAAGATTGACGATTCTAACAAGGAATATCTCCTCTTCCTCGGCAAGACCCCCGTCACTTCTGGAGGCGGGAGTCAGGCACCCATGTCTCGCAACGCTCATGCCATGGGCTTGGCTCCACGACAAGATCGAGGTCCCCTTCCATTGAAGCCCACTGAAGGCGCAGGTGCTCCCTCTGGCAAACAACCTCCGAAGCCAGCCCAGAACGCTCAGGCAACTGGCCAAGTCGCCAAACCAGCGTTGCCACAACAGAACGAGGACGAAATCAAACAAGAGGCCAGTCGCGTCGACGCCGTCAACCCGCCCCGTGTTGTCCAAGGAGCAGTCAGACCAGACAGCGTCAACACAAACCAGGCACAGGCACAGACACAGGCCCAGCCCCAACCCTGCCCAACGATGCAGGGAACTGCCTGAGAGCATTTCGAAGAGCTCAGCTACATTGAAGACGAGTCGGTGCTACTAGGCACAGTTGATGGCATGGAATCTATGACAATGATTCAAAGGGAAAGGGATCATGGGGGCTGGCGACCGAGAGCTCCAGGAGGACAAGGTCAAAGGCAGGATGAAATGAGCGCTAGCCCATGGTCAACAGTACATTATGGTTACTCTTCTAACTCGAATCGCTAATGACAATAAACGCTTTATAAATACTTGATTCCACTCCAGGCAACTTGAGCCTCGGATGTACCGAAATGTTCCACACTTTTGTACATGGCCGAGGTTCCATGACCAGACCACTTTCGCATCGTCTCATTTTCATGGTTCAATTGAAAAATATTGACGTATTCTCTCAACAAGACCCAAGGCCCGGTTCGCTGTGGTCACGGCTGCCTCGTTGTTGGCCATTGATCCGCGGATCTCTTCCTGTATCCCCTTGGTAACGGCCGCAGACTCATCCATGTAGTTTTTTGATCGGTGGGCATGAATCACCGACTGCTGGACATAGTCTGACATGGTATTCGAAAAGTCTTCTAATCTCCGGACGTGATGCAGTGACCTTTGGGATAGTTCAATTGCCTGTTGTGCAGCTTGTGTGGCCTGCATCATGTAGGATTGTACATCCGGTACTGAACCAACAGACCCAGTATTACGACCGGACCAGTGCGGGACGTCGTGTTGTAGGCTGTGAGGATTTGTAATAATGCTGTGACGGCGGCCACGAACAGGCATAGGCTGGACGATGGGGCGAGGGGAACGTGGTCGTGGGCTGTGAGGACCCTGAACATGCATAGGTTGGGAGAAGGGGTGACGGGGTGCCAGAGGCAGGTCGCCATGGTGAGGAGAACGTGGTGGTAGGCTGTGAGGACCATGAACATGCATAGACTGGCTGACGGAGTGAGAAGTTGGCAGAGGCATGCCTGCAGGAACAAGTCTTCCGTCGTGACTCATGGTGTACCCATGGTGAGGAATGCCTGCTGGAGGAGTGCCTCTTGGTTGGAACAGATCGTGGGGAGGCGAGGTTGGGTGGACGTAGGCAGGAACAGATGTGATCTCGGAGTTGGTGCGAGCTGGAACCGCTGTTTGGCTCCTTGGAGGAGGGATAATCAGATCAGCTTGAGTAGAGCGCGAGATCTCATGGCTGGTGCGAGCAGGCCGGAGAGTGTCTGGGATAGACAGGTCCGGAAATGTACTGAGAAAGGGTTTGGGGGGATCATGATTCACAACCCCATCGCTGGTGTAGCCTAGTTGTGGGACCTCAGGGTTGGTGCCAGTAGGTCGGGTTGCCTGGTTGACGTCGTCAAGACCTATGGCCCTCTCGAGAGTGGGAACAAGAGTTTCCAGTAGTTTGAAGACAGGACTAGACAAAGCTGAGCTGAGGTGGCTAGGTCGTGGGGAGGCCTTGCGGCTCGTGTGAACTGGTTGTGTTTGTTGCTTGGGGGGAGACATAATCCCGTTAACCTGGGCAGGCAGCTCCTCGGGGTTGGTGCTGGGAGGCTGGGTTCGTTTAAGGATAGAATTTGACGAGCCTGAACTGGAGTGACCAGACCGTGGGGAGGCATTGCGGCTCATGCGAACTGGTTGTGTTTGTTGCTTGGGCGGTGACATAATCCCGTTAACCTGAGCAGGCAGCTCCTCAGAGTTGGTGCTGATAGGTTGGGTTCGTTTGGGGATAGAATCAACCCAGGCTGAACTGGAGTGACCAGACCGTGGGGAGACCTTGGGGCTGATGTGAACTGGTTGCGTTTGTTGCTTGGGGGGAGACATAACCCGGTTAACCTTGGCAGGCGGGCCCTCAGGGCTGCTCCGATCAGATCGTATTAGTCGGCTCACTGCAGAAGAAGGTATTGCCTCTTCAAGATGGTGAGGATCTATGATGTCGTAGTTGGCTGGAGTAGGGTTTGAAGACTGAGATCTGGCGCGAGGCGGACTTCTACCCCGGTCGAGTTCTAGAGAGGAGATAGAGTCATGGGTCAACGTAGTCGAGGCAACAGAATGTTCGGGAGAACCAGAACGGCGACTATTTCTGCTGTTGTCACGGAAGAGGTCAGGATAGAACGGCCGGCCCTTGTGGTACGCGGAGCCCCAATGACTGGCATGTTCTCTGTGAATTCTGTCGAGCTGTTCCGTCTTGTGGCAGGTTGCTTGGATGACAAAGAGGCGACCGTACCAGTCCATGGGCCACCTTGTCGACGCATCTTGCTCAAGCAAGAACCTTCCCTCGGGGTGTTTCGAAACATGCCTCTCGCTGCAGACCCAGTCGGTAGTCCGGAGGTAGTTCCATAGCATCGAAACGCTCCAGAGTGACATGCCACGCTTGGCACTGTTGAAAGCCCCGATGACTCTTCGCACTGCCTCTTCACGCCTGGCGCGGTCTTTGGGATTGGTTGCCTTTTGGATGTCGTCGATGAACATCTCATCAGACAGGACATAGTCACTCGCGGATGGGGGGAAGCTTTGGACGTCGGACATGATGTATGATGTTGTGGTTCTTGTGATAGAAAGAAAATGCTGGATTGATGTTGAGTTGATGGAGTAACCAAGTTCAAGCGATGAAGAATGTTGGGTTGATGAAAGATTCAAGTTCAAGAGATGGAAGAGGAGGGAACTCAGGAATAAGAGGGCAACAAGAGTTATTCTCTTGAGGAAGTAGCCACCATTCATTACCGCACCTTCTGCGAGGAGAGCTACGGACAGCGACTACCCTGAATCCTTACCCATCAACACCATGTTCAAACACCCAAACGCCCAACGATGCTTCCCAATAAACTCTTATAGCCATCCCTTGCTTGAACTCAGTCTCTTGTAACTGCTCGCTCTTGGCTGGCCATACTCCCTCGCCGTGCTCAACCCTTGCGATGGCTCCTTACCACCTGCCGTATCCTGAAAGAAATAGTGGTTCGCACTTGGAGCAAATGCCACCTTCCACGGCACCACAAGATGCCTCTTCTCAGGTCCTCCTCCGCAGCTGCCGTTGAGCGCATAACTCGGCGGGCTGTTGACGGCCAGAGAGAACATGTTTTGCGGCTCAGTAAAGTCGGTCACTAAGCCAGACCGCATGATGAAGTAGAATAGACAGAAGAGATTGATGGCAAAGACGAGCACGAGTACGACGTAAAAGATGTTTTGCCAGTCGTTTGTGTGTCCTGACGTGTATTGTTGCGTGATGAGCGATGCGTTGAATGTTTGCAAGAACCCTGGACCGTCCTCGACCCAGTTGTTGGGCGCTTTGTAATCCCAGTAGTGTCGGAAGGGGGTATCGATTGCGCTGATCATGATGAGGGCGCTTGAGTAAACGGCGACAGCTTCAGCCATCGAGGGCAGGTTTGATGGGAGCTTGGGTTCGTGAAGAGCAAGCTGGGTTAGAATACGGGCATTGGAGGCGTTATTGTTAACGGCACCGCCGTTGAGGTCCATGGATAATCGCCATTGATCAGCGAGCCACTACCTCTATTAGCATAGTGCATGTCTCATGTCGAGTAAAACTCACCTTCCAGTCCAGAGAAGGAAGAGACCAACCCTGGTCAGGTGGGAATGATCGACGGTAGGCATTTTCGTCCTCGTCATCCTCGCAGTGCGCCTCCATGTTAGCTCCAGCCGTGCCAGAGATGTTGAACTGCGTGGAACAGTTTGGAGAAACCCAAGAGCGCAGCTGGCAGATCGTGTAGTTCTTGTTTCCGGCCGACTTGCCCAGCATGTAGATAGCGTCACCCTCATAAACGGTGCCGTTGGAAAGAAGGTTATAGTCGTAGGGATACTGCAGCTGTTAGCCAATTGGTACTTTGCAGAGAGATATAGTAACATACGAGTTGGAACACGGGAGGCCTTCGCTCGTACTTTGGCCCCCATTTGAAAATATCGTCAAGGACTGTTTGGTTGAGATATTCCGGCTTCCCTCCCTTCTTGGTCGGTTGAGGTACTTCCCCAGCCCAACCATCCCAACCCGTAACTTGATCGCCCACATCCGTCCTATTGACCAGTGCATTCGGCCATTCCGTATAGACCAGCGGGGCAAGGTCCTTCTTGTCTGCGTCGACGCATAGAACGTTGACAGAAGGTGAAACGACTCCAGCTCGGACGGCGTATTCTCCAACTCCGGCGAGGTCATCTGGCTGAAGGATGCCATTCTTTGGCAGGGTTGCAGCGCCATAGACACCAGGGTGAGGCAGAGCGAGTGTGACATTATTAATGATCCTCCCCGTCTCTTCAAATTGCGCCGTCACGTTGCTGTGCTCCCTCTCGATCCAAGTTGACATCATGGTGGTGTTGTCATAGAGAAGCGTCGTGCCCGTCGGTCGCTTCGATAGATCATTTCCAACGCTGGTACTGTTCTGGTTGATGTTTGTCCATGTGCCCATAAAACTCAAGAGATTTCGGTACGACTGGCCCGAAAACTGCACGTTCATACACGACTCGGCAGCGTGGATATCAGTCTTGTCAATGTTGAAGAGATAAGGGCAGTCGTGAGAGACGTATTGCGCGTTGGCGTAAGACGCGCGCACATAGCCCGATAGCTCCTTAGTTTCCCAGCCTCCGGACTTGAGCTTAGGAGAGACCATGGCGTCGGAGGCGGTGGTGTAGAAGGCTGCAGCGAACGTGGCCGTAAGAGACAACATGCCGAGGATGGTCATTGACGAAGATGGAAGAGTCTCAAAGTGAGTGATGAGAGAACCTGGTTGAATGACCCAATTTCGCATCGTCATTTCTGCGAGTGTCATTCCTTGAGCCTTGCGAATAAACGCCCTTCGTGTGAGAACTTGGCCGAGGCAAGAGACGAAAACTGTCACAAAAGACATTTCGATCGTTTTTGCGAGAAGTGCGGCAACGGTTGTCGCTGTAGAAGGCACAAGGCCGTGTTTTGATGAGATGCCGTGCCCCCATCTTGGCTGTACAATAGCTGTAACAAGCCAGATACCACTCATGATGGTGGAGTAAAGAGAAAGGACGTAGATCGTAATGGAGAGCCATCTTCTTCCGCTTTGGTGAATGTCTTGGTCGGAGGAGCAGTGACTTGGAGGTTCGCCTATTAAAGTGAGCTTTGTGTGAGCGCAACACTTGAATCTCTCTTACCGAATTTCTTATAAAACATATCGTCGTCAAAGTCGTCATCTATCACCTCTCCTCTCGGTCCTACAATAGTCGGCGTTCTTTCCCCATCCATGTTTGAAGACGGTGAGTTGAAACCACGAGCCTGTGGATTAGGTGAATCCTTGAGATTATGAGATTCCTCTGTCGGATTTCCATTGAGTGATGAAGCAGGGTGAGGTACAGCCGGAGTCCAAATCTCTGAAAATGGCTCCGGCGTACCTTGTTGATTGCTAGTCTTCACCATATTAGGACTTAGATATGGTTCAGGAGGATAATTCGGTGAAGCGACAGCTGAAGAAGTTGAACCAAGAAGACCGTGGTGCGAAAGAGGCGTCTCTGGTGGACTTGATCTTGAAGCTGGAGGCGGGCCCGACCTCATTGAGATGCCGAGTCCGGATGCGTATGAAGAGGGACCGCAATCGTCGAGATCGACCATCTCGTGGTCACCGCCCGAAGGCATGCGCTGATATCCACTGTTTCCGCGAAACAGATTCAGAGCCGCCTGTCTCGGGGACGCCACCCTCCTCGAAGCTGACGACAGTGATGGGGGGACGGTGTCGTCGGGAGATGCGAGAGGCCTTGAGGGATCGGCCATTGTGAAAGAGAGTAGGCCCTCTTTTTGTTACAAACACACATCAAGTTTCGTCGAGTTGAAGCTGAGGCGTTGGTCCCATGTCAGACTTCTTTTGCGTAGTGTGGGAATCGCAGGGATCGCTCAATTCAGTTTGCTAAGTGTGGCGCAAGCAGGGGCTGACCGAGCAACTCAAAGGAATGGAAACAAGAAGGGGAGTGTGAGAGGCAAAAAGACGACGGATGAGGAAAACAGAAACACAATGTCTTGCCCCAAGCTCTTGGTCTTTACTACAAGGGAGGGAGAGCTCTGACAAGCCCGCTTTCGTCAGTACACAATTCAACGAATCAAGTTCTGGGGCGGAGGGAGGATTTGCTGAGTAAAGAGGTCTAGGAATGGAAATGACAGGGAACCTGGACAGGGGTTTGAGACCATAGGGCACATGTAAGGCTGAGTTGACGGGTTGTGGGTTTAAGGGTCGACAAAGAAAGAGGCTGAGGTGCGTGATGGGAGGCGAATGGAAAGATATATAGAAATAAATAATTTGTTTGCCTATTTACCTCTAGTCTAAGATCGAATTCATTCCAATAACGGCATCACAGAAGAAGTTCATAACGTCAAGACCGTCAAGTCGATAATATGCCGATCTCAATCATGGGTTCATGACGATGAGTTTCAGCCCGTGTTACACTACACAAACCTTGCCCGGGTTGTTCAAAACAATAAGAGTCCATCTACTTCATCCTCGCTGACCATTTCCACTTGTAAAAAATCGCCCATCGTTCCCGAGAGGGTGGATCGCCGCTGACACGCACCGACGATCCATGTTCATCTCACCTCGTCAGCTTTGGTGTTTGCCCACAACTCAAGGGTCTGTTTTGTTTCATAATCATCAGCACGTCTAGATAATCTAGATCAACACGCCACGAGACATGATCAAGTACCAACTCATCCATTCAGAAAGCGATTCAATAGCTTCCGTGGCGTTGTCGAGTGCTATTTATGGTGTTTCCGCCCCCAAGAACGGAAATCATGGCTTAGACCGCCGATCCTTCAGAGTCTGACGTCTCCCAACAGCAAACAACGCTTAACCAGAAACGAGGGAGGCGTTGACTGTGCTTTTCTTTGAGCATTGGTAATATGATCAGTTTCGTCAGGTGAGTCCTGCCTTCAGTCAGATAGTTGTGAAGTACAGAGACAGAAACATGCAACAGAATTAATATTTGAAGTTGAACCAATCCCTGTAGTGAGGCCAGGAAATGGGCCCTCTCTCCCTGGTGAGCGTTGAGCCTCAATGCATGGCGTAAGCCACACGCGATAGACCGCTAGAGCTTATGAACCTCTCTGCCTAAGAGTGACTGCAACATTCTTAGAACTCAAGTAACAAAAGTACCATAGGCACAAGATCGCAGACATCAATTGCACGGGGGGGTACTTCTTGGGTGATCAGGCGATGCACAAAGGCATCGTGTAACCAAGCAGTCCGCCCGGGTTGTTAAGACAGACTCATGGTAATTGAATGCCGGCTCATGAGGGTGATTTAATTATTTCTAAACCATACATGAAAGAAATATCCCATACCAACCGGAACTGAAGGCGAATAAGAGAATATCCATGAAAAATGGTCGAGGTGGAATACCTACCTATGGCTGAGCCTGCCCGGCCTGGATGGCAGCCCACTAAAAGTTAGAAGGTGAAGCACTGTAAATTAGCGGTTACCCACTGAAGCCCCAAAACACCATGCCTCAGATCTTGATCGCGCCTCCACGTGTTCAAGACATCGAACCTCAACTCATCATCACGGCCACCTCCCACCCCAGGCCCAAGATGTCACCACCTCCAAAGTCCCAAGATGTGGGTTCTACCCCTCAGAGCGCTTCCATGCTCAAGGGAGCTTCCCTCCTCATCATCCTCCAGCTCGCGTCTCGCCTCATCACCTTTGTCGCCAACCAGCTCCTTCTGCGCTACCTCACCGCGCCACTCCTTGGTCTATCAACCCAGTTGGAAGTCTACTACCTCTCCGTCCTATTTTTCGCCCGCGAGAGTCTCCGTGTGGCTATTCAACGACAAGGCACAGTAGGAAACACCACGAAAAGCAGCGACACAGCGAGAGTTGAAAGCCAGGCTGTTGTGAACCTCGGATATCTCGCCATTGGCCTGGGAAGCGTCGTCAGTCTCGTCTTAGGATGGATGTACCTCGCATTTCCGAGCGGTGCGGCAGTCTCAACGCCGTATCTCGTCGAGTCGCTGTATCTCTACGGCCTAGCAGCAATGGTTGAGTTGCTCTCTGAGCCTTGCTTTGTTCTCATGCAGATGCGTCTCCAATTTGGCACGAGAGCAGCCGCAGAGTCCATCGCCACGTTTCTACGATGCATTGTTGTTTTTGGTTCTGCAGTCTGGGCATCAAAACAGCAGAAAGATATTGGTGTTTTGCCTTTCGCCCTCGGCCAGATGACCTATGGTGCCTCTCTACTTCTCGTCTACCTCATCTCTGGATATCAACTTGCTTCTACGATCGGCTTCTCTATTCTTCCCAAGGCTGTTTCAGCCAAGAATGGTCGCTTCTGGGGATCTTACTTTGACAGACAAACCATGAGTCTTGCTGGGAGCATGATGGCTCAGAGCGTGGTGAAGCATCTCCTAACACAAGGCGACACATTTCTCGTATCTTTACTGGCCACTGCCGAGGTCCAAGGCGCATATGCTCTCGCCAACAACTACGGCGGCCTTCTAGCACGCCTACTCTTTCAGCCGGTCGAGGAGAGCAGCCGCAGTTACTTCTCCCGCCTCTTGTCGTCTCCTACAGCAGCCCCTCCCACTGGAGACGGTGAAAAGCAACCCGCAAAGCCCTCGCCAGCTGTGAACGAAGCAAAGCAAAACCTCAGCACCCTCCTCCGACTCTACATCCTTCTCTCATCCATAATCATCAATATTGGACCCTTCGCCGCCCCTCCTCTCCTAGCCATTGTGGCTGGCAAGCGATGGATAGGCTCAGGGGCTGGCGACGTACTCGCAGCATACTGCTTCTACATCCCTTTCCTCGCCCTCAACGGTCTCACAGAGTCATTCGTGGCATCCGTCGCCACAGAAGCAGAGGTCCATCAGCAATCTGGCTGGATGGGCGCATTCTCCGTTGCTTTTGCTGCCTCGGCATTCCTCTTCATGTGGGTATTCCCTCTTGGAGCCATCGGCCTCGTACTCGCCAACATCATCAACATGGCATGTCGCATCGTCTGGAGCGGCGCATTCATCAAGCGATACTTCAAGAAACACGGAACCGATTTCGAAATCAAGACATTGCTCCCGGAGGGTTCAGTGACCTTCTCCCTTGCTACGGCTATACTTCTCAAGCAACTCAAGGTCCTCGACAGCGCAGAGGACCAACCCATCAAATCTCTCATCAAGGTCGCCGCCTCGGCTGTCCCATTATTGCTCCTCATGTACGTCTACATCCCATACAAAAAAAAAACACTTTTGGACACATCTAATCATCGCAGTTTGTTCTTTGAGCGCCGTTTTATCCTCGAGTGTCTGCACTCTATCCGTGGTCGCAAGGCCGCCAAACAATAGTTGCTCCATAAATAAACTTAATCAAACGTGATCTTGGTGGCCTTTTGGTTCATGTCGACGTCTTTGAAGAAGGCGCCGTACATGTCGTGAGCCTTCTTCTTGACGGTGGTTCCGAACTTGAGGAGGTCCTCAGGCACGGGCTGGTTGGCACCTCGGAGGATGTTGACAAGGCTGTAGAGTGTAAGTCACTGGTCAGTTTTTAGAAGAGCACATGTACTTACGAGCCAGAGTGCGACTTGTCCTCCACTGTGAAAAAGGTGATGGCCTGACCAGTTTTGCCAGCTCGGCCAGTTCGTCCAATACGGTGGACGTAATCTTCGATGGTCAAGGGGAACTAAAACTGTTAGAAACGCTGGCAGACGTGTAGAAAAAAAACATACTGTAACATTGATAACCAACTTGACCTCAGGGATATCCAAACCTCGAGCCGCAACATCGGTAGCAACAAGAACAGGAGTCACACCACTCTTGAATGCCTCGAGACTCTTTGTCCGCTGCTCCTGTCGCAGATCACCGTGAATGCCACAAACGCGGACTCCCTTGCGGGCCAGGAAGTTCTCCACACGGGTAGCCTCCTTCTTGTACAGGCAGAACACCAGGATACGGTCGTTCTTCTGCTTGCCCTGCTGGTGCTCCTTGAGGAGCTGCAGAAGTCGAAACTCCTTCTCTCTGGGCTCAAGAACCTCGACACTTTGTGAGATTCTTGCGTTGGCTTGCAACTCGACAGCGCCACCCGCCGTCTCCTTGCCACTGGATCCAATGGTGATCTTGACGGGGCTGACCATGAAGGATGAAGCAAGAGCCTGTACCGACTGGGGCCATGTGGCAGTGAACATGAGCGTCTGGCGCTGCTCACGAGGAGGGCAACTACCCAAAATCTGCTTAATGTCCTCCTCGAAACCCTTGTCCAGCATACGGTCAGCCTCATCGAGAACGACAAAGGCCGCTTGGCTAAGATCCACGGTGTCATCAGACATAAAGTCCTTGAGACGTCCGGGAGTAGCGACAATGATGTCGGCACCACGGCGAAGCTGCGCACGCTGGTCATCCTTGGAAGCACCTCCAAAGAGACACACGCACTTGAGACCGTTCAGAGCAGCGACCTGAGCCATCTGGGTATGGGTCTGCATAGCAAGCTCTCGCGTGGGAGAGACGACAACCGCCTTGGTGCTCTTTCCGCCAATTCCCGAAACAGCCTCAACACAAGGCAGCGCAAAGGCCATGGTCTTGCCGGAACCTGTCTCGGCAACTCCTATCACGTCACGGGCAGACAGGGTAAAGGGCCATGAAGCGGCCTGGATGGGGGTGGGGGCCTTGTAGTTGGCGAAAGGCGAAGGCTTCTTCTCGAGGAGGTTCGTGGCGGGGAGGTGGCTGAACTCCAGGACAGGTCGAAGGGAGACTGTTTCGGACTTGGGGTCGGTGATGACGATCTGGTTGGTGGAGAGGAAGTTGTCAATGTCGGCTTGGGGAACGCTGGAGAGGCTGATGGTCTGAGAGTAGGCGCCCTTGGAGGGAGCGTCGCCATTCGACACAGAAGAAGACTTGGACTTCTTCTTGTCCTTCTTAGACTTCTTCTCCTTGGGAGCCTCCTCAGAGACATCGCCATTCTGCTCAGCAGACTCCTCAGTCTCAGCCTCAACAGCCTTGAGCTTCTTCTCCTTCTCCTTCTTCTTCTCCTTCTTGGCCTTCTTGCGCTCCTTCTCAGCAGCGCGCTCAGCCTCAGAGTCGTCAGCCTTCTCAGTGCTAGCCTCAGCAGCCTCCTCTTCCTTGCGCTTCTTCTCCCTCTTCTTCTCCTTGCGCTCCTTCTTCTCCTTCTTCAAGCGGGCCTTCTCGTCGGCGTCGGCGATCTTGGTCTTCTTGGAGGGGCGGTCGACGCTGTTTTCCTCGCCCTCGGCGAGGAGATGCTTTGTTGCAGCCATTGTTGAAGAGGGTGAATTCCTTTGGTGGGAGGAATCTATTGAAAGGCGGTCGAGTTGTCGCAGAGAAGGATGCGCCGCGAAAAACTGCGTGGGATTGTTCTTGGAGCGGCAGAAAAAAAGTTTCTTATCGATAAGCGAGCCGTTATCTGGGCCCACTTTCTACCGCCGATCGGACAGGTACGTACCTCCGTGCCGTCTTCCTCTCCCGGAATGCCAGACTTGGATATCGACAAGAATACTCAGACATCGTTGACTTGTCCAAGCAAAGATTTGTCTGTTCTCATTGATGCTACATCGGTTGCCTTGCTCTGCTCTCACCGTACATCACGACACGACCGGCTTGGGTTCACAGTTCACGCACTCCGCGACACGTGTGCCCTGTTGTGTCTTGAGTCTAGGAACCTACAATTTCAACAACGAGAATCCGCAACTCTGGGGCTCTCGAATGCGTAACAATGCCCCGTATCTGTCACTTCATTCGGCACCCGAGAATGGCATGGTGTCATACCTAGAGAGCTGTCACAAGCGTTCTCCGTGGATGCATCTTCCCGTTGGAACATCAGCTCTGGGAACGGCAGACCTTCGCCCGCTTTGTTAACGAAAGTGTGTATGAAGGCTCAGGGCTCTAGGCCTTCACCCACCTCAACCAAGAAGCTCGGTTCTAGAGACTCTGGCCCCACCAAGTGATGGCTGCAGTTGTTCATGTACGCCTCTCGCGAGCAAGTGCTCTATTGGCATTTAGTGTCGGACTACCTCTGAATCGCATCGGCCCGTCAGTCGTGGAAGCTGCCATGCACATGTCTATCTTGCTCTCTGCAGAAAAGCAACGCATACGAGAGCTTGCAATATGTCACCAATACGGAAGATAGCATACAAGTGTATACCAGGCCCCAGCCATCTGCACCATGGCCTGGGTCCTTTGTCTCAAGTTGATGCAGTTACTCTTTATATCCCATGGATGAGAATACTTCAAATCTCTGCATGCTTCCAGGCCGGCCAGAACTATATGGCGTCGGCATCCGCACTGCATTCTATATCCAATGGCTCGGCTCCCTCATAATCGAGCTCCTCTCGGAAGAACACCTCACAGACATGCGCTTCATCGGCTTATTCTCTTCTGCGGCGGCACTGACAGCTCTCATGATTGGCGCGGCGCAAGGGAAACTCTATCCTCTCGATGTGTACTTCCTTCTTCTCTTTGCCATGGGCTTTTTCCTATTCCTCATACCGTTACGTACCTGGCAGCTGGTCACGAGGTGCCAGCCTCATCTAGACCCCTTCTTCCTATCAGAGGAGGATCATGGGGTGTTTTACAATTTGATGACAGTCACGATCCTGGCGGGCAACACAGCCATGGGGGCCTGGTATTATACGACGTTTCTGCCGAGGTTGGATCGTGACTGTTGGGAGGTTGTCTTTGTGCTTGGAAAGGTGGACTTGGAGAATAAGGGTTATGTAATTGCAAGTGCCCTCTTTTATATTGGCATCCTTGCTATGCTTGCAGGGTTCATCTTTCTGGGTTCATGCTGCGATGGTCCGGACACTTCGAGCATAGCACAACGGAGGATCAGGTGAGGACATTCATACTCATACTTGAGAGCTAGCCCCACTGACCGTTTCTAGAAGAAAGCACATCAAGCGTCTTCGCATTTTTCGCATGCTATCAGGCCTTATTGTCTTCACCCTTTTGGTTCTCGCCATCGAGCTCCCAATTTACTGGAATCACATCGACAATGTCACTGAATTTGAGACACTGGCACAATTAATCCCCTTCTTTCTCAGCATCGGAGTATTCTTCAGGTCATGGGCCCTGTGGGCCATCCGCGATAGAAACGAAGAGCAGGATTGGGATGATTCATGGTCAACTTCTGTCGCAACTAGCACCATTGATCTGAACGAGTACGATGGCTGGTTTGTTGATTATGGCGAATATGGTTGGGATTATTGGTGGCCGCATCTGCCTCAGTGGCCTCCTAGTGTATACTACTCGGCCAGGTCGAATTAATGCGGCATCCGTAATGAATCAAGTTCACACCTACCTATATCATGTCTCCTGTTTCAAGGTGAATCTCGGTGAGCTCGGTGAACCCCGCCGCACAGACCATCTGGTCCCTTTTCCACCCCGCAACCGCAAGTAAACAAAACCGACCATCTCCAAACTCCAATCCGCCATCAACCCAAAGAAACCGCCCAGCTTAACGCCCTCGACATCAACACTTCCCCTCCATAGCGCAGAAACAATGTCGTCAAAGGAAGCATCAAAGAGTAAGGACAAGGACAAGTCCAAGGTCCACAAGCTCTCCCTCAAAGGCAGCTCCCGACTGGTTGCCGAATTCGTACGTCTTGCATAAAGGTCACATTTAGCAATGCGCATCGCTAACTTTGGGGCTTGGTAATAGTTTCAATACTCAATTCATACCATCCTGTATGCGCATAAACTTTCAACGGTACTTGGTTCTTTCGTTGACCAGCTTGTAGCTTCCAACGAGGTGTCTACCCAGCCGAAGACTTTACAGCGTATGTTCTCCTCTACCCCTTGTTCTTTACTCAGACTAACTCTTCCCAGCGTCAAGAAATATGGCCTCAACATGCTAGGTACAGCTTCATCGATATCCTACTCGACCCGTTCCGACTAACCCGAACAAGTCTCGGCCGACGATCAAGTAAAGGCCTACATCAAAAAGATCATGTCACAGCTCGACAAGTGGATGGTCGGCGGCAAGATCTCCAAGCTCGTCATCGTCATCACAGATAAAGACACAGGCGAGCATGTCGAGCGCTGGCAATTCGACGTACGACACCTATACCCCCTATTCCCAACACATCTAACCCATCTCCAGGTCCAAATCTTCAAGCCGACAAAGTCCAAGTCCAAGTCTAAATCCTCCTCGGCCGATCAAGAAAACGCAGCCTCTGCTGGCGCTACCCCCCTCGCTGCCGAAAAGACCGAGACCGAGATCCAGGCTGAGATCGCTGCCATCTTCCGCCAGATCACCGCGTCCGTCACCTTCCTCCCCCAGCTCAACGGTGACTGCACCTTCAACGTGCTCGTCTACGCCGACGCCGATAGTGAGGTGCCCGTCGAGTGGGGTGACTCGGACGCAAAGGAGATCGAAAACGGCGAGAAAGTGCAGCTAAGGGGATTCAGCACTGCCAACCATCGCGTTGATACGCTGGTCAGCTATCGCTTTACGGAATAGTGAGGGGACGAGGTACGATGTATCCAAGTAATGAGGAGGACGCTCCCGAGTTAAGAGGGGGATGCAATTGGCTCAAGGGATTTTGGTATATTCCAGGAAATGACCTGGACGGCGTTTCAAGGCGCGAGGGACATCATGGCTTTATGTACAAACATTCAACGGCAGCGATAGATGTACGATATGAGATATTAAGGATGTTCTGCCGTTTAATCCACACAGCAAATATCGACTATCCTCGCGAATTGTGTTTCTTACTTCTACAAGTCTGTCTAAATATGGTCATCTCAAATTTTTGATGCCATGAACCTCATCCTGACTCTTATCCCTTCATCACCAACACGCCATTCACCGTCTCGATGCAACCATCCAGCCTATCAGCAAAACCGTCTACGCCTCGTCACAATCATCACCCAATTCTCATGATGCGATGTCTCGACTAGACCCGCTTGAAAAAGTACACGTAGGCAAACTTGCGCATCTCTTCGACGTCGTGCGCCTCCACCACCTTCTCGTCGTTGAAGAGCACCCAGGTTGGGGTGTTGGCGTCACCCAACGCCTTGCGGATAAAGGCGACATAGTGTCTAAATGCAGTTAGCTAGTGTTCTCTAGGTGTATGCACAAGTCATCACTTACCCAGCATGGATGCTTGTGCCCTTGTGGCACACAATCGACCGAAGTTGGAAAGTCGCTGGTAGGGTTGCACTCCCAGCAGGTTCCTTTGACGCCGATGCGGCCCCTTCAACAGGCGTATCATCGTCAAAGGTTCCCTGGTCATCTGGGTGGCTGAAGAGCCACTCAACAGCGCGCTCAACGTCGCCGCCTGTCTCCTTCAGTGCCTTCTTAGCCTGAGGAGCGCCAAAGCCCATGGCTCCAAGCATCTCGATCTTCTCAGGGTCAGCTGTATCACCTCCAGCAGATTGGCCACCAAGATCGAGAGGAGCATCAATGTCGGGGTCCTCCATATGTCCAAAGAGCCACTCCATAGCGGCGTTGGCATCCGAGTTTCCGGTAGCATGCAGAGCACGCTCACATCGGTTACGGGGGAAGCCCATGGCCTCCAACTGTGCCAGCGCTGTCGCATCGGGTTCAAAGGCCGGGGCTTTGGCTTCTGGCTCATCAGGCAGCAGCTCTTCTCCGGGCTGGAGCCCCTGTGATAGATAGCTATCCAGGGGGAAAGGCTCGTCAGGGACAATGACTGGCACATCCACCTTGATCGGAACCCAGTTGACCACCGTCATCTTTCGAGCGTTTACGACCAGGGTATCAGGGAAAGTCTTGAAAAGATATCGCTTGACAAAGCCATCCTTGCTTCCACAAGCAGAGCAGGTCAGCTCGACCTTCTCAGTGGCCGTAAAGTTGTCCAGACACTCCTTCAGGGTCACGGGCTTATAAGCTGCCGGGCCATCTGAGCCCTCCTCGGCAGGGAGCTTTTCCAGGGGAACGTCAATGAAGATGTTATCTTGCTCGGTGTTGCTATACCTGACCTTTTTGCAGCCCAAACACTGGAGACGCTGCTCAAGGGCAAACCGGAATGGTTCTGTTGGGTCCTTCAAACCACCTTGGTGTTGAGAACGGGTAATGAGCTTGAAGAGATGCTGCAGTAACTCAAATGCATCCTGTTGTCGCATGGTGGAGAATTCCTCGTGTCCTCGGCCGATGAGATGCTTGAACATGGCCGGCGCCAATCCCTTTTGGTGGGTGATGCCATCTCCACCAACGTCGGAATCAGGCTTGGAGTATCTGCCAGACAGAAGTCCGTCGGCTAGCTTTCGTAGCTGAGTCTCCAGGTCTTCTGCAGGATCCTGTACGATGGGGAGGTCGTCGTTAGGCCGGAAATATCTCTCCTGGAACGAGGGCATGTCGAAAAGACACTGGGTGATACTGGCAAGATAACAGCTGTTTCCCAGGTTCTTCAGGCCAGTCAGGCTAGGACCGAAAAGGGGGACGAGCTCCTTGCCGTCCTCTGTCGTCATGCTAAAGTCCCACTTGAGGTTCTGCTCGATTTGCATCTCCGTCAAGCTCTTCTCGGTCTTTTGGCGCTCCGCTAGCACAATGCCCCAGTGGGCCAGATGTTCGCCAAGGTTGTCGTCGACTCGCTCATCGTCGCACCTGTAGCAGTAGATGTCTGCGGTGCCCTCTGGGGTGATGGATCCAAGCTTGACGGCGACTCCGTGACCAGATTCATTCGAGTGAGCCAGGGCATGCGAGTTTCCATCAACACCACCCATCTGCTTGCGACCACATCCCAGGTTGCCACACTCTAAGCACAGCCAGAGGTTCTCATTCAAGTCGCATGCAGAGCAGTGGCCCAAGGCGCCTTGTTCAATCTTTCGCGAAGGATGTTGCTGAAGCATCAGAATGTGCTCGCAGCTGGTCAACTCCTGTTCCCAGGCCTTGACCTCCTCCTTTCGAGAAAAGGTGTTGGCCTTGAGAATGCTGTCAACCATGGGGGCGAGCTTCGGGCTTGTTCGGTCGAGCTCGGTATTGCATTCGAGACACTTGACGGACAAGGCAGTGTCATATCGATCCTCCTCGGTCTCGGCAGCGATGGCCAGCTTGGACATTTTCGCAGGTGGCTCATCTCGTTCAACGACTTTTCGAGTTCGGCGGATGTTGAGGGTGAGAGGGTGGTTTTTCAAGGCAGCGTGAAGCCTGTTGTGCATGTGGTCGCCAGCGCAGCCGCCGTTGAAGCACTGGAGACAGACATCGAGACCGGCGGGGTCATCCTATTGCAGATCCTGAGGTGAGCAGGCGTCGGACAAGATGGGAACCAAAGCAAAGGATCGACGTGAAGCTATGAGTGGGAGGTCTTACAATCGAGTCGAAACACTGGGTACAATCTTCGCGATAGACAGACTGAGCTGGGGTAGGGGGGTTGAGCCCTAGACGTAGTGTTAGTCGCCTTCATCCCAACTCTGGGTTGTTCGTGAAGCTCGCTAGAGAGCTGCCTCGATCAACGGCAGATCAAATGGCGGGGTCATTTTCAAGAGCTCACATACCGATCGACTCAAGATGAGGACAAGCCATGGTAGGCAAGCTTCTCTGGTTATTCTCTCTGCAGCTTGGTGTAGAAATACGACAGGAGAAGAGGAGAAATTTTTCAGTTGTCCTCTGTGAAGCGGGCGATGTTGAATGGAATCAATTCTTAGCCACAGGGAAGCTCAGCGATGGGTGGTAGCACACGTCACTGGAGCTCAGTTCTGCCTGGGGAAGTGTTAGTAAAGGCGGGGCATTTCAGCCACGACCCTGCATCGACCTGTGGCGCATATGTGGCGTATGAGATCTCATCATGCAAGACGGCACTGGAACATTGGCTCATGAGATCTCGTCCTCCTGAAGGGTTACATTTTACGTGTCATGTATCACATGAAATGAAAGGCCTCCAACTGGAAGTGTGTGTTTTCTCGCTGCTGTCAGTCAGTTCACGCATAGCTGCGGCAGCCTGACCCTGACTGGTCTGGGGTAGGTCAGCACTCCAACGAGACCGGCTCTTCGAGGCTTATGAGCGTCGAATTAATTCCAAATGCATGATGTTGAAGAATTATATCAGGTATCTAAGCTTCTCAGTGGCAAGCACAAGTCATTTCATCCAGAGTCTTTGTTTTTATCCAATGATTAACAGGGGATGTAGCTTGAGTTGTACTTTATCGCTCCGAAAGGGCTAAACCATCTGATGCTAAAGAACAAGAAGAGGAAGAGGGAAAAAGAGGAGAAAATGATGAATTATTTCAATACAAGGATCTCTCTACTTTTCATAACGCGAAATCTTTCTTTAGAGCTCGTGTGCCAGAACCAAATTAACACAATAACCGAGAAAGTGGGAGTAGACGAAGTAGCTAGGCTCTCTTTGCAAGTCACCATTGTGATGCATCTAAGGCGACAACCAGGTCAAGTAGCCATCTGCCCTACCACCGATGCTTAGTTGCTCGAAATTTACGTCGAAATCTAATCGAGAAATATTTTAGGAGCATGGTATTTTATTTCTGCATGTTTAACTTGCGTAATGACAGTCTTTCGCAGGCCACAGCGCGAGGTATCATCCTATCCTCGCGAGACTACCTGCTCGAGTTTGTCATCTCCATCATGCCACGAGCCTAAGGACACAAGTCCAGCGCCCCTCGCAGCCATAAGTGGAGTTTTTATTATAGCTGAGCGGATTCAATTATCATGAAGCAGCAAGAATGTAGTAAGTCAAGATCTTGCTCGTGTGAGCCGAACGCCTTACTAGCTTCACTAAGTACCTGGCTCTTGGCACTTCTGGAGTTCCTACAGTAAGGGTCTTGCATGACCAGAAACACTAAACTGGCTCCTCATGAAGCCATGTGGAAACTATTGCGCTTTATTCACCACGAATTGCATAGAATTGCGTTGCAAGATCGTGTATAATGAAGCTGTTTGTGTAAGAGAAGAAGTTATATGGCTGGTGATGAGGCCGACAGTTTCATTCCGTCGGGACAACTGGACAATGAATAAAGCAAAGAGGACCTCGATGAGCTAAAGAAACATGAATTATTATAATTGTTTTAAAGGCCATATGGGAATAGAATGTTTCGTCGGATGAGCCAACACAACGTAGGCAAGTATGGGCTCTCGTGAATTCGGGTCAATGTCCACAAATGCCCCGGATACCCCAGATTCTCGTCCACTTCCCGAGCCGATCGTAAAATAAACGCCACGACTTTGCGGGGTCAAGTAAGCATTATAACAACGAAACATGTTCAAGAACTGAGCAATCTCTTTTCATTTCATATCATTTTGTTCCTGTTGGTCAGACGCTGAGCAACACCCCGCGCTTCTCTCCAAAGTTGCAGCAAACCCCGCAGGGGCTCAAGGAAACACTGCGTGATCACCACCTCCAAAGTATTCGGCAGAGGAGATCGGCAAGGCCGTGATTGGTAAATTCGTACCGAATGTTTTGATACAAGTTGTGAACGTCATCATATCTTCAATAACGACCTGAGACTCTACTCCAGTCCATCGAGTGTTGGCTCTTCAACTCGACTGCTACTATGGAGACCTCAATCTCGATATATGTCATTCCTGTCTTTTTCGTCGCCTTTCTCATACGCTTTATTGTTCAATTTATCCGATCCCCGCTTCGGACTGTGCCAGGTCCGTTTCTGGCACGATTCACCGATGGCTGGTATTTCTGGAACGTCCGGAAAGGGTCTTTCCAGGATGTAAATGTGGAATTACACAAGAAATACGGTAGACTCACTTGCATCCTCATCTCAGCCTTTGACGCTGAGAGTTTGCTACAGGAACAATTGTTCGCTACGGCCCAAACCGCTACAGCTTCAACGACCCAGAAGCCGCCAAGATCATCTACGGCCTCGGCAACCACTTCCCCAAGTCATCATGGTATTCATCATGGGCTAGCCCTGGGCAATGGGCCATCTTCAGTGATCAGTCAATCAAGCGTCATGCCCAGAACCGAAGACTATATCAAGCAACCTATGCAATGTCGTCTCTGGTTCACTACGAGCCTTTTGTAGACGAATGTTCCGATCTCTTCACGCAGCGACTCGCTGAGATGTCAAGGTCTAACATGCTTGTGGACATGAGACATTGGTTTCAGTGCTATGCATTTGATGTCATCGGATTAATCACTTATGCCAAAAGACTTGGGTTTCTGGATCGTGGTGACGATATTCGAGGTGTCATCAGCGCGTTGGAAGAGCACCTGGGCTACGCTACGCTCGTTGGCATCTTCCCAAGCTTGCACCGATATCTATTCCCTCTCAAAAACTACCTTGCCGGCGCGAAAGGTGCTGGAAGAGCTTATGTTCTGAGCTTTACTAACGAGAGAATTCGTGAAGCGCAGGTCACTCCCAAGCCTGTGGCCGAAGAGAGCGCAGTCACCATGGAAGACTTTCTCACCAAGTTTTTGGCAAAGCATGCAGCCGACCCGAATGTCTTTACATCTTTTCATGTACTGGCCGGGTGTACATCAAATATGGTAGCAGGTTCTGACACCACGGCTATCAGCCTCTCAGCAGTCCTCTACTATCTACTTAAGCACCCTGCCTGTCTGCAGAAGCTGAGGGATGAGATCGATGACCTAACCGCCAAGGGAGGCCTATCTAAATCGCCAACATTTAAAGAGAGCCAGCAGTTGCCATATCTTCAAGCCGTCATCAAGGAGGCGCTACGAATGCATCCCGCCACGGGACTACCACTGGAACGAGTGGTTCCTGAAGGAGGAGCAACGATTTCCGGACGATTCTTCCCGGAAGGCGTGAGTCAACGCGACGATCTGGTACTGTATTAGAAACTAACGAGTCAACCATGATACAGACCATAGTTGGCATCAATACTTGGGTAGCACACCGCGATCATCGAGTCTTTGGTGATGATGCCGAGACATTCAACCCCGATCGATGGCTAGTGGACGATGCAGCAAGACTCTCCATGATGAACCGTTACTATATGCCTGTGAGTCCCAACTACACAAATCAATGATCCTTCTGATATTTCGTACAGTTCGGACTGGGCTCCCGAACATGCATCGGCCGCCATGTTTCGATGCTTGAAATGTCCAAGCTCATCCCCCGAATTGTTAGAGACTTTGACTTTGGGCTTGATCCATCATTACAGAGAGAGAAATGGCACACACAAAACTACTGGTTCGTGAAGCCGCTGGACTTTAAAGTTCGGGTTGAGATGCGCCAAGCGGAGAAGAGCGATATGTTTTAGTCAAGGCACGGATTCGGCCCAACAGTTGACACTATAGTCCGCTGAAGCGAATAGTCAAGCGAAACAAACCTGCAGGCTAGTATTTCAAATCTTTTGGCTATCAGACTAGGAGCTTCAGGGGTTAACTGCATGATGCCCCGTCTGTGTTTGCATGGATCCGGACAGGGAAAGGCTTGTTTTGAGGACAAATGCCGGCTGGCCGGAGGATAGCCCCGAATTCCATCGTCTGGGGGTATCCCCGAGGGTCCGGCGAGCCAAGACCGAACGCTAGCATTTACCGACCTTTGTATGGGAAAAATTCGAGGTTTGCAACGGGTTTTGTTCATGTGAAAAGGATGTCATCCTTCGGTAAATTCGAGCACGTAACGTAGTTGTATTCGCCATTGACTTGTCATCCGTGGCTTCCGTGCTATGTCCGGCGCCGTATCCCCGACTCCGTGAATTGGGCGACCGGCGAATTCGCTGCGCCGAACGGCCGAGATCCACCGACGAGGCCTGGTATTGAACCTCGGGACAGGACAGGGAAGAGAGAAAAAAAAAATATTGAGCCTCGTCTCTGAATAGAATCATTGAATCCTGGTTTTTGTATCGTCTGCATATCCCCTCCCCACGGAGGAATACCGTGTCTCCGTTCCCCGCGGACGTGGTAGTTCCCCCGCGGACGGAGGACGGGATGGATGCCGACTTATCAATCTGCAGACGTAGAGGTAGGGCTTATCTATTTGATAAAGGTGTGCAGCCGTTATTGAAGAACACAACTCCTCGGAGAACGAGTACCGAGGTCGCTTAACACTTGGAACATTGGCATTCAACGTGACCGTCTCTATTAACTATCGCCGACTTCCATTTGGCCAGATCCGCGAAGGATCGTCAACGTTAGGGTTGGAGGGACCACGGCGCAAGATACCGGTGAATAGCGGGTTTCTGCGGTGCTCCGAAGCTGCGACGGGCGTTGATTCGTCTAGCAAGTCATGACAAATGTTTGCATCCACAATATTCCCACAGCCCATCTTATCAGATGCATGCTGGGTCCGTGTCCCCGGCCACGCTTGCTCCTTCCCCTCCAATCAGATACTAAAAATCTAACTAAATGGAGAAAAGACTGACATTACCGCAAGACTATTCCTCTTGTGGTAAAACAACTGGGAGAGGAAAGAGAGGGGAAGCGCGATGTGGGTCGTTACCTTTCCTCTGGCTCTCTTCTCCGAGGAGGACCGAGCCAGCAAAGACGTAATGGCCGAGCAATCGAAGCTTGGTGATTGGTCCAGTCAAGACCCACACCACCGCGATGCATTGGCCGAAATCGCCATCCTGTGCAAGTCCCGCATTCTTTTTTTGAGCAAAGCCGGACGCCTTCTGAGGAGCTGAAATTCCTCCCTCCGTCATCGCCTTTTTGCCCTTTCGCCTCCCGACAAACTTGGATCCTGCATCACCAACTTTGCACCGACCATATCAACGGCAACTCGTCGAATTCACTCCGATCCTAATTCACAGACTACACTATCGCAGCTGCTTCCTCGACTCCTTTCCGTCGGATCAAGCGCAGCTCTCCTCTGTCAATCCTCGGCACATATCCCGTTCGGACACACTCACACACACAACTCATATATTCACAATGTTCTCTCGAGGACTTCGCGTTGTCTCGCGGCGGGCTGCTCTCGCTGCTCCCCTCGTCCGCCCTGCCCTTCCTGCGCGACAGCTCGCTCCCGTCGTCGCCGTCAACGCCTCTCGCTCCTACCATGAGAAGGTGCTCGACCACTACTCGCGACCCCGAAATGTCGGATCCATGAACAAGAAGGATCTCGATGTCGGTACTGGCCTCGTCGGCGCCCCCGCCTGCGGCGATGTCATGAAGCTTCAGATCCGTGTCGACCCCGAGACCCAGAAGATCTCGGACGTCAAGTTCAAGACCTTCGGCTGCGGTTCGGCTATCGCTTCCAGCTCCTACCTCACTGAGCTCGTCCGCGGCATGAGCCTGGATGAGGCCGGCAAGGTCAAGAACACTGAGATTGCCAAGGAGCTCTGCTTACCCCCCGTCAAGCGTATGTA
This sequence comes from Fusarium sp. LHS14.1, assembly GCA_025433615.1. NCBI lineage: Eukaryota > Fungi > Ascomycota > Sordariomycetes > Hypocreales > Nectriaceae > Fusarium > Fusarium sp. LHS14.1. The sequence goes on from CM046482.1 coordinate 3,147,417, forward strand.
TAACCTCATATCACTCATGTCGTCGCTCAATTGCGGCATATCTCACTCACAGCTCACTGACTCTGATATATAGTTCACTGCTCCATGCTGGCTGAGGATGCCATCAAGTCTGCCATCTCAGACTACTACACCAAGAACCCCAACGCTAAGATCAGCAACCTCAGCGGCACCGGCATGAAGATGCCCACTGCCGAGCCTGCCGCCGCCACCGCCTAAGCGTACATGCGCGCACATACGACCCAACATATATCACATGTCGCCATCGTCGCTACGATTGGGAACTACTGGAATGATACCCTCACTGAGGCTGGACGAAAAAAAAAGTAAGATGAGACTACACATAGGAGAGGGAACTCGCCGACCAGGCGAACAGTGCACATCGGCTGCACCAGATGGAGGCCCCCATCTCATCTCTCCTTCTTTTTCTCGCGCACACTTGGGAACTATTTTACTTTGGGAGTCAGGGGTTCAAATGTTTACTTTTGCTTGAATCACACAAGGAGTGATCAGCTCTACAAGGGAACCGGGGGGACGGTTGAGACGAATGCATTTTACGGGGACAGCGTGCAGTTGAGCTGGGGAGATGAGAGAAGCTGTTGTGAACCAACTGTAACTATTAGCCACGGGAGCATGAAATGTCAAATGTTTCAACAACGCAAGAGAAATGTCGCCACAACATGTGATACATGTGATGTGTTTGCTGATTGATAAGCTGGTTATCAGATGAGCATCTCCGGGTTCGGGGAGGGTTCTCATGTCCGAGCACCGAGACGATGGCTCACATTCAGCCTCATGTCCGCGGAGTTCTAGGCCGTGCCGGATCCCTGGTTCTCCAGTCACCGACGCCTGACGTGCTCACCGTGAATAGCCCACAGATCTCGTGTCTCGACCCAACATCACGAGTTTTGACTCTTGTGTCATCACAGAGTATCCCCGTCACCGCTCATCCTCCCTTTAAAAAACGTCAGCCTAACTCATGTTTAACCGTCGTCATCTCAACCTTGAATAAAGTCACATCCTCCCCCTTTCCAATCGGTAGGCCTGGATGCTTTCCCCGGTCGGCATCTCGCGATTCCAGTCTCACGGCGCCTTATCAATCACCCCACCTGGAGAAGCCATGTGCTGACCATGCGTGTCGTGCATTGATCTTTGAACAGGCAGGAAAAAAAAAAAGGAGGTACAAGTCCGTGATGCTACTCTCCTGCGTCATGAGATCTTATCTACATTTTCCCAAAGGGGGAATAAAAAATCCTCTTTGGGGGTAGATTATATCCGGGCAGGGGTTGAATGTCAAAACATCAGGCCATAATCCACACATTTGGGAAAAGCCACCACGTTGCATTTCGCGGGGTAGGGCTTGGAAAGTGTAAGATGAATTTGTTTTCCGGTGGTTTTGGAAGGATGGGTAGAGCGTTTGTGGGGATTTTCGTATCTCGTACGAAGGATATGATGGGGGATCTTGAAAACATCTTCATGGTGTTTTGAGATTTAGTGGCAGGTTTGGACATGTACAGTCTCGTTGTATTTCGTTACTTCCAATTATCTGGATAATACCAGTTACTTGGCCCTTTTCGAGCATTGTGTGCTTGTCATTGATTAGATAGGCCCTCCATTTCGTACACTATAGATAAACGACCGTCTCATGATATACGCTCGCCTACTCCCGAAACTTCTTAATGCTAGATCATTCTCCAGCCCCTAATTCAGGGCTGACAGTATACACGCTTGATTGCAGCAGACAGATCACTCAAACCATATCCTTTCACTGTGCAACTGGCACATGAACGCCATGAAACCCCATCCCGATGGCAAAGTCTGCCTCGGCTCTCCCCAGCTCCTCCATCGTCTTGCCATCCAAGCACAAGAGATAGGTAGTCTCTGTGACGCCGTCAACAACTACGCTTAGAACAACACCATCATCCTCGTCCTCTGCCCCAGGCCGTGGAACAAATACTGGCTCTCCTGGCGTATGTCCCTCTGGCCCACTCCAGATCAGCGCCTCCCTTGTAGTCACATCCGTCTTCACTAGGGCATCGACAAGAGTGCCAAGGCCACGCAGAGTTGCGCCGTATACAAAGCGATAAGGCTTGCCTAAACGGAGAGGATGGATGGTTGAGAGCTCGCCCGCGTGGGGCGTTGGGATGCAGAGGTCCTCCTTTGCCGTGGCCGAAAATGTCATGTCCGGCGCCCCTGTAGGCATTCTGAAGCGGTATCTGGTAAAAGTGGGAAACGAATTCTCATATCGCTTGCCTTCAAACCAGTACTTCTTTGTAGCATCATTGCGGTCGAGGATGACATCGTAGTAGAATCCCTTGATGATGTCCATGTTCTGGTACTTGGACAAGTCAAAGCAGAGTTCAGTGTGCTCCTTGCCATTCTCATCTTTGACATGCTCCTCGAAAGCATTGACGGAGTGGAAGAAGAAAGCAGCAGGTGTCGAAAAGGTAGCCACAAGCCCCTTTCCGTGCCGTCGATCAACAACGAGCCACTTGCACTTCTTACTCTCGTCAAATGGAAGAATAGAATCGAGGATGTTGCTCTTCCACAACATCTTCAACCCACTCCACGCATAGTGCGACGACGGGATACAAATGACGACATAGTTCTCTGTGAGAAAGAAGCTGTGCAGGTACGCAGGCGGGACGTTAGGATCCGTCACCGTGGCGAGGATCTCCGTCTTACCCGAGGCTGCGTCAACTCGGAAGATGCGGTAGGTCGGGTATCGACCGAAGTCAAGGTTGTAGTTGAAGAAGTCTCCAGTTATAGGATCGCGCTGGGCGTGTGCGCATGAGCAGGGACCGCTGAGGAGAGGGTCGAGAGCGCTCTGCATGGCTAGGCCAAGGGGCTCGAGGGTGGTGGGATCGATGCGGCGGATACCGGCAAAGTCGGTTGCAGTGAAGACGTTGGCCAGGTTTGCACGATGGCCGAGAGAAACCGCAGGAGCCGCAGCCCCGTTGCCGTTTGTATGTCCATTCTTTTGGGGTGCATCGGCCTTGTGCTTGCCTTGGCCGGTGATGTGCCAGTTCTCCTGAGCCTTGGAGTTTCCAGCGTTGGATAGGCCTGGGACATTGGGCAAGACGGTGACATTGTTGTTTCCATACTTAGGCTCAAAGTGGCTCATGAACTTTGCAAAGATGCCCACACAGGGATCTGCCTTTTGTCCAAAGGTTATGCCAGCTCGCCATCCCTTCTTCTTGACGCTCTCGACCCAAGATTCGGCTTGGCGTCTGGAAGAGTACCACACCTGAACCTCTCCATCGTCGGGAACGACAATGTCGAAGCGGTGCGTTTGGGCAAAGCCGTCAAACCAGTGTGTGGTAAAGTGTGTGCCGCGGATTGTGTTCTCGACGCGGCTTTGGCCTGGGCCGGTGCGGAAGAGAGCGCCAGCAGCCCACGAGGGGATGGAGCCTTTGAGGTTGAGGCGGAGGGGACCACGATGTTCTTCAAGGTGATCAAACTAGGGATATCAGTACATGGATGGGAATGTTATGAGGACTGAGGAAGACACTTACGGCAGCCTCGTTGGGCCATTTCTTCCACGACTCGTCCAAGATATTTCGCGTGATTTGGGAACGATCCTCTCCCTCGTGCTCGCGAGTGCGATGAAAGGTACCAGACCCGTTGAGAGCCATGACAGGTATCAAGGTTTCTTGAAATGCAGTAACAGGCAACACAAGGGAAGTTTGTGACCAGGTTGAAAGAAAAGATGCTGTGCAGCAGCGGAAGACGAGATATCAAAAAGTAGAGAAACCAAGGCGTGCCTTTTGACAATACCACAAAGAGACTGTGATTCACGACCGAGGACAATGACGATGGCTTTATACCATGCCGGGCGTTGCTCCTCCCGAGTTTCTCTCGTGTTGGTGTTTGCTGCAGTGTTGAGAAGTGGCTGCAACTGACAACCACTGCGAAGAAGAAAAAAAGAATCCTTGATCTTAACTCGAATGGTTTTTCCAGTGTAAGAAAGAAATGGCACCGTTTCACTGACAGCTTCGAATCGACTTCCGCATTTGTATGTGATGCATGTCAGGGTCGTAGTCACGAATCCTTTGGTGATATTCCCGGTGTTGAAGGACGTTGGATGGGTATAGAAGGTCAAAATCAGAGTCAATGACGACCAAATTTCGCATTCGCATCCGCGAAAATGCACAAAGAAAAAAGACTTGATAGCATAATGGATTCATTGATGTAGGAACCCAATAGAAAAAGCCCCTTTTCAAATTGAACAAGCCAAGAAAGCCCAGCTCAGCCCTTGAACAATAACCTTGGGGTGTTGATTGAGGAATAATTGCCCCACCACACCTTTTCCGTTCTCTTGATGGTGGTGACAGGCTCAGCCAAGATGCAACTTCGCTTCGCACTCGCATAGCACGTGCATTCTCCTCCAGGTTTTCTCAAAGTAGGCGAACGCCCTCAAGTACAGCCGCGGTGATATTCCGCCCAGTTCGCTTCTCGTCGTTGGCTGTCAACCTATCAGAGTCGATAGGTGACAGAAATAACCATGCAATTTCCGATGGACCTCGCTTGATGAATCCACTAGATGTTCTCTCTTTGCAAGGTTGAAGGGGCACTAGTTGGCAACGGCTGAAAAGCGCCAGGTTGTTGCACACACGAAGTTGAACACCCCTCCCATGGAGGAACCCACAAGGCTACGAAAAAGAAACCTTGTCACACTACATTGAGGCCCCTATCAGAATGTGTGACTTGGAGCTGACCTCGAGGTGTTCCGCTATTGTGTGACCTTGGCAGGCATAGGCTATCAAGCCAGTGTCAATATTCTCCGGAGTTGGGCATCGTTGGACAGATCTCAATGGTTTGTTGAATGTCTCGCTAACGCGTGCCAGACCTATAGCCAATCCAAAGACATTGGATTCGGCTATTCGAAGCAGTCATCGTCCTTGAAGCTTACCATTTGCAGACCGCGAGTTGGCAATCGCGGAATTCTACCCCAGGCTCAAGCCGTTTGCTCTGATGTCGCTACTGCATCCTCTGCAGGAGGAGTCGCTTGGCGATACAAACTAGCCTTTGATCGGAGACAAGCAAAGGAATACCTCTCGGGCTCGAGCTGGAAACAAGGGCAACAAAGTCAAGTTGACGTTGTAAAAGGCCATTGACATGTCGTTGGCTGAGATGATGGATCTACGGTGGAGCGCTGTAGCGATCTTCACAGGGGCATAGGCCTGAAAGAATGCTGCTCAGCGTGGTCATGTGACATCCACAACAACATCACGACAACACCAAGCATCAAGACCAAGATATCCTCACACCAAAGGAACGTACACAGCTTGATAAAAATCCATCATGTCTAGCCGTGCATCTGCCCCGACGATCCCGTCGCTGAAGCAATCTTTCTTGGTCAACCAGACAACGCTGCTCGCGCAACCTCTCGCCCCGTCTCGCACATGGCAGGCGGCTAACGACGCGTCGAGTGAAGCTATACCTGAGCGCGTCCTTCAAGAAGCCCTGCTCAATCTCAACCACACTATTCAACAGCACTGTCGTCGCGTTTATGCTCCGCAGGCTACTCGCAATATTGCTGAGCAGATTGATGATATTTACACCAAAGATGCTACGCGTAGGGTTGGAGGAGTGGCTGATGTCGAGGGCGGTATTGGCCGAGGACTTGATCTAAGTAAGTTTTACCACATATGTTGTAGGTTCAAGGTACTGATGTGCATGAAGCGGGCGATAAAGCTATTGAGTCTCTTCCGTCAACTTGGCCCTCAGACAAGGATGTCAACGACTACCCAGCAGAAGCCAAACGCTACACCGATGCCGTAGCTCAGCTATCCGAGCTCAACGAGCAGCGCAAGCAATTGAAAGAGCAAGTAGCGCGACTCAACCGCCTCAAATCCGTCGTTGAGCCCTTGCAGACGAGCGACAATGGAGCCGATATCCAGGAGAACCTGCTCACGAGAAACGGCCCCGTCGAAAAGGAGCTCGAGAGGATGCGTTTTTTGTTGGCTAGAGTTGGTGGTCGTGTTCATGCTTTGCCTGACGAAGCTTCTAATGGCTCTGCCAAGGAGATTAACTTGAGTGAAGTTGGGGCTCAAGGTCGGAAGAGACGTGTTGATCAGTTTCTTGCTGATGACAAGGTGTTTCCCTCATAAGTGAGCTTAAGTCAGACACCTGAGGCGAACTCCCTGGTTTTAGGCACGACGCTTCGCTTCGCTCATGGGTAATCTATCCCAGCATATCGAAACAGCCCTATCAAGAGGAAGCTTCAAGGTCAACCCTCAGCTCGCTCGGAGCTCAAGGTTGTTGACAATCGAGCTTCCTTGTGGCCTATGACCATGTCGCTCTGAGCCTATGCAGAAGTAGCGATTCATCTCATGAATCTGGCGGAATTACCCAACGCATCATCACTCGGATCCAACCCACCCCTGGCATCAACCAGCCGCATTATCAAAAAGCTGATGGGCAGGTTAATAGAGCCCTCGCAAGGGTGAATGGCTAGAATTCTCATCGCCTTAGCCTCGCTCACTTACAGTTATGAGATGGCCCCACAGAGCGAGGCAAAGCTGAGCACCAAGTGTGTAGTCGCAATCCAATATTGGTATCGCCAGGAAATCAGCCAGTTCTCCTGTTACTGCCCGTGGACACGCCTCATATGAGGGTAGTGAAGATTCAACGGAAGAAACTGAGAATCTCGTAGACGGAGGCGCCTATGTATCTCTGTCTGAGACAGCCAAGTTGTGTGTCGGTCACTGGCCAAGTTCCATGGGCCAGTTTTCAGTGTGCCGCAGCATGAGGGGCGATATACAAGTTAACGAGGGCAACCAACAATCAAGACCACAGCCTACCTGTTGAGACACTGGGGAATGGGGAGATGATGTATCAAATCACGTACTTCATAACTATCTAAGAATTTATCATTAAAGCGCACGAGAGCTCCATCATCATATGCCAGACCACCAGTAGGTATCGTCAACCTTGAACGTTCCCTTGAGCGCTTTGTCACCGACAACACTGCTGTCGCTGATGATAACCTCGTACTCGCCAGCCTCGACGCACCACTGATCCCTCTCCTCATCAAAGTAAGCAGCCGCGTACTTCTCAAGCTCAGAGATGGTCACTGCCTGCTCGGCGCCCGCGTCGAGCTCAACCTTGGCGAAGCCCTTGAGTTCCTTGACGGGTCGGTTCACCTTGGCTGCCTCCAGCGGCTTCACGTATAGCTGCGCGACTTCGGCGCCGCGGGTAGAGCCTGTGTTGCGGACCTTGAAGCTTGCGGTGAGCTTGCCCTCGGTGGAAGAAACGGTGAGGTCTGAGAAGGCAAAGGTTGTGTAGGAGAGACCGTGACCGAAGGGGAAGTTGACCTCGCGGTCGGCAAATTCGTAGTATCGGTATCCTAGGTAGATGTCTTCACCATAGAGCGTCCGGTTTGCCTCGGTGCGGAAGTTGAGGAAGGCTGGGACGTCGGTGAGACGCTTGGGGAAGCTGAGAGACAGCTTGCCAGAGGGGTTGGCGTCTCCAAAGAGGATATCAGCAATCGAGTTACCCGTCTCGTTGCCGCCGTACCAGGCCTGGATAACAGCAGGAACTTCATCGAGCCAGGGCATCTCCTCAGGAGTTCCAGTCTGCATGACGACAGTGGTGTTGGGGTTCGCAGCCGAGACAGAGGTGATGAGTTCGTCCAGAACGCCAGGGAGCTTCATGCTCGCGCGGTCCGAGCCCTCGGTCTCCCAGTCGGCGTTCAGACCGCCGCAGATGATGACCTGATCATGCTCCTTGGCGAGAGCAACGGAGCGCTCAATCTCCTTCTGGGCGTCAATCACCTTGCAGGCACCCACGCGAAGGGAGCCGTGGCCCTCGACGCGTCTGTCAAACTTGAGGGTGAAGCTAGGCGCCGAGGCGAATTCGACCTTGACTTGGTACTTCTCGCCCTTCTTGAGGTCCATGCGGCCGAGCTCCTCGCGGGTGGCGGTGCCGAAGAAGGCCTCGCCGGGGTACTGCTTAGTGGCATTGTCGACAACGAGCTCGCCGTTGACAAAGAGCTTGGCGGTTCCGGATACGATGACGCCAAACTCATAAGTCGCATCCTCTTGGACTTGGAGTGTGCCCTCAAGGTCGGCGTACCACAGGTCGTCGACCTTATCGTTGTAAAAGTCGACTAGGTGCATCTCCGTCTTGGTCAGCCAGAGCTCCTCGACGGGCTCACGACCAGACACGCTTGGAGGCTGGTTGAACACCTTCCAGCTCATGCCAGACTTTCCATCGTCACTCTTAGTCTGGTCTCCAAGAAGGGGCAGCAGCTTGTGAGTGTATGCGCCAACGGTGTAAGCTGGAGCACTGCCAAGCTTCTCAGTGATGCCATCGTAAGGCGTGACGGCGTAGTAAGCAGCGAGTGAGGCAGAGCCACCGCCGTGGTAGGTTGAGATCTTGGCGTTGGGGCCAATAACGAGTGTCTTCTTGTCCTTTGAGAGGGGAAGAGTATTCTTCTCGTTCTTGAGAAGGACGATGCTCTCGTTTCCGATCTTGCGCAGAAGAGCCGCTGTCTCGGGGGTGTTGAGGATCTTCTCAGGCCCATTCTCAGGGATACCAGAAGCACCGCACTTCTTGACGAACTTGAGCACTGTTCGAGCACGCTCGTCAATTTCGTGTGCCCAGACTTTCTCAGTGGAAGCAGCAAAGCTGAGGACATCACCTCGCCAGCGACTAGGACCAGGCATCTCAAGGTCCAGACCAGCTTTGATGGCATCAGTGACGCTGTAAGTTCCATACCAATCGCTCATCACAAGACCCTCCCAGCCCCATTCCCCTCGGAGAAGATCTTTGAGCAGCTTGGGGTTCTCGCTACATGAGACTCCGTTCACGCCGTTGTATGAAGTCATGAAGGCGGCGGGCTTGGCGTCTCGCACAGTAAGTTGAAAGGGAAGGGCATAGATTTCGCGGAGGGAACGCTCCGTGACGATGGCCTGGACATTCATGCGCTTGTGTTCCTGATCGTTACAGACAAAGTGCTTGACGGTAGCCTGAACACCTGTGCTCTGGATACCCCTGATGATGGCAGCAGCTCCAAGACCAGCGAGGAAGGGGTCCTCGCCGATAGACTCAAAGCCACGCCCGCCGAGGGGAGAGCGTTGCATGTTGATGGTTGGGCCCAGAATGACATGTGCACTCTTCCCGATGGCTTCCTCACCCATCTTCTTTCCTGCCTCCTCGAGCAGCTCCTGGTTAAAAGTAGCGCCAAGGCCGGTACCACAGGGGAAGCATGCCGCGGGGATACCGTTGAAGAACTTGGTTCCTCTCACGCCATTGGGACCATCTGAGACACGGATAGAGGGAACTCCATGGTCAGGAAGGGCCTTGGTGTGCCAAAAGTCGACACCTTAGGGAGAGTTAGTTGAGTTGCTATCTATGGTGTTATGTCACAAACCTGCAAGCAGAGCGACCTTGTCTGCGAGCGTGAGCTTCTTAAGGACTGCTTCAACGTCGAAATCGGCCATTTTCACCAGTAAAATGGTCTCGGTCACGAATGAAAAGGTTCAGGAGACGAATATCAGTCAATTCTTAAGGACCTACAATCTGGTCCATGAAAGAGACATGTCCTCCTTCAAATCTCTCTGGAGAAGGCACCAGGTTAAATACCAACCCCGCAGCTGCTTGGCTCACGGTTCTACCGGAACAAGATGCATGTCCGGCCTGTAGTAATCATCGATTCAGGCAAATCATTTGCCAATTGAAACCAAGAATCTCGTCTCATGATGCCAGAAGAGCATCAAGTTGGAGGTGAAGCCCCACGACGCCGCAGCTGTCATGATTTCTAGCGAAGATTAACCGGCCACTCAGCCAATCAGAGCTTCTCTTTCCCACTGCCCCTGTCAGTCTTGTCGCTTCGTCGGCACGAAATTCCGCCAGGCAAACCAAGAGCAAGGAAACGACAGAAGGAAGCGGGGAAGGAAGATTACGCGGAATGTCGGATAGGAGAATGGAGTCTATGTTCGTCAGTTCGTGCTAAAATGGAACGAGCTGTAAATCACGGTGAAGGTTGAAGTTGAAGTTGAAGTTGAAGGTAAAAGTCAGGTGACGGTCAGGTGATAGATCACGTGCCAGAACCATGAGGAAAGTGGGAATAATCCGGAGTCGTGGGGTAGAACTTGTCAAGAGCTTAGCATGAGTTTGACAAGGGCAACTCCAGTATCCGTATCAAAACCTGAGATATCATATCGAGCCTATTTTCTTCGTATCAGCTTGGTTCAGCGACCATCACCCATGCTGGTCAGCTGCTCTCCAGACTTGTGACCAACACGGAGAACACAAAGACTTGGCGAGGGAGCAAACAATCACAGACGAACTAGCTGGAACCAACCGTCTCCGCCGCCGTCGACCGTTACGTGAATCCCTCCCGCACCAACAGGTTCCGCTCCCAAGGCCATGGTAGCTGGGGCGGGAAGGGCTACCCAGGGAGCCGGATCACCAAGGGCAGTCCCGCTGCGCTGGGAGCCGGCTGAGGTTCGTGTAACCGCAATCGTGAAGCGTGAGGCCATCTCGCCATCGTCTTCTTGGAGGAGTTCGCGACCTTGGTCTGGTCTTGGCCGGATAGACCCGGAAATCTAGCCCAGCGGCGCCGTGTCCGAAAGAGACGGACAACCGCCCGCCGGAGGTCGCGGAGCTGGTCCGTAGATTCCGGGCCCACCAGTTCATGCGCGGCGAATGCGAAACGAAATGGCAGCAGAAAAAGCAAAGAGAGAGGAATCCGTTGTATCACGATATGCGTATGCTTGAATCACGATTCTGCATCGATTGTGTTTCCCTCTGCCCGGTCAATGTCGCAGATCTGACGACGTGGCTACGTTTGCCAAGACTCTACATCATCATCAACGTCTACGCGAAGGTGGAAGGGAAGCGAAGCGAGGGAGCAACGAACACCAACACAGCACGGCACACCTTCTTAGACGTTGGAGTGCACCTCACAGTAGCCACAGGCAAACCGGAAGAGTCCCAGCCGGCGGCAAGTCAAAGCAGCCCCTTGATCCTTGGAGCCTTGGTACAGATACGACGCGAGCTAGACCAAGTCCAGATCCCCCGCGGCACCGACTAGTTTGGAAACTAAGAGCCCATGGTTTCATTTGCCTTGATTCAACATGTACATATGAATGTATATACCCTGGGTCGTCTGCCTACACAGCTTCCCTTGCTCCTTGATCCCTGGCGTGTCATGGGAATTTGATGGGCCACGTCTGCCAAGACCCTTAGACGAAGGGTCAAGTTGAATGGCAGCCATGGGTGGTATCTCCTTGCTTGCGCGAAGACTACCAACGCGTACCGGACCCACTTCTTTCACGTAATTAACCCGGGTACGAGCGGGGTACGAGAGGTCTCTTTAAAATCAATTACAGCCAAAACACCATAGAAATTATTTTAAAGAGACCTATGACTTCCCAATCAGTCCCTGGCCAGGCACTTAACGCCGCCGACCCTAGTAGTTATATCACAGAAGAAAATAGCCGCCGTGAGCAACCTAACGATTTCACCTACAGACCCATATTCAGCCCAACCACACGCTACGGCGCCTACTTCCTTCCTATAGAGATACCCTCACGAGACCTAGAGGTCAAGTCACTACCCCAGACGCCTCTAGAGCTTTTCCAGCTTTTCCTACCTTATTCCCTCATTAAAAGCTAGGTCCATTACACCAATTCCTAGGTTCAAAGCTTGCTCCAAAGTCATCACTTGGGCCCAGCAAGCCGGCTGCGAGGCTAATACGAGACCTCCGTTACAGAGGTATACATATAGCTTGCCATCCTAATTTATATAGGAATTCATAAGGAATCTACGATCCACCGCCATTAAGAGACTTCTTCGCTAAGGCATCAAGGCGCTAACCATAGTATACGCAAATACCTTACATACGACCGCTTCCAGCTTCTTCAACGCCACATACGAGTCTTCAACCCATTCAATATCGCCGATACACAGCTACCGAAGGTATTCCAAGCCGTAGATAACTAGTCTAAGCACATACAACATATATCTCTCGAGCTATAGACCCCAGGCACGAATATTACTATAGATAAGTATATAACCCGCTTCACAGGGAGGTCATACGAGACAACAAAGGTCCCTAATAAACCTACGCCCCTCGGCTTCAAGTCTTAGGTTATAGCCCAAAAAGGCTTCTTCTTACGGTAGATTTAGCACCAGCCAAAAAAGAGATACGGACCAGTTAGTCTTCAGAAAAAGCCGCGCCGGCACCCAAGGAAGAAGAGCCAATTTCCTAGTCAGCTACGCAATCAAAGACAAAGAGATCTATATACGCCTCTCAACCCGACTCAGAGCATAGTCATTGCCCTAGTTAATAAGCTACCAAAAGCCAGATATCACATCTTCATCAATAACCTCTTCTCATCTACGAATCTCTTCACACATCTTCGCCGGCTAGGCCACGGGGCCACAGGCACAGCCCGCCGCAACTATAGCATATTTAAGCCCTTCATACAGCTCAAAGTTAATAACACTACCGGCCATAACCTTCTTCGGTTTAGCGAGCTTCAAATAGCCCCAACAGTTAATCACAAGGCAAGGTCTTAAAACTAATTTACATATAATTCCCTTATTAATTTATCTCTTAGCTTAGCAGGTCAACCAAATCGCGTAGAAGGATAACGCCCTCGTGCTCTTCCTAACTTCTATATTTAAGGGAGACAAGCTTATCAAGCGGAAAAAGAAAAGGCCAAATACAAGAGAAGCTCATACACGGCCAATACAGCGCTTCTTCGGTAAGGAAACTATAAAGGAATTCGAGATTCCTTCTTTTACTACTACTTATAATAACGAAATAAATCATATAGACCGAGGAGACCAACTAAGGGCATCACTAGGCTATAACCACCGCATTCATCGGGGCCCTTAGCAGGCTCTAGCCTAGACCTTCCTCCTCGATATTACCCTCATTAACAGCTATCTATTACAGCTATACGGAAACCCAAGTTAGAAGAGATATAAGTCGCAAGCGGCATAGAGAAGCTGCCTTATAGATGCCCTCATCGCGGCTTACAGCCCGGCCTATAAGGGAAGGAAAAGATACAGGTCCGGCAATAAAGATCTCAGTAACCCGGGCCATCAGCTCATCTTCCGCGGCCGTACGAAGAATAGTCCCTGCCACGCCTATCAGGGCCATCGCTATGGTATTGCGAGATCACAAGCTACGGCGCATACCTTGGCGGAGACTAACGGGAATAGGGTCAAGAAGAAGGTGCCGAAATCAAGGTACAGCTGCGGGCTTTACAATATTCCTTTATATAACTCGGCAAATTGCTTTGACTTCTATCACCATAGAAAATAGGTAGGAAAAGAAGTACCTTTGAAAAGCTTCATTTTCATTGGATCAGACCCCTGCGGGGTACGCGTTGGTAGTCTTCGCGCAAGCAAGGAGATCAGGCATCACTGATTACCGCCATTTGTCGACGTCCTGCAACGTGCATTCCACGCCTCTGGCTGTGTGCCCGGAAACGCGACGGCGGTGGCCTAGGCGCCACCACAAGCCAGAAGCGCCCTACCGAGCCGTGTCTCTGCGTGTCTCTGCGCTTCATCCTTCCTGAACGGAGGATTTACCGAAGCCACTACGGAATGCCTCTCAAGTGCTCACCTGTCGACGGAGGAAGAAACGGCCGCCGGATCAGCCCAAAGTATCCAAAGCGGAGGGGCCGCCGAGTGAAATGCGCAACACACTCCGGGCAAATGACGGCACTGGGTAGAGCCAGGCGAGGCATTGGACAGCCCTGATTTGATCGCCGACGGGCATTGATTTGGACGCCGTCCCGCCCAGCGCGTGGCTCCGGCGGTCGATGGCTTCTCTGCATGGCATGGCATGGCATGGCATGGCATGGCCATGGATCCAAACGTTTTACAAGAGTGTCACTCGAAGCTAGCAAGGCAGGGTCGGGTCACGGAAGCGGCCACGGAATGGAACCCAACGAGGCTCATTCAATCGATCCAATCCATCATCTCTGTATCGGTCTCACTCTCACCTCACCTCTCGGACAGACACCAAACCCCGGCGGCTCGGAGTCAGCTCGCAAACCCCCCATGCATTGGCCATCCCATCTCATGCTAGAGTCCCGCCTGCTGGTCCTCGCGCCCGAATCCGTCGCGGCGCCAAGAGGTCTCGCTGAAAGCCATGAGGAGCGAAGAGACGTGATAGATCATAAAACCACAGCGTCCCAAGGCTAAATCAGGATGAACCCCGGATCGCGGGCGCCCTGGACTGGCTCCGGGAAGACACCCGCGATGATGCTAAACATTTACCCGAGCCCGACTTGACTTGAAGTTGTCACTGAGCCGGCATGGCATGGTATCAGTCAGTTGGTCGGGGACTGCTCCGGGCTGGGCTGGCGCAGAGGCGCCCTGAATGAAACCGCTAGCTGTCCAACCCGCCGACCCGGCTCTCACGTATTGTGGTATAGTGAGGTTGCACAAGGCTCTCCAGCTTCCCGGTTATGCGGTTCTTGAGCATGCCCTGCGTCGCCTGTGTTGCTTCTCCCCGTTGAGGATGGGGTGTGAAGAGGGTTTCAGCCACAGACAGAGTGGACTCTGTATCCAGTATGGGGCATGAGGAATCCACCTGAGATGATCTCAAAAGGCAGGCGGGCGTCTCGGTGATCGGGTTCTCGGATACTGGAGAGCCTTGCCCAATCTCGAATTGCCAGCATGAGGCTTCTGCCCCGAGTCCAAAGTCTAGGTGGCGCCTGGAGGAAAATCATCAGTTCATGTCCTCCCTCGCCTCGCAACCGGGGAGAGCTTGAGAGGAGGAGATCTCCAGCCATGACTGTTAGCCTCGAAGCCTTGAGCGGCTAATCCGTCCAAGGTAACTTGACAAAACCCGGGAACCGGGAAAGCCATCTGGAGGAGTTTCGGAATTCAGTCCCCAAATCAAACGGCGACGGGTCGGAAAACTCACCGTCTTCCGTGCTACTACGGTATGCTCTGCCCTGCATACAGCCTATCTGGCTCCGTGCCCCCTTGACCGCCTAGACCTTCCCCCGAACCAAAGGGGTCACGTCACCGACCACACCTCGACACTCACCGTCACCGTCACCGTCACCGTGCCGTGCGTGAGAAGCTTGCTCCAAGCCACACGCGTGTCACGTCCACATGGCTTGCCGCTGGGTGTGTGGTGGCAGAGAGACAGACATGATGTTGCGGATCTGAAGTCTAAAACTTCGAGGTGCCATGTTGACCTTAGTGTTGCATTTGTATCCTGTACTTCAGTCCCCTTCTCTCCTTGTCCTCGCAGCAATAAACTCGTGGCTTGCAGCCAAGCGTCGCCTGGCCACGTGCCGGGAGAGAGGATGGCGAGGGTGTGAGCGCAACCCTAAGGACGTGGACATGGACACACGGGCAAAAGAAGGGAAAGAAAGAGAAGAAACTCTGTCTTTGCCTTTTTCCTTCTCGAACAAGCTTGAAGCCACCCGTCACCGTCAACTCTCAAGCCTCACCGGGCGCAAAGCACCTCATCTTGTCCATCGGCCGCGGATCCCAACCAATGGAGGATTTTCGATCTCTTACGCTTTTTACGTAGCGGATATTTGGGGGTTGATGCAAATGGATTTTTCCACGGACTTTTCCATGCATGCATGCAGATGGAGATGGAGATGAAGGGGGCTGGCTGCAGAGTACCCCATGACCCAATTGTCTGTGCCCGAGCTGAACAAGGACCTTGTCAACTCTCTTGTCTCTTCTCGGTGTCTTCTGTCATTGTGAACCTGACCCTCTTCTGCTCCATGACTGCCTCGTGGCTTTTACGTCGTTGGAGCCCTAACCCGAGTCCCTTATTGGATCCCTCTCCGAGAAATCGGTCCACACGCTTGCTTCACTGCTACTCTACCGCAACTTCTTTGCTCCCCTTTGCCAGATTCAGCACCTGCTGCCATGGCTTGCAGGACCCCCCCCCTCTGACCCCTGATGGGTCTTGCGTCAGACGCATTGAGATTGATTGACACGGCCGTTCAACCGGGGCGGGTTCGGCAGATGACAACTTCACATGCTTATTGTGAGAGATTGTCAATCCATCGCTCAATGCATCTTACTTCTCATCCTTTTCTTCACCGTGATTCTGCCTGACGCGTGCGAGACAGAAACGGGTACCCCCCAGTGGAACTGAACTCGTTCCCCTGCCTAGCGTCGTGATCGACGGCATCCCTGAAGAGGCAATCCCTGTAAGCCACGCCTTTTGTGAGCCCGGTCAGCGGAGAGGGTGGGCGACACAAGTCGGCCAGGGATGATCCCAACTGTTCAGCATTAGAGGAGATCCCCATCTTGAATCCTACAGTACGGATGACTTGCCTTTCCCTTTTTTTTTTTTTTCTCTCTCTGAGGGGGGTGTCTGATGTTGGTTGTTGTTATGTCGTTGTCATTGCAACTGATGCTACTGCATGTCGGCTCTGGGCCGATGATCGACGGCCGTCTTTTCTTTCTTGTCTAATCTCTCTGTCTCTCGATGGAATGGCGTCTGAGATACAAAACAGCATAGAATCACCCCAGTCTTGGGTTTTGTTGTGTCGGGGAATCACCAACTTTCACGCCCCCCTAATTCGGCGAATCTTGGGTCCGTTTGCCGTTTGCCGTCTATCCCCGTCTCGTCCGTCTTTGCCCGACATTTTTTTTCTATATTGGTTAATTACAGAGACACACAAAATACAGAGAGAGAGAGGCAGACAGAAGGAGCGTCTGTGTGTCTGCATCCTCACGATGGCCTAAAGGGCAAGACGACGGAAAACCACGCTGATGAACACACCATCATCATTTTTTCTTTTGACCTCTTGTTCATCTTGATCATCTTCTCTACCTTCTTCTCCTTCTTCTTCCTGACGTAGTTCAAGCCAATGTCTCACTCAGCCCGTTCCCCGCCCCCCTTGTTTCAATGATGCTTTCTCCCTCGTTTTTCTCCTCTCCATGGAAGCATCAGCAATCCTTCTAGCGTCAAACTCTACGACCCTTCCTCAACTCTTTTGGAGTCTCTCTTTTCTTTCCTTTTGGTTCCCACTCACACGATCCAACCATGATGAATCTATTGCAATGAAGAGACACACACGCCCCCCCCCCTTTTTACCGTTCTTCAGTCCACACAACACGTGCCGATGCCATCCTCGCGCGTCGTTAACTTGCAGATTCGCCTTGCATTGGCTTCGATCCTCAAACTTGGACAAAAAAGCAAAAAAGAGTCTCACACACGCCCCCCAATACCCTTTTTTTCCAGGCTCCTTCTAGGTTTTCTAGCCCTTGCTCTGTGTGTGTACGTACCCCGAAATCTTTCACCGCGATTATGCAGGTCGACATCTCTCAGTTGTCTCTCTCGAAACAAAAAAAGAACGCAAAAACTCACAGACTGCAAGAATGCTCGTGTGCCTTCCCTGTAAGCCACATACGCACATGGCACCGAGCGTTGCATGCAAGAGAATGCTCAGTTGACGGACTGATTTTTTTTTCTTCTCTCTTGCGCAATTCTTCGGTCTTTCCCCTATCTTGAGAGAGGAATGTCTCTGGTGGAAAATGGCTCTTGCATATTGAATGTCTGCATACACGAAGAAACGGTGTGTGTGTGTTGTTGCTGAAATGTTAGACCGACTATTACCGCCGAATGAGTGAGTGTCAACGACAACAGGGCCGTTGCCGCCGGCGTTACTTTGCGTTTTTTATTTCTTTCACTCTGGTGTGGTGAGAGGGAAACGAGATAATCTACTCCATAGAGAGACAACAACGCCATGGCGCTTCCCGCGTTGACTCTTGTTGTCTACGGCGCATCTACTGTACGCGGAAGAGTACTGTGTGTACAGTTGAGAACGGCAGATGCCGTTTACTAGATGGCAATGGGCTTGGAAAAGCTCAGCTGTGTCTCTACCGTATACGGTAAACGCCCAGAACACAAGTCAGCCAGCCAACAAAACGTTGGAAACCCTTGACGCCGTACACTACCACATCGGGGCATTAATTCCTCTAGGTTGCCGGAACCCCCAGCTTTTTCTCCCAAGTTCCGTCTTTTTTACTTTGGGGGAGAGTGTCTGTCTCTGAACTTGGGCTGTCGCGCCGACAGAAGGGCGTCTTGCTTTTTGCGCCCATCCCGAGAAGTGTGTCTCAACGCCCTGAACATTTGCCATCGTGTCTCTCGATCAGAACATGCTCCCTCGTTGCAATTAGGCTACCCGAAGAAAAGGCGGCATCGTATCAACATCCTCAAAGGTGTCACCGTCTGTTTTGTGAAAAGGGTGGCCACAAATGTCATGATCTTCAGATCCGACAGGGCCACGTGCTGATATTCGCCACGCGCGCGTGCATGCCATGCAACGCTTCCTGTCATCGATCTCTCTTTTTTGCCATGTGAGAGGCGAATATGCAGTACATACAGTAGTAACAAAAAAGCAAAGACAAACGTTTATCGAACACGTAAAAAAAAAAAAAAAAAGGGGGGGGCGAAAGAAATGGAAGCTTCGAAGAAAGGTGTTCGATGGGTAGCATTGCAGCGTCGTAGATGGGGGTTCCCAAAAACTTCTTGACTCTTACTGTACAGCTTCACGAGTTCACATTACCCTTTCGTTATCCAATACTCTGACTGTAGAAACTAGCCCCCAATGATTTCCTCCCTTCATTCAAGGGCAATAACAATAGTTATCCCCACTCTTGATGTCCATCCCCCTCCCTCTTGATCATGCCCTGGTCTTCCAGCTCGTGGATTGCACGAGCCCTAGCGTCTTTCAAAGTCGCTCTACCTTTCCTTATCCTGTCTAGTTTAACAATTCACTTGTAAACATCCCGGTCTGCCGGAGTGGAGACAAGACTACCAAGCTTGCTACAGCAAAGAAGGCAGAAACAAGTTCAGACGGCGGGGGATCCCCCTCTTCATGAGTACAATCCCTGCTCTTTCGGCCCACGGTAGACGATCGAGATGAAAGAGACCAGGGTCGAAA
Organism: Fusarium sp. LHS14.1; assembly: GCA_025433615.1. Classification (NCBI taxonomy): domain Eukaryota; kingdom Fungi; phylum Ascomycota; class Sordariomycetes; order Hypocreales; family Nectriaceae; genus Fusarium; species Fusarium sp. LHS14.1. Next base: position 3,166,319 of record CM046482.1, read on the forward strand.
ATGCAGTTGGGTCTAGAGAGCCTCGTCTCTGAGTCTTGATATTACACCTTACCTACAATGTTCACCAATTGGCTCGAGTTCCGCTTGTTGGAATGTCATCACCGAGATTCAGGCCAAGGGGGGAAGCACACCCGGGTCAAGATTCCGGTATTGATTGAGTACCCATGATATTTTTTCTCATTTTGCTTGTGTCTGTCTACCCTTGTTTTTTTGGTGTTTTCCCCAATAAGACCCAACAAATAGTTCGTAATCAACAAAAATAATGGATTCGTAGGAGTAACAAAAAAGTATCCAATTCTCTAAAAAACCCCGTATCGCCAATTTCCCCCAAACGGTCCCATAGTTCCCGTAGTGTTGTTTCCCAATGCACGCCCCGTCCCGGTAGATCAAAGACGCGCCAAAACTAGAAAACTCCATAGCATAAAAGTATCATGAGATGTAAGATGCAGTACATGTTTCCGGCCGTTAAATGTGTGTGTGTGCCCGTGTGTTCTCGGTGAGAGAGTGTGTGATGGTAATGTGTGTTGGTGTTGTGTTGGTAGTGGTAGTAGGTAGTGGGTCTTCCTCCTCTATCTAGTTTCGTGATATGATATGATATAGTATTGGATGCTTTTCAGTAGAGACCTCTTGTTGCTCAGGCCTCTTGACAGAAAGGAAACATGAAGAGAGAAATGTTATGTGGATGCTTCATCAACTGAACAAGAAGAGACTTGCCGCGGTGGAGAGTCCAGCCTCCTTTGATCGACAATGTGGTGCCGTGTTCTCCCACAGAGTCTGCCGAGGCATGTGATCCGTCATTATCAAAAAAGATAGAATGTCAAGATCAAAAAAGAAACATGTCGTGAGAAGAGAAGAGAAAGATCAGATCATGAGTGAGAGTCATTGACCCTCCACCTCGACAAGCTCGACAAGCTCGATAAGCTCAGGGTACCGCTGGGCAAACGCCTCGCTCAGTCGCCAGTTGGCCCCGTTCATGGCGTGCGCCATGAGGGCATCCGTGAGCCCAACATGGCCCGTCTGGGGATCCGTCACTAGCCCGTCGAGCGGCTGGTAGGGCCAGTTGATGAGGCGCAATGAGTCAAAGTAGACCCGCTGGAACTCCTCCGTGGCGTACACCTCTTGCTGGTCTATCATGGCCTCGCGCAGTCTGCCCCAGAGGACGAGGTCGACCCATTGAGGGTGTCGGATCGACAACTGCTTCTCTCGCGGTACGTAGTCGTCGCCCACGAGTGCTCGCCTCTCGGCCGTGGGGTGAGCCAGCCAACAGATCAATGTCTGCAGAGGCGCAAAAATCGCAATCCTCTCGGTGAGCCTCGTCATGCCCGCAATGTCCACCAGGCTACGGATCAGGTCAGTGATGGGGTGAGGCGAGCATGGAAGCTGTCCCTGAGCGTCGTGGCTCCGGAACAGAGACCGCACGTCCACGGCTGCCGGCCCCAACGTCTGGTAGATGGACTCGGCGGTTGTCATGCGGCGGCAGTCCTGAAGGAAGCCCACCAGAAGCTCGTCGAAGCGGCAGACCGGCGCTGTCGTCATGACCGGCACCGGCCAGCTGCCGGGGGAGCTCGGCGTGTGGTGGCCCTTCAGTGAACCGAGGACTGCGCCTGGGGGTAGTAGACCGGATACATGTTCCACGCGGCCTGCTGATGCTGGTGGTGGTGTTGCTGTTGCATGTAGGTATGGGGGGTGGCGGGCGGAAGCGAGGGATTGCTGAGGCGGAACCCGGCGTCTAGACACTGAGCGTGATTAGCCTCCTCTCCTAGGCGCACATCAGGTAGTCCTTGGGGGATCGTACCGTGATGGTCCACTTCTTCGTACTCCATCTTGATCACATCCTTGTGGCCTACTGCGTTGATGCTGGATGTGCTTGTGTTGTTGGACGGCAGCATCGAAGCTGGCACGCTCGTGGGGATGTAGCCTGCGCTGTAGTCGTCGGCTGATGATGAGGGGCTGGAGACGTTGGAGGGGACGGGGCAGGGAACTGTGTTGGCCCATGACTCGCAGTTATTGGGGAGGGGGACATATTGCTGTCCGTAGTCGGGGAGGGAGTTGTAGTCGCCAGAGGGGAAGGGTGAGCCGCGAGGGCTGGGGATTGCGCCGCTGCCGGAGCTGAGGTTGTCATCATAGACTGCTGCTGTCAGCGCATGCCCATACACCTGCGACCTCTCTCTCATACCTGGTGTGGAGTAAGGAGACGAGGTCATGGACACGCCCATGGTCTCCTTGAGTCGCATAAGCTCCTCCTCGAGCGCCTTGTTCCGGCGCAGAAGCTCTTGAACAGTCTGGTCGCGGCTCTGCTTGCTCTTGAGATCCTCCAGCTCGCGCTCCAGACGCTCAATGTGCTCCTTGGTCCTGGCGCGGATAGCTCGTTGAGCCTCGCGGTCGTTGGCTCGCTTGCGGGCGAGTTGTGAGGGTGTGAGAGTAGAGACGCTTCGGGTGCCTGCAATTGGGGTTCGTGTTAGTGCTGATCAATGGTGATTGTCCCTCGTTGCTTTTGGTGTCAAAAGCAACGAGCAGAGGTCAATCGACATACCCTTCCGCTTGGTGGTCTTGGCGGGCTCTGCTGAAGATGAGCGAACCATGTTGTCGGTGTTGCTGGTGTTGTGATAGTGTGTTGGTGAAGAGTCGCCGACGGGGGAGGAGAGGTCTGAGGTTGTTCGACGAAAGGACATGGGGATCTGCTGGGTCATATCAAGTCCCGGGGACAGACGACTAGATATAAGCCAAGGCTTGTTGGTGTTGGTATTGGTGTTGGTGTATGAGTGCAAGGTGTGTGTGTTGTGCAAGAGATGTCAAGTCTCCAAGAGATCTCCTGGCGAAAAAGCAAAGAGAAGAAAAAAGGTCCCAGGTTGGAGTATTTAGATGATGCAGGCAGGGTATTCGTAGCTGTGGAGCAAGAGCCTTGGAGCAAGTGTTCGCATGGAGATCGGCCCAGCTAGTTGATCGACCTGGGCTCCTCGACGGGCCAGGGGTGTTAGTTATAGCATTTTGGACTCGTCTCCCTCCTCCGCGCCTCTGGCGTGTAGTCTCTGGTCGTTGGAGTACCTACGGCACTCTCGTGGTGGTGGACCATCCTCGGAGACCCTTGGATCCCTGGGTATACCCCAGTAGTGTGTCATTGGCCACGCGCCATCGCCCATCGGGGGCAAGGCTAGGTCCAGCGTGGGTCCCCTCAGTCTGGTTGAGCGAGCGCGGTCCGGTGCGCCACGGCAGTGTACCAGATACGTCGAGCTTGTACCGTCTCCCCCAAGCCCAAGTGTGTGGTGTCTGTCTCTGTGGTGTGTCCCTTGAAGGAAGCCAGACCAGAAACCTGGACCAACCTTCTTGCAACCTTCGGGGGTGGCTTGTATCTCTGTGGATGCGTCGTCCTGTCTCCCGGATCAAGCCCGGACGGGGAGGCAACAGAGCAGTAGACTTCAGCTCTTGTCGTCTTTGCTTGATTGTCTCTGAAGCCATTGATTTCGATAGCCCTATCCTTGTCCTTGCCTGTCCTGCCCTCTTTTTAGACCTGCTCTGTTATGCCCAGGTGAATTGGCTGCGCCTGGTCTGGTCTGGCCTGGCCGCGTCTTGATACAATGCTTGTCCTCTGGCTGGGGATGTATCCGGGCCATGGGCAATGGCGGGACTTGGGTCATCCTCCATGGATCATGGCTCCAGAGGTTGAGCAGAGCAGAGTCGAGTCCCCACTGAAGTTCACGGACCCTTCCCTTCCTCTCGCATCTCCAGAAGAGAGGCTCCGCTCGACGGACCACGGATACTGGAGGCTTTGTGGGCGAAGTGGGTATCGCATCCTCGTCCTGGGCTCTCGCTCGCTCGCTCGCTCAACAGCGCTGTACCGTAAGTGTAGACAAGGCACGTTGGTTGCAGGCCATGGCCTCTCCTGTCACCATATGCAGAACGGCCAGGTACATGGCCTCCGTACATGCCCGCCTATGTCCGTCCTTTACCGCAGTCAGAGACAGAGTTCAGTTCGCCGCTATTGCTTCTCTGTTAAGAAGCCGACAATTAACCCAATACTGTAAGCTACATGTCACTTGGGCGGTGGAGCAGCAAGAGCACGGAGCAAATGGCGTCTCTGCCATATCTCCTTGCTTGCGCGAAGACTACCAACGCGTACCCCGCAGGGGTCTAATCCAATAAAAATAAAGCTTTTCAAAGGTACTTCTTTTCCCACCTATTTTCTATGGTGATAGAAGTCAAAGCAATTTGCCGAGTTACATAAAGGAACATTACAAAGCCCGCAGCCATACCTTAATTTCGGCACCTTCTTCTTGACCCTATTCCCATCAGTCTCCGCCAAGGCACGCGCCGCAGCTTATAATCTCGCAACACCACAGCGATAGCCCTAACAGGCGTGGCAGGGACTATTCTTCGTACGGCCGCGGAAGATAAGCTAATAGCCCGGGTTACTAAGATCTTCATTACCAGACCTATATCTTTTCCTTCCCTCACAGGCCAGGCTATAAGCCGCGATAAAGGCATCCACAAGGCAGCTTCTCCACGCCGCTTACGACTTATATCTCTTCCAACTTAGGTTTCCATATAGCTACAATAGATAGCTATTAATAAGGGCAACATCAAGGAGGAAGGTCCAGGCTAGAGCCTACCAAGGGCCCCGACGAATACAATAGTCATAGCCTAGTAATACCCTCAGTTAGTCTCCTCGGTCCACATAATTCATTTCGTCATTATAAGTAGCAGCAAAAAAAGGAATCTCAAATTCCTTCACAGCTTCCTCACCGAAGAAGCGCTATATCGGCCATACACGAGCTTCCATTATATTCGGCCTCTTCCTCTTCCGCTTAATAAGCTCATCTCCCTTAAACACAGAAGTCAGGAAGAGCACAAAGGCATTATCCTTCCACGCGATTTAATTAACCTACCAAGCCAAGAGATAAATTAATAAGGGAATCACACATAAATTAGTCTTAAGACCTTGCCTTATAATCAACTATTAGGGCTATTCGAAGCTCGCCAAACCGAAGAAGGTTACGGCCGGCAGTATCATCAACTTTAAGCTATACGAAGGGCTTAAATATGCCACAGTTGCGGCAGGCTATGCCTATGGCCCCATGGCCTAGCCGGCGAAGATATATAAAGAGATTCACAGATAAGAAGAGGTTATCAATAAAGACATAATATCTAGCTTTTAGTAGCTTATTAACTAAGGCAACGACCACACTCTAAGTCGGGTTAAGAGGCATATATAGATCTCTTCGTCTCTGACTACATAGCTAACTAGGAAATTAGCTCTTCTTCCTTAGGTGCCGGCGCGGCTTCTTCTAAAGACCAACTAGTCCATATCTCTTCTTTAGCTAGTGCCAAATCCACCATAAGAAGAAGCCTTTTTAGGCCACAACCCAAGACTTAAAGCCGAGGGGCATAGGTTTATTAGGGACCTTTATTATCTCATATAACCTCCCTATAAAGCGGGTCATACACTCATCCACAGCAATATTCATACCTAGGGTCCATAGCTCGAGAGACACACGTTATATGTGCTCAGACCAGTCATCCACGGCTTGGAATACCTTCGGCAGCTATGTATCGGCGATATTAAACGGGTTAAAGACTCGTATGTGGCATTAAAGAAGCTAAAAGCAGTCATACATAAGGTATTTGCGTATACTATGGTCAGCGCCTTAATGCCCTAGCGAAGAAGTCTCCCAATGGCGGTAGATCGTAGATTCCTTATGAATTCCTATATAAATCAGGATAGCAAGCCATACGTATACCTCTATAACGGAGGTCTCATACCAGCCTCGCAGCCGGCTTACCGGGCCCAAGTGATAACTTTAGAGCAAGCTTTGAACCCAGGAATTAGTGTAATAGACCCAGCTTTTAACGAGGGAATAAGGTAGGAAAAGCTAGAAAAGCTCTAGAGGCGTCTAGGGTAATAACTTAACCTCTAGGTCTCGTGAGGGCATCTCCATAGGAAGGAAGTAGGCGCCGCAGCGTGTGGTCGGGCTAAACACGGGTCTGCAGGTGAAATCGTCAGGTTGCTCACGGCGGCTATTTTCTTCTGTGATATAACTACTAGGGTCGGCGGCGTTAAGTACCTGGCCAGGGACTGATTAGGAAGTCATAGGTCTCTTCAAAATAATTTCTATGGTGTTTTGGCTGTAATTGATTTCAAAGAGACCTCTCGTACCCCGCTCGTACCCGGGTCAATTACGTGAAAGAAGTGGGTCCGGTACGCGTTGGTAGTCTTCGCGCAAGCAAGGAGATGCCTGCCTTGCCGTCCCAGAGACGCTCAGAAACAGCAAGCAACCAGAAAGAAGGGCAGAAAAGGGCGTGCAATGTCTCAGATTTTCTGATGGCCTTCCCGGGGGGCGTGCGGAGGGCTGCCCTGGAGGTAGACCGGCTGGCAGGCCGTAGCCCTAGAAGCCCATCAGGATCCATGGTCGACGGGTTACAGCGCCTAGCGGAGAACTCCAGGGCAATGCCATGACACCGTCGCGGGCCCCCTCTTGGAGGTGTGGGAGAGAGCCAGAGAGCGCTGCGAGAATAAACTTTGGCCTTGGGCCGCTTGCAGGAGACCTAGCCGATATCCGGCGTAGTCGAGGAGGGCGTGGGTCGGTCGTCAGAAAAGAAGGGGGGCCGTGTCTCTACCAAAAGAGTGGCTTTCGAGTAGCGCGTTGTGCGGTCGACGGCCTGTCCTTGTAGGAGGGGAGGAGAAAAAAGAGTGGAGTTTTGGGATGAGAATTAGCTGGTGGAGCACGTTGGATCAGGGGGAATAGCAGGTCGACCATTCCCTCGAGGGCATAGCGGGGGGAGCATGGAAGAGGGCCTTGCGAGGAGTAGCAGTGATGAGCAAGAGAGAGAGAGAGAGAAAGCCCTAGGAGAGTTGAGTTGCAGTAGGAAACACCAGGCGGTACTGTACTCTTTGTCGTTAGCGTGTAGGGCGTAAAGCCATGCGCGCGTAGGCTTAGGCGTGAGGCGCTTTGCAAGTCAGAGATACATGCAACACATCGGCCATCTCACCAGCAGGAAACGTGGGAGCGTTGCGGTCTGTCTAGATGCAAGTAACGACCGTACAGTTACCTACGGATAACTATCTTCCATGGTTTTGCCTTCTTTCTCCAGCATGAACACGGTCCCCCAGCAAAGACAGCCAGTCCCAGGACGTCGATCCTCTACCTCCCCTCCCCATGTCATCATCACTGCACATCTAGCGGTCTAAACTGTTGCCTTTGCACATGGCATTGGCATCGAGGAGGGGGAGGATGGGATGGGGAAAATCTCCCATGGCATCCCCTCTTCGGATTCCCCGCGAAAGAGAAAGAGGGACAGGCGCGCCAGAGATATCCCAGCCGCATCTCCTTGCAGATCAGGCATCATCATACGTACAGAGTGACAGCCAGTCATGGTCCATCCATCCATCCATCTTTTTTTTTGTCTTTCCCCTGCCTCATGCACGAGCGAGCGCTCTGCCGCGCCCATTTCCTGAAGCAGGCTTTTCTTCTCCTCCTCTTGATAACGCATGGCAGTGATCCGAAGGGATTGCCTCCTCTCCCTTGGTACAGTAGGCCCCCCCCGCCGTCCGTCCATCCATCCCTCCATCCCTCCATCCATTCATCCATACAACAGAAGTCCCCGAAACACCTCCATCCTACCATCAGCCATGTGCGCCCCCCTCCTTCAGACTTCAGAACGACGCTGGACGAAGCTCGGAATTATCCATCGTATCGTGGAGAGGCAACCGTCTCGTAGCCCCCGTTTTTTTTCAATGGAAAGAGAAAAGCCAACCCCCCACCGCCTCCCACGCTGATTGGGAAGTTTGTTTCCATGCATGATGGCTGCGCTTGAGTAGAATGTTCTTTTCGTTCGCCGAAGGAAAAAGAGGGCTTGGGGGTGCCCGCTCGGGCTTGCTTCTGCTTCCATTGATTTGCTTTTTCCCGTCAAGTTGTCGGGACGGCAAACTCTCTCTCTCCAATCCAATTCATGGCGTCATCTTTGGGTGCGGCGTCATCCATCACGGGACGGAGCAAGCACCCTTTTTGATGGGCGAAGGAATAGTAACCCGACGCCCTCTCCGAAACGCACGGGACGGGAGAAGGATGGATGCTTTACCAGATTTCGGTAATTTCGGTCGCCTCGAGCAGCCGTTTTCTGCGAGGTTCAGCTGAGGTAGTTCAGGTCGGCTCTTTGTACCTTTTGAGTCTATCTGTGCCGTGTCCAATGCCGCTTCCATGGATGAATCCGTACATCATGACGTTCGCTTGTAGGGTCCCTTGTTCCCATGGCTGGCTTCTACCGCCCCCTCGTCTGCCCTCCTCCCAAGCATGTTTAATCATCCATGTCTTTGTGAAAAGGTGAATGTCTTCTTGAATAGTAAGCCAAGAGACAAGGTCTATTAGATGCCCAACCAAACAGAGTAGAAACCTCCGTGATGAGATGCGCCACCAACAGACACACACACACGCAATCCTCAAACATAGAGGCGACCCGGCAACGTGGTAACCAGCCCAGATGGCTGCCGTTGACGAAATCGGCTTTTCTGCGAACAAGGGTGGGTGCTCGGTGTCTCTGCCCGAGAAAAGAAAGAAAGAAAGCCCACATTTTTCGCACGCGCGCGGCGGATCCGTGGAGTCAGAAAAAGAGGCGAAGAAAAAAGCAAACAATTCTTTCTCTTCGCTGAACTGGTATCTTACCCCAGGAAATAAGACTCCTACTGGAAAAAGAAACCTTGGGGCCACTCGGAGGGCTTGATGGGCTTGCGTGCTTCCCAGGTCCATTGATCGCCCGCCACAATTCCATGGGCCCCTTGCCTTGCCTTGCTCTCTGGCTGATTAAACCCATGTGCTACCAAGTTTCTGATTTGTTTTGTTTTAGACGGAGCCCTTGCTCTCAGGGTCTATTGCCCATTTTGGGATCTTTGCCCTTGCTTGTTTTAAAATCACAGTCTGTTAGACAGTCATGATATGACCCTTAGGTACTTCCGCGCAATAACCCCATGACCAATGCTTCATGCAGCGTGATGGCTCAGCTTCAGGGTTGATTGGGTGTTTTTGACTGTCCCTTTCACATCTCACTCGGAATCTAGCCAGTCTAATCCAGTCCAAGTCTTTTCCCCCCAGTCAGTGCTCATCAAGGGTCCAGCCTCAAGTCTCGACCTAAAAGAAACCCCCGTTCTGCTTCAACGCCAGCAAGTCTCTAGGCCAAGACGGCCGCCCGGTTCTGGTCTATTGAATTGATCCTCATGGCATCGTCGGTCTTGTGTCCATCACGGTCTTGGCAAATGCCCTTTTGCTCGCTCGCTCGTCAAATCTCCCATGGGTTCCCGTCCATGCCCCATCCGTGTCCGGCCCGGATGGTCTTGGCCTTGGCTCATGGTCACTGTGGAATGCGTTGGGCCACGCGTGCTCCGTCCCGAGTGGGTTTGGAGATTTGATCTCTCTCTCTCTCAAATGGCTCCGTAGTAATGCCCAATCCATTCAGACCCTGGAGATGCCTCCTTCTGTCTCTTCTCTGACGGGGCTTGGTCCCGCTCCGCGAGGTTAGACGCCTTCGCGGAGCATAGCATTTCCGGGCCAGCGGCATTCATCTCTGTTGGCTTGCTTCACAATGCGCCTCTCACGTCCATCTGGCCTCTAAGAGCTACCCGTTGTTGCCATCGCCAGTCCCACTGCCGTGTCTCAAGTTGTCTACCTCGCCCTCCGATTACCGCGAGCGCGGGACCAGCTCAAATCCGAAGCCACAGTTATCCGCCCAACAACACCTGATACAGCCCAGGCTTTTTGATTACCAACTCTTGTCTGACTGTCCGTCTGCCCTATCTCAATCTTCAACACCCTAGGGCTCAAGGGCAAGAATGCTCGCGCAAAACTAGATAGCTTGGCGATGGGGCAGAGCCGTCGTCTGCTCCGCTCACGTATCCTGCGGCGCTTGCAGGGGCTTACACGCATCCGCTGGGCAACCCGGTCCACGGTTCCTGGGGCCAGGATCGGATTTCGTCCTCTAGTCCATCATGGATCATGGATGGGGTCTTGGCTGCGAGCGAGTCCCCAACCGACAGAGTACCCCGTATCCCGACAAGTCTTGTCAGGGGTGGAGCTCAGCTCCGCGTCTACGAGATTGCGCCCTCGTGGTCTATCTGGTGGCGCTGCGCTGCCTTGTAGTTCCGTAAGGTTGTTTGCATGGATGGCCCTAAAGACAATTGTCTTGTCATGATATCTCGGGATTCTCGTCCTTTACCGCCTCCACCAGCTCCTCCATCCCGCCAACCGTCGTTGGCCCACTCATACCCTCTGGTGGGAGCGCCCACCGAGGCAGCGGGCTGACATACGACCAGCTTCCGCCCGCATCTTCATATCGAAGACTGTGGAGCCACAACGATAATTCGTGGCTTCCAGGGTCTGAGTAGAGAGGCGTTTGGCATACGTCGCAGAGCTCGCCCGTCATCTTCTCAGCCCGCCGCTGCTCATACTTGTCCACCATGTTATCGTAATAGGCTACTGCATCTGCAACCTCGTCCTTGCCCATACGAGACAAGCGACTCACGATGTCTTCGTCAGTGTTGAGTGTTCCCTCCGCGTCGTTTTGCCCTAGATCGAAGCCCCAGACTCGCCTATTGGCGTAGATGGGATCGTTCTGGATAGGGTGTCCCAAGTGTTGAAGGTGTACACGAAGCTGGTGAGTCCGACCCGTAACTGGGAGACACCGGACGATAGAGTAACCCCTCTTGTTGATCCAAGGGTGATGCTTCTCGTCCAGTTCCTCTTCTGGTGTCTTGGGTCGCTCATCTCCCTCTGTCTCTTCGCCTCCTGGAGGGGGATAATAGGCTAGGCGTTTAAACACTGTTCGTGCAGTCTTTCCATTTGCGCGAACCCGGTTAAGACCCAACTTTGGTGAGATCTGCAGAATGGGCTGGTCACAGACAACCTCGCCGTCTGGAAACTTGCCCATAACACGTGCAATATACTCCTTTCTCACTGTTCGCTGCTTGATCTTGATGCCGAGCGCCTCAGCGGCGGGAGGATTCTTTGCGATAAACATGATGCCACTTGTGAGACGGTCCAGGCGGTTGCAGAGATAGGGCAGAAACCCCTGTCCGCGTTCAGACTTCATAATCTCAATAACTGAGTTGTAGTTGTACCGGCCAGCTGGGTGAACAGGCACACCAGCCGGCTTGTTGATGACAATCATGTCCTCATCCTCGTGGATAACCTGGAGAGGATCCTCTGTAACGGGCGGCTCATGACGGTGGAGTGTATGAGAGATCAGATCTCCGTTGCGGAGAATATAGTCAGGGCCAACACGACGACCGTTGACAAAGATGGTGCCGCGAACCATGGAGTCGTAGTAGTACTGAATGGGTCTATCCCGGAACTCGGCCTCGTAGATCTCAAGGAGGGGTCGATTACGCCATCGCTCCTTACAATGGGTGTTGTAGGTGAAGTGGTATGGGGCAACGCGGCGCAGACCATCACCTTCGAAATGGTATGGTCGGGGCCACGGGTCTCCGACGGGAGTGATGAGGGGCTGGTCGGGGTCTGAGACGGTAGGCGGGACCTTTTGCGGCTTCTTTTGCTTGGGCCGTCTGGTGTGCTGAGCGCTGCCGTTGGTGGTTCCGTTGGTGGTTGTCTGGGACTGGGACTTTTCGGAGTCTGGGTGGTTCGGAGCCGGGGTCGGTCTGAGACTCTGGTTCAGACCCTGCTCGCCCTGGGCATCAAAGCCCTGCACGACAGCTGCGACATCCAGTTCGTCCAAGGGCGACGAGGGCTTGGGGGAGGACGAGACCATTGCGATGGGGCGCGTGCCGCGTTGAGCAAGAGACGAGTATCTGGGAAGATGATGCCTTGATCTGCGTAGAGTGGAGGACAACGAGTCGAGGCGGACAGCAGCAGCCCTCATTTCACAGCGGGGGACGAAACGAGGGACGCCTGCGCTCTGCGGCAGGTAACGACGGGAGATATGCGGGCTCAAGGCGCAAAGGGAGTGCTGTGCCAAAGTCAAAATGTAAGAAACAATAAAGACAGATCTGCCCTGAATGTGATAATTCGTGGGCCCGACAACTCACTCTGCCCTGTGGATGTCGGTCTCGTCCTGGGCCTGGGCGCAAATTGTTGGCGATAATCAGATATCACAGTTTGTGGGTTAAGAAAAGTAAGCGGTGAGGTGTGGCAGAACTGGTGCCTGAACCCTTTTCGGGAATAAACCCCCGGTAGATCCGGGCGGTCACGGGTACGTATTTTGGAGAAAAGATTGGATGACAGTTTTTCCTCTGCCAAAGGAGCCATGCCGCTCTCTGAAACAAGCCAGACGCTGAGGCCTAACGCCGTCGCTCGCCCGGCAGATGTGTTTTAGGCCTTGCCCCCGCTGGAAGATCCCCCGCCGAGTCCACTGATGGCGTGCTGTAGCGCTGGCCTTGCAGCGCCCTACCGCTGGATCGGGCGCTCCCAGCAGCCCGCCTCCCCAGGCGAAGGCTGCCTCCCGGCCTAGCCCCCCCGAGGCTCTGTAGGGGAAGATCAGTGGGTGGAGGAGGAGATGCCTGCCGCTAACCCGCTGTAAATCCGCATCTCATCCAAGCTTTCAAGAAGCTTCAATCCATGAGCCTCGGCTTTCCCCTTTTGGGGCACATGTCCAGAACCTCGGAATTCCCGCTCATGACCAACCTCATCCTTTCCAAGTTTCTGTTTCGCTGCTATACGCGCATTCGTCTTTTGTGTCTTTGAGTGCTCTCGTCTTTGGCAGGCATCTCTGCTCGGTTACCTCACTCCTTTCAGATTGATCATCTATCACAATTCTCAATCTCAGATGATAAACATCTAGATCCCTTGTGTCGTCCTTGGCATCTTTGTCTCTTGGTGTTTGTTTTACTTTGTATTGTCGATTAACTTCACGCCTCTCTGGCTAAGAGCCAAGACGGCACCACCGGACGTTTGGTCGACAGAGATTATCATCGGACATTGTCAGATCCGACGGGCCTAGAACGGGACTTGCCAGCTTTTCAAGGTCATCGGTCACATCCTCTACAGGAATGGCTCCAACAGCAGCATCGCCGGCGCAGCTCAAGGCCCGCAGGAGAGAAGACTACCGCTTCATGCTCGAGTACCGCACGCGATGGTGAGTTTACGCCTCTTGCTCTAGACCATCTTTGCACTTTTCCTTGCATGCATGGAACAATCATGATCTTGACCTAGCGGTTGGCATCTCCGGAATGTTGCCAGAGTAGCATCGTGAAAAAGCCCCAGAGGAATGAAGGGTCTGGGAGACGAGCTTCAATAGACTGACTCCCTTTGCCAATAGGAACGACAATGATATGTATGACCACATGAACAATTCTGTCTACAACTTTCTGTAAGTGACGATCCCTGACCTGGTCTCGTGGCCAGAGAAAGGCAGGGAAGAAGGCAGCTAAGGAAACCAGGTTTGACTCGGTTCTCAACGCCTATCTCATCGAGAACTGCAAGCTTCATCCCCCAACGGCAAAGGAGTTTGGCCTGTGCGTGCACACCCACACGGACTACTTTGCATCCATCGCGTACCCTGCCGTTGCGGAGCTGACTCTGCGCGTCAACAAGCTCGGGCGGTCGAGCGTCACGTACGAGATGGCCCTCTTTGAGAAGGGCGTCGACGAGGTCAAGGCGGTCGGAGAGTTTGTTCAGGTCTATGTCGATCGTGAGTCGGGCAGGCCGCTCAAGGCCGGCATGGCAGACACGCTGCGGCGGGAGCTAGAGAAGCTGCTTGTTGTGGATGAGGAAGCTAATGTGGCCAAGTCGAAGCTATGAGTGAGATGTCCTTTACTAGAGGAACGATGAACCAGGATGACGGGTCTTGAGTTGAGGCCTACCAACAAGCATACACCGTCCAGCCATTATGAGCTTTTAGAAGACTCTCACTGGAGCTCATACTTCTTAGTTTCGCCCCCATTAGAGCCACTCTCAAACATTTGCTCCAAAAACTCCAAATCTCCCAAAGCCTTCTCCACACTCTGCCTCTCATCTGGCTTCCCTGCCACCAACGCCTTTCCCCACGCCTCAACCTCCTCGCTTACACCACTCGTCCTCTCAAACTCCTTGACGACCGCCTCACCCTCCAGGGGCGTAACCGTCACCTTGTCCCCAGACACACTGACCGTGCCCTTTTCGTAGGAAAAGTCAAAGTCAAACGCGCTCAACCTCGAACCCGCCGACTGCTGGTAGACACCGCTAACTCCGGACTCGAGCCGTACGACGGCGTTAACCGTGTCGATAGGCGGCAGGTGAGGCTGGGTCAGCGCCGTCTGCGCCCTTACGTCCGCGGCGCGCGTGGTGAGCAACATCCTCGTGGCCGCCGCAAAGTGCACGCCGCCGTCGAGCAGGAACCCGCCCTGGTACTCTGGCTTCGCTCGCCACGCGGTGCCGTACCACTGCGTGTCGGCCCCCATGTAGCCCAGAACCCTCGCATTGAACTGCTGGACGCTGCCGAGCTTTGCCGCCTCGACGGCCGCGTACTCGAACGAGGGCTTGAAGCGAAAGTTTTCGGCAATGGCAAACGTCGCGCCGTTGGTCTCTGCAGTGCGACGGTAGAACTCGAGAAGCTTCTTCCCGGCCTCGACTGTCGGTGCGAGAGGCTTCTCGGCGAGGACGTGCTTGCCGGCTGTGAGTGCCGCCTCGATGTGGGCGGGTTGACTCATGATCGGGAGGGCCAGGATGACGGCGGCGATGTCGTCGCGGGCGAGGAGGTCATCGTAAGACTTGCCCGGCCCGGCGTCGGCCGAGTAGAGGTCCGGTGTTGACTCCCGGGTGTTGAGGGCTGCCGTTTCTTGGGCCGACTTGAGGGAGCGGGAGTAGATGGCCTTGAGGGCAAAGTTATCGCACTTCATGAGGGCAGGCTAAAGGCGTTCAGTATATTCTCCCATATTCTCTTCGTTAAGGTCTCGCACCATATGTTCCTGCTTGGCAAACAGGCCGCCGCCAATCATGGCTACTCCGATAGGTGCCATATTGCTCAGTTTGTCAGTACAATGAGGCCGTTCACAAGCTTCTCGTAGCTATCACAGCTTTTCCTTTGATGTTTGATACTTCCAACTGTCTATATCTAACTCCAACCCTAAACAAATTATGATATAGCCCATCAATCCCCTCCTCCTCCAAGGCGGGGTTCATCCAATCCCCTCCATCAAGCCCCGCCGTATCCTGCCCATAGCTGACAGTAACACCGAAATCGCCGAACCGGATCGGTATCTTCTATTCTACGGTTCTTCCATGGTAAAACAAAGGAACGAGATCCCAAATGTCGACGTCACCGTCGCCTTCCTCTAACCTCCTCCGGATTACGGACCGTCTTCGGCATCCCGGTCGGGTCGACCGATGCCCCGCCCTCCCTCCGAACCGAAAAGCCTCCTCCCGGGGACGACACCCACTTTCAAGCTCAGCTGAGCCCCCCCGTAAGTCACCGATACACCGAGAGACCTCTTCCAACATCCCGCGCGTGTGTGTGTGCGTGTGCGTGTGTGCGTGCATAGAAGCAAAAAGCAAATAATATCGAAGACAAAAAGAAGCGCACCCGCGTCCGCAGCAAGCAGCGCATCCGACATCCAAAAGCAGGCACTCCTGCCGGGGGTGAAAGTGGGAGAGGGCGTGTGCAGTGAGGCCAACCAAACTGAACTGCCATGGGGAAATCCTTTCAGCTTCGGCAGTCCAGAACCATCTTTTCTTTGTGATCCTGATCCTGCACATGCAGCATTATCCAAACGACCAACGGCCGCCGGGTGACCATCCGGGCTTCCCGTCCTTGACCGATGAGGGCCCCCCTGAAAGACAGGCCCTCTTCACCTTGGAACCAACCCCTGGAGAAGACAGAGAGCACATGGGAGGCGGCTACGCTACTGTAGCCTGTAGGCGCGCGATCCCGGCTGTGCGGTGCAGTTGCATACACGGAGTTAGTTGAGGCTTGAAGACGCGAGTGACGATGGCTGCATTTTTGTCTCAACTGTCACAGTCACAGTTGTATTCCATTTCCCCTTTTCACTCAGCATTGGAATCTGAGCGTCGAAGCGCGGTATGCTTCAAGGTGAGTAAAGAGGGAGGGTTACAGTGTTGGAGGCCTGTTCCTAGTCTTTCACCACCAACAACAAGGTCCAAGGATATACATGTCTCTTGTCGGATAGATCCATCTCAATATCATTTATCCCCATTTGACTCTTTTTACGTGGTACCATGTAATATCTCCCCACGAAAGAAGACGTGTATCTCATCTCGTTACTCCACCGATTGATTGATTATTATTCGTATCATCTACCCCCCAGTCCCAATATTTGATCGGAGAAGGGTTACGTACCCAACCTCATGACACCACTTTCACCAGCAAACAATCTCACGATATCGTCATATCGTCCAAGACGTGCCTCTGACCCTCCCCCTCTAGGCCCCCCCCCTGGCCCATCACTTTGCATATGTCTCTCTCTTACTGGATTGATATTTTTCCATCGCATCGGGCGCCTCTTTTTTGAGTGGCCGCCGGGCCTGCATCATCTCATGCAGCATCTTCAGGCGATGAATGGCAAGACAAAATCCCGCTGCAGCTGTAACAGTCCCCACGCAACAAGCGCCACCACCACGCGCCCTTGGACGCGAGGTCCCTTGTCTCTTTGATGAATTACTAACCCCAACATCATCAATTGCGTTGTTTGACTGATTCCCCCCTCAGCTCAGCCCTAGTTGCCTCCCCACGTCTTCAGCTCAGAATCCGTAGTGCGCAGTAGTGATGGGAGACAACATGTGAGCCCATGAATGCCCCTCTTCAGAGACAAGGAAGGGGTGGCGTTTGTAACCTAGTCAGCCAGGGCGCTATAGTCGTCCCTCTTACTTCCAGGGAAACAATGTTTGGTGGGCTGCTGGCATGTCACTTGCCTGCTTTCCCCGCCTGCGAGAAACAGGCCAATTTCACTACCGGTTCTCGATCGGTGTGAAGCATTGCTCGTCGGCCATCGTGAGGTCTCATGACATGGGCTGTGGCCACGGCAGTTTCCGCAGCCTCGATGGTGCGACTGATTGACGGGGACCACAACCTGAGCTACTGTGCTCCCCAATCGCTATTGAGGCCTGTCGCTGTAAACTTCGCGTCCGCGCCGTTTTCGGACAGTCTTGCGATTCGTGTGTCTTGGATCCTATTGGAAGTCCATATTGGAACCAATGTGGCACGCTGGTCGAGAACAGACAAGACATCGGAACAGCAATGAGGATATATCCATTTCTCTAAAGTATTGCTAGAATATTTGCATGAATTCGTCGGAGAATAATAATATTGATATCCTAAAAGAACTACTATTCTAGGTATACTGTCTTGCTTTCTCCATGAACAGGTATATGAACTACCCTAGACCTTCATCGTGGGCCGGCTGGCAAGTTTCCTCGCATATTGAGATACGAAATAAAATGATCCGTAAAATTAACATGAGTTCTAGATTCGGAACGAAAGGGAGATCCTCTCGATTCTGGTTTCAAAACTGTACTCATTCCATACGCCACAATCTGTCTGTGAGACCGCATGTATGTTAGTGGATGATAGCTAAGCTGAGAACATCTAAGCCACCCTGTGGACAATAGTATCCCTTGGAGACCTTTGAGTACTGTTTCGTAAAATTTACGTTGGAATGAAACACTTGAAAATGGAATAGTCTCAGGGAGAGCCACTAGACTTACTGTGAGTTGTATACCTGGCTGGCGGTATGGTCATTGATTGATAAGACGGTAGCAAACATACGTGCCTAGGGTAAGTTAAGGAGTAAATGCTCCCGCAAACATTTCAGGAGTTCTATTTGCTATTATTTGCGAAGGGAAAACGGGACCTAACTGGAAGATAAGAAAATCAATAAGGTAGGAATGATTAGGGTTGGTTTTATGCGTACTTGTTGACACACCTGTCCATGTCCGACATCGAAAGCCAATGTAATCCCAGCACAACTATTCGCTCATGCCTCTCAACTTGATCTCTTGAGATATGTCGTTCAAAGACGAACCTGCCTTGTTATTCTGTAAAAGCCAGCTCTGGTAGGTGCTTGGCTCTTCTCTTGTGCTTCTAGAAAAGGAGGGATGGGTAGATGTCTATGAATAGCTGGAAGACGGTAATATCTTGGGGGCTTCGCGAACATTGCAGCACAAAAGAGTCCACTCTCTCAAATATTCAAGCCTTGATGAGCGTTTATAACTATTGTAAACATACGACTAGACTTTACTTAGATCTCAAGTGTATCCCTTCTTTCCTGGGACAATGCCCCTCCTCCTCCATGTCCTGTGTGTTTGCTCAGTAACCACACTCCCATAGAGCCACCATGCATTAGTCGAGTTGGCTATTTAATACTGATACGAGCAAATTGCCTACGCCCTCATTCATAGAGTTCTGGATTCTATACCGTCAGCGATGGAATTAATTCCTGCCAGTCCAGATCCTTCCCATGGAGAGATGCATTTACTTCAACAAAGAAGCATAATCTACCGCTACTTAGTACCATGAAGGATGATAAATACTTACTCGTCAGCCTTGAGATGACTGAATTGCATGCGTAAATGCTTAATCGAGTGGTTCAACACCTAGTCTTGACCTCGTGGGTAATTAAACAATGGACGTTACAACATGAGTATTACTAGTCACGCACGCGCATGAGATACGAGTATAGATTAGCTTATTCTAGCCTAAATGCAACTATGGATATATGATAATAATCATGGAATAATAAGTAAAAAAGATCTAATATCTTTATTATGCTAGGATATTATTTTAGTATATTTATATAAATTTACCTACTAGAATCAGATCATTTCTGCCATTCTGTCATCCTCTTCATCTATTAACATACGTGTTATTCTTAACAACTTCGAGAAGCCCTCCTGGGTGTCTAAACATGGCGTCTATCACGCATGGATCCCGTCTGAAACCCGACTTCTCAGGATCAATGGCAACTGGTAAGAAACGCAGCACATTCGGCTTGAGAAGCTTCACGGGAGCGATACGGCGTTATGAAACGGGAGTAGCTGTATTCTGGACTCGGGGTAAAGAAGTAGAACGTGGGTAGTATGTATGAGATTGGCCTGCTGGCGTAGAAATTGACATTTAGAACAGCTTCGTCACAAGGCCTCCTGGTCATTACAACCCGTAGTAGGACATCCGCACGACGAGATGAGCGAAGTAAGTACCTTTTTCTGGGACAAAACATGAGACCTAATATATGCTATGTAAGTGTGGTAGGTCTAACATTAACATTGGTCTTGATATTGCCCTTCTTTGCGACCTTGCCCG
The DNA here is from genome assembly GCA_025433615.1 of Fusarium sp. LHS14.1. NCBI lineage: Eukaryota > Fungi > Ascomycota > Sordariomycetes > Hypocreales > Nectriaceae > Fusarium > Fusarium sp. LHS14.1. The sequence goes on from CM046482.1 coordinate 3,185,543, forward strand.
ACTCGCTCTTTGTCGCCCTGAGCAGACAAGTACCTGGGCTAATAATAGTATCCATCAAATCGATGCAACTGAGCTCTCCGAATCCCTTATATGCTATTTATTGAATCAGATGTCGGAATCCGGATGAGCTCTGAATGCAAGATTGACCTGTGATCCCTAGACATATGGGGGGTCATCATCCATAACACTTTTCGACCGGGCCCTTCAGTTCTCGCACGAATACTGACAACGATTCGAAGTGAAACGGGCCCGAAACAGCCTCAATCACTGTTTGTAGAGGAGTTAGAAGCAGATGGACATTTGCCGACTTTAGCGGTCTAACCGGTGCTCCTTCGTTGTGACTTTCATTCGGCCAACCCTGTTCCTATTCACCCTAAACACAAGGTAACAAAGATCTAGACCAATATCACAATACTTGGACATTGAGTATAACTTGCTTGGCAAATTACTATTATCTGAAAATAACATATAGTGCCTAAATAGCCATCTTCACCCTCCTTCTATACCCAAATAACCCTCATGATATAGACTCTGTTGTCTCTGCAATACCATGCCACTTATGAAACACATTCTGTGGATCATACCTCTTCTTCAACTCCCTCAACCGCGGCAGATTCGCTCCCCATGCATCCTTGGGTGAGACACTATCCGCTTCGATGTTGATGTACACACCAACAGGTCCTTTGCTCCAATGACCACCATATACTGCCTGGTAACCATTCGTCTCGCGGATGCGTCTGCAGAGATCTCGGTTGAAACCGCGTACTTCTGCATCGTGGGCTGCATCCTTCCATGCGAATATCGTCATGGCGTCGTAGTAGTCTCCCCGGTTGGCATATGCCGTGGCATCCTGCGCAATCTCGCGAATCTTGTCCGTCGGAAAGAACTCGATGGCAAGTGCGGATTGGCCCATGCCTTCATGAGCCTCGCAGAACTCCCAAAACTCCTCCGCGTTCTGCAACATGGACTTGATGTCTAGCGGCATTGTGACGTTCCCTGAGCCCATCAGGCGCCGGATGCCGTGTTCCATGATGGGGTTCATGAGAGTGTTCATCTGCGCTGTCGTCATCATCGAGGTGTTGTCGATAATCGGTCCAACCTTTAGAAGACCTGAAAAGTATTCTCTCCCCTCGGCCTCAGAGCCATGAAACATGGGTATCGCAGAAACGATGCGAGTGCCGTCTGGCCCAAAGCCAATCCCTAGAGCAAGGCAATGGCCCTCCGAGGTATGTCGTTGGTGAAGATTGTTCGCAGTGGAAAGGAGGGCGGACAACTTGTCAGCTGAATATGCCAACGTGCCGCTCCAAACCTTACCCTGCTTGTGGGCGCGTGAGACGAACCGGGTCACAACGCTAAACTGAGCCCCTGCCCCTCGAATAGCCCAGAAAAGATCTGGGTCTTTGTCCTCTGATGCCTCCACTATGGTACCATCGGCAAGAACAACTTCGGCGGAAATCATGTTGTCAATGGTCAGTCCGTGGAGAGGTGTCAGATATCCATGACCTCCGCCCAACGTTAGACCTCCCACTCCTGTATGGTTGACAACACCCCCGACGGTTGCTAGGCCATGTTGTTCAAGAGCAAAGTCGACATCTTTCCAGAGACAACCTCCCTCAAACTCGACAGTCATGGCTGCTGTGTCGACCTTGACTTTTCGCATCTTTCTTAGGTCAATGACCATACCTTCAGAAGAAGACGTCCCGCTAGAAGAGTGTCCACCACCACAGACAGTCATGACTATCTTGTTCGCAACTGCGAATTTCACAGCAGTAGAAACCTCTCGTGAATTCGAAGGCAGAACGACAACAGCCTGCAAGATGGTTAGCCACGGGGTGGGCGTCTAGCAAAGCAATACGTACCGCCCTCTTTACACAAGCCACGCTCCATCTGTCAAGGACCTCCTCATAGCCCTCTTGTCCCGGAAGGAGGACAATCCCATTTGGTATATCCTTGCGAAGTTGAGTAAAGTCACACATTGTGCCCCTGTCAAGAGAACAATGCAGTGTAGTACAAATCTCAAAACGACGCAACCGTCAATGGACGGGGAAAAGGGAAGAAGCAGGCATCTGTATCGGATCGTCGAGGAGGACGCCCGTATTTGACGCTTTCTGGGGTCTCACAGTATGCTGTAGTGGAGTGTCTGCTTACATTACATCGTTGGTCGATCTGAAACATGTCGTCATAGTCGACACCTGAATGGCTGCATTCTTCAGCCCGCTCAGGGTTGAAGCCATTCAGGGCGCCCACGTCAGATGCAGGCGGGAACTGCCGTGTCTTGGATTTGGGTCCATCATTCGTCGTCGGCCGGGAGCTGAATCTCTGGCAGGATCTCTTTCATGACAAATCCGTACTTATCCACAACAGTCTCCCCTCCGCTGAGACCCTTCTCACCTGGCTGAATCCTGCCTCCTGCAAGCCATCTCTGCAGCTTGAAAGCGGTCCTGGTGATGTCCATGGCGATGTGCCAATTGTCAACCCCGATCGACATGAAAGTGGAAACCAGCAGCGTCTTCATGAAGCGACCAGCTGGCGTCTTGTGACAGCTGGGAACAAGTGCCAGCATAATCCACACAAAGATGCCGACTACGGTTTGCCAGCAGGGTAGACCAGCCTGCCACACTGAGCCCCAGATTATCATTACATCACGCTCCGAGCACATTGTGGTGGTTGGGGAGCGGTTGAGAATTGACCGAACCCAGATCAGCGATGTTAATCGGACGACACGATACATCATGTCTGGAAGTTCAACAGGTGGAGAGGACTTGTCGGTCCTAGCCGAACCTGGTGACTTGGCTGGGCTTTCGACAGAACTTGAGCGAGAAGGTGTGCGATATTCTGGCGATTTTCGTGAAGGTGCGTCATCTGGAAGATCAGATATCCTGTCTTGAACCCAACCAGCTGTTGTTACAACATTGTCAAGTTCCTCGGCACTAGGAAATTCTGGTAGGGAGAGAACAACGTCAAAGAGATAACGCATGTCGTCGAGAATCTGAGCCGTGCTTGGGTGGAGTTGCAACGAGTTTGAGCATCCTTGGAATGAAGGCCACCCGAAGATGAGAGGCGTGTTCAAGGCGGTCTTGAAGGGGACCATAATGGGATCCTGGAACGTGAAGCCAGGATGACCATAAATGCATGGGTCGATTTCGTGTGCAAGCGCCATGACAACGTCGTGACTATCTTGGGTCAGCCCTGAACAAAGAAGATTCAAGACAATAAGCTGATGCTCATGTCTGAATGTTAGCGTCAACTTACACGAGAATCATCTTGGCCAAATATCCGTGTAGTCCAAGTTGACTTAGACCACCCCGCATCCTAACCATCTGTTTCAGACCTCTGATATGGGCCTTGAGATCGGCCGTGGCGCCCCAATACCAAGAATCAGCAATCATCTGCACGACGCCGAGAACCGATGCGTCGCTGGTTTGACTGGCCTCGTCTCGAAGCTGTGAGTTGAGCAAATGATACACCTTGCCTTTGTGCATCATTGCTATTATCTTTGGGATGTGTCCTGTCTCTGAAAGAAAACATGATGATGTGAACAGAACAATCTGCAGAAGAAGCGGGTCTTGAACACAGCAAGGAACCCAATACTTCATAAAGGCATTGCTTGGATCGGGGTTCCCATCCACGGAGCACTTGAAGCGACATAGGAGCTGAAGGTCTGAAATCAGGAAATGTCAGTCGTGCCACGGAAGCATACAGCCAAGATCAAACTTACGTATGCGCACCAACTCCTTGTTCAGATTAGTAGGCTCCATTGGCAATAACCGTAGTTGCTCCATCGAGCCTTCGACTGGTAATCCAACAGGTCGTCGTCCTTCATGGTGTGTCAAGAATGCCTTGGTTGTCTCGGCTCGTTCATCCAAATAGATCCGGTTAGCCAAGGTCAGACGGTGTTCCACGATGACCTGAAGTGATTTGAGTATTGCTTCGTCTTCATCTTGAACCTCCTTGGAAACAACTTTGAACGGAACCCAGGCACTGATCTTTGAGTGGGGGTTTTGGGCGGAGCTGCCGGATGAAGAACTTGACAAGGCATCCTCTAGATTGATGATGGCTTCCTGGACGTCGGCAGGATTCAAGTGAGCGTATGGTCCTTGTCGTACGGCTAACGCAGGAGGTGGTTTCTGGAGGGAACTAGGGGGAGAAGATCTAGGAGCATGGCGTTAGCCTTTCGATTGTCAATACTAGGGGAAAGCAAGTTTGAGAGTATAGCACCCGGGCTAAAACCTAGAGGAGAGTCAATTATAACTCACCTTTTTGAGGATTTGACCTTGTATTCGCAAATGGGCTGAGGAAATCGGCGAAGACAGTTCGTGCATGGTTGGCCTTGTGAACACTGAGGCGAGACTAGTTAGTTCCAAGATGCAGGGGCAAGCAGGACATCGTATCAGTACAACTGCCGGGCAGATCCAAGACATCAGGGGATCACAAGCTGGGTTGACGATATGTATAACAACGTCGAGCCAAGGCAAACGAGTTACACGATCCGGCACCGACGCGATCTGACAGGGGACAGGGCCAAAGCCGAAAAAAGTGAGAAATGACGATTACCTTTTGCTTTCGGCGACGACATTCAGTGCATGATGACGTCTGGCGTTCAGCGCGCCGGCGGCCGGCTTGCCCTTGCATGGCTTCGACACCCGGCATGATGCCGCTTCGTCGCCGTTGTGCCGGCTGTGACGCGGGACCGGGTTGCGGGCTTGGCACCGGGATATTCAAGACTTGGGAGTCGGAGAGCTCGGAGTAGATAGTTGAAACGAAGAATCAGACCGTTGTCTCAGTTTGAGTGAGCACAAAGTCGTGTTGGTTTCGTCAAAGATGAACGCGACGCGCGACAAAAGTTCAAAAAAAGTGATAGATAGAGTCGATGGTTGACGGCGGGCCAAGACTCTGGCAGGAATGGACCAGGCCGAGATCGAGGCGCTGTTCCTGGGTTAGATGCGGATGCCAAGGACGGCGGTGGCTCATGCGAGGCAACGGCGGGAGTGATGCGAGGTGATAAGTCAAAAGCGGCGTGATGATGAGTCCCAAGATGAAGGATAGGAGGTAGATGAAACCAGCCGTGGTGAGATTTGATGAAGAAACACGTCAGGTTGCCCCCAGCCGCGGTCAAGTCGGCATGGAAGAGGACCAGAAGCTCAAGATGAACAAGTCTGGACGATTGTTGACTAGAGATCAACGCGGCAAAGGCGACTCACCAAGCCGGAGATGGGATAGCTGGAATCGGAGCAGTTGCCGGTCGCGTGTACGGTGGCGTTGCTTGAAGCTCTTGAGTGAAGGTTAGGGGGTGTCGCTGCAGGGCGTCAAAGGTGTTGTTGGTTCGTGTCTCCCGTCCCCAAGATTCGCGTTGGCTTGCCTACGGGGTGCGTCTCGGGTGTAAGATGCACCTCAAGCTCGAAGTCGTCCACGCACTCGCTTTTCACTCTTTGAATCAATTTCGTGTCCGGAATCCCTTCTTCAAAAATCGGATTTCCAGCGTCGCAAATAACAAGGTCTTTAGGATTTTCGGGGCCCCCGGAGCTGGTGCTTCAAATTTTGGGCGCACAAAGGGGAACAAAGAAAGGTGACAAATTCCAAAGCTTGTTGTGCCTCTCCCCCCCCACGGTCGATCAACGACGATGCAATGACGTCTGGGTTACCCCTGGCCGTTGTGCCCCTCGGCTTGGCGGTGATATGTTACTGGGGGGGAGCGAGAGCTCGTCTGTGATCCCGATGCGAAGATGGTACAGGCAAAAAGAGAGTTTTGTTGTTGAGTGAGGGAGAAAACGTGAGGACGAAAGGAAAGTCTGGGCGTCGAGACAGGATCGGATGTAACTTCGTACCCAAGCTTCCATCCGTCAGTCAGTGAGTGTCAGGGCGGGTTCGGCAATTGAAGACACGAAGAGGGGGGGGTCAAGAGGTCTTGGCTAACCTCCATCCAAGGAGGGGAAGCCACAGCAAAGTCCAGAATGAATGCTACTGCACCCAAGCACACCGGGCAGGCAAAGCTACTGTAGGTCCTTACCTTGGTGTTTGCCAGCCGCCGAGGTACGGATAGGTAGACAGGGTGCCTTGCTTTAGCCAAGGAGCGATGGAAGCGCGCGGTGCGGAGAGCTCCAGTCAGATTGGACTCTTGTCCATGTGAAAGCAGAGCTCGACTTGAATGAGTGGAAAGGTAAAAAAAGGCAAGGGCCACGCCTGTCACGTCGTGGATGCCGACGGGTAGATAAGCCGGACGTTTTCCTACGTACCCCAACGAGCGAGTGAGCTGATCAATGACGGGAGTCCCTTACCTAGAGAGGTAGGTAGGTACGGAAGTAAAGGAACCCGTAGCCTTGTTGTCTCGAATTGTTTCCTCATTCACAGACTTGAATCTAGATTTCCTCTAGATTGTAGTAGACCCAAATCGTCACTCTGTGTGATACATAACCCTCTGCCCAAAACTACGTAGTATCCTATAAAAAACCCCTTTCATCAAACATCCATTATCAGAGGCGAAAAGAAAAAAAAGAGGCTTGGGAGCTGCTGGGAGCTAGCTCTGGACCCTGTCCTGTCGGGGTCCACGGAGAGTGCCGCTCCCCTCATCTCTAGCGTGTGATGATCTGGACTTTTATCCTTGTCCGCCATGAAGATGTACTCTGTAGGAAGCTTGGGTTTATCACTTGAACAGATTATGGTGCTTCTTATGATCATGCTAGGTAAAGATAAAATCTCACCATAGGTGGTCAAAATGAAAGACAAGGCTTGAATAATCTTATTTCAACCCACACTGCGTTGCCTGCCTAATGACTGACGCCGAATCTGCATGTAAGAATGACCGTCTTGGCCTTGGCGGGGGGGCAAGGGCACACACGCACGGCAAACACCACTGCCGAACGGCACTCACGGTCATGCCGATCAACGACAACGATCAGCGTCTCATCCAGCCTCGAGTATCACCACCAGTTCAAGCCACTAGGCTTCAACTGCCGACCACCAAAAACCCTCAAGCTACTGTAGCTTTCAAGGTCCAATCTTCCATCTCCCGCGCCCTATCAGTAGCCGTCGAATCCTTGGAATAACTCCACCAGGAAAACGCACCTAATTATCCCGCTGCAGGTGTCGTGCAGTTCAGGCAGAATTCCGTCTTGTCTTATGACTGAGCCAGCAAGCCCCCGGCTATCTGAAATGGAACCCAGTACCCTGGTCCTGGCTCGCAGTAGGCGCTTTCTTGCTGCTCCACGGATCTCATGCTGGCGTACAACTTGCGGGACGCTCGGCTCATGACGAGTCGCTACAGTACGTAGATGCTGATCAAGATCTTGGACTCGCTTACAAGTCATATTATATCTAAGAACGCGCATGATAAAGCAAGGAATACTATCATAGCATTTGACAGATATACCCATGGATTCATTCACAAAGTACTGTTGTTCCAGGCATGTTATAGTTCTATCAAGAGAAAGCGCACACTGTTCATGTCATATTCATGTACCTAACCGAGTGGTATACAAAAGAAGCCGAGTGTCATCCTCCATCTCGTTCAATCATGTACTTTCAAATTCGCGGCAAAGAAACCCAGGTGGTATCTAGTTGTGCAGAAACAGAAGAAAAAAACATCATGTCGTGTCCCCGACCTCAACGCCGTTCCTGTCGGGGCTCTAAATCACATCTTGGCCGTACCCAATGTCGAGGGGTTCAAGAAAACCCCATCTCTCCAGTTTTGTTCGTGAAACAAGACGTATCAAAAACGTAGGTATCATCACACATCAACTTCATCTTCCCCTGTAGTCGGGCTTGCGAGCCATATTCACGGGTGGTGGCTCGTCATCATCGACTGGGTATGGAGGGGGAACTGCTGGAGGCCGCCTGCCCCCGTGCTGCTGCTGGCTCTCTGGGAGTGGTGTCTTTGGTGGCAGCGGCGGAGGCTCAATTCTCGTTGGCATCGCATGGTTCGTTGGTGGCGACCGAGGATGCTCGTCAGGGCTCATGATGGCAATCAGGTCTTGTCCCGATGTGTCTCGATACTGCGGGGGCGGCGGCAACGCAGCATTAAGACGATCCTCAGGTCGAAGGGTGGGTGCGCTAGCGCTCGGGTTTCCGGGCACACGAGGACCCAGAGGGGGAGAGTTGTGAGAGTTAGATGTCCCCGGGCGAATGCGCTCGTTTGAGGCTCGAGGGGAGCTTGCGTGGTTGCTGTGGATTTGTAGGTTATCCGACCCGGATTCGAATGATGACCGACTAGCCGGGCTGTGAGGGAGCGGAACCGTTGTAGGAAAATCTCCGGGGAGTTCAAATGCCAGTGGTGTTTCCCACGTGCTTGACGTTGACTTGACCAACTCTGGAATTCCCTGAGGTGCTCGCTCGTGACGCAGCCTCGCTCTGTGGATCTTGGCGAGCTTTGACGAGACGCCTTGAATCATCTTCTGCTCCGCCTCCCTCGACAGATATCGTCGTGTCCCTGTGCTAATCTCGCCCAGTCGGGTCCACTCGTTCATGCCGAACTCGCCTACTCCGACTTCCACATTGAGGCGGTAGTAGGCATCGATGCTGACATTACGCTTCCCCAGGTGCTCCCGCATCATGTACTCATGGATCTTCTCGCAGTTCTCGATCTTTGCGATCAACTTTCTTCGCGCATCAGCATAATCGCCCATGAACCCCTCATACCATATCTGACTGTTTGCGTCACTGCCTCTGGGTCGACGTCCGGTACCGACACTGACGAAAACGCCCACTTCGCGCCCAGGCCACTCGTTAACCACAGCCTCGTCAAGCGCCTCAGGACTAGGGTTGAAGGTACCCGCACCATCATCATGGAAAACCGACTGGCCAATCGTGATGGGCTTGAAAGCGAGACCGATAGAACAGGTAGCTCGGCCAGCCTGCCAGATCTTGCAATCGTATTCGGGGGCTGGCTCTTTTCGGGAGTCGTAGGATCGTAGCATGGCGGCTGGCGAGCCTCGCGGGGAACCCTTGTAGACTGCTGTTATAGCACTGTTGAATATTAGCGATTACTGTCCTGATGTAACAAATAATTTTGGAAACTCACGTCTTGGTGCGGTTTTCTCTGTGGTCGTATAGTCGTGCGTTGGGATCGCCATATCTCGAGTTGTAGGCTGGTCGATGAGCCATCTGGGCGGCGGGGCTTCGAGCACTGAAGCTGATAGTGCTGGCATTGCTCTGATTCCGCCGAGGAGCGCCGGCGCTGGAATAGCTGGCGGCGCTGAGAGGGTTGACGAGGTCAGCTTCACTACCGTCGTTGCCCTCCCTCTCCTTGACAGTATGTTCCTGGACTGCAGCCTTGATAGCCTCCTCGAGTTTGCTGGCCTTGAAGAGGGTCGATCGATAAGGAATTCCGGCAATCGTCTTGTCCGTCTCAAAGACCATACGAGTCATACGTACGTAGAGCTCCTTGCATGTTTCCAAGTCGAGGCGCAGTCGGCCGAGCATGAGCGCGATGAGACCGCCGGTGCCAGTACCGACGATGAGGTCGAAGTGGTCGCATGGCTTAGGAATTTCGTTTCGTCTGGGAGCGCGACCCTCCATTTCGACAAAGGTTCGGTGCATCAGCTCCTGGACGATAATGAAGATCGAATAACCGCGGACGCCTCCTCCATCTGCGCAAGTTAGCTAAGGGCTCTCCAAGGTGGTAAATGAGGCGCTTACCGAGCGATAGAACTCGAAGGGGAGGCCCCTTGGTTGTATCTTTCCTCCTAACCCCATAGGAATCCATGGGTGCGGAAAGGTGGTTGGTATGCGCTTTTGCGCCCGGTAAACTGGAATCTCTCGAGGGGCAGATTCTTGATATGACTGCCAAAGATGACGATGTCGCGCTAATGGCGTAATAAAGGTTTAGTGATTTCTGTGAATGTGAATGACAGCCGAGATCAGGTGAATGATGCGCTGAGAGACAATGGGCCTGATCACGTCTCGTGCGCTGAGATATGAGTTTTGGGTGTTTGTTGGAGAAGTCGAGTTTGGTTGGAGCTGCAGCCGTTCTTTGGTTGGGCTTAAGGTGGGCAGGCAGGCTTCCATGGATCCTTCCCGTCAGTGACAGAGCACTACGTAACGCAGTGAGCCCCGCTCCAGCCCATTTTTGGATCAGGACGATGGAGGGCTCCTTGGAGCCGTGACGCAACAGTGAGCGGACAACCCGGAGACTCTATTTCCAGTGGGGTAGCTCGCTGGGAACCATGGGACCTTTAGCGCCCCTCGACCCCTGTAGCTCTCTGAGTTACAGCAAAGGTACAGAACCGGTACAGAAGCTCAAGCTCTTGGACCTCTCTCAGTGACAGCTCTTTGACAGTAGCGCCCGTTGATTAGCTTACCGCATGATTAACGAGACTGATTGGTGATGGTGACCCAAGAAGAGAAGCCTCTAGAGTTCAGTTTGATATTGAGTGTGGGCTACATCTTTGTCTGAAACTACCGTGAATGTGGGCAGCGAACCACACTGGCCTGCCGAGATATCTTGCAGCCAAAATCTCATGTGGTTTGTGGAGAACACGAGACGGGAGGAGAGTGGCTGTGTAGGCTTGGCTCTCGTTCGTCTCTCCGTATCAAGGCCCTTGACATGATTGCAGTCCATTCGGTTGGGCCTCAAAAGACTTGGCCTTTTTGCCTCGTGCCTCTCGCTAAAGAGTCTCTACGCCGTGGTTCGCAGACAAAGATCGATCGCATCCGTGATCGACAAGGGGGAAACGACGGGAAGGGGCAGGTCCGTCGTTAGATGCATCTTCCATTGCTGGGATTTCATCAAAGACTGGATGGGATTTGTTGCGTGGAAATAGAAAGGCCGAGGGTAGGGATACTTGGTTAGTACCGAGTGCTACGAGATGTCTTGAAGCTCTTGATTGGATGTCTGCCTGTGGACGGGGATGGAACGGCGGGTTTGTTTGTGGCGGTGCTTCGCCACATTGCCGCGACCCGAGCCTTGTCTCGTCATTTTTGGGGTCTCAATGGATGGACGCGACATTTATCAAGGGCCAGGAGAGGCTGTTGAATCCTGAATCCTTGGTGTCTATGAGGGAGCCCATCTATGCTACGCAAGAGTGTCCACGAGATCTTCGTTTGCCTCCATCGAACAACCCGGGAGTTGTAGACGGAGTTGTACGGAGTTGAAAGTGCCGGGATAGTCAATGTTGAGTAAAGGCTGCCTCACAACCGAGTCAACTCAACAAAGAGCTGCGTGTTTTAGCCTTAGAATCAAGACATGTTTTGGTGGAACACGGCAAGCAAGGGTTCAGTTCGCTATCGGGTTGTGTGTTTATTTTGCTCACCAACGTCAGGCTGGCGCGGCGCGGCTCAAGGCACAGTCAGTTGCCGTATCTGCCTCTCACCACGCCTCACCGGCTGACACTTCGGATGGATAGGAAATTCGTCAGCATTCCTTCGGCATTTCCCATGGTCAGATTTCTCAAGAGAAAGTTGGGTATCATGTCGCGAACGGAAGCCACGGCGAACTCGTCAGCTTTTATCCTCCCTGGGCAGACAGACAAGAGCAATACGAAGCCAGTCTCCACCTGCTTGCACTCAAGTTGATGCCATCGGTTGATTCTATGCATCTCTCAGACAATGCCAGCCCATGTATCGCGCCGTACGGATACCTTGTGTTTACCTTGAGCTCCTCCTCGCTACAACGTGTCAGCCCTGCCCACGCCGAGACTTTTGGCTGAATCTCACAGATGCTGGCGCACTTCTTTGTACAGCAGGATGCCAGCCATGTTATGCGACAACCTCTGCAGCCGTGCCTGGCCTCATGACCAGAGGTCTGGGTCATGGTGGTTTCAGACAGGCTGGGCCTCTCACCGAATTGCCTCTGGCAGAGAGCATGATATGCACCTTGCCCATGGCCTCTCACGACTGGCACGACTGGCAACACAAGTTGTGCATCTGCAGTCAGTGTTACCGTAGCGCGTGTCTAGGGCAAGGTTGCCGACCGGCCCTCTTGTGCCGCCTCGTCCAATTCGTCGCCGACCCGGCCGTTTCGCGTTCTGGCCTCCTCCTCGCCGTCCACTAAGCGTCTCCCGTCTGCACTTGTCCACAGCCGTCTTGACAAGTTGTCGCCCGCCGTCAAGAGGCCTGCCGGGGTTAAAGAGGGGGTGCGCCATCACTCCACTTTGAGAGCTCACTGCGACATCGCCCTTGGTTTCGATATCTTATGCCATCCCTCGAGTCTGACCAAGAACAATCGCCAAGATGGAAAAACGACAGGACAAGCTGTGACTGTTGGGAGGACGATTGAGTGGCGGGCGCTGCTGAAACTTTGAAAATCGACCAGCTAGAGCCAAAACCACAGAAAGCCCTCCGGGCCCAAGACGCGGCCCACACAGGGCTGCCCCGGGATCGTGGCAATGCTGGGTCTGGGTTCCTCGTAGCGTCTCTGCGAGTCTGCCGGTGCGTGTGATGGTGAGGATGGAGGGGGAAAAGGGCAGGTTGAGGCTCGGATTGGCTGAAGAGCCGTAATCAGCCGGCTGTGTCGAGTCTTGTGTGAGAGTGAGCTGTGCCAGCTGTGGATGAGTTGTGCAGCCGTACAGAAATAATGTCGACCTTCTCTGGCATGTTACCGTCTCCTCTTCTTCCTCTGTTGATCAAGCTCGCTCGCTCTCCGTGAAGCAAGTCAGTCATCCCATCTCTGGTTCCAGCCGTCAATTCGACCCCTAGCTAAGACTGGAGACGGGCAGAACCAGCTGAGAGGCAGGAGACAAGAGACATAAGAAAAGTGAGTCTTGATCGAGGCCTTGCTTTGTGCGCTGCTTGTGGTTTTGTGGTGGTCCCTTTGTGCGAGGCGAACAGCTCAGCTCAGCTCACAACAGGTGACAAGGTCCAAAGAGAGGCTGACGAGAAGGCGGAGGCCGCCCCTCCTTCCGACTGTGCGTCTGTTTTCGCAGCAGCAGCAGTGGAAGTAGCTCCGCTCACGCTCCTTCTCTGTTGGCTCTGGTCCGATTGCTCTTCTCGCCTTCCTGTTCGTTTTGTCCTCACCTTGAGAGGAAAGCCCCGGCCCATCTTCCCCTCGGCTATCAGCCAATGGTAGACTACCAAATACCCCACACGCCTACATACTTGGCCTAGGCCGCGACAGCCTCGCCGAGCCTTGGGCCCCCCAATTCCAGCCTGCGCCAGCCTTATTCCCTCTTCTTCTTCTTCTTCTCTCCTCTCTGTTTGTCCCTTGAGACGACGAATTTCTGCTTCTCTGTGGCATAGCCCGGCTCCTTTTCTGTTCTCCTCCATTGGCCTCCTTCCTGGTCTTCTCCTTCTGTCCTGCTGTCCCCTTGCCCTTCTTCGTGCCGTATCGTCCGATTCGATTCTCCGCGTCGTCAAGTAGCATCGACTTCTGTTTTCGCTTCGTCGACGTCTGCCAATTACACCGCTTTCTCCATTCTCACCAACCGACTTGATAGGAGACGAATCTTTTCAACCCCCGCCATTTCTGTGTTGCTGGGCCACCCTTCGACTCGGTCCCAGCTCCCGACTTTGACCTCGGATCAATGATCACCGACGACTTCACCTGCTGACGATAGCCTCCACCTCGATTCAATTCGCAGCCTTTCCCTCTCTGTCGATGGAACCCTCGAGTAAAAAGCGAAAGCTGGCCCCCAAGGTCAATGCCACGCCTCCCAGCAAGCCTCAGCCTTCCCAGTACCCCCACGAATCGGTCAGCTCTTGATCCTCCTAGCTCTGCATCTACTTCTTGCTAATAGGACCTGGATATCAGCCTCAACAACACTATGCAGTCCAGGATGCTCCTGCTCCTGCCCCTCTCTCTGAGCGCCATGACTTTGAGTCCTTCGCCCGCCATCTTCAAGATGCGGCCATGCTTATCCAGAGGCAGACCGAGCGTCACCCATATACCGATGTCTCCGTCTTGTTGCTAAGGTGGGAAGAAGATGAGTCAGTTGACGAGGACTTGGCCGCCCTCGAGCAGGTCTTCCAGAAGCAGTACAAGTTTCGCACTGAGCGATGGCATATTCCCACCGTGCCCAATCCTAGCATAAAGCTTGGGGTTCAGATGGCGAGCTTCCTCGAGCACGCGCGAGCCAACCATCTTCTCATCATCTACTATGCTGGCCACGGCTACGTGGGCTCCGATGGCCAGCTCTACTGGGCTTGGTGAGTTGGCAATTCTCTCAGATGTGCTTTGCCTCCTGCCTCTGACAGCCTCTCGATAGCAATGCTCGGGAAGATGCCGCAAAGCTCAAGTGGGATGGTGTCCGCTGCTTATTTGAGGATGCCCAGTCGGATATCCTCTTGCTGCTTGATACCTGCTCTGTCCCAGACCCTCGAATGGCTGGTAGCCATGGTGTTAAACAAGCCATTGCAGCACGCACCTCAGATCGTAGTCCCTCTGACGGCTCGGAGCGTTCCTTCACGTCGAATCTGGTTGAGGCTCTGAACAAGCTTAACACTGGCCGCCCTTTCACGGCGCAGAGGCTACACGAGGAAGTGTTGTCGTTGAAGCAGCAGCAATCAAGCCAGGCTCCACGAATAGCCAACGGCAGCACGGCCAATTCTCCATCTTCTCAAAACCCAGTTTTCATCCCGCTTACTCCTGGGAAGGGCCAAAGTCTCAGCCTCGCGCCGATGACTTCCAGGCCACGCACTGGCTCACAGAATGGCCTTGACACGGATGGCCAGGGTAAAGATCGTGAAGAGCAACTGATTGACCCAGAGTCTGTCGTCGACCTTCGATTCGAGGAGCACCGTGTTCTTGTCTGTACCACATTCGTCGGCGATGCAAGCCCAGACATGTCGTTCTTCTCCCAGTGGCTGCACAACACACCACCTCTTGGCGACAAGATTGCAGTTGAAGGCATGTTCTTGGGCCCGCCCACCATGCTCCTTATTTCCATGCCGCACTCTATCTGGAACGTGGTGCAGCATGATAAGGTGTGCTGTTTCTTGGGGTATATCAGTTCCCACAACATGATTCATCTTTACCATAGACTGGTTGGCTCTTCTGGCATCAAACCGTCTGCTAAAGAAGTTGAGGATGGCCGCATTCTTCTCGAAGCGAGGGACCATGCAGTTGGCACGCCCGCGCGTATCCGCCGTGACGACGGGCATGAACACGCCTATCACTCATCGGCCACGAGAGATCCGCCAAGTTCTGTTGAACGGAAGGAGTATAGATCGCAAGCAAGCCCTACATCGGCTACTTATGCGAACTCGTCAGGACCACGACCCAAGGCCAAGGACGACGTTGAGGACTCCGCGGAGATGCAAGAGGCGGCAGAGCAGCTGAAGGCCTTGAGCCATGTTCGACACCGGAGCGATGAGACGCCCCAGCATGCACCCCGTCCTCGAACAATTCTCCCCGACGGAATGCCTGAGATTAGAGCTGACAACGATGGCGATGAGGCTGCGGGCGATGATCCCCTGTCACTTCGAAGCACGAACCCGACAGCCAAGGCGCCGCGTCGTTCACTGCCCAAACAAGATACACGTTGCAACCATTGCAGTCATGCACCATTCAAGGACTCTTCTTCGCTGAGAAAGCACATTGCTGCTGCTCACACGAGGCCATTCCCATGCGCATTCTCATTTGCGGGGTGTACAAGCACATTTGGATCAAAGAATGAATGGAAGCGACACATTGCTTCGCAGCATCTGTGCTTGCAATACTACCGCTGCTCTTCGTGTCCGCAGAGCACCGCAGACGGCAAAGGAAACGAGTTCAACCGAAAAGACTTGTTCACACAGCACTTGCGGCGTATGCACGCGCCCTTCCAAATCAAGCGGGCTATCGCAAAGGGCGACAGCAAGATTCAGACGGAATGGGACACTCACGTCAAAGATATGCAGCAGAGTTGTCTTGTCCAACGCCGTCATCCACCTCAGCGTTCAGCTTGCCCAAAGCAAGGTTGTCAAAGCGTCTTTGAAGGGCCCTCATCCTGGGACGAATGGACGGAGCATGTGGGACGACACATGGAGAAGGGCGAGGGGGGTAGGCTTGGCGTTGACAGCCTTCTGGCTCAGTGGGCCTTGGACGAAGGCATCATTGAGCGCAAGGCTGACGGCGAGTATCGCTTATCTGCCAGCAATGGGATGGGAGGACCTCCAAGTAGCAGCGGACCACCTCCGCCAGCCTTGGAGCAGAAGGACTCGGCGTCTATGTCGACACACGAGACGTCACAGATCGAGGACACGATTGCCGTGGAGACGAAGCCTCCAGAGGACAGGATGGAGGTTGACACGCCCGAGTAAAAGGATTGAGGAGGACAGGAGTTGAGCATTCTTTCCCGGTTACGACACGTGTGCAATGCACGGCAACGACGAAACGAAGTACATGACACGACATTTCTATACAATTTTTGTGACGGTCGCTACCTTGCTCGGTCACTCGTTTAGCAAAGATGAGTCTCTCGTGAGATGCGGCTACGGAGTATCATGAGGCGTTGGATTTTTCAAAATGTGTGGAGCAAGAGATAGCATGTGCGAAACGAAAAAGTCAAGAGGAAAAGTAAAATTAGCATAGAAACGTATCTTTTTGGACTGTTACTGAGTACCTACCTATCATTGCCTGTGTGTTGGTGATGGCCATGGATGGTGTTGATCGGCTCGCGTGGAGCCGGCAGAATGATAATGCGCGAGTTAGAGTGATGGATTGCTGTGTCCATTTGAGGACGTACCAAAGTCTGCTAGAAACGCCAGGCTAACCCAAAGAAAGACACCGGAAGCTCCATCTTGCAACCAACACACCAAGACCATTCTATAAACGTTCAAGACCCAAGTTCCCGGGTGGACAAGATATGAGCTTTCCAACACCCCAAGGCCCAAACCCCCACGATCCATCTCTATCTTCGCCGTCATCGCCCGCTCCAGCGCCGTCGCCTTCTACACCCTCGGCGCGTCACTACCCGCAGCAGCAACAACATCAGCAACAGTACCAGCAGCAGTACCAACAGGCTCCTGTCAATCAGTATCCCCCGCAGCCCCAGCAGCATCAGATTTTTGGACATCACAAGCAGCAACACCAACAGCAGCAGCAACATATCGCCATGATGAACGGTATGAATGGCACGAATATGGCGGCAGGAATGCCTGTGCCGACGCCCGCGGGTCACCAGGCTGAGCTGAACTACATCTATGGCATGGTTGAGGAGCTTAGTCGCCAGCTGGCAGAGAACCGCCGGGTGACAGAGGACATTGTTAGCGGGCTGGGAAGAGTGAGGAACAGGGCCAGGACCCACGGTGTGAACAACCAACAGGTCATTGAGGGCGCCTCGGACGATATCAATGGTACGTGTAGCCGCAAACCCCTCACGCGAGATTCTTTTACCTGGAATTATGCTAATGGCATTGTATAGGTCAAGAACAGAACATCGATGCCCTCATCTCTCTTCTAACCGAGTCCCTCGAAAAGGCCAAGTTTAGCCGCGACGCCAACGCGAAGCTCCTCTCCCAATACGCCAGCGCCATGGCCAACCTCCTGCGACAATTCCACGAGTACAAGACAAAACACGTAAGCGACGTCGCCTCCTGGCACCGCTCCTACCGCAAACAACTTTCCGATGCGCGTGATGAGAACGCCCGTCTTCGCGAGCAGATCTGGCAGATGCAGGCCCATGCGGGGCGCGCCAACGAGAGTCTGCGCGAGTTCCGGTGCAAATACGATGAGGATGAGGCGCGTTGGAACAGGCTTGTGGATGAGAAGGCTGTCAGGCAAGAACTGCGGTTCTGGAAGCGCATGGCTATGCCAGAGCTGGAAGATGATGATCCTTACTGGAGTGACGACGACGATATCATCGACCCAGCTGAGAAGGACCGTCTGCGTGAACTGGACCTTAAGGCGGCACAGGAGCAGCTAGACAGTCAAGCCGAGGACAGCGATGGTCAAGGCCCTCCACCACAGCTGCCACTGCCGGGGATGGGAATCGGCATGAGCATGATGGGGGGTATCGCGATGCAGCGTGAAGACTCGGCGGCTGGACACGGCGTGCCGGTGCTTCCCCCTAGGCCGCTGAGCGCGGCGTCGAGTACGGGGTCTACTGGACAGTGAAGTAAGGCATGATGAAAATGGGAATGTTTTGATTTAGCGATACCCAGGACTGGATGGAAATGTACAATAGGGGTGGGGTGGATAGGATTCAATGTTGATATGAAGACCACGGGCTGTCCCCTGGAATACCTTGGGACTATTTGATAACGTGAAACAGTTTGGGACTTGCTTGGCGGGTGGTACTCGAGACATACACGACGGCTGCCGTTGAGGTAGTTTTACTTGAGTGAATGCTGTCTTTGACCCTGTCTTTAAGAAGTAGCTGTGAAACAACAAGGGCGTTGCATAACCTTCACAAAGGCGTCTCGACAGTGAACAGGGCCCTGTGATATTCACTGGCCATCGTTGTAGACGTAGCCAGGGTCATGTATGTGTAGTTAGGGGATTGGGAGCACAGGTAAGTCACCTAGTCACACGGCAGATAAGTAAAGATGAAGCTTGAAAAAGGAAAATATGCCGTGATCTGTTCGGCCTAGACATCACATGTCCTCTGTAGTTTACACTAATCATACATGAATCTCGCCAAGAGATGTACCATTCAGCCGTCACCAACATTACCTCGCTCGCCTTGATATTTCTTACCAAACTCATCATCCAAACGCCGCCAGTACCTCATCGTTCAATATCCGCTCTGCTCCTTTCGACTATCTCCCTCTCCGTCACCACCACCCTCTCTAGCTGCCTTCTCACCAGCCTCCTGGATACCCTGCTCGTCGCCTCTCAGCTTGGCAAAGTAGGCCTTGATGTCCTCGGCGCCAATGGTCTCGCCGCTATCGGCAAACTGCTGGAAGAAAGGCTTGAGCTTCTCCTTCAGGTGGTTATACGCCATGACGCCTTCGATAGCACGCACGCGGTCCACGTTGCGCAGGGCACTCTCACCACGTTCGAGGAGACTACCGCTACCGTGGGAACCACCACCGTTGCCACCATCCTGGGAACCACCCTCGGACAGGGGCGGCTCGTAGACTTCCTCCTCCTCCAGGAGCTGGGGGTGGGGGTTGAGGAGGGGGAAGCAGGAAGAGCAGCGGCAGAAGGCCTCACGGAAGCCTTCCTTGAGGAAAAGTGAGAACTGGCCTTCAGGGGCTGGAGGAAAGTTCTTGAGCTTGCAGGGGAGAGTGCCGTTCGTGGAAGATGTCTCTTCCTCGAGGGCTGCTGGCTGTTCAACTGGCTTCTCAGCCTGCTCTTCGGGTTGGGCCTCGCTCTTTACGCGCTTAGCTTCTGTGCCATCTTCCGCATCGTCATCTGCCTTGCGCTTGCGCGAAGGGGCTTCGCTTGTCTCGGCTGTCTCAGCTGTAGCAGTCTTGGTATCGTTGCTTGCTGTCTCCTCGGTCTTGGGAGCAGACTCTGCCTGGTTGAGGAATACTGCGGGAAGAAAGCCAGAAGTTCCGGCGTAGCGCTTGATCCAGGGGTGCGCATCAATACACTTGTAGCAAAGGAAAGCTTCAAAGGCATCCTCTTCGGGGAAACCTGGAGGCATCGGGACCTCATCGTCGTCCTCCTCCTCTTCGACGGCGGTTTCCTGAGCACCGTTCTGAGCAGCTTCTGGCTGATCTTCGTTACCCTCCGAGATGGTTGTCAACTTGGCACCCTCTTCACCCTCCTTGGTTGGCTTCTTTTCAGGTTTCTCCATCTTTTCGAACCAGTTCGGTCCCATGCCAACGAGACAGCCCGGATGATACCAATCCTCGCCACAACCACCAGTCTCATGCGTCCCCAGGCCCAGACACTGGAACATGGTGCCCTTCTGCTGAAAAGGATCATAGTCGCACTCACATCCGCAGAAACGGTTACGGAAGTTGTGATTGTACTTGTTATTCACATCAGGCTCTTCCGAATGAACTCCGCGGGTGTTGGTCGTCTCGTTCAGGCGGAGCGTGCATGGGCTCGTGGACGGGATGCGCTTGGTTCCGCAGTCGCATGTAAAGTTTCGCTTCTGGAAGATCTCGACGAGGGTGTGCTCGCCGTGGCACTGGATGGAGCATGCGTAGCAGACACCGGCGGGCGTCCAGTTATCGCCGGGCTTTGCGGGAGCGGGATTGCATGTCAGGCAAGCGAATACAGCTTGTCGCAGAGGGCCGAGGATCTTGGTGCAGGATTCGATGCTCTAAAATCGCATGAGTGGAAGATATCGAGGGAGGAGATTTGCGAGTAAGCGCATACATATGGCAGAGCCTCGCGGGCATCAGCTTCAAGAGCTTCCTGCGTACGGATGAATCTGGGGAGTGTAAGTGTACAATTCGCCACGGGTATAATTGACTCAAAAAACAGGGCATCATGCGCTTACTCGGCTGCAGTTTGAGAGTCTTCCGACTTGGCAGAGAAGCTGTCCTTGCGCGCTGGAGCAGCTTGTTGAGGGGCGTCTTGCGCGGGCGCGGAAGCTGAGGGAGGATCTGTCGACATGGCGATAGCTGTATTAGGGAAGGTTAGGAGTGTTGTAGAAAAGTTGAGATGGAAATCCGATGAAGAAGATGACAAAGATGGAAGGAAACGATGGAAATGAATGACAGATTTCCCCAGAGCTGATGGGTGATGGAGATACAGGGAGGAGGAGTGTGAGGTAGAGTTGGAGGCAATGAAGCTTAGAGAGGCGAAGTAATAATGGAGACACTTTATGCGCTAAAAAAGACATAGACTGATGTCATATTTTTGTCCGTAATTTCCACCCACCAAAAGCACTTTACGCGTACACCACCCAATGCGCTTAGCAGCCACAATCAATTAACGCGTCAAGTCGCGTCGCACGCGAAATTGCTTCCTTGTCGTTGACCTCCACCTAGTTGTCCCCTCCCTCGTCTCGTTTCCCTTCCAACCACCCATCCTGGCAAATTCAGCCCCTCACTCTTTGACATTCTCAACACCAATTCTCTGCGTGTTCAACTGTGTCTGTATACCATTTCGCAACACTCATTTGGCAACGTTCTTGATTGGGGCTAGCAAATATGAGGTCAGTACCTTTTCATCAACATGCCCCTTTCTGTGAAGGGACAACTTCTAACACCACAATAGTTCCCCGCTACACCCTTCTGCTGGGCCTTCGCGCTCGAGTCGCAAGCGATCGCGAACTGGCGGCGATGATACCGCCTCTCCTATGACGTTGGGCTCAAGCCCCATGCCATCGTCTCCCCCTGCCGAGTTCAACATGGCCCATGGTGTCGAGGACGACGACGATATTGAGGAGGAGGCCCAGATCCAGGACGACATTGACGACTTGGACGAGATGGCTGAAGATGACGTTGATCTGTTCCGCGAAGGCTTCGAAGCCGATTACCGAGATAGGGAGGACGACATGTACGAGGGCATCGGCCTAGATGACGAGGGCGAGTATGGTGACATGGACCTGGCTGCTCGACGACAACTCGAGGCCCAACTCAACCGACGAGATCGTGAAGTCGCCCGAAGACAAAGGATTCCGGCTGCTTTCCTGCCCGGCGATGAAGACGATGGCGATATCGATCTGACTGCCCAGCCTCGGCGTCGCCGTCACCACTACGACGAAGACCCCGACGACATGATGGACACGGATATCATGGCCGAGGAACTGTCACTTGAGGCCCTTGGTGATGTCAAGGCCTCCAGTTTGACTGAGTGGGTGTCACAACCTTCGGTCCAGAGGACTATCAAGCGCGAGTTCAAGGCTTTCCTCACATCCTACACCGACACATCTGGTTCCTCCGTCTACGGTAACCGCATCCGAACGCTCGGTGAGATCAACGCCGAGTCCCTCGAGGTTTCATACGAGCATCTTTCCGAGAGTAAGGCCATTCTGGCCTACTTCCTTGCCAATGCACCCGCAGAGATGCTTAAGCTTTTCGACGAAGTTGCCATGGACGTCGTTCTCCTTCATTACCCCGACTACGAGCGCATTCATTCCGAGATTCACGTGCGAATCTTTGATCTACCTGTCCACTATACCCTGCGACAGCTTCGTCAATCGCACCTCAACTGTCTGGTGCGAGTGAGTGGTGTCGTTACCCGACGATCGGGTGTCTTCCCTCAGCTCAAGTATGTCAAGTTTGACTGCACAAAGTGCGGTGTCACATTGGGACCTTTCCAGCAGGAGTCCAACGTTGAAGTCAAGATTACCTACTGCCAGAGCTGTCAGTCAAGGGGTCCCTTTACGCTCAACTCGGAAAAGACTGTCTACCGAAACTATCAGAAGCTCACTCTCCAGGAATCTCCCGGTACAGTGCCTGCTGGTCGACTGCCTCGACAGCGTGAGGTTATCCTCCTGTGGGATCTCATCGATAAGGCAAAGCCTGGCGAGGAGATTGAAGTTACTGGAATTTACCGCAACAACTACGATGCTCAACTCAACAACCGCAACGGCTTCCCTGTGTTTGCCACTATCCTTGAAGCCAACAACGTCGTCAAGTCGCATGACCAGCTGGCTGGTTTCCGCATGACTGAGGAGGATGAGCATCAGATCCGCAAGCTGTCCCGAGATCCCAACATCGTGGACAAAGTCATCAACTCGATCGCCCCTAGCATTTACGGACACACCGACATCAAGACGGCCGTTGCGTTGTCTCTCTTTGGCGGTGTTGCAAAGACAACGAAGGGTGCTCATCATCTGCGAGGTGATATCAATGTTCTTCTTCTGGGTGATCCTGGTACAGCCAAGTCGCAGGTTCTCAAGTACGCTGAGAAGACGGCTCACCGAGCTGTGTTTGCCACCGGTCAGGGTGCCAGTGCTGTCGGTTTGACGGCCAGTGTCCGACGTGATCCTCTTACCAGTGAATGGACTTTGGAGGGCGGTGCTCTTGTGCTGGCTGATCGAGGAACATGCCTTATCGACGAGTTCGACAAGATGAACGACCAGGATCGAACATCTATTCACGAAGCTATGGAACAGCAGACCATTTCCATCTCCAAGGCTGGTATCGTCACTACTCTACAAGCCCGTTGTGGTGTGATTGCAGCCGCCAACCCTATCGGTGGCCGATACAACTCTACAGCTCCCTTCTCCTCCAACGTTGAGTTGACAGAGCCCATCTTGTCGCGTTTCGATATTCTGTGTGTCGTGCGCGACACAGTTGAGCCGGCTGAGGATGAGCGTCTGGCTCGCTTCATTGTGGGATCACACAGCCGGAGCCATCCTCTGAGCCAGCAAGAACAAGACTCGATGGAGGTTGAGCACGATACCCAAGCAGATACCCGGGCGACTAACGGCGCCCGTAAGACGGAGGGCGAGATTCCCCAGGAGCTGCTGAGGAAGTATATTCTCTACGCCCGAGAGCACTGCTCGCCGAAGCTGTACCATATCGACGAGGACAAGATTTCACGGCTGTTTGCCGACATGCGACGAGAGTCTCTTGCTACTGGTGCCTATCCCATCACGGTATGTACTCAAATTCTAATCTATTATGTGCTTCATCATGCTAACAAGACTAGGTGCGTCATCTAGAAGCTATTATCCGAATTAGCGAAGCCTTCTGCCGTATGCGATTATCGGAATACTGCTCAACGCAGGATATTGACCGTGCTATTGCGGTTACAGTAGACAGTTTCGTCGGCAGCCAGAAGCTCAGCTGCAAGAAGGCTCTGGCACGAGCATTTGCCAAGTATACGCTGGCACGACCTGGTAGCCAGAAGAGGACTGGAGCAAACAGCCAAGCGCGACGACAGACCGCAGTTGTGGGTTAAGTCGTGGGTTGTGAATGCCACTATTGGGATACTTGAGGCCGTGATGACAGTAATGGTTGGGGGGGGTGTTCTGTATTTGCGGAGTGAAGGCAGTGGGCATGACATGGGAATGGGCATGGTGATGATGGAATGGATATGCCGGAATTGTATCATGAGTTGATTATATGTTACTAGATGTAGATTTAATGTTTGCAAGCTGGTCGTTGCACCTTATAACCACATCTGCAAGTGATACCGAGTGCCATGACGAAATGGTCAGTTGTGCACCAGGGGCTGCATTCTGCTAGAGTTACAGCACAATAACAGCGCTTTATTTGACAGATGGTTTGTTGTCCATGCTGGTCATTCAAGATACATCGATGCTATTGATCATCGATGAGATGCGCATCACATCTCCGCACCAGACACCTCCTCGTATCCCTTCGTTCAACGAACCAGGGCAGTCGAACAGTGTCTATTCTTCAAGACTCCTTAACTTGCGGGTTTTGGAACATACCCCCACTGCGTCAGCAGTTTCTTCACGCCAAAGCACCAGCAGATGTGATGTTGAAAGCCCCCTTCGGAACGCATCCGGTACATGTGCCCGATCAGTGGCAAAAACTCTGGAACACCTGGTGGGACCAGACTTCTTATAACATGGGGTGGTA
The DNA here is from genome assembly GCA_025433615.1 of Fusarium sp. LHS14.1. Classification (NCBI taxonomy): domain Eukaryota; kingdom Fungi; phylum Ascomycota; class Sordariomycetes; order Hypocreales; family Nectriaceae; genus Fusarium; species Fusarium sp. LHS14.1. Next base: position 3,209,795 of record CM046482.1, read on the forward strand.
GCTGATCTTTCTCATAGAGGTCAACTATTAGGCGACACCCGCGGCAGATGCGGCCACGCTCCCGGTGGCCCTTGTTGTTCAGGTAGGGCATGCGTACGGATGCCATTCCGCCATAGTCGTCGTCCGGGAGGTCTAGATTGATGGGTAGCATGGATAGGTGGCGTCCTATCGGCGCTAGAGGAGCTTTGTGGAATCCTCTGAGCATCCAGTACTCCTTCGTCACGGCCGAGTTCCTCTCTATTCCGCGGGGCGGGACCCAGGGGATGAGCTTGGCCAACTTTTGAGGACCGTGGATTTGGAGGGCAAACATCTTGACCTGCTTGGCACACACAAGGCGAACCATGCGCTTTCGTGAGATGAAATGGTTGACGTTGTAGGTGTTGGGGATGCTATACAAGGTGGGTATACTCTTAAGCTGCTTGTCCGTCAGGTCGAAGCACTTCTTTGCCATGTTGAGCGTCATCATGTGAAGGCCTCTGTTCTTGTGCATGCACTCAAAGCAGACTCTCTCACATGTCGGGAGAAAAAGAAACCCGCCAAAGTCGAAGCAGGAGACGCAGTAAGGCGAGCGAAGCGTCTGGCGGAGGAGGGCGGCAGAGTGGTACCGCAGCAGACGAGTCTCGCCGAGGGCCATGAGGGCCTCTCCCGCGTGGCGACGCATCTCTGCGTATGCGGGCATCGACTCGACGGTTAGCTTTGCCCGCAGGCAAACCTGTGTGAAGCGGAGGAGAGATTGGAAGTCGAGGTATTCGAAGATGCAGAGGAGGATCTCTAGAGGTAGAGTGTCCAGCAGGCCAATGGGTTGCATTGGAGACTTTGGCTTGATACGCTTCATCTTTTTGAGTGGGAGGTCTCGGATAACTAGGATCTTGTCGCCTTTATCACCCCCTTCATTACGCCATGTGAGCTTTTTGACGATTTCTTCGGTAATGCGTATTGAGTATCCCATGGGTATTGATCCTTCTATGGGGATTGGCCCTCCCATAGGTACTGGCACTCCCGAGGGTATTGGTACTCCCGGGGGTATTGGTACTCCCATGGGTTCTGGCGGTAAATAAGGCGGTCTTGATGGATCCATTGTGAGGTTGGTGATGCAGTGACGTTGAATCAACTGAGGCGTCGCCGGAATCGTTGGATTGGCTTATCACGTGATTGCGTCTGACAAGGTCACACTCAGATCGAACGACACGAGTTCTTGAAAGAGAAATCTCATTCAGGGGAATATGAGATGAAGTCAATACTATTCACTTTCATTTCACTGGGACAGAGTCATGTGGGTTTGTATGATGTCTAGGCTTCAACCAAACATGACTAGTCACATACCCTACTGTTCAGCGCCCAGGTGCTGAAGTGATTGTCTAACGCAGGACCATTCACAAACAGCAAACTGATTAGTTTTGGCCTCGTTTATATATATTTAGATATGGGTCTAGGAATTAACGGAGAGTGTTGAAATCGTTATCTCGTACTTGAACAACTGACTATTAATTAGATACGCATGGTCGAGGCCTCCCTCAACACCCCATTCGCATTCTTCAAGCAGCAATACTTTTTAATCCAAGAACTATTTCGCTATTCGAGGTTCCTAGCAGCCAATTATGGCTCGGTCTGTGCCTCTGTTTGCTGCTGGGCATGCTTGTCGGCGTCCAATGTTTGTTGGATCCTCTGACTTGGCAACCATCGCTCGGCAGGGACAAACCACCAAGACAGCAAAGCCAGGACAGTTGTGCCAGCCATGATAACAGGTGCATAGTTGAGAGTCTCTCCAGAAACAGGGAAGATGTACGGAGAATAGAGTACCGCAACTACCCAGCCGTTCCAAAAGACTGCGATGACTTGGAACGGCTTGCTCAGTCGACCCAGACTCCAAGCCGGCTTGGGGAAGTTCTTGGGCGTTAGAAAGAGTCGTGCCAGACAGATCAGTCCGTATGCAGCAGCCGAGGGGACACCTGCAGCGGAGACAAGAGAGGTGAAAGCAACTGATGAGGGGAGGATGGTGCAAGTGATGGCTGCGGCAACGCCCCAGACGACGAGGACGGCGTTACGGGGCTGGCCTGCGACAACTCGGGAGGTCCAGCTAGACCAGGGGAGAACTCCATCACGGGCGACGGCAAAGACTAGTCGAGAGGCGGCAAGGACGGCAATTGCAGTGTTCTATCTTAGTTAGGCACCTGCTTTTGGATACGGCTGGGCAAGGAGGAACTTACAAACCACAGTGCCATAACGCAAACAATGTTCATCACAATGTGTCCCCCCTCTCCAAGAATAGCGGCGTAGACAGACACGAAAGGTTGAGCGCCGCCGAATGAGAAGAGAGTTTCCGCGTCGGGCTGTTGAGAAGGGTTAATTAGTCTTCATGATGGCTTCGTTCAGGCCTAATTGCAACTTACAACACAGAAGAGGAAGAGGATGACAACAGCAAACCCTCCCAGACCGCTGACAACCGTACTCCAGAAGATACCCCTGGCTGCTGCAACTGAGGCATTCTTGGTCTCCTCAGCCACATGGCCTGAAGCATCGAAGCCGATCAAGATTCCTGCAGTGGCAAGATAAGAAAGGCACCAATTCCACGCAGGAGGAGCACCAGTGCCGTTGTAAGTCGTCATGAAGGCATCATGAGTAGACCGGAATCCAATCGTCTTGCTCGTGGCGATGGGCAGCCAGATGAGATTCAGAACAAAGTCCAGAACAACTACACTGCTGGAGAGTGTAAAGATCCATTGGAAGTATTTAGCTGCGCCGTGTTAGAATGGTGGTTAGTGTTGCAGTGAGTGTGAAGCTTACGAGGAAGCAGGTTCCAGATGGCCGCGAGGGCGAGCATCACCTCGGTGCAGATCCATTGAACGGCGCGGAACTTGACACTGCTAGAGTCGGATGGGAAGTCTGTGTTGAAAACCACGATTTCCTGATTCTCCTGTTAGTGGACAAATCAGAAGGATAATATCCTGAACGCTGTTGCTCACCGAAAGCATGTAGTTAACTGCAGCTTGCGTGTTGCCTAGATAACCAATTAGCTTGAGCTCAAATCACCGACATGTATGATATTCACGTACTTGCACAAAATGTAGTCCACGCAGTGGTACTCCACCATGCAACAACAAAGCCAAAGAGTCGACCAAATCGAGGACCACCAGCTTCAGCTGCCCAAAGGTAGATGGACCCAGCCAGAGGAAGAGATGAGCAGATCTCTGCAATAACAGCAGCCGTGATGAAAGTGAAGACACATGTTACGATATAACTTGTCCTGATGGATTGTCAGTCAGGCTAAATGGCTCACAGGCTGAGGGTACTGACCAGTATGCTAGGTTACCGCCGGCTGCAATACCTGTTGAAAAGGTGACGCGAACACCACCAATAAAGTAGAGGGCAGCTATGAATGGTTAGTTAATAGTCTAGAGATGGAGTATGAGATCTCACCAAAGGTAGTAGCAAAGTTGTGAAATTGGTTGAAACTTCTATGCAGCACCTATCAGGGTCAGCTTCCCGACCCAGCCTCATGCATCACGATGTCTTACAGGCTTATATCCTAGGTTTTTCTTTTTGGTATTGCGTCAGCTTTGGGGGGCCTCATGCAGGCAAGGGGGCGATCAGAAAAAACGAACCAGCACGGTGTTGTCAGAGGCGTTGGCATCGAGGTCTGATGACGTCCCCACATCCTCACCAGACACAATGTCCGGATTATCTTCCTGCAAGGGTTTTGCTATTGTTTGACACCAAAAAGATGTTGATCAATGTTGATGATGATGATGTTGTTGTTGAGTTGGGATGTAACGTCGTTTTGAGTTTGAAAGGGCGAAAAGCAGGAGCATCAAAATTCCGGACCTCCCTAGGTATCAATCCATATCAGCAGGACGGACTTTATAAAAAATACGACAAATTACCCGATCTTAAAAAAAATTCGCCGAACCGGGAAGTCGCCATCGACGCCTGGTAACACAACACCTCTGTTCCCGGCACAGTCGGCATCGTTCCGCACTCTTTGCGACGTGAAACATATGGGTCTTGATCACCGTGCTCAGCCCCCGATTCGTTGCATGGGTACACAAGGTGCCAAGCACGTCATAGGCGAGGTGATGGTGCCATGGAATAAGACCTCGCTTGACCGAGAAATTGGGAATTTTTAGATCCATAAAGGTCCAGAATAACGGCTGAAGATCCTAGATTGAATTAGATTCAGGACGTTAGTGGATGAACTAGGTGTCAAAACGTCTCGGGGTCTGATCCTGTCAATGTCTCAGTGGGACCGTGAAATGTGACTCCATATTTGACATAAGATCAGATCCAGGGTCCCTGTCTTTCTTCTCTTACTGTTACAGAAATCAATTTTGGGCAACATGGCGCTTCTTAGTGTTCCGATATTGGCGGGAGCCCTTCTTGTGGCTGTGGTTATTCACGTATGACCTAATCCTAAACTCTGGTCAAGCTGAGCTGATTGTGCGTAGAATTTGCTTCGAGTATACACTTCACCTCTATCGAAAATCCCAAATGCGGGCTTTGGCGCAGCCTACTCTAGGCTTGCTTGGGCCTTTCCACAGGAGTACAAAGGAACCGTGACAATTGACTTGCCCAAACTTCATGAGAAGCTAGGTGAGTCTCCTTGGTCAAATCAGCCCGCCTTGGGGAGCCAGACTGACCAAAAAAGGCCCACTTGTTCGAATTGGACCAAATGAAGTGTCTTTCTACTCTCGCGAAACATACGAGACCGTGCACAAGGTTGGGAGCAAGTTCAGAAAGGATCCAAGAGTATATGGCGAATTCGTCCAAGGTGGCCATCCTGCTCTATTTTCTATAACGCAAGTTCATCTCCTTTGGCACATGATACCGCCAGCTCACACTCGCTAGCGACCCGGAACAACATGCAAAGCGAAGAAGGATCATGGGCCAACTGTTCAGTCGAACAAAGGTACCGCAGTTAGAGAAGCTCATCTCGTCTCACGTCAACCGCTTCGTGCAGTTCATCCGAGATAATGGTACAAATGTTGACTTGGCCGTCGCATCCAGGGCCCTTGAGGCGGACATCATGTGTAAGTGGAATGCCGGCTTCTTGGTTCGACAAATAACTTACTCTTGAGTTAGCCACCTTTTCATTCGGCAAGTCTATTGAGGCCGTCGATTCTTGGGCAAGTGGCAAAGAACTGGAAATGGTTGCTAAAAATGACCTCAAGGCTACCTGGATGCCAGTCGTGAGTTTCTTGCCACTGTTCGCGATTGCTTATGCTGATTCCGGGGTTTTCTTAGCTTACCAACTTTCCCCTTCTATGTAAACTGTTGGAGCAACTTGAGGGTGCGATTTTCCGTTTTACTGGTGTGAGGAGTGCGTACACAAAAGGACTCACGGAATTCCAGCAGGTAAGATGATCAAGAAAGAACAAGAAACGTGCAGAGAGCTTACCAAGTTAATCAACAGTTGTGCCGGGAGTCATGGAAGTTGGCTATTTCAGAAGACTCTGAGCTTGACGAACCTGCCACTAAGTCTCACAACCTAATCAAGTCCCTCTGCAACTCCGGTCTACACGCTGAAACCGCCCTATCTGAAGCCAAGGAAAACCTCGGACCAGGGACTGATACGACATCTGCGACACTCGCTCACATTCTGTGGGCTCTGGCCCAAAACCCCGAATACCAGAAGGCTCTATACGAGGACTTGGCGGCCGTCTCATTTTCGACTGATATGACGACTCTGGAAAGTGTGCCTCGTCTTCAGGCTTGTGTGAAAGAGGGTATTCGGTGGGCTGGTGCCGCGGCGGCGATGCTTCCGAGAATCGTACCCACAGGGGGAATTGAGCTTCATGGAAAGTTTATCCCTGAAGGGGTTAGTAAACAAGTGAAGCCCGTTGCTTTCGAAACTGACTTTGTGTGCAGACGGTCCTCACCTCGTCTCCCATCTGGTATCAACATGACAAGACGGCGTTTCCTAATCCAAAGGTGTATAACCCCTATAGATGGTTGACAGATAACTGTCGAGGGATGAACGAGGATAAACTTCGTGATCGGTTCTATATCCCGTTCTCAAGGGGCGCAAATATTTGCATGGGAGCACAGTGAGTCAACTCACCAAATCAGGCAACATGTTTCACCCGATTGACCGTGACTAGTTTCGCCTACCTAGAGTTATACATCTCTGTATCTGAAGTCATCCGCAACTTTCATCTTGAGATTTGCAACTCTGCTAAACGTTCGACACTGGAGAAGAATGAAGAGACCAATTGGACCCTAGTCCCTTTACCGAAGCGGCGGGAATGGGTCGCCGCTGTTCCAATGGAGAAGCTTGAGGTAAAGATGTGTCCAAGGCTATGAATCGCCCATGGTAAGAGCAGATAGTCGGCACACCAGTTTGGCTGTTTGGAAAACAGAAAGGGGCATCTTGCTGCTGAGCTAGGCGCTCATCTAAGTTGAAGAGACTTGGCGAGCCTTGGCATGAAGATTAAATAAATTTAGGGAAGACTATGCAAATGGTTTCTTTCGCCTGGGACTATTTTGTCCTACTCTTTTGTAGAAACATAATGTCATAATCATGAGTATTTATTCATAGTACCTATGTGGTGGAGGCTCATCGTGACACAGTTTTACGACTTGAAATTTGCTAGCGAGCCTGTATTGTTGAAATATTTCCCAAATTTCTAAAGCATCCCCTTCCAGGAATCAATTGCGGTCTCAATCACCATCATCCCAATCTCCATCAATATCTGAATCGTAGTCAATCAGTGGACCATAGTACGTGGAGTCATCCCCCTTTAGTTTTAATTGATCCCAAAATCTGGGACTTGCTTCAGAAGCGAGTTGCGGGACACAGTCAGCGAGGAAGGCTGTGATGGCCTCGACGTTTGGCTCATAGCTGTCATGGCTTTGAGCCTCGTCATAACTTTGAGGGTCGCAGACATTATCTAGTTTGACGCGGCGACGGCAGTAGTATACGCTGTTTTTCTCGAAAGGCAAGAAGTACTCGATTGCAATCCACCATGCCATCCAGAAAAAATCGAAACGGTCTGCATGTGTGTGAAGGAGGCAGAGGTACAACTCGAGGTAAGAATCCAGAGCTTGTTTCAGATGGCGGTCTTCCTCTTGGATTTCAACCCGTTCGCTGCTGCCCTTATCACCACAATCATTGCCGCTGTAGTAATTGTCATCACTGTGGTAGGTTTTCCGCTGGCCGTGAGAGCAAGTATGGGCCATGCCCAGGCGATCGAAAATCTCCAATCTGCATATCTCTGCAAATGTGTCTTTGCCAAGCGACAGCCCTAGAGAAGAGTATCGAGCCAGGTTGAAAAGCCAGCGCTGGCGACGAGTGAAAGTGAACCTGAACCAAAAGTAGGCTCGTCTGAGAATTATTCCAATTGGACTGCAGCCCGTGGTACTACACCAACACCTGCAGCTATCGCGTTGCTCAACTCCTTCGGGGTGAAGTTCCTGGAATATCTTCAAGGGCCCAAAAAGTCTTAAGTCTTTCGTAATCCACACGCTTTCTGACACCATTTCTGCAAAGTCTATGGCTCGCGCGAGAAATTCGACATACACCAGTGATCGAGGCAGCCGGGACCCTTTGCTCAGGTACCATTGAACTAACGAGATGCGTGCCCGAAAATTCCAATGCAACATTGTTTTCATGAGAGGCGAATGGCCATGCTCATCTAGTTCATCGATGCTGAGAAATCCGGCATTGTATAGCGCTTTGGCCAAAGTGTCTGTCGCATAATCGTGGTGGTAGAGAGTGGTCCAAGACCCAGGCCATAGGGAATTGGGCACTTGCACCTTGTGAGCTTCAAGTTGCCTGAATACTTCAAGAGCTTTGTAATCAGGCGATGATAGGGAGTGATGGTGTTTATGGAGTCCAAGCCTCTCCAAACATGTCTCGGACAGCTCCTTCGATGCCAGCTGCTGCAGTTCAAGTCTTCTCTCAACCAATTTTTGAACCAACAGGCAGATCACCTCCGGAGTGGCTGCAGAGGAGTGAGCTTCAGAGAATATATCGTTTCCAGGAAAATATCGGCCATTGCTAAACAAGGAGCAGCCGTGGTCAATCAGCAACTCGATGCTTGGAAGGTGATGCTCCCAGATGGCTGCCGAGATGGCGTCGTCTGGATTTGCCCCTGCATCCAGTAGAACTTGCAGGCCGGCAGTCCAACCAACAGCAAGACTCAAGATACACGGCGTTTTTGTCTTCAAGTCGATCTTGTTCTGCATTAAAAGGAAACTAAGTCTTGCCTCGGACTTTTGAATCGTGGCGACATGTGCGGGATATTGGTCGTGGTCTTTTGTCTGTTAGTATGGCATCGCTCTTTTGGATAACCGAAGGACGCATAGATTTTACCTTCTAGGAGTCTAGGGTTCTTCTTGAGAAATGCCGTGATATTGGGCTCTTCCCGACTCTCATTTTGCAAAATCTGGGATGCGTTGCATCCGTGATTGATGAGAATCCTATCCAGGTGGTTCTGCTGAAGACGGAGAGTAGTCCATATGTGAATTAACACATAGAAGATCGGAGTTTCAAATGGAAAATCGCTTGATATAGCCTTTGTTAGCTTCACTCGGTATTAAACAGAAGGCCACACCATAACCTATAGGGTTGACCTACGCGGATGCATTCGGATCAGCATTGCCAGCCACTAGAAGCTTCACAATATCATCTAACACATGGAAGAGGAGCTCGTGAAATTCCACGAATTGCATAGCAACCAGAGCAAATCTCTGCAACTTTCTCAGCATAAGATTGGAAAAATAAGGTTTCCCGATGACATACATGAAGAAGAGTCGTGCCACCAAGCGTGTGGTCGTTTGGAGAAGCCGTGCCAGATTCGAATGATTCACGAAGCTTCTGAAATAGAGTGCGGAAGAGTGACTCGGCGTCTTCCTGCACGGTTAAACCAGTAGAACCGGGCCCAATATGCGGTGGCCTCATTGTATCCATTGAATGTCCCTGACCTCGGCAATCACGCTGACCCTGAGCCCGTGACTTGATTGCCCTCGCGGCACTGGCCGCTTCATAGATAGCAATAAAAGCAGGCGAGTTTTTTGGATCGACTATGTTGTGAGGGGATAGCCTTCCAACCATGGATAACGTCCATCCGCCAAGCTGGATCCCAACCATCATCTGGATTCTTGGGCTGAGGGCACGCACGCCACATGACCACGACGTCGAGCCATCTCGTTGAGGACAGTTCGGCGTGTGGGCTGTCTCCCGGGAGCAGAAGAGCTGGAGTCCATAGATGCGTAAGTAAGTACTGGAACTAGAAGGACGACAAGTGCAAAACGCGCCGTTGCGTCTGAATCGGCGTCGACGGTGCCCAAGAGGGCCGTTGAGGGAAGAAGCAGAATCCTCGTGAGAGTCGAGCCGCTTCACGATAGCTTGGTTGGAGTCTATCATGGTAGATGACTAAATTCTATGTTAGATATTGGGGGAACTGAAGGGCAAGTCTCAAGGGAGGCTGAACGTGCCTGCTGAGCGAGCAGGCCTATACTCGTTTGGACAGCATTTTGAGAGATTGTGATTTGCGAGCTGTGCATATTAGTGCATGGACCTCGCAAGTAGGGTCGTTCTCACAGTTGATGTTGGACCCCACGCAGCCCTGCGTTGCCTTGATGCTGATACCACAACTGAAGCGTGGATTTCAGCGACTCGATTCGACGGCACCTCTCTGCGATATCCTTTTCCTTCGTTGCGCCTACAACAGCGGACCACTTGCGTCTCACTGCGCTCGAGCTGTTGGAGGAAAGGCCCTCTAGGAGTAGTGCGAGCCCCTCAGATTCCTTTCTCGCATCGTGAAGAATTGATGTGATTCGATGGGTGACATGGAGAGAGTGGACTTGCGAGTTGATGGGCCCGTCGAAGTCGCTGCTGATCATCCAGAGTAGATCAATGAAGAGCTCCGTGTTCTTCTTGAGGGTCTCGATCTCGTCAGGGATGTTCTTGAGCTTGCCGTACAGGCTGGACGACGCGACCAAGACTCGAGTGCTAAGATCAAGTAGCTGGGCGGCGCCCGCTACGATCCCGAGCACCTCGGCCATGGCTTCGGTGGGAGTATCCAAAGATGAATGGATTATGCGGTTATGGGGTTTGGGGCATTTGAAGAGTTTGCCAATACCAAGTTTGGAGGCTGAGGGCGGGGAAGACACCTGAGGCGGGAGGAATAACGGTCACCCTCTCTGGTTGTGCCTTGTTGTGTACTTTGGCCCCTAATTCGTCGCTGAGTCGCAGTATCAGTTGGCAGACGCAGTTATGCATGCACAAGCCACTGCCAAGTTGGTCACCGCATTTGAGAAGGTGCACAGGAATCAGGCTGCGAGGTCGTGGAACTGAACTGCTTGGGTAGCGAAAAGTGAGGCTGATTGGGCTGAAATTACTGATAGGCCGAGAGCCTGCTGGAAACCTGCCATCTATTCTGTAATCTTTTCTTATTTACATGCGTACATTCAATCTGTCTACTCTTCAATGACCCGACGAGAGGTCAAGGCACCAGGGCAGTCAAGGTTACTGCTTGAGCCCATAGGGCACATTCAAGAGTGCGATGAGGTTATGTACTTATTGCATGATTGCTCAGTAGAGGCGGGCGATACTTTACTGGGGTTGATTGGGCGTTGAGCTCTGAGCTGCATAAGGCAGAAATCTCGTGGCGGCTGTGAGAAGGCGCAGCAAAATTCCTACCAACCACGGAGGGTACCAAGGCAGACAGACCGACAATTGAGGGGATATTAAAGGACAACAACAAAATAAACGGATTCAATCACTCTACCAAGGTATTGTTGTGCGAACCATCCACAATGTCGACCCCTACACCAAAAGACAATCCCGTTGGAGCTCTTACCGCCCAAACCTTCCACCCATTCCCAAGACTTCCACTTGAACTTCGCCAACAAATCTGGAAGCTCGCGCTACCACTGACCTCGGAGAAACCAGGAGTATGCATCCTCTCAGGATACCTGGAATTCCAAGCGGATATAAGCAATCTCACAGTCAACGAGTACCACTCGTTACTCAAGGCCGTCTGCCGAGAAGCGCGCCAAACAGCCCTTGAAAACCTCCCTGTGAAACGCGACTTCAACCCTCTCACCGACATGTTATACATCGGCCGCGACTGCTTCTTCGCTTTCTGTTCCAGGGCCACGATTGATGACTGGAGCCTTGTTAGGCACATTGCACTTTCTCTCCCAGTTGCAGAGATGGGTCTCAATATGCCCTTTGCCCTGTTCGGGCTGCCTGGTTTAGAGGAACTGTCGGTTGTTTATCCCAAGTCAACCGGGACAGTCGACTTGTTCGACGACGTGCCTCTTCCCGAGACGGGTCCACGAAAGCTCAGGAGGTTGACGGAGACCGAAATGTCGAGTTTGGTGATCAAGGCGGATTTCATATATGAGACTCATGGTGGAGATGTTCCTATTGTTTGGGAAAAAGATGTCAGGACGCATCTGGACTTTGTCATGGAAGAGTTGTCGCGGGAGACGTCTTCTGGGCGGCCACCGTGTTGGGATGAGGAGAGCAAGAGGTTGAAGTTGGAGATGCATGCGTTGTGTTTTGATGTAGATGGTGGGCGATGAGGTCCTGGCATTATGAATGACTGCTCCTAAACAACGAGCTTTTATTGTGTTGCAACGGCGATCAAGAAGCAACGGCACATGATTGCTCCCATTCTGTGATCAGGGGGTCGATGTATTGATGCCATTGATGATCCAGCTTGCCCCTGAGGACATAGAGTAGTTGAAGCGGATACGTCGCAATGTACCAGGCTGACTGCAATTTCTTCAGAAGAAGACAATAATATCCGAGAAATATCAATGCTACTGGATTCTCTTCCGCGAGGAGCTGAGTGTACTCGATTGAGACCGTCGTCGGCCAGTTGCGAACCGCAGACCAAGTGTCGAAGCCATCACCCAAGGCATCTGCAGACGCAAATGCATGCCCTAGCTTGTGCGCTGCGTCTTTAAGAATCTCACATTCTGTAGGAGACCACATTCCGTGTCTATATTGAATGACGGACATCAACCTTTCCGTAACTTCAGCCGCCTTCTGCTGGCTGACCTCTGTGTTAGGTTCTCCCCATATTTGAACCAGTTTCCCAAGTGGACCAGTTGCAATGATATGTCGGTAGCCATTCACCAGAGTGCATCCGTTTCGTATAAAGTATAGCCAGCTACAAAGACCATCCGGATCTGAGCTGCACGATCGAGTGAGGAGGAGAGTGTTTTCCTGCCTCTCTGCCCCGAAAGCGTAGACAACGAGAAGATGGGAGAAGGCGGCGATTGCCTCGCAGTTTGCCTCAGCCACATGGCCAATCTCTTCTCGGAACAGGGCCATAGCTTTGTTCTGGTGTTTATGTGCCAGTGTGAGGTAAACCTGATCTGATGGATACTTTGTTGCCAAGTGGAGTGATGAGCAAGCCAGTACTGCGTGCATGAGGAACGGGTTGTACTCGGCAATGCTTGGAACTGCAAGCCGCCATATTTGTTCATGCTGACTTGGTAGGGTCTTGCAAGTTTCTGTCTGAAAGTGCTGAAGTAAGTTTTGGTCTGAAGTCCCAAGAGTTGCTGTTGGACGCCTTGCTATCTTGGAACATTCATTTTTGCCCTATGAATTACATGTTATGCTAAGCGCAAGTGGTGATGTATCGGAATACTCACTCTTGTTTTAGAATTGCCTATACTTGTAAAGTAGTGCAACAGGTTTCCACGGAAGAATGTCTGCAACGGCGCAGGAGTCCAGTCGATGTCTGCATAGCCATGACGTCCATGTTCCGAGAGCCAATGCTTCTGCATGCGCTTGGTAGAAATGCACAAGTACTCGCAGTCAGCGTCAAGGCATCTTAGGCCATCAAAGACTGGCAAGTAAGGAACTGGAAAGTCGATGACTCGAGCCTTGACGACATCTCCAGGCTCGCAAAGGTCGTACTTGGCCGTATAAGTGGTATACGGATGCCGAGCAGATCTGTAGATTTTGTGTATCTCTTTAAGATGACGATTGATGGCCCTGGGCTGGATGGCGTATTGACACTGTGTGCATACAAGCACTCGGTACTCGGGGTGATACTCGAGCAGTTTCTGAGGAGACGGTGGCATGACGACGATGATAAACAGGGATGATGAGTTCTCATGGAACGGCACCTGAGGTTCTGAAGTACTAAGTGGCTTATTAATAAACTCGACCGACTGTGTAAGTTTGATGGGCTTCGATTGGAGCAAGGCCAGGGGCGTCAGCTTTAAATCGACGGTGCCGTTCCGTGAGACCCGCTCATCCTCTTGGTATCACGAGATCGCTTATCGTCGACACGCATGGTTTCTACGCCAGTTGCACAGAACATGAGGGGTCTTTTCAGGGAAATTTCTTAAACAGAGCTGACAAATTATTAAAGAAGACCGGAAGTTGGGAGTTTGAAAATGTGCTAAAAGTCTCCGAGAAGCCAAGCCATCGCTATATAAAAGCGGCTGCGCACATGGGGAATAGAGTACCTGGATGACCTACACAAATAAATTATCTGAACGCAGTAACTCTTTCTTTTTGCCATCTTGACTTTAAAATAGTCGTCATGCGTGTTGAATTTGGATCTTGGGTGTTTGGCCTTCTCAACGCCACTTCCTTCTCCTCTCCCAAATCTGCCGGGATCAACTCCCGACAACTCGTCGAACTACCCAACGTCTGGATTGAAAATGTTGCCTTGCGCTCCAACGGAAATCTCCTTCTCACCACCTTTGGGAACGGCGACATATACTCTGTGGATCCCTCGGTCCCAGAGGCCCGTGTTGTTGCCAAAGTCAAAGATATCGATGCCCTCACTGGTATCGCCGAGGTTGAGAGTGACCTCTTCGTTGTTTCTGGTGGCATCTACGATGGAGGAACTTACTTTGAGGAGGGATCTATGAAGATCTTGCTCGTCGACTTTCGAGAGTGCGGAGAGTCCCACCATGGCAGCCCATCGGTTCACCCAATTCTCGAAGGCAAAGATGCTGGTGTCATCAACGGCATGACTACTTTGCCGGCCCACCAACACATTGTTCTCGGCGCCGCTTCTTGGACGGGCGAGATTTGGCGAATCAATACCAGGGCTCGAACTTCTGAAGTTATCTTGCGAGACGACCTGCTGGCTGCTATTCCAACCGGGCCTTATCCTCTCGGCGTCAACGGTCTCAAGATCTGGAAAGGCCATTTGTATTTCACCAACACTGGTCGTCAGCTTTCCGGGCGTTTCAAAATCGATGAATATGGAAATAAGATTGGCGATATCGAGGTTATATGGCAAGCACCGGCTGGCACGAAAATTGCCCCTGACGACTTTTCGTTGGATCAAGATGGGAACGCGTTTGTTGGTTGTTTCCCTGACTTAGTGATCAAGATTGCCCCCAATGGTGAACAGACTGTCCTTATCAACGGGACACTTGCCGGGGCGACCAGCACCACTTTCAGCAGGGTTGGCCAAAGCCTTTTCGTCGTCACAACTGGCAAGGGGGTGGAAGGCGTAACTGGTGGTCAGCTCGTTCAAGTCGACCTTTGAAGGGAGGTAGGGCGGAGTTCTCTTAGTCTACAAGGGGTAGCACAACATGAACTGTAGTTGTCAAAGCGGGGGTTCGGTGTCAAATCCAATGTCTTCTGCCACAGTTTGAGAAACGCTCTCATTGTATGAGAAAAATGTTAGATCTAGACAACGATTGCACTGTAATCACCATCAGCGGGGTAGATGTGCCCGTTTTCAGCGCCCGCTGGCTCCTCTGAGAGAAGATAAGAACTGCTTTTAAGTGCAAGGGCAGCAGAGAGGAACGAAGCGGCCTCGACGACGTTTCCATCCTGTCACAAGCCGCCGAAGCAAACAGCGTCGATCTCTCAGGAAGCGAACAAGCAGTTCAACACCTGATGGGGCGTTGACCGCTAGTGTCCGAGATGCTGGGGCTGAAAGTCATCTGTCCAGTAGTTCTTAGCGATCCTTAGACTTGGACGCCTCGGCCGAGGTTTTTTGGGGGTTCAAGGGGGATAAGTTGAGGCATTCGGACGCTGATTTCGAGAATCACAGCTCCAAATGGGATGATACCAGCCAGGTTTGGTACTTTCCCGACCCTAGTGGCAGGATATGGTATTATGATCCGCAACCCTAAGATGTTGGACATTCTCGAGCAAGTGCCCGAAGGACTGACCAACCTCTACGATAGGATGTGGAGGCAGGTTAGCACTCAGCGTTCCAGGAACTCCAGGTCGTGCAAGGCTATCCTGGTAGCCGTGTTTCTTGCATATCGACCACTCCAGCTCCAGGAACTTCCCATGCTTGCAGGCTTCAAGGGCAACCTTGCCAGCCATGACACAATCGTAAAACTTGTCAGACGATGTGGGTCGTTCTTGACAATCCAGCAAGGCACAGAGACAGTCCACTTTGTTCATCAATCAGCTAAAGACTTCCTCAGAGACAACAAGGATATCCTTGATGGAATGTTTCCCACTGGCATGGGAGACGGCCATCACCAACTGTTTTCTCGTTCGCTCACAGCCATGACTGCACCAATTACTGGGCTACGTCAAGACATCTATGGCCTGCACAATCCAGGAGTTTTGAGCAGCGAGATCGAGAGGCCGGTGCCGGACCCTCTTGCCGCGATGCGATACTCGTGTGTTCGCTGGCTTGACCATTTCTCCGAATGGGTGTCTCTGAAACAAGTTGAGGGCCAAGATGGTGCAAAAGAAGTCGCTACTTTTCTTGAGGAAAAGTATCTCTACTGGCTCGAAGCCCTTGGCCTCTGTGGAAGTCTCACCGAAGGAATTGTTTCCATCAGAAAGCTTGAAGCTCTTGCCGTAAGTACATCAAGTAAGCCACACCTAAATGACCTTTATCTAACCTGTTTTTCAGACACGCAATCGTTGGGATCATCTGGCGATCCGGATTCGTGATGCTCAGCGATTCGCCCTCGCCAACAAACGAGGAATAGAAATAGCCCCATTGCAGGTTTACGTTTCAGCGCTCATCTTCTGTCCAACTTCCAGCTGGATCCGGGAGAAGTTTAAGGAACTAATACCAGAGTGGATCAAGAAAGGGCCGAAAATACAACTTGAATGGGATGCATGCTTGCTGACTCTTGAGGGACACGACTCTGGAGTCGAACAGGTCGCATTTTCTCCAGACAGCAGGATCATAGCGTCCAGTGATCAAAGGGGAACCATTAAAATCTGGGATGCCTACACGGGAGCATGCTTAAATACCATTTCGGATCGTCGCGCGCAGATTGTCAAACTGGCCTTCTTATCTGCAGAACCCAGCATAATTCTCGCATCTGCAGGAAGAGAGTTCGGTGGTTGCTCAATCAAGATTTGGAATCCGTTCAACGGAAGTACGCCACTCAGGACACTTTTTATGCTCAACAAGATGTCGAACATCATTACCTTTATAGCAAGCAGCAAAACGGCGGTGTGGATGGATGAGGCGGGCACCTTGATCAAGTTTGACCTTGACACAGGGAAACCGCTAGACGAAATCAAGCTTCCTTCCATGCCCATTGCAGTTTCACCGGACGGCCAGATCATCATCACACAGGCAGAGCATGAGTGCTGTTGCCACGTTTGGGATTGGAGCGATCCAGAAACAGCTCGTCTCACATTAGATGATTGCTCTCCATATGATGATTATATGCCGGTGTTTTCCCCAGACAGCACAAACCTAGTAGCATATACAGAAACACTCAGATACACGACCCTCGGAGTTTGGGACTTGACCAGAGGGGCCTGCACCGCTCTTCCCAGCAAGTTAGATTCTAGCGTCGCAAGGCTTGCTTTTTCGCCAGACGGAGCGGTGGTAGCTTTTGCAGATATGAGAGACACGGTCAGCCTATGGGATATAACAACAAACACATCGCAGGTGTTTAGCGGCCATAGGGATGTTGCTTGGGCGCTTGCCATCTCTCCAGACGGGAGGCTACTCGCATCAGGATGCGCAGACGCGACAATCAAGATCTTGGACCTGACTATCAAAACTTCATTAAGCTCTGACTCAGATACAAGGCTGGGGCCTAAAGACTGGCTTCTGTCGCCGAATGGTTTGTGGGCTGCTTCCTTGATAAACGGCAACGTACTTAGAATCTGGAGCTCAGTGACGGGCGAATATGCTTTCGAAATACGCGAACCCCGATCAGATTGGGACTGCAAGCTGACACGTATGCTGGAATTCTCACCATGCGATAGGTGGCTGGCTTTTTTCCTTCCTGATGGTCTCAAAATCTGGGACACCACAACGTGGAAAATTCAAGGCCAGTTCAGGCCCGGTTTCGTGTGGAACTCCTCATTGTCAAGCAACAACCTGGTACTACTATTAGACGGACGGAATACCGTTGAGATCTGGGACTTGCACGCCTGCAAATTGATATCAACATTTTCGAGAGCTCTGTATAGGCATGGTTTTGTCGAGAACATGGCGTTTTACCCAAACGGGCTGCGGTTGGAGTTGGCCTCAAGGGGAAACCTTGAGATATGGGACTGCGCTGCGAAGGAGTGCATTCAGGTGGTCAACAGAAGGCCAGACATTATTTCATGGGAGGACAAACGGCCAGTTCAATTGACCAACGATGGCGAATGGGTCACAGTCAAAGGAAAACGTGTGCTTTGGGTCCCTTCTCAATACCGACCTCGCTTCACGTCCGATGAAGATGTTCCAGGGCATCAAAAGGCGGTGGATTGTAACGAGTCGGGGATTGCTATACTGGACAACTGCGACCGGGTAATTTATATTGATTTCGATGTCCCCAAGATAGTTCTCAACTTTTAGAAATCAAGGACATGGACCAAGTTTTATTTTTGGGCGTTTGTAGCTCTCTGCGTCTTTCAAGAGAGTTGATAATCCCAATCATGGGTTTACAAAACCTCGAGCTTCCAACATGGATGGGCCATGAGTGGGCAGAGTGAAACTCGCGAGACCACTGCTTTTGATCCTTCCCAACAGTTGTCATGTCCACTTAACTGTGCATGGTGGAGCCAACTACCTTGCTATATTTCTCATGTATGCCATGTGACTATGACTGTAGTCCACAGATGAACTAGCCAACCTCTTGCCGCTTGGCCCCATAGACATGTACTCTCGGTGCTATCAGTAACTGAACACAGAATCGAATTCCTCAGTCCACCACAAACCTGACGCTCTTTTTCCAGTCATCCCTCGGCATCTTTAATGAATTAATGTGCTCTTGCTCATTCTCGTATCCCATGCCCACGGTGCACAAGATGTCCAAGTTCTCTTCAGTCCCTACCTCTTTTCGAATAATGTCAGGATAACCAGCTGGGGCGACGGACACTTGTGTGCCCAAGCCTCTATCGGTCAACAGAAGCAGTAGCGTCTGGAGGTAGATCCCCACGGAGAGAATATCAGATTTGTTCAGCTCCTTGTCGATGCATACCACGGCAACAATTGGGGCGTTATAAAATTTGAAGTTGCTGATCAGAGTCCCCGTCATCGACTCGGTATCCTCGCGAGCAATGTTGTATCCGTTAGGCCCATAGATGTGGTGACCCAGTTCGGACCGGTAGCTTTGATACGACTCAGGGATCGCGGGAATCTCTAACTCAGTCTTGTTTTCAAAGGCTGAGACGAGAGAGGCCGACAGACGTTCAAGAGAAGGGCCAGATACGAGCGTAAGGCGCCACGGTTGGATGTTTGTCGACGATGGTGCGTGTTGGGCTATGCTGAGGCATTCTTCGATGATGGATAAAGGAACTTTTCGACCTGTGCAAAAGGCACGGGTGCTGTGACGAGCCAGAATGGTCTTTGCAACAGCGTCGTGGGCAGATTGCTCTGCGGCGCGATGGATAGTTTGGTCCTGAGCCATGGCGATATTAGGATGTGAAGAAACAATGATGCTTAATTGCAGTTTGGCACAAAGAATTCTAGCTACTTTATATACAGGCCATTGCTTCGCCTCCATCCGAATGTTTTGAGCCCATATGTCGATTGATAATGTCGATTACACGGGGATAGGATCATTCGGCCGAACAATGATCGTTGGCCGATGATTGTAGTTACGTTGGGATGCCTACGTAATTCCACAAACACTTAAGCATCTCGCCTAAGAAGATCTAAGCAGCATTACTCATTTTTTGTCAGCCAGTGTTGAAGATGACAAATTGGAAATGCGCCTGATCACGGAGGCGATCCTTCGTGTGGGGCTGTTGGACCACCTCTGTTGGGCAAGATCATTGATGTTCGGCTTGGCGTAAGAGTCTGAGAAGGAAGAAGTCAACTTAAGGCTTGGTCATTCCGTCAAGTGAATAATGGTGTCACTTAGAGACATAGCATGCAAACTTCATGTGATGGGGTTTTTATAAACAGCCAAATCACTTTTATATTACTCCTAATTACTCTATGTACAGCGTCTACATACACCCGCCAACTTTGACTCATTGTGACTCAGATCATCACTCCTTCGCCTTTCATCGTGCTACCCCCTGAGCAGCTTTGCTTTTCTGCATCAATCTCTCGCCATACTTCATAAAGAAGAACGGTATAGCCCCCATGACCAGTGAAAGAAACCCAAGGAGGCTCTGTGCCCAGTGAACGCCAAGTCGATCATACATGGGACCAGCCGCGAGCGGAATGACAATAGCACCAAGAGATCTCATGCATCCGGCTCCCGCGTGGGCCGATGCCGATGCCTCCCGAAACACGTCGGTGATGTAGTTCAGGATGCTCATAAATATCAAGAGGAACCCAGTGCCAGAGAAGAATCCCCCAATCGCTGGGACGTATGGTGAGATTGAGGGCTTGGATGTCCAACCAAACCAAAAGAGTGCGATGACGAGTCTGGGACATGTTAAACTTTGTTCCTATGAGTTTTCTCCTTTGACTTACAGAGGAGCCGCGAAACAGGCGATCGGTAACCGACGGTTTATTTCTCGTTGGGCCCACGGCTTGCCAGCTGCTTTGGACCGATCGTACCACGGTGTATAAACCATAAATCCCAAGAAAGCTACCACCGTGCCAAGGGCGACTTCAAAAGAGTGTTAGTAAACTCCTTTAAGCTTCATACCTATACGAGTTGGACTTACTAGGTAGATAGGTGAGGCCAGCAATCTCGGTGCGAAGATGATATATGCCTAGTGAAAATGAGGTATAAGCCAGTAACTCCAAGGTTGGTGATCGGAAGGATGTTTTACCTTCAAACACTAGAGGGTACGCCTGGAATGCGATGTAGAATAGTGAATTCGCCAATGTCACATAAAGAGATGAGAGTAAAAGGATCGGCTCGGTAGCCATCATGACAACGGGGCGCAAGAATATCTCTCGAGCATCAAACGGGTGCAATTCTGTAACCTGTGCCTCCTCGGCGGCCTCTTCCCCATTCTTTTGGCGCTTGTGAATTTCCCTGTTATGAAGAACCGGGGCAAACGTCTCGGGCAGGTTCAAGACCAGTGGGAGTGTCGGGACAGCAATCAGGGTGGCGGCCCAGAATGCCCACCTCCATGATGCTTGAGAGGCGAAACCGGAGACAAAGGGTCCTAGAAGGGGGCCGATCCCACTGATGGCTAGGTATAGGGACATTGCTGTACCTCGTTCTGAAGGGTCGTCGAGTACATCGGCGTAAAGCCCACCTATTACGGCCATGGGGGCGGCGGCATTCAGACCGCATAGAAGACGGAATATTAAGAGGGCTGTGTAATTAGGTGCTCCAGAGCATGCTAGCATGAAAACAAGGTAGCCAAAGAATGTAGATATCATAACCGGCCGGCGCCCGATGTATTCGCTCCAGGGCCCAAAGAAGAGGGGTCCGACCACGAAACCGGCCAGATTGAGTGAGTTGAGTAGAGTCAGCTGCACCTGGTCGTAAACTCCAAAGTGATTCGAGATGGCGCCTAGGGCACCTGAAGGCATCGAGGTTCCAAAACTGCCGTTGAAGGCGCAGGCAAGGCCCGCTACGACAACATGTATTTTACGCTTCTAGAATAATTATCATTAGCACCACACTCTCGGCACGGACCGTGCACCATCCATGACTTGCCGTCGAAAACTTGGTTGCATGAACCTTGGACTCGATGGGATCCACGACATCTATGGTAACCCCTGGTCGTTTAGACGCAGATTCATGCCCAGGGCCACTAGTAAGGGATATACCGTTCATAGTTTCGTTTGTAAATCTTTTAGAAACGCTGTATGTGCTTTCATATGAAAGTATGCCGGGGTCAAGCCATTTCTACCTCTTATACTGACAACTCAACCTCGTGTAAGTAACTCGGGAAGCTATCCCGATGAGGGCGGGCGCCACTTTGGCCATAACCGAAAGCCAAGTCCCGTTGCCGATACCCACAACTCAACTTCCGTGCGATAGCTCAAGTCGACGGCTCATTGGTCCAACTTTCCGTCTCTCAAAGCTCAACCTCCGTCGAACCTCATACCGCCGTTCATATGACCGCTGCACTCTCCGTCGTCTTGATGCCTTGTCGCCTCGATATTTCCGTCCTCGACAGCAAGTCCCGTTCGATCCAACAGAACAACGCCCACGTCTGTCGGACATGAAGCGCAAATCCGTTGGGACGGAATTTGAAACCGAGAATTCAATACCCCCCGCCAACGGACGAAAAAGAGTAAGTAAGTGCAGCATCAATCCTCTTCTTATATCGCCGAGACCGGATCCCACCCCTCAAATGTCCTTGCGGCTAAGCTAACCACATCAGACGGGCGGGCTTGCACCCATTGTCATCGTCTCAAGATTCGTTGCGACATCCTTGAAAAGGGATCTCCCTGCACGGGCTGCAGCTCTCGAAACCGACCTGGCTGTCACATCTATCCAAAGAAACAGCGCAGAGGGGCTGTTGCTGCTTCCACCCGGCTCCTTGAACCAGTGCCAATCCGTCCCCGCGAGCCAACCCCCGCCGAGCTCGCGACAGATTCGAGCTCACCCTTGGAGGTCAACTCGGCTCATGGCAATGAGTACAGTGAACATGATGCTAGCCATTTGGCCGACTTTCTCGGCCGTCACGACATGAAGGAAGCCGATTATGGCCGCTTAACCCGGGTTTGCTTCATTGGCACCGGTATGTCCAACTGTCACTACCTCGTCCGTCAGAATCTCCCCCGGGCCGGTGATGAGAGCAGCGTTCATCTGGGATACAGTCAGATGCGAGTCCATGGCTCCTCTTACTATCGATTTGTGCCCCCCGAGATCCTTGCACGTCCGGACAAGGAACTGGCCGACAGACTGCTTAGAGCATACTTTGGCTCTGTAAACTGTGGATGGCCCATAGTCGACGAGGAAGAGTTCATGGTGCAGTACGAGGGCAAGGACCCTGAGATCTCCTTATCTTCCGCTCTGATGAATGCCATTTTCCTCGTCGGGGCACATGTCTTGTCGTCCCACGATGAGAGCATGCACTCACTAAAGCCTGTATTCTTCCGCAGGGCCAAGACTCTGATTGACTATCAGTTCGAGACAGATCGGCTTGTCTACGTCCAGGTAGCTCTCTTGATGACGTGGCATTCTAATGGGTTTGAGGAGGTTGCTATTAGTGCGTGGCACTGGATTGGAATTGGTGCCCGGACAGCCATAGCCTTTGGCATGTATCGTGATGCGACTCGGTCCAGGATGCTGCCAGTTCATAAGCGAGTCTATACGCGGCTGTGGTGGGTTCTGTTCCAGTTTGATACCATCTCGGCTCTATCGTCGGGTCGACCGCAGGCAATGTAAGATATCGCTGCTCGAGGATGATGAGGCTTGACTTGCTAATGTTGAGTAGAAACCTGGACGATTCTGATGTTCCTGATCTCGAGTATCGCCACTTTGAGGGAATTCCCAACGCGCAGAAGGACTTTGTGATATACCAGACCAAGCTGTGCATCATAATATCACGGGCGATGAGAGAGGGTTGGGCTCTCCGATCCTCGCCCGAAGACCGCGTTCGAGCGACGAGAAAGGCCGATGAGTCTCTGGCCGAGTTCATCCTTCAACTGCCACCCAAGGTTCAGCTCAGGTACTCCGCGCTTGATACATGGCAGTCGATCCTTCACCTAACCTACAACAACTTTGTCATCCTGCTCCATCGACCTCTGCCAAAGCAAAGCGCCGGCGCCGAAGATGTGCGATCGGACCAGTGCAACGACCCCGGGCTTTGCGGAGACTCTGCAAAGACTATCGCCGCCATCTTTGAGACTCTGCCTCGGGTTTCTCTGTCAACGCTGTGGCTGTACAGTACCAACGTCCTCATCACGGCGACGATTCACATCATTCACGAGGCGGGGTCGAGTAAGCCTATCGTCGCCGCCAGATCGCTTCATATCCTCGAAATCCTAATGGCGGCTCTGCGGGGACTGTCGAAACATTGGCACTATGCACGTGCATGGCTACATTTTGTTGAACAACGGGCATTGAAGTTGAAGCAGCAACGGGCTGCAAAGGCGGTTCAGACGGGCGGGCCTGATGACGACCAAGGGCGGGGAGACGGCCAGGCTGCAGAGCCTTCAATGGGGCCAGAAGAGAGGTCGTCCTCGCGAGAGAATGAAGATCGATGTGAAGTAGAAGAGTCATTCCTGGATGCTATCACAAACGGGGCTGCCGGGGCAATCGGCTCGACTCCAGACGGAAGCCTCTGCTTTGACGGAGCTGATGTTAACTTGCCTGATGACTTGTTCCTCTTTGATGCCTTGACGTTGGATCTCTTTCCTGATGGATGGCAAGGAGACGCATCATGAGAACGACAGTGCTAGAGTCGTCAGGAAATGAAGTGTGTACCTACGAACGCGTTGGGTCACGTACAGGGACGGGCCACCTCGTCTAAGTTGAGGATAATTTTACTATGAGCCTTGAGGAAAAGTAAACATAAATTTACATATTCATGAGCTAAACTCGTCTCATTCTCAGCTTTCTTATCATGAACTTATGATGCTTTTGGTCTAATTGGGACTGGTTTGGCCAAGGCGCAACAAGAACGGCTCCCACTCTCGGTCTCCCACTCCCGCGACATCACGGCAGCTACAAATGATGGGCTAATCTGGCTTGGGGATAATCTCCCTCATATGGAATCTCTCCAATTGAGCTAAGCCCTATTTGTACTCCTACATGGTCCCCTCCAAGGGAACGATCCGAACCACGTCTCATCGTCGTCATACACACATGCAGCTCTGATAGCTTCGACCAGTCAGCTTCGTCTTATTGTCATCCCCCACATTATCACAACATGGATCATTCCGGGCTTCCCTCTTCTCTTGTCAGTGTGAGTGAGGGGGGACGGTACATCTGCCGTTTCCCGTTTGATTGCGCCATGTTGCACTTCTCCTCACTTCTTCACATGCTCTCTCGCGGCGCACGTTGAGCTTCAAACCGTTCTTTCGTCTCGCATACGTCTTGATGCGTCCATACCCCAAAATACTTCAAGTCTTTCGTATACAAACTCGACGACCTATTGCTTTATCGCGGGCTTTCTCCACTTGCAGACCAATGGCTCAGGAATACAAGATCAAGGACCTCTCGTCCCTCGACCTCTCGCCTGGTGCGAAGAAAGAGGTCGAGGTGGAGGGTATTGAGAATGGCAAAGTCTTGCTTGTAAATGTCAAGGGAAAGATTCAAGCTGTTGGTGCCAAGTGCACTCATTATGGCGCTCCTCTTGTCAAGGGCGTGCTGACGAGTGAGGGTCGATTGACCTGTCCATGGCACGGAGGTACGTCGCCATGTCTCATTGATCGCTCTACGCTGACTGATAATCGCAGCCTGTTTCAACGCCAAAACCGGCGACGTCGAAGATGCTCCTGCCCTCGATCATTTGCCCGTATTCCAAGTCGCTGAGCGAAACGGCGCCGTGTACCTCACAGGCGAAGAAGCGGCCGTCAAAGGATCGCGAAGAAAGCCCAACATCAAGTGCGCAGCTGCCAGCGGCGCTCAAAAGGAAAAGGTCGTTGTCGTTGGAGGAGGTTCGGGTACTTTGGGCTTAGTCGAAGGTCTTCGCGAGAAGGGTTACAAGGGCCCATTGACCGTCATCTCCAACGAGGGCTACTATCCCATTGATCGCACCAAGCTGAGCAAGGCTCTCATGACGGACCTAAGCAAGTTGACCTGGCGAGACAAATCTTGGTATGAGAGTGGGTCTGTCCAATTTATTGAGAGCGAAGTCACTGGTGTCGACTTTAACGATCGATACGTCACGACGGATGACGGCAAGAAAGTTGAGTACACCAAGCTAGTCCTTGCGACAGGTGGAACACCCAGACGATTGCCTCTTCAAGGATTCAAGGTCCTTGACAATATCTTTACTCTGCGGAGTGTTCACGATACTCGAAAGATTGTCAATGCGATCGGTGAGAAGGGCAAGAAGATTGTTGTCATTGGCTCCTCATTCATCGGAATTGAGCTAGCCGTCGCGACAGCCAGCGACAACCAAGTCACCGTCGTCGGCATGGAAAAGGTTCCTCTTGAGCGAGTACTCGGTGAAAAGGTTGGCGCAGGCCTCCAGAAAGCACTCGAGGGCAAGGGAGTCAAGTTCTACATGGGCGCAAGTGTTGACAAGGCTGAGCCAGACACATCCAATCCTTCCAACGTGGGAGCTGTCTATCTCAAGGATGGCACCAAGTTGGATGCTGATCTCGTGGTACTTGGTGTCGGTGTAGCTCCTGCAACTGGGTTCCTGCAAAACAACAAGGCCGTTCAGCTAGAGAAGGATGGTTCTCTCAAGACGGATGATACCTACACCGTCGCAGGCTTGAAGGATGTCTATGCGATTGGAGATATCGCTACCTTCCCTTACAACGGACCTGGCGGCGATGGAACACACATTCGAATTGAGCATTGGAACGTGGCGCAACAGTCTGGTCGCATCGTCGCCAACCACATTGTTGACCCATCAAGCAAGCCTGAGCACTTTATCCCCATCTTCTGGTCGGCTTTGGGAGCTCAGCTGCGATACTGTGGAAACACCATACCCGGCTTCGATGACATTATTGTCGATGGTGACCCAACCGAGAACAAGTTCATCGCCTACTACACCAATGGAGATACGGTGGTAGCTATGGCGAGCATGGGAAGAGATCCGGCTATGGCTCAGAGCGCAGAGCTGATGAGAGTCAACAAGATGCTTACAAAGACTCAAATTCAAGAGGGAATGAGTGTGTTGTGAGTCTTGTACCAAGACGGAGGTTCTAACGTTAGATGACGAGGGACTATCGGGAACACTTCTCAGAACGGCATTACTGCGACGGAGTGCATACTGAATAGGAAACTGGTTAATCATTACGAGCCTCAAGTTAGTTAATTGCATTGATCCAAGCCAAATCTGTTCCATTTGAGTGTCAGTGATAGGGCCGGTGCAAAAGCCCCGGACCCTCCGAGTCAATGACGTCGAGGACTCGATCGTCATGGATGCATCAACAGAACGACGGTCTTTGTCATTGTGACGAGTATGCTAACGTTATTGAAGATTCAAGTGACTGGATACAATGTGGATGCTTTCGCGATAGATAAAGAGAGTGCAGGTCGCGCATTATTTGGCGGTTGTAACTAACTCACCTTGACCGCAATAATGGCTTCTCAAGCAGCTTACCAAGCCGAAAAGGCCATCGGACACGGCGACAATGCTGTAACTCAGCAGGATGTAACTTCGTATGAGGGTGAGACTGGCAAACCTGGCAAGACAATGAAGGCGTTGGCGTGGATGGGCAAGAACAAGGTCAAGATGGGTACGACTCACAACACTCTCACTTAAACACATACTAACAATCATAGTCGACGCTCCCAGGCCCAAGATCCTTGAAGATCGTGATGTGATCCTGAAAGTAACAGGCAGTACTGTCTGTGGCTCAGACCTTCACCTCCTTCATGGAACAGTCATCCAACTCAACGAAGGCGACATCCTTGGCCACGAATTCTGCGGCGTGGCCGACGAGATCGGCCCAGGCGTCACAGGCATCGAAGTAGGCAAGCGATATGTTGCCTCGTTCCAGATCGCCTGCGGCGAGTGCTTCTTTTGCAAGCAGAAGCTGTCGTCGCAGTGCGAAAAGACAAACTCCAACACGGCTGAGAGAGCCATGTATGGGGGGAGGACAGCGGGCATGTTTGGGTATTCCCACTTTACGGGTGGGTTTGCTGGCGGACAGGCTGAGTATGTACGTGTGCCTTTGGGGGATGTGAATTTGCTCGAGATTCCGACGGATGTTCCCGATGAGAAAGGTGAGTTCACGATGCCGTTTACCAATATCTGACTCTGCTGACATGGCAAGCCTTGTATCTTTCTGATGTCTTGGCCACATCCTACAACGCTGTGAAGGACACAGCTGTCTACCCTGAAGACGAAGTTGCCATCTTCGGTGCCGGCCCAATCGGCCAAATGGCTGGCATCTTTGCCATCCTCGAGGGCGCAAGCAAGGTCATCTTTGTTGATACAGAACCACGCCTCTCCTTCATTAAGGACAACTGGCCCCCAAAGCACAAGGATCATTTAGAGCTTGTCGACTACAAGCACTTGTCTCACGGAGTCACCAACAAAGAGACTGTCGTGAGCCGACTCAAGGACCTTTGTGGTGGACGTGGCCCTGATGTCGCGATTGAGTGTGCGGCTGGTGAGTACGCCAAGGGCTGGATGCATTGGCTTGAGATGTCTCTCGGTATTGAGACGGACACGAGTGAAATCGTCAACGAGATGATCGAGGGTGTACGCAACTATGGTCGCTGCGGAGTCACAGGCGTCTACGTGGGATATGTAAGCATCTCCATCCTCCTACATTATTCACACCTAACCCCACAGACCAACCACTTCAACATCGGATCCCTCATGGAGCGAGGCATCCGGCTCATCGGCAACGGCCAAGCCCCTGTCCACAAGTACTGGAAAGAACTCCTCGCCATGATCCAAAGTGGTGACCTAGATCCAACGCAGATGATCTCGCACCGCGTCAGGCTTGAGGACTTAGATAAGGTGTACTACAAGTTTGAGGCGAGGGAGGACGCGATGCAAAAGGTGTTTGTGGAGACCAAGTTTTCGTTTCCTAGGAGCATCGAGTCGCCGGATTTGTCAATGTATTAGGCGGTGAAGTTTCTTTGCGTGGAGAGTTGATGATGTGTAAGAGACGTGTTTGTGGGGTTTGGGCAAGCGGTGTCTTGGGAGTGGATGTTGGGAGGTTCGGCAACGCGGGAGGAACCACTTTGAGATGCGCGTCCTCGGCAGTAAGATCCGCTGAGAATGTGTCAGGTACTGGTTATTGAATGGCCAGTGAATAATTCTCTTTTGAAAATTGTCTCATTGTTTCTCGCGCCTCATAAAACCCTTGCTTCCCAACCAGGCCAGACATCATGAAAGGTTACCCTGGAGCCTGAGAGGGTAGTCACGTGGCTACGCACCAACCACCAAAAATCGCGAGGTCGGCGCTAAGCGTGTCGTCATTACCCCAAACGGGCAAGGGAAGATAAGAATGTGGCGCCCAAACAACATCCTCCAATCAAGAGAGTAGATGAAATTATGAACGCGGGCACCAACGCATCGCCAACACGTAGGTTCCCTGCAATGTCAACACACTCGAGCCCACCACGAACCCCTGAGCACCCCAATGACCAAGAAGGAAACACGCTAGATCCCCTGTCTCGCTCTTGTGAACGCCACCTTGCAGTCTGCGGCCAGGCTTTTTTGTCCAGGTGGTGCAGCAAGCTGGGCACAGAGGCAGCCATGGATCAGTAAGATCACAAGGATCATGGGGGCGGGCTGGCTGGCCTCTTCTGCGGCCTCATCTTCCTGATTCATCCCTTCTTTTTTCTCCCGCATACCCCATACATAAAAACTCTTTCATCCCGTTCTTCTCGCGGTTGAAATGTTATTCACGACTCGTTCATTCTTTGTTGACATTCACCGCAAATGAAGCACATGCAAAAGCGCCGAGCAACCCACTAATACAGGTACAAGACCCCACATCCACCGAAGCTAGGTACGCGCGAGCCACACATACCAAGCCACACACAACAACCGCCGCGGACAAGACCCTCTTTGTTCAGGCCTCAACCACCGCTTCCATTCAAACGAAGCGAAGCGAAGCGGCTTTCTTCGACGAGTTCGTCGTTGTTCAACAACCTCGACTCTTTTACCTCGCCTGGTTCCGTCCCCGTGTATCTTTACCGGCGGACCAAGCATGCTCTGACCTCCCTCGAACCCAACCTCCTGACCTTCGACTCATTCATCACCCATCTATCATGTTTCCTACCATTACGACCGCCGCCTTTTCCGCCGTTTTCGCTTCCTTTCGCGAACCTTGCTCTCGATTACGATAGATAATCTGCAACACTCTAAGGCCTCTCCATCTACATCCTCGCTCCCGCCATCATGGAGAGGCCGGACTCCCCCCGGCCGGAGAATACTCCAGAGCACACTCCGGAGCTCACATGCTGCTGCGGCCGCGTCGAATGCCCTCTCCTCAAGAAGAACTGCTACATACTCGAGACCGTCGAGAAGGATGTCCACACCGCTGCTCAGCTTGGTCAGGTACGCACACGACCCCCAATTTCGAAGCATTCCTTGTGTGAATCACATCACGCTCTGCTTCCCTGGCTCCCGTCTGGCCGCATACCAGTTGTTCCAGCGCCTCCCTTTGTCGCTGAACACACACTTACGCATCTGCACATTCTTGATTGGAAAACTTGCTAATTTTTCACCTTTTCATTTATAGGCCCTACTAGCCCGGCATGAAGCATACATGGCTGACGCCGAGAGGGATCGCCTCAATCTGACCGAGCGGATAGAGCGTCTGGAAATGGACAAGCAGGAGCTCGAGGCCGAAAATGCCTTGAAGATTGAGGAGAACAGGAGCCTGCTTGACCAGCTCGAGTTTCTCAACAACACCGTTTCTGAATCCGACACAAAGATCAAGGCCCTCGAGGCCAGCCTCCTCTCGTCCCAGCAGGCCGTGCGGAGGCTCGAGTCTGCTGCTGCCCGAGCCGAAGATGCGGAGCGACACTTGTCGCTGATGGAGTTGGAGCAGGATGAGCTCTACCAGGAGCTGAGGTCTACAAGGGAAGATGCTCGGTCTCACGCTCAGCGCTTCAAGGAGGCTCAGCGTGGCATCTTGGATATGCAGGACCAGCTCGAGAGGATGGAGGAAGAAGCCCGTGAAGAACGCGAGCGACATGCCGAGGTTATTGGCAGGATGGAGCGTCAGCGCGAGGTTGACAAGCAGCTCAGTACGGCTGCTGCTCGACTAAAAGGTGCAGCCGCGTCCAAGACGTTACAGGACCCGAAGCCTGGCAATCCTGTTGTCAACCACTTTGTGCGTGACCTCCTCCAGGACAATGCGAACCTTCAACTGGGTATCGCTGAGCTGCGGGAGATGTTGCTCAACTCCAACGACGAGATTCAGTCTCTGCGTGAGCAACTTCTCGACCACCAGCCTGTTCCTGACAGCTCTACCTCGACGCTCAAGGCTGAGCTCGAGAGCTTTATGCCCTCTACTCCCCGAGTTTCCCAAGAGCTGCATATCCATCACCACTACCATGTGGGCGCCAAACCTGACAAGGGCAAGACGAGGAGGAAGCGTTCAAGTTTGAACTCTAGCATCTTTAACCCTCCAAGCTCAGGCACCTCCACCCCGAGATCATCATCGGGCCGTTGGAGTCTAAACCCCGGACCGGCAATGCCCGCCATTGCCGCTATCACCACCAAGGAGCCAAACTCGGTCATCTCGATGCCCAAGCAGAGATGGTCGCTAATGTCGGAGCAAACATCCGACTTTACATCATCTGTGCCGAGCTCCCCACGCTCAAACCAACGGAATTCCATGTTCGACACCTCCTTTGCCGATAGCGATATCCCCACGTCGCCGACTACGAGTTTCGACCCTATGTCACCCACCTGGCGGGCTCACCGCAAGGGCCCATCTGAGATATCGGCTCTCAGCTTTCAAGCTCCTTCTCTTCAGCTTGACCCTGGCACCCCGCCTCGGCATCAGTATAATGATGATACTATTCATGAAGAAGACGAAGGGGATTGCGATGAGCTCATGCGTCGGATGGAGACACCAGGTCTCGGAACTACACCTTCAGCCGACGACAGTTCGATCGTCGAAAGCTCTGAGGACTCCAAAGACGACTTTATGCCTCGTCCTCGGATCCATCGAGCACTCTCTCACGAGTCCATCGTGTCCCTGGCAGGTGGTCTCGACATTCACACACTGAAGGCACGACCCAGTCAACTTACTCTTCGGCCCCTTGGTGGTGCTGAAGCTATTGTGACGGGTGTAATAGCGCAACCCACACTTGCTCGTGGAGGCGCCAAGCGGAGTTCGGTTGCGCTTCGAGACAGCTTTAACGCCTTCAACGCGTTTCCCAGCTCGCGAACCGTCTCTAACCCTACCATCCGATCTCTTTCTCCTACTCCCTCTATCACGCCCCAAGGTAGCCCTTCTACGAGCTTAGGCAAGTGGGTTGGCTGGAGGCCGTGGGGAGGCCCAAGTACCGCGGCCCCGAAACCTCCTGAGAAAGAAAAGGAGATAAACCGGGCTCCGGGTATCAACCAGCCTGGAGCGATTCCTGGCTTCCAGAAATACTGGACAGCACAACGGCGGAAGGGCGCGCCGTCCAGGGTGATGAGTGAAACTATCGATCACGAAGCCCTGGAAGAAGGCCTACGAGAGTGAAGAGCTCTCTACCTAATGCGGCCGAGACATGCTGATGCTCGAGCTGGCACATGTTATACCTAATCACTACCTGGATACTGGAGTTGTGACTATCTCTTTTGTGGCGTTTGTTGATTCAGGAGGGATACCAAGGATACTTGGACATGGAGATACCCCTGGCCACACTAGGCCTGTTCCTTTGTTGCGACTATTGGACTCTGACATTCGGGTCTTGGATTGACGGTTTTGTTATGAAATTGGGTATACAGTATAATCTAATAAACACGAAGCCGATCCTTGGCCACCTGACTTTATCTTTTTATCCTATGCTGCTATTTAACATTGACCAGTAGGTCGTATCTACTCCTTGCAGAGCCCAATCCTCTGGATCAGCTGTGAAGCATGGCCATTCGGCAGTTGGACAGTCGGGGACTGCATTCTCGAGAGGACAGGTTGTAGAAATGTCGCTGATCTCGGGTGGCTGCGGCGTGAACGAAGGCTCGTTGAGGGAGAATGAGAAGGGGATTTCTGAGGGTAGGCCTCCTTCCGTGTTGCCTGTGGGTGTAGGTATCATGCCTGCTGTGGATGGCGGAGGTGATGGGCCCGGATTGATGTTGACAGTTCCTAAGAAGGGAATGTTGAGATGAACATTTCTCTCTTCTCCGTTTGTAGGTCTTTGAACAATTGGCAGCAGCTGGCGAATTGTTTCAGCTGCTTCGATGCAGAGTCTATCGTTGTTCAAAGCTCCCATTTCGTTCATCTTTTCTTGCGCCTTTTCGGCTAATTCTCGATCTTGGGCACGCTGGGCCTCGTACCCGGGCCATCGCCAGCCTAGATAGCCTAAGAGAAGTGTCATGGCTGCTACTAGGGCAGAGTAATCGACGTGTCGGCCAGCGATGGCTGTCGTGAAACAAGTTCGGTACTCGAGGAAGCGGTGCAATACATCGCGACTTGCTTGCATGCACGTGGCGCGGTTGTACTCATACCGTCGCTGGCCACGGTCCCGGAGAAGGTAGGGGAGGTGAAGCAGGATGAGGAGTGAATAATGCCGGATCTGGAGCTTGACGACTGACATGTTATCGCCGGATGTGTCAGATGAGTTACAGCATATGGCCATATCCGGGAGTTTCCACCATAAGACGTCCATCATTTTGAAGGCTTTCTCAAGTTCTAGGTCGATTGACTGCGTTAGGGCGTACGCTTCGCTACCCGCCATTTCGTTTCTGTCGGCGATTTTACCGGAAATATCGGCGTAAACCTTTCCGAGCTTGTCGCTAGGTGCATCGGACTGAATATTATCGTCCAAAGCGAACCAGTTGTCGCGGGATCCGATGGGGAGACCGAGGATGAGAGAAAGGTAGCGGTCGTTGCAATTGATGCGGAACCACATTACACCTGGAGATGGACGACGTCTGGGATCAAACGATGGATCGCAAGAACGGATTGACTTTGCTGATCGACGATCTATTCCCATGAGCTGGGCCATGTTGAGGGCGCGACGACATGTCATCCATGCCTTGCGCAGTTGGCCTGCATCGCTTTGGTAGAAGCTCTGTATGATGAGGCACTCTAGACCTTCGAGGCATCCTACAAAGTCGTCGTCTGACGTGACTAGCCTGGACGAAACAGATACCCATTCTTCCATTGTCTCTGCCATGGACTTTTTGAGACCTAGGGTGCTCCCATCGAAGAAGGCGGGCATCTGCTGGAGACAAACTGCCAGCTGGAGGAGCCGCTTGGCCAGGATAGCTGGATGGCTGGTGACATCTGGGATCTGGGCTAGAGATGAAAGAGGTTCTGGTTTTCCGTCGATTTGATCTTTTTGGGAGTAAAAGGCAGCGAGGACAAAACGTGCGCCTGGACTCTGCTGCGAGATAGCGTACAGGGTTCTTTGGGGTGGGAAGAGTGCATGTAGTTGGGGTGAGATGTGGTTTGCTTTTGCTAGACGGGAAGGGAAGCGAATTGGGGGGACTATGGGGGTTGAATCGGGGAGGGATGTTAGAGGTGTATCGGAATGATTTAATGTAGATGTCATGTGCTGGGCATTATCCACAACAGAAGAGTCAAACACATCAGCCGCTTGTTGCGTGAAGCGACGAAAAGTAGACGGTTCATCCGAATCGGAGGGCGAAGGGATATGCACTCTTCGAGCAGGCGAAGGTTCAGGGACTGAATTATCGACCAGCTTCTCCATCAACATCTCGAGTCGTCCGAGGCGCTGCGCGAGACGCTTGTCCTGCGTGGGAGCTACAGGCTCCTGGACGTACTCCTGCGAGATGCATGTTGTTTCGCGTTGGATACATCCCACGCAGATTGCATCTTCGTCGCTGTTGAATTGACACTTGATCTTGCGTCTACGGCCTGTAGAGAAATTTAGTGACCTATCAACTGAAGGATTATTTGGTTATGCTCACATTCCCAGCAGCTGCGTGTTCCTTTACGGACTTTGCGCCGCTTCGTCGATGGTTCGCCCATTGTTTATTGTATTTCGGCCGAAAAATGGACTCGGGTGTAAGTGAGGATGTAGAGAAAACGGTCGGTAATACGGGCGAGATGCAGCGTCCGCCCTATTGAACGGGAAAGATGGGAGTAAAGTGTTGAGAAGGAGTCTGTTGTTGCTGACCAAAACGGCCGAATCACGGACGAATTACCGAAGGATTCAACCGTGGTGATGATCTCTAACGAATTAAATGAGAGTATTCGTCCGTTTCGGAGGCCGGACGGATGAAGAGTCGGGTTGGATTAATAATATTGGTCCGGTTCTCCGTGGAACGCCGTGGCGATGACCCCGGTCGGTGGATTATGGGGTCTTTCGGGGATTCAGTCAAGAAGTGAGTTATTTCCGCTTCCGGGGAGGATTTGGGCTGGGATGGAGCGCCGACCAAAGAGCCCGTGGAGAGTTTGCGTGGAGCTTGAAGGTACTAGCTTCTGGCTGTCGGAGTGCCATGGAGGAGGACATAGGAGGGATACACGCCGTGGAGGACAATGGCAGACGACGAAACTTCCACGGTGATGGAAACTCTACAATGCGATCTTGTATAAATGTCGAGAGACGAAGCGATGATGGAGATTGAACAAGACACACAAACAACACAATCCATCAATCTCCTACAAACGATATTTTTACGATTACAATGGCTTCCCCTCGTTACAGTTCCGGAGACGTGAGCCCTGAGCCTCTGGCGCAGGAGCTTAGTTTTTACCCTTCTGGCAGAGTCGCAAAGAACAGGTTCATGAAGGGACCCATGGCTGAGGGGCTTGCTTCATGGAGTCCTAAGACGCCTGCAGAGAGGGGTATTCCTACAAAGGAGCTGATTGAGCTCTACAAACGGTATTTAAGACAAAAAAAGTGTATAGGCGTGAGACTGACGATGGTGTAGATGGGGTGAGGGCAAGAATAACTTTGGTGTCATCGTCACTGGAAACATTGACATTGACCTCGAGTCTGTCGGCAATATTGGAGACATGGGCGTTCCTATTGATGCGAAATACGAAGGCGAGCGCTTTGAAAAGTTCAAGGAGCTTGCAAAGGGTGCCAAGGCTGATGGAAGTCTGCTTGTCGCTCAGGTGAATCATCCTGGACGACAGGTTGAGGCGCGAGTTAACCCCGTCGCTATTTCTGCGTCTGATGTTCAGCTTGGTGAGTTACAGTAATGAAGCTACTTGCGATCGGGCGCTAATGGTGTGTAGAACCCAAGATGGGAATGACGTTTGGCAAGCCTCATGCTGCTACAAAGGAGGAAATCGCGAGAGTTGTAGAGGGCTTCGCTCATGCTGCAGAGTACCTCGAAAAGGCTGGCTTTGACGGTATCGAAATCCACGCCGCCCACGGCTACCTAATCTCTCAATTCCTTTCTCGAACCACCAATAAGCGCACCGACGAATACGGCCCCCAAACCATCGAATCCCGCCTGCGCATCGTATCCGACATTGCAAAGGCCGTCAAAGCACGCGTATCACCTACTTTTATTGTCAGCGCCAAGCTCAACAGCGTCGAGTTCCAAGATGGCGGTGTCACGCCCGATGAAGCGCGGGAGCTATGCGAGACTCTTGAAAGGTTGGAGTTTGACTTTGTCGAGTTGAGTGGTGGTACTTATGAGCATATGGATATGGCGTGGAAGAAGGAGAGTACTGCTAGGAGGGAGGGATTCTTTCTTGAGTGGGCGGCTACTATTACCAAGGCTCTTGATCCGGGACATAAGATGAGGACTTATATTGCTGGTGGGATGAGATCTGTTGGAGCCATGGTTGATGCGCTCAAGGTTGTTGATGGTGTCACTCTTGCACGACCTTCAATCTCAGAGCCACGTCTGGTACCCGACATCATTGAGGGTCGTGTTCAAGGCGCAATCAAGCCAGTCGAGGCCATCGAGACGGATCTGGGTATTGCGATGGTCGCCGCGCAGGCTCAGCTGTCGCAGGTGGGACGAGGCTTTGAGCCTGTTGATCTTAGCGATCCCGAGGCGTTCCAGACTTTTGGAGCTGACATGGGAGCTTGGTTCGAGAAGGTTGTCCAAGATGGGGGAAAGATGGAGTTTGTGCGGGCTGTGCAGTACTCGGGACCTCAGGTTCCTTACGGGACTATCAAGTCTACTTAGGCGATCGGATTTACACTACATAGACATTATAGAGTATAGACTACAATCATTTTTACGGCTCTCTTCAAATCCGAGAAGCATAAATCCGAGCAGCTAAGCCTTGTGCTAAGAGATCACCTCAGATCTCCATCAATGCAACCTCGGGCTGTCGATCAAAGGGGCTAGCGATGCGAGCTGGATTTGTAAGCGTGGCTCATGGAGGATCTCGCATTCCAATACCGACAATATAACCCATTCATTAACCGCCAAGATCGGGATTAATCACCGTAAATAAAGTCTTTTTTTTTTTTTTTTTTTTTGTTTCTTTACTCATTTATTGAGCAGAGAGCACGGAGTGACAGCTATGGCGACTTCACCGGAAGATACGGATCCTACGCGGTCGAACCGTCGTAAAGGTGAGTGCTTTGATTGCGTGGGTGGACTTGAGCTGACCGGAAATAGCTTGTGATTTGTGCTTTACGAAAAAGATCAAGTGTGACATGCTCAAGCCTGTCTGTTCAAATTGTATTCTTTACAATTCAGACTGTCGGACGAGTATTATTCGACGCAAGGCCAATCCAGCGAGGGTGAGAGGAGCGACAAAACCGCAGCAGCAGGAAGAGTATGTCTCATTCTTTTCAAGGGATTGTTCAATGAATGCTCATGGTGAATAGCCCCGGCCGCACAGAAGCTTTGGAGTCAAGGTTGACTCGCATCGAAGCCCAACTCCAGGCTGTCCTCAAAGTCGCTCGAGACGCGCAACCACAGCAAGCTTCAGTCGCTCAACAATCACCAGAGAGCCATTCAAGCGACACTACAGAAGCTATATCCGCTGAAAATGAAATCCACGCTGGAATCGCGCGCTCGGCCTACCACTCGTGGAAGTTTGACCCCATACATCCGAGCATCTACGAAGGACCTGAACCCGACTCGTTGATGTTGCCGCCGTTGGACGAGGTCCTGCCTATTGTCGATCATTATTTTTACACGTTTAATACCGTGATTCCGCTATTTCATCAGCCTGTGTTCATGAAGGTCCTACATACTTGGTATAACCAACCTCAATCTCGCGACAGGGCGACATGGGCAGCAATTCAGATCGTCATGGCTCTTGGGTATCGTACACCGCAGCTCGCACTGGGAGAGACACAGATGAAGCACATCGAGAGAGCTGATGTATGTTTGAGGAATGCACAAACTGTTGTTTCGGAGCTTGTCACTCGCGATCAGGATTTACTTGGTGTTCAGATTCTTCTCGGGATTGTCATGCTTTTCCAGAATAGTCGTGACCCCAAGCCCGCGAGTGTCATTATCGGTACTGCTGTTAGGCTTGCGCATCGACTGCAGTTACATTCTTCCAACGCGGGAGAGTTGTTTCCGGCTATTGAGGCAGAGCAGCGGTCGAGGGTCTTTTGGATTGCCTACACTCTCGACAAGGTAGGTTGACAGGTTTCCTTGGAGTGAGGACTTTGCTGACATGAGTAGGATATTTGTTTGAGGGCAAACACCCCGTCTTGCCAGTTTGACGACGACGTGGATATTCCATTACCAAGCCTTGCGCCTGCAGACAGCGCTGGTTTAATCTGGACACAGAACGGCCAGGTTCACTTCAACTACCATAGAAGACGAGTCGAGCTGGCGTACATTGAGGGCAAGGTGTATGACCTTCTCTACTCGAACCGCGCAAACAAAGTCCGCGGCCCAGAACGCAAGCGAAGAGTCATCCG
This sequence comes from Fusarium sp. LHS14.1, assembly GCA_025433615.1. Lineage (NCBI taxonomy): Eukaryota > Fungi > Ascomycota > Sordariomycetes > Hypocreales > Nectriaceae > Fusarium > Fusarium sp. LHS14.1. The sequence goes on from CM046482.1 coordinate 3,247,604, forward strand.
TCTCCAAGCCATGCTAGATCAGTGGTATGAGCGCATTCCCGCCGTCTTTCACATCGACAACGTCGCTGCAACTGTTGGTCCAAGTCAACTTGTGCAGATGACCAAAATGCACCACTCGTTTCTGCTGGCAGAGGTCATGACGCATGGGATATACAGTCACAATGCAGACTGGGTTAAGCGGATCAGTTCGTTTAGTCGTGCTGCTATTGGAGGCTTGGATGAGGGCTTTGGCACACCCAAGTGCGGCATGATTCACCAGGAGCCGCCTTTGCCTGATGGATGGACCAAGTGTGTCGATATCAGCCGGGGGTGTATGAAGCTGTTCCAAGAAGCTACGCCAACCGAGTGCCTCGTCTGGTAAGATTGTACCTGTCAAATCTCATACCTTGCTAACAATCTGCAGGCAATGCAGCTGCTCCCACTTCTCAGCCCTCATCATCATCCTCGCCAACATGATCCTCAACCCAGGCCACAAATCCATCCACGTCGACCAACACCTAGCAGTCAAAGCCCTCGACCTATTCGACAAGCTCATCGGCATAATCGAAGACGACTCCTTCCGCAGCTTGAGGGCAATCGTCGGCGAGCTAAGCCAAAAAGCCGAAGCAGCCGTGGAAAGTTACAGACAAGAGCTCAGCCGCTCCGGGCGTGACATTTTTGAAGTTTTCAATGTGGATAATGCGGGTGATGCGCAGCCAGAGTTGGATTTCTTGCCTAGTAACACTGTTCTTGACGGTCTTGATGGTCCTTTTTCTAGTTTGGATGCAGAGGTTGATTTTGATGCGCTGAACTTTGATCCCACGGGAGCTGGGAATATGGAGATTTTGGATAATGGCATGGCGGATTTGATTAGCTTCATGCGGTGAGGTCTAGTTAGCATTGATATCACGGAGTACTTGGGTTCAGCATAGAAAGAATAGGGTATAGAAATAGGGCCCGGCTATGAACAAAATCAAGATTATTGCTTCTGGTTTCATGGTTCTTGTGTTTTCAGAAGAGTTCATAACCTTTTTAACAGCTATTTGTCAGCCTCGAAATCTCTCCTTGCTCCAGCTGCAACATTTTCCTCGATCAATACTCTAATCGCCAACATTGCCATCCCCTTGGCTGTCTTTATCGCCGCGGCATGAGCCTCATTAGTACTGGCTGCCTCTGCAAATTTGGGACTATGGATAGCCACATTAGGATCCGAAGTAATGGTGAAAGCGCCGTGGAAACTAGGCACTAGATACGATACATTTCCCATGTCTGTCGAGGCTGTTGCTGGCTCTGCCATGTTGAGGGCAACTCTCTGTCCGAGTTTTGCCATGTCTTGGACATAGGTTGTGCAGAGTGTTTGGTTGACTCTCATGTCCATGTAAGTTGGCGAACTAAAGAATATTAGTGATAGAATAGAGTTGAGTCTGAAGGCGGGAACTTGCAAGATGTAGTTGATTTGACAACCTGTTGCAGCCGCGCCAGCTTCTAAACAAGCCTTGACTCTCTGGAGGAGCTTCTCTCCTCGTTCCATGGTTGGACTTCGTACGTTCCAGTGCATCCGAGTATAATCAGGAATGACGCCAGGGATTGTACCACCATCTTCAATAACACCGTGGATCCGTTCATCAGGATGAATCTGCTGTCGAAGAAGAGACACGTTGCTATACGCAGCCACAGCTGCGTCAAGGGCATTCACACCGTTCCATGGTTCTCCGCCTGCGTGTGCTGCATGACCTCTGAATTCAACACGGAACTGGTGACTTGAGATTAATCTCAGACCTGCCACGCCCGTCTCTGAATCGATCAGTGATGCAGGGACCGCATGTGCCATTATAGCGGCGGCGACATCTTCTGGAGGGTCAAAAGCACCGGCTTTTATCAACTCGCCTTTGCCGCAGCCGTTTTCTTCGGCTGGAGTTCCCAAGAGACGAAGACGGCCGGGTATCTTCAATGTTGCCAAAGCGTGAGCTGCACCGAGAAACGCACCAACGGACGCAGTGGCGATGAGATTATGCCCACAGCCATGTCCAATCCCTGGTAGAGCATCATATTCGGCGCAAAAGACGACTTGACGTCCGCCAGAGCCGATTGAAGCCTCGAAGCTGGTCTTGAGGCCGTAAGCGTGTTTTGTAACTTGGAAGCCGAGGTTTTGTAAGTATTTGGCGATGGTATCATGAGCAAAGAACTCTTCGTATGCTGTTTCGGGATGAGAGTGAATAGCCTTGTTGATTTCCTGATGTAGAGACGAGTCGAGGTCGTCTAGCCGGCTATTGATGAGTAGCCGGGCTTGCTCAGTGAGGTTATCCAGTCGTATCAGCATGATGTTCACTTTTCGAGTCTGAGCTACTGGGAAGGAAGATACTGCTAGTTGCGCTAGAAGGATTACCAGGAGTGGAAAAAGATCAATGGTCGTCGAGTATGTTGAAAGGTGAAATATCGCATCTCCGCTTCGAGTGGGGAAGCTTGATGAATCACTAGCCGAGGGGGCGAGTTCAGCTGAACAACAACCTTGTCCGAGTGGAGCGTTCACCACCTTGGTATTACTATTGTTTTGAGTCTGGAGATGAGATCCTGTGAGTTTTTAGAGAAGCTCTGGCCAGCATGCTTTGCATCAGATAAAGGTGTTTGAACAATCTATGGGTGCCCATCGCTGACAATTGTATCAACGACTCCATGCCTATCGGCTCAAGCTTAAGAACACGCTCGACCCCGGATTTCATCTATACATCCTCTTTATGCCTCCCATCCAGTTCCTGGTGTGTTCATGTGTGCTCTTCTAGTATCAACAGCAGAAATCATCGCTTCCAACGCTGCCTTATCAATCGCCCTATCCTCATCCGTGAGCTTCCTGCGCCCATCTTGCCCATACTTCCCATACCACTCTTCCTCCGCCATTACTTTTCGCTCATCTTCTCGCCTCTTCCACACTTCATCATAGTCAGTGTACTCCTCCATCCAGTACGCGTACTTGAGCATGTCTTCGTCATCCCCAGAAGCGCCTGTACCGTATTTCTGTATGCCACTGCCAGTTGTTCCTGGAGATGGGTACTCAAAGAGCCGAAAGCCGTGATGTGTAAAAGCTTGGCTTGCAGCTTCTTGACTGCTCGCCATATGGAGCCTCTCATGGTAACTTGGATCGATAGCCTCGTTTGGAATATCATCCCAGTGCCCTTTTCCCATCTTAAAGACTCGTAAGTTGGTCATGGATTGTGCCCAGTGCGAGAGTAAATGATGCCAGCAAAGGGTTCCATATATGGCCGAGGCCACGTCACCGGATCGTGGTATCTCTGACTTGACATAGTAGCCACTATTAGAGAAGGTATGCACTCTCCCATCAGAGTCTTGGATCACAGTCTCACTCTGATCCAACAGTATGCCCCTCCTTTTGCTAGCTTGGAAAAGAATGGCACAACCATCGAGGTAGAGCTTCTCAATACCCAGAGACCCAACCCATTCAACTTGCCATTCGTGGCTAAATGTATAGTTGCCAAGGGCGAGGACTTTGAGATTGGGCATTCCGTCGCCGGCGCCAACAAGTCGAAAATCCATCTTTGGGAACCATCCCCACGGTTCATGACAGTACAGGGAGAGCAATCGTAGGTTGGTAGCAATCGAGGGCCTGAGCCAGGTATATGGAAGTGATTCAAACATGTCGGATTGATCTGAACACTTGTTACTGGACGACTGTATGAGGCCCCAGGTATCGGTGGCGAGGTAAAGACGGAGGTCAACGAGATATGATGAACTGATGATAGCTTGGAACGCCTCTGACTTGACAAGCTTCTTATTTATGCTCTCATCCAGGTTGGATATTGTAAGGGTCTTGAGTTGAAGAGGACGATCGAGACGATGGAATGGACGGCCTTTCCGGCCAATAGACTGTTCAAGCGAGATTCCTGCTAGATAGGGAAAGACACGCCCAGTAACCGTGATTCGGATAATTCGCGCCTCTTCTAGACAGGTTCCAAATCTCAAGTGAAAGGCCTCCAGGTTCCTGAACGAGGCGATATAAGGTAGCGCGTCCAAGAAATCCGAGTAAACTTGAACAGCTAATAGATCCCAGACAGCCCTTCTATTCACTTCCGGGTCACACCAGGTATCGCAAGTCACTTCTCGAATATGACTTCTAAGCTTTTCCGACGTGGCAATTTGTATGAAGCGTTGTGGTTCATCGCGATAGGCCCGAAGTCGGAGGCTTCGAAACGCACCCGGTGTGGCGAGGAGAGCGAACGCGCGACTGACACATCTTAGACGAAGAAGAAGATGCTTGGGGAAAAATAAAAAGATTTCTAGCAAAATTTCATCTGGAAGGGACATTAAAGACAAGTTGAGAGGCATGTTGAACTTGGATGAGGTTTTGAGTTTGTGATAGTGGTCAAATGAGGTGTTTATTGAGTAGTTGCACATGACTCGGAGGGACAATAGCCTGAGGCTAAAACTCCATGATTACAAAGCCTGTAGAACAAGCTAATACTGTGAGATGAGGCAAGCTACCTATCTACTTAGTTCAGCGAGTATTTAATTCGCTTGACCTTTCTCCTGATGATTTTTAGGGAGTTGCTCAAGGAGCGTGATCGAAACAGTCAACAACCAACCGCAAAAAGAGGCGCTCCACCGTTGGTTCTCAAGGCGAAAATTAAGGTTATCCGACGGGAATTAGCCCAGGAAGAGACTGGATTGCCTCGGCAACTGAAGAACCACTCATTTCACCGCTTGTTCGTCAATCACCCCCGTGATCCGGCTCGGATAATAGATAAGCGCCGCAGCTAAGGTGGTCAAACTACCCAAACACTAATTAATGAGAAGCTTCTTCCTGGTTCAACGGGGGACATAAAACAAGAGACTTAGGGAGGTGAGGGCACAGCCAATTCAGGCTCGTGTATTTTGTCTCTCGCTGGGCTGGCTAAATGTTTGGAGAGTTTAATCATTAGATCACATCATGATCGGTGCGTAAAGGATACCGCAATGCTGGGGTTCCTTGTCGGATCACATTTAGAGTTTCTCCAGGTCGAGTGCATCATCCCCCTTGTGAGCAGCCGTGGGCACTCTGCTGACGCGTGTGTACCTCCCTGAGAAACGAATCGACTGGATAATTCTATAAGCCGCAATAAGGGGATGGCATGTCATCGAATGCTCTAGGGGAAGGGGTGCAGTCTGGCCGCGCAACAAGTTAGGGCCTCATCTCATGGTCGAATGCATGGTGGAGGGCCTCAGGGACATGGCTACGCCCTGTTCAGCTAAGCACATATTGAAACTTAAAGGAACTTAAATGCTTGGCGAAGGGCTCCAAGAAGCGGTAGGAGTGGGGGTAACCCGAGCGCAGCTGGGTCATCCGTTGGGTCATCCTGTAGCTGTAGTTCTCCCTTGGGCATACCCGCCTATAGGTAGGTATGAGGAGAATGAAAAAGCGTAGCCTAATCCCTTACGTCGTCTACAAGTCCCTAATTACACTTCTATCTGCGAAACAATCGGCCAAGTTCATGGTTATTGCTCAAGTGGAAGGCAGGGTTCTAGACAGGATGTTCATAACTTTGGTGAAGCATCGAACACCAACACCACCATGCTAGGCTACTAGGTAAAAGAAGACATGTAGTTTCCGGCCGGTTATTTCGGGTGGCGCAGGCGCGGGAAGATCTCACTCGCTCATCGTTTAACCTTGACCTGGCAAGGATACATATCAGGTTGCCTGAATCCTTCCTTGCTTGGCAGCGGCAAGATGAGCTCCTTCAGGCGCCAAAGCTACGCCCGGCTAAGGAGCCCGAAGGAATGGCGCTTGAAGGACGAATCTGTTTAAGGAATGACATGGGTCAACGTAATGACGTCAGAATGGGAATATGTAGTGACGCGGCCTGGTGTTTGAAGAGTCTAGCTCTACCTCTGATTTGCCGAGGTAAGAGATGAACATGTCAACTCCAATAGCTCAGGATGATTCGAAACCGCCTTATGATGGCGGTTTATTAGCTGGTCGAAGGATTCCCGAAAACGTTCGGGCGGTACTTGCTTTGGGTGGCTCGGACATTGCCCCGAGGCGTTCAGCTGCTGGCTGAGATCGTATGATACCTATTTGTTGGCTGCACAGGCGCAAGAAACAAGCTCCCTGAAAGCCAGTCAAAAGAAACAAACCAAGATTGATCTGCGGTGATGAGTGCAGCTGGCCCAGGCAGTCATCAATCCTCTGACACATATGGCTGAGGATTCAAGCCAGTTGCAAGCCTCCAAACCACATGATCGTCTCAAGTCGCATCATTTTCTGCACGAATCGTTTACCAACATGTAATTCTGCCCAGCAGGGCCGACGCTGAAAAAGCTTTGGCCCTGAGTGATTTGATTTCCCTCCAACGCCATTTCTGCTTACCAGTGGAGCCCAACAAGTTCTTGGCAAAAGATTCCCCAACTCCGGGATTGGCCCCGAGTTTTGTGAGATGTCTTTTCACGAGATGTGGGAGTGCTAAACCAGCTTGTTTTCCTAAAGTCTCTGCCATGGTATGCGTTCTTCCGCTTGCGACAATGTCTCGCTCAGACCTTTGTGGTGACGACGACAGGCGGGATGTGGGGGAACGGTTCGGGTTGTGGAAAACCCCCGGATGACGACGACAACTGCCGAAGACGTGTACAAGAGGGGCGTTATTGGCATTAGTGTCTTTTGTTTTCGGGGCTAGATTCTAAGAAGGGGAATCGTGAGACTGCAAGGGCTGAATAGAGTTTCTTGGAGAGATGCGGTGAGGCCGAAAGGTGCACGTTGGATATGTGTGATGTTTTTTTTGTTCGTTATCTAGACATATCTAATAATTCATTGGGTATCGATTTACAGAGACATTGATGCCGTAACTCAGCTCTCTTGAGGGGTATCTTGGGATGGTTTCCTTGCGCTCTTAAGTTCAATAGGTTTAGGTGATTTCGAATCCAGCCACGAAGACATGGCAAACAGGAAGATGGCGCTGTGAATGTTAGAAAAGAAACACAAAGAATTGGTGTAGACTCACATAATTGCAGCTCGGAAAAGGGCAGTAGCCTTGATCAGTCGAATGCCAACCTTGCAGATGGGCTGGTGAATATCCAAGACCTCATCCTCGTCGCAAGAAATGTCGCTCGCCATCAACACCACAACGATGCTCGACACGAGAGGGCTGACAAACAGGAACCAGAACCATGCACGGAGGAGCTTTTCCTGCAGGGTGCTGGAGCGACCGTTTTCGACGGGCTCGGCGTTGAGGGCGGCTGGGGAGAGAGAGGTGTAGATGAAGACGACGATGATGCTGAGAACCTCCAGAGTGCTGACGCCAGCGGCGAGGGTGCTGAGAAAGTCAGTAATGAGTTGCGTCTCTGCGAGATCAAACTTACAGAAACGTGGGCGCTTCAGACAAGCCAATCTTGGTAAAGGGGATCCAAGACATGAGCATGCTGGCCACCCACGGCAGAGCCAAAGCCATGGGCAGCGTCTTTTTTGTGAATTGCGTAGCGCAGCCCATCTCTTGGTCGAATTCGTGTGATGCAGGAGATAAAAGTACACCCTTTTCGAACAGCAGAGGTGTCAAAGGGTCATTGTTTGGCGAGGGCCGCGTGTGGGCTTTTATCGGGGTGGGGAGGAGCAGCAGCCATCGCCGCGGTAGGATGCATGTCATATTATCGGCCGAGTTGACCATGACGTCTCGGACTAGACAAGGACGTAAGAACCTTGTCAGTTGGAGTAAGAAGAAAAAAGCCAATTCGTTTGCTCCGTAATGTGCAGGGGCTCGTGGCTGGCTGTGTGGAGGTGAAAGAGTCCCCAGCGGAGGCTGTAAAGTAGGGGGACCAGACAGACTTCAAAACCCAGCAGAATGGACGGGGAGAAACAGCAGATATGGGCATTTTAAAGTGCTACAGCGCTCGCTATCTTGGATAAAGCAATCACAAGGGGCCCCGTAGAATGATGCGACAACTCCCACGTGCATTGGACGGCAAGCTGAGGGCCACCCGCCAAGAGCAGCCGCTAGAGAGATTGATGAGTGCCGTGGGCCACATGCAAAAGGTCTGACCAAGGATTGGACGGGGCTGAAATTGTATCCACTAGAGGAATATCTATGCATGTATCCCGTGTTTTTATCCCAACCACACCCTGGTACAAGGTCGATAACCCATTGCTACCGTACAAGTTGATAAGAACGGATGCGGATGATAAGAATGTCTTCGTCTCAATATGGAAGCTCGTCACAAGACACACAAGATTCAAGAAAAAAGAAGGCATTCCATTCCAACGAGGCTAAGAAAAAAAACAGGTAAACGGAACGGGTAAGACACCAACACCCCTTGAATTAAAACATTCACCCGTGCCCACGCATACATATGCGCTCGTCGTATACATTCCAATCAATGACTCTTTTTTATCCCGTCATTTAGATCCTTCCACCGTTTTCGATGCGTCGTACAAAATTGGTTCCGGGTGCTTACGCCACTGCACATTCCCAGGTACCTGGTCCTTGAGTTGACTTGACATTGAGCTGATCCATTGCCCATTTTCCGTGTCTCATCGTATTATGGACGGCTCAAGGTCGACATCGTTGAAGAATGACCTCACTCGGCTTCAGCCCGACTCGGTCCTGCATCCGTTAAGGGTCCCTGTAGGCGTAATCAGGCGAGCGCCTTGGATCGTCCCCATGCAGAAGCCAAGACGGCAACAGAGCTTGGCAGCGAGCTGACTGTCACCACCCCGCTTGGACACTGAACGAAGGAATAAAGACGCGAGCGGCGTCTTGTCGGCGTCGAAGCTTGTTACCACCGAGTTCCGGACCGGCGGCATTAGCTCATCGGCGTTTGCGTCAGGGGTTTCAGTTTGCATGAGCCTCCAAATGTCTTGGTGTAAACTTGAGAGTGCTCACAAACGAAAAATGAGGGAGACAGGGCATGGGATGGCTATCTGGTTTAATTCTTGGTCTGTAGATAAGAGATCTCGGCATGATGGTGTCGGTTCGGCTGCCGGCCATGAGTTGATACCAAAGTGCAGGGTAGCTTACCCCACGAAATAAGCATGGGGGTAACAGAGTTAAATTATGCACTTTAATCCATCCCTTTAATGCATCAATAATTAGCTTATTTCCGGTGTACATCAGTTTCTTTGGGCCACTCAACGAGATTCATAATTGTTCCAATAGAGGCAGGTGTTCAACAATCGTATTTGGGAGATTATCCTCATGTTGTAATACTACTTCAATATTAGGTAGGTAGTTAACTTCATCTGATAGCATATCTATGTTTTTTTTTTTTTTTTACTGCGACGCTCATCTCTCTGTCGAGTCTTGAGTAACACTTTTGACTTCGCTATCCCACTAATCGTACATATTGATGATGGATGCTTTTAGCTAACGGGTATCTTTTCCCTACGTAAACTGCCGTGATGATTATGCGGACTAACTGTCCTTTTGTTAACTGCCAACTGGCAAAAAGTGGACAAACGCTGATCTCGAGAGCTTCAGGACACTTTTCTTTTCTGGGTGCATCATCAAACAGTCGTCGACTATGAACTGGACGACAGTCAGGAGGTCTATAGTGTCTAGGTCGAGAACTTTCTTCGTTGGCTGGAATTGATGAGCTTGGTGCGTATTGCTGCAACAAACCTCGGGTTGCTTGAAAAGGTTGGCTGCGGGTCAGCGCTCGAAATTCGTGTGATTAAATATGACTTTGGAGGATGACCAGAGCCTGGATTTGTCGACTTTTGTGGTGGATGCAATTCGTTTTTGTATGGGCCAAGAATTTCCGTCATGGATGAAGCACCTCTACAGGTACGAGGGTGATGGCGAACCAGGTCCGAGGGGAACCCGACACCGAGATGGGAGCCGAGATCGAGATGAAGCCAAGAAAGTCATGGCATTGGGGGACGTGCCGTTCTTATACATAAGCCAGGTCCGAGTAGGAATCCAGAAGAGTCTGCATCAGTGTCTTTCACTTCTTTATCTTGTCTCTCCTCCAGCAACCCGAGGTTTCTAAGTCTTGACCTCTCTATTTGTGTTCTTCTGGCTTCTCTCCTACCCCCTATCTCCTTTTGAACACAGTCCTCCGTTAAAATAGCCCCAGTCGCTAGCCCTAGTGAAGCACGATGCCGACATTGCAAACCTACAATGGCTACCACCTGTGGAACTACATCCCATCACGGCCGGCTGCTATTACATTCATCGCCGTCTTTACCATCCTGACGGCAGGCCACACAGGGAGAATGCTCCGTAATAGGATGCGGTTTTGCATCCCTTTCGTGGTTGGTGGTGCCTGTAAGTGAATACCACCATGGCAGATGAAGCTGGTACTGATATGGAATTAGTCGAGGTTATCGGATATGTTCTTCGAGCTCTAGCCTACGATAAGACGGGCGAACTCATTCCCTACGTCCTCCAGTCGAGCTTCTTCCTCCTCGGACCAGTCCTCTTCGCCGCTTCTCTATACATGACACTTGGCAGGGTCATCCGTGCTGTGGGAGGGGAGGCACTCTCGTTGATTCCTCTGCGCTGGTTGACACGCATCTTTGTCGCCGGCGACGTCATCAGCTTCATCGTTCAAGCGAGTGGTGCGGCAATCAAGGCACAGGTCAAAGATAACAACCCGGCCGTGGGTACCAACATTGTCGTGGGCGGTCTGGTTTTTCAGGTCATCATCTTTGGTATCTTTATGGTGGTCGCGGCTGTGTTCAATAGGCGCTTCGGCAGATCGAACGGCTCGAGCCACTCTCAGGATGTCCCATGGCAGGCAGCCCTAAACATGCTGTACGCCACGTCGGCCATGATGATGGCAAGGAACGTCTTCCGTGTGGTGGAGTATGCCATGGGTAACGACGGGTACCTGTTGAGCGTGGAATGGCCCGTGTATGTGTTTGATGCCGGACTCATGTCGTTGACTATGGCGTGCTTCTTTTGGTGGTACCCCAGCCAGCTCATCCGCGCGATGGGGGTGAAGAGGGAGGAAACTACGTCGGGAGATATAGAGTTACTGAGAAAGTAAATGTGGTGGGATCGCATCTGGCCGGTCTACGTGAATGACGGGGTTGGATGTAGTTGTCCGATGGTGAGGGGCCCTTTAGGGTCAGGATGCGCAGTTTGCAAGTTGGATTGTTCTATACTTTCTAGACACATTTTTTTATTGTAATTATACACCTGTAGGTACACGAGCTACCATGATTCTTCTTAATTCGACTGTTAAGCCTTGTTCAAAGTGTGTGTGCTAGCAGCTATCATATCATCGCCATAATCTTGACGAGCAGGCAACAAACATTCGGTAGTACGCAGTCAATATTAGAAAGTTCTGTCATGTCTCGGCACTGCATCAATCCTGAAACAATGTGTGAAAGAATCTTACGCCAGAGATGAAAGTCTAAAAGGAATAATCGGGCTGTCTAGCGGCGCCACGCCATGCTAACATCTCGGTGTCGTCGTCGGGTTCGGATTCAGACTCCGCAATCAAACTCCGCAAGACCCGCCCTAGATGGCCCAAGCTAGTCCAACAACTACGTACATATAAAGAAATCCGAGAGCCCACCTCGGTGTCGCATATCTACACGGTAACGCCATGGTTGAATCCGAGGATTCGCCAACACAGCCCCTGTCGGTGCAGACCATTCCAGGTCGGCCCGCAAGGAAACGCATTGGGTTCCGAAAGTCCTGAAACGGCTGCCTGCGATGCAAGAAGAGAAAGGTCAAGGTAGGTACTCTTCACCTCTATTGGCGAAGCCCCCTGACAGAGTGCCAGTGTGACGAAAAAGTTCCTTGTACATCCTGTGTCCGACACCGAATATCTTGCAACCTCGAGGATGCGAGCTTCAAACAGCCTGGGAACGGGTCCTCCATAAGTGACGACGCCAAGGCAAGCCACCAAAGATGCCTCTCAGCTTACTTCCTGACTGACACACCGTCACAGACCTACCCATCTTCACAATCACCCTTGGGGGATGATGTACCACTGGCCTCTACTACAGAGGCTCCTCTCGTCCCATTCCCCTTTTTATCAGTCGATCCAGCTGATGCACCCGAGTGCTGGCTTTCAAATGCCGAGCTCATCTTCCATTACACCAATGTGACCTGTCACTCCATCCTCTCAGGACACGCCATGCCGACATACCAGGTCATTATCCCGCAGGAGGGCCTTTCTCAACCCTACCTCATGCGCATGATCATGGCACTTTCCTCGTTCCACTTGGCGTACCTCAACAAGGACAAGCGGCCGCACTATCTAGCCCTGGCCAACAAACAACAAAGCCTGGCCGTTCGAGGTCTGCGAGGGACACTTGGGCAGGCCGTCACTCGGGAAAACTGCCACGCTCTCTGGGTCTCGTCCATCTTCCTCGCCATCAGCAAGTTTGCGTTCTCCCCAAACTGTGAGCACCATCAAGACGGCTGCTGCTCTGCGCTGTCGAATCTGGTTGATATATTCTCCATGATCAATGGAATGATGGCAATTATGCGCTCATCTATCCATCTTATACAAATCGGACCGTTGAAAGCCATCTTTAGTAAGCGGCAGGGCTTTCGATACGCTAGAGAGGATCTTCAGGAGTTGTTGCAAAGGCTATCCGACCTCGATGGAGTACTCAAGTCTATGAACCTTGACTTGGATCCGTCTGTCCAACTAGCCGTAACCTCCGCTCTCGAGCGCCTCATCAGCTGTGTTACCGATATTATTAACCCTCCTGACAGCGGGTCTTGTTCTATGGATATCAAGATCCTCTTTATCTGGCCGTCTGAGGTTTCCCAGGGTTTTTTTGACTTGATCAGGGCGCGTCATCCTCTGGCCGTCGTCATCCTCGCTCACTACTGTTGCTTAATTCGCTGGTCTGCGTCAGCATATTGGTTTTGCCGAGGTTGGGGACGTCCACTGGCGGATTCCGTCACGAGCATACTGGAGGACTCGGATTTGGCGCACTGGGCTGAATGGTCGGTGAAGGTGATGAGAGAAGATGAAGAGAGAACGTCTAATGAGTACTGGTACCCAGATGCAAGTACTGCTCTAGCTGACAGACTGGTAAGAGGAGACTACCACAAAGGATCCCGCCAATCGGGACATATAGAGTGGAATGAACTGGGTCATCTAGAAGTTGTCGGGGATCTACCGGCAGGGGTGCCGATATGATGCTGCCGCTGATTGCAGTGGAGAAAGGAGGCCAAGTAAGCCACTGATCTAATAATACATGGTGCGACTTACTTGTTTAGCTCTAAAGAAGATTTGGCTGGCTTTACCGTAATGTTAGTTGACGCCAAAACTGCGAAATCATGTGTGGAGAGCGGACTTGAGCGGACTTGTGAGGGCGGACTTGCAAGAATATAACCTTTCTCGGCGTTAGGTTTTAATGCTACCAGTTGTTTACTATCGTGGTTGATATTGTGGCCGAGCGAGATGTCATTGGTAACAACAAGAGACCATAGTAGGAGCTCGTATAAGTAGGTGCCTTCTGCCCGCCAGAGTGACAGCCAACAATCACCACATCAATCCATTCGAATCATATCTGAATCACCTTTTTGCACAATCAACTCTATCCTTTTCATCATGTCTCGATACGCACAAGCTCATGCCAACGCTCAGGGACCTAACGACGCCCGTCCTATAGCCCTTCAAATCATCGAGGATGAGAACCTCATTGGTGGGCTCGTCGGGAAGAGCGTCTTCATCACCGGCGCGAACCAAGGCCTCGGTCTTGAGACTGCCCGCACTCTTCACTCGGCAGGAGTCACCGTCTACATCGGGGCTAGGAGCCATGCCAAGGGCCAACAAGCCATCAACGACATCCAGGCGTCGAATGATAACGATACGTCGCTTCATGTGGTTGAGATTTCTCTCGACTCACTTGACTCGGTCAGAAAGGCGGCTAAGGACCTCCTTGCCAAGACCGACAAGCTAAACCTCTTGATCCTTAACGCGGGAATCATGTTTCCTCCACAGGGTAAGACGGTGGATGGCTTTGAGACGCAGCTCGCCATCAATTACCTCGGCCACTTTCTCCTATTCCAGCTCCTCAAGCCTGCCCTCTTGGCCGCATCCACTCCCGAGTTCAACTCTCGAGTCATATCCCTTTCTTCAACGGGTCATCGCGCCGGAGGAATTCGCTTTGAAGACATTAACTTTGACGAGCCGGACTCTTATGACCCGATGCTCGCATATGGTCAGGCCAAGACCGCTAATATCTACCTGGCCAACGAGATCGAACGGCGTTACGGTTCCCAAGGACTACATGCTCTTTCTCTGCACCCCGGCGTCATCAACACGAATCTCGCAAAGTACATGGATCAAGCAACCAAGGACTTTATGGGAAACCATCCGGGCTTTCAGAAGCAGTTCAAGAGTGTCGCCCAAGGTGCTGCAACCACTGTCTACGCTGCGGTGAGCAAGGACTGGGAGGGCAAGGGTGGCAAGTACTTGTATGACTGTGCTGAGGCTGGTCCAGTACACCCAGACTCGGATTATATGTCTATTGACGATGGGTACGCTGCGTGGATTTACGACGAGGAGGAGGCTTCCAAGCTTTGGACAGAGTCTATCAAGCTAGTCGGCCTTGAGGAGGATGCTTGATTATGTGCATCTTGTAGACAGCAAGTAGATCGTTAGAGTGAGACATCGAATAGACTCGAGTTCTTGAACGACGCGCTCTAATTGTATTGTAGTGATATGCCATTTCGCTCTCGGCTAGACGATGGTGCCTTAATGTCGTAAAACACCTTAAAAGGTCCACGAACGAGGATGCCCCGGTTGAAGACCGTGCTCTGAATCCCACGGCCTGGAAGCGAACCATACCCACGCTTTTATCATTTAACGTTACCTCATCTTCGCCATGTTCGTACCGAGATCGGGTTCCCCCCAGTCCCTGCCAGATCCACACTCTACGCTCCCGTTGGTTCACTTACGGGCGCAATCTTATCTGATTATTGCAAATAATCAACATCCCGTGATGATTACTCAAGCGAGCGGATCACCTTGTCCTGTTTGGGTAGGGAGTCGCGGGTTGCCAAGGGACGAGCTTCTCCTCCACCAATATAATACCGTGATGCATGGGTCGACTATTATGCAATTCATGGGGGAGGGTGCCAGTGTGTGCCCAACATGTCATCCTGCAGGAGCTGCTGGCTTAAACCTTTCAACATTGTTTTGAATAAAAAATTGTCGACATCATGACGCAGCTTCCTTTGGCTTTTGAGCACGCAAACGCTCACAACTCGTGTCAATTTCTCTTTCCGACGAGGAGAGGGGATTACCTTGTTCAGGTTTCTTGGCCTCTTTGTTGGAGCGAGGAGCGGATCCCACCTGAACATGACGCTGGGAAAAGCGTCTCCACAATGTGAGCAAAAGGCCTCACCTCTTCTGTTGAAGATGCTAACAGATGTTTAGCTACGTCGTTGATGGAAATGCTTACTTCTTTACGGCTACGGACATTGTCCGTCGTCTAGAGTTCACAAACCATACTAGGACTATTATCGTGGCTATTGGATATCCCAACAAGACCTGCGTCTTTGACAAGCGCAGAACTGGCGATCTCACCATTCCGTCTTCGGCTGAAACATACGATATTCCACCTGGACCGGATGGGAAACCTAACCTGGGTCCATTTGGAGGAGCAGACGATTTTCTAGATGTTATTCGGAGCGATATCGCACCATATGTCGATGAGACTTTGTTCCCGGATGCGCCGGTCAAGTCAGGACCAAGAGCGCTCTTTGGGCATTCTTATGGTGGACTATTCACTCTAAACGCCCTCTTCACAAAGCCCGAGGCGTTTGACACATTTATCGCTGCCAGTCCCTCCATCTGGTTCAACCACGAATGCCTCGTCCGAGAGCAAGAAGCCCGCTTCCACGAGCGCGAACCCCCCACGGGCAAAGCCCCACGACTTCTCGTCATGTTTGGCAGCGCCGAGCAGACCCTGATCCGTCAGCCCGGCGACTCTGACGAGACTTTCAAGCGCAAGCAAAAGTGGGCTGCGGCGAGGAGGATGAAGGACAACGCGCTGGAGTTGGCGGCGAGGATGGAGGAGTCACCTAATGTGCGGGGGGTTTGGAAGTGGGAGTTTGAGGGGGAGGATCATGGAGGTGCCGCACCTTGTGCGTTGCAGAGGGGACTTGTGAGGTTTCTGTTGGATCAGAAACTGGATTTGTGAGTTGGGAGATGGCCTCTAAACTACTATCATGTTTCACTGGCTGATGGTTCTGTCTGCTGTAGTAAGGAACGTCTATCTAGTTTGTAGAGATAGCTTGAATCAAGATGGTAATACCGAATTCTATATCACTTATTTACTGGCTGGCAGATAATCCAGTTGAGGTGGCCACAAGGCCACAAGTACATATCCTTTCCACTTCTCATCTCCCATCCACTTGCATCAGCACCACAACTATGAAGCAGCGCCTCAACCTCCTCAGGCCCCCTTGTACGTAGCGAAGACACAATTCCGTCCCAGATCAAGACCAAGGGTATAATTGGAGGCAGCCATGTGAAGATGAAGACGGACGGTGTCCCCCATTTCAAGGCGTAGTAAGGCGCCAAAAGAAGAACGCCGATTGGAAGAAGTAGGTCTGCTATGAAACTCAAGATGCTACGGTCTTGAAGCTCAAATATAGCAAAGCCTTGCTTCTGTTCAACCGCATCTTTTAGAATACGTCGAGCGAAATCATCGTCAAAGTGATGAAATGCTAGGTTGAATAGGCGAAAGACTTCTCGACCGTCTTTGGACTGGGTGAGCCTATCAGGAACCCGAGATGCATCTACGCTTTGGCTGTCATACGTGATACGTGGGGTTTGACTGGCGATATGTGCCCAGGCGTCAATATTTGGGTGAATATCCGTCAGAACAAAGTCAACCTCTCCACGGTTATTGTTGCGCAGGTACTTGTTGACTTGCTGCCCTATGAGCGGCGATGGGCCTCCAGCTCCAGCGCAAAAGTCGACAAATTTCAGTGACGAGAGTGACGAATCGAGGTGCTTGATGAGCTTTGATGCTGCGATTTGGGCCGGCGATCGACTAGGAATCGGGAGATCCATGGATCATGTCTGAGCGAGGACAACTTGAACTATCACACGCAGAGAGGAAGGGAACCTAGCATGATGTGAGAAATCCTGAAATGTCTTAGGATGGTTGATTCTGAAACTCACCATGGCTGGTCATCAATTTCAAAGAGGTGCATGCGAGGTATGACAGGAGCCATTTTAAATAGCGAAGAGAAATCAGCAGTGCCAGACAGGAGGCTTGATCTATGAGGCGTGCTATGAGCTTTTTAGCTTCCAAGAGGCTTCTATCTCTTCCCCCTAGAAATGGAAATATCTGGGCTTGTGATGTCATGCTACTATGCATGGCTGATCTCAACAGCCCACGTTGGGAAAACGGAGCGCCGTTGTCTGCGCCTTACTTCGCCTCTTGCTTACACGGCCCACATCAACGTATTCTCGTATTGCGGTAGAAATGCCCATGGACCAAGTGGAAATAGACGGGCAAAAGAAAATTGGCTGCCTCTATGGCTAGAATGGCATGCTCGTTTTGAATGTTCCGTTGGCTGAGAAAGCGAACGTGACAGTTGCAGAACAGTATTTGGCTTAGGCTTTTACGAACGAGAGTTACGAACGAGAGTACCTTGGCTAAGAAATAGGTTATTCCCATCATTCTCCCTCCCCTGATGCATGGAATCGTACGTATATTCTATAGGTACTTTGAAGAAAATGCTGACATATTCTATTGTCCTTCATTCCAACGATTGATGCGGTTTCCAGTTTTAGGCTACCAACCCGGACCAGAGAAACATTGCAATAAGGATACCGTGAACACCCAAATGAACAACTGGTCCTCCGAGAGTCTTTCCAAGCTCTCCCTTTGTTTCTATTCCATAGACAAGCCGAAAAATGGCTCTATGTGTAGGCCAACAGTGCCAAAAGGCGAAAGCGAGGGCCACGAGGCGTGAGGTTTCATCAAATGGTCGTGTCAAGAAGACAAAGGCGATGAGGTTGGTGAAAAGGACGAGGCCACCGTAGCACTGCAAGATGAGAGATGCCGATGATGTAAGAGGCAAGAGTTGAGCTGCTGGTCTGAATATGAAGGTGAGACCGGCAAAGGTTGATATGATGCCGTGGATGAGGAAGGGTAGCTTGGCTTGGGCGAGCATCGTGAAACGAGGTTTGGCAACAAAGCTAGAGTGCAGTAGTGTCTATAGATTGCTCTTGGCGTAGTAAATATACTCAATCCCTCAGACATTCTCTGTGTCAATGTATATTCCTGAGAGAATCTCCAATTGATACGCGATTGGCTGGTGGCTGGTCATGCCAAGTGCAGAATATCATGCTCAGCTTCCAGCTTCCTTGTCAACCTGACTCAGCCTCCGTACGATCGTCTATTAACCGACTGTTTCCGTATTATATGCAGCGGCGTACCCCACAAGGCTGAATCGTATATATTACGACCTTACTATTGTTCAGGGGCACTGTGTTAAGTCGCACAAGGGTCGCCCCGGTTAGGTACCGAGTGTTGAAGCTGGCAAGGCAAGTGCAACCTCTTTGAATCGTCATGTCTGATTATTGCATCATTTACGCCTGATCCTCGGTCCAATGATACTGCGCTGCCGGATGATCGGCTGGAGGCCTCGCAACACCCTTCTTCCCGTACAGGTTCTCACGGTAGGTTCCTCCATCGACAGCGTAGTCATCCCAAAACAGACCTCTCTTCCTCAATACGGGCAGCAAATGAGAAATGACCTCCTCAAAAGTGGCTGGAAGGAGGGCATAAGACAGATTGAATCCATCAATGTCAGCCTCATCGATCCACGTCTCCATCTCATCGGCGATACGGTCCGGTGTTCCCGCCACCGTGGCTCCCAGTCCGCCGACCTTGATGTGGTTTGCCACCGTGTGCTTTGTCCACTTTGGAACACCCGGTAGAGACTTGGACCAAGACTCTACTGCCGAGCGGATCGCGTTGGACTCGACGTATCGGAGTTCTTCGTCGTCGCCGTACTTAGCGAGGTCGATGCCAGTCCATCCACCAAAGAGTGCCAGAGCTCCATCTTCAGAGCCGTAGCTTACGAGTTCTTTGTATCTCGCGTCTGCTTCTTCTTGCGTCTTTCCAATGATGGGACAGAACATTGCCAGAAACTTGATAGACGCAGGATCGCGATTAAACTGCTCCTTTGCAAGGGCGCGGATTTCTGCCACGTTCTTTGCAACGACAGCAGGACTGTGTCCAGCCACAAAGATTGCCTCTGCATGCTTGGCGGCAAAGTTCTTTCCGGCTTTAGAGGTGCCGGCTTGAAGGATGAGGGGAGTGCGCTGGGGTGATGGCTGGCAGATGTGAGGGCCTGGGACGTTGTAGTATTTCCCCTCGTGGTTGATGAGGCGGACGAGAGAAGGATCAGTGTAGACACCCTTTTCACGGTCCAGCTTGACTGCATCGTCACGCCATGAGGATTGCCTGAGATGGTCAGTTAAGATCCCATGGCTTTGGAAAGACAACTTACCAGAGTTTGTATGTGACATCGACGTATTCCTCAGCAATGGCATATCTCTCATCATGGCTAGGCTGCTCGGTGTGCCCCAGGTTTCTGGCAGCAGAGTCAAGATAGCCAGTCACAATATTCCAGCCGAGCCGTCCACCTGTGAGATGGTCCACGGTGCTTAGACGGCGTGCAAGGTGATATGGCTGCTCATAAGTAGTTGCGACAGTCACACCAAAACCGATGTTCTTTGTAGCTGCTGCCATGGCAGGGACAGTGGCTAGAGGCTCATTGACTGGCCATTGGGCGCCAGAGATGATGGCGGGATCTGGGTTGCGAGGTCCTTTGTACACATCATAAGATCCCTTTTATTGTCAGTTAAACGAAGTATGAGATAGGACCGGTTTAACTCACAAGAACGTCGGCAATAAAGATGCCATGAAACTTGCCCTTCTCCAACAACTGTGCAAGCTTGACCCAGTGACTGATGTTGTTAAAGTCCCAGGAGCGATCATCCGGGTGCCTCCAGAGACCAGGAGACTGATGGCCACTGCAAGACTCTACAAAAGCATTGATGATGAGCTGCTTCTTGGGCTTTGCAGCCGCAGCAGGTGTTTCGGTAGACATGATGTTGGTTTGGTTCGCAATGCAGAGGTTGAAGAGAAGGCTGCAGGAATAACCTCATAAAGCCAAGATGGAGGTGATTCAAACAGGCATGATAAGAGCTATTATCTAGGATTACGCAATTGAGGGGAAGCTCAAGTGCCGTCGGATTGTCGGGTTACCGGCTTGTGCAATACTGCTACCCCGATCGCGTGCTTGCTAGGGTGGGTCAGCTAGGTCTTGGTTATCATGGGCTGATTGAGGGAGAAGGTTTGGACGAAATAAACCCGGGACTTTTATGTAAAGAGCCCGTAAACTTGGAGAGTGTATGCGTTTATTTATATGATAGAAATATGTTGTCTTGATGGAAGGGGTGGTGGGTCAAGACAGGCAGAATAAGTTGCATCTGTCAAGCCAACAGCACCCACCGGTATAGTCACAGAAATGCTATGAGATACATCAAGTCCCGCAATTTCTGATAAGATGTTGTCGTCCTTCACGAATACCGGGGTAGTCAACCTTAACCGAGCACTGCCGAGTCTACCGCTCACCATTTTAGCTCCATAAGACGTCAATTCTCACAACACCAATCACAACATCCCCCAAATGATAACATCAAGTTGACTCCCAAGAACTACCGCAGATCGTACGAGTATTGCTGGAGCTGAGGTATACATCCCACGTGTACCTGACACAATCCGTAGATCAAGATTCGTCATGGACGAGCTGAATATTTGCTCACCTTGAAAGTACCTTGAGGGTGCCGAGGTCGATCGGAGCCGCGTGGACACTGCATTTACGAATAACGAGATGTAGACCTAAAGAAACGCAATGCCATGTGCGAACAGGTTGAAGTTGAGTGGCTGATGGTTCCCCCCAACATCTATAAAGTTCCACAAGTCGAAGGTTGCCACTCGCATAGCTTTGCCCAGTTCCCTCACCGAAATACTCTCACCTAAACACTGCCCCCAACCTAACCCTACCCATGGCTGCTCCTACCTTTGAGAGCACAGACCCTGCCGTCTACGCCGAGTACGAGGCACAGTGGTCGGATCTTCCTAAGGATGCAGAGGGCTGGATCAAGCGTGCCCAAGATGTTGCTGATGTGCTAGCTAAGGACGTTGTCGTCCGTGAGCAGGCCAACAAGTCTCCCAAGGCTGAAGTTTCACTTTTGAAGCATTCTGGTCTGCTCAAGATTCTTGGTCCGGCTAAGTATGGTGGTGGTGAGCAGCCTTGGAGTGTTGGGTTTAGGGCTGTTCGTGAGGTTGCCAAAAAGGATGGGTGAGTCCACTTTTACCTTTTGAATTAGTATTTGTATTGATCAAGAAACAGTTCCATTGGTATGCTCTTGGGATATCATCTTGTCTGGGCAACTGCGGCCAACGTCGTCGGCAGCCCCGAGCAAGCCGATAGAGTGCAAAAGCTCGTCACCACCAACAACTATTTTGTCGGAGGAGCCGTCAACCCCCGTGACAGCGATCTCAAGATTACTTCTGACGGAGGCAAGATCGTCTTCAACGGTTTCAAGAATTTCAGCACTGGAGGCGTCATCTCAGATCTGACCGTGCTCGAAGGCGTCTACGGAGAAAAGGAAGAGCACATCTTTGCCGTCGTCCCTACACAGCAGGCCGGCATCCAGTTTAAGCATAACTGGGATAATATTGGTGTGCGGTTGACAGAGTCTGGAAGTGTCAACATTGAGAATGTTTCGGCTCCTTGGAGTGATGCCCTAGGATGGGATGCTGAGGCTAAGAAGCCTGATCCCAACATTCTGGCTATTCCTTTTGCCAGTTTGCTTCTCCCTACGTGAGTAATTATCTCAGAGATGTAATTGCACTTACTAACTTTGTGATAGTGTGCAGCTCAACTTTGCCAACTTGTACCTGGGCATCGCTTCTGGTGCTCTCGAGTACGCATCTCAGTACACCCTCAAGAGCACCCGAGCCTGGCCATATGGCGGCGATGTAAGTACCAAAACCTTGGAATACTACTCATCTCTAACAAACTATAGAACAAGGAAAAGGCCACTGATGAATTCTACATCCTCTCCACCTACGGCAACTTTCTCGCCCACATCCGAGCAGCCGAAGCCCTAGCCGAAAAGGTAATCACCAAAACCGACGAGATCTACGCCAAGTACTCCACAAACAGATCCCAAGTCACAGCCGAGCAGCGCGGCGAGTTTGCCGAATGGGTCGCCAGTCTCAAGGTGATCACCACCGACACTGGTCTCAAAGTCACGGCTGGCGTGTTCGAGGTTACAGGATCGAGGGCTACGGCTTCTAAAGCTGGGTTGGACCGGTTCTGGAGGGATCTTAGGACACATACGTTGCATGACCCTGTTGCTTATAAGAATCGGGAGTTGGGGAGGTACCACTTGCTTGGGGAGTACCCTGAGCCTACGTGGTACACTTAGACGCTGTGTTTGCATGCACTTTACACCCCTTGTAGCGAATTAAAACCGTGTTTTATCCAGGGTCCAATCTATATACCCCATGCCCATTCACCCCGATGTACTCCTGATATATTCCTTTATTGCTCCCCAAGACCAATCTCAGTCATGATACATGATCCACATCAACCGCCCGCAGGCAGTATGTCAACGCCCCGCAGTGACTATCATCCAGACACCCATCTTATTGAACACAACACTGCTCTGGAGCCTGTTCAAGATTATTCGCTGCTTCACCTTCCTTGATCAACGCTAGCTCCTGCTCCTGAGATTGAATCCTTGGTGCAAATCGCTCACGGAGCTCTGTAAACTTGCTTCTCCACCAGTATCCCATGGTCAGCCATTTTGTCACCGTCCAGTCCTCCTGGTACTCAGACAGTAGCGCTTCCAGTTGCCCCTTCATGATGGGTTCGTCTGTTGCTGCCCAAGCGATTGCCAAAGTCAATGGCACGTGACTTGCCCCAAGTGGTCGGTATTGGCTGATGTTGTGTGCCATGGTGATGACCTCGCTGCAAAACAGTGCCCCCTCTGAAACCAGAGACAAGCTGTATGGGTCGAATGCTTGCATGAGGTGGTTGATTATAATAATGATGCAAAGCAACACCGAGTATGCCGAGTAATAGGACCGTGAAAGCCGTAGTTGCATAACCGTAGGCGAAGACCCAGGAGGCAAGCTAACAGCCTGAACGATGTGCGACATCTTTTCCATGTCCAGACGCAGTCGGTGATAGGCGCATGTTATCTCCATCCGGTGCAACTCCGGCTGGTTTATAAAATCTGGGATCATGCCTAGGTTGCGCATGCGTAGACTTGGTATTCCTCCCGAGCTTTCTCTGACGTTTCGTGCTTCGGCACCTTCTGCGGTACTCGTAGGGGGGTTGGATCTTCGAAAGTTGTCGAGCATGTCCCAGAACCATTTGTCTAGTCGTACTTTTGGGTTTGTGATGCTTTCTATGATCTGTTTACGCTCAGTTAGACTATGTAAACAGGGGGACTGGGGAAACTTACTACTGGCACACAAAATGTCAAGACCATTTCTGTCTCAAAACCGGCCTTCCAATTCTCTTGGGCCGCTGCCCGAAGTAGATACGCCAAGCCTTCTCCATGGCTCGTGTGCTGATCATCTTCCCTGCCGAGCCAGCCCTGAGACGCATTAGCCAAGGAACCATAGGGCTGAAGGGGACACCCACCTGACAGATCATGATTAGGTAGACGGCGCACATAGTCTCTGGGGTCCGGGCCTTGCGGGGATCGCTAAGGACTACCCGCAGTGACTTGAGTGCGCGGACATACTTTGTAAGGGCGTCTACTGACTGGTGGCCCTGTGGTCTGTGGAGGGTGGAAAACGTAGTGGCCAAGGCATCTGCAGACGTGTCCAGGGCCTCGT
Organism: Fusarium sp. LHS14.1; assembly: GCA_025433615.1. Lineage (NCBI taxonomy): Eukaryota > Fungi > Ascomycota > Sordariomycetes > Hypocreales > Nectriaceae > Fusarium > Fusarium sp. LHS14.1. Next base: position 3,271,431 of record CM046482.1, read on the forward strand.
TACGACCAAGGCGAGCGGGGATGTGACGTAGAAAGTCTCCGTAGCAGGTAATGTCGTACCGCAGGTCGGTGATCTCCAGGCGTGATATCAGAGTGTTGGTAATGATGTTTGTCGGGCTGCTGGGCACCCGCACTAGGGCCTGAAAGCTCAAAGGGGACGAAGAACTCTGGGAGCTGCTACTGTACGTGTCCTCATCTGTGTCGACGATCTGTGGGCTTCCGCTGTCTGAGCCGATCTCTAACGTCTGGACCTTGAACTTGTATCGTTGCTTTCCCGAGCCGATACAGGGAATGTTGAGCCTCGCACATCTCGCACATGCGGGCTTTGCCTGGTCGCACTATAGATCAACAAGTTAGAAAGAATCAAAGTCGTCATGAATTTTACTCTGCTTGGATGACGAAACCAACCTTCTTCTTCTGCTTCCTGCAGGCATCGCAGCCCTTGCCAGACGGAACACCCGGCATTGTCTGGGCGCTCGGGATTACCCAAAGAAGAAGCGAGTGATCTTCCGTGGAGGCGTAAGAGACAAACAAGTAATGACTTTTTCTCTTGGAGGGAAGGGGAAGAGCGGAGTGTTTGAAAGGGATATGCCGCTTTTTTGGGCGTGACTTTTCGAAGCCCCGCTCCCTCCACGTCGTGAGAGGCTATCCGCGACAAGGGTTCGTCCCAACCAAGCTTCTCAGGTGTGCCTTGGCGGATGAGCGATGGGTCTTACAGAGTTGGAATGTGATTGGACAGCGCCTGGTTCCTCCAAGTTTGGAATAGTGCTGTATGTGGTCGGAAGATGAGATGAGAGATGGGGGAAATGGACGCACTTTTGAATGCCGCTGACTTCTCCCTCAAATGCCCATTCTGTTTCGTGGGCATTGCTCCATGGGTTCAAAGCATGCTGACATGTGCCGTAGCGAATCAGAGACCTTTCGTACTCCGTATAAAGGTCGAGCTTCCTGATCGAGCATGGCACAGCACACCATGAATTATTCCGTTGATCGTCGAGGCCCACGTAATCGCCACCCGCTCAGCCTTGTGCGACGGGTCGGGTCGCCACTAAACAGGGGGGCAGTGCTGGCGCATGGTTTGGCGCGAATTGAGGAGGATCGCCGTCAGGGTCAGCCTTATCGTTTTGAGTGTACCACGAATAGCATCTTGTAGATGGAGGATTGTGAAGAGTATATAATTATCTGAAGGTCTCGGCCTTGTTCGTATTACTTTTTCTATACATTGCGTTAAAGAAACAACTTCAACGAGAACCAACCATTCACTCACACTCATCACAATCATGAAAGACCTCCTCAATAAGTTCCTGAACGGCTCTTCAGTCTCCGAAGGCGCCAATGATGGATCTCGCACACTCTCAATTCGACCTTCCCCTGAGGACAGCAATGTCTTTTTGATCATCCCAGACGGAGCGCCCAAAGAAGCACCTCCTCTAAACACAATCTCCAAGCGCGATGACAAGCCCAACTTTGTCGCCTACCGAGGTCCCCCAATTCCCGAAAACATTATCGGCACAGCAACTATTCACTTTTCAACCACAACGATTGACCTGTCCATCTTTAACCAGCATATGGTGGTCAAGAATAGCCTATCGGGGAATTGGTCCTTTGAGACACCCCACATGGGCAAGTTCAAGTGGAAAGTGAACCAAATGACGGGAAGTTCGTATGAACTCTACGACCGGGCGGAACGTAAGCTTGCCAAGCACGGGAGCGCAGGCATTACGAGACCAATGGAGAAGCAGATTTCGGTATTTGTACCGTGCGACGACTTCTTCACCGTCACAATTGTCCTATCGATAATGGCATGCAAGGAGCTGGATAAGATTAACGAAAAGGTAGCAGGGAAGTTGATCAACGGGATTGTGGGCATGTGATGTGCACTTTATTGGGAGCGTCGGCGCAAGGAGTTGAAGGGTTTGAGTTTTTAGAATGCTCACATCAGATTAGAATGCACATTGAGTTTTAAATATGCACAGTGAATGGCGATATATTCTGCCGAGGAGTTGCGGTCAAGTTGTTGGGGTAGTGATTCAGAAGCAGTGTAACCCTCATGGCGGATATCACAGTTAGCGACAGGCAAATGGTAGCACATCACGAAGATAGAAGTTGAGCACGGGTGTTAATTGATCATCCGATGTTTATTTATCACCTAAAACACCTAACTGATGCTTAAAATTTCCCTTCAACTCCAGACGCCGTATCAGGACCCGAAACAGGGTCTCGGACCAGATTCACCTCTCACTCAGACATCCACGACAATCTGGCCATCAAGGCACTTTGTGCCCTTGGGCACAGCTTGAGGCAAAGCCCAGCCGCGGTTGCAAAGACCGAAAAAGGTCGGCGACATGCACACCAGCTGTCCAGGCACGGGGCAAGGCTCCATGCCGACGGCCCACCAAGGGCGGTTGCTGTCGTCGCTGGATGGGACTGGGGCTGGGGCGGCAGTATTACTAGGAGCTGGCTTGTTGGCTGGAGGAGCGGCGGGAGCTGATTCACCGGCAGAGGGTGCAGCGGGTTGCTGAGTAGGAGCTCCGGCTGCGCTGGTAGCACCGGTGGGAGCAGTGATGAAGACATCACCGCCCTCACTGGGCTTCGCGGGAGCAGGAACACTGGGTTGAGCGGGTGCTTGACTGGGCTGCTGAGGCGCGGGGGCACTTGGCTGTTGAGGTGAAGGAGCGCTAGGCTGAGCTGCGACTGACGATGCAGGCCTCGAAGGAGTCCCAGGCTTGGGGGCAGCGACTCCGCCAGCAGGTTCCTTGAAGTTGGGCTCGGCGGCAGCAGGACACTTGCTAGATTCATCGTGACCCGCGGGTTCAAAAACCTTGCCAAAGTCACCAGGCTCAGGGAATCCAAGAACGCCCTGGCCAGTGGTGCACTGTCCCGGAATATTAGCGACAAAAGGATGAGGCAGAGTGTCGACGAATGAGCTGTCGTCCTTTCCTCCCACAACCTCAATAAGAGCGCAGACCATGTACATCTCTCGGTTTCCAAGCTTGTTGAACCAAGTCCAGGCAAAGACGGCAGGGCCGTTCTGCATACCCTTGGGGATCGGGATGTCGAATTCGCGAAGACACTCCTTGCCGCTATCGTTGCCGCACTCGGGGCCGTGTTCGCGTCCTTGGGGGTCCTTGGCGATACTGGGGATGTTGCCTGCGGCTTCGGCTGGACATCCGCCGATGATGCTGTAGATGGTTCGCCAGCCTTTAACGTCCTTGGCGGGATCCTTGCCGTGAGAAACACTGAACTGGCAGGATCCGCCGGCGTGAACGGCACTGCCCCAGAACTTGACCTTTTGGGTTGTTCCGGCAGTCACCTTTGTCACCTCCTCGGCGTGCTGGGTGCGGCCTTGACAAGGGAAGGGGGCGTTGGGGCCGAGAGGATCGACCTGCACGAATGGCGCGGTGTCGAGGTTGAAGGGATGAGGCTCAACCATGATGACATGGGCCCATACGCTGGAGACAGCGAGGGCCGAGAGTGTGATGAGGGATCGCATTGTTGTTGTGTGTTGCGAGATGATGAGTGTGGTGTTTCGTGTTCTCGATGGTTCGTGGTGTTGATGGATGATGGAGGGCTCATGAAGAGAGGAAGACGATCAAATTAATACCCTCTGTGAATTCATATATTCAAGTTATGTGAAGTCGTGTTCCATGTTCGTTGATAGGCATACTTCCCGTTCAGTCACTCTGGTGAACAATACCATTGTCGCACTGATGCCTTGATGCGGATGCTCAAAGAATGGCGGCGCATTCACCATTCATGTTCTATTCACACTTCCTGTTTGGGTAGTCATTCATTGTTCATTGACTTACCTCCAAAAAAAGGCGAAAACGAACAGGCAGTCGTCGAGGCCTGGCTGTGCAGTGTTCGGTACAGCCGTTTGCAGTTCATGATGCGACCGTGGTGGAACAAAGGCGATGGGTGTAACCCGGTCGCGTGTGGTTATATCGTGGGCAGAGATGTCACTGTCAGCGGCAGAATAATCAGACCAATGTCGCATGACAAAACGAAACGCATCTTTATCCCTAAACGCCGATTCCCTTGATCATACAGTGTCATCATAGGGGTACAAGAAGAACAACGGTCGAAAAAGGAAGAGCAAAAGCAGGAACGCGAAGAGAGCGACGAATGAAATGAGAAAGGAAATTGAGATTAAAACACGACGATAGAGAAGAAAGGAAATAGAGAAAAGAAAGTGCGAGGAAATAAAAGAGAGACCGCGAGAAAACAGAGTTTAAAAGAACCGTCGCGGAAATACGTTCGATGTGGAGCGGATGAAACAGTGAATTGTCAAGAGGCGTCTAGATCAAACCGAACCCGAAGGGCCAAAGGAGGCGCAGTTCGAAGTGCGAGCAACAGACTTGACCAGTTGGGCCAAGAAGGCGCGATAAACTGACCAACTTTCCGGCCATAACAGAAGCGATCGTGAGATAACCTCCGGCTGATCAAGGTGTATGCAAGTCATTAAGCCCGTCGGTAAGCCACTAGCGACAATAAAGCGAAAGTGCGCAGAATTGGACAAGACTGTGTAGCGAGGCGAAGCGACCAAGTGCTGGAGACAATGGAGGCTTGAAGCGCGATAGCCTACGGATGAGGGAGTTCTTGGGGTGGGATATGGCAAAGGTCTTCGACGGGACAGTCGATAGCATCCTCATGGAGCCCGAGGGTCTATGAGTAGACATCCTCATCCGCTTCAGGCGGAGTCTTTGACTGACTTCTTCCGCACCCAGTCAAGGGAATGGACTCATAGCCGGACATCAAAACGGCAGTCCGGAGATTCGTCGTTCCCATAGCTTGCAGCCTTCGGATATCCTATACGATATCAGACCAAACGAGACGAAAGGGCGCAGAATTGAATAAGACTGTGTAGGGAGGCGAACCGACCAGGTGCTGGAGACGATGTAGGATTAAAGTGCGACGAACACACTGGGTCGTTCATGGGCATCATGCCAACATTCCCAAGGCTGGTTATCGCTTGTGTGCTTCTCGTCGAGAGTTCTTCAAGATGAGCGTCATTCTCACGGCGTCTGATGGCCTAAGTCCAAGCTCGGGCAGAGGACGAGGGTCTCATCGACACCTAAACTGAATGAATAGACCTCTTCATCGGACGGCGGGCGTGACTTGGTCTTATTGCGACCGCAGCCGGTGAACAGAACAGAGGAGTATGCCAAGACGAGCGACATGTTGTCTAGACTGGCTCTTCCGGTGCCCTGCAGCAGGTTGATATCTTCAACAACGTCCTCCCAGCTCGGATCGAGATCATCCAGGCTACAATACGCGATAGTCAGTTGTTTCAGGGTGTTCGCATGTCGACGAGACTGCAAAAGAATGAAGCACGCTTGAGTTGTTCAAAGATAACTCCGTCCGGGATCGCTCCGATGATTCCAAGATTGTGGCCCTCAATCGAAAGCTCAGTCAGTCCAGGCATAGAAGCCAGAACGCTGCCCACCAGGCCATGGTCAAGAATAGCTTGCCCAGCACTACCGTCGCGACCATTAGAGAGGACCAACTCGAACTTGGAGATGTTGGCTGCGGAGAAACCCGCTGCCAGTCTTGAAGCAAACGGAGGGCTCACAAAGTCAAGCAGGCGCATTGACAATCCGGGTTGCTGAACGTCGGATATCGTGTCTACAGACGCATCTACGCGAAACGAAGTGAGACGGGATTGGGCTCCGCGGTTGGACAGGACATCGATGGCGACTTGGGGGCCACGACTCTCTCGGCGTAATGCTCGGGCCCCAATAAGAGGGATAGCTGGATGGTGGGGGACTGGGTGGTTCTCGAGGGTATCGGGGGTCTATATTATTGATTTAATAGTCATTCTCTGTCGACTAGATGGTTTCACGACTTACCGGCGCCTGGCCCTGGGTGTCACTAACGGCATCTGAGTGCGCGATATCGTTATATGTAGGCATATCGCGGGCGCAGCTTTCACGGTTGGCAGCGAAATATGAGAGAAATGTCGCACGGCAAAACAAAACGCAGCTGGTCCTTTGAACTCCTAAACCCTCGGTCATATAGAAAAATACAAGTACAAGAATAATACACTTCCTAGCAGCAAGTGTGCATAGGTAGACAAAAACGAAGGAGAAAGCAGAAACGAGAATAGAAGGAAATACGCAGAAGGCCGAAACGCGAGAAAAAGAAAGAGACGATGATCGTAACGAAAAAAAGAAATTAATAAAGAAGACGCGAAGTCGAAGAAACGAATAATAAAACAGAGAAAGATAAAAGAACGGGAGCGAGAGCGCGTAGATGAGAACAGACAGTAAAGAAAAGAAGAATGGCCGAAGCAATAGAAGAACTGAGCGAAGAAGACTCAACCGGAATGAGATGAGCAAATACGATGCGCTCAAGCACTTCTCGTGACGAGGATGAACAGAGGTGGCTGGAACGTCTCGTCGCAGTCCCAAGAGGAGGTACACAGACGAGACAGACCCCGAACGAGATCAGTCCTCCAAGGCGTTGGCGTACCATCTCATCAGATTGGCCGTGGATGCTATGCCGCAACTATCGGAAGCCATTGCGAGGGTTCGAATGCTAGTGGATTGATCGGGTCTGCTCCGAAAAATGGGGGGTGATGTGAAGAGGTTAAGAAATTTGGCAACTCAAGTCTCTGGGCAGATCGTTTCCGCGGTGTTCCTCACGGCTGCGGATCTTCCGGAAGAGCCTCATGCCCCAAATCCTCGACTGGGCAATCCACAACGTCTTCCTGCACGCCAAGCGCCCACGAGTACGCAGATTCTCCTTCATCAGGGCGGGTCATCGACCGGTTCCTCCCACAGCCAGTGAGAGGAACCGTCTCGTACCCTGATCTGACAACAGCACTCCGAAGATGCGTGGCCCCCATTCCCTGCAATCTGATAATGTCCTGAACCGCATCGGACCAGCTTGGATCCTCATCATCAAGGGTACAATACAGTAGGCGAAGATGTTGAAGAGTGCTCCCGTGACGTCGAAGGAACTTTCGTATCTCCAAACGAGTCACAAGTCCGCACGCGAACTCTACGCTGACAAGGTCCGGGAACGTCGTACCGTTGGGGATGGCGCCAATGGCCGCCATCCCGTGGGCTTCAAGCACGAGGTGCTGTAGGCGCGGCATCGCGGAAAGTACTGACCCTAGTTGTCCCTGCTCCAGAATACTCTGCCCTACCTCACCCTCCCGACCGTTTGAGAGAACTAGGCCGAAAGAAGTCAGAAAAATTGTAGAAAAGGCCATGGAGAGCCTCATGGCGAAAGGTGGTGCGACAAAGTCCAGCATACCGATGCTGAGACCAGGTGTCTCCACATCGGCGATGGTATCAAGTGAAGCGTCGACACGGAAGTTCTTCAACCGCGACTGAGCTATGGGGTTTCTGAGGACCTCTATAGCTATATGTATGCCTCGGGACTGGCGGCGGAGCGCCCGGGCACTCAATGGGATAGGCGCCTGGTTCCATGGAACGACACCATGGTTGTCGGTGAGAGGGAGGACCTGTATAATTGAGTCAATAACCGTTCAATGTCGGCTGGATGATCTCACGACTTACTGAAGTAGGCTCCTGGGCGTTCTCGTTTTCGTCGTCCGAACGAGCGAGATCGTCTTCGTCGTGGCCGTTTTCCTGTATCATCCAGTCAGTCATCGCAAGTCTAGGTTCAGACCATGCTAACTTACCAGCTGCTCAGTCATGGATTGAAGGGCACCGCCGCCATTCTCATCAACGTAGTCACTGGCTCCATCAATGAGCCAGTCTGGCTCAAATACTTCATCGCCCTCGATTTCGTCTGCCTCGAGTGCTGCGTACCAGTCCACGCGAGGAGGGAAGGGGGGTCGTTCCCGACGACCCTCCCCCACCCGGCGCCACCACTTTACGAGTGGGCTGGTATTATAGCGACTTTGGGAGCCTTCCTTGGGTGTGTCGTCTGCGGTACGGTTCGAGAGAACCAGTGTACGCAGCCCTACCATACCTGGAAGGGCCTCCCGCAGAGCTCCGACATCGCTGTGAGCAAGGCGATTGCGGTGGTGATTCCGGTAGGCTTGCACAAGGAGTTGGTGCAGTTCATCGTCGGCTACGGGTGACCAGGTTCTTCCCTCATCATCCCAGGTCTCATTATCGTCGTCAGTGTAATAAGGGGTGCGCCTCTTGTTCCAGAAGCCCTCTTGTCTGGAGAGCTCGCGATAGACACGTCGGTCGAGGAGAGCCGACGACACCGTAGTGTCGTCTATGACAAGTTCTCTCACACCAGCAAGAAGGAGAGGGTTGAACGTGACCATCTCAAAAACGAAAAGGTCGATGTCGTGGCTTGATATGTACAGCGTTTCATACAGAAACGCGGAAGCTATGTCGCACACCCGGCGACAAGAAACTCGAATGGCCTTCAGATCTTGACGTTCCAGACCATGTAGCACATCGTGAATAATTTCGTTGGGGAACTTCAGTAGGGGGAAGGGCTTCTTGCTCGGTAACTCCAAGGGCGTCTCATCAGGCAAGTCCAGCAGGGACGTCGCCATTTTGTGTCGTGATGCGATCGGTATCGGGAGCTAGGGCAAAGAGATGTACGAAGATCTCTCGTGTCGTGGCTTCTTGGATCAAGTATCGACCAACGCTGGGTGCAAGTTTCTTTCAACAAAAAATGAAAAGAGCGAAAATGCAAGCGTTCTCTAGTTCGAAGAGTGATGATGATGAAAGAGTCGAGTGAAAGGCAGGAGCAAATTCGGCTTGAAATACCTGGAGCGTGGGTCGCGTTTGCATGCAGCGACTGCACTGCGTATTGACACTGGCAAACGATTGTCGTCAGTTTCTGCCAGTGTAAACGACAAAATCGGGTGTTATATGACGTGAACGAACGCGTCTATTATGCCATGAGCAGGCACAATCGCAGTATGAAGCCCATTGTCCTCGAACATGCCTCCTCAGACGGCACGCACCACACCATGTCACCAATTGCCAAACGAGGTCGTCGCAATACACCAACTTTTCATTAAGATGCCGCGTTGGGCGGGGTAAACGACATGAGATTGAGCCTATGTGCCCTATTCTCTGTACCGTACATGTATGTATAGATAAGTTCAAGAAAATGTCACCTCCAGAGCTACCAGTCCAGCTATCCTCGGTCCGTCCCCTCCAAGGGTATTTCCATGCAGCGCTCTCGGGGGTATACTCTATTCAATGAGTGAAGTGAGTAGGTGAATGGCTTAGCCCTGGTAGCCCCAGCGGGGAGCGTTGATGATGATACCGCAAATGCAGCCAGAGAGGATACCAGCGACGGGGAGGGTGATGATCCAGCCCATGTAGATCCAGACGACCATGCGCCAGTTGATGGAGCGCCAAGTACCGGAGCACAGACCGACACCGACGGTAGCACCGGTGATACACTGGGTAGTGGAAACGGGAAGCTCTGTTGATGGTTAGTGATGCGCTGCACCATACAGTCAATGACACTTACTAAGACGAGTGGCCAGGATAATGGTAACAGCGGCACCCAACTCCATGGAGAAACCTCGAGAGGGAGAGTGAAGAGTCAGGCGGTTACCCAGGTTGCGCATGATGTTGTAACCATAGGTCCAGATACCCAGGGCAATGGCAGCACCACCGAAGCAGCTACTTTGTGTTAGTCTCATCAATGCAAATATGATCGAGTAACTTACAGAATCCAGACGGGAACGTCAGACTTGCTGCTGGAGATGGCGCCAGTCTGCCAGACCTGGTAGATGGTGGCATAAGGACCGATGGCGTTGGCCACATCGTTGGCACCGTGAGTGAAAGAGGCGGTACAGGCAGTCATGACTTGCATAAAGGTGTAGAGGTACTCGGCGCGGTTGTCGTAGTGAGGGACGTTGGCGTGGATCTCGTCGAGGTCACCAGTCAGGATGCTCTTCTTCTTCTGCATGTTGATGATATCCTGGTCGACACCCTGAAGGAAGACAAACTTGAGGTGCCAGAAGAGCATGGCGCCGCTGTACCAAGGACCGTCGGGCTTGGGACCGATGATGCTGCGCTTGGGCTTGACCTCGACAGGCTCGGCAGTGGGCGAGGGGGTCTCCTCGGAAACCTTCTTGCCCTCGTTGCTAGTCTGCTCCTGGGCGCGCTCAAACTCGTCGCTGCCCTCACGGCCAGCACGTCGAAGATCCTCGAGCTCCTCGCGGGTAAGGTGGCCCTCGTAGAAATCGCTAATACCACCCTCGGCACCCTCAGGCTGAGGAGGAGGAGCAGGGCGCTTAAGCAGGAGAGGACCCATGGGGATGTGCCACCAGCGAAGCTGCCAGTCGTCGACAATGACGAGACGGTAGAGCCAAGGCAGGAGGAAGATGGTGATGATGAGAGCCCAGGCGGCACCGACACCAACGATCAAACCAGCAGTCTCGGCGTCATTGAAGCTAACCTTGATGGAACCACCCTTCCACACGATAAGCATGGTAAGAAGCGAGGCAGTGATGCCAAAGTAGATGGGGGTAAGGAAGAGACCCTTCCAGACGGGCTTGCTTCGGAGCATGACTCCGTACTTAGTGATCGTGAAGATAATGGCACCAAAGGCACCAGCCAGGCCGGGAGCGATAATCCAGGCGAGGAAGACAGAGACGACACCAGAGCTAATACCCTTGTCGAACTCGGCCCAGTGAATGCCATCAGCGCCGACCAGGGCAATACCCATGCCAATGACACCTCCCATGATGGAGTGGGTGGTAGAGACAGGAAGACCGATACGAGTGCAGAAGGTGAGGTATAGGGAAGAGGCGACAATAGCGCACATCATACCCAGCATCAGGAGGGCGGGATCATTCTCAAACTGGTCAATGTCGACGACCTTGGTTCGGATGGTATCGGCAACTCGGGCACCGACACCGACGGCTCCAGCAAACTCGAGGATGGAACCCAGAACCATGGCCTGGAGGTAAGTGATGGATCGGGACGAGACCGAAGTGGTCCAAGAGTTGGCGACATCGTTGGCACCTGTTGAACAGTTGTGTTAGAGACCAAAATCTCGATGGATGCAAGCCGGGAATAATCGCAGGCTGCACGTACCAATGTTCCACGCGTCGAGGAACGAAAAGATGGTGCCTATGGCAAAGATGTAGTCGAACTGGTGAAGCACCATTGCGACGGTGGCCGATCACTCGGACTTTTTTAAATCCCAACAATTAAAAAGAATTGAAGAGCCTTTGATGTAAAAGGCTTCTAGAAGAAAGGTTGAAGAAAAGAGTGGTTGATGGTTGCTTGCAGAAAGATTCCAGACATGATGACAGCAGGTCCTTATATCGACGGGGGACGACAGGAGAGCACCTCATGGGGTGCAGTGCACAGTCTTGGCAAACAAGCTTATTATTATGCTTCTGGGGCCACTGGCAGGTAGCATGCTCCCGTTGGTCGAGGTGTGTGAGCCTAGCCGTAGAGCTCGGTGAACCCATTCGGACACCATTGCCAGGCTGAGATGCATCTCCAGCCTTGGCGGATCTTTCTGTGAAGAGGGTTGACGGATTCTTAGCCTTGGCACGCGACAGGGTGCAAGAATGGAGGGACTTGGCATGCGACGGGGTGGTATTCTCGTGCTCGTGTCCTGGATGCCCGTTGGATGGGCTGAGACGAGTCCACTGTGGCCTCCCATCCTGAGGATCAGAGTCTGCCTCCTCACAGATACGCAGACCTCGCCATTGACGAATGCCCCTCCGCAAATCATCAACGCGTGTTGGGCAAAGGATGTAGGATCGACGACAGCCCACAGAGTTGCCTTGAAGCACACGACTTGTCATGGTAGAAGCTGCGCCCTGCTGCATTCGCGGGATGCGTCCAAGACGGGTGAGGCGACAAGGGATGTGCGGATATGGCGTTTTCTGATGTGACTTGACACGCAAAAAGCCAAGACTTGACAAAGAATGAGAGCTCTTTGACCAAGAAAACGGAACCCGAGTCTTTTCGCGATAGTGGATGAACAAGACGCAGGGTCCCTTATCCTAGCTTAATTGTTCGCGTTGCGATAGCGTCTACGAAACGAACGACGCACTGACAGATGGCATCAGACATGGAGACTTCAACCGTAAAAATTGGGGACTTTTCGGGTCTGACCTGAAGACGTGGGAGACGAGCGTCTGAGCAGAGGGGGGAGACAGTCAAGGCAGATGGCACGTTTTCGCACAGGGCACCTCACGGTTGAAGCGACCTAGAGTAAATCGATCCTTCAGGGGACATGATAATCTCACAGGGGTCTTCATCTTCCCCCCGAGCCCTTAAGGTGCCAGAGACAGCCCACGTGCATCAGTTATCGTCGTTGAATGAAGAGATCGGGAGAGGCTCTGCGGTGTGGGCCAATTAGATCTGGAATCACTCCACGTGTACGGGGCGGTTCGCTCTGAAGCCCACACACTCCAGATTTGCCAAGCCTGGAGATCGAGCAGGGGTTTTTTCTACTCTGTTAAGACTGCGAGTGTACTTTTGCTTTCATGTGCTACCACTCTACTGCTGGATAAGCTGTTGACGCGGGAATATGCGGATGTAATTGGCCTTCTGGAAGATGAGAGGGATCATGCTAGAGAAGAGTCAACGGTCTTTTCTCTTTTAGTCCAACGTCCGCTCCCCGACTCGAGCTTTCACAGGCTCATATCTAAATCGCTTACCAGGCTCCACGTTCCTCAAAGGGAAATCCCACTCTTCCTCCAACAACGCCAAGAAACCTGCCCCTCGTCGCAACGTCCCGACACGCTTGCAACCCCTTCAACACTTCAACCACCCACAAGCTCTTCCCGGCGGCACGTTGACACTCTAGTTCGCCATCTTTACCGCGCCAAGAATCCCACGCCAAGGTGCGCCCACTGCGTATGGGGACACCGAGGAGTGATTGCCTGTCGGCCCATCTTGCATGTGCCGCGCAACCAAGCTTCCTCGTCTGTCGAGGAGTAGTACTCCGTAGAGTTCAACTATCGTCTTGGCCTTGATGATTCTAGAAAGAGTGCCCGTCTTGGGCTTATGGATCCTGGGCTGAGCCACGCCGAGATGGAGACTACTCGAAATGGCTCTCATCCGCGTGAGGATCAACAGGACCCAATATCCAAGCTAGAAGAGCCTTCCAAGCTAGAGATCAGCACAAATCTCTTCCCGGGTGTCTGGAACATCAAGATAGTCCCTCATACAGCCGTCGATCCCAAGCCTCAGTGGCGCTTTACAACGACAACGTGATGTCTTTACCTTGAAGCTCGTCCTCCCACTGCAGAAGCCAAGACAGCCTCAGATAACCTACATTGTAGCCCACGCCAAGTTTGTGACCGAGGCTATTCTTGGCGATGCGCACACTTCAGGTCCTTCAGGTAAGGACAGTCCAATGGTGGGATGAACGCGTCGTCTGCCAAGCTGCCGGCTTCACCTTGGCTAGGATACCGAGATCTCTACGGGCATGGGGCGTGGCTTGCGAGGGGGCGTCTGGGGCATCCTAGTTTTTTTGCATTAGCTTACGAACCATTGGGAAGCTTGCCATTGAGGAACGAGCTGATTCTCTGCTCGCCTTGACAGCTTTGTTTCCGTTGTCGTGCGGCATATGTCGTTCAACGTTGTCGTATGCTGTGGCCAGAGACACTCGGGACGCTACGACGTCCTAGCGACAATCTTGTCCTCTTATCGTTTAAGCTTAATTGGATTTGACTTTTCGTGCGTTAGGTCGTGTACCCATTTCCGTCATCCACTTGACCTGCCAGCCGGTTAACCTGGTGAATAACCCGTTCCAAGTCGGATTTACCTCACCAGGATAATCACTTCTTGGCCTCAGATCCGCTTCGACTAGGATCATCACCTCTTGGCTTTCACAGTCAGTATTGACAGATCGGCTTCTCCGGGTGGTTGTGGTCCATTCGAGGCACCCATGTGAAGAGCGCTGTCTACTCGCCTTCCCTTTTAAAACAAGGCCTTGTCATCGGCGATGAGCCGATTGCTCAGCTTATTGGGCCGTCGCTCATTTGGGAGATCCTGGTGTATGGGTGGTCAAGTTGGCTTGGCTGTTGCCAAATTTTCGAATGCTTGTGGGGATTTTGTCAGCTGGTTTGCCTCCATCACGAAGAGTCTTGCCCAACTCTTACTTTTCTAGATCTTTTCATCGCCAGATGTCACAGTAATTCCAAAATAATCTGGATCGTCTTGTAAAATAAACATTTATGAGAATCGAGGCGGAATCGTGAACTTCACAACCTGTGACCCTGTGAAGGTGACGCGTCTCATCAGGCTTGAGCACCAACACCCATTTAACCTGGATGTGGATTGCCACTCATCTCGCAACACCACAATACTCAGGACCTTCCTCGCGGATCCTGTTTCTGAGCCTCTCTTCTGAGCCTGGTATCATGCAGCCTACCGTTGGTAAATATCAACATCCTCACACTCGACCTCGGCTTCTAGAGACTAGGTTACTATCAGAATCTCTCGACGGTTGTTAGTTTCGGGGTTAAAGATACTAAGTGGCTATATGAGCTTTCCAAGAACTACCTCATCCGTCCAAACGTACAGACATCAAAAAATGGTGCCTGCTCTCCTGAGACTTCAACGTAGCTGGGATTTTGGCAGCAGCCACTTATCCGACGCCTAGCTGAAAGGAGCCTGGGATAAACAAAAGTATCCAGGCTCACTGGATAATTTCTTAGCTCTAAAATCAGCTCTGGGGTTCAGGTCTCTTGTGATTTCATAGTCCTCATGAGAGCGTTTTGTACCAGCAGCCATCCTAAGTAGATCTTCATGATTATCTCACAAGAATTCTCTTAAATGGCAACCTGTGAGTAAGAGAATAATCTTTAAAGTAAAACTTAGTCTTTGTAGAGTCTCTTCCGATTACCTACCCAAGTCTTGTCCTTGGATGCTCAGTGAATCTTATCAAGTAGGTCAACACCCAGCTCAGTTGTGCGTCTACCCTACGCCGGCGCCACCCAGAAAGATGACTAGAATAATTACTTTTCTAGTATCTAGGGACAATTTCCTAATGAAACCAATTTCTTCATTCCAAATAGTGAATCAAAACTTGAGTGTTTTTTTTTTTGTTTGACGAGACCTAACCCTATCTGGGCTGAGTAATTCTCATACCTCGGGTCATCATGCCCGACTGGTTAAGTGCTGATAAATCACGACACTTAATAATTCGTAGAATCAAGGCAGCATCACGACATCCTCAGTGCTGAGAGTTAGTATAAATATAATGCCCCCAGTCTCCTAGAATTGGAAAGTCACTAATTTACCGAACTCTGAGCAAGCATCATCCTCTCTTACCAGCCTCCAGCAGATCAAATTTGAGACCAACAATGGCGCAGACACAGTTCGCAGTAGTGGATGTCTTCTCAAAGACGCCTTACAAGGGAAATCCTCTGGCAGTCGTCAATGACTTGGATGGAGAGCTCAGCGATACTGAAATGAAGTTGATCACGCGCCAATTCAACCTCTCGGAAACCACATTTTTTCTCCGCCCATCTCTTCCTGGAGCCCACTACAAGCTCCGTTCGTTTCTCCCAGATGGGAGAGAAATCTTTGGAGTTGGTCATAATATCTTGGGAGCTTGGTGGTATCTTGCACATGCTGGACTATTGGACTTTTCCAAGTCTGGAATCATCAAGGAGAATGGTGTCGAAGAGTTTGCCTTTTATCAAGAACTGGGAGGATCTGTGACACCGGTCAAGATTTTCAAGAGTCGGGTTTCTTCAGCTAAACCGGTTGAGTTCTCCGTTTCCATCACGCAGGCGACGCCAAAGGCCCATGGACGACATCCAAGCCCGTCCCAGCTTGCTGAAACTATCGGTCTGAGAGCTGAAGATATTGGACTGGCCTCCGGGACTGGCGTATCCAGAAAACAAGATGTCATCCCGCGGGTGATGTCTACATCAACTACTCATCATCTCCTCGTCCCTGTCGCGTCCATCGCAGCTCTCGAGCGTGCGTCAGTGCAGCGAGAAAAGCTTCTCGGGCAACTCCAACTCGCGGACGAACGCGCTTATGGGCTATATCTATTCGCAAAGGATGACCGCAAAGGTGCATCTGCAAACACTTATCAAGCAAGATTCTTCAGCCCCGGCATGCCAACTGAGGATCCAGCCACTGGAAGTGCTGCTGGGCCTTTGTCCGAGTTTTTGCGTGATGAAGGTCTTCTTGAGTTGGCTGATAACCAGGCAAGCATTGATGTCTGGCAGGGTCTTCAAGTTGGGAGGGAGTGCCTCATCAAGGTGAATCTGGCTGTTGATGGGAATACACCAGTCGTGGATGTTTCTGGTAGTGGTGTATTGTTCTCGGAGGGTAGATTGGCTGCCCAGGGAAATCAGGCTGGTCTGTAGGGATAATCTTTGTCAATTGGCAGTTTGGCAAGTCACCCTTTCATAAAGATACCGTATTGACTGAACATGGAGGTTGACAAACCCTTTGCACGGTTCTCAGCATAATTGCATTGTCTGTGACGTCATTGGGGAGCTCCTCCCTCCGGGCTCGGTCGGACGCAGATGAGCTCCCGGTTTCACATATCACCGCACCTATTCAAGTTAATAATCTGCGGGATTATGATACTTATAGACCGTGATTGAGTAAAATCGCCATTATTAATCGTAATTCCCCCGCGGGGTTTGGGGTCTTTAGCTTGTCCTCCCGCGGGATCACGAATCGCGACCCTCAACTCCAACGCTAAGCATCACCAAATTTCACCCCCCAATTGCCCCCACGGCGGGGTAGCTGCTCCTCCGGCGTCGGGACCTGACAAAATCTACAAGCCCATTGGTGTTTTGGCTCGCGGCTTTCTTTCCGATCCCATTGAATCCCCCCATGATGCGCCCGTTGTTGCGAATCGGTACATATACTGCCTGCACCCGGTTGTCCTGGGCTTCGAGAAACACAAGATCCTTTGCGACCACTTCTAGACTCTACATTCAATTGCCCGCCATGAAGCTGCTTTACCCTACTTCGCTCAAGCTCGACGTCCCAAGCCTCGAGGGCTTCTCGGTCGAGCTCAAGCCCTACGATGTCAAGAAGACCATCCCCGAGGACCTCATCGACGCAGAGGTTCTCGTCACCTGGACAAACAGCGCCGAAAACCTCAAGGATGCTGCCGCGCGGATGAAGAACCTCCGCTGGATCCAGTCTCTCGCCGCGGGTCCCAACGACGTCCTCAGCGCCGGCTTCGACACTTCCAAGATCACCGTCACCACCGGCTCCGGCCTGCATGACCGCACCGTCGCCGAGCACGCCCTCGGCCTCCTCCTCAACGCGGCGCGCCGGTTCTACGAGATGCGCGATTATCAGCTCCAGGGCAAGTGGCCTGGCCACCTCGGCGGCCCACAGCCTGACCGACCTGCAGGAGCTTTTACCACACTGCGCGACGCTCGCGTGCTCATCTGGGGATTTGGCAACATTGCAAAGACGCTCACCCCGCACCTTCTCGGGCTCGGGGCCGAGGTTCGGGGCATCGCCCGCCGAAGGGGTGTCCGTGACGGCATCGAGGTGTACGGCGAAGACAGCCTGGCGGAGCTCCTCCCCGAGACGGATGCCCTTGTCATGATCCTTCCCGGGTCCGACTCCACCCGCCACGCGCTCAACGCCGAGCGCCTGAAGCTTCTCCCTAAGCACGCGTGGGTCGTCAACGTTGGACGAGGTACTTCAATCGATGAGGATGCTCTAGTGGATGCACTTGAGAAGGGTGAGATTGGAGGAGCTGCTCTTGATGTTTTTGAGACTGAGCCTCTTCCTGAGCCGAGCAAGCTCTGGAAGGCGCCTAATGTTATTGTGTCGCCACACGCTGCCGGTGGAAGGCCACAAGGCTCCGAGGGCTTGATCGCCGACAACTTGAGACGGCTTCGGGCTGGACAGGAGTTGAAGAACATTATTTAGAATGGATAATTAGAGCGACAAAAAAAATGAAGAAATGAAGAAATGAATCAATCCATCAACACACAATGCGACCTTGTCACGCTTGTTCCGGTGCGCTTCGCAGCATTACAGTGATGCTTCGGTGGGTTGCATTGATCGCCGCGGCCTGCATGCTGCAAGACCGAGATCCACCCACGTGACCACCTCTAAAGCTGTGGACAAGGTCCCTATATTTCAGGCATCAACTTAGATCAGGCTGCAAAGTGTTGGGCGACAGGTATTGCTCAAATACGAATTATCCTTCCGTGATTATTTGATGTACATTTAGTTGAGCATGCCAGAGCCACTAAACTATCACGAATGCAGCTTCTGCAAGACAATGGTCATCGACCTAGAACACAAGGCAGCCACCCAGACAGAGAAAGCCCCGGGCACTATTGTCTTGTTCAAGCCAAAGCTCGATGCTTTATTATCAGCGCAATCTAACTGCCAATTCTCGCAGTGGCTCGTTAAGGGATTGTCAACGAAATGTCTCAACTGGCCTGGTCTGGAGCAGAGAGCTGGGGACATTAGTCTCTGTATAGATTATCTAACCTACACCTTTGATCCGCTCCCTTTAGTCGAGGTTACTTGGTTTGGACTATGGGATCCAAGAGAGGATTTTGATGAGGAACGTGGCCGCTGTCAAGTCAGGTATCATTCGTTTCTTGATGTGATTGCATGCCCTGGTACGTAGCAGCCCTCCTGTTGTGCTGGTGAGTGACAACTCGCTGATGTCTCCAGACAACCCAGCTTCAGAATTTGTGAGCACACGGCCAATCAATCCGAGCATTGGATCGCAGAAGAACCTAGTACTATCCCGTCGATGGATACAGGAGTGTATGGAAAATCACGTCGACTGTCCTGCATTGGCTGGCAAATTTATGCCCAAATATGTTCTGAAGCTTTCCCAGAACGCAGACCAGTATCACGTCAGTATTTATCAACCATTCTCGCCTGAGCCCTACACAGCTCTAAGCTACTGTTGGGGTGGCGATCAACCACACAAGACAACGAGAGCGAAAATCAACTCGGGTAATCTAGAGTTGGACTACCACATCTTACCGGCGTCGATCCAGGATGCCATAAAAGTAACCGTTGGCTTGGGTTACCAGTATCTCTGGGTAGACTCGCTGTGCATAGTGCAAGATGAAGGCCAAGAGAAAGCCGAGCAGATTGCTCTGATGCCAAACATATACACCAGCGCCATCGTCACAATCGTGGCATCCAGAGCGAACCGTGCGATTGACGGGTTTCTTCATGAAATCGACGTCAAGGCCGTTACCAACTTGTGTTTCAAACTTCCGTTCAAATGTCCTGGCTCATCTACAGTCGGTACCGTGTTCCTCTCTAAAATCAACAATGTGGACGACCCTGAGCCTATTGACTTTCGAGGGTGGACTTTTCAAGAGCGTTTCTTATCTCCTCGCGTCTTGGACTTTGCTACGAAACAGCTCTCGTGGACTTGTTCGTCGTCCAGTGTGGACGAAGGTTTCAGAGATGGGTGGAAGCTCCGGTCCTTGAAGCAAGACAGGCTGTTCCTTGAGAACAACTTTTTCACTAAACAGATGGGTTCAGCGGTACCGGCCGTCAATGGGTCCCACATTGATATCCAAAACTGGAGACTTATGGTCGCATACTACACAAGAAGGAGACTAACCTTCCCAAAGGATCGCATCCTTGCCATATCAGGCGTCGCTGGAATGTTCGCTACCGTTCTCAAGGACCAGTATGCTGCAGGCCACTGGAAGCAGAGCCTCCCGTTCGATTTGCTGTGGTCCAAGTCTCCCGAGTCTACGCCTGAGCGCCGACCTTCTGAGTATCTCGCACCGTCGTGGTCGTGGGCTGCCGTGACTGGCGAGGTTTGGTTCTGGTATGCTCACAAAGTGAGCCCGTCAGATATGCCGCCTGTCACACCTGACGTTCATCTGACCGACGTCCTCACAGAACTAGAGGAACAAACTGCCGTGTTTGGAGCCGTGACGAGTGGCTGCATTAAAGGTTCTGGGTCAATTCGAAAACTTGTTTGGTTTGGGAACCAGGAAACGCCGGATCATTTCCATGCGCTCCATGACTACACCCTAGAAGGAGATGTGCGACCAGTTCCATTGATGCGTATGATCCCTGATGCCATCGAAGACGAGTTTGCAAAAGATCCATCCAGAAAGGATATATCGATCCCGGTCCATCTCCTTCATGTCGGTACCTGTACCAACTGGGGAATCAGGGGTCTCTTTGGGCTTGTCCTTCGTGAGATGGCTTCGGCCAGTCAGAGGCGAAGGTTCACTCGGCTGGGCATCTTTCACAATTGTCCCCCGCGAGGACGAAAGCGAAGAGCACTGGGTGTTGCTCGGCCATGGGACAGCTTAGCGGAAGGAGATAATCTGGCCTTCTTTGCGGATTGCGTCAAGGAGGAGTTTGAGATTATTTAACACAGCGGCAAAGAAGCAAAAGTTGGATTTTCACGCATTTCCCGTTGATTCTACTCTTGTCGCCTTGACTCTAAGGCATGCACACTCTGTGTATTAATAGGTCTAATGTGTCTATCTTCTATCAGTCGTCTATCGCTCTCAACCCCTTCTACTATGCCTCTAAACACCGTGGTATCACACAAACCTTCTTCTAATTGTTTACCGCATTTGGCTTCCACAAAGCCCACGAAAAGCTGATGCACAGCTTGAGGAACGCAGCAATCCAAAGAGCACCAGCAAATCCAACCCAAGACTTGGACAGGAAACCACCCGAAACAGCTCCTGCAAACAACAACACAGCTCCAGTAGCTCTTCGGTTTCGATCCGCGTTGTCGGTGATGGGCGAAGTAAATAGTTTGGCGTCGCTCATCATGTCGCAGTACAGACTTGTCAACACAACTGTAGGCATGCTGTTGTACTTGAGGACTCGGCTGGCAACGATCTGTCCAGCACTCTGGAAGGCGAGCAGGATAATAGGCGCATAGTCGGAGTAGGGAAAGTCGTTGCGCACCCTCTCAATGATCCATCCATCCTCGTGAATAGTGGTCCTATCGTTGGGGCTGTTGCGGACCGCACCAGTAGTGGCGAGGAGAGCCACGAGACCGGTGAGGAAGGCCTGGATAAAGAAGGATGCGACCAGGACCCAGCGCTTCTGGGGGCCAAAGTAGCGGTGAAAGTTGGAGAAGAAGAGAGCACCGATGGCGAAGAAGATTATGGCGAGGAAACAGCGAGACCAGGCTTTTCCGGGGAGGTTTTCGGGTTGACCGCTGACACCTAGGCCGACAAAGATGGTGTTTCCTGGGTGTGTTAGTGTACATTGTTCAAGATGCTGTCAAGGGATACAAACCTGTCTGCATACTGACGAAACAGCCGTACAAGTTGAAAGCGGCACTATCAACCAAACCGGCGACAAAGAAACAAACGAGAAGCAAGATGTCGCCCCATCGTACATCAACTTCTGCTGTGAATCGTCGAGAGATGGAAGATGGAGGAACTGATTCCTTTGACCCAGCCTCTGGGTTATCGCTTGAATCTGGCATGTTGGCAGATTATTCCAGATGGTTGGAGTTGAAGACGCCGACGTCCCGTACAGATAAAGGTGACTCAAAGGTCAAAGAAAGAAAAGTCCTCTATTTAAAGGCCGACCAGCCGATGGTCGTTCTCCTGAAGCGGATGGCGTGCTCGGCAGCGGTGGGCCGCTCGGTGGGGGTCACCCATGTCCGGAATGCCGGCTTATCCAGACGTCATCTCAAAGAGACTCGACAGAGAGTGAAATATGGCATCGCCAAGGATCCCGTCATTGGACGCACGGTCCCTTAAAGTCTTGGATTGCCAGTCGAGACCTTCTGGGAAAAAGGTGAATGAAAAGCTCAGTTGGGGGTGAAAATTTTGTGTCGAGCACGTCAGCCGGCCAAGATTCTTTTCTGGACTAGGGCAAATGGTCTCACCTGGCTTTGTTTACACTGGTTGACTTTTATCAGCCCTTTTTTTTACGAAAAGTGTTAGGTCAATGCGCTATTGGGCCCTGGGGATTCATCAAACTGTCCCCTGCTTTTGCAATATCAAATGCCAAGTGCACCGCCTCACGAGGGTGCTTTTTTGCCAACTCGGTTGTTTGCCGTCATGGCCGAGCTGAGCTTTCGGCGGTGACACACATCAACCGGGCGGTCAAAATTATTAGCAAAAAGAAAAATGGGAGGGACGAGGTCATCGTGGTATAATTAGCTCGAGCTTTTTAGTGTATATTCAACCCTCCGCCGGCTTCAGTGCATACATCTTGACAGGCATCAAAGCTGTGTTGCCGACCATGGGGAATCCTCGTTGGAGATCAGCTCGTACAACCTGAAGACCAGCCTGCTTAAATAAAGCCAAAAACTTTTCATCCTCCCTATTCTTGTTAGAAATTTTATCATCTCTGGGTCATGCACTTACCGAGTAACACTACTATCCAGGTCGTCAAAAACATCAACACCATTCGTGCTCAAGTTCTCCTTGATGACAATGACTCCATCTGGTGCTAGAGCAGACTTGCATCGCTCGAAATATTCCACTAGAAGATCGTCCGGTAGATGTCCGACACACCATTGCGTCCAGATCAGGTCATACTTGACCCCATCCTCGGGTTTCCAGCCTTCAAGACCGACGTTGAAGATGTTTCCCACTCCAGGCTTGTTCGCCAGAACGTCTGTAAACTTGGTGATGGGTTCGATAATGTCCACCTTTTCAGCCACTTGGGTGAGAAGTCCTTCAGTGACTCTGCCGATACTGTTGGTTTGCAGAATGATTAGCAACTCCAACTTGAAAAATCTCGACCGCTCTTTGCAAGAACCCATGGCCAACGTTTAGGGGTGCACCCACCCTGCTCCGCCCTCAAGCGCCCTAGAAACCATCTTCCTCCCAGTCTTGCTGCCGATTCCTAACCTCGCAAGAAACGTCCTCGAGCCCTGCAGGTCGATTCTAGTGACTGAGGGGATACCGCCCAGCATACCGTTGACGTCGGCTTCGATGCCCTCCCAGTACTTTTTGCCATCCTCCATCGATATCAGCGAGTCGGGCGCTGAACCACCTTTGGAGTCGGACATGATGGCTTGAGTTTTCGTTGCTTGGTGGTGATGGCAGTGCAGATTGTTTTGATGAGGTTTGCGGTGATGCTATTGGGTTGTTGGTGATGCCTGAGGCAGAGATTGGGGTTTGTCTCCGCCGTGGTTATGGTCTGTTTGCTTTCGTTATCAGGGGGTGTCATGATACGGATTGTGAGCAAGACGAAATGATGGTGTAAAAGCTTGAAGTCGATTCATTAACATACGTAGATTAATACCTAAATTATTTAATATTTACAAGTAATAAATACTCCTGTTTTTAGAATGTTTTGCAAGGTGAATATCGACCCGGCGCATCGCCGCTTTTATAGAGGGTGGCTCATGCTAGTCTCAGGCGTCGCTCAGCTGAAGATACGAGACAGAAAATCCATTCAAATTCTGAATTCCGTAACTTGGCCTATTACAATCTTGGCCTAACCTGAGCCGTCAGGACTCCCCGCTCAGAATGAACAATGTGCACTTCTGTGGTTTGGAGTCTGACAAAATCGACTTCGCATGCCCGCAGAAACAAGTCTTTATCCACAGGGTCTCTAGCAAGCTCATCCGAGGTTGCCACATAAAATGTCTGCGTTGGAGTTACGGTATATCTGGTACTGGGCTTCGGCATGAAGAGGGCCAGTGGGCCGATGTCGTGAAGAAGCGTGCTGGTGAGAGAAAGGCCAAGGATATAATTCCCTGTTGATAGGGAAACAAACACGTGTCAGCTATGCGATAAACATGGGAGATGCAAGGCATCTTACCTGTTTTAGATTGTGTATAAGTGAACTCATCACTCGTCTTGATACAGAAAGAGTTCAGAGGTCCTTGATCCGGGCTTGTCGAAGGAGGCGCGAATACAAGAGCTTGATCTTGCACTCTGACATCGCATGTTGTCCCAGGGGTGAGGCCCCCGTTTGGGAGCTTTTGGCCCAGACTGACCTTCATAGCATCCTCGACCTCAATGGTTATGCCATGATCCCTCAGCTCATCGTTGCTGGTCCCACATAGGGCATACATGGGATCTGTAGGCATTGAGAAGTAAGCATCCGACGAGACGCCACGAAGCGCCACGACCACGTTGGTATTGACTATATCGGGCTTGGGAGAGATCTCGGGAGCTTTGGCGAAGATGACATAGTTCTGTGGGTTGCCCATGCGATTGGTGATTGTGAAGCGATAGTTTGCATTCACGTCTCGGCTAATGTCTCCAATTGTAGACTCGCTCCCAGCAGGAGGCTTAATTTCCATGATGAAAGGTAGGGGAAGGTCACTTTGGCTCATAGGCAGCAGGTATCGATGTGAGGAGGTAGCGATGAAGCAAAGGCACCAGATTAAAAAAGGTTGTGGCAAAAGATGGCGAAGCGGGCAGAAGACAAACAGGCAGATCACATCCAATGGGGCTTGCGGGTATGTATGTATATTCACACCGAGTTTGAGACCAGCTATGCTTGAATCGGATCCCTGCTGCAAGCCCATATCACATGAGGCGCAACCCTAACGCTCAGCTGCATGTATGAGGCTGGCTGAACATATACATGTGTCCGAACACATTTCCGCTTGACCGACTAGTCGTCCCGCTTGTTACGCCACTGCGGAATCCAGAAATCATCCGGAATTCCACGTACCATTTCCAATGCAACCCCAAGTGGTGTGTCTGTCCTGACCTTGGTAGGATCCAGCTTGGCCAGACCGGGGAACTCTGCATTCCAGCGATAATAATTTCCCCTGGCATCCTGAAGGAGATACTCCTGGGTAGTCCTCTCTTTGATGACTGGTTTCAGGCCTTTGAGGTTGTAAGAGCCACCGATGCTGGGTTCTTTACCAAAATAGGTGGCAATGTCAAGATCTTTGGGATCGTTTGTCCAGGCAAATGCTTTGTCGAATTTGTCGCCCAAAGGGACGAAGTTTTCCGTGGTTGAAGGTGGTGGCATTGGTTGTTCTGGAGCCATGGTCCTTGTTGTTGGAATTAGAGATGGAGGGAGATGTGATAATTGTAGAATATGATGGCATATATCTTGACTTTTGGAAAGAAATAATGTTGAGAAACCCGGCCCCAGAATCTGCGATGAGGGGGAGGAGCCGGCTTACTTATACTTCCTACCCCAAGCTTCACGTAAGCCCTGCAACCCTAATCTTGCAACATCACACAGCGGAAAGATCAAGCAAGCTTTGAGCCCAGAACAGACATTCTCTGAGATGCTTGAAAAAGCGTCCAGCATGTACTACTGGACGCTCTGGTGCGGCGCATTCTTGGCCCCTATGGCATCCGGTTATGTGGCTGAGGCACTCGCATGGCGATGAATCTCTGCCTTTAAATGGGCCGTACTATTTTAATCCGTAGGCGAGTTGCTATTATAGGACTTGAAAGCCAAAGGATGTCTCGCCGTCAACATCGCAGGTCAAAGTAAGGCGCATCGTTTTGTGGCAGACCATTGCATATGGCCCCCCTTCAGGAGGATGAGCAAGACGCGGGACAATAATTGATGAGAATCAAGGATGACCCTTTAAAAACTTTAAGCATCAGGTGGAGGGAAGACTAAAGACAGAGAGAGGATGTATTGGATCTCATCAACTAACTATCTGCTTTTCTTCGGATCTTTGAGATACAGGGCACCAACACCCACCAGTTCTCTCCATGATCCGCACCAAGGGAGAAGTTCTTGGAAGTCTCTAATTAACCTGGAGAGTCATCTTGCCAACATCGTTGTGGACAACGGTAGCATTGACAGAGTCGCGGGTGCTGAAGTCAATGGGAACAATAGTAGTGTTGACAGAGGCAACCTTGATCAGAGCACCCCTCTGGTAGTCACCGGTGGCAACCCAGAACTTCTTGACAGGCTGGATCTGATAAGACTTTCCAGGCTGAGGAACAAAGGTTGCAGCAGGACCGCTGAGGCCGGTTCCCTGGAGATCACCACCGAGACCGATGAGGTAGTTGTCTAAGGAGGAATCGAGTAAGTTTCTATCTCATACATTCATCAGAAGTATGATTGCTTACTGTTCTTGGCCTCAGCAAAGGTAAAGCTACTGTCAGTAACGATCTCAAAAGCCTGGATGGCACCGTTGGCAGTGGGTGGGTTCTCGGTGAACTGAGGAGCGCCATCGATGACGGTCATCTGAAGAGATGTTCCCTTGTTCCTCAAGGTGCCATCGTCGTTGGCGACGCCCAGCTGAACAGGAATAGGGTTTCCCACGGAAACGCTGCTGCCGGCGCTGAGATCAGAGTCGGCTGAGCCAACAACTGCACCGTAGTTGGAAGCAAACTTGAAGACGCAGGTCTGGCCCTTGGCCGTGGCCTTGCGCTGGAAAACGTTGAGCCAGACGTCGGAACTGACAGCGTTGTTGATCTTGGGGGCTTCGTTGAAGATGAAGTAGTTCTGCTGACTACCAGAATTGTTCTTGATGGTGATTTGGTAGGTGGCCATTGTGAAGAGATAGCAAGGCTTGAAAATGGGTGGGTAGATGTTTGTGTGAGGAAGTGAGGATGGTGATGAGTGTCTTCTTCTCTGCGATGTCAACAGCAGCGGAGGAGGTTCTTATAGATTCTCTCTGAGTGACAAGGTTAGTATTCTGCAAAATATCCACAAGTTCACTTCTTGCTCTCTGTGGAAGTGTCTTGAGTGAACCCCGATGTGCAACTACCTCTGCCTCTGGAACACGCCGTCGTCATGGAGTAGACCGTCTTCTCGAGTTCTGCAAAGGGTCAGATGCCGACGGTACGCAGAATATCCTCTGCCAAATGTGCCTATCAAGTTGGGTTGGCCTGTAAACGCCGGTGGCTTCCAATAATGTCTCGGAATCTCTCAATAGTCCTGCCTGCCGCAATCTTGGGTGGAATTGTTTACAACCACTCAGCCAGCCTCATCCTGCATCTCGTTGCCATATCTTGGCTAGAACCCGTCAGTATTCGGGGTACATCTTGCAGAGTGAAACCCTTCTGCAGCATCACAAGCCCCATTATCCCTTCAATTGTCGAGGAACTCCGGCAAGTACCCTGCTAGCGAGGAGGTACATGAGGGGAACCACCCGGAGACCGGCTTTTCCTGTCAGGGACTTCAATTAGGGCAGCCAAGGTCAAGAAGCTCGGGGAGGCCGTCGGCACCAGACAGTTTGGGGATGTGAGCAGTGTGATGTAGCAATTTGTAACTCGAGAGAATGCTGGTGCTTCTACCATAGGCTAAGATAGGTGTGGCTGCCAACCCCTGCTGTGACTCGACCGGAGCTCCTCAGCCGTTCTTGTCAGCGCAGTGTTCAGCCAGCCATCATTATGGCTGTAAGCCTCATTGACTTGCGACTATACTATTGAGGCTTGGGTGTAAGCTTTGGTCGTGTTCTGACTATGTTATTTTTGTTGAGTTGCTCCAAGGCCGGCCTCCGCCCCCCTGGCCTTGTGCAGCCTCTTGAACCAGTTCAGCCAGCCATGCGGTCCACGCCGCTCAGGAAGAATGTGACAGAATAGCCAAGAAGCTGCATGGCCCTTTACTTGTTCTCCTTTGGATTAATCACATCACCACGCAAGATGCTGGATTCCTCTAATCTCTGCGTATGTAACATTTTCTATTTCCCCTCCCCATGACGGCGGCATGGCACTCGCTTGAGGAGGATAAAAGACTATCTTTTTTATATATCTACATTTAGAGCTGGATATGGATCTCCTATATGGCGCCTAGGCTCTAGAATAGGCGCTTTGCCGTTCTGTCGGGGAGACCGAAACATGGCGTAATTCCAAGGCGAGATCCCCTCAAATCACTTACGGCTCAGCTCCACAAACGTTGCCATGCGAAGTTTTCCGATAATGTCTTAGCCTTAAGGATTTTGACAGGGGATGTGAGCATTAAAGCAGGCTAAACGGTCTGGACCTCGTCGTCATCTGACCAGAAAGGACTATAACTGCAGCATATCAATAATGTCTCAATGCGCTGTAGTACATGTGGAGATGTTTCAAATTTGCACACTGTGCTCGGAACCGATATATTCACAACTTTCTATGTTGACAACGCCAGTAAGACAAGTTCCCTCAATCGGTGATATATCCTGAAAGGATTATGGCGTTCCTCTTCCCCACACCTTGCTTGACCTGATCCGATCCGATTGGACGAGAACAGAGGCAACAGGCTGCCTCATGCGAAACCAAGAACACATAGAATCTGGAGGGACTGTGATATTGGTCCAATGGGAATGTGATATTGGGAAGCGGTGAGGATCGGGCTGTTGGAGGCGAGCTGAAAGTAAGACGTGGAACAAGCGGCAAGCTTCATATACATCAAAGCAAGGATTGCTTGAGCATGACTTCCACACGTGACTTGTAAGGGATAACACAAGAATTTGTCCAGTTGGGCTTTCCACTCGAGGGTATCATAAAGGTTCCCTTCCCATATCTATAAAGAGAATTCTATCGAGTAACCACTCAAGTTAGACTTCCACAGCCAAGTCTTCACGAACCAAACACTTTTTTTTACTTCGTCGGTGATATTAAAGCACTCATCATGAACCCTGTATGGGATTGGACGAACTTTAGTGCCTTTGATGGCACGTTGAACAGGCAAACACTCTTTGCGGTTGAGAACCCAGCAGACACCACCCAGGTTGCAAGGCTCAAGCGTCAAGCACAGACGGTATGTCGCATTGTTTCTTCCAATGCAGTATGAGAAGTGGCTCGGAGAAAGCTGTAGAAAGCCACTCTTTTCCCTGGTCACTTAATCTCTGACAGATTGATCTAGTTCTATGACTGGTTGTCAGTCATTAGAGACGATGCAAGACTCACACCTGTCTTTGGGGCAAGCAGGGAAATGGCGGAACTGGTTTTGGATCATTTCTTCCCGAACGGGTAAGAAAGCCATTTCATGATTCTCTCACATATCACTAACTCTCTACTGCTTGATGCTAGAGGCACTGCGCTACGAGTTTCTGACCATACTCAAGGCTTTGATCCCACCAGACTTGCCATTCCCCTGTCTTTGCCACTGGGCAACACAGGAATCCATGTCAACGTGATAGATGGTCCTTCTGCCTTGGCCTATCTCTTCTCTATCGCAGAGCCCCCTGAGGGGCAGGAGATGACGCTTGACAAGTACTATCTCCCGATGCAGATCCTTCTTAGCCGGGCCATCTATCTCGCCTTCATGGGCTCCATCACGACTGATCCTTTCGTCTATGACCTGGACTCAGTACCCTATATGACTTGTCTCATGTACCTTGATGATCCACAACCGACAGCTGTACCGCAGTATGTGTTCGGAAGTACTCACACACCCGGCCTGGCCACGGATGCAGACGAAAATGCCTTGTATAATCCGAGGATGCTTCTGCTTGACGAGTATCGAAAGGGACAAATGAATGCTGCATTGGTCAATATGGACCTGGGGGAGCTCCCTTTTGGCCTCTCCCCTCACGAGGTGGAATGCTTTGCCACAAGGCTTTATAAGGACACCTTTAGACGCCAAGCCGTCAAGCAAGCAGCTCAGGTCGCCTTAGGAGTCTTGGGTCCCGTATTCAGGACCCAGCGAGCTGCCCAAAATCCTCCACCTGTAATCCCCCAGGGTGTCGACCAAGATCCGATTGCGTATGATCAGCCGTGGGCCCTAACTCACTACAAGCAGCCCATGTTGGACTTACTCATCTCGGCCATCTATCAGGTTTATGCTCTTTCCACTCCCATGACGGCTGAAACACTCTTTCCCATGTTTCGACCCTTCCTGCGTCTGTGGCTGACTCCTCATGTCCGGACCGTACCTCCACCGCCTGGCCAACCTTTTGAGTTGACCATTGATAACCCTATCCAAAGCGCAGTGCTGGACGCAGCCTTGGACACAGCGGTGCAGACCTTTTGGGGGGCCACGGCCAACACCTACATTGGACGGCTTCAAGCGATCCATACAGAGATCAAGAATCAGCCTCGGACCCGGAGATACGGTCGATGTGCAGAAACTTATCCCTTCGCTGCCATGACGTGAGTCACTCCAAGAAAGAACTCCCGCCGGGGATCACTCGCACCTGACGTAACTCGACTTGACTGACATGAATTTTGCTACTTGGCTAGATACCCCTTTTGGAATGGCAAGCAACTGGATGATCAGGCTAGAATTCAAGGAGTCTCGGTCGATGTCCGCAAGGTTGGCCAAGTCAACTTTTCCCAGAACTTCACGGATGTGGCGTTTGGTGATGGTGATCCGGGTAATTGCACCGGCTTATATCGGAAACCATGCGAGATCTGCCAGACTGCCTTTCCCAAGCTTCGGATGGATTTAGCACACTATGAGATCCCAGTGGTAGCGATCCCCCACGCCGTGGGAGTTGCATGATGGTTTTACTTGGATTCAAAGTTTACACTCAGATGAGTTAGGGGATTACGGATTAGAGATGACATGTGAATCTGGTCCTTTGTTTTTATGTATAGTGAATTGCAACATTGCTTTCTGGTTTTGTTCATGCTAAACCATAGCATACCACACCGGGGCAAATAGTATAGTAGGTCAATGGACACGGTCAACTTCTGCAGGTTACTATCTAGAATGTCTTCCAGGCATCAAGAAGCCCAGACAGCTGAGGAGTGCGACTCAAGCACACTCGGCCGTCTTTAATCACCGCCCCGATTTCCTGCTCCTGACGCTCAAACACTGTAATGTCATCCAGTGGGTTGCTATTTAGAATCAGCAAGTCTGCCTTGAACCCCGTCTTGACCTGGCCCAAGGTGTTTGCTTCCCCAATCATCCTTGCAGGATTCACAGTTGCGCTTTGAAGAATGTCAAGATTGCTCAGAGCCTCTGAACGGATGCTAAACTCCCGAGTTTGGTATCTCCCAAGTGGACCAAGAAGATCACTTCCGTAGCAAAGTGTGAGACCTGCCTTCTTAGCGATCTTGAGGGCGTCGATTCCCATGGCGAGAACTTTTTTGTTCTTTGCCTGTGAATCCTCATTCAAGAATTGAGGCAATGCCGGATCCGCTAGGGTTTGATATGTGACGAGTGTTGGAGTGAGAAAACACCCTTTCTCTGCCATGAGCTTGGCTGTTGGCTCGTCGATGAGATTACCGTGCTCAATGCCCTTGACGCCGTTTTCGATGGCGATGCGAATGGAATCCGGCGAATAGGCATGGCATGTCACGTAGGTCCCATGGTTCGACGCAGCTAAAACCACAGCTCGGATCTCTTCTGGACTGAACTGCTTGCCTTCGAGTCTGTCGGTTGGACTGACGACTCCCCCACTGCCCATGATCTTTATAAAGTCTGCTCCTCGACGTATCTCGTCTCTGGCTGTAGCAAGACAGGCCGACACGCCGTCGCAGACTCTTCCAAGCCCAGAGACAAATCCGGATACACAGTGTGTATGATCATGGCAGCTTCTGAAGTCACCGTGACCACCAGTCTGGCTCAATGCATGGCCACTTATGTAAAGCCTGGGTCCAGGGACCAGCCATTCCTCTGTTGCTTGCTTCAGGGCATACGGGGCTCCGCCACAGTCGCGGACAGTGGTGAAGCCGCGGGCGAGAATGTCGCGACAGACATAGGTCATGCGGAGCATGGAGACGTGTTCCGGTGTGGACATGACCTTTGAGAAATCCGCATCGCCCGGTGCAGCAGCGATGTGGACGTGGACGTCGATGAGGCCAGGGCAGACATATTTGTCAGCAACGTCGATGATGGTAGCCTCTGAGGCTTCCGTTGGCAGTGTCGTGTCGTCTGAAGTAATAGCTGCGATTATACCATTTTGAAGAAAGATGTGTTGGGATGGAGTAGAGGTGCCGGTGACAGGGTCAATAATGGTAACGTTCTTAAAGAGGTATGATGGAGGGGATGATTTGGGAAGCCAAGGCTTGATGAATTGGGGGGACAGCGATTTCATGGTGATTGTACCAAGATGTAATGATAATGCGATACAGGTAAGCCCCCCGTCGATGCTAGAGATAACCAAATCATTTTATAGGCTTTACTGCGGACATCGGTAGACATTAACCGAAGGGAACGTCATGCTGGCTCGATAAGAATGGTTGAGACGCTTGTACTCCTTCACTGATGCCGTGATGACGTTGACCGGCATGTTGACCGGTGTTATACAGGGCACGCAAGGGGGGACAAAGGGCGATTATTATATCTTCTGATGTGCCGGTACTAAGGAATGAGGAACGTCATCGCCGGCATAACTACCGGCAACCTCAGCGTTGCATTATCTGTATGGTGCCGGTAACCATGGTTATCGCTGAGCTTGAAGAAACGACTTTCTTATCTCCGCCCTAATTACCGGCCATGCCATCATCACATCGTCTGTGCCGGGCCGGTAGGTTACCAACTACCTATGTACATGCGACCAAAGTTGAAGTTTGAGAACCATCTCTCTTATCTCTGCCTGGATTAATGTCTGCGTAACATCACTTATACCCTACCGACAGCACACCAGTCATAGCTATACCTGAGGTTTAAGAGTGATCTTTCATCTCTATGCTCTCATTACCGGCAACCTCAGCGACGTACTACGGCGTGCCGGTAACACCAACTATGGCAATCGCCAAAGTTTGTGAACGGTCGATCTCCTCTCCGCATTTTCCCCTTTGGGTCCTAGATTGAGCGTGGGGAACGCCCCCGCAAATGATAAGGTCGTGCAGGGCGTTATGGGGTGGATGTGACGTGGAGGCGCGAACTACCTGTCCCGGATCCTCGGTGCCGACAACGACTTACTCGCTGATGGAGAGGGGAATCATATTGTGACCGGCACGGTCTTTTGTATATAAATCATCAAACATTACGGGCTTGAGCTTGAACACAACTTCCGCTGTGGTTTCTTTACGTGCCATTCAATTAAACAAATGTCAGAACTCTTCACCATGTCAAACAAGGATGCTCTCGAAATGACCACATCGAAGACCGTATCTCAACAGGACCGTGAAGCCGGCGATGTCGAAACCGTCCACCTAAGTGAGGATGTAGCCGTCAGATTTCTGGCAAACCTCGACCCTGCCATCAAAGAACTCCCAATTTCTGCCAAAGAAGCACGCAAGGTTCTTTGGAAGATCGATCTAATCATCCTACCCATCATTGCAGGAACCGTCATCTTGAGTGCCGTAGACAAGGTAAGTCATTGTACAACAAGCCTTTACCAAAGCTGACCTGTTCCCCGAGGTTGTCATCTCCAACGCAGCCATCATGGGCATGAAACATGACCTCAACCTCATCGGTAACGAATATTCCTGGGTCGGAAGCATCTTTTACTTTGGCTTTCTGATATTTGAGTATCCGCAAGCCATCTTGATTCAGAGGCTGCCTGTGGCCAAACTGTTGGCTGTTTGTATTCTCTCCTGGGCTGTCCTCCTCTTCTGCAGTGCTGCAACGCATGATTTCGCTGGACTTGCCGCTGTTCGTTTCATCTTTGGATGTGCTGAAGCAGGGGCTTTCCCTACTGCGTCGATCCTAACTGTCATGTGGTATACGAATCAAGAACAACCAGTTCGCGTGGCAATTTGGTACAACCAGGTCCGATAACCCCAGTCTTCTTTTATCAAGACTCCAGCATCTGACTACAGCAACTAGTTCTCGTCAGTCTTCTCTGGCATCATCTCGTACGCAATCTCACAGACTCATACACACTTGGCCCAATGGCGTCTCCTCTTCATCGTCCTCGGAGGCATAACCGTTCTCTGGTCCGCCACCGTCCTTGCTTTCCTACCCGACTCACCCGTATCCGCCTGGTGGCTGTCTCCCCGAGAAAGATACATCGCCATCCGCCGAGTTCAGAAGAACAACACGGGTATCGAAGATAAGAGAGTCAAGTGGTACCAGATCAAGGAGCTCTTGGTTGACCCCAAGACGTACCTCCTTGCACTGTTTGCTTGTGCGCAGAACATCCCCAACGGTGGGCTCGTTACTTTTTCTTCCATCATTGTGTCTGGCCTTGGGTACTCAGTTCCCATCACGACATTGCTTGGTATGCCAACTGGGGTTGTCGCTACAACTTGGCAAATCATTCTTGCTGTATTTTGTGCCAAGATCAAAAACATGCGCTGCACTATTATTGCCGTGGCTAACATTGTCCCCATGGTCTGTGCTATTCTCATGTGGCAGTTACCACGAGATAATCAGACAGGCCTTCTTGCTGCGTACTATGTCTTTTACACATACTGGGGCGTAAGTATTGGCCTATTCCGCAGTAAACGGAACTGACAAGTCTCTTAGTCGTACGTCATGTCCACATCAGTCCCGATGGCCAACGTTTCTGGTCACACGAAAAAGGTCACTATGAATGCTGTCTATTTCTTTTCCTATTGTCTAGGCAATATTATTGGACCTCAAGTTTTTCAGAAGAGTGACGCGCCCAACTATACCAAAGGGTACACAGGACTCCTCATCTGTCTTATTGTTTCAGCAGTGTCCATTTCTGTATATGGACTTTTGTGCAAACAGGAGAATGCTCGCAGGGATAAGCTACATGGAGTCGTGCATACCTCGGCCATCACAGAGGAGAATGAGGCGCTTGCCTTGTCGGATATGACGGATAAGGAGAAGATTGCATTCCGGTATTCATACTAAGGGATACGGTCGAGGCAGTAGTTGGAATTGGGTTCGAGGTTGAAATGTGACTATGTTGTACATTTCTCTAGGCTTAATGATATGATCAGGGATTTACTCCTCATGGGGACAGTCGACATTGGCTCGAGTTGTCTTGGGCATGGGTGCTTGACCCCAGACGTAGCTTAGAGCAACATACTCCATGCCATCTTCTGGTTCAACAAGACACATTTGCTTCGTATCAATAAGAAACGAGAGTGGACGACGGAGACGCGTGCTTTTATCCTGACATTTGCTTCCGTGATATTTATCGCAGCATCGCCTCCACTTGAGTATCAGAGCTGGATCGATGAAATGGTCCAAGGACTGTCCTAGAGGAATGCCGGGATCTGACATGACTGGATGGTTCTTTGCGATGGTGTGGTGTTTGCGTTGCTTGCAAAATTTGGGCAGTTGATGAAACAAAGACTGGTTGCCTCCTGTATCAGGTGACGTGTTGGTCGGAGGTTAGGTCGGAGACATGCAGCCAAAGCTCCTGGCGGTTAAGGACTGTCACAACTGACAAATCGGTCAAATTTCCAATGCGAAACTTCAAGGATCATTTGTTCGCTACTTGAGAAGTCATCTCTCCCGGGCATGGTGTGAACTTGGGTTCATCATGTATGGAATCATGCTGACCTGCTTGATGACAATGGCGTGGGTATTAATGATGAGTGTACAGTTCATGAACCAGATTAAACACACCTAGCTTCTACTATAGACAGTCATAATTGACCCAACATTAGCAATAACATTACCGATCCGATCATGAGCCATTAAGCGTTACGATTCATTAACTCGAGGCTCTACCCGCACCCAAAGCTCAGATTGCGAAAAGATGCCACAGTTAAAGACTTTCCAAGGGTTTGTAGGATCACAGATGAAAAATTCAAACTGTCGGAGCAACTTTAAGGTCAAATGTTAGCAGGAGTTGGGTTAAAGATGGCGATATTAGGCAGGCTCACCTCGACGTAGATCTTGTTCAGCTCCATGAGAGCCACAGGCCGTCCCAGACACTGCCATCGCCCATAACTAAAAATGAGATCAAGCGCGCTCTCCATCTCCTTGATCTTTTCAGGCGAGTTCTCAATCCAGCGCTCAGGGCGGAACTCGCCTGCGTCGGATCCCCAGATGTCCTCTCGTCGGAAAATGCCCCAGGCACAATATCCGACACTTGTTCCGCCAGGGATGAATTGACCTTTCCAGGTGTCTCCTTGTGGTGGAACTTCTTTTGACATGAGGCCGGCGACGGGGGGAAAGATGCGGAGGCCTTCTTTGATGACGGCTTGGAGGTAGGGTAGGTCGCGACCGATGGAGTCTGGGATGATTGGCTCCGAGTATGTGGTCTCGGAGATTTCGGCGCGTAGTTTGTTATACACGTGAGGGCTAGTGATGATGTGAAGCATGGTTGAACGGATGGCCGTGGCCGTGGTGTCAGAACCGGCGATACTGATGCGGCATTGTAAGGGATTGCTCGATGGATGTGGACGCAGTGACTTACATCTGGAGCAAGATCTCCGACTCGGCCTCTTTTTGGGTGAGTCCATGAGCAACGAAAGACCCGAGCATGTCCTTTCGGACCTTCTTATCAGGTCCAAATCGCTCTGCGGTGATTGATTTGGCGATGCTTGGAGATGTCAGTCTGCCGTTATACCAGGGCGCCTCAATAACTCACCGCATCACTCTCCCAAACCCAAGTCGATCCTTCTCAGATGGCAAAAGACTCTTAAATATCGGAGAACTCAAGACCTTGACCAGCCAGGGAACAACAGTAGTAACCATGACCATGGGCAGCGTCTCTTCGGTAGTCTTGATGTACTCATACACATCCGAGTCTGTCTCCAAGAAGCCAAACGGTTCGCCAAAAGCCAAGTCAGAGAGGACGTCTAGAGTAAAAAATTGGGCGCGACGGCCGAAATCTACTGGTTTCTTCTCGTCGGCGTATTTTCGCAGGAGGTTGATGAATGCGAGGATATTCTTGTCGATCTTGGGCTCTAGGTTCTCGACTTCGCGACCGCCATACTATAACCGTCAGCTCGTGCACAAGGGCATCATCTGGGGAACCTACCCCAGCGGACATCTTGGATCGTAGCTTGGAGTGCTCATCCTCGTCTCTCCACGATAGAATATTGTTGTTCGCAGGGTCGAAGCGCATTCCATCGTACCAAGGAGAGCGGCGGTATTCTGTTCGAACATTGAGGATGTGCTTCATGAGGTCGGGATCGTCGGTAAGGAGATCGTTAGGACTGACGCGAGCGATAGAACCTGCGGCGCATTATTAGCATCCGTTGAAGCGCAATTGACTGCCAAAACAATGCGACGCAACTTACCATACTTCTTGGTAACCTCCCAAAAGTCCAGGTATGCTCTACCGCTGCCGACAGTCCTGATGAGCCACCATGTCGAGAATCCAGCAAGACGAGGTCCTTTGAAGGCGCGAAGACGATTGTACTGCCTCCATGTTGAGATGCCCGACCAGAAGATCAAGACTCCGACCAACAACCCAGCGATGGCAATTGACGGGCGCACACCATCGAAAAGACCCCGAAATCCATCGGCTGAGCTCATCCTGGGAACCGTTTCCACGATCTCTGGGAGTGGAGATGCAGGCCGCGATAGTTCTATCCCCAGGTCACGAGCTGGAGAAGCTGAGCCGAGAAAGCCAAGAGAGACGAGAATTGCTCTCCTCCCATGACGGATTAATGAATACTAATCCTCCGGTTACATTCGTGCAGCTGGAATGTCTTAGCGTGGACTTGTCCATCACTTGATGGAGATCCCCTCGCCGAACGAGCCGCCATCACAAACTCGAGCGCCCCGATAGGACAGAAGAGCTTCGCTAGATCAACCCGCTAATGGCCTCTAGAACGCCCTGGATCGGGAGGAGGCCCAGGCGCCGGCGGTGCGTGCCGCTCAAGCCTTTCGTTAGCGTGGGCCACAGTGGAATGTCCTTCTGCGAATGGCTGGCCTGAGGGGTCTAGATGTGGTAAGGCTTCCCCGAGACAAGGGGGAGAACGGGGAGCTCGATGGGTAGATATTGGCGCGTGGACGCATTCAAACTCTTTTGTCACGAACGATTCTCCTTCCCTGTAGAGGCATTCCTCCGGATTATGAAGAGCAGCCTCGGCTTGCATCGAACGCGTCAGTGAAGCCCCTCTCTCTGCGACCGTCTTTGTCGTACGTCTTTTGAGAGGCGCGGATAATTAAACATCCCATCTAGTGAAGGAACCCTAGGGCCACAGTTATTCCAGTAGTGAAGGATAACCCGGGTCTAGCACACAAACGGTTCGTTTATTAGCATTACAGTACTTGCTTGTGCATTGGATCGATCGCGTGAGGGGAGGAAATCTTGACCTCTTTTGCTCTTTGTTGCGATCTGACATTAACACGGCGATAGACGAACGCGCGATCGAGATCAACTGTCGACTTTGATCTTTTCTTTAATCATTTAACCCCGCGATTTCGCCATGACGGGCACGCCTGAGTCGGGGAAGGGGAGTCAAGAGGGTAGTCCCAAGCCTGAGCGACAAGCTGCCACCACCGAGGATGAGCCTATCGAGGCCGAGGTGAGAGTGAACGCGCTGTATTGATAAGAGTGGACACTGATCGAGAAATCCCAGGAGCATGAAGAAATTGATGATAACGATTCGGCACTGGGCGTAAGTGAAGTCGACCAGGGTCAGCTTCACATTTGGTGCTGATCTTCACGTGCAGGATGATGCTGCCAGTTCTACGGCATCGATGCGATCCAGCATTCTTCAATATCGTACCGAGAATGGACGAACCTATCATTCCTTCAGGGAGTCGAGTGAGTTCACCAAATACTCATGAAGGCGATGAGCTGACGTTGGCTTTCAAGTCAATTACGTACTCCCCAACGATTCGGTAAGAGTGACAAGGGTCAATCTCGATTTCGCGTCTTGGTTCATGGTGCTAATCGCTTGGCATACAACCAGTCTGAGCAAGAACGTCTAGGTTAGTGTCATGGTGATGTTGCATCCGAGATCTTGCTAAGCTGTGTTAGATCTTCAGCATCATTTGTTTACGCTTACGCTTGGAGGGAAGCTGTATTTGAGCCCGATTGGTAAAGACGACAAGCCTATTCGACGATGTTTGGATGCTGGTACTGGAACTGGTGTTTGGGCTATCGACTTTGGTAGGTATCTTGTTCATTGAAGTTGAGCATTGCTGACCTCGAGCAGCCGATGAGCATCCTGAAACAGAGGTATAGCTTCACATTCCAGGATTCATGACGAACCCAAGATTGACACTTACTAGGTCATCGGTATTGATCTCAGTCCTATCCAACCAACCTTGTAGGTCTCCCCGCACCAAGATCACACTGAGATACACGCTCACCAGCCTAGCCTCCCCGCCAATCTCTCATTCCAAGTTGACGACCTCGAAGACGAATGGACCTACAGCTACAAGTTCGACTTTATCTACGGCCGCATGCTCGTCGGGTCAATCGGCGACTGGCCTAAATTCTTCAAGCAAAGCTTCGACAATCTCAACCCCGGAGGATGGGTGGAATGCCAGGACATTACCTTTCCCGCCGAGTGCGACGACGACACGCTCAAGAAGGGATCCTACATCGACCAATGGTCCAGTCTCATGATTGAAGCGACAAACGTCTTTGGTCGCGGTGCGCAGAGCGCAAAAAAGTACAAGCAGCAGATGATTGATGCTGGATTCGTCAATGTCACCGAGGTGATTTACAGATGGCCTACGAACCGGTGGCCTGCGGACCCGTACTACAAAGAGCTGGGCTTTTGGTCTTGTCACAATATCGCTGGAGAGTTGTCGGGTCTTTCCATGGCGCTTTTTACGCGTGCTTTGGGATGGAGTTCTGAGGAAGTAGAGGTGTTCTTGGCGAATGTGAGGACGGATATGAAGGATAGACGGATCCACGCTTGGTGGCCCATGTAAGTGACTGTGTCTGGTGTTGCTGAAAGCGAACTAACAGCTGTTCAGACACGTTGTATATGGCCAGAAGCCAGAAGCTTGAGATTTGTCTCAAGATGTCGCGAATTGCAATGATAACAGATTGGAGGGTTTTTATTCCCGGCTGATCCGGGCTAGCCATGTTATATTCTTTTTAAACCACAACTGTCCTTTCTCTCCCACCGCAGTCGGATAGCTTAGATCAGCCGTACCTCCGTCCCCAATCCTTGAAACGCATCTTGTCCCTTACTTGATCCCGTCTAGCTGCTTCGTCTAGCTGTCCTCTTTTGTCTTCTTCAACAGAGCCAAGGCCACTATTTTATCTCCGGTCACGACCGAGCTGTCCCGAGATTGGAATCAGACCAGGATGTGTCAAGCTGAAAAAGCCCCAGCTGTCACTTTAAATCTCTCAGGTACCGCCCACCCCTCACGCACTTTTTTTCTTATCAATCTGATAATCTACATGACTCCATCACCAACCATGGCGTCAGACAGCGACATTCCAACTTTTAGGATCGACCTCGCCCGATCACCCGAGGATCGATATGTAGACGTCGCTGCTA
Source organism: Fusarium sp. LHS14.1 (assembly GCA_025433615.1). Taxonomy (NCBI): domain Eukaryota; kingdom Fungi; phylum Ascomycota; class Sordariomycetes; order Hypocreales; family Nectriaceae; genus Fusarium; species Fusarium sp. LHS14.1. The sequence goes on from CM046482.1 coordinate 3,311,340, forward strand.
CATTTGGACCTCGAATTCGTACTCTTGGCCATGTTTTTGACGAGCTTCTCGAGTCGATGCTGGGTTCTAAATGGCTTGCTCGGATCGCCAAGTTTCTCGCGAGGGTGTTTCTCCGACGCGTGCACGATGAAGAGGAAACGCGTGAGATAAGAGGATTCGTCAAGGTTGCTCGGTGCGATCTTTTTCTCGTGGTGGCTCTCAACGTGTTTCTTGATGTCATGATGGGCTGCACGGCTGGATGCGTCAAGGTCAAGGGGAAGCAAGTGCAGGATGAGCGACTGATGCACTTTCGCACTCTTGATTGGGGGTTGGATCCGTTGAGGGATTTGGTGGTTGTGCTCGAGTATGTAGACTCGTCCAAGGATCCAGATCATGTCATTGCCACGTCGATTACATATGCTGGCTTCATGGGAGTGTTGACTGGAGTAAAGTATGTACTCTGTGCTTTGAAGTGTTCAGTGCTGACTTTGTTAAAGGGAGAATTTGTCCCTTTCTCTTAACTATCGCCCATTGCATCTTTGCGACAACTCTCATCTTAAGAAGCATCAGCTTCTGGTTATTCTTGGCTTCCGACCTTCTGTGTCTTCTATCCTACGACACACACTCTTCAACCAGCAAAAGACAGAGACACCATCTTCTCTCGTCGAAAGCGCCAAACAACTCGCCAGTGTGCGTAGTGCACCATGCTATCTTACCCTATGCGACGGAAACCACGCCGTTGTGATCGAAAAGGATCTATTGACTGGTCGTCTCCGCGAAAATGACCGGTTTATCGTGCAGACAAACCACGACTCATGCGATGCCACAAGATGTGGCACAGAACTACGCTCCGAGCCAGTAACGCCCCATCCTGAGCTCTGGCTTCGAGATTCCAACGACCGCATGGATGTCATCAACGACAAGTGGAGTGACCACTGCAGCACCGAGGCCTCGAGCGATGATGAGGCTGTTGTTGTGGATGACAATAAGAGCTCTGTCAAGAAGGAGACTCTAATGGAGTGGATGATGGATAAGAGGATCTCGAATGCGTTTACTCATTTTGCTTGTATTATGGATCCGACTACAGGGAGGGTGCCTTGGTTGCGGAGGGGACCTGCTCCTGAGGTCAAGGTGGTTGAGGATGCGGCCAAGGAGTAGGGTTTTATGCCATATGTATAGATAAAACTGTACCTAAATGCATTATAGACGAAAAATATCTTTAGAAAGTGAGTTTCTCCGTCAGTTTGCTTGAGTGAAGTGTCTGACTGAGCGGCAATATGAACCAGTGGCCAGACATGGTGAGCGGTGCACCACGTATTTCATGACATGCTGACGTCGAATATGCTTAGTATATAGAAAACACTCTTCTACATAGGTACAGCTCTCATTGGCTCTATAGGCTGGAAGATCGACAATCGTGGTGAGTCAAGAATACTTCACCTTAGGCGGCCATGTAGAGACGGATAGCTCAATAGCAACGACTGCCACCCGCACTCATCCATATGAGCAGTATGCAGACTGCTAACTACCTGAGCAGTAATTCACATGATAAATGTGAAAGTATTGTCGAGCATCCATACTCGAATGCTCACGACGATGACTTGAATTTGCTCGACTTCATGTCACACTTGTATAGGCTCTAGGGTATCAGAGACCTCCTAGTAAGTGAGACCGGTAAGCTGACGATACTTGCTCTGAGTTTGCCGAGTGGCTATGCCACCTCGTGAAATGAAGAGTTTGATTACAATCACAAGATGATGACGGCCATCACGGACATCCGGCACATGTTTATAAACTCTACCATGAGGTATTTGAACATCCTGTGATGGAATCAAAACTCAATACTCACACAAAAGCCTCAAGCACTGCCTCACACTACCATGACAACCTTTTGTGAATCTCATGTTTTGTCGCACTTGAGTCGAGTCGCTGACCTGCCCCTTTCCGCAACTCCCGGATGTCCATCCGTCGCACGGGTTTCCTCTTCCAGTAATTTCGCCCCTTGTATCCGTAAAAACACAGCCTCTGCTCCGCCTCACAAACACGTCAGATCAAAGCTTGTTTTATGGACTTGGTCTTCCGCCTTCGGCGTTTTGCATTCTCCATACTCCGCGGTGGTGGTCCTTGTCAAGACGCCGTTTGGACATGGCCAATGACGTCACGCCATAAAACATGGTTAATGTGCAGCATCAAGATGTGGAAAATAAGCTTAATTAATAAACGGCAGGGGACAGACAGCCACTAGAGCTAGTTCAGGAAGGAACCTGCCTTTACCTCTGCCAGCTTCTCCATTCCCTCCTTGTCAAGACGGAGGTAGGCTATCGAATCCATGACATTTGCCCCCAGGCTCTGGTAGAACTGCAGAGCTCGGTGGTTATCCTTGTAGCACTGCCACTCCATCCGAGAACACCCCAGCTCATTGGCCTCCTTTGCGATGGCCTGGATGAGATCCCGCGCGTAGCCCCTGCGGCGGTACTCTGGGGCCACGTAGAGATCTTCCAGGCAGACTCCCGATCGGCCAAGCCAGGCTGCAAACGTGAGGAAGTAGGTTGCCATGCCTGCGATGCCCTCTGGTGCCACGGCTAGGATGACCTTGGTGAAGCGACCACGTGGGTTGGAGGTATCTGAGTCTCCAAAGTCGAGGTTGTCGAGAAGGTCTTGCTCGGTTGCTTTCACGCTAGAGGCGGCAGACTGCTCAGCGGCAGTAGCACGCATCATACCGAGGATAATCGGGACATCTTGGAATTACATGAGTTATTGGTGTGTCGGAAGTTTTGATGGCTGTCTACTGTACCTTGGCGTGTTGCGGGTCGGATAACAAGGTTGTTCGACATGTTGTGAAATTACAGATGATGAATAACGACAGAGTAAACAAATTGGGCGGCTCCGTTCTACCGATACAAAACGTTGAATGTCACTGGCGCCCTTGTAACTGACACTTGGGTACAAAGGCGCACATTGTGGGACCTGGAGTTAATCACGCCGCGTCACCGACATACCAAGGGAGGCTGTGCTGATTAGCGTGAGGAGAACGAGCACGAGAAAGCACAAGTGTCGTGTCTCAGAAAGCCCGTGAAGGAAACAGAGAAAAAGAGATTGTGATTGCCCCAAGCTCCGCCCCCCGTCTCGTGTCGCGTATCAGGCCCGTCTTGTGCGACCCAGAGACAAGATGAATTTGAGAGCTCAACCTGTTAGGTACTTGCATCTAGCGCCAGAGGGAGACATAATAAGCTTAAAAAGAAGTGGCGGGACCCACGGGCTTTGACATCGTCTCTTCTGGGTCTTGGCCAAGGTCGCTGGAGTGATTGGTCTTGGCGGTATGGCCACATCAATGACCACACCAGGGCGAATGACCATTCTCTCTCTCTGTTTATTGCCACTGGAACGTGCCATTTTAGATGCTGTTTTGACAGTGTAGATGTCATTGAACAAGTTGAGAGAACCTTACAGATGCGGTGCTTACCCGTGGGGACATCGCGTTATATGCCTCAGCTAGGCTGTAGCCATCACCGTGAGTATCCATAAGTCCAAAGTAATCAGCAAACTTTTGCACAAATTCGCCCGGTAGAGCAGGAGAGAAAAGAGACCTTTTACCAAGATATTGGACCACCCCTCACGGTCCACGCCGTGATCTGCTCTCCCAGAAACCAAGAATTGATTGAGTCCCCGTGAGACGCCAATCACAACGGGCGCCGAGAAACTTGGCAGCGCTCTAGAGTAGGACGTGGCTGTGGCTGTGTTCTCTGCACTTTTTTTTTCTCTGTTGTTTCCCATCAGACCAGGCTCGTGGTGTGATTTGATTGTCGGAGACTTGTGACGTGTGTGAATGTGCAATTTACAAGGTGCTGGTCTGCCTGCGCTGAGTTTGCCTGTTCTCTCCCCCAGGCTCCGTTCTCTGATCTATTCTACTCTCTCTCCTCTCCTCTTTTCTCACATCTTCACGAAACGAACGCTGCATACTGCTCACCCATGACCTGAAAGGTTCATTCTCCCGCCAGATGCTCACATGGACTCCAGCGCTCCCCAGCCGGCAGGGCGCCCTCGCGCGCCCACCATCACGGTAGACACTGCTGCAATTGACGCTGGAAACGATGATGCCGGTAATGCTCCAGTGCGATCGCCCACGGGAATTCACTCGGTCAATACTGACAAGCTACTCTCACGAATAGGCAATCCAGCCTCTGTAATCTCTTCTCCCCTCGACGACGTAAACACCCTGGCCGTGCCACCGTCCAAGTCGAGGTCCGAATCGTGGTCTTCTTCACCCACCACCAAAGTCGGGTCTGACCACGATCGCGACATTCACGTCTTTCGACAAGCTCAAAAGGGCGACATCAACGAGATCCTCAAGGCCGACCCGGGCGAGGAACACCTCTACAATGTCGACGATAACCCTTTTGCCTTTTCCCCAGGCCACCTCTCCAAGCTCATCAACCCAAAGAACCTGTCGGCCTTTGCGGCGCTCGGCGGACTCCCCGGCCTAGAAAAGGGCCTGCGAACTGATAGTCGCGCGGGCCTGAGTCTTGACGAGGGGAAGCTCTCGGACTCGGTGTCCTTTGAGGACGCGACTGCAGCGACCAGCCCGTCAGATTATTCGCCCAAAGCGCCTAAACATACCGACACGCAGCCCAGTCAGCCAGACTTGCATGGGAAAAAGGATAAATTTGTCGACAGAACAAGAGTCTATGGACCTAACCGGTTACCCGAGCCAAAGTCCAAGTCGTTCCTTGAACTTGCCTGGATCGCACTGCAGGATCACGTCCTTATTCTTCTGAGCATCGCTGCCGTCGTATCGCTCGCCCTAGGTCTGTACCAGACATTTGGAGTTAAACACCATGAAGGCGCCAAGATTGAATGGGTGGAAGGCGTTGCCATTATTGTCGCCATTACGATTGTCGTCGTTGTTGGTGCTCTCAACGATTGGCAAAAGGAACGACAGTTTCGTAAGCTGAACCAGAAGAAGGAGGACCGTCTTGTCAAGGTGACGCGATCGGGCAAACCCATGTCCATCTCGATTCATGATGTCCTGGTAGGAGACGTCATGCTTCTCGAGCCTGGTGATGTTATTCCCGTGGATGGTGTATTCATCAGTGGGCACAATCTCAGCTGCGACGAGTCTTCAGCTACTGGAGAATCGGATCTGATTAAAAAGGTTCCTGCGGATGCTGTTCTTCATGCGCTCCTTCATGAGGATTCGCCCAAGCTTAAGAAGCTTGATCCTTTCGTCATCTCGGGCGCCAAGGTTCTTGACGGTGTTGGAACGTTTCTGGTTACGGCGGTTGGACAGCAGTCTAGCCATGGAAAGACTATGATGTCTCTGCGCGACGATCCAGGATTGACCCCATTGCAGGCCAAGCTGAATCTTCTGGCTGGTAAGTTACTCGACTGAGGATTAAGTACATCACTAATTGTTCCAGGTTATATCGCAAAGCTGGGTAGTGCCGCTGGTCTGCTCCTCTTCTTCGTCCTTCTCATCGAGTTCCTGGTCCGACTTCCCAACAACGACGACAGCGGCGAGCAAAAGGGCCAAAGCTTTCTCCGAATTCTCATCACTTCCATCACCGTCATCGTCGTTGCAGTTCCCGAAGGACTTCCTCTCGCTGTGACGCTATCTCTTGCTTTCGCTACTAAGAAGATGACTAAGGAGAACAACCTGGTACGACATCTGCAGTCTTGCGAGACTATGGGAAACGCCACTGTTATTTGCTCCGACAAGACTGGTACCCTTACTGAGAATGTCATGACGGTTGTTGCTGGTTCTCTGGGCAAGAAAGGCCAACTGGTATTCGGCGAATCCAACTTTGAACAAGACAATGGCGCAGGCGCAAAGAAGGACGAGGCTCAAGGCACGGATTTGATCTCTCTCAACCAGCTTTCATCAAAGCTCGACCCCGAGTATCAGACATTCCTCAAGACGGCCATCACTGTCAATACTACAGCTTTTGAGGCCGAGGAGAATGGTAAGCAGGCCTTTGTGGGAACAAAGACCGAGACGGCTCTGCTCGACTGGGCTCGTCGATGTCTCGGTCTTGGTCCTCTGGCTGTCGAACGATCGAATCATCCCGTGACGCGCCTCTTCCCTTTCAACTCTCAGCGCAAGTGTATGGGTGCCGTCGTTGAAGTCCCCGGCCAGACCAAGGATAAGCCCAAGTACCGACTCTTCATCAAGGGTGCCTCCGAGATTGTGCTCGCGCAGTGCACGACTATTCTCAGTGATCCGACAAAGGCTCCTAGCACGGAGACGCTCTCGGACTCGCACAAGGAAGAGATTCGAGACATGATCTTTGCGTATGCTACAAACTCTCTACGAACACTCGCTCTTGCGTACCGTGACTTTGAGTCTTGGCCGCCTGTTCTGAGCTTGAGTCCTAGCTTGGGTAACGAGGAAGATGGGCCCAAGGAGATTGATCTTTCGGATCTTGTCAACAACCTGACATGGATGGGTGTCGTCGGTATTCAGGATCCCGTTCGAAAGGGTGTTCCCGAAGCTGTTCTAGATTGTGCCACCGCCTCGGTCTCTGTCAAGATGGTCACTGGTGACAACGTCGAGACTGCCAGAGCTATCGGACGCGCATGTGGTATTCTTACTGAGGAAGACGCCAAGGAGAAGAACGCCGTCATGGAAGGTTCCGAGTTCCGTAAGCTCGATGAGCGAGAACGCGCAGAGGTCGTCAAGGGTCTTCACATCCTTGCTCGTTCAAGCCCTGAGGATAAGCGTATTCTCGTCAAGGCTCTTCGAGCTCAGGGTCAGATTGTTGCTGTTACTGGCGACGGTACAAACGATGCCCCAGCTCTCAAGGCTGCTGATGTCGGTTTCTCGATGGGTATCACCGGAACTGAAGTTGCAAAGGAAGCTTCGGACATTATCCTCATGGACGACAACTTTTCCTCCATCGTCAAGGCCCTCGCCTGGGGACGTGCCATCAACGACTCTGTCAAGAAGTTCCTTCAGTTCCAGCTCACGGTCAACATCACTGCTGTCTTCATCACCTTTATCTCCGCCGTCTCGGACGACGAGGAAACCTCTGTTCTCAACGCCGTGCAGCTTCTCTGGGTCAACCTCATCATGGACACATTCGCCGCTCTCGCCCTTGCTACAGATCCTCCTACCGGAAGTCTTCTCCACCGTGAGCCTGAAGCCCGTACTGCGCCTCTCATCACCATAACCATGTGGAAGATGATCATCGGTCAGTCCATCTACCAGCTCATCGTGTGCTTCGTCCTCTGGTTCGCAGGCCCCGATTTCCTCGGCTACCCTGAGAAGGAATTGCGAACCCTCATCTTCAACGTCTTTGTGTTTATGCAAATCTTTAAGCTCGTCAACAGCAGACGCATTGACAACCGTCTGAACATCTTTGAGGGCCTGCACCGCAACCACCTCTTCATGCTCATGATGTCCATCATGGTCGGTGGTCAACTCATCATCATATACGTTGGAGGCGACGCCTTCGTGGTGACCCGCCTCAATGGCCCCCAATGGGGCATCTCTATCGTTCTTGGCTTTTTCTCTATTCCCATGGGTGTGCTTATCCGTCTCTTCCCCGATCGTTGGTTCCAGGCTATTGTGGATGTTTTGGTCAAGCTGTGGCCCAAGTGGCTTCGTCTGCGGAGAAAGAAGAAGTCGCCTGAGGATGGCGACGAGACCCCTACAAACCCAGAAGACTACCAACTGGGTGATGCTCTGTTTGGTATCCGCGATGATCTCGAGTTCTTGAAGAAGGTTCGAGGTGGACGTATGGCTGCCTTCAGCGATGCCATGGCCAAGTCTCGTGAGCTGATGCTTCTCCACCGTCATCGTTCCGAGTCTCGCTCTAGAAGCAAGGTCAGGAGCAGGAGAGGATCTTCGCGATCTTCCAACAGGCCACCTATTTCGCCCATGATGTCTGTCGTGGGCATGCCTGGTATCGTGGCGGCTAGCGTTGGTGGTCTTGGACCTTCTGGTCAAAGTGTAAATGAAAGGAGCGAGAATCCTTAGTACGATAATAGAGTGCGACGTTCGATTTCGACAAGTTTGTGTTTTCTTATTAGCATATGTGGCATTTTCCTTGGTGTGGCAAGGTTTGGAGTTGTTAGATGGAGTGGAATTAGATCGTCCTGTGCAAGCTACAAACACGTCAAGGTAATAGGCGTAAAAAGAGGAAATAACTTGAACCATTAGTATGTACGATTTGCTGAGCTGAATACAATATGAAGACATCATGAATGTTCCTTGGCTTAGTGATGTGCTCAATCTCTCCCAATCACGGCTTTACCCTAGACCAACATATTCACTCAACACCGCATGCCAAGCGTGGCTATGTTTTCACTTGTCGCCCGACAAACATGGACGGGCATTGTCTAACTCGCAAGGCGGAATTGTTATGAAATACGAAACAAACAGCTGAATGCCTTGGACTTGGCGGATCCTCTCTTTGCCGATCGCGGAATAAACGCGGAATGGGGTCCTTTAAGATGGTACTCATAGCTTGGACGCCCTCATTTCTCAATATACATCGTTACTGAGAATGGTCTTTTCAATGAGAGCGTGTGTCGCTCTGTGGCTGGCGACAACTGCAGCCGCTCAATTTACCGTCACATCCAACTATGTAATCTCAAAGACCACGGATGAGTCCGTTACTAGGACCTCAACATTACCGCTCAGACCTGTCGTCGCGCCGACAGGTGAAGCCATCTCGGTGACAACGTCCACGAGGACCTACAATGGCCTCGAGATTGTCATGCGATACTTTGAACCTGGAGAATTCGCTTCGACAGATATCCAGCTCACGACGAGCGGAACCAATTTCTGGGGCCCCTTCACGTACTACTACCAAGGCGTCATCTACACAGCGCCCGCATCCTGTCCGACGCCATTCACAGTCTCTACCACAACGAGAATCATGATCCCCGATGAAGTCCGCTCTCAGTTCTCTCCGACAAGCCTCACCAGCTTCACAGGCACACACGGCGACGGAGTCGTCTACACCCAGGTAACGGCGTACCTCTCTGACGGCGCCGTGCGGATAAATACCGCAGACGCGACGTCTGATTGGCTCGCCACGTATTACCTGGCCGACTGCCGTAACCCGACGGCCACGGATGACTCGTACTGGGGCAATCTCCAGCCAGGAACGAGTCGCGATGATCCCGTCAACGACTGGTTGAACGAGAAATCTTCAGTGAAACCGTGGGTTATTGCTCTCGCCGTCGTCTTTCCGAGCCTGTTCCTTCTCGGCTTCGTCGAGTCGTTGTTCTGGTTTCGGAGGATAATGGTGGGGAGGGGAGCTCTGAGGGTGGGCACAATCTGCTGGATCCTCATTTTGCCGATTCTGCTCTTGTTTGTGAGGTATGCGCCCGCAAGAAGAGATACCGATCAATCTGAGCTCCGGATCCGATGGAAGAGGTTCAGTCTCGGGACAAGAGCCAAGCTCTGGCTGCGCTGGGGATTTCGGAAGTCATTTCCGAGTGAGCTGCTGGAGACGAAGCCGAGCACTTCCTCGCACCCGAGGAATGAAGAAGTCGAGGAAAAGGACAATCCGTTCAATAGTGACGGGACGAGGAAGCGACCTCCGTCAGAGGAGGGAGAAGTGGTATGGATAACGGAACCGGGGCCATCGCAGATAATTACTAGATGAGCAGAGTCAAAATGATTGTCAGTCAATTGACAAGACATCGACACTTTCACTGATACAGTCAATCGACTCGTTTTACGCGACCTGGTGAGCTAAAGGGTATCGATGCCTCTTTTGAACAAATTCATGAGAGTCCAAGATTCTCGGCCCCGCCACCGCATGACCCTCGATTGGTCCTCTTGGAGGGTCAGACACGAATCAATTGATCAATGAGAACCGGCTATCTTGTCCGTCACGAGATGCATGACAGCGGGGGCTTCAACCGCCACTATCCAGCCATCTCACCCATCACGCACACTCATCCTCAGCCTCCAACCCTTATCAACCCGCTAGAGACCAATTCGGTTTATCTATCCGTGCGGCTCATACCCCGCGATCAAGCAGTGTCCCCCGCAGGCTAGTCCCCATCAGGTAGCCACACGACAATTGCCGTCTGTCTCTCTGACCTTGTCCTGTTGCCGTAATGTTTGCTTTCCCAAGTTCCTGACCAGATAAGCCCGATAAGGAAAAAAGAGTCGGTATCGACGTTATGGCTTCCCAGACGAGCCATAACTCGAAACTTGAGCCGCTCGTGAGGAGGCATGGCTGAAAAGTATATCAAGGAGCCGTGTGTCTGCCTTCTTTGTTGATCTTTTCCAGACACATCATCACAGCTTAGACAAACAGCAGCAGCCATGGTACTCCCTCACCCTTTCGATCCTCTCTCTGCCGATGAGATCTCGGCTTCCGTCGACATTGTCAAGAAGTATCAATCTGGACCATGCTACTTCAACGTCGTCTCTCTGCATGAGCCTCGCAAGGCTGAGATGCTTCGATGGCTCGAGCATCCTTCCGACAGCAACCGACCTGCCCGAGTTGCTGATGTTGTCGTCATTCTTCCTGATGGCAAGGTCTATGATGGTCTTGTTGACCTCAAGGTCAAGAAGGTGACCAAGTGGGAGAAGCTGGATGGTCTTCAGCCTATTGTAAGTACTATCGCACTCTTCAACAGCCTTGTCTAACATGGATAGATCACCCCCGAGGAGCTTAACCAGGTCGAGATCATCATGCGAAAGGACCCCGAGGTCATCAAGCAATGCGAGATCTCTGGCATTCCTGCCTCCGACATGCACAAGGTCTACTGCGATCCTTGGACCATTGGCTACGATGAGCGCTTCGGCAACTCTGTTCGTCTTCAGCAGGCTCTCATGTACTACCGCCCCGATCCGGATACCTTCCAGTACCAGTATCCTCTCGACTTCTGCCCCATCTTCGACGGTGCCAAGAAGGCCATCATCCACATCGACATCCCCAAGGTCCGACGTCCTCTCAGCCAGCAGAAGCCCATTGACTACATCCCCCGTGCTATCGAGGCTGCTGGCGGATACCGCAAGGACATCAAGCCCATCAACATCACCCAGCCCGAGGGTGTTTCTTTCACCATGAACGGCCGTGTGATTTCATGGCAGAACTGGAAGTTCCACATTGGCTTCAACTACAAGGAGGGTATTGTCCTCAACCACATCACCTTCAACGACAAGGGCATTGAGCGTCCCGTTTTCTACCGTCTTTCGCTCTCCGAGATGGTTGTGCCTTATGGCAACCCTGAACACCCTCACCACCGCAAGCACGCCTTTGATCTCGGTGAATACGGTGCTGGTTACCTGACCAACTCTCTGGCACTCGGTTGCGACTGCAAGGGTGTCATTCACTACCTTGATGCTGACTTTGCTACCCGCGATGGTTCTATCCGCACCATCAAGAACGCCATCTGCATCCACGAGGAGGACAACGGTATTCTCTTCAAGCACACCGACTTTAGAGATGACTCCGTCACCGTCACTCGTGCTCGCAAGCTCATCGTCCAGCAGATCTTTACTGCCGCCAACTACGAGTATGCTTGCCAATGGGTCTTCCACCAGGATGGTACCATCCAGCCTGAGATCAAGCTCACTGGTATCCTCAACACCTACTCTCTCAACCCTGGTGAGGATGCTGGTCCTTGGGGTACTGAGGTGTATCCCCAGGTCAACGCGCACAACCATCAGCATCTCTTCTGTCTCCGCATCAACCCCATGATTGACGGAACAAGCAACACCGTCAACATGGTTGACACAGTCCCGAGCGAGGCTCCTGTTGGCAGCCCCGAGAACTTCTACGGCAACGCCTTCTACGCCAAGAAGACCAAGCTTCGCACCAGCGGCGAGGCCAAGACCGACTACAACGGTGCCACGAGCCGTACATGGGAGATGGTCAACGAGTCCAAGCTTCACCCTTACAGCAAGAAGCCTGTTTCGTACAAGCTTGTGAGCAGAGAGGTTCCTGGTCTGCTGCCTAAGCCTGGTAGCTTGGTGTGGAAGCGTGCTGGCTTTGCCCGCCACGCTGTGCACGTCACTCCTTGTAAGTTACCCTTCACCCACAATGATCTATACACACACTGACCCTTCTAGACCGTGATGATGAGCTCTGGCCTGCTGGTCGCCACGTCCCCCAGACCTCTGGCGAGCCTTCAATGGGTCTCCCCCAATGGATGGCCAACAACAACGAGTCTACCGAAAACACCGACATCGTCCTCTGGCACACATTCGGTGTGACACACATCCCCGCCCCCGAGGACTTCCCCATCATGCCCGTCGAGCCCATGACTCTCCTCCTACGGCCACGCAACTTCTTCACCAACAACCCTTGTATGGACGTACCTCCCAGTTACTCCATTACCCCCACCCAGGTGGCTGAGAAGAAGGGCGCCTTGGATCAGACTGACAAGGTTAGCCAGCTGGCTTTTGGTGGTAAGAGCTGCTGCTCGGGTGGAAGTGCTTCTGCTAGGCTGTAAGCGTGGATTTTAAATGTGGATTTAGTGTGTATATACCATGGCATTGATGAATAGCAATAGAGACTGCTTGATTATTTTAGATCTGTTCTTCGTTTCGAGGTAGTGATTGACGAGCCGTGCGACCACTTCCGCTTTGCTAACAACCAATTTCTACGCTTTGACCCTCTAGCATGTGCCCGAGATTGATCATATTTGCTATAATCGGAAAGAAGAGACACGTTACTTGTCGCGCGGGCGCCAAAGCCTGGGGTTGTTGAGGCCCGGATGATGGAAGGGCATCTTGGGTAGCACGTGATCATTGACGTGTGCAATCACAACTGTTGCCCTCAAGGTCATTGTCGCGTCCACCACCAGGTAACAGAAGTATCTTTTCTTGAGCTTTGATCTCGCACCTACCTCATAGCCTTGCTCTCGGTTTTCGCCCTTCAAGAGCTGTCTGCATGGCGTGAATAACCTGGCGACTCACCTGACGCATACCCTACAGCACGCCCTTGAAGCCGGGCACTCCCACCACGTCTTGTACATCTAACTTGATTCGAACACAAGGAGCCGTTGAAGGATGCAGCTTCCACTTTCTACGCTGATAAATATGGGAGCGCTGATAAGTGCGAGAAGCAAGGAACAGAGGGCCTATCTGATAAGCTCGGTCCGATGGTCTTTCGATCTGCCAATTCCCACGGCCCAATTACGGCTCAGTCGCCGACATACCGGCATCCATCAGGCATGGCTGCATGATGCCAACTAAAATTTGAGAAGAGGGCAACCCCGCCACGAGGGCACTGCCGCCAAACCCGACCAAAGATGTTAAAGTCATGGCTGTTAGTCTTGCATCGCATCATGCCTCGACCATCACGAAGGTGGAGAAGATGAACAGTGCCTTGAGCGACATGGAAAGGCTGTTGGCTTTTGTCACCCAGGCTCCGACTTCGAACCAGGCAATCTCGGCTTCAGTTCGCCCCAAGTACGTCCACCGCGCCGCTGATCGCGAGGGCTTAGCATGGTTTGGCAACTCTAAGAAACATGATCGGGCGGTACTTGTGTGCGATGAGACACCTGCTCTCCCTGCTCTTCCTGCGAACCATTTTTGCCTTCTTGGAAACACAGCTCGAGCGTTTTGCGTTCCGTGCGGACACAACCCGCTGCGGCCCCTCCAGCGTTCAAGATCTACCGTCGCCTTCTGGTACATAAAAGGCCACACAGAAGCAGCTGTCCAAACCACACGCTATCAGCCAGCCACTCTTCACCCTACTGATACTTGATCTTGTCTAGATAATTTACGGCTACACTGGATTACATGGCGGAAATAAGTCCATCCAAGCTTGAGTTGGCTGTGGCAAAGCTGCACCGGTTCAAGAACGAAACCAGTCGTGGTCTTTGCTCGGGGCAATTTGACCTCGACGTAGGCTACTCCAAATCAACAGTTGGGCATGACTAATAGCTTTCAGGACCTTTAAAACCGTTCCCTGGGCCGTTTCCCACCCAACGCCGTCAATACTTACGAAACCATTTGAGACTTCGGTTGCATTGATGGTGTCCTACGCTTCAAGGACCCATACAACTGCCTGGACGTGTTGATCACTTCCATATTCGCCTGCATGGATAGAGAATTGAAGATGTTTGCAGCCATGCCATCATGCTGGAGTATCCCGACTTGTTCATTGACATCATCGACACTAAGAACGCTCTTTGTTCTAGACTATCTTGAAGGCTAATGGTGAGGTTAAACTAGATGATCTTGCTTGCTCATTTTGGAGGATGCCTATTGATATTTATCTGAATCTTAGCTCATAATTCCTTATGGTTAATATCCGAACCTTCCTAAACTTGGACGGTGGGAATGTCAAAAGTGGCCGGCCAATCGCTGAGATGGTTCCCGGACGACATGAATATCTACCTTCCAACCGATCGAACTTCGGGCTCAGTTAACCCATCAAGGGCCGGGCTGCTATCTTCCAACCATTACATGTTAAAAATGACACCACGAAAGTGGACGACAAAGTGACAAAAGGGAAAAAAAAATACTCTGACGGGAGGCACCTTTCGTGTTGTGTTAGCTTTCTCGATTAGAATAAGGCGGCTTCGAACGAGATGAAAAAGATTTAAAGAAACGACGAGATGTGAAAGCTCTCACTAGGGTTTCTGAAGCTGACTGCGTGACTTCGGGCATAATGATTCGGGAGCTAGGCGGACCCGGCTCAGAAATCTCTAGCTGGTACTTTTACTGAACATTATCGTGATCCCGAGGGCCCAGCATGGGGGGGGGACTGACTCGACTCCTTTGCGGACCTTCAATGGAAGGGATCAGCTATCTATACAAACAGAAGGGGCCTGATAGTCATCTCCTTGCGGCTGGTGATCGTGTCTAGCTTCGGCGGCAGAGTGCGACTGAGTTCCCGTCGTGATTCACGGATTAAATTCATTGTTGCCAAACGTCTAAAAAGATATCAAAAAAGTGCCCTAACTTGTTTCTATGCCTAAAATTAGGTCTACCCAAATGACCTTGTGTTCCTTCCAATTTATTTCTGGCACGTTTTCAAGTCGCAGGTCTCCCCTGGGCTTGTGGTTGTAGGAATCCCCGCTCCCCAGCCGTGTAGTTGATCAAGGTGTCCACCAATGCTCTGGTCAAGTCCTCCGGAAGATTCGCCAATGTAAGCGCAGCCACAATATAGTGAAGGAACCTTTCAAATGGATCCCCATGATGATCCAACAGGTTTGGCTTTATCCCCCCCTGCATCACCATGTTCCAAACAGAGCTGTGGTGCCTGTGCTGTCCACTTGCCAACTCCGAACGCCATTTCCTAAAATCCCAAAGGATGCAGATTTCTCCGTCTGGGACTGGGAGATTAAAAATCTTGACGAGGTGATCAGCATATCGCGCTAGGTCCCACCGGAAGCGAATGGTGGCAGCGGCCTCTTCGAGCTTGTCTGGTGGCAACTCCCTCCTTACTGCACGAATAAGCGTTCCGCGCTCCGATGGCCCCCAATTATAGCCCCAATCTCCAGGACAGGTTTGTAGAAATAGCCATGCCATTTCCGGCACACGGTTCTAACGGATGAGCTGTGTCATCTCGTCCATCATTGCTTGCCGGGGGGTCTTTGATGGCTCAGTAGGCCCTTGGGAAGATGAATTGGTGCCCATGTTCGCCGTGCTTTGTGTGGACCCGTTAGAACCTTCCATTTTCCTTGAACTTTTGACGGTAAGATTCTGGTACACCTGATTCAAGAATTGTCCCACTGGTCGGCTATTCTATACACGAAGCGTCGAGTTCTGGGTTAGCAAATTTGTGTCACCCGGTTCCTGCAAACGTTAAGGACTGACTGTGAAATTGCTTTATGGGTTGTAAGTGGCCTATCTCAAGTTAGGCAGGAGTGTTTGTTTGGAAGGTTTGTTTATGGTTGTGAAGTGAATTTGTTTGTGCCAGTGATTCAACGAAGAAGCTTGCGAAGTAATGGCAAAAGGGTTTTGCCGATGGAAGAAACGGGAGGGGGCAGCACGGTATTTATCTTTTCTGAACAGAACAGCTGGCATGCTGCATAGAAGGTTTTTCTTTGTATCGTTTGACCTCACATGGCTGCGTTGATGACGCTTTCAACAACTGGTTTATAGTTTTTTTGTGCCACATAGGTTTACAACGAAACTTTCATGTTAAGAGCTTTATTCCTTCCCATACTTTCTTTGACTTTGAGAAGGAAGTTTTCAACTAATAATTACCCCGACGAACGCCCAAGCTTAGGAACCTCTGGCACGGTATTGAACAATCCATATGACTCAAGCTCGAAAGCATGATAGTGCTTAATGGGGCATGAGAAGTCATCGTAGTTTCATAACTATCACAAGAGTCGAGTATAGGAGTGATCAATGTGACTCGACAACCTAGTTCAATGCCTCTTTGATCTGGATGATGAGGAGAAATGTGAGTTTTAGCAGTTCATAATAGAATAAGAACTGGACAAGAGGAGCTTGTTCTCGCTCGCCGTCCTAGACCCCTTTAATATCGGCGAGTGCTGAAGTGGCAAAGAGCACACTTATATGGGAAGCACCGAGAACAAACACCGGGAGAAAGATGGACCTAAACAAACAATTCCTTCATGCTTATCCACGACTCCGCCGTAGAAAGGTGACAGGTCAGCTCTATCATGCAAAGAAAAGGGCAGCCCATAGCCAGTCGGATCAGCAGGGTTGAGCTTCCGACTGCCCCTCTTTCTGTCCCCGATAAGAAAGATTCGCCGCAAAACAACGCCTTGTTGGGACAACACTGATAGCGCAGCTCATCTCTGAAGATACTCCTATTCCTTCAAACACCATAACCTTTATCAGCATAGCAAACCAAGCAAACCAAGAGACCTAAATGGAAGTGTCCAACTGGTCCCAGTATTACTGGAACGCCCTAGACTGGGAGACGGGGAGTTCTTCTGCTTCAGAAAGCAGCTCGACAGAATCTAACCCAGCTCGGGGAAAGTGGATATACTCACAGTCAATCCGTAACGGTGCCGAATCAGGCTGTCCAGTATGCAGAAATCTCGACGTTCGCAACTGGGGGGCCGTGGGGTTGCTCGTTGATGTTGAAAGGTTGACCAAGTCTTCTATAGACTGCATTCAGTGCGACATGATACTTAGGGGAGCCTCTACCTACCTGGACATTGCCCACGCAACCTTTGAGTCAGTTCATGTGCTTCAGTTCACATGCAGCCAGGGAGGCCCATTCTTCGTGTTTCACCCACTTGACATCGACAACTGGAAACGTGATGAAAAATATGAAATTCACCCCAACAAAACTGTCGGGTTCTTTGTTGAGCCTGGTAACGCCCCGAATATCCAAAACAATTATTGAGAACTGCCCTCTAACACTTTGAAGGTTTCCCAAGGCCAAGTCCGACCGTGGGACCTGCTAGGAGACTGCCGGCAGAATTCACCCTGGCAGACGGAAAATTGATATCTGACTGGCTCCAAGATTGCGAGGCGAATCATGTAACCTGCAAACAGTCTAAATCTAAGCTACCAACACGTGTATTGTTTGTCGGATCCGATGATGATTTGCCATATATCTACGAGAGTCGGAACCAAGAGGCACGATACACTGCCTTGAGCCACTGTTGGGGGGCAGAAGAGTATCGCCCTCCTACAACAACAAACAAGACACTCGCACAGAGAAAGGAGGGCATCGAATGGTCTGAGCTACCCCCAACATTCGCAGATGCTATTGCCGTGACTCGACTCCTGGGGATCGACTATATCTGGATAGACTCATTGTGCATCGTTCAGGATGATGCCGACGAATGGACAAGGGAAGCGGCCAACATGGTCAACGTCTATCAGCAAGCCACCTTGACCATCTCGGCCGATGGAGCACTCAACAGCCAGGCGGGGCTTTTTCATACAGTCAGTCAGAGGGCGACTGCTGAGCCCGAGAAGATGTCATGGACCGACGGCACTCAGGAGGGGATCTTGTACACCAGGTTGACGACCATTACACCTATGTCGGTCCACACACACTCTGCAGCAATGTCTAGGATTCAAGACAACCCTTTGCGGGGGCGAGCATGGACTCTGCAGGAGTGGTTGGTATCACCTAGAGTCGTGCACTTCACCAAGGGTGAGCTGATCTGGGAGTGTAAAGAAGCCAGTGGATGTGAATGCCAGGTGACTTGCGAAAGTTATCTGAAAACAAATGATTGTAGAACAAAGACCGACTTCATGTCGTTTCGCAAGGGAGGAAGACGCACTGCTGTGGACTGGCGCATGGTGGTGAATGAATTCACCAAGCGGTTCATCACCAAGGATACAGACAGACTGCCCGCGCTTTCGGGCATCGCGGCTCTTGTCAAAACCAACGCCAGTAAGGACTATGTGGCTGGTATCTGGGAATCGGATCTTCCAAGGTCAATGCTCTGGACGAGAGTTGGCCCGGATTCTAGGCGTCACCAAGAGTATTATGCCCCAACTTGGTCATGGGCATCCCTCATCGGCCCAGAGATACGTCTTGCGAAAAGGTGTTCAACCATCAGCAAGGTCATTTCATTGTCCAAGGAACTAGCCACCGCCAACCCATTCGGCCCTGTCAAGAGTGTCTCAGTCACGATTAGGACTCCTGTGGCGAAACTCCCGAGCGACTTCACATGGAATGGAGAGGCACAGATGGATTTGCGGGGTTTACTGTCCTTCATCTCGGGCAAGCTCATCCTGGACGTGACGAAGCCGTTTGAGATAACAACAGCTGACGAGCTTTTTGTGGCTTTCATTGGGTATTGGGATGAAGTCAACGATGAACTAGGTGATTGGGCTGAAGGATTAGTTCTCAGGCCAGTAGAAGCAGAAGGGTGCTTTCAGCGTGTGGGGATCGTGAATGTTGAGGGCCACGAGTCCTGGAGGAATACAATTTTCCGCGAATTCGGGGCAAGAATGAGGATAATCACCATAGTGTAAAATATATGATGTTCAATGGGCTACAACAACTTAGCTATGGCCATGTGCTGGTGGATGCTGGCCGAGTGGTAGAAAGACATCAATCTGTAAGAAAAAGTGAACGTCTCGCTTCAAAGGCATAAATTCCAAGCACTATAACAGATATCCTAGCACAAATAATGGCCAACTTATCACTGTTCACCCATTGAAGTCTTCACACCATAGTCCTTCCCATGCTTCTGCACCATGAGCCTCGTGACATCAACCTTTTGGAATATCTCGAGACCCTTTCTCTTAAGCAGGTCATCCATCCGAAAATCGTCACCCTCCAAATCAACGTCATAGAGTTGACGCAATAGTCGCTTATACGAATCGTATTGCGGCGTCCCTCGATCGAAGAAGCCCCCAGCTCTTGTCACGACGAGGACCATATAGGTTTTGCAGCATGAGCCTTGGATGTCGACCTCTTGGCCAAACTTGCCCACTATGGTATATTAGCGAGAGCTGCAACCTAGGCACAGTTATTTGACTTACTCTCTTCAACGGTTGAATATTCCTGGGCCTTGTTGTACCATCCAATCCCCGGGATCCCTGACAGGACTAGGCCAGCAACGCCGATGGGCCAGCAGGCCAATGCTGCTATACCAGAAACAATGACCATTCTCGTGGTTAATTGTCTCCGGAGGTCTCGCTCGTCACCTACCCGGCGGCAGAGCATGCCGGCAGCTCCACAGAAAGGTACGTTGCTTCCAATGACCCTGTACAGGGTGTTTGCCAGGTATTCCATGTCTAGATCATGGCACTCGTTTCCTGCAAGGTCTTAGAGAAGCTCAGTTTTATCTGGTGGGTCACGTACCCAAAGCGTCGGCTGCATCCTTGAGTTGATGGCCGTATCGGTATAGGGGCGCGGTGGTACATGCCAGAAGTTCAACGAATGTCTTGGTTGGGATTGCGGATAGTTCATGCTGAACATTCTGTCGAGTCATCAATAGAACCATTTGTACCACCTAATCGAGAATACAATGTCGACTTACCCGGAAGGCATCGGGCGACTTGATCGAGGAGGCTTCGATCAATCGTCGCATCAATGATAGGACTGCTTTCAATTGACGGCTCAGTGGCTCCGCATCTAGGATGGTCTCGATGAAATCGTCGGTCAGAAAAGGCAAGAGCTCGCCGAATTGCTGGAGAAAGCACTCTGCGAGCCACAGGGTTTGTTCACTATCGAGGTCAGAGTAGCTCAGGAGGAAGAGCTGGGATCCACACATACACCCAGTTCAACTTCTCGTCGTTGTTCAGATCCTCGGCCAACCTGAAATTATCATAAAAGTCCTGCATCTGCATAAGAATCAGGCAGCTCCCAAATAGGCGATCAGTCTCCGACATGGATGACCGTCGCCATTCGGGAACGACACGGAATTTGTAGGTCGAAAAAGAGTGCCAACCAACGAGTTTGCGGCACAGGTTTCGGAGGACTGAGTGGTTTAAGGGATCATCGGCGCGACGGAGGCGGTGTCTAAGGATAACCTAGCATGGTGAAGCGGTCAATAGAATGTACTTTGCAGTAATAGTAGAAAGGCCAAGTGGAGGATACTTACAGACACCGAAGCTCCAGCCACTCCCTCTCGCAACTCGGCTGGCCAGTAGCTCTCCAAATCCCACTCAGGGATCTCGTCTTGATACAGAAGATCGATAGCGGCGTTGATGGCTTCTTCATTGATAGAGAAATCACGGTGCTGGCAGATAAGAACCATCCGGGCTTTGAGAGGGGATGTAGACGCTTTCTGCAAGAAAGTCACGATGTCATTAGCCAGGTCAACCCAGCTGAAAAGCCCTCTGGAGAAAAAGGTCTGGCCCAGTGTGATGGCGGTGTCCATTGTGGCGCATATATCGGACTCGTTGGAAGATGTAAAGATTGCAAGTTGAGACAAGGGGAATAAAGGGCATATCTAGGCTTATGTGAATTTAACATGCATTGATGCCCGATGAAATGTAATAGAGCCTGCCTGCAAGCCACCGGGCGTTGATACGCTGATCCAGGCCCAGCCTGCCGTAGTGTAGATGTTGGCACGTATTGGGCAATATTGTTGATCTTCTTGGATGATATAATCACGTGGGCCGAGGAGCTTGACAGAAATAAGCGGGAAATCTTTCCGTGACCTCTTGGTCGGTGGTGGGCTTCGCGGCGGTTCTCGCTTTCGTGATGGCGTCGTATGCTCTGCTTGATCGGCTGCTACATCGGGAGCCGGGGAACGGCTTCGGTCCAAGTGTGGGATTCTTTCGCCTTGTCTCGCGCGTGTGGGTTGAACTTCGTCTGTAGTAGTGGATGTGGTCGTGTTTCTGTCTGCTTGTTGGCAAAGGCAAGTATCGCACTCCTTGCGAGGGGTCAGTGGGAGAATCAAACGAGACATGTATCCGGCTTACGCGATGAGCTTTTGTGAGAAGATGGTGGCAAATGCATTGACGAGATTGAAACTCTTTAGGCAAAAGGAGAGACCTTTCATGCGGCAGATAGCACCGTGCTCTCGGGCTTCCCAATCGATGTCAGGGCGGACAAGGATCTTCGGGCTCGGTTAAGGCATCGAGGGCCGGGCTGCAACTATAATGAAGAACCGATTCAGGGTGGATAAGGTGACTGTAGTGTTCGTGAATCCGTCGATGGGCCATCGGCGTTCTCAGTGCCTCGAGCCGCCCGATCTCACCGCGTCGAAGCTGAAGCCCTTGGGTGAAAGTAAAAGCGGGAAGAAGTATTTAATGAGATACTAACAGCATACTCGTATGAGGCTCAGTGGCGTCAACATTGTGTTAGAGATGCGCTTCGTGTCCAGGCAAGAACTTGGCCGTGGGCGGTGGTGGCACAGGGGCGTTCATACGCGCTATTGCGAAGCCACAGTTCCCAAACTGACCATGATTCTGCGGTTACTGCTATGACAGAGCGATCCTAGAAACAGTTCACGCTGGTCAGTCCGATTACAGAGGAGCCCCTTTCAATTCCAGTCCGTTGCGGTTACTCCTATCATGACACTGCACAATACGTTCCAGTTCAACTGCGAAAGGGGAAAAGGGTCTCAACGCGCCTGAAGAAATAAGAGTAGTCATATCCCTTCGAACACGATGAAGGATATCTACAAAAAAAGACCCCAAGGGTATATTGAGGGGCCGTAATCGTCGTATGAGCAGTCATCCACGTACACGGTGAGTGTCCATTCCTCCACGGAAAGGTCAAAACTCACATGTGCTCTACTAAGTCATTGTACCAATAAGCTACCTGATTATTGGCAGAGCCTTTTGAACGCTGGCTGAAAAGCTTGTCAGCCAGTCCCTAGTCGGACTGGCTGAACTATGTTTGGCCGCTGGAGAGGTTGATGAAAGGGACTGTCGTCTTCAGGGATATATTGACGCGCTTCTTTCCAAAATCTGTGTTTCTCCATACAATGTTGTTCCGCTTGGTCTCCCCTCAAGTCACTACGACGAACTTCCCGTTAAAAACAAGGTTAACAGTCATGCTAGATTCATCATGCAGGGCTTTCTTCCTGAGGCTCGGAACACTGTTCAACACGGTACTTTTGGCATTACAGATCTCTTGAAGATTTGAAAAGTAACACCAGAGTGGCCCGATTCTAGAAATTAGATCTAATCCAGGCTTTATACATACTGTGACCGTCTTCACGAGGGCGTCAACAACGCGGCAATTTATATCGAATAGACTGGCGTTGCACTATGGGCTCGACACTTGCAGCACAATGCAAGCATTTGTAACGATGAGCGCCACTACCGAGAAGCCCGAAGAGCGCTTGATAAACATCGGCACATGATATCGTTGATGTGGTGGGAGTAGAGTTTCATTGTCAATATGAGAGATCGCTTTCTTGACCTTGTTGAACAGTTGGCGATATCGCTCTTTTCCTCATACGCCGGGCTCATCGATGCACAAGGTGTACGTGCGTCCTTTTCTAACGTCTCTTTAGAGGTTACCACTCGTCAGAGCCAATTGATGATCAATGCGTCATGGTCCCGGGTCAAGTCGACTAGAACAGTTGGCTGACTTCACAAACTCGAAGCTGCAACATCACTGACGTCTACGTTTCGCGGCCTGAGGACTAACAGAATGAACTGGCTCTATCAGCTAATGAAAGAGTCCCCAATGGCATCGGCTTCATCATATGATGAAAGACTCCCCAATAGAGACCAGAATGCACCGGCTCCACGGGGTTACAAACGAACCTCATCTCTTCAACCCTGGCAAACCCCCATTTTCACGCTTCCCAGCGCTCGACGTGGCACTTTAAAACTCTCGCCTCGCGCGTTTTTACTTCTTCTTTACTTCTCATATTTACCTCAGGCAGCTACTCGAACAGCCACACGTGGTTCTTCATGCTATTCGAGGATTCGAGGTGGCACGTTGAGAATCCTGCCTTTCGCGTTTTATTTCGATCTCTACGCCTCTCATTCATCAATTCACCACCGCCTTTCGGCCTCAACACTTCTCTTCAGCATTTACCTGCACACAAATCTTCCGGTGACTCCAAGTAGCACGATCCGACCACCGTCAACTGATCCTCTAGCCCCCTGGGCCAACCTCTATCCACCAATTTCTCAGATCTCAATGGAGGCTATCGATTGATCCGTAAGGTCTGGGTGTGGGTCATCAACCTATTGATCCGCTACGTCCCGATGTAAATCATCAACTGATTTCGTAACCTCCTTCTATATATCCATCAATTGATCCGCCAGTCCTCCCCAGGACCTCGATACTAGGCCTTAGTGCAGAACGCCAACCGATTTGCTAGGTCCCGATGAAGCATCAATTGATCCGCTAGGTTACGGATATAGACCTCAATTGATCAGCTAGATGACGGGTACAGGTTATCAACTGATCAGCTAGGTCTCGGTAGGGCTCATGAGTTAATCCCGGTATGGGCTATCAATTGATCAGCTAGGTCTCGGTATAGATCATTAAATAGTGGACTCCCCCGGCGCCTTCTGGATCAATTGATGAGCCCCTCCGGATCGATTGATGACCTCTATCTATTGGGAACTGGTGGATCAGTTGATGATGTCCACCGGGACCTAGCGGATCAATTGATGGGCTCTACCGAGGCCTAGCTGATCAGTTGATGGAGGTCCAAGGGGCCAACAGATCGGTTGATGCGACCGCCCCGAAGGAACTCCGACTTGGCTGATCGAGACTTTCTCATGAAGCTTTGTATACCACACACCGCATTTAACATATGATCAACTCGGTTGTGTAGCTCTTCGTACATAAGTAAAGAGGTTGGCGATGAGATCAGTCGTTGCAAGGAAAAATGAGGTAAAGCTGGGTGGCGTCCTTATCAGACCAAGTTGAGTATGAATCACTGACATTCCGTTCATTTTCAAGTATAAGAACCACTTATATTGCTCCACACAGTCTTTCTTTTTTCTTCCTTCATCCTCATCCCTTCTGGTTCTCGAGGTGGCACCTTCAAGACCCCAGCACTCCCGTTTCTCAACGTGCCCCCTTGAGATATCCGCTCCACTCTGTCGTCCATTGACTCAACATGCCACCTCGAAGACCCTTCAATTAGGTCCTTCGCTTTTCATTTCGCTTTACTTCGGTATCTTATCTTCCATCGTCCAAGGTGGCACCTCGACGACCCTGCTTTACCCCTTTTCAGCTGCTCCACACCGCAAGTCTTGCATCAACGTCATTATTCTTGGTTGATCAACAACAAACGTCGCATTTGCACAAGGTGAGTGTTGCTTCTCACATAACGTATGAATGTAAACTCACAAGTTTTCAGTCAACAGCCAACTAGCATTCGTTGTGGTGATGCAAAAGCTTGTCCCTCCTCACTCTTTCATCTGCAACCCACTTCTCTCATCTCGTCACTGGCAACGAAAACATCGCTGCCGTCATGCCTCCCAAGTGACCCAGGTCACCCTCAGCAGCAGATCCGCCCGATGCCAAGCGGCGGATGACATCTTCAGATGTCATCCTCGACCTTTCCCATACGATAACCATCGCTGACGAGGATTCTGATGACCCTCTGAGGCATCTACCGGCTCGCATTTCTGGTGAAAGCGGCGTTCGCCCTGTTCAGATCCGACCCATCCCTGCCACGAACAACAGGGACACCCTCACAAAAGAGCAGTGGAAGGCAGGTTTTCCGTGGCCCAAGGGGGGCAAGAGGGCGTATTTTCGGCAGTCTGCACGTTTCAAGCGCCCCGAGATCAGTCAACCGACGAACCTGCAAGATCTTGTTCAGCGAAACGAGGCCAAAAAGAACAATCGGCTCTCCGGTGTTACCTTTCTGAACCCCTACGACGACTCAAAGTTATCGTGGGTTGCTGGCCTTGTCGGATTTGACAACACTCATCAACTCAACACATGGCTTGATCGAGATGGTAAGGGTTCTCTCTGCACGAGCTTCATCAGGTTGTACTAAATTTTTGTGCAGTTGCAAGGGTTGTGTTCGACTTTACTAAACTCTAGAATGGTCAGAAGTTGCCAACTCTTTCAAACATCGTGAAGGAACTTTCCAACCTCCGAACCCGTCACCCCTACCTCCGTGGGGAATTGGACAGAAACCCCGGAGTTGTGATTCGGAACGGCGGCGTCGTCTCTGTACAGGTATTGTATACCATTGCCCATCATCAAGAGGATAGCAGCTTATCCTACGTGGCCGTTCTGTATCGGCTCCTCACGTCCTTTCCTCAAAGGTTTCTTGAGGACCCTGACCAAAACAACAACAAGATCTGGGGTTTTACGCACAACAACTGGCAGGCAGCACTGTGTGTGTTCAGAGCCTTCAAGAAAAGGCGAAGCACCGCCATGAAATTGGACACAAGCCCGAGCGAGAGGACCAATCTGGGCGCTGTGTGGTACGGAACCATCGCTGAGCAAAGCACTCTTGGGCTCGAAGATATGAACAGCCTCACAACCGAAGCTCAGAATGCGGTCAACGACATGAACTTTGCCCAGTCCCACGAAGGATGCGGCATGGACGCTTCGGAATCCGAGCTTGCAACGCTCGCAACCGCCGACGATATCATCAGCAGATGCCCAGGTCTTGCACGAAAGTACAACATCACACCCGGCCAAGGGTTGCAAGATGTGCAACTGGCTCTGGGATCTACCATCACCGAATGTATCGTGAAGGTGTTGACCAAACTTAGCCCAAGGCCAGACATCTCCGATCACATCTTCAAGCGTACGGGCTCAAAGCCCATTCCCATGACCAGCACGCAGAAAAGTCTTCTCATGAGTGCCCTCCTCAGACTTGCAAATGTCCAAAACAACAGCGCCTCTTCGACTCCACCACCCGTAGGGGTGCCCAGTACCATCGCATCGGTCGCAAACGCCGCGTATTGGGATGCAATTACGCAGGTCAACCACGAAATGCGGGCCAGGGCAGAAGATTCTGGTGCAGGTGAAGGGGAAGATGTACCTGCGTCAGAAGAATCTGACGCGGGTGATGAGGCGCAAGGTGACGATGAAATGGACCAAGTTCGCCGGTCGGTTCAGTTGATCAACACTTTATCTCCTGAGCAGGAGAACCTTGACTACATCTGCCAACAAATCGGCATCCCGGACTGGAGAAATCTGCGTATGGGTTGCATGGTACCAGATGCCCCTGCGGCCAAACCACGTCAAATTGTTGGTAAGTCAACTTTCTAACGTGGTCCTGCGTCAACATACGCTCACCCGCACTCTAACTTGTTCAATACTGACGAGATTCCAGGTGCTTGGTGGATCTACCAAGGTCTAACGTCTCCCCTCCGTGCTACAATCCTCGCCGATGAGTGCGGAATCGGCAAGACGCTTCAGATTGGTCTTGCCCTGGCCATTGACTGTTTTCGGACTGAACGGGCTATCGTTGACGGTACGCGAAATATCGCACCTGGTGAACGTTATTTCAAGCCCAGCGTCATCTTTTGCCCCGGCGTTGTCGTTCCTCAAACTTTCAGGGAGTTTCGCAAGTGGTTTGGGCCCTTCTTCGACATCAAGGTCGCATACGGCAATCCCAGCAACTGGCCTGATCCTGCACTGGAGGGATTCATCTTGAACAATGCCGAGGAGGTGCAGGAGTGGGTTAACGAGTGCGAGCGTGAACAAGGACATCAAACGGTAGGTTATTCAGTCCAGCTTCCCGCTCGCTTTGCTAACTTTGACTTCCAAGACAATGAGAAAGCTCCTCCTTACCTCGTATACCACTGCCGTTTTCCGGATGATCCATCGAGAAAAGGTCAAGTTGATCAACAAAGAGGACCTACCACAGCTCGTCGATGATGAAGAGAACCGGATCTATGGAAACGTCAGCATTGACGATACTTCATTGACCGATTCGACCAACATCCCTGAGGTCATGGCGGACCCAAACAATGACGGCATCGCCCAACATCAACCAGTCCGCCTGTCAATGCCAAATGCCCAATTCAACTTCATCATCTGCGATGAGGGTCATTTGGTGAAGAATCCCAACTCGGTCACCCACAAGTTGATCAAGACCCTTCACCATGAAGCTCTTCTCATTGTATCTGCAACCCCAATCCTCAACCATGTCAAGGATTTCGACGGCTACATCAACTTGATGTGGCAGCACTTCTGGGATTTCAAGTTCAAAGTGGGAAGTGAACCCAAGGCAGAGTCATTCTACAACAATGATGCCTGGGAAGCGGTCAAACGTGGTGAAACTGGGCAGCCGTTGACTTTGGATCTTTGCCTGAATGGCAATGGCGACGAAACTTTGTCGAGTGGCACAATATCACAACGTTCTCAACAACTCCGGGCAGAATATGTCAATTTTGTCACATCTGGTCAAGCCCCTTTATTCCGTCTCAACCCCATTCTCTTCCAGGCCTTCGCTAAAGATGTCAGCGATGACGGAGCTGTGGCAGAAAGAGCAATCAAACCACTGCTAGAAATGCTTTGCCTGCGCCGAGGGATGTTGTCACAACTCACTTTGCCTGACGGAACCGTCATTTCTCCTGGGGATGAAATGCCCGCTCGTGTGCCCCGACTCATTCAGCTCCAACACAGTGCAGCAGAGCAACAGCGAGTGTCAGTGTTAACCAAAAAGCACGTCGATGACCTGTTAATTGATGGGCGCGACAAGTACGGTAGGCACATTGGACACACAGTTGTGCAATCGAAAAAGCGAGTACTGGTCAATTCCGCCGTTCTCCGTGCACTCGCTCTCTTGACGACGCATCCAAAGTTCTACCTGCTGACCCAGGCGAATATGCGAAACACAACGTTGCTCAGCATGATGGCAGCTCGTCAACTCTTTGAAGACAAGTTCAAGGAAAAGAAGCCCGAGGAACTCAACGATGCTGACCGGGAGGTACTCAGAAATCTTGCATCGAACGCTGAATCTGCTGCAAGGGCTCTAGTTGAGGGACCTGAGCGAGTGTTTGGTGGTGTGGACGAGGTCAATTCGCTCATCCAGAATGATAGGACCGGAGGACTTCAGTGGTTCTTCTACCTTACGCGTCCAGATGGGAGTGTTTCGATGTCAAGGGACCGACTTGACATGGCCAAGATGATCTGCTACGGAAGCCCAAAGTTGGCTTGGACAGTTCAAAGGGTACTTCAGCTCAACGACGAGGGAAAAAGAGTGCTCATCTACGTCAATCATCCCTTGACTCTCATGTAAGTGTGCATCTCCAACAATATCTAGCGGTAGCTAACAATATTCAGGATCCTCAACGCCTTTCTCACCTACCTTGGTGTCAAATCACTGCACATTCGTAGCGCTCACCCCATGGCTGAGCATGTCAAGGCCATCCAAGCATTTAACAACCCCAACGAAGATGTGGGAGCCCTCATCACAACCTTCCAACTTGCAGGATTCGGCATCAACCTCCATGGAGCTTGTCACCATGGAATCATTGTTGAGTACCCTCAAAATCTATCAACGATCTTGCACGCCATTGGTCGACTTTGGCGACTAGGGCAGACCAACACTGTTAGACCGGACATCCTATACCAACGAAACTCCTTCGATGCCTACCAAATTTCTCGCATGGCACAAAAACACGCTTCCATCGTCGCGGCGGAAGGGTACATTCCCTCCGAGATACAGGGTAAAAACCGACTGATTTGTGCCTACGAGATCATTTCCGTGTGGCTGGAGCTCACATCGAACTGGTACCCCAGAGTTGGCGTACCTTGGCAGAAGATGGACGATGCAAATGTGGAAGCACAAGGCCAGTTTTACTGTGCACTTGCACGCTTCATGATGGCAGATCCGGGAAGTTCCGTCAAGGTTGCCGACGAAAACATCGAAGCTGTTGCCCTAAGTTAGGCGCCTGGGCATCAACTGACAATGGACCACATTGACGGAAAGGTGTCGCCGGTGGAGAATGGTGTTGTTCTTGGAAGTTTGGGTGAGAAAACTGAGGCTCTTGTTGACGAGGACGAGAAGTTTGAGGGCGGGGATGACGAAATTGACGTCGATGCGGTTATGATTGAGGATGAAGATGAGGGGATCAACAACGGAGGTGTCACTAGACACTTCAAGATTGCAATGGCCGGAAGGGTCGTGATAGATCCGCGAGAGGTTCCTGCCGCACCTACCACAGCGCAGCAAGGCGGGGGTTACTGGTCTTCGTGGTTCACAGGCAGATAGATTTTGAGGTCAGGCCGGGAGTAGTGAGAATTCCATTGAACTTTCACACAGAAATATCGTTCTGGTGTGACAGTCTCCTCCTGCTCCCACTGGACAACCCAAGGAGGGATGATGTTGCCTTGAAAACATTTGACATCAATACCAGCTCTGCCTAGCGTTTCTGGCGCAGCGCCTCGTATCCAAACGTAATCATTGTTGTAACTACTCTGACTTTACTACCTATCGAAATGGGTGCCGCTCAGGGTCATCACCTGACGCCTGATCCACCCCTGAACCCTTACGCCTGTGTCGTCGAGTTGGAAGGAACCGAACTCTGCGCACCCTTATTCGGGATCACCTCAGCACCTTGGTTCGGTACAACCTCTGAGTCCGGACCGTTGAGGTCGGTGCCTTCGGGCAGGTTGACTTCAGTTGGGGCGGGCTCTGCGTTTTCAGTGGCAACTTCGGCATCTGGGCCTTTGTTAGGCAGGGGCTCCCCGACGACGGCGGTAAAGGCATCCGCAATGTCTCCTGTCGGGGCAGCCTCGGGTTCTTGAGCTGTGACAACCTCGGCGTCGGGGCCGTTGGGGTCGTCGCCTTCAGATACCGGGCCTGCCCCCAGGTCTACAGGTGCCTCGAGCTCCACGACTTCACCCCTATCGACGCATACAGGGTCCTCGTTCTCACCATCTCCCACAAGGTCGAGGCAGGCGTCTGGGTCGTCGCTGTAGAGTTCCCGCGCCTCCTCTCGGGATCCGGCGCCTAGCGCGACAGCCAGGTCGTTCAGGTCACCCAGCGCCAATAGTCCATCAACTATGCGGATCGGATCCCAGACGTCGGGCGTGTCGGGGGGGTTGTCGGTGGGCTCGTCGTCGCGCTTTGCCTTCTTAAAAGCATCCACTGGCACGTCTTTCGCAATAGGGTGGTATGGGTAGAGACCGAAACGTTCCTGGATCCATTTGCCCAGAATGTAGAAGGCGAGGTTATCGGCTGGTGATACTACGTATTAGCATAGAATATAGATCTGCTAGGCGTGTGATCGTATACCGTTTGTTGCAACCCAGAAACCAGGCCCCTCTTTCGCATAGAGAGCCAGGACTTTAGTGTATAGTGGTCCGTTGGCGAGCGTGCTTGCCCTTCGGCCTTGAATCTTTAGTCTCCTATCCGTGACATGTGAAACGAAGTTGCCGAGGTTGACCAGGTTCTCATCAAGATAGAAGAGTTCGTGCACCATGGCTTGCTCTATATAAGGGTCAGACAGTACTCTGATGGACGGGTATAGGAAGAAGCCACTTACCTCTGCATTGGTAGTTGACCATGTTGTGCCTTTGGTAGTCATCTGGATCCTTGGAATACTTGGAAGCTGCGTCGTTGCAGGTTTTCAGGTTGAACCACTCAGGGCACCAGTTAATATAG
This sequence comes from Fusarium sp. LHS14.1, assembly GCA_025433615.1. NCBI lineage: Eukaryota > Fungi > Ascomycota > Sordariomycetes > Hypocreales > Nectriaceae > Fusarium > Fusarium sp. LHS14.1. Next base: position 3,342,153 of record CM046482.1, read on the forward strand.
TCACCACGTTTGCGGTCCCTGTTTGTTGTATACGCGAGTGCTTTGGGCTTCCAGTATAGTGCCTAGTTTTCGGTCCCCTCATTTTCTCTCCACCAAAACCAGCACCGGCTTTGGCCTAGAAACGGGTCAGTCTCGGAGATCATGGTGAAAAACTCCGGTTGCGTACATCTGTCATAGTGTTCTGGCAATGTGAGCTTAGGACATAGGTCCTTAGGCACCGAGCCTCGCGCGCCATCTTTGCGGATCGGATCGTCGCAATGCATCCGCAAGAGATAATCGACTAAGCTGCCCAGCTGCTAGGTGGTGACAGACTTGATGAAATCTAGTAAAGGTAAGCATCCTGATCGGCGTTTACTCGAGGCTGGGGGTCTGACCCTTGAAAATCTGTTGATACTCGTTGTTTCGGGACGGATGTCCCAGGTAATCTTTGGCAACCTTGCTCATGATTAGCCAGGCTCCTGGCGTCGATGCGGTTGGGTAGTACATACATCCTCGTTGAAGTTGACCTTGTCCTTGATCACTCCGGCCATGTCAAGCATGGAATTCCACGCTCCATAGATGTCTCTTACCTGTGGGTCGGAGCAGCCTTCAAACTGAAAAATGACCCTCCTCCTGCCCAGGACATTGCCATCGTCCTCGGTATAGTCCATACCGTAGGTAACAGTGCCATTCTCATGACGCTCGATTGTAACTGCTGGTGCCGCATTCACGTGGCCAGGAAGGAAAGAAATGGCAGCCGTGGCCGTGAGAAGAAGAGAACTGCCCAACATCTTGTCGCCGTAACGAGAGATGACAAGCGGTTGAAGGCGGTGGTTGGAAGAGCTTCTCTCTTAATCTCACGGGAACACCTTCGCTTTTATAAACATTTTCTACTGCATCGTTCAAGGAGTTGTCCCTCGCCGGCACCGTCAACCGAAGCCAAGCAAGCTGAAAACACTGCCACAGCTCTATGTATGCAAGGGCCGTCTAACGATATCCCGCGGTCGGGCGGGCACAAGCAAGCGGCAGGGAATCGCATCCTGAAGGAGCATTTCCATGGGATCGACTGCATGGATATAGTGTGACCTGCATAGTTGAGTATGGATTCCCCTTCGGCGTTTGTTTCATGTGCTGCAGCTGGCTCGCAGCTGCGCCGGCCCGTTTCTACTTAGAATCCTTCGTGAACGGATGCACCTCCAGTCAGCCGTATCTACACGGTGATTCGCAAAGGTCATACCACATGCAGCCGGCCAAGGGTTGCCAATGGGGGGACCCAGGTCTAGATCCGATTGTTTGAGCCTGGAGCGGAGGAGATCTCTCAAGAAACTCAAATCCTCAGCCTTCACATGTGCTGTTTCAAGCCGCAGCTACACGATGCGAGCATTAGACCCACAAATGTAGCCCGGGCATATATGGCTCGTGGGCGATGGATCTGGCCGGGAAACCCTTGAAAGTGTTCCTATTCAAGATATTTTTAAACTATCATGTGCATCTTCAACTGCCATGGATGATGGATCATGGATGAGAGCCTGCCCTAGACAACACACGTTATCCAGAAGGCTATCGGATGAGCAACGCGGGGATACGAGCAAGTCTTGGCTAGGAGTGCAGCCGAGCAGCCGAGCCGTCGCTAACATGCTTGTATTCCTGATTGGGCTCACAGCCAGCAGTGTCTGAGCATTCTTGAACGTGTCTGTGCTCTCCAGTAGCATATCTTCCAACGGTGGCGATGTTGAGACAAGGTTGTTTTGGTCCCAGGGACGAGATGGCAGTGGTGGAGTAGGTCAAGAAGATATCCCTCGTCCAAGGGGCCAAGGTCCCGTGGGTCTTACCTCTTTGGCCATTTCTGACTAGAAACACATGTTAGAAAGTGATCATCGCCTTTGAGGACCTTGCTCGACTACCCTGGGCCAAACTCCTTCCCAGTATTGTACTTGAGCTGCAGAAAGGCCAGAGTCCGAAAAAGAGATGGATTAAGTGTAATTCGGGTATTAACTCTCGTAAGCTTCTGACATTCTGCGCATAGGACGCCGAAGAGGCTAGCATGAGACAAAATAGCTCTTGTTAACAACTTTTTAAGGCCTTATATAATAAATTTTGAACAAGTACTAATACTCTTTACGTTTTAATACAAAGTTTTTTATGATATTTATTTTATTATACCTCCTACTCCCTGACCTTATCGCAAGCCTAGTCTGCTATTGGCGATTGATTGACGGCGGGTATTGCTAACCGTCAGGCCTTATACACACGACAAGCCTTCACGAATACGCGGCTGCTACTCACAATATTAAAGAAGCTGATTCGGAAACAATAAAATAACTAAAATTTAATACTTCTTACTTTATGTTAATGGTCACGATGGCTAAAGGCTAATGATCACGGTGTAGGTGTGCAAGAGTTAATCCAACCCTATGCCAGTCAATAGTAATATAAGGGTGCGCGCTGAGCAACATGGCAACTAAGAAATGGGCAACGGGTGGCCTAATGGATCCCCAATACTTCAACATTCATAAAATCTATTACTGAGATGGAGTAGTTGTGATTGACAAGAAGGCCCTGCAATTCGTTAATTGCTTTTCTTGCGGATCAATCTCGCCTTAACAGTGGCCTCTCGCGTATCATGAGGATCATGCACATTAAGTATGCATTCAGTACTGACCACCTGTCCGATAGAATTGGGAAGAATCAAGCAATCTTTCTTTGCACTCATACCTACCCTGATAGCGAGAGGCCGACACCTCAATATCGGCGACATAGCTCCGACTATATCTCCGCAGGGCCTAACTTTTGCGTTTGGGGTTAAACTCCAGTCCTCGCAATGACTAGATTTCTTGCCGTTGTGGGTGGCAGTCTCTAGCGAACCTATAATGACAAATCAACCTTTCTCGCGGTAGCTTCATTTGATATCGGCTCTGTTCCATTGGTTGACTGACCACGATGTACCGCTGACGGCTGCGTGGTGTGGAACTGGCTTCGGCTCTGATATGCTAGATAGTTTCTATGGAAGAAGGAGGGCCCGGAAACGCGAGGCCTACCTCGTTGCCCTAGCTCTACAGTGACTAGCCATAGCGTGTCCTTTTGCTCCCCTGGAGACTGTGTGTCTTTGCCTCAGGACGAAAATGAAACATCATCATCGCCAAGTCGATTGCGTGGACGGTTCTCGAGCGATAAATTGAGCGATCTTCAGGTTGAGTTAACCCATCGAGGGCCAGGCTGCAACCATAATAAAGAAGCGATTTCAACACATAATTTGCTAAGTCGATATAGTAGTATAAGCGCTCACAGTAGCGGCTGTGGTATAATAGCTGTCGGAAATAGGGTAAGTATTTACTTAAGAATAATACTATCACTATGTCCATTGAAATTTAACACAAAAAGTACATTTTGGTACGCAAACTTGCTCAATTCCGCAAATATATTGAGACCCTCCAATCAACTACTGACTAAGAAATCCCAACGTCGTTATAGTTCACCTCTAACTCCTGAAATATTGTCAAATCCCTCCCCCAGCTGCCTCTTCAGTCTTCCTTGGCTAGCAACTGATCCATTGTAGGCCATTGCGTCCATGGAAAGGATAAGATCATCAGGGAACGTCCTCCGAACCTCCGTAGTTCTCGTAGGACTAGTGAGCAAAACCTTGACAATAGCTTGGGTTGTTTCATCCTCCGACATCTTCAAGAGGGCAACCAAAACCAACCCCAAGCCATCCCGAAACCAAGGTCGCTCGTAATATACGACACCGTCAATCATGCAGACCAACACGACGCCTTCAGGGAGTTGGTGCACAAGCCACTTGAACATAGTACACAGTTCCTCAATATCGCCATGACGGATCAGTTCTTCGCTCACTGAGGAGGCCAGTGCCGTGGCGCTAAAGTCATGCTGACAGAGAAGCTGGCAGATGAAGCTCTCTATTATGGCGCGGCCACCAATGTAGCTATCTGTGACAGGGTCCTCGTGAAGTCCACAGAAGAACATGACATGTAAGAACCTGGCACTTCTCGCAGCAAGTGCCTCGATGAATGATGCGCAAAAAAGAGATAGTCCAGAGAATGGTTGGTCTCCTGAGTAGTTTCCATGCACAAGGAGCTGCGATGAAGTGGGAGCAACTAGCCATTCTTGGAACTGGCGGTTCTGGATGAGTTGCTCGGCACGCGCCTGCTCGTTTGCCGGCACGCGAACGTTTCTTCTCTCCTTGATGTATTCAAGGTCTTGGGAAGCTAGATCCGGTATGTTTATCCAGTTGAGGAGCTCTTCTGGGCTGATGAATTGTGGAGGAAGTGCCGAATTTGCCCAGGGAACTGGCGAAGACGGGCGAGAACGTTCATACACCAGATCTGCTAGATACTCGACAGCTGCCGATGAATGTTAACGCCTTTGGTCAGAATGTGGATAGCAAGTTTTATCTTACTTCTTTGTAGTCCCTGGACGTCTCTTTGGGTTGCTTGACTCTGCATCATATTGTATTCGCACCCATCAAGTAGCATGTGGAACTGATTTCTTGCTTCATGGCCCATGAACTCTAGCCTTTGAGACACGCGCGCCTGCATGAGTCGTATTTCATCCTGTCTTCTTTTGAGCTCGGATTTCCACTCCGACGTCCCTAGCCTTTTTTGAGCGGTGTTATCTTTTGGAATCGATGAAATAGTGTAGCTTACGAGACAATACTTCTTTCATGGCGTTGCTTATTATATACTTGTTGGACATCTCGGCTTGGGTGATGAGCGCTGCACTCTGAGAATCGATAGCATTCAACCCATCCCTCAGGATTTGTTGATAAGCTTCACCTGTAAACGTAGCTGACATGCTTCTCTTCCCTGACCAATGTTAGCTTAACGCTTTCTTGAAAGGAACACATGACCAGGGAGCTGAGCACTTACAAGCGCGTTCGAGAAAGAAATCCATTGCACACTCAATAGCGTGAAAAACGGTGGCGATCAGATCAAGGCAAGCCTTTTCAATATTCTTGTCCTCTTCAAATAGTTTAAGGAACATCTCCACCTGCGAAAACTTGACGTCGATATCATTGACGGCGTCGAGGACTTCTAAGCGCACCTTGGATGCAGACTTGAAGGCCTACAGTTAGGTATTCCTAGTAAGCCATTGAGTTGTAACGAAATGCTATGAAATTCAGATATTACCTCGAGGAGGATCTGGACGGCTCCCAATACTGGTGTGACATAGTCGATGTTGGGCACGAATTTGGTCGCTCCGAGCAGAGGATTCGCGACATGATCACCAAACTTCCTATACACCTTTCTGACTCCTGCTTGAAAGCCCCTATCGACCTTACAATAGTCCTGTTTTGCTGCTTCTAGTTGGTCAAACACTGCTGTCCAATGGTTCTTGTTGCGGATGCTGCAACATTTGTTCACGATTCCCTTTGGTTCCTCAGGATGTGCGGCTTTGAACTGCTCCATGGCGGGTTGGAAGAAAGAATCCCAGAACTTTAACGCAGCGGCAGGTTTCGCCAGCGGTCTTGGGGGGAATATGTAGCTCTCGGTCGCTGGTGTCGCGGCCACAGCAGCAGCAGCAGCCTGCGTTGAGTGCATGCTGGTGGATGGCGGTGGTGACGAAGGTCGCAGTTGCTGGGAGTAAACAACAAAGCTGCCAAGCTCTGGGTCGTAATAAGAAGGCGGTGTCGCAAAGGCTGGATGGTATACATCTAGATGGTTCTCAATGAAGTCCACAGCAGGAGGCTGTAGATGGAGGTTGGGGATGGACGTCCGTAAGGGTTCCATCAGAGCAGAAGTGTAACAAATTGGGGTTAATAAGAAGTAGATGTCTTGTTCGGCTAAGAGCTGAGCCAGTGGCTAGATGATCATAGCTATAAGGCGGCAGTTGATGTAGGCAATTGAAGAATTAGATTCGGCTGGGGGTAATCAGACAATGTTACCAGACAGCAAGCCCCTCAATGTATGTGCCGGGCTCGTTGTCCTAACCCTCAAACCCTGGCATGGGCCCTCTTGCCGCCCCCTTGATCATCCCCATGATCTGATAGTCAGCTTCTGAATGCGTGAGTGCCTAACGAAATTCCATCACTTCCGTGGCGCTCGACACCCGAAGTGTGGGTGGGCGCGTGACCAACCCCTCCAATTGGATATGGAGGCTCAGCATCAATGCTGCAGCCTCACTGCGTGCTTACGGCTTGACCTCGAAGCGACGTTGTACTGCCTGTGTTGGGGATTTCTGATTGGAGTTGCTGATCTGCACCTCATCAATTACGGACTCAAATGCGGGACTTTCAGGGTGAATGCCCGAGTAGCTGAGTTTAGCTGTAGTGGTTGCGAGCAGAGCCTCATTCCCCCTTTCTCGAGCAGAGCCTTAAGCCCATACTTTCCGATGAGGGTGGCCTGGTTTCTTGTCTTTGACACAATGGGGATGTCCTACAGAGTCATCATTTATTAACAACGATACCACCCTCAAGCCACGAGACCATCTCGCACGCCGACAACTCAATGTCGGAGGACCACATTCGTGCTAGTAGTTATACGGCTGCCTTCGATGGTGATTCGGGGAAATACCCCGGCCAAGAGGCGCAAATGAATACGTCCAATGAGTCCGAGTCGAGCCACCATGAGCTGCCTCATAGCGGCAACAACCGGCCGATCGATTCGGCCCAAACCCAGGCCGATAGCATCGACACTGAAAGGCAGTCACAGCCAAAGAGCAAGTCGGCCAGCTTCATTAGCGAGATCCGTGCCCTGAGGGAACGACTCATCCACCTCGAGGAGGAGGCAGGGAATCAACCTAGCACCGACGATGTGGAGTTGGGTTGCGATGGTGACACGGAGGGAGCTGGAGCTTCGGAAGAGGAAAAGAAGCTTAGAAAGGAAATCCGAAGAGCTCACTTTGCAAGAAAGTGGGTTCAAAAGACGGAGAAACGCGCGGATGAGACTGCGGATTCCCGAGAGAAGAGCCAGTTTGGTCAGAACCCGCCATTCATGTACAGCATTGGGCCGTCAGGGAGGGAATGCGACCCCCACTTTGAGTACACGAGCCCCAAAGATGATGACGTTGTCTCTGAGTTCGCGACAGAGAGAGAAAACCTCCTCTGGGGGGACGTGGAGACTCATCCAGGACGTGGTTCTGTCCGTCCCCAGACTTCACTACGGCCCATTTACTCAAGAAAACTCGGACCGCACACTCAGTGGGACACGTCCGACAGTAATGAGTGGAGTAGCGATGATACAACGCGCTCAAGGGACTTTGACTATTTCCGGGCCCGGCTGCGAGGCGACTTCGAATGGGAGCTTGATCGACTCACCCACCAGCGAAAGAGATATGAGGCCCATAAAGAGAAGAAAAAGGCCCGGGAACTTGCTGACAAGGCAAAGATGGAGAGGAGAATGCAAGCACAAGCCGCTGGGCCCCAAGATGGGGATCAAGACGCCGATGCGGTGGACAACGAAGCTGTTGACGATCCCGGCAAGGAAGACAAGACGAGTATGCAGCATGCTGTACCCAAGCTAAATCCTCTTGAGTGGGACACATTCAAGGCGGCTCGAATTACCCAGCCAGAGGGAGCGTATTTCTCCATTGACATCCTGATCGGGGAGCCCAAGATCTTCCACGATTACCCTGGCTTTCTTGGCAAAACATACTGGACCAAAATGGCTCGCTCTCGCCCTATATCAAGGGTCCAGAGAAACTCGAAACATCCTGATACGGCTGAACAACAAGCTCCCACTTCCACGACGCGCCCGGACGGGCATTCGCCATTTCCTGAACGCATCAGAATCCACTCGAGGCACATCATCAAAACCCTTTCCGTTATCCACGGATCTGAACTGGTCTCTTCAGATGACTTCGGCACAGGCTCTGTTGTCATGCTCCGTCCTTTCCGAATGCTGACGTACTACGAAAGAGAGATTCGAGAATGGTATTCGAAGCTGGAGGAGGAGCTTCACCCAACAAACACTGAGCTGGACCGTGCTGCCGAGGCGGAGGAACCCGCAAATACAAAGGACGGTAGGTAATATCAGTTCTAAAACTACTCCAGTGCCGACTAACCAAGCTTACTTAGTGGATGGGACGTCAGAGGCATCATCAGAAAATGAGGAGACGTCCAAGGTTGAGGACCCTCAAGGCTACAGTAAATCTGAGACCACCCTGCAGCAGTTGCCTTGTCTATTCGACTTCATGGACCGGTATATCTCCGAGAGAGTGGCATATTTAAACAGCGCCAGATGTAACAAGATCTACTTTTCCGATATCTGGCACGTATTCAAGCCAGGGGACATCGTCATCTCTGCCGATGGGAAACAGGCGTACCAGGTCATCAAACTCACCTCACCGCGCCACGCCGTTACACAAAAGTTTTCAGCGTTCTTTGAAAAGGAGCGCGAGGAGTCGAATGTGTCCAAGCAAGACATCACTATCCATTGCGTCTACATCCATTTTGATGGATCGCAACTAGGGCCGGTCTCGCACGCCTTTCCCATCAAAAAGTATGATGGGGAGAGGGCTGTTGCCGCACTGGACATATACCCTCTGCGCTTCCACATTCTCAAGAACCTGGAGGCACGAGCTGCGAAGTCCAAGCTCAGCGGCACAGAGTTGGAAGATGCTGTCACCAAAGGAGTGGCTGATCTCCGGCAGAGGCTCATCCAAAGAGGGAAGTTGTTTGTTGACGTCGCCGGCGTGAAGCATATGTACTACGCTGGTCTTACGGTTGATACTCGAGATGAAGTCGAGAGCCAAGTTATGATCGACTTTGAAGAGGCTTTCAAAAACAACCCTTGGCGTCCAACCATTGAGCGGCTCCTAGGAGCGACACTGAATTCAGAAGAGAGCGACGATGAGAGCGAAGATGAGGGCGGCAATGACCGCTGCAAGGCAATCTGTTGCCAGGGAGAGAACGTTCACAATGACTCCTATGTGGAGGGCAAGCAACAGAGGGACTTGATGAACAGTATGATGGCCGAGATGGCTGGCAACTCGCTCAAGCTACCATCAGTGGCCATCTTCCCCAGGACTTTGGAGGAGATCAAGACCGACTATAATTCTCTCAAGGATGATGAGCTGATCATCATGTCACATCGTGTTTTTGGTTTCGTGCTTCGAGATCGCACATGGGGTACATCAGACTTTTCGTTTACCGGGGAATCTATCAGAGAGCTAACGATGGATACAGCACAGCTTGACGTGGATTATCTCAGCGATGTCACCGACAACAGCGAAGGTGGCATTTCCGCTAGTGGTGATGATTCAGATGAAGAAGACCAGACTGCTTTTGGTCGACTTATTCTCCCCAAAGGACATCGTCAGATGGTGCTTTCGCTCATTTCCCAGCACTTCCGAAACAAGGCATCTCAAAAAGGCAGGGATGAGCAGGTTGACATTGTACGAGGAAAAGGTTTGTCCAATCTATCTCACGCGTCGACTGTATCTGATAAGAGTATATTAGGGAAGGGCCTGATCATCCTCCTTCACGGGGCTCCAGGTGTGGGAAAGACAACGACAGCTGGTAAGCCGCCCTGATGGTGTGCCATGGCTTGGAGATACTGATAGGATGACAGAAGGCGTAGCAGAGAAGTTCAAGAAGCCGCTGTTTCAGATAACATGTGGTAAGTAGCATACTTGGCATGCGCTTGCATCTATTCTGACATACTTTAGGTGACCTCGGGTCGAACGCCAAGGATGTCGAAACTGCGTTGCAGGTCAATTTTGCGCTTGCTAACCGCTGGGACTGCATCTTGCTCCTCGATGAGGCTGATGTCTTTCTTGCAGAGAGACGCCGGGATGACTTTAACAGGAATGCATTAGTCGCAGGTTAGTAGAGACTGCGAGGCTTGTCATCTTGGGACTCCAAATCGCTAATCACGCTCTAGTCTTTCTCCGGGTTTTGGAATACTACGCCGGCATCTTGTTTCTCACGACAAATCGCATCGGCGACTTTGACGAAGCTTTTGCGTCGCGTATTCACATGAGCTTACATTATCCACCCCTGGACCGGTTATCAACGACCAAGGTCTTTAAGCTGAATTTCGCCATGATCAGGGCACGCTACCAAGAGTCAGGCAGAAAGATCAAGATCGACGAGACGGAGATAATCGACATGGCGGTGAACTACTGGCAGGACCACGACAAGGCGAGGTGGAACGGACGTCAGATTCGCAACGCTTGCCAGACGGCTCTAGCGCTCGCCGAGTTCGACGCTCAGCCCGAGGATAGCAAGTACGATCTGAAGGTCAGGTCGGATGCCAAGGTGCACCTCACCGTCAAGAGCCTGCAGACCGTCTCGGACGCGTACCTTGAGTTCATGGAGTACCTGCACAAAGTCCATGGCGCTGACGCCGAGACTCACGCAAAGGAGATGGGCCTTCGCGCCCTAGAGACTGTCTTTGGGTCATTCAAGACTGGGAAGGGCAACAGAAGCAACGCTTCGGGCCGGCAGGATGAAGAGAGCGAGAATGATCCTTATAAATTCAAGCTTGGGAGAAGGTCACAGGCAGAACGCAACCTAGGGCAGCCCCATTACCCACAACCGCAACCTCACCAGGCACCTCAAGTCCAAGTACAGCATACGACACTGGACCTGGGACGTGCCGGAAATGAAGGTGATGATCCACGAACCAGCATCCCTCCCGCTGGCTATTCTCATTTCGTCCCTGATCCAGGCTACACGACCTATCTTTCCCCAGGCACGGGACCGCCACGGCAGTACCCGGGATACCCTGGGACGCCCTCCGTGGCCACAACGACAGCAGGCTCGATGCATCACATTCCCGGCATGGGGTACTCGATGGGACAAGACCCGCGTACGACTGGTATCCCGCCGCCTGATCGGAGCGACCAGACGTCCCAGCGGGCCGGGCCATACGGTGCAGCGGAAATTGGTCAGGGCAACCAACCCGGCTTGAACCCCGCAGTCAGGAATCCTGACTACAATCCACGAGCTGCTGGGGGCGGTTACCCTTACCCTCCGGCTGGCGGACAAGCTCAGTGAGTTCACGAGGTCAAAAGATTAAAAGTAATTATATCGTAACTACACAAATTGAATACCTATTACGCGACATTGGGTTTCCTATCATGCCAAGTGCTCTTTGCTGTTGTGGCCGGCTTAATCTCTCCACTGACTGATCTATTCTTCGCAAGTCCTCCTGTACCTTGGCCCTTAGTGGGATGTCTGGCCTGGAACTAAGGGGCTAAACACAAGGTGGTTAGGGAGTGGAGGCGGTGCATTTTGAAGATAATCTGAGTTGGCTGGACGTGATAACCTTAGACCCGGGTTTGAGCCATTGCGAATGAGCAACTTTGGAAGCCTCGCCCGCAATCCTTTTTCTGTTCCGCAGCAACAAACAGAGCACTAACCAGGGTGCAACATTTCTATCAGTTGATCTGTTGGCCACTCATGGCTTATGTGTCAGCTCTATAAATTGATCTGCGTGCCCGCAGGCATTATTTGCCATTTATATCCCCTCATATGCTAGCTACTTATAGACTTATGTGAATTAACTCGCCAGGTTCCAATGCAGACCTTCAACTGATCCCGTTATAAACCTCCATCAACTAATTGTATTGCTCTTCAATACTTTCATCAATTTATTGCCTAGCTTCTAATCTGAATCATCGATTGGGTTGTCACCGGGTCTCACAGTCCAATGGCCTTATCTCGCCCCTGGAAGCCCGGTTGACGTATTCGCAGGCGCTGATAAAACCTAAAATGGGACTTATTCTTTGCAGAATAGAACTATGGGCCTGAACCCTCGTCAAGTAGATGGAAATAAGATGTTGGTGCTATGTGGGGGGCGATATGATCTAGACTAGATGCTAACTTAAGTACTGCAAATTCCATCTTAATCTCTACATCCTATCCCTCTTTTCTTGTTGTGCTATCTATGATTGACCTCGTCCCCCTGATTTGAAACCAATAACTGACAGAAACACACGAATTATTCGAAGTTGATAAGCTTACCCGCTGCGTCAACGTCGTAGTGGTAGTGGTTGATCAACTCGACAGCCAAGGCGAACAAGGCTATACTATCTAAAGGCAAGTCGTCAGCATGCATGTCGTCTAGTTACGCCGCATGGGTCCGGGTGCTTACCAGCATTCCTATGCGACTGTATTCTCCGGCAGTTTTCCCAGCCGTAAGAGTTGGGCGCCTGGAGGTCTGTTGTGAGCCTACCGACAGTAGCGTGCGTGAGCTGCGTTAATAATTAGTCAAATCCTTCCTTGCCTAGAAACAGCCTTGGTCTGATGCATAGCGTACCTCGTGAAGCATGGTGGACTCAAGTCTATCCAACAAATCAATCTGGGTAACCCTCAATCTTTCGAACCACCAATTGTGGGTGAAAAGCCAACGGAGCATCCTGGGCTTCGCGGCGGCCTGGACGGAGGCCTGGTTAATTTTGACCCCGCCCAAGGCAACATCATTACCAGGAAAGCCATCCAAGGCGGCCGTAAGGTACAGCTTCCGAGAATTGAATGCGATGACCTCGGGGGCGTCAGGATCCCATTTTTTGTCATTAGGTGGAACTGTACAAGTTACTGCGATCGCAGGTTTCCATGGATCGAAGAGCTCTAGGATGTCGCTGTTATCCTCTACACCCCTTTTCTGAACCGAGTCCCAATTGTGGATATTCGGTTCTTCGGCATGGTTATGTGGCCTTATATGGTTGACGTCGCAGTGGATTTGCTAACACGTGGGTGGGTAAGGTGAGCTTCATTTGGGTGAATTCACAACGGGACTGGATGAATTGTATACTTACTATGTCATACTTGGTCCTCTTTGTTGTCGAGTCGCCGCCCATATACTGGAGATCAGGGAGTCTGTCGAGGTGACCTGTTGGCCATCACAGTCAGCTAGTTATGACAACCGTGGTGATTGTCAAGCTATACTCACTAAAAACCAAGAGTAAGTTTCCTCGTGTGTGCTGCGCCCCGAATAGCAGGTCGAAGACGTTCCTGATGCGGCCGTCGAAAGTGGTGATAGGGGCACCCCCCTCTGCCCATGGTCGCAATGCTTCGATGGCCAGCCCTGCCCTTCTGATGGCAGAAAAGTACGACTCCTCGACCGCAGCAAAGGTTCTTGGGTGGGCTATTTGCTTTATTAGAGGTCGACTATACTGACGCGAGGAGTAATTGGAAGCCTGAAAACTTACAACAGCTGGCGGTGTCAATAAAGACTCGGCGCTGCTGACCGATTACAGCCTGTAAGAAGCCAAGAAAGAAAAAGAGCTTCTTCAGCATCATCTTTGCTGAAATAGATGATGTATTGTGGCGGGTGTAATGGATAGTCTTGAGTATTTCCGCAACGGCAGAGGACGTTGCTTATATATACGGCACGGCACGGCACGGCAGGGTTGAGACCGCTCACTTGCACACAACATCCTTATCCTACCCCTCAATTCTCTAGACCTCAGACATTGGAAATAAAAAAACCTTGTGCTGACAGGCTGCAACACCAGGTCTCGCAGTCAGGCACTGTGCAGATCATGCCAGAACATGGAGGAAAAGAGCGCAGGAGTAAAGATATCTCGTCCTTAGTGGTTGCTTATTTCCATCAAAGAAATGAGCACCATGTGTCAGGTCAAATAATCTTACTCAGATTGCAATTGCCGACATGGCCAAGGATGGTGATCCTTGGCGCTGGACCGCAGAATGCGACTGTTTGCGGCTATTTTCAGCGGCTATGCAGTTAATAAATGCAACGCAAAAAGACATGCAAGAGCACAAGGTAATAAAACCTCATCATCCGGTGAGATATTGGGAAACATTCTTTCCATGACCTTCTTGATTTGGGAGGATGCTGCGGACGTGGCCAGATAATCAATATCATCCGTCACTGCCTCTTTAATCTGATGAAACCATGTATATTAAAATGTGGCTTTGGGCACTGCACAGTGTCAACTCTTGATCAAAATTGAAGTAACCACGGAAAAGACGGAATCAGACCACACTACTCTTGGGCAGAAACCAGGTTACAAAAGCTCGCACATCGGCACGCCCAACTCTCTGGAGGCTTCCCATCCTCACCAAAACTGAGAGGGAAGTGGCACATGTCACTCAAAATCCAACATGCTTCTACAATCTCTTCTTTTTCTTGCTCTTTTGTCTAGTCCTTTTTGTCTCGCCCAAGATGCATCTCCTACTGTTTCCGGAACCGTTCCTGACGGCGCTGTCGTCTTGGCTGTAAACCCCACGGCGTCTGGCGAAGTTGAGATCTATCCCGCCGATATTCCGGAGGAGGACCAGTTGTATGTTGCCTCTATCCATGTTTTTTCCCAATCTAATGCTTTCAAGGGCCGCACCTGTTGGAGTTGATACAGACTTTCTTGAGGAGGTAGTGACAAGCGATACCACGAGCACAAAGGTGACCCCCCCTTTCCGGTAACCTCTATGCCATACTGATATGATCAAGTGGATTGGTACTACTACCGACTTTGGTACTGCAACCATCACTACTACACAGGATGGGCAGACCGGGGAGACAACCATACCTCAAGGTCTACGACTGGTCCTTAACGACGAAGGGGAGATTGAGATCACCATTAGCAAGCTCGTCCAGGACGAGTTGAACAGGATAGAGGACGAGATCAAGGTTCCAAGATGCGACGACATCGAATGCTCAGGGAGACGTATCGTCCCCATCATTGGTGGTGTCATCGGCAGCGACCTTATGATGAAGCAAGTGAACTACGCCGAGGAAAGGACCCTGATGTATATGGGGATCAACAAGGCCGACCTGGATGAGAAGGCCATGATGATCACATATTTTGACGGGGATTTAACCCACGACGCTCTCAATGCCACCAAGATGGGAAACCCTGAGCTATTCGGCACCATGCCTGATAGATTCGGGGGTGCGGTGGCCTCCTTCGGTCTGTTTACTGGCATGCATGACGATGCCGACACCCTATTCAAGGTCAAAGCGAAGGTCCAAGTCATTCCCAAATATCCCCTTCCATCCCCGTCCGAAGAATGTCCAAAGGACCTCGCCTGCGTGGGCGTGCGCTGCAAGGGGTTGATCGGCATATGCACCAACGAATGGAAGGGTTGCGAGTGTCAACGACCCGGCAGGTATATCGTGGATAGTTTCCTCTGGGGTACGAACTGGATATCGTTCCTGCAGACGCTTTTCCAGTTTGAAGGCGACGAGGATGTCCCTGCCGCTTCCTGCAGCGCCGATGATGGGGCTGGCAATACTAACGTTGCCAACGTGGAAGCTGAGACTTGGTCACAGTATGATCCCCCTCTGTTCCCTCTTTTTGGCTCTCGGCTAACTGGAATAGACTGGTGGACAGTTTCTGCAAGAAGAAGCCATACTTGAATGTCTCTTTCAGCGAGAATTGGAAGCCGGCCGACCTGGACGTCGGTGAATATTCCGACTGGACATTTGACTTTAGCCTCGAGGGGTCAGGAGATAGCGCCTGCGCCGCCTATAGCTGTGACGAAGTCTTTGGCAAGTTCAAATCATGTAGGTTGCATCTGTGTTCTAAGAATCAACCCGTAACTGACATTCTAAACTAGGCACCTATAGCTCCCACAGCGCGTTCCGCTCGGGTGAGGTGAAGCTCAGCTGCGGCACAGCCAAGTACAAGATGAACGACCCCCAAGGCTCGCCAAAGACAAAACTGGTCAAGCAAAACGAGCATTGCTACGACAAAGACCAATTCGGCAAGCACATTGACGTTGAGCAAGCCGGGCTCAGATGGCAGGCCAGTTATCTGTGCACGGCGGGGATAAAAAAGCCAAGGATCAAGGCAGGAGACTCGAGCACCAACCAGGATTGGTACCATGTGAAGCCGTATCAGTTCAACACGTACTGGAGGAACGGCTGCGAGCTCGAGACGGGCGAGACTGAGATGGGCATCTTGGATCCGCTTGCTACGGGAACCGCCAGCGTGGATGCTTGCGTCGACATCTTTTATGATAACTGGAAGAGGTGCAACAATGGGGGCACGGGTGGCAGTGTGCAGTATGGATGTCTGGTGTATGAGTTCAAGGCAACCAACGAAAAGGTTTGAGTATCAAGCTGGTTGGTTGATGTGACCAATTCCCCGTACAAATACCATTTTAACTTGGGCTATTGCAAATCTTGAATTGGCTGTAGTCGTTCCGGGCGTGACAATAAAGACATGATGTTGTTGTTCAGACTTCCTTCATAACGTCTGATCATCGGTCCGTCGTACTTACCAGACGGAAGTTTGCGCTTCTTCCACATTGGTCTTAACTTCGTGTCTGTCAATGAGCGACCAACGGGTGAGTTTGATGTTCTATCGCCCACAACATCTCGAGAGTATTATATCCCCATTGGGAATCAGAAGAGGTCAAGAAGAACCAAGATGTCTTCAGATACAGGCGGCTGGCCATGACCATCGATCCCCTCCTGAGCCACCCACGCACGCTCCCGAGCGAGTCTGACGCTACCAACGACACCACTGGATCCCCAGAGGAGGAATAAGCTCCGAACGACCCAGGCTCTGGGGAAGATGCTCTTAGTTGGGCTTCCGGGCCCTTGATACCGAAGTTGCTGTATGGCGTTCTCTTTCATTGTCTTTTACATTGCCGGGGGCTGAATCCGCTGTTTACCATTCTGGTGACACAAGACTGCGTTGGCTCATCGACAGCCCGTAGCGCAAACGGCTAGTTACCTGAATACCCAACTTGAACAACGAGAATCAGAATCTTACCCGTTGATATCAGCTGTTTACCAGACTCAAAGCCATTGTTGGTTTTGCTGACTGATCCGTTCGACTGTGAATCACTGTTAAACGCCCCCTCTCGGGTATATAATGCCTCCCTCTCACCTCCTTAGACTCTTCTTCTTTCTCTTCCTTTCATCATCAATTCCCTCGACTCTTCTCCCCACGTTCAATGGAAACCATCGGCTTTGGTCTCTAGTACAGATCTGCTTGACTGTGATTCACTGACCAGCGGCCCCCTGGTCGGGTATAAAAAATCCTCGATTCCCAACTGAAACTCTTCTTCTTTCTCTTCTTTTCATCATCTTTCCGGTCTCCGAGAGGGACTGTCCGCTCATCATCGCGTTGATAAGATTATTCTTCTCACGAATCTGCTCCCACTCTCTCTGTACGCCTTTAGAGTTCTCATTCCTCTGCTGCCTACTCCCACTTCATCATGGATCCCTTCAGCTTCCTGGCGGGTCGCATACCCCCACGCCTAGTTCAGTCCTACACGCTCTCCCGCCATCAAGTCGCGGCTGTGTTCGAAAAGACCGCCATCATTATCCAGAGCCTGCCCAGTATCAAGGCAGAAGGGCACCGCCTCCTGATCTACATCAAGGATACCGCGTGCGCACGGTAAGCCGTCAATACAACAACCCTTTACCTACGTTGACTTACCATAGATAAATCTATAGAGAGGCGCACGGTATGCTGCAGCGGGCCAGGTTCAACACGTTTGACTTCAGTGACCCATGCCACTCCCCTGGTGAGCGTGCCTCTGGCCTTGCCAAGTTCAACGACCCTGCCAACTCGGAATTCGATGTCTTAATCACCTCGTATCAACGTGGCGCGGGCGAAGGAAACTTCCACGGCGCCTGCCGCCGTGGTCTCATTGTGCAGCTCCCTGATGACGTCCAGACCTTGTACAAAGCTCGAAAGTCTCTCAACCATATCGGACAGACAGAGGCGCCTAGATGGATCACAATGTACATCAACTACTCGTACGATGCACACGACGAGTTTCGGCTGGCCCAGCAGGAAGCAAGAATGATCATCGAGGATCCTGAGCTCCACCAATCCCTGTCCACTGACTTCACGGTGCCTCGAATCGACGAGCGAATCACTGGTCAGCA
The DNA here is from genome assembly GCA_025433615.1 of Fusarium sp. LHS14.1. Taxonomy (NCBI): domain Eukaryota; kingdom Fungi; phylum Ascomycota; class Sordariomycetes; order Hypocreales; family Nectriaceae; genus Fusarium; species Fusarium sp. LHS14.1. Next base: position 3,359,900 of record CM046482.1, read on the forward strand.
TCGACTCATTTGTGCCTATGAGATTCTTCAGCAGATCCAGCTCACTGGGTTCAGCAAATACCCCAGAGCTCGCATGTGCTGGGACGAAATGGACATGCCTGAGGCGAAGCTTGAAGGGCAGTTCTACGCTGCTGTTGGACGATTCCTGATGGCGAACCCGACCACGACTGACAAGTTCACCAAGGAGACTATGGAGGTGATTGCTCTTCGATGGGAGCCAGGCAAGGAGCTTACTATGGACCACGTCGTGGGAAACTGCCCTGCCCGACCCAACGGTGTCAAGATCTACACCTGTGTGAAGCCAGGTAAGGGTCGCGGCATGCTTTGAATGACACGAGGGGTTAAGGGGGAATGGTTGGAGGTGGCTGAGGGGCGATTGAAGGGGACGAATGAGTGGGCAATGATATCCATGGTAAGATGGAAGAATCTTATCATCGCAGTGATGAGAAAATCACGCACACAAGAAAAGGGGCGACCGGTTTGGTGGAAGAGTGGCGGCGGAGGTTGTTTTCTGCTTTACAAAAAAGGGTTAGCATTTAGTTACTTTCAACGATATGTTAATCACTAACTACTTGCTCGCGATTGTGACGTCGGATAAGTTGGCTTATTGGACAAGAAGCACTAATCCCGTACGTATACTTTCTTCAAGATCTTTCTCAGAAATAGCTACGTGTGAATCGCGCGTGATCCTGTTAATCATTAAGTAAGATAGAGGAATCTTATCATCGCGAGGATGAGATGATAATTAGATTGGCAGGGAGGAATCTAATCATCTCGATGATAAGAAAATCACTGAAGGGGGCGACCAGTTGAGTGGACGAGTGGGGGACACCAATATCTGAACAATGCGTGATTCGAAGTACCATTGACTGCAGGATAGAACTTATCATCGCAATGATAGGATAATTGATCATAAAGGAGTAATAGGCGTGGTACAATAGTCCATTTAGCTACTCTGAACTTATTGGTCTCTACCTGCTAGCAGCTGTAATAGATGCGCTTCTTTTCCAAAAGGCTCTTTGTCTCATCTCACAGAGGTAGCAAATAGCAAGATGTAAATCACGCCGGATTCTAGTTGTTCATAATTTCATAGAAAGAACTCAATAACGCATGGTAAACCAGCCATATTTTGGTTATTCTATTAGGAAATACACTTACTGAAAGTAACGGTTATGGTAACTAAAACAAACAAACCAATAAACCCGTCTATGTTGCCGCGATCTTGCGCGCTTCACACCCCTTACCACTCACTCCTTCTTCGCCTTCTTTCCCTTCTTGTTCTTGGGAACCCTGACAAGCCAATAAAGTGCCAATGCGCCGCAGATATTAAAGATGATGTACACCCACATCAGACCGAAATTCCTCCACCTGTCTCCATAGTCGGACTGCACGCTAGCAAGGAACAGGTTCGTGTCGCCGATGGTGCAGTAGGTACACTCGTCCGTGTTGTTGGGGTCTGTCAGATAGCCACCAGCCTTGCTCATATAATCATGCATGTATTCCTTACACGTCTGTCCCGAGGGTGGCGGGAACTGGATGTACTCGTTCGCTGCGCATTCTGCCTCTGTATTCGCCACAGCCGTTGATAAAATGGCGGACACTAAATATGTGAACGGACTGACGCGGTACATAAAGATCCAGAAGCGAGGAAGGGAGCTTGGGGGTGCGAGGACACCACAGAAGATAAGACACATCATGAAGAGCAAGTTCGCGATGTTTCCGCCCGTCTCTGCTGATCCGCAGCCTGCGATGACAAAGTCGGTAAAGGTGCAGGTGAAGATCATAAAGGCGAGAAGAAGCAGAAACATGAGGGCGCCTCGTTCAGCAACGGCATCGGATGGCTCTGCGTTGCGATACAGTCCAATAGGATAGTACCAACAGAAGTACATCAAAGCGGCCATGAGCGTGTTCCAAGGGATCTCAACGATGATTTGACTCAGGATAAAGACCTGCCAGCCATACGTCTTTGATGGACGTTCCCTCACCTCGTAGAGATCTCTCTGGATGACGAAATGCGGCATGGTTTGTTGCACCATTTGTCCAAACACAGTCAGAATCTGGAAAATGGCAAACATCTGATTCTGCAAGCCGAGAGTCGTGTTTGGCGCGTTGTAAAAGACGAAGCCGACGAACAAAGACACAAGGACACAGAGGGCTGTCTTGGAGTAGATGTATGAGGGCGTTCGCCAATATTGCTCAAAGACACGACGGGTAACCTGGACAAGCTGGGTCTTGAAGTCTGCTGCGAATTCGTCGTACGAGGATGTATCCGTGTCCTTTTCGATGTGATGGTGGGATAGTTCCCCGAGATGCTCCTGGACTGCAGCGTGTTCGGGCGAATCTCTCCAAACCTGTGGCCAGTCGAGTTCCGTCTCTGAGCCTGGGGCTGCTCCAATGACTTGGAGCATCCATTCAGCTGGGTTTTCGTCTGGCGAACAAGGATCGGCGCCGTTCTTTTCGAAATAGTCAATCATGGACCTAGAATGGTCACCAATGTCGCCAAAGTAAACCGTCTTTCCGCCGCTAGCCAAGAATAATAGTCGATCGAATCGCTGAAAGAGGATAGCTGAAGGTTGATGAATGGTACAGAGAATAGCCTGACCGCTTCGAGCAAGCTTTTCCAACAGATCGAGAATAGCCCATGATGTCTGAGAGTCGAGACCTGACGTTGGCTCGTCGACAAAGAGAAGAACCGGGGGCTTCGCGGCTAGCTCGACACCGATCGTGAGTCGTTTTCGTTGTTCGACGTTGAGTCCTTCACCGAGAATTCCGACCACTGCTTCCGAATAGTCTTGCATGTCGAGCATTTTGATGACTTCGTCGACGTAGGCTAGCTTTTCCTTTGTTGGGATGTGCTTTGGCTGACGCATGAGGGCTGAGAAGTTGAGGGCCTCGCGAACGGTAGTAGTTGATAGATGAAGGTCTTGCTGTTGAACGTAGCCGGTCTTTCGCTGGAAGGATGCATCACGGAGTTCGTCGTCGACTAGGATGTCTCCTGAGATGACTCCCATACTCGTTCGGTCTGCGAGACAGTCGAGTAGTGTCGTCTTGCCAGCTCCAGAAACGCCCTGTAACATGTAAGTATCAGAGTTAATACACCCAGAAAGGGCGACATACCATCAGAGCCGTCATTGTACCAGGCTTGACCCAACCAGCAACGTTATCCAGAATTCGCCTGTTCTCACTCTTGATCTTGACATCATAGCACACATTGTTCCAATGGAAAACACTCGTCGACTGAAAGTTGGAAGGACGTCCTTCTCCATAGCCTTCCTTTTCAGTGATTGCTCCGCGACCTGCTGGGCTTGACTCGGCATCGTTTCCCCTCCCTCCCGCAAGTCTGTGGCCTTTTCGGAACACGAGCACCTCACCCTTAGACTTCTTGGCGCTGACGAATTCGGCAAAGGCCATGTAAGTGATGAGGAAGAAGATTGTGAAGGCGATGACGATTCCGATGTTGCGCCACTTGTGTGCGTGGTAGTATTTGAACGACAGGTTGATGTAGGCGTCTCCGTCAACCATTGGTTCGCCCTGGACGGATCCGACGGTCGAGCAGACGCGGTTGACTGGATCAGCGTCGGAGTATGAGGGAACAAAGACATTGCACTCGAATTTTCGGTCGTGGAATTCGTTGACCATGAGAGATTCAAAGGCGTATGCGAGGGGGTTGATGTAGTTGATCCATCGACACCAATCCAGCATGTAGTCGATCTGAATGATGAAGCCAGTAAACGTAACCAAGGCCAAGATGAGGATAGACGAGGGAACCATGGCCTGCGAAAGAGTTCTCGAAGCTGAACCGATGGTACGGAAGATCATCGACATGCAGAGCGTTACCAGGAACGTCATGAGCAGGAAGTAAAAGAAAGCTCCTGCTTCTCGACGCAGGTTTGTCATGAAGTACAGCGTAAGGTTGTAAACGATGGCGTTGAGGACCTTGTACGGTAAATCACAGAGCATAGAGGCGACTGCTTCTGCTGACGGGTGGTACAAGGCGTAGCGGTTGTGCTTTTCGACGATTGGACGTTGCGCGTATAAAGTGAGAATCTGGCATTACCATTAGTATCAACGTCTTCGTAAAAGGAGGTCTGCCGTACTTCTAGAGCACTCGCAAATGCATTAGACAAACAAGCCATAAAGACCAAGGCGCCTCTCTGATAGAAACTTGCCGTCGACTGGTCAAGATTGTAGAAAACACTTCCAACGATCAAGCCCATGAAGAAATTACCGAAAAGCATCGATAGAGTCAACGTCGGATCAGAGACCAATCTCTTGAAGCCTCGCCACACACAAAGAGACGTCTGCTGTCCATAGCTCAGAGTGTACGGACTCTTGAGACGCTGGTTCTTGGCTTGCACCGCACGCTTGATTTGTCGGAACTGCTCTGCCTCGGGTCCGTTGATGGGATGCTCTTGCTTGTACTCTTCAATTTCTTGTTGAAGCTTGGTGTATGCGGTGGAATTCTTCCAAGCTGCTGCAAACTCATCTGGGGTTCTGGGGGCGCGAGCTTCAAAGCCTGGTCGGATGACTCGCTCCTGGGGACTTGTCATGGACGTCAAAAAGTCAGGCGTTGTTTGACGAGCTGGACAGTCAAATCCGAGTTCCATGAAATACTGCTTCGCTTCGTTGGTGGGACCAAAGTAAATCTGTCGACCCTCGTATAGAACCAACGCCTTGTCGAAAACATCATACGCAGCCTGAGGAGCTTGATAAATCGAGACCAAAGCCGCAGTGTCGAATAATTCCGTCTGAAGACGCAAAGTTTTGCAAAACTCTACTGCGTTGGCAGAGTCGAGACCTCGCGTGCTGTTGTCCCAGCATTGCAAGGGGGCACCACTGAGTGAAGCTTCTGCGATGGTGACTCGCTTTCGTTCTCCGCCGGACACTCCTCGAACGTATTCATTACCAACACGGGTGTTGACTGTGTGGGTGATGCCGTACATAGCCATGACGACGTCACGGAGATGGCCGACGAAAGTCTCCTTGTCGATACCTGCTGGGACACTTCTTGGGGCTCTGGCGTGGGCTGCGAAATCCAGGGTGTCTCCAACGCTCAGTTGCGGGAAGTGCACATCAACTTCGGCGGTGTAGATGGCTTCGCCGCGATGCTGGGTGTGCATTTCCTCTGCCGTGATTCCTGTCGTGATACTTAGCTTGCTATCCAGAAATACACACTCACAACCGCTTACCTCGATAGTTGAAGTATGCATCATCGTTCACGTAGATACCGCTCGTCTCTCCACTGATAGTCTTGAGAAAAGTCGAGCATCCGGCACCAGGGGGTCCAAGCACGACCAACATCTCTCCATTCCGAACGATACCATCAAAGTCGCGAACAATATCAATGCGCGTCTTTCCATACCCCATCAGCTGCCGTGGCCAGTTGGCTGCCTCCAACCAGATATTCGCAACATCCTTTTGGTAATCTGTAGGTTGTCCGTAGCCAAAGACGTTGAGGTTCTGGTAGCAGACGCCGGCTTTTCGAGAGGAGAGTCCGTTGTCGTGGAGGAGCTTGACCACCGACTTTGCCCATGTGAGGGCCCTGAACTTTTCGCTTCTGGGATTGAGGGGGCTTTCTTCGTCTTCCATCAGAAAGGGATTTCCGCTGACAGAGGACATCTGGCTCTGGTGGGTGTATTGTCGTGCTAGGTCCCGCACGATGCTGTGCCTGCGTTCCAGCTCCGAGTCCTCATCTTCATCTTCCGTACTTGTCTGTACCGGGGTGTCGGTCTCCTTGCGTGCTTCAGGGCCAGTAGATGTATCTTTCAATGCTGAGACATTGATGGTCGAGTCGGTACCCATGTTGGAATGTGTCTCAGGGTTGGGAGGCTGTATGCCGGCTGGGTCAAGGTTGGTGTCTCCCGGCGGGGAGGTGGTGCCCTCCGGGGAATTGGATGCCATTGTGGAATGAATAGATAGCTATCCTGAGTAAAGGTATGTGTATAGTATAGTCCAAGAGTACTAGTAGATGGGCTTGTGTTGAAGTTGGGGTGAGGACTATAGAGCTTAGGTCCGTGTAAGTGGTGGACGATAGTAAAGGGCTTCACTGGTGTATCAAGAGACGCACCCGAAAACTCGGTTTCTGGGTCGTAAAGAACCCTTGTACCCCAAAGAATAAGAATATGACAGGATCCGCTATTGGGTGCTCAAGCTGGACTGGGAACCATGTCTCATGAGCTTAAAGTCGAAGAGCGAGCTTCGCCTTATGAAGTTCAAGAAAAGGCGGGCTTAAGCAAACCGCAACATCCGAAATGCGAAAGCGACGAGAGTCAGCGGTCCAGCGGCGTTTTCTAACTACCCGTCAGCAAAATGTTTCCATGGCATTTCCCAACTCCGAGCTCACACCCTTGCTCGACAACAAATGTCACGATACAGTGGAGATTTCCCTCGGGGCGTATCTAGAACCCGATGTCCGGGTGTGGCAGAGCCCACCCCTCCTCAAGACCTGCGAACCTCCAATAACGTCTCTCCACCCCTGTACCTAGCCTCGCACTGGATTGTTGCATGATCTGTTACCTGATGGGGCATCAAGGTCTGGCCTGGTGGACCCTCGTGATATCCTGGGGTCTCATCCAAGGGCTCAGACGGTAGTTGGATGGATATTCCCAAAGTCTAAGCTGATGCTGCTTAAACTTTTAAAGCCGACATCTTCTGTGAAAACTGGCATCTCGCAAATCCAATCCCGTAGATGCGAATTCTCGGAAAGACGGTATACGAAAAATGTCCGACACAGTCTCGAATTCGGTGGACCTGTGCGGTCGAGCATCCACCAAGATGTCGTCAAATAATCCTGATCAACCAAAGAAGGCGGCAGGCAAGAGGATTCTTGCTTGTGTTCTCTGCCAGCAAAGGAAGAAGAAGTGCGATAGAAAGAGCCCATGCTCCAATTGCATCAAGGTAAACGCCTCGACAGTCCCAAGACAATCGTCCAGAAGACTTACCATCAAAGCTCAAAGCAGTTTGTACCCCCAGCACGCCCGCTCCTCCAAGGAAGCGCAGACGTCCAAATCAAGATCTACTGGAGAGGCTTGCAAGATGCGAGGCCTTGCTCAGACACTGCACTTGTATCCGACTCCCAACGCCCGAGAGCAGCCCCCGAGAGCAGTGCGAGCAGTCTCCTGTTAGTTCCCACGACGATGAGATCAAGAGAGGATCAAGCCCGGAGCCGTATACGACGGCGACCAAGTGAAAGGGGCCATTGATCCTCTGACAGGAACAACGTCCGGCCTTTCCTTTGCAACCCACATTTTCCAACGGCCCTTTTGACGTCTCTTGATGTCGCTACTCGACAACTCTGATCTGGAATCAGACCACACCATCCCAATCACACGCCTGCCTGCCAAGTGCCATCTTTTCTCTTCAGGAAACCTGAATTATCCGCAGGAGCGGACTTCTAGGACGGCATTGGATGAGCCGACTTGTATATACCAACGATACCCCCCGCGAACCCCAGGTTTGCGACCATTCTACTTGGACATGGCAGCTGTCGAGGAGAGGAAATTTGGATGATAGTATACGATCGATAATGACAGTCCTTCTTACTTCTATATACAAAACCCAAGGGAATTGTATGGTTTAATACCTCTTCAGATACCCACACCCCTTGGCTTGGCCTTGTTTGAGGGGAATATCGCGATGTCCGCTTACACACTGTGCGCAAGTCGGACAAAGAAGAACCGAAATCCGCAGACGCCAAAATTCGGGGGACTTGGAGGTCCTCGGACAGATCTGGCCCCCCTTCAGTCGTGTCCACCAGGCGCTAAAAGCCAGGGTTGACGAGCAGGGCCGAGGAGCGACCAATGGGCTTGAGCGTGCCTGGGGGCCCCCTTGGCCGGGTGACCAGAAAGATCACCACATAGCGTCACCCTGGAGGGTCGGGTGGCACCACTGTTCATGGCATGCCATGAGCTTAATCGCCATGTGTCTCCCCATGGCCCACCGTTCTTTAATTGATGTTGTCGACGTCGGGGTCTACGAGAGACCCGTTTCCCGAACCCGCGGGCCAATACGCGTGATTTTTCTATTCCATCATCAAGATGTTCTTCTATTTAGAGATTCTATTTTACAGAATAGATTACCCGCTCTTAGCCTGTCGGTTTCGCTTCCCGCATCGCTTAGGAATGCGACAAACGATTGGCGATGATCAAATAGCGCAACTCAGTGTCTTCACTATGGGAATTTGCAACCGCTCGCGAATCTTGGAACGGTATCCGGGTTTGATAATTGCTCCGTTGAACATCATAATGGCGTGAGCTATCCCAATACGCAAAATCTCCGCCCCATTCTTAATCTCGTAGTTGGTCGATATCCCCTGCATCGACACGCACACATACACACTACGATGCGGACTTGAGCTTCGTAAAACCTCCCGTTTCTGACTCTCACGACGCGGAGCGGAAATCAACTACATCGCATTCTCGGACATCGCATCCGCCGACTTCAACACACCACCACGGATCTTTGACGGACGGACTGTTGTCAACCCCGTGTTCCCGGCCGAGAACCCCTCATTTTTCTTGAAGGAATGCAGCAAGGAACTTGGCGAGGGAGTGTCTGAAGCAACGTTTATTGGACTGCCCAGAGGTTGCCACGTCGATCTTGGTCGGTAAGTTGTCGGAAATGGTTGCTGATGGTGTCTCCCCCCTGGCACGCTACCCCAGGTTCTGCTCCAAGACTCTAAGTGGTCAGATGAATACGTTGGAGGGTTAGGGTAGGTGACGGAAAATTTGGCTGTTTTGGGCATCCGAGGCTTTACTTCGGAAATCACAGCCCTGGACAACCACGGCTGTGTTGATGCAGGAGTTCCGATGCCTGGTTCGGGTAAACGTGATACATCATGTCTTGCTCATGTTATCAACAACAATGTAGGGGGATCAAAGATTAAAGAAAGAAGTTGAAAACCTCCTATTTACCCTTTCCCTCAAGTACTACGTAAGTCCAGGCTTCTTAATACCAACAACCCTCAGGGTTAGATCCAAGGGTACCAATCAAGTTTCGCCCTGCTTTTTGCTAATTCTACGAGTCTCTATCATTTAGAAACTCAACCGCGTCGACAAATGTCTCGTCGTCAAAGTCATCCTGACTCTCCGAAATATCCCCACTTGATTGGCTCCGACTCAAGACCTTGAGCAAAGAATTGAAAGCTGATCGAAGACTTCTTGAAATGTTGGAGCGCCGTTCAAACTCCTCAGACGGCGTACGTCCGTTTCGGTTCGGGGTGTTGATATCAATGCCTTCAAGTTCAAAACTTGCCAGTATTCTCAAGGTTTTCTTATCACCGTATTCGGCTGCCTGGTGAAGAAAATATACGCCATGGTCTTGGAGGAGATGATCAGCTCCTAACTCGAGTAGAGCAGCGATCACGTCGTGAGAGTTGAAATTTATGGCGAAAGTCAGAGGTGATCTTCCAACGTAGTCCTTCGCATCAATGTCTCCGCCGTGTCTAGACAGAAATCGAACTGCATTAGGTTGGTTAGACCGCGCAGCGTAGTGGAGAGGCGTTGCTCCCATGTGAAGAGTCCGGGCATCGACCCTAGCACCCGCTGATAGTAGCGTTTCCATCATTTTCGTCTGATTTTGTCCAGCCAATGTGTGAAGAGTCGTCACACCATCTCTGCTGGTTTCATCAACACCCGCGCCGGCCCTTATAAGCAGACGCGCAATCTTCGTATTTGCTGCGTAACTCAACGCTGAGCGTCCATTCTTCGTCCTGATGTTGACGGCTGCGCCAGCGTCGATCAGAGCCTTTACCTGGTCAACACTACCTCGGTGGACGGCGTACATCAGCGGAGTTTCCCCAACGATATCTGGCCTATCAATTTGAGCTAGAATATCTGAACTTTTGCTTTGCAATGTCGTTCCAAGGTCGACGTGGCACTGGCCTACTATTATCTTGTGAAGAAATGTCAGCTCGAGCATGTCGATACTGTTAGATAACGGGATGAGCTCCTGCAGCTCCTGCAGCCGGGCAGATTGGCTTGGCCGCCTCATGAATTTTTTGGTCACCCGGATCCGCATTGAGTTTCCGTAATCATCCTCCTGGTCAGGATCTGCACCGGCTTGAAGGAGTAGTCTAACCATCTTAAGCCTCTTCTCCCAGGAGGACTTTCTTAGTAGAGCTGCAGTCAAGACCGAGTGGCCACCATTGCCAACATCGAGAACGGCTGCCGGGTTTGCGCGAAGGATTTTTCGCACCCCAGAGAGACTTCCACTGTAAGCCTGAAAAAGAATATTTCGATTTGAAGTGGAATATCCGATTCGGCGGTATGACACGAGAGCAAGAGTGAATGGTCTTGCTGTTGATGCCTCGACCAACGTGTGGATGGTGCGGTTGAGGAACCAAAGCGGAAAGCTATATGCGAGCTTGAGTCTGATGGATCGGGCATTGGAGCATTCTTTCAGGTTGCATTTAGGGGATGCCGCAGGGTTACTAGTGTAACCAATGAAAATGGACCCGATGATGGCGTCAAATACTCTAGGGAACCTCCAGGAATTGCTTGACCTTGGGAAGTGGCATCTGCATGAACAACTGGATTGACAGCCTGACTTCATCATCCCGAGGGTGATGAACAAGGAGGAATTCATGAACCCTGGAGGAAATGCTGACTCTCTTTGACCTGTGTATGGGCGGGCTCTTGTTTCTGCCGTATTCTTTTGCGTGATAAATGGGCCTTTCTTTGTCGTCTCTTTTATCGCTGTCGGTGTTCGATTGGCCTTGGTTTCCTCACGAATGGCAGAGAGCTGGTCAAGAACAGCCTGATGCCATCCTGGGGGCAGATCTGGCTCCTTTTCTTGAAGGGACTGGAATGCTGCAACTATATATGCGTGACTCCGGTCGATGGTTTGTTGCATCGATACTAGCTGAGTATTCGTCGCCTGCGAGCTCGCGTCTAGTTTCTGGACGACTTCACTCTGTTGTTTCTGTGTCTCGAGACGAACATCACAAACTTCCAGGTGGATTTGATTCGAAATGAAGCTACATCAAGAATTAGCTATGAACATATGGTCAGTCGGAGTTGGACTACTTGCCTGTTGTGCGCGACGAGGAGTTGATTGATCCTGGTGCGTATTTCCTTGAGGTCACATTGCAGTTCCAAAGCCTTGGAGTGTTTCAAACACCACTTGATTCTCTTCATCGTTGGCTTTTCTGCGGCGAGTTTCAAGGTCAAGGTGTCAAGATCAGACAATGTGACTTTAGCCTTGCGTAATTGCGCCTCGAGGTCGGCCACAGTAGCTGGGACATGCTGCCCACTGGTCTTTGAAGCCTTTGCCGTGTCTTCAACCCGACCTAGAACTGCCTTGAGATCTTCAACTTCATTGGACAGAGCCCGGATCAAGTTGGGCGCGTTCTTCAGCTGGGACTGCAAGCTATGCAGAGCCTTGGACGAGCGGAGGGACACATCGAGAATGCCGGCCACCGATGCAATCAATGAGATGGGCTCTGCCATGATTTCAGTCTGTCTTTAGGTTGACATGAGGGAGAAAAATGCTGATCATGAAGGAAAACCCCTCCTCCGGCTGATGACTTCTCAGCCTGATGTCGCTCAGCCACCAACAAGGCATACTTGCAGCGTCCGCCTCACTTTTGCAACCAATCACTCTCAGTGCGGCTAAGTCGTCCAAAGCACTGTGAAATTTCGAGGTTCATATTGCGCAAGCTTGGCGGTCCAATGGAATTTGCCATCACAGTCTGGTCTCCCTAGAGCGTCTACTACTTCACTATTCGACGGCTCGCACTTGGGTCAAGGAAAACACGATACAGTGGTGCATATTGGCTTACCATCCCCTCAACATACTAAATAAATAGCATTGTGACATGATGCTATGATGTGTTCAAGTCGTTTTTTTATAGCTAAACCCTGACCCTGAGCGGAATAACCGGGCCAGAATACCGTCAGTTGATAAAACGCTATGAAAAAATTGAAAGATCTAGAGTCTTACTATTATTATGAAACATCCTCAACTATTTTTATATAATTTTAATTAATTCTCTTCACTATGCTTGCAAAGAATTAGGTAACCCTCTTTATTTTATCTTCGCTCTCTGTCTTGACCTCCGTTCCTGACCCCAGATGACATACACCTCGACCCTATTAGCTGCATTATCTGCTTCATCATCACCCTCGTCATAGAAGCTAACCATTTCCCTAACAGCATGGCTGAGAAACAGAAACTTCCCAAATGGTAACTGGCCAATTCCATGGTGCACTCCGTCCATACATACGAAAAGCTCACCGGCAACGCACTCGTGAAGATGCACCTGAAAGAAATCCCATGACTCCACGTGAACCCATCCCATCGCAGTTTTGCCATATAACCCAGTTTGAACCCCATCACAATACAGACCTACCCCCCGTCACAGCATGCGCCTTCAACCAATCCCAAATAAACTATACCGCCGGCCTCGTGTGCCGGATCACAAACGCCTTTACTAACTTCGTGAAAATGAAGTTCTTCAGGAGAACCTCATTTCCTGGGGGAGTTCCGCCACGGGCACATCATCATTTTCGATCGAAGGCGGCTGGAACACTTTCTCCACCCGCCGCTTGTTCCCAATCCACTGATGAACCGTGACAGGAACCCGTGATCGCGTTCGCGTCTCTCAAATTGCGAATGTCAGGCTGAGGTAGTAAATCCTCTAGAAGAGAATTGCGAAGGATGCGATGTTCCTTGAGTAATCCTTCCTCGATCGATGCAATTAAACTCTTCAACTGAACTCTGTAGAAGGCATGGGTCGTGGACCGAGCAATGATGGGGGATCGCGAGTCCTTGCTTCACTTGGTCGTAAGCGTCGTTGAAGCAGGGTTGTCTGATGGTCTTTCGAGAGTGGGAAGCCAGATTTTGGTGGTATGAGTTGCTGCAGTGCTCCCAGTCGCATAGCGAATGGAAGTCGGCAGTATTGGTCATGAAATCCATCCACTCATTTTCGGCAACATCCAGCATCAGTCTGATCGACTTCTCCAAGTTCTTCCCCTTCACTGGACTTCATCCCATATGACGAAAGGAAACCCTTGCTGTCTCTCCGGGTACGACTTGCCCACAAGAGGACGATCTGTAATGCTTGGGTTAAGTCCACATCTGAGAATGCATGGAGAATGTCAGAGTAGCAATCGTCCTGGCCGAACATGTCCTTGACAAGAGTACTGTGATGTGTCGTGTGCCGTACCTCGCGGTCATTCTACCAAGCCTCGCGAGTTCGTTCGAGGATCTGAAAGAATTTGGGTTGATCAATCGATGACTGGCAAAAGACTTTGGCGATCCCGGACCTGGCATTGCCGAAATTCGGCTTCAAAGGTGGGCGAAAAAAGCGACTGCCATTGACAACGACATTGTCCCCAGCGCTGGCGCGCGTGGGTTCCTTAGGCGAGCGGACGCTCACGCCATCCGGACGCCTTGCGACTTTTTCGCTAGTCTTCATAGCGTTAGCCGCCTCTTCCTCCACTGCGACTGGGTCATCTTCGTCGGCTGGGCTTTCTGTTGTGTCGGCCGAGCTCTCTAGTCCGTGGATGGAAAGATCTTTTTCGTCATCAACAGAGACGTGCGACGAGGAAGAGCCCACTCATCGTCTCCATATTCCCCCACCTGCATGTTAGGCAGCATCTGAAAATTAGAGCCATCAGACGTAGCAGGCCTGTGATGTGGTCGAGACCGGGTACGGCGTCTTGTTCTGCGGTGTGGGAACTCCAAGTCCTCATCGGCAACCTGTGGCGCTGGTCTATCCGAATGACCAGGAGCTTGGCCTGCACTCTGGCCAGTTGGTAGTTCCGCGCCCAATCTCTCCAGACAAAAGTAAATGGGAGCATGCTATTCCTCAAAGCGTTTCTCATAGTCGGAATCGACGTGGGTATTTGCGGCAACATCGTCGGGATTAATATCCGTGAAAGGCTCTACATTGACACTCACGAAAGACTCTAGCTCCTAGTTAGTTTCTATAGCTAGATCTAAGTCGGGAATCTCTAAAGTAAGAGAGCCGAGGGGCTGCTTCTTGACCATGCTTAGGTGGCTGCGGGTATGAGTTCAGCTTAGTAGATGTCATTATCCCAGTCACGATATTAATCGTGTGGTCGCAGATGGCCTGTTCGGAGGCGTTGCTTGAACCACTTTCGTCCAAATTGCCAGGGAGTGCCACTCCGGGATCTTTAAACAGGCCGACAAGTTCCTTGCAAGATGTAGGGTCCAGAACTTCCTCGGCCTTAGAGGCTCCTACGTGCCGGAAACCCATCTCCGCCTCATTTGTCATATCCTAGCGGACGACAAGGTTAACTAAATCCTACTTCATAGCTTCGCTGCGCCTTAGTTCGTCGTATAGCACAAAGCGAGGAGGTATTACATCGATATTCCGACGTATTATTTTGAGCTCTTTTGACATCTTTAAAACCCGACGGCGCTTCTGATGCGAGTAAACCACAAACGCTCGAGACCAGTCTTCATGGTGGAAACCCCAAGTGTATTCCTCTTGTTGCTATGGGTTGGGATCGAAAGTGCGAAACCGGTTCGGAAAGCTTCGCATTAATTGAAACATAACAGCGATCACGCTTAGATTCTCATCTATATCGTCCCAAACCAGAATCTCTTGTGGGTTATCAGGTACTTTCACCATCAGGCCTCGCAAGACGATCGTGGACTTGGACACCGAAAGGGTCTGCCAAAGCGTTGGGTTCGTCGAATCAACAGTGGCGAGAATAGGAAAGATCGTGGAGGAGTAGGAACGCAGGCCCTTGTTCCCGTCGGCACCATTGGCAATGTTGAATGACCTAAGAAAATACTGGGTTATTCGAGAGACTGCAATTATTGTCAGATGGTCCAGAACCACAAAAAGAAGGGCAGAGGCGTCGGGATCACTTCAGACAGGCGAAAGAACATACCATCTCGATCAAGCCATGTGAAAAATTGGTTGGTTTTAGTGAAGCCAAGGTACCCTGCCGCTGCTCCTGTGCTGCTACCGCAGAGGTGATTTGTGAAACCCCCCATCACTCGACTGTAGCGGGGAATAGCGGACCTCTCTTCATGATACTTCCGAATTTGCGCGAGCAAAGCATTGCGCTCGAGTCCTGGTGGCTTCAAATCGACAAACTCTTCGTGGATGACATACCACGACCGGTACATTTGAGGGTGTACGGGTAAGCCAGCGTGCCATTCTTCTTCAGTGATCTCATGTCCCGCGCCCGGCGGTGCTAGGGGTGCCAATGCCATCGGTGTGTAAGTATCCAGAATGACATTTTGCCGGTGGAGCTCCTCTTGTATGAGGCGGTTGAGCTTTCGTCGGATTTCAGTGATCTGTATGCCGGGTGGGTTGCCGGAAACTCGAAGGCTGCGAACACGGCCCAGTCGAACCTAACAGAACCAAGTAGCAGTCGTGATAAGAAGAGGAGAGGCATTGGCAAGAGGAATATTTAGAGTGACATGGGTTGGTAATGGAAGGGTCTTTGGCTACGTCGACCTGAAAGTACTTTAGACTTGAGTTGCCTAAGCTATTGTCAAAGACTCTTCTATTTCCTTTACCACTTTGCATAAAATTAACATCTATCTCTGCAAACCTTTAGACTAGGTGGCACTCAAAAAGACATGGGCGTCCCGGTCTTCACCAAGGTGTTGTCAGTTGTCTCATCACGTGTACACCACGTGAGTTCTTCTCAACCCCAACATTCGAAGGCTGGCTAGAACGCTTCCCCACAACAACCCTTCCAGCCATCTCTCAAGCATCGAGGTGAAGACTTGACACTCATCGTTTCATTACTGATTATCGCTGATCCTTTCTCTCTTGGTTAGTAGGAGCGACGGAACTTCCAGCATGCACACCATCTGGGTCATGGAGCGAGCATTATTCTACCAGCACTTGTCAAAGGAGAGGAAGGCGCCGACCCTCTTGAGCCTGAGTTTCGTCGACAAGTGGCAGGGAAACACCCCGTACACCTTCTGATCCTTCAACCGTTCATACCATAGCACACAAAATGCACATGGCCTTCACGCTTACCCAGAAGAGACGGGCACAGGACAAGGTGGCAAAGCGCTACAACAAGCTTGTTGATGCGGTGAAAAAGGTGTGGCCAAGGAACCCGGGCTCTATCGCTGCTCTTGTACGCCGAACGCTCGCCCGACCGCATCAACGGCAGCCTTGCCTCTCGCTTTGTGGTGCCCGTCAAGACAAAACATCAAAAGCGGGGACGCAAGTCTGTCAAGCGCATGCAAGGCTTCGAAAAAGACTTACTGCGAAAGGTCAACGACCCAACTGACGCCATGGACCTGGAACATGCTATCCAGGAGCTGTGTGACACCAAAATCCGTGAAGCAGCAGTCGTCACCCGCATGCGATGTTCCGGCTATCACGAACACCGATGCTCCGCCCTCACATACCTGACCTACCGATGCATCCTCTTCTCTGGCTGACGCGACTCCCCGTCGAAGCAAAGAATCAACATCACACAACCCCCCAAGTCATTGGCGATCACCCTCGCGGTACCGGTAGGCTCAGCTTCTGAGCCGAACGCCCTTCGGATCAGTAGTGGCCAAGTCACCAATCGCTCTCTACCCCGACCAGCTCTACCCTCTAGTCCTGGCACGCCGCTCAGCAGCATCCAACCAAATGCACCGACGTCGTCGCTCATGGCCGCGTTGAGCGAGTCGCCTGTTGCTTTGGAGATCCCCGACTCGGATCCGGCTGAGGAAACTGACCAGCACCTGGAGTCTCCCGCGAATGTCGATGCAGAGCTTGTCACAGATGTCAATCCCGACTTGCGGCCTGGCTCTTGAAGGGAACTGAGCCAGAAGATGGACAATCCCGACGATGTTGCCGCGGTAAGTACTGGAAAGAGTTTTTGCCGGACAAGGCCGAGTTCTTGCTCTCGCGTTTCATTGACCCCCACGGCGCTTGCAACGGGAGTATCGCCGGCCTACTGCTGTACCTGGATGTTCCTTGGCTGGGCATCATCAATAGGGAAGACCCCGAGACGGATGCGCCCCCCTACAGACCCGATGCGGATCTCCACAGACTCGACAGACTCGACAGCCCCGACAGCACCAGTGCTAGATAGATACGCGTATTATTTCATATAGTTTCATATAAAACTAAAATAGTCCCTAGACCCGGGTTCATATAAAACTATAACTCTCCTAGTTTTATATATTTTAGTCGGTTTTATATATTTTATATACCCCTAATAAGTCCTAAATATCTTAGTATTTAACTAAGAAATTTTCCTAAACTAAATACCTTTAATATAATAAGAAGCTTATTAATAATAAATATATTATTAGCTTCGCCTACTCCCTTATTATTAGAGCCTTTTAATAAGCTCTTAAGACCTATTTTGCTTAACTCCCTCGTCCCCTTAAAGCGCGCTTTAGATAATTCTCCCTCTAATCGGGCTAATAAGCGCGCTAAAGGCTATATAAATAAAAGCACTTAGGACGAGGCGCATAACCTTTATAAAGAAAAAAGAGAAAAGGCTTATAATACTTTATATTATAAAATTTAGTATTATAAGTACTATGACTCCGCGAAAAAGCCTAATTCGGTAATAATAAACCTAAGCCGAGCCCGCAAGTACCTACGAGACTTTTATAGTATTTGCGTTATAGAGTAGGCCAAAAAGTTAGATCTAAAAAAGTAATAATATAATATTATTATAGATTTATTTAGAAAGTAAGAGGAGTATTAAGCTAATTGAGACCTAAATAAGGAAAAATATTTAGTAAATGCTATTAATATTCTTATATTTAAAGAAGCCCTTGCTAGGCTTCTTGCCATTTATAATATCGCCTATATATTTATTAAGTACCCTGAGTTTTATGCTATTATACTCTCTTATAATTATATAGCCTAGGATATCCTCCTATATAGCTATAGAGCGGTATTAAAGCTTCTTAAAAAGACTTTCGCTTAATATAAATAAGGCCTTATTAATAAGCTTTATAATTCTCTCTTTTTTATAGTCTACTTTACTATTAATATATAGACCTTATTAGAATAAAAAGTAGTATATTAGGTAATTATAGCCTATTTTATAGATATAGAGATAAGAGAAGTTACTTAAGTATTATTATTATTATATAAGTTTAAAGGAAGCTATAATAGGAAATTATAAGCTAAGGCTTTCCTAGAGGTTATTAAAGAGTATAGCTTAAGCGGAAAGATTAGCTATTTTATAATAAATAATTATAATATTAATAATATTATACTTAATAATATTATAAAAGATATTAATAGTTTAGATCTAATTACTAGGCGACTATACTATAATAGCTATATTATAAACCTTATTATTTAAGCCTTCCTTTTTTAGAATAAGGTAAAGAAGATCTAAGAGGATAAGTAAGAGGGCATTAATAAGGCATATAAGTAATTATATAGACTATCTAAAAAAGAAAAAGGGGGTATTATTATAAAGGCATAAATTACCGAGGAATAGCGGGAATTTAATATTCTAGGGAAGCTCTATAACTTATATATATATTTAAGGAGCTCTATTAATATTTATAATAACTTTAAGGCTAAGATTAGTAAGGCCTTACCGAGGGATAATAATATATATTAGAATTTATAGTATTACCTTATTAATATAGTAATTAGGAGGCAGGTAAAGTTTATAGATTAGATTTAAGAAAATTATGCTAAAATTAAGAAAGATATATTAGACTATAATAATTAGAACGAGCTCTAAGATATCTATATATTTCTATAATTATTCTATTAGATCTTAGTACGCTAAGGCTAGGAGAATATACTTAATAAAGTTCTCTCCTATATAGATTTCCTTTATTATTACTTCACGTAGGTTAAAGATTAGGCTTTTAATAACCTATGCTTCTATATATAATTTTATATAGCTTAGCTAAAGTTTAAGAAGTATTACTAGCTTACTAAATAAGCCCTTATATATATAGCTAGTATTCTCCTCTACTTAGTACTCCGAAAGAGCTATCTAAGTAAGTAATAAAAGAGGAACCTAGCGTAGATTAATAATACTATGAAATCTATAAGAAAGATTTAATTAATAAAGTATAAGAGCTATTAGCTCGTAGATAAATAATAGGAGAAAGGGTAAGAACTCGATGAGTTTAATTACTAGAGGCAAAAGGTATATAGTATAGCGAGTAAAATAAAGGATAAATTTAATTGCTTTATTTATATAAGTAATTTTAAAGCTATTTAATAGCTAGGTTTTAATAATAATTCATAGGGTTTATAAGTTAGGATTAGATAATAAATAGCCTTATAGTAGTAGCTTAAATTAACCTAATGAGAGAATTTCTTACTCCTTTATTATATAGCTATTAATATATTCTATATTCCTCTAATATCTATAGAAGTAAAATAAATTTTCTTAGGCGTAAGATAATAAGTTATATAGGATAGAAGTAATATATCTATTAAAATAGTAAAGGTATATAAGTATATTAAAAGCTAGATAAGTATTCTAAAGGGGAAAAATAGGCTAGTTCTTATAGGGGTATTTAGGAAAATAAAGAATATTAATATAGCTATAAGGATTCTCTAAGAAGATATAGAGATAGGTAGGGGGGAAAAAAGCGATTATAAGGCTAGGGAATTAGTAATATAGGCAAGTAAATAATAGTAAATATCTTTAAGGCGCCTAATAGTAACTTATATTCTTATAAGGTATAGGTATATTAGCTTTAAGCTTATTAAAATAAGGGAAAAAAAAAAAAGAAATTCGATATTAATTAATATAAAACTAAAACCGGTTTTATATAAAACTAAAACTATATTAGCGTCCGGTTTTATGAAACTAAAACTCTCCCTAGTTTTAGTTTCATAGCGTATCTATCTAGCACTAGATAGCACTGCCATTGTGCCAGCAAGCGCGGAGGATCTTGAAGAGCTAACCACTTCAATGAACGGTTTCGCAAAGGATGTGGTGAAGGAAATCAAGGATCTGCGAAAAGGCTTGAACGCAATGGAACAAAAGCAGGGCGGGTTCAAGCACGCGCCTTGATGAGCAGCTGCAGGGGATCAAGGAAGACTTGGACAATGTGAACATTTCCATGGAAGAGAGACAGGCCGCCTATATCCATGACTTGCAGGATCGGCTGAGCACGCTGGAAATGAAGATGGGTAAGCTCGCGTCGCCAATGGTCACCAAGGGCACCAACGACGCTGTTCAAGCTGACCTCAACGGTGGCGAAGAGGAGATCGAAGAGGAGATCGAAGAGGAGATCTACGATGATATCTTCCCCACTCCTAACAAGCAGACGCGGCCTCCTTCTCTCGACAAGGCTCCAACCTTTGGCCCAGGCCGCCTGACTTTGGGCAAGGCATCGGATCGTCGTCTGGTGGCAGCCAGCAGCACTCCTGCCAAGGCAGACACGTCCAGAATCGCCACTGCACGCGAGAAGGGAAGCCCCCGGCCTTTGGCGCCGGCGGCACGTGGCAACACTGCTGCGAAGGGAGGCATCTCCAGGATCACCACCGCGCACGAGAACAGAAGCCCCGGACATTTGGCGCCGGCGATACGCAGGAGCACTCCTGCCAATGGAGGCATGACGGGAGGTGCCACTACCCGCCAGAGCTCTACCAAGCCTAACAGTGTCACCAAGGGCGCTTCTAAGTTCTCATACAACGGCGCCTTTGGTAGCGGACGACGGAATTGAGTTTCGGACATAAAGATAGGTCAGCATTCACTGATCAGAGAAATGAAGCGAAGGCTCACGCGTGTGACGGGGGCTTTCTGATTTTGGAACTTGCTTTAATGAACTACCTGCACTCTCATCTTCGGTAGCAAACATGAAGAGCAAGCACGGGGTGGCACATGCCGAAGGAGGGATGGGTTGGCGTTGGGGGAGATGAAGCGAGGGCTCATAGGCATAACGGGGGATTTCTGGTTCTGGGATTTGCTTTATGTATGATTTAAAAACCCATGAAATCCATCACTTGACACAATGACTTCCCCTGTCGCCTGGCCGCCCCTAAGGTAGAGCATCCATAAGCATGCTCACAACTATGTTGAGCGTCATTGTGGACGGTGTGGGAGGTTTCTTTCTCAATTCTGAACCATTCAGGACACATTGGACTGAATGCTAGCATGCATTGGGAATCCTTTTTTTTTTATCATGACCAATGCCTTTTGGGGGAGCCATCACTGGTTTAATGATAACCATGTTCATATGGAACAGACGCTAAGTGATGGAAGCCCCCAGGCACCAAGGCCAACAAATGCTTACTACTTGGATATAAATAGATATCCTTCCCTGGATTTTATGCCGAGAACTTCCCTCCTTCATTCCTTTTCTCTCCTTTACTCATACTTTGAGGTGGCACGTCGAGGATCCCGTTCTGGGGATTTTCTTCTAGCTGCCTAAGCGAGGTACCTAACCCGTGCCGCCCGCCCACTAACCCCGCTCTTCCAAGTTCTCCAACTTAACAGTTTCCACCCCCAGTACCGACTGCTTTTCTCGCGTGCATCACCAACACAGTTTTACGATCTCCTCTTCAATCTCTGCAGACTTCTGTCCCACTACGGAGTGCCATCCGTTGCATCCACATTTTCTCGGTCGCTATCACACGAAAGTTCGCGTTAGCCCAGGCCTGATCCTTACCTCCTTCGATCAACCTAGACGCAATTTGGACATCGCCCACCGCACCCTGCACTGCAGTTGTCCACATCGGCTGCACACTGCGCGCTGTGCTCTTGGACAACAATCTCTTCTTCGCCGAACTGGACGGAAGTGTTCAACGCGCAACTGGTCAGCCCGGAGGCTCAGGCAAAATTCGAGAAATTGACAGGACTGCTTGAAGCGGCCGACACTGTGCCACTTGGGTTGGGTGGCAAGGTCACGTGCCACCCAGAGCTCACATCAGACTTCTGTCGTTCGACGACGGGTACCTGGATTATTCTTAGGCAAGCCTATCCCTAAAATTACATGAAATTTTGAAAAGATCAACTAGAATTATGTAACTATTTTACTCATACTCAATATGAGTCTGTCCTCATATGTGTTGAAATCATCATAAGTCCGGAGTCGGCCACGGCAGCGAACGACGTTCCGTTTGCCCTTTGAAAACAGGTGTGGTTCAATAGTGGGCGCCATCCAGTTGTATCATGCTTTCGACAATCAACAGGTGTTTGCAGCGCTGTGCAGCAAACGATTACTCCAGGTGGCACTTCCAGTTCCACTCATCACTCCGGTTTCCCTCTCCTCTCCACTTCCCCTCATCCACCACACTCTCTCTTCTCCGCTCTTTTGATCCTCTTCCCTCTCCTCCCTCTTTATACGCATCGCCATTTCTTCCTTCCTCTTTCGCAACTGTCTTCTTGACAAGGTCAGCATGCATGAGACGCGCTTTTTTCTCGACGAGCTCCTGCGGGCAACACTCATCTGTCTAGGGCAGTTTGCCTATGTCAGTAGGCAAACTCCTCCGCTCCAAGGAGAGGCGCCTGGAACTTACCTACGGAGGGTTCTCGACGTAGCGCCTTGATAACCTTGCATCTCTCGTGTTCGACTCATCCACACCAGGTCTAGCTCAGCCCGAAACCAAAGCATGTCGAGTGGCTCGGCCTCATCACTGACGGAGAAGGGGTTGCTGCCAAGGCAAACATTGACCTACCGGCATCAGTTAAATTCAGTCTTGACAACACCACCTTCGAGGCAACCTTCTACCAACGACAAGCCCCTCAAGGACGACGACTTGATTCTAGGCGACCGCGTTAATGGCTCCATTGTGCAGGTTATGTCCCAAATAAACCAGACCACCAACCTTGCCGTCGAACTCAAGGGGCGGTCGGGCGTTGTGTACACGCCACTTGAGCCAAGGAATCCCTCCAACAGGACCCCGATGATGTCGCGTTTGAGATCTTGCGCATGATACGCCATCTGACGGGTACCTTCCTTCCCAAAGATACGGACCTCGAGGCCCTCTACCGGGAGATGGGTTGACATGACCGATACGCGCCGCCTTTTTGGCAGATGAATGCGGTCTTGGCAAAACATTGCAAACCGGTGTGGTGTTGGCGCTGCACTGTTATCGGACTGAGCGCACATTCAAGGCAGGGGAGCTAACGTTTGTGAAAGGCGACAGGCACTTCAAACCGAGTGTCATTTTCTGCCCTCCAGCTGTGGTGTGCCATCAGATCCTCAAGGAACTTGTCAAATGGTTCGGCTCCTACTTATATATCGCCATGTGCTATGGCACGAAATTACACACAATCGAACCAACTTTGAAGGACTACATACTGGATGGTACAGGAACTCCAGGCGTGGATAGACGAACAGGTCACGGTGCACAGAGAACCCGAGGATGGGGTATGTCCATCTTTAACAGCTTTAGTACGGAGCCCAACTAACTCGGCATGGCAGACCTCCGAAAGGTCCTTCTCATACCGTATTCGGCCGCCATTCGCCGCATGGCCCAGTGCAAGATAGCGAATATCATCGATAAGCACGCCTTAGAAAAGATCGACAAGGTCCCCCGCCTCCGCCCGGAACACTCGAAGAGAAAAACCTTGTTTTCCTCGTTCGGAATGCAAAGTTCAACTGGGTGATATGTGACAAGGGTCACGCCGCGAAAAACCCCTGTTCAACGACCAACAAACTTGTCCGCGCACTCGACCGCGAAGCCTTGCTCACTGTCTCGGCCAAGCCACTTCTCAACCATTTACGGGACTTTTGGGGTATGTGAACCTGATCTGGCGGCATGAGTGGCCTTTTACGCATGACGGCGAAAGTGATCCCATCTCACCCGAGACATTCTACAACGAAGACGCCTGGGATACCATCAAGACTGGCGACGAATTTAAGAAGCTTGGCATGACGCGACTACTTGGGCAGGTCCCCGAATGCCTCGATCTTACGCGCCTTCACGAACTCGCCCTGCAGCGTTCACCCCATGAGGAAATGCTTCGACAAGAATACATCACCTATGTGCAGGATGAGCATGGACCATTGTTTCCGCTCCATCCGCAACTATTCCAAACGCTTGCCAACCAGATCAATTACGGGAACATTCTTACTCAAACCGCTATCCGGCCACTCATGAAACTTCTGTGCAGTCGCCCGCGGCATGCTCACATGGTTAGAGCTGCCTAACAACAGTGTTGTTTCGCCCGGAGACTCGCTGCCTGTGTCCGCTCCACGAGCTGTGAAGTTGCGCTGTGCAACATCCGACGCAAGGCAAACAGCGAGTTTGTGCCAGCGACACTTTAGAGATCCCATTGCCCAGTCCGGAGAACACGGTGCCGAACACATTAGCCACAACATCTTCCAAGGCGCCACTTCGCAAGTACTGAATGGTTCAGTACCGAGGGCTCTTTCGCTTGTCACCACAAACATCGGCTTCTAACTATTGACACAACCCGATAAACGAAACTTCAAACTCCTTGGTGACACAGAAGCAATGAAGATCTTAGCGGAGCAGAAATTGGCGCATTTCATCCAGATGGACGGCACTGAAGATGAGATGGGGGAACTCAAATCCGTCGACGGGGGGTTAGGCCCGACGGGGGTGCGAGGGACCATGACCTCTGACGACATGAGGATGCAGACAAGGGCGAACTAGCAAGCCAGGGTTGTACCTATCGGGGATGTTGCGGGATGTAATACCTTGATCACATCGCTACGGCTCAGAGCTTTCGACACCAAATTCCACGGTGCTTGTTCAACTGCCATTATAGAACAGCCATCCAGTAATTTCACGCTTCAGCAGGATAACAAAATGCTTTAGTCGGTTACGGGAGAGAATTTCCATGGAACTCGTGGGGCTAGTCGAGGCGGGTTTCTGTTGAATTGCCACAGGAGGCCTTTTTGGCAGAACAGTGTCTGTATTATGAGGATTTTAGTTAATTATTTAGCAAACTTTACTTAAAATGCGACGATAAATATATAAAACGAGGATAAACTCATGAGATATTCTATTAAATATTAACCCAAAGTATGAGTGCTCTTGTATGATCCTGTTCTAACCGAACGACAGGACCGCTGCAGCCAACCACACGCCTTACAGACGGCACAACCCCTTATTTATCACATCATCCCTTTCTCTTAGTGCAAGTCGGCCACCCGCCAAACTATCATTAAGTCACTAAGGGTAGTCATGGCCCGATACCTCGGCTTCTCTTAAGACCTCGAGAGATAATGCTTGATTCCCTTATCACTAACCCTGGATCGTCTGATCGTATATGGAATATGATCTGTCTAACCCCGACCCTATATGATTAGTGGCAATAAGGCTCAAGAGATCCCAAAGCGAATCACAAGAACGGCGCAGCTCATGAGAAAGATTAATTAATGATAGAAGGATAGCAGGGAAAAGATAAGTCCTAACGGTTCTTTTGCTATCTCCTTGCTTCCACTCGACTATTCACACCTACGACTATTCACACCTACGACTATGATGTTGAATCCGCCACCCATAGCTAAACAAAGACACGAGCAGCTTGTATACATACAAACAAGGACTAGCAAAAAGAACAAACCGGCAAAAAAGAATTTCTCAATCATTTTATAGGAATAGCCCGATGCGGGGGTCGAACCCGCAACCTTGAGATTGTGTACTCGTAAGAGTCTCACGCTCTACCGATTGAGCTAACCGGGCAGTACCGGATCGCGTTGTTGAAGAAATGCGCCGCTTGGGAGGGCTTAGCACCTGTGCATGTGGAACGCACAAGGCACCTCGATCAGCACTCCTTAGATTCCAACTTCTCATCAACCAATTCGCCTTCTTTGCATACGTCATAATTGCTTTTTTTTTCCTTTTCATGGTTAATCTATAGCAGCCTAGTACGTAATGAGAATATCGAACAGCTGTTTCCCTTCTCATCCACGATCCTGAGCAGCTGTTGCTCGTCCCTGAGCCGGGAACGACTTTGGAGTAACACAACATACCTAATAAAATGCGTGTTACTAGCTTAGGCCCCAGTAGATTCCGTTTCTCCTTCTTGCTTGTCAGGGTATGTAATAAGACGAGTCATGCATGTTGCATCTATCGAAGGATGCGTTGGCCAGGTTGCGACTGAGGCTGAGCCGATCGCAATCTGATCTTCATAACAACACTCTCGCATGATCACCAGCGCTCAACCTTCTGACTTTCGTACGCCATGTCGCTCGGATACGCCATAGGTGACGTCATAGCCGTCTTGGGTCTGATAGAGCGTGTCGCCATCGAGCTGCGGAACTACAAGAACGCCCCCTCTCATTTTAAGCAGCTTCGTGTCGAGTTAGACCTCGTCCACAGCACCCTACAACATGTCTTGCGCCTAGAGCCAGAGAGTGACGAAGAACTTCAAACCTTGAATCAGATCAGAGCCATCGTGGTCCATTGTTCTCAGCCTCTACAAGCCATGGCCGACAAGATGCGGTCCAAAGAAGGCAGCCTCGGCCACTTTCGAACCACGAGCAGCCTATCCAGCATCGGAACAAGACTCCACTGGTCTATGGTGGCTCAGATTGATGTAGACGCATTAACAAAGACTATCATGTCTGAGATAGCAGCTATCAACATCCTCTTGAGCGTGCAGCAATTGTCCGAACACCCTTTGACTCACAGCTAGACATAAGGGCTAAATTATCATAGGACCCGAGTCAAACAACTCTCATCACAAGCTCGGTGTATCGGGACCACCCAGGCATTGGCAGTAAAGAAGCACGCAACTGCCATCGCTAGCCATGCCACGTCCATCTTGAGCATAACGTCAAGAACGCAAGACACCATCGACGTCTTGGTGGCAAACACAGCTGTTCAGAGGGAGACGTCCTCAAGACAAGCAAAAGCATTGAATAAAAGTTTGAAGGCAATCGAGGCAAATATTGACGATCTATCACGGAAAACTGGAAAAACTTCAGGAATGATCCACCGCAATGCGGCGTTGGTGACTCGCCACGCCAAGCGTCTCTTTCGCCTAATGCAAGACATCAAGGCCATGTTTGCTCTTTAAGGTCCCCTATGAACGTTCAGCACTGTTGTGGGCTTGGTGATATTTTTAAGGAAAGACAAAGGCAGCAATAGCATGGAACAGGGTTGTGCAAGTCAATCACCTTTCGACTAACTTGCATATTAGGTTTGCAAAATGCTCAAAAGAAATGCTCGAGGCAATCGGTCGAAACACGTGGGTCTTGTTGACAACACTGAAGCAATTTATTAACCATTGGTTCTAGCCGCATGCTTCTCGACATAGCGGGTCAGTTGAAGCGTATCATACGCGCTATCGAAGCTATTCCATTGCATCTCACTCTTGCTATCGTGAGACTAGATGATGCTCACGGGGAGAGCTGGGCACTGCCACTCCAAGCGTGCCAAACATGGAACGTGAGCATTGGCTACCAGACTTATCAAAAGACCGGCGAGGACTAATTGCAGCAGTCATTTTCTGACATGCTACGACTTGTGGTGTATGCCAACAAGAGGCCCGGTGCAGACCTTATCGTGCGGAACCAGTTCTCCATTATGGTAGCACAAAGTGGTATGGAACTTAACGAGAGGCTTTGGGGGTGCTTTGTCAAGTCCGGGCTACACATTGAGCAGGCTATGGTTGTCTCGCGAGCTTCTTCCTTGAAAGGGGACTGCGTCGATCCCAAATGCGGCGGTAAAGTCGTAAACCAAGCTATCCAACTAGATCATCGCCGCAAAGTATGGTAAGTGTTGAATCAGACACATGTTGAGAGAAAGACTGACCAAACACTCTCAGCACTTTGTGTGGTCGATGGGCAACGGCGCGGACGACCACGGCACCGCTTGTGGATCTCTATACCGGAGAAGATTGGGGAGCTGCCACCAACCACACGCGATCAACCGGGAAAACACACCTTGGTCCCAAGCTGCCCCCCATGCAACTTGAAGAGGAACCTGGAACTTTCCGGAAGGTGAAACTATACCAGGCCTCCCAGCCGATCCGAGACATCCGTGAGGCCTTGGAGCTATTGGATCAAGATGCCGTGGATCCGGCTCCAAATGCATTCCTTGGATTTAAACACCTCCAAGAAGGCGAAGAACTCGACGATGATGACTTGGTCCAAGCATCAAAACAACACTTAGAAATCGCTGTCCAGTCCGGTATTACAACCTTACATATACAATCCACGCTCACGATGGAACCATGGCTGACATTAAACTAATATCTAGATGCTTTAAATTTTGAATACTGGTACCTTCTTGGTCGCGCATGCATCTGGTTGCAAAACTATCAAGAGGCTTGTAACGCTCTTCAGCAGGCTCTTTACCATGCGTCCCCATCCCCATCTCCCTCAATTTGGGTTACGATCGGGAGATTATACTTCCGAATTCACCAATATAGTGACTCACTAGAATGCATTTCCAAAGCTATTCGGCTCAATCCACATCTTTATGAGGCTTGGTACAACCTCGGCGTTTTGGTAGGCTCCCTCCTTTTGCTAATCTTTATCAAAAATCTAACACATCTACCTACAGTACGATAGCCGTAATAAGCTCCATGATGCAGCCGACAGCTTCGAAAGATGCATTGACTGTAATCCACAGTTGCCAGAGGTACACGCACGACTCCAAGCTCAACCAATCATTATGTCAACTTCTGACAATGAAGTATTGAACAAGTACCTCATTTCCACGATGTGTGATAGCAAGCTACGGATGGTCCGAAATCTTGTTGAGCATTGAAAGGAGAAGCTGCGATTCTATGACACGGTGGTAGCAGAGGGATCGTCCACTTGGCTAAGAGAAAGTGTGGGAACTAAATGGCAGGCACGAGAGATGCGATGACCGAGCGCTCGCTCGTAGGCTGTATTTATCAGTAACCTGGCTTCACGTATTGTAGCTACAACCAGGACAGATACCAAATACCGACACACAAGTATTCAAATAAACTATGAACACCAACCATGCCACACAGGGCCGCGCTGTTTGGTTCTCTTCCGGGTGTCTCCCTCGCCCCTGAAATCCGAGACTCTTTCAACGATAGTGACCCCGGACGACAACCACCAACATGACCCAAGCCACCGCCTCCGATGGATCCCGTACTCCAAGTAACTACCTGGCGTAGTCACTGCTAAGAAGGTAAATTACAGTTTCTCGACCCCAGGCTCCTCTAGCACCTTCGTAACGCCCGCTCGTGATGGCTATCCCCCCACTGCTGGACTGAACTCCCCTCAACTCGTCAGTCCCCAGATCACCATTGGGCCTACGCATCAAACTGGAGCACCATCTCCGCTCTGTGGGCTTGACACACCACTAGCCAGCGTCCTTGCGCCCGCACAAATGTACCAAAGATGTTCCCCGGGCTTGCCTGCATCTCCAGACTCCACAAACAACGGAAAGGGGGCGCTCGTGGCATGGGGATCCACGACTCAGACCCCGCTGTCGATCTTGATCCAGACGATGAACCCGATGACATAAAACGTTCTCAGAGGCTTACATTTGATCCCGTATTTCTATCGGAAGAGTCCCCAGAGGAACCATCCCGCCACGGTCCTGATCGACGTCTCTGTGGTTCACGCGTATTAGCCTCATGTAACAGGCAAGGACGGTGGGCTCATGCACCGTGGAAGGCGCCTCGTATACGCCACTGATTATGCTTTCCTGCCTACACTATTACCTTTGCCAGAGGTACTATTGAAAGTTTCATGTGGGAGGTCAGCGTCGACCAACAGCAGGCCACCCCTTGGAAGAAGTCTCACTCAATATGAGATCTAGATCTTGTTCCAGACAAGGGATTGCAGGAGGAGCAATCTCACACCAACAGACAAAGATGCGGCGGATACCACATCCCCGGAGTAGGGTTCTACAGGATGCCTGGACGTCGTGTAGACTGACTCGTCTCAGGGACCCCCAAGCGCCGGCGACGCTATGGCCAACCATATCATTGTCAACGGCGGCCGCTTTCCGTCCTGCTCCGGCCCCAGCGCCCGGAAGTTGCAGGCCCGGTATTGCCAAGAGGCTCTGCCAGGCGTGGATTGGCCAACTTGAGTTATTTCATCCCAACAGTATCTTCGCGTAATCTAACGGAATGCGCGACACATGGAATATGATAAGACTCGTGTCAAGGGTATATTCGGGTAGAAGACCACTAACACTTGGACCTTCCGTGTATCCCCGATGCCAACTTGAGGTAAGCCATACCCGTCGTGCCGCCCCTGGAAAATCACCCTCAAAGATGGCCCGGGCTTTGTTTTGGTCCACATCGTGAAGGCGGGGAAGAACCTGGGGAAGTCAATCAGGCTGAGCCGAAGGAACGTGCATTAGGGTACAGACCTTGATGATCAGCATGTACCACCGGATCCGATGTTCTTTGTGCCTACGAATATGACAGGAACCTGACTGATGACAGCTCATCTCTCAATTTCAAAGGGTCACCTGGCCTGGTGTTGGCACTTGCCAGTGATCGTGAGAAGGCGTGAACATCAGCGGATTTGCTTCAAGCTCCGGCAGAAAGAACACCTGAAGCGACAGGTCGAGCAACCCTCATGGAAATCAAACCTGCCTTATCCGGCGATCCTGCATCGCAAGACAACCGCAACCACACAAGTTGGATCTACATCCCTGAGACTCAAAACCATCTCGGTGTGACGTAACACCTGCAAGCTGTCAGACCCAGGGATTCACTCTCTGGGGTAACTTCGGCCAGACCGTGAGACATGCGCATGGGTAGACAAGTTAAGGATGGAGATAGAGTTGCATGTTTGCGAGATTAAGTGAAGCAGCTGAGAGGTTCCCTTGACTAATTGATGCCTGGTATAGGAAGTGAGCAGCGAATGGGATCGGCGCTTTCGTAGTGCGAGGTTGCATCGGGAGCAACCGGGCAAGGTGAACCCCTCACCGACTCCGCAGACGGGGAGTTTTGTCCAACATGGTTCAAGGGGGATGGTGCGTTTGGTTGAGGTTTCACTACGTCATGTTAGAAGAAGGGGGGTTGGTAGGTCAACAAGTTGCAACACTTTCTCCGTGGAAGCAGGGGATGGCATCTCCTCCCTGTGGTCTTCCCCAACAGCCAAGACTTGAGATGCCGGGGTGTCTCGGGGTCGCCGACTTCTAATGCTACCTTCCCCGCAATGGGCTCGTCGTATAATGGAAGATCACTTCTAGAACAGCAGGGTCTCGAACGATCCTTCATACAGATTCGGGCCCACTGTGGTTGCAACCTCCATGGTGGATTCCCCGTAAGGGTGTGATACCCAGGGATGTCTGTGTTGGCTGCACGACGATGCACAGATGGGGACGCACGGTGTTTAGGGGGTTGGTATGTGCTGAAATCCAATGATTTGATTTGCTGTGTACAACTGTACAAACTGTTGGTTGGCGACAGCTCAGTCGATGGCGTCTTGCCAGTGGTTCATATCAACATAACGTCAAGGAGTGTCCTATCTTCCAGCTCCCTATCACCCCCTCAGAGAGTCTCCCGCACTCCAAAATCCTCCTCGCTTGATTTCCTCTTAGTAGCTCGGTGATTGCGTGATTAGTACACGTAAAAGACGGTAGCCTCACTCTCTTGGCTGCGGAGCTTGCGGTTTCGCCTCATCATGATGATCTTGGCCACCCAAGCGAGCGCAGCGGTAGCGATACTGAAAGCAGCACTGCTGGACATGGCAATGGCGTAGCGGGGCTCGTCGCTAGAGGGCCAGAGGTAGGGCGTCCAGATGAAGCTGATGTTCATGATCATGGTCACCATGCTGATAGCCACGGCCTTCTTCTCCTTGGTCTGGCCACAGACGGAGCCACACCAACCTAGAATCAGACTGTTGACGGCGTAGGTGCCAATAGTAAAGATAACCATGCACACGTATCGTCCGGCGGTGTTGAGGGTGGCGGCGGCTGCGGCGAAGCCAATCACGGCGACGGCCTTGGATGCAGTGATGTGCCACGTCCTCTCGTTGAACTTTCCGGAAGAATACGAGACGAGAATGGTGCTGGCGCCTGCGATGAGGTAGGGTGGGCAGGTGAGGACCAGGGTGATGGTGGTGTTGAAGCCGAGGGTCTTGACAACGGTGGGGAACTAATTTTGTCAGAACTCAACGAAACCTGGTTCTTTCGGCTTGAAATTAACGTACGAAGTTCTTGAATCCATTCGCGGCCAAGTGGAAGTGCTGCAAGGTTAATTGCGTTAGAAATGAACCAGGTTTGAGGCCGAACGGTCAACTTACAGCTGAGATATCATGTTAGCAAGTTTTGGTGGAGTGGGGGGGACAAGGTAGCACTAACCCATGAAGCAGAAAATCCAAACCATGGGATCCTTAGCGGCTTGCTGCAGACCCTTCCAGGTAGAGGTCTCACCCTTGTTAGCGACGGTGTCGAGCTCCATGCGGTTGTACGCAAGGTCACGCTCCTCCTGCGTCAGCCACCAGGTGGTCTGTGGGAAATCAGGCAGCACAAAGTAACCGACGATGGCAATGACGAATGTGACGGCACCCTGCAGGATAAACAGCCACTTCCAGCCAGCGATTCCGGCCAGATCGTCCATGCCGTAGAAGATGCCCGCGGCGATGAGACCCGCGAAGGCGGTGGCCAGGATGTTGCCAGTGTAGAGGATGGCGATGCGGGTGGCGACCTCCTTTCGGGTGTAGAAGATGGAGAGGAGGTAGACTGCGCCGGGGTAGTACGGGGCTTCAGTGAGACCGAGGAAGAAGCGGGTGAGAAGGAGGCCCTTGAAGTCCTTGGCTACGGCGGTGAGAGCACTGACGACGGCCCAGAGCATCATCATGACGCCCTTTGAGCTTGGTTAGTTCTGAAGGGTTTTATGAAGCAAATTCTCTTGGTTACTCACCATGTAGCGGCTGGGGCGTGTGCGGGTGAGGAACATGTTGGATGGAATCTGAGCGAGGATGTAGCCGACGAAGAGGATGGAGACACAGGTTTGGTATTCTAGACAGGGGGATGCATGTAAGCACAGCACTGATGAGGGTTTGCGCAAGGGAATCGCGTACCTGTGCCCTTGAGGTTGAGATCCTTCTCGAGATCATTGAGGCGAGCCAGGGCAATGGCATTTCTGTCAAGATAGTTGAGCCAGTACATGCTCCAAAGCATGGGCTAAACATGTAAGCACAGAGCCAAGGCATATCACGCAAAGCTCACTCACCATCATCCATCGGTCAAGCTTCTTCACGAGAGCAATCTCCTTGGGATCCGTCTTATCGTGAGCACCAGAGTAATCAACCTTTTCGACCTTGGGAATAGGCTTCTCTGGGTTCTCATCTTGAAAGATCTGAGGTTCAACGTCACGACGGACGTCGGTCTTGTCGTCGTAGGCAGTGGTAGCCATGGTCATGAATAAATCAGAGATGTGTCAAGATGATGTTGATGATGCAAAGACTTGAGAATGAAAGATACAGCAGTGTCTAGCTGGCTCTGAAGAGGAGAGGAGGGCAGTCAAGACTGTTGAGTGCCTTGAGGAGAAGAAGAAGAGAAACCGTTTTTTTCGAGGGGAAGACGAAGCCATTATGTACTCTCCCGTCCGGCTCAAACGTCTTTTCCCCATGTCAATCACTTTCCTACTGAAGACGCAATGACTCTCGTTAACCCTCTTTGTCTTTCTCCCCGGGAATCTCGCCGACCCGTCCCGAGATGTGGGGTGCGGAGTAATGGGGTAATGGAGTCAATGCAATGTTATGTTCGTGCGGGCGAACATCTCGAAGCTTGCGAGATTCCAGACGGTCTAGAATCCTGCTACCCCAGGCGGTCCCCCCCTTGCTCTGGTGCGTGTTTTTGGTCGTAGCGCTTATCTAGATTGCACTTGGGGTACAAGGGGGGTCATCTCCCCTTGTATTTCCCCCCTTTGTAACCTTGTACATCAGTCATTTAGTCCTCTCCGAGCCAAGTGCCGTCCTTGGCCCTCATACGACTAGACGAGAATTGAACCAACAGCCAAGCTGTGAATGATGCGCCAAGGAGCGAAGATCAGCCGAGTAGGAGTAGTCGCCAAGGCAGTGAGACAGCCATTCCTTGGCCTACCAGTCAGAGCATCATGTCAAGCAATAAAAGCCAGGGTGTTTTGGCGCGGGCTTGAACTCTATCTGGCCACCAAACCTTCCCTGGGTGGTTCTTTTCTTCTGGAAAGAGGCCACTGTCGAATGAGGGCCAGCCAAGTTGGATAGCACGTGGTTCGATAAGAGGGAGGCAATTTAGTCACATACGCTTCATCTGAGGGACGATTCTCAGCCATGGAATGCACCATACAGACGCCAAATATATGCGGCATTTCCCGTACGCCTGCAGAGAGAACCCTTCCTATTGCGGAAGGAGGTTAAGCTTAAACATTAAGTTTGCGGAGTGAACATGGAGCTAGTTTTGACTACCGAGGGCCTCTTGGCGAATAAGAGTCGCAGAAGAGGGGATCTTCCCCGCGTCATCTTCTCTCCTCCCTCCTTCCCCCGAGTCTCTCCCCTGCAAGGCAAGGTGTCACCAACGGTGGGAGGCAGTGTTTCATTATGGGGTCAAATATTTTGAGGCATTTGCGCTAGTCATGAACATACAGTAAAATCATTAATCGTTAATACGTCTTTCCAAGCATCCTTCCAACCTCGACGATCCTCATGACCGACTCTGCGCTCTCCTTGGTCAGCTTCTCTGCCTCGCTAACGGCGTCGTCCAATGTCATGGGCCGCTGGATGATGCAAGTAAAGGCATCGATTCCGATGTCGTAGTTGACCCTGGCGCCAGGCCCAATCGTCCCCGCGATGGCGATGACGGGGAGACCGTGCTTCTTGGCCAGGCGGGCAACCTCTGCGGGGATCTTGCCCCGTGGGGTTTGGTCATCGATGCCACCCTCGGCCGTCAGGACCAGGTCGCACTCGTCAAAGATGCTGTGGAGGTTGATGTATTGCATCACAATCTCATACCTGGGTCGAAGGTGCGCACCTACCAGGCGAAGACCTGTTCCGAGACCTCCCGATGCGCCACCACCTGGGGCTAGTCGGATAGTCTTGTCGCAGAGGATACGGCTGGTTACGCCCGCTAGAGTCTCCATGGCGAGGCTGAGACGTTGAGTCTGCTCTGGGGTAGATCCCTTCTGCGGACCAAAGACGTTGGCTACGCCGTCAGGTCCACAGAGGACGTTGTGCCAGTTGACAGCGACGTCAATCTTGGTCTTCCAGATGCGAGGATCGACCCCAGACAGATCGATGGAGTCGAGGGCGAGGAGTGATTCACCGCCTCCAGCGGTTGGCAGGGAGCGCCCGTTGGTATCGAGTAGAGTCGCGCCAAGAGCCTCGAGCATCCCCGCACCACCATCACAGGTTCCAGAGTCCCCGCATCCTACGAGGATACGGGTGGCCCCAGCGTCTAGGGCAGCGAGAATGAGCTCCCCAACGCCAAAGGTGGTGGTGCTGCCGGGGTTTCGGCGACTGGGGGGCACTAAGCTGAGACCGGCGGCAGCAGCCATTTCCAGCACGGCAGTGCAGGCTTCTTCGGCGTCTTCCCCACCGGAGCGGCCCAAGATGCCAAAGAAGGACGAGATGGGGTCTCCCACGGGCCCAGTCACGGGGACATGCCGGAGCGTGCCTCCGGTCGCCGAGACGATGGCGCGGGTGAAGCCCTCTCCCCCGTCGACGAGCGGGACTTTACGGACCGAGGCGTGAGGCTCAACGGCGAGGATTCCGGCCTCGATGCAGTCGGCCGCCGTTCCGGGCTCGAGGCTTCCTTTGAAGCCGGAAGGGCAGACAAGGATTCTCATGGCACTTGGCATGCTTGGCATTGGGAGAGAGCCCATTGCTGAGTCAGGAAGAGACAAGAGGAGTGGTGTAGGATAAGATTGTGAGATAAGAGAGCTTGAGAGGTAGAGTGTGAGTAGCGAGTGTTGGAGTGTGGTTATTCAGAGCGAATGTGAGTTGCCAAGTTGTAGGGCTGAGAGTGAAGCGAATGTTGAAGAGTAGAGTGTTGGTTTGGATGATGATGATATTCCCAGATGGATTCACGAGTGCAGATGCATCATTTTATAGATGGAATGGCTTCCTTGTACGACGAGATATTCTTGATAATCTAACCATTCTAATTCCGTTCATCCAGCTCATGTTGTTCATCCTCTATCACAGACTCTCGAGGCCAGACGTTTCGCCTCTCTCGCTCAGCCTCTCTCGCGTAGGGTCCTACCCGCCAAGAAGAAGGCGCTGGGAGAGGAATCGAGGCCATTACCCGGAATAGCAACATGTCGTATGTCTTCCTTCTCACTCAGGAATCGTCGGCAAAGTGTCGCGGGGACAAGGGACATCCACTCACGTCACGCGAGCAGCCCCAGCCACTAGACAGAGATCAGATTAGAGTCAAGGACGGTTTGAATAAGGTGAGTCGGGCAAAAAAGTTGTAGGACTGTGGACGCGTCATTGCCAATGCTGTGGCAGAAGGCTGAGGTCGATCATCGAGTCTTGGTATTCACGTCCTCGGTAGAGCATGCAGACAAGCTTATTCCTGTACCGAGGCAGGATGGTGGACTCGGGCTCTTGGCTCATCCCGAGTTAAAGTGGCAGGACGGGGGTTGATTTTAACTTCTTGGTTGAAAAATGCTTGGCCCTCGAGCCTAACATGACCCGCGTTTAAGACTGGAATACCGCTCCCAATCAGAAACCTCCACGGCAGCGGGCAGCTGAAGGAGGGCATTCATATTTAGAACAGCTGAAACGGGGCCAAGATCGACTTTGGCAAACCTTAACTGATCCTATCCCTCTTGGCATCCCTTTCCTGACGAATGAAATGTCGGGAGCATGAGAGAGGCTGTGATAAGAGCCATCAGCCACCACCATGACGAACAAATCTGCCATGATGATCGACAGGGATCAAGGAGCTTTGTAGCGGGGCCACGTAACAAAGACGGCCAGTGACAGGTGTTTCAAAGGCCCGCACAAGCCTGTCAGTCTCGTGCTCTTGAAACATTTATGCGAGAAGAAAGCATCTCATTGGGTTTGATGACGGCATTGATGCTAAGGATGGGCATGGCATTTAGGCGGTGCAACTAGACCCGCCACGAGAGCTGATGCGGAATGTTGGCGCGTGGTGGGACCCTTTTTTCTTCTTCTTCTTTCTATTCTTTTAGCGAAGGGCTGTGCCTTGATCGTAATCTTGGATCTTGAGGGGCACGAGGGGGGCCGGAGGTGATTGCCAGGTTGGATGTGACAGATTAATGCGATGGCATGAATAGATAAAATGCCGCTGTGATGATCATCCTTTCGATGGAGAGACAGGTCAAAAGCATCAATCACACTGATTCATTCGTTAACACCATTCTCTCGCTTTTTGCAAACGCCCTTGTTTCTCTTCTGTGCTCTACACTGCAGCTCAGTCTAGAATAACACCTTCGCTATTCTTACTCACACGCTACACTACCACCATGAGTCTCCATACTCTCTCCCGGGCCAACTCCCGGTCTTCCATATGGAGGTCCTGGAGTCCTAGGTTTGACGTGCTCACCAACTATGACAAATCACGCCACAACTACCCGTGGCTGATGGACGAGAGAGAAGGTCATGATCCACCAGACATTACTCCTCTACGTCGTCCACGGCAGCCAATGCCGTCTCTTCTCGAAATCCCGGATGCCGCACATCAACCTGGGCAACAACAGTACGGTCCGGTGCGCGATTTAGAGGAACAGTCGGATCCGGAAAGTCTTCTAGAAACACCAGAAGAAGACCCCAACTTAGTAAGCCACTAACCAACCCCCTCCCTTGTCTTGACCTTCTAGCACGCCTTCCATGCAATGTACTGACTCATTTGACACAAAGGTGACTTGGGATGGTAACAAGGATCCTGCCAATCCTCACAACTGGACTAAGAACAAGAAGTGGCTTTCTACTATACTTGTTTCTTGCTTCACATTCATCTCCCCCGTCTCGTCCACCATGCTCGCCCCGGCTTTGCCCGACTTGGCAGATGAGTTTGACATTGAGTCTGACTTTCAGACTTATCTCATCATGTCCATCTTCCTCCTTGCCTACGCCATTGGTCCTTTTCTGTTGGCACCCTTGTCCGAGATGTACGGGAGGGTTGTTGTTCTCCAGTCTGCCAATATGATCTATCTCATCTTCAATACCGTGTGTGGCTTCGCTCAGACCAAGAACCAGATCCTTGTTTTTCGGTTCTTGAGTGGTATTGGTGGGAGTGCTCCACAAGCTGTAAGTTTGACTCATCATTTTGATGTGGACTCTGCTAATACTTGGCATGGTAGCTTGGAGGAGGTGTCCTTAGTGATTGCTGGAGAGCCGAAGAACGAGGAACAGCAACAGCCATCTACAGTCTTGCTCCATTCCTTGGGCCTGCTGTGGGACCCATAGGTTAGTCAACTACACCATTACCTCGGCCTCCAACATCTACTAACACCAACACAGCCGGAGGTTACTTGACCCAGTACATGAACTGGCGTTGGGTCTTCTGGGTAGTTTCCATGGCCGACGCCCTCGTCCAAATCCTCGCCTTCCTCTTCCTGAACGAAACATACCCCCCCAAGATTCTCAAGAAAAAGGCCGACAAGCTCCGCAAGGAGACTGGCAACATGGCCTTGCACACCGAGTTTGAGAATCCCGATCGAACGTTCTTGCAGTCGCTTCGAAAGAACCTGATGAGACCGTTCATCATGTTGTTTACGCAGCCGGCTATTCAAATCACGGCGTTGTACAGAGCCTATCTCTATGGCCTCATGTATCTAGTGTAAGTATCCCCCTTGGGTTATGTCTTCTCATCTGACACCTCCAGACTTGCTTCGTTCCCCATGGTGTGGGAAGAACAATACGATCAAGAACCCGGCCGAGCCAGTTTAAACTACCTGTCACTAGGCATCGGGTTTGTGATAGGTCTTCAGATCTCTGGACCTCTGATCGACAAGGTACATCAACCATCAGCCCTATTCCTACCACTAGAGGTACTAGCAGTTGATCGACAGGTCTACGCTACCCTCAAGAACCACTACAACCACCCCGGCCGACCCGAATTCCGCGTACCCCTAATGTTTCCCACCGCATTTGTAACACCAGCTGGTCTGGTCTTATACGGTGTCTCGGCCCATCTCGAACTCCATTGGATTATACCCAACATTGGTGCAGCCATCTTCGCAGCAGGCTTGATCCAGTCCTTCCAATGCGCCCAAACATACATCGTCGACTCCTACGAACGATACGCTGCCAGTGCTACTGGAGCAGCAGCATTTGTCAGAACCATGGCTGGCTTCAGCTTCCCCCTCTTTGCCCCTGCCATGTACGAGAAACTTGGAATTGCTTGGGGAAACGGTGTACTTGCTGGTACGGCCATGGTTCTCTGCTTGCTTGTCCCTTGTGTACTCTGGCGATGGGGTGAATGGATCAGGAAGAAGAGCCCTTACTGTGCTGGCTAAGCACCTTCAACGACACAACCTTTGACTATACGAACGATGCGACGTAATGTTTTTCCTTTAATCTTGTTCAACCAGGGTCCATATAGACGAAATAGACGGGCCTTGCTCACGTTTCACCACGAACAGTCTCTACCGCAACTCAGATAAACAGGGGTAGCGACATTGCTGTTGTTATTCTATCAGTGCCATTCAGGGCACATGGGTCTATGTATTAAACATATTTGTACATCATTGGGTATCCATTCCAGTCATTATGATACCCTCACATTTCAATCACTTATACAAAACAAAAACATCGCAAGTTTATCCCGTAGGCGGAAACGTTCCTCATTTCCCCTTTTGTTCATACTCCGTGGAACACCTTGACGACGCCCACGGCTGACCTCTCTGAGCCAGTCTCCATGTCGTCGCGTGATGAACCACGTGTGCTCAGGTCCTTGTTACCCTCCAAGTCACGAGGGACAATACCCGGAGGACTTCGTCGATCTTCGGGGCCAGCTTCTTCGCTGCTGATCTCGACCTCGTGCTTCTGGTAGATCTTGAGAGGCATCGAGTAGGTGGCGTTGATCTGCTCCTCGCTGTCGAGGCGGTGCAGGGTGCCTCCTTCGGCCCTGACCTGGGAGCGCACACCA
This sequence comes from Fusarium sp. LHS14.1, assembly GCA_025433615.1. Lineage (NCBI taxonomy): Eukaryota > Fungi > Ascomycota > Sordariomycetes > Hypocreales > Nectriaceae > Fusarium > Fusarium sp. LHS14.1. The sequence goes on from CM046482.1 coordinate 3,399,756, forward strand.
GAGCGGTGGTTCGTAAAGTTGGATCGGAAGGCAGTCGATGGATTAGTCGAGCGTTTACCGTACGACGAGCCGTTGAAGGAGCCGAGGTTGAAGAGACGGCGGAGGAGGGTCCAGATGTAGGGAAGGTTGGACGTGAGGAGAGCAGTCGACGACTCTCGGACGTACCAGAAGGTCCAGTTGGAGCCGAAGGGTTCGTTGAAGCTGTAGAATTTGCTAAGGATGGCGGAAAGGATCTGGGCATTGTTAGTGGATAGTCGGAGATAAGAGGGGAGTAAACCGGCGTACTGTAAAGGCACCCAGAGCAAAAACACCAATAAGGACGAGCTTGCGCTTCAGGGGCAATTGGGACTTGAGGAAGATGGGCATGGGGATCAAGATGATCATGACATCGGACGAGATGTTGAGGACGGTGTTGACAATGAGATGGTTTGTCTGGGTGGCGCATTGGGCTAAAGACAGTTAGCAATTGATCTTTCCCGTAGAGGACCATGTTTGGCACGTACTGTTCTTGGGAGGCACAGCCCAGAACTGGTTAAAGGGTCGGCACCAAACTCCAAGGTAGAGAATCTCCATGAGAACAAGTCCGAGTGTGACATAGCCGGCGACAAACTTGACGGCAATATTTTGTCGCAAACTCATCCTGCAGAACGTTAGAATCGCAATTCCTCAAAGATGACAGTTGGACTACGAACGTAAGTCGGTTGTACATGAGCAGCAGGCAGTACTTCATCGTCCAGATGGTGATGATCTGCATCTGCTCAACCACGAGAACCCATTTAGATCCGTGAACTCGCTCATCAATCTCTGCCTGGGACATGACATGCTTGTCGTTGGGATCGATGAGGTTGCTGCTCGTCTTAGAGACAATCGACATTCCGACCATGAGAACCGTATCGGTGATCTATTTCGTCGTGTTAGAACGAGAGGAGGATTCGCTTCGATCGGAGGGGCGGGACGGACCATGGCAAATAGCATCAGATAGTCTTCAACTTGTAGCTTCTTGATGGATCCGAGTAGCATGCGTCGTGATATCCTGCGCAAGCCATGGTTAGCTAGGTAATACAATAGAAGAGGCACAATGTCTCACATCCTACAGATGACAATCACCCACGTCAACGCATACCACGTCCATATCTCTGTCACAAAAGCAGACATGGTTGGTAGTTTACGAAGGAACGATCAAAACAAGAACAACGAAAAAACTCTTGACTCGACAATAATTGCGATCATCAACGGGGTATCGATTCGGAAAATAATAAGGAGGGGGATCGGCGGGTGTGTCGCGTCAGTGAGGATTGACGATGCTACCACGACGCATGGCCTCTTTTTCTCCGCAAAGATACTCTTTTCTTTTGAGGAGAAAAAGGAATTGCGCAAAGCAAGCAACGCGGGGGTGGGCGAGGAAGAGGGATGGCCTCATTACTTTTTATTTGGGGGATGGGGTGCAGGGACGGTGGACCTTCAGGGGCTTTCCTTGATCCGGCCCCAAGTCCAGCTCTTTCACTAGTCCGCTTAGTCTGGGACGCCAGAGGCTAGCTGGGCTTCTGGAGCTTCCAGACCTCGCATTGTCACTGGGCACATCACTAGTCCTCGGCCGATAATCGCGAGCTGTGAATGGGCCGGGGCTGCGCGGACTTCTTGCCCGTCCCACCAGAACGGTACAGGCCCCAGGGGTAATAATTGACAAGGGAAGGAGGAGAAAAAAAAAAAAGAAAAAAACGCTATCGCGGCTCAGCGAGACATGGTGCCACGTTCGTTCTGCTCTGTCTCCGTCAACCGAATCAAGCCGTGTGGGCGCCCACCCACCACGGACCTCGGGTTGGCCAATGGGCAGAGGCGTCCCGCGAGTTCCCCTTGACGGTCGGCTACAGGCCGAACGAACCAACAGATTTGCTCGGCTGCAGCATGTCGAGTGCCAAGCTACCAGGGTGGTAGGGTGGCGAACATGGCTTACGGACGTGGGTGGCAAAGGCGCAGAGAAGAAAAATGGAAGCATTTGTTGCATGAGATCTGACCATGCCATGTGTTTGGCGTTGTTCTGTTATCTTGGTCATATCTACAATGCTCCATACCTTGGGCCCCTTTCCGCGATATGAATGTCAAAGCACAATACATGTACGTTTATAGCACGGCATAAATTCCGCTGCACAACGCAAGCACACACACACACTCGCACCCTTGTGGCTTCGCTTTGCTTTGACCTTTTCCCTCCTCTCCTAACTCTCTTGTGGACTGACTGACTCGGGAACTCTGGCCGGGCGACTGCTGACTCGAGTAAATCGTTCCACAACAACATCTCCACCACGTGGGGACACTACAAGGCACTCTGGGCTAGCTGGGGGCCAAACGCCCATGTGGCGTGCCTCGGCGCGCGAGATTTCGATTCTGACCTACCAAGAAGGGTCTGGGCTTGGACCTCTCGGAGACAAAGCCTGCAGGCCACAGGGGTAGCGACTGAGACGAAGACGACGGTGGCCCTGAAGGGAAAGTCTTTATCATGCGCTGTATAGCCCATCTAGTGGCTTGCGGCGGCCGTTTCTTCACTGCAGAAATGTCTTGGGGCCACGGAAGAATGTCTTGATAGGTCCGAGTCATCCGCCGAAGCCACCGTTCTTGTCTACTACGGTACCGACCGAGGGTAACGTCTAACTGCACCGTCAACCTTGCCTCTTTTCAGCCCGACGCAAGCATTTCCCCTTTGCGGCTCCCCACCTGCCGATTAGAGACAGCCGAGAGTTTCCCTTGTCTAACCAGACAGGGCACGTCATTCTGCGCCGCAAGACATTTGATCGGATTATATCTCTCAGTGATTAATGCTGCTGACTTTTAGTGGACAAATGGAAACACCTTGGCAGGCCAATTTGTAACTGGTTATGTCAGATCCCCTTATAATTCCAACCCCCTATTTCTTCTTGCGACAGTAAAAAACTCAAATGATCGTCATGCCGTTCCCTTCCCGTCTCGTACCTGAGCGATCTATTGTAATGATGCATTGTTCTTTCTGGAGAATCGGCTATTTCTTAGCGGAAATCATGTCCGTGATGGGGTCAACTAATTGTTTAGCGCCAGGTGTCTGGCATCTTTGATCCGAGGCTAGCTAAAACCCAATCTCTTTTCGGCGGAGCGTTGATCCGAGCCATCTCGGGGTCTGGAGGAGACATGTCATTGACGACACATCAATTGATCTGTCAACGGTCTCGTGTGTTTTTTTGAGGGGGCATTTCGCCTTCTTTGAGGGGCATCGTGGGTTTCCCGCACACGGCAAGGTTATAAAGTGGCCTCCCTGTTTTACTTTACTCCTCTTCAGGTGGGTTTGACCGTTGCGTCACCGTTACCGTTACCGTTTGTCACGATGTGATAAGAGTGAGGGGGATGCACACGGAACCGCTCCCCGGATCTGTCATTTGTCAAGTTTGTCAGAAGCGAGGGTTTCAGGAGGGGAACCCGTCACACGAGATGTTGACAAGTCGGGATCTGATTGAGTCGCGGATTGAACATGTCAGAATGGTCTAGGGTAATTCTGTAGAAATGACAGTGACATACAAGAGATAGTTTGTTGCTCCGTCAGATCATAGTAATCGTTAAAAAGGTGGCGTGATTTGACAGGAGTAGTTAATAAATGAGATAAGGCTAGCTGGATTTATTTAGTTTCCCTATCTTCCCCTTGGCTTTGAGATTGTTCGCGTATCAATTGCTGATGGTTACCCATGGAATCATTCGGCGTTCTTCAAATCTGGTCGCCGACAGCTGACTAAGATAACAAATCATTCGGCAATGCGCCACGGTTATGTCCGCTTATGTAACGCTTCATGTGGCTGTTACTTGTGGCTTACACAGCCAGAATGAGGAATCAGCTGCGTGAATGGCGTAGCGTCACGTGAACTCGGGATTTCAAAGCTGGTCTGCGGGATTCTGCCATGATCCATGCATTTGCCGAGGGGAAAACATAAACGACTTGAAGGCCTCGACAATCCAAGAAACAAGCCAAGAAATCGCAAGAAAAGCCTCTTCGAAAGACAGCATCAAGATCTTCATCTTCCGAGCACAAGATACCGCTTAGACACTCTCCACACACGCCGTCAACAGCCAACATGATCCACCACATCAACTCATCCGAGGAGCTCCAATCCCTGCTCAACTCGACAACCTACGTCGCCGTCGACTTCTTTGCCGACTGGTGCCCCCCCTGCAAGGCCATCGCACCCGTCTTTGAGACCCTCGCCACCAAGCATAGCGTTCCCGACGTGCTCGCATTCGCCAAGGTCAACGTCGACCACGTCCAGGACGTCGCCCGCACCTATCGCGTCACCGCCATGCCCACCTTTCTCTTCTTCAAGGAGGGAAACCAAGTCGCTGTCAACGGCCAGGCCATGATCCGCGGCGCTGATCCTCAGAGTCTCGGTGCTGCTGCTGAGAAGCTGGGCGGCCTAGCCCAGAAGAGGGTTGAGGCTGCCAAGAGCTCGCTGTAGACCGATCTTGAGGGTGATCAGCTTCCTGTAGACTGATCTTGTGGATGATCATCGACTTCATGAAACTTTGTCGCTTGGAATTTTTGTTAGCGTTCTGCAAGGAATGGCCGTCGTGCCGGAGGGTTTGCCACGAAACTGGCATGCTGGGTTTTTGAAAAGTCATTTTTAGAGTGGTAGAGGAGGGTTAAATGAATTAAATCTTTGTTCATCTTGCGTAGACAGATCATGAAGACGGCAACGTGAATGGCTGATTGAACCTGAATACTATCTATAAGCAGATGGGACTAGCAAGAGCCCTCGCTTCCCCAGACTCCCTGTCTCCCTGCCAAACCATCACAACTTCCAGTTCTTAGAGTTGACAATGCTCTCTCGTAGTACTTGACATCAAGACCGTGACCTCGATCAATTTTGGTGTAATAGGAGAGCATCCCTCTAACCATCTTCCAAGTTGTTTCCACTTGCCAAACCCAATCTGGATCACCCATCTCCCACTTCTTCACCTTGATCCAGCAATGGTGCGGTTCAACAGGAGGAGCTGGTCTTCCGCGACCGATTATCCACACTCGCGATACCAGTTGCGCATCGCGCCCATCCACCGGTTCGCGGTCGGGTGTGTCTTGTCGGTCTGTTGCGAAGTTGATCTCGGAAAAGGATAGAGGACTGAACTCGACCTCCCCCGTGTTTGTGTAGTAACGGAAGCCTGGCCAGTTGCCTCCCAGTGAATATGTTCCCCTGCTGTATCCATGGAATCCGATGTAGGGTGCGTTCCTGGCAAGACCAGTGGAGTTCATTCTGAGTATGTCGAGTGGATCGAAAAAGTCGTCGTCGCATCCCTTCCAGCGGTACCCCGTGCTGCCCCGGATTCTATGAGCGAAGAAATGGGTTTCGGCAAGCAGACGGAGGTGTCCATACCCCCCGCGACCCCAGTTGTCATTGGGTCCTCTGGATTCAACAACGTCTGGCCCATACATCTGGAACCCCTCAATGTGCCATTCCCACCCAGCAGACTGGATGGCCAAGGTCATCTCCTCAATAATGGGCAAAAACGACAAGTCGAGGTCTATGTCGAAGTGCTCATCGTTCCATGCTGGGTCGGACACTCCGGTCGACACGCCGTCATACGGGTTCAATGCGTACGGGAAGACTGTGAGGAGTTTGCGAACTGGTATCGACCGACACCAGTGCCCTTCGCCATGCGGGTCTGAGTCGGGGAGCTGCATCTGCCAAACTTTGAGGGTATCGCGCTTCGGGTCCAAGCGGAAGCCGCGGGTTGACTTGATGGGCCGGATTCTGTCGACGATGGCCCTGATTGATCTGCAGGAACCACGAAGATGGGCGCAGTTGTTGTGCTCAACTGGCTCCAATGTACCCAGAAAGCCCCATCTGTCCTTGGTCCATCGAGATTTTTCGGTCGTTGGGAGGATCATGGCCGGCAGGAGATACTTGATGATCTTGTCCTGTATCTCCCTGGGGAGACGCAAGAAGGGGAAATGCATCTCGTACTGGTGTTGTTAGTGATGGCCAAGCGTTGGGGTTCTGCAGCTTACCTTGCTCTGGACATGCATGATGCCGATTGTCAAGACTTGCGGCCTGAATCTGAACGATGGATGATGGGTGGGCTGTTCATCAAATTAGCAAAGTCATACATACACTCACTCGACTGTTTGGACGTACAAGCTGGTCGATGCAATGACCAAGTCGGAGAACGTGATAAAAAGATCTGGGGCTTCGAGATGCCCGCGAGACGGTAACGCTTGGGAAGAGAGGATGATTGAGTGAACCGGATGCACAATGACTTGTGCGAAAAGGATGAAATGTCGAGATGGATTTTAAAATGCACCAGCTGAGATGCAAAGTTAAGTAAAAAGGGAAAAGTAAAGATACAAAAGGGCAAAGTGAAGACGAGGTAGAGATCATACCTATGATATTATTAAATTCTTCCCACAATGGCAATATCTGGCAAACCATGGGATGGCATTTTAATTACTACTTTGAGCGAAACTCCAAATTTGAGGTGAAAATGGAAAATATCGAGACTGTGATTCACTGTTAACTCATTGTGCACTGACAAAACTGATAAAAGACATTCCCGCATTTTTTACATGTGCTTCCCAAAACGGCAAATAAAGCAATGGGATAATGGCCATAATCGTTCATTTAAGAGCACTGAACCTTTAGCTCTCATTTGACTGGTTGCATGATGTTGTTGGCTAGCGATGAACGGAGAGCGAACAGATCAATCCAAACCCTGGCTGTTAATTGAGATAACTCAACTGGTAGTGCTTGAGCCAGACAGCCTTGTCACACAGTAGTGAGCCTGACCCACCTGCAGGATATCATAGGATCATATTCGTGCCCGCATCTCAACCCCGACCTCCATCTTCATGACCTCGGACCTCACTCAACGTTGGGTCTTTATCTTAATCGATACCCGAGGCTAGACTAATGACTGTTGACAAATATTGTTCCAAGTTCAAGATTATTTGCTGGATTTAGTGCTCTGTACATTTGTCTGCGCTGAGTTTGCATCTCATGCCAGTCGGAAATGTCTCACATGGCATCTCCCAAGGTTAAGAGACTCAAGACTACACTTGCAATGTCGCAATTCTGCACGTTCTGCACCCGCGCCGGGATGCATGAGATTGGATACGTGGAGTCATCATCTGGCTTTATCCAACCTAATGAGGAAGGGTACGTCATTTCCAAAGCTAATCCCATGCAAGCTTTGTACTGACTGTGTACGGAGTACTGTAGGTCTGATGAGGATCCAATCGTGGGAGAATCTCTCAATTTGGACACGGAAGATGGAAATGCAGATGACATGGCGGAAAGCGATGCTGAAGAAACCACCAAAGAAGAAAGCGACCAAGGCGGGGAAAATCGCGTCCCGGCGAGAAGACAGCCGCAAACGTTGTCCGATATCAAAGCATCCATGGACGCCTGTCTCCTCTGTGAAAAGATTTGGTCGGCTTTTGAGAAGTGGGCTGCAGAGAAGTTTGGCTCTCTTGACCGTATAGACCTGTCAAGATCGGGCGTCACTGTCTGGCCAACGGAACTTTCGGAGAAATGGAGACTTTACGAAGAAGACGCATCTGACGAAAGATATACGGGAGGAACTCTGTCGATTCTTCGAGTAAGGATCCGAGTGCAAGATCCTGATGACCTAGAGGAATGGCGTGAGCCTGAGGTCAAGTTCCAAAAATGCGACGAGAGCATTTGGAGGGTGGCCGACATCTTTGATACTGCCGATAATGTTAATGCGGGTGACCCATTATCGTGGCCGGATACAGAACCGTACATCGGGAGGAGACGGCCTCTTGTGGCCGACTTACGCCTGTTTCGAAAATGGAAGGATTTCTGCGATGCGACTCACGATGGAAACTGCCAGCCTGGGAGAATTCCACTTGGATCGCGGTCTTTGCGGTTCATCCGTCTTATTGACGTCGAGACATACTCTATTGTAGAGGTGGAAGACATCGAGAAAGTCTCATGGGTGGCAATTAGCTATGTCTGGGGTAAGAAGCACTTCCGCACTCTGACAGGAGCTACGCTTGAGGAGCTCACAATGGACGGTGCTTTGAAGGCATCTTGGATTCCAGAGACCATCGCAGATGCGATCGCGGTTACTAGAGGGGTCGGGGAGAAGTATCTTTGGACTGATAGCCTGTGCATCATCCAAGATTCGGTTACTGATAAGATGCATTTTGTGCCACGCATGGATATCATCTACGGATGGGCAACTCTGACCATCGTCAATACGGCCGGAGACAACGCCTTCAGCGGTCTGCCAGGCGTCAGAACCGGGACAAGATACCAAGAAGAGGAGCCATTCTCGATCGTGGGCGACCAAGATACTGATAAAGAACCTACGTGGCTTGTTCAGACGCATGAACCGATACGAATAAGCCGCGAACTCGTCGGAGACTCTTGTTGGTTCACACGCGGATGGACCTATCAAGAGGCTATGCTCTCACAGCGTTGGCTCATCTTTACTCCCGAACAAGTGTATTGGGAATGTCGGCAAGCAACTTGGCGAGAAGATGCATGCTGGGAACTTCCTCAGTGGCGTGAGAAGAAACAAACTGTCATCTACGATCCGGCCTTCGATAGCCATCTCTTGCAGGATCTTTGGAACCCGTCATCAGCCAAGAGTTTCGACATGACCTACCAAACGCTTGTAGGAAACTACCTGAAGCGAGACCTTACCAACGAGAGCGATGGTCTCGATGCGATAGGCGGAGTTTTGAGGGCTGTGACAGAGGTAACTGGGTTCGAGTTCCTCTGGGGCTTGCCAAAAGATTTTTTTGCCGTCACTGTTGCATGGCCGCGCTGTCTACAACGGCCGCATCGACGGAAAGGACTGTGCCGTATCGAGGTTGGAGGCAAAGATGAGAGCGGAGGAGTCACCAAGACAGTCCAGGCATGCTTCCCTAGTTGGTCGTGGGTCGGCTGGGTTGGGGAGATTTGGACTGAGCCTAGTGATTTCGTGGGTCCTACTGCTGGCTTAGAGTTCTACCACATCGTGAGCGGGGACACGGGGGAGGACGATCTTGTTCTAAAGCACATTCCACGCGAAGAAAAGCCTTCACAAGCTGCGTATGAGCCGTCGCGGTGGAAGGACCCTGTATGGAGAGGAGATACAGGCGTCGAGGTCAGTCTGAAGGACATACCCACAGCGTTACTAGTGCCAGAGACGCAGTTCTCGCTGTTGGTTCTATGGACTAGCATCGCGGAACTCTCATTTGAGCAGGACACGAGCGTCCCCGAGGATAGTGACTGGGAAGACATCTACGGCTTGTGGGTTGATGAAGATACAAAAATGGACGTGATCTGGGACCAGTATCCGGAGTTTATTAAGGAGTGGAAGGAAAAGGGGGAGAGAAAAGGGACAGATGACCGCTGGAAGAAGCGGGTTGAATGCATCGTGATTGGACGAGACAGCTTAGACCGGGGTCGGGAAGAGGGCCGGCTCAGTGTTCTTTTGGTTGAGAGGCACTCACACGCAGGGATATCGAGGATCGGTCATGTGTGGTTCTGGGAGCACGAATGGGACGAGCTGACAAACAGGAGATGGGAGATGGTATGTCTGGTATGAAATTAGTGTATTCATGACGACTCAGAACATCGGTTTTTGTATGCCACAATAAATCGTAAGAACAGAAATTAAAATGTCAAACTTTTAAGGATAGACTCGGCCAAACAAGGCCACCTTACTCAATGCTTCACTAACATCATCTATCCAGGAACCATTTTATATAAAAGTCGTGTTCATTGCATGCTCGAAGGTTTTGGAGAGATAGCCTGAGCACCTTGACCGGCTCACGCCCATGATGTGACAGTCGTATTTAAGAAAGATTCAAGTTTGGCCGCCGCTCGAAATGCCTATCCCCTGGCGGGCAGCTTCATCAGAAGGCTCTGGTCTGCTTCTGCTTGAATACCTTGCTGAGCAGCTCTCTGAGCAATCCCTGCTCCATAAGTGATGGCCCTCGAGATCTCAGGTACAGCAGAGGGAAGCCTATTGGTCTTCTCGCTGATCTCGGCCACGCGCGACTCCATCGCTCCCCTGGTCTTGGCTTGTCTCTGTAAAATGTGTCAGCCTGGCGATGGAACGAGGATCTTAGTATCGCCTCTCACCTCTTTTGCCTTCCTGGAAATTTCATCAGTTGCCTGCTTTGACCATTCTTGAAGTTGGCTTGCTCTCCTGCGGATCATGCTAGAGTCTCTACTTGGGTCGAAAGAGGAAATCTCGTCGACCATACGAAGTCCCGGGAAGACGGATGATCGTGAGATCTGGCTCCACATGGAAGCAATGTCGCCAAAGACCGAGTAGTAAGATCGAATGGTAATGAGGCTGTTGAAGCATGACTGAACCAGTTGTCAGCCAAGTTTGCGGTATAGGGGGATCGACTTACACTTTGTTGCAGGTCTGTCAAAGTATACGGTCCGAACTTGTAGGATTCGCCTGGATTGCCACCACCGTTGGTAATCACCTTGATAGTCTCGATGTATGGGTTAAAATGTTTTTCGGCGACGAACTGGATGATAGCCATGATGGCCTTGAAGAACCGCACGAGATTTGTAACCTCGGTCTTGAATTTCACGGCCAATGTGATGTTATGAACGAGGATCGCCTTGATTTCATACTGGAAGTAGTGGTCAGCCAAAGTTTCATGGGCTGCAATAGCTAATGGGGATATTTACCATCTTCAGGTTCGAAGACTGGAGGCGCTCAAGCGAGGCATTGAGCTCACCCAACTTGTTCTGCTGCTCACCAAGAAGCGTAGTGGACTTCTGATAGGTTTCCCGAGTGGCAGTCAAGGCTGCTGATGCGGTGTTCAGCTGGTTCTTGGCTGATTCAAGAACCGCCTGGGCCTGTGATGTCTTGGCATGGATCTGAGCTGCTTGGGTCGCTGGGTCAACACCTTCAGCTGGCACGCCGCTCTGTTTTGCCTTGTCAGCATGCGCCATATGTAGTGCCCGGGGGAAAACTTACTCCATTGGCTGTCGATCCTGGGAGAGACTTGGCAGTTGTGTTCAACTCGACTGCCTTTGAATAAGCGCTCAGGAAGTCCTTTTGCCAACCTTTGACAAGAGCCGAATCATTTGCTGGTGCGCTATAGGTGAAATCCTTGGCCTTGTCCAGCTCGGAGACGATACCAGCTGCGATCTAGCCACCATTAGCTTGGATACTTGCAGTGAGCAATGCATGACTAACCTTGCAAACTGTTTCCAAAACTACCTTGTATTGCTGGCTGGGCTCTGCAGGAGTGGCAAAAGAGGCAAACGTCTGTTGCGAATTACCCAGCATCTTGGCCGCGAATGCGGTGGACTTGCCCGCGTCTCCCTTTGCCTTGTCCCAGTCAATACCGCCGTCTGTACCAGTGAAGACAGCGCTAATGAGATCCCAATAAATCAAGTCGCGTCCGACCTGGCTGTAAGCAGGGTCGGCTGCATCCTTCGGACTGGTCGCACTCGGAGAGGAAATGGCCTGGTTCAAGGCCGTGGTCAAGCTATCAACTAGCTGTTCGACAATGCGTTCACCAAGGATGTCCCAACTAAAGATGTCAGTCAAAGTTAAGCAAGGGTTGAAGCGTCATAGTCATGCTCACCCAGCTGGGAACTCATCCGAGGCCTTCTTGTATGCCTGAGTTGCTGCGTCAAGGGACTTTTCAAAGTTCCCAGTTGCAACCTTGGCCTCATCGGCAGTCTGCTTCGAGGCCTTGGCGACCGCCAATTCAATCCCGTTCACAACCAGCTGGTCTTCGTTTGAACCCTGTGTTGCGATACAGGCCAGGTGAAGTTCGCAAGCATGATGGAGCCACTCTTCAAGTTTCTCATCAACTGTCTTGGCAGCTTCGAAGCAGTCCAAAGATGAGTGACGCATTTTGTCTAACTGAATTCGAAGCATCCTCCTTGCGTCCTGTGGGCTGTAGAGGATTTGTAATGTATCATCAACCTAGAGCTAGTTAGCATCTTGAACTGTTCATTATTGAAGTACTTACCGTTTCGTAGAACTGTCGTGACAACATGTTGATCTTTTCCATGCTTGACTCTGTCTGAATAAAGGCATGTCGACCCAACTCGGTGGACTTCACCAAATTGGGCTGGAGTCCATACTGGCCACCAAAGTCACTGTGTCAAGTTCAGTAACTGCTTCAGTAATATGCAAGACAGAACCTACACCAAGTACTTGAACCCGTCCCTGGGAGGCGTCAAGGTGGCATTGGCATCCGGAGAGCCTGCAGCGATTATGCAAGCGCTGATGGAGTTCAGAACAACTGGACTTGACATGAGGAGATTCTCCCATCGGAATTGGAACAAAAGGGAGTCCTTCGTCTCACGCATCATGCGTTCAGTAATGTCGTTAGTGTCCTCCTTCCTCGCTAGGAGGTCAATTTGCTGGGAAGAGAGAGCCATGATGGTTGCTTCAATGATATTTATCTTTATGAATAAGAAGAGAGAGACTTAGTATTACAGAACAGGCTCCTGTGCTTGGAGAGGCGAAGGCGAAGTATTTATACAGTTAATATGGAATTTCTTTTAAGAAAAACCTGACCCACACGAGGTAACGTCGAGTACTCTTTATGGACCCCTCTCCGAGGCTCGGTTACTAGTCTTGGGCTATGTCTTTCATCAGCTTGCGGGAGATCTAGACTTTCGCCTTCATTTGTTCGATTTCTTTCTCTGGCTGGCTGAGAGTCCAGCGTCGAGGCCAGTTCTATCTCCGTGGCGGGCTGAAGTTCCACAGGTTGTTTCTATCTTCACGGCTAGCTAAACTTTCAGAGGTCATTTCTGTCTCTATGACTGGCTGAAGTTGCAGAGATTGTCTCCATTTCTGTCACTAGCTAATGGTCTAGCATCGAGACCGATCTATCCACGCGGCCTCCGAAGCGCTAATACCATCTTGTGCACATATCCAATAGTCTTATGCAAGCGACCCCACCTTGACTATATCGTCTGAGAGCTGAGACAAACCACCTGTAGTCCCATCAGCTGATGGATAAGATACAAGACTATCCATATTTGGCTGGCTGAGAATGCGACTAGCGGGGGCGAAATCTGTATTGAGAGAGACTATCGGCTATCTGCTCAGCCGCACTGGAGCATCCCCGCACATCTAGAATCACTTTTGAAAGTCATTAGTGAACTACGTGAATTTTCTAAAGGTCGAGACTCTGACATACTGCCTATTTCAATTACAGGTACATCGTAGACTGATATTGGCTCTTCAGTGCGGCTGTTTTGGAAATACATATATTTTGGTACTGACCCTCTCTCGTTCAACTTTCTTGAATCATCATCCACTGCTTTTATTCTTTTATCTCTCTGAAACATTCAAACTCTAGGAACCATGGCCTTTGCATCACCTTGGACTGAGGCACAGCTTGCCTTCGGGTTTCCTCAGTTCCCCAATCTCGTACCTGCATTGCCCAACTTCTCTCAAGCCGCCGCGCCAGGTCTCTACGAGGAACTGACCAGGAGACTTGAGATTTACAAGCAGACGCTGGAAGGCCAAGATGGAGTTCTCCGTTCTGTCGTTAAAAACAATCTCACCCTGGCCGTCAACCGGCTAGAGAATGCACTTCTTTAGCTCTACAAGCTCGCCGTATTCATTCGCGGTGACTATGATGAGCGAGAAGATGATGATTTGCAAAAGAAGGTTATTTTTGATCAGTGTTCCCGGGCTTTTGGTGATTGTCAGGCAGCTTCCAGGATGGGCCTTGAGCAACTGAACAGTATTCACATACGAGTAGGTGGCATAAAGATCTATGGCTGATGCTCAATGCTCACAACGTCAGGTCACATCTTTTCAGACAGATGAAATTCAGCAGCTGCAGCGAGATGTCCAGCGAGCGCTGGACCAGACCAAGCAGGAGATGGACGCAATCAACCAGCAAGCCGAGCAGAATCAGCACGATGTCGAACTATGGATTCGACAGAAAGAAGAGGCTTCAGATGCCCTGCAACGAGCCGAAGATGAGAAAGAGAAGCCGAGCTCGATCGGAGACATGTTTTTCGTAAGAGTGATAAACCCTATCGAGATGTCTGAAACTAAAACTCAGATGCAGGTTTTACAAGGTTTTAGGTTGGAAGCCAGCGAGGAAAACATTCAAAAAATCGAACAAGGGAGGAGCAGGTTGAACAATGCACAGGAGCAGTTGATGAAAGCGCGCAGCTCTCGCATCGAGGTGATGCAACGACAGAACGAGGCCAATGTCAGGCGCGCTGCTTTGGAGCAGATCGCTGAGCAGATGCCTACACTTCAGGTGAAGACAGACGGACTCAACAAGGACTTGGCTGCGCTCCTGGGCGGATTCACTGATCTCAAGGACAAGGCGACTCAACTGTTGCTCCTCATCGATGAGATGAAGAACCGTGCTACGGTTACGATGAGGCAGGCATACAAGAAGGCCATGTTTGCTGAGGGGATTCTTAATCTCTGCCGTATGGCACTCATCAATGGCCGTGTCTGCGACGAGGTCGAGACCATCACTCTTGAGATTTCTGACGGCTACTCTGACCAGACTGTTCCGGAGAGCGTCTCAAAGCTTTTGACTGAGGTGGGACAAGCTGCTAGGGAAACTGCGCAGAAGTCTCTCACTGGTTAGCGGGGGATGAAGAATGAGAGGCATAAGCCACATAGGAGTCATGATATTTTCTTGTTTAATTTTAAAGAGGCCTGGTTTGCAAGTCGGTTCACGATATTCATCTTCTCGTTTTCGTTCAGCTTCAACATATATGAGATCAAGCGAATAGTTCTCCCAGAGGGCGTCAACAGCCAAAAATGACGAGTTGAGCGCAATATCTTGCATGTCCTTTCTATTAACGGTACGGTGTGTACCACTATAGCAGTTGGAAACACGTTAGTTAGTTAATAAATGACAAAATTAAGGTGCTCGCTTACAGCATATGCATGAAAGGGTAGGTTTCACTACAGTTCCTAAATTTCGTTAAGGATGAGCTACTTTCAATACCTGGCGATATATCGAATCCGAACTTGTGCTCTTTTTGGTCCTTGCTGCCTATCCAGTGTTGACCCTCAATCCCGTTCCAGTTAGTCAATAGGTCGAATCGACTCTTCTGAAGGCGGGTTTTCCAATCACCAAGTTCATTCTTATTGGTCTTCTTGTCAACGGGCCCCCAGTGCTGTCTGCCCATAGAAGCCCCGAGTGAGAAGTCGAATTTGCTGTCAGCAGCACGTATAATCCATGTGCATTGCAATATTGTCGTTGGTGACCCATGACCTGGTTGTGGCTTGAATGCCATAGTTTTCAGGCTCTTTAGCTTCTTCCTATTCCTGAGTCCTCCGATGGTGAAGCACCAGCGGGCATAGCCGGCGGTCAGAGGGAGAAAGAAAGTGAATCTTTTGGAGCCCTCAGGAGTTGGTCCCAAAAGGGAAAGAAAGAGGCTGAGGAGATCGTAATGTGACCAATAGGGGAGGATCCCGACTCCTTTGTTTGGGGGATAGTTATGTCTCCAGGTAGCATCGGGGTTAACCTCGATTTTAGACCACTTGTCACTTTCTGGATCCTGGTCTGTTGTCAGCCGGCGATAGATATGCTGTGGCGGCTTACAATCTGGACCAACTTTGCGGTTTTTTCTGTGTTCAAAGTTCTCATCTTGAACATTATCTTTAACCAGATCGATGGTGTTTTTATCAAGAGGACTATGGTCATGTATGGCTGTGGTAAGAAAAGCCTTGACTGCAAGTGCGCTTCAGAATCACGAGGGATGTCTCACTATAGCGTCAACAACTGCCTATAGATTGTTTGCAATTCTGGCCCTTTTCCCGCATCAACAAAATGGGCTGCGGGGTCAAGGGAAACCTTCCTCAAAAAGAGATAAATCTAGACGTCAAAACCGCTGTTGTTAGCAAATGATACTGGACTCATCTGCTGCTGTTCTTACGCCTTCAAGTTCATATTTGTAAAGATCAACCAGCTTTTCGCCGCAAAACTTCAGATTAGGTGGTTGGTCCATGTTAATGTCACGTAAAGACTTATCATGTCCAACGCCAGAATAGCCATGAGGTGCTCGACTATATACCTTGAAAAGCACTTGCAAGCACATAACAATATAACTGGCTTGTGAGGGGACGCATAAGCGGAGAGCGGAGCGACCTCAATGTACCCTCTTGTACCTTTTTGTACTCCAATAATCTGATGACGTCTTGGGCAGGGCTGGATGTTGTACATATGTGTACCTTTCTTCTGCCCCTTGCCGTGCTTTTCCAGCCTTTTTGTGTCAACTCTCGTGTCACTCTACACCTTTTCCCGCTTGTACATCATTGGCAATCACAATCGCCTACCATGAGCAATTACATCAAGTTGTTGACGGCGTCGTTGTGACCGACACTGACGTAAGTCACTGTTGATTTTCCCTTTTCAGCTGCGCTGCACATCTCTGACAGCTGAGCAGATTCCACCTCCGTCGGACTGGACAAACGTGTATAATGAAATGGGCGGCGACATGCGCTGGGGTGAAGATATCACCGAGCAAATTAAGGAGCGGGGACTTGATGGCGATGTCAAGCCACTCTACGGCACATGTTCCTACACGGGAGAATGCCTGTTCTTGATGCAGGTTGGCGATACGGACTTCCTCCTTTTGAATGCCCTTGATGATTCCATGTACCTTGTGAAGGGGGGTTTGGACCTCGAAACCACCATGGGATATATCGACGACCAGGGTTTCAATGGACTTGATCTGGAAGAAATCTGAGTGGAGGATAAGGCAGCCATGCACTTGGAGACAAATATCTCCAGAGAAAGAGGGGTAACCAGAAAAATACAACTTTTTCATTAAACGTGAAGCATGACATGAATCTTGAACCCCCCCCTCAAGAGATCCTTTATGACTACGTACTCTTTATAGGGGCATGAGCAAAGTTTTCCTGCGTTCCATCTGCCACTGTGACAAGATACTTACAATTGTCACATGGGGGGATGATAACCAGGCATTTGCCGGGGTTTTGACTGTCTTCCTTGTGCATATCCTCTGGCGAGTATTTATCTTTCAACGCGTCATTTGCCAGGAATTTGCTAGCAAGAGCCAGACCATGGACGTTACATCTAATACCCCTGGTCCATGAGTCGCCAAACTATTGACAGACTGGTTAGAATGCAATAATAGCTTCACAGGTATAACAGTATCATGGGTTGCCTTGGTAAGAGAAGTACTAACACTTGTTGCTGTCTCACTAATGTGCACTGATACCGACCTTATGTACTCGACAGGTTATTCCCTGTTAGGCTTAGTTATTATCCATGACGTCGCCAGCCTAGGCGGCCGTGTATAAAGGTACCTTGACCATCTCCTCCCTCATCACAATCACTGACTTCAACAACTCAAAAATTACGTTTGCTCCACCACCCTCACTCAGGCTATTCACACACCAGTCACTCAACATGAGCAATTATACCACGGTCTCCGACGGCGTAGTAGTGACCGACAATGGGGTACATTCTATGCCCTTCCCAATTCTTGCCGCCCAGTGTGACTGACAGCTTCAATCTAGATCCCGCCCCCAATGAACTGGGTCAATACGTATGAGGATATGGGAGGGGACATGCTTTGGGAGGAAGGTGGTCAAATGGAAGACGAAGTCCGTGGACGTGGTATTGAGGGGGATATCAGGCCGCACTATGGTATGGCACCCTACACGGGAGAGGCACTGTACCTCTTCGAGGTCGGTAGCGGTCAGTTCTTTCTCTTCAATGCCATTGATGGGTCTATGTTGCAGATCAGGGATCAGAATGATCTCAAGAGCATTGTGGATATCCTTGATGATGAAAACCAAGGCTTACCCGCGCTTGATATTGAAGAGGTTTAGCTCCGCACTTGAGGAGTTTATTTAGACCACATTTCATCATCACATGAATAAAACAATCAGCCAATACAGAGCTTATTATGCATCGTGATTAAAGAAGAAGGCTGGGAAGGCGCTATAATAAGCCGGCTTCATCAATCTCTTATCAGATTATGCAGTCAAATGTCATATGCCAAGCGATCTCCGGTAGTCAACCAGTGACATACTAATCTCGCTTAGTCCAAGATACCAATACCTATCATGCCAATCAACGGCACGGCACGTTCTCAACGACAGGTCTGCATCAATTCTCCCTCGCGGCCACATCATGGAGCTTTGACCTCTGATTTCAGCTGAAATGGCGTTCTAAGGCAAGATCTGCCGCTGATCCTTGGTTGTCAGTCATAAAAGCGGGATATTGGAGAGCAGGGAGCGGGGTTCTAAGACAACAAGATCTAAATTGGGAAATGCCGCTGGCTATCCACAGGCATGTTGACAGCTGAATCTGTACTTGCCGATCACTATGATGGAAGTGGCAGGGCCTGCATATGCCAACTAGGTCACCGCCTAGGGGGCTGGGAAAACCAATCAGGCAAGACTGGTAAACTCGCTATGCTGTTTTTGGCGCACTGGATATCCCCAACTAGATTTACCAGATCCGCGTCCTCGTTTGCGGGCCAACGGAAACCATCGTCAACAGGTTCATGCCTGACGTAACACTTCGCATACTTAACCCCTTTAACTGTTGCTATCTACGAAATTAGATATTTTGAGATAAACAGCGATAGAAAGCTTGTCTATCTCTTACATATTAATAGAGCACGAACTGTGTGTGTGAGGGCGTTGCTCTGAATTATATTAGCTAGCATTATCATGAAGAACGGCACTGGGTATGATGCCTCCCTGAATAGATTGCCCTCCAAGCTCGGTAAACCAAAGTTGGCTGCGAGATAGTTCTACCACCACCGGTCCATAGCGATGGACTAGGGCTGTGATATGTATGAGTACTAGACGACCATCGGCCAAAACTGGCCACCGACTGTGTTTAATGATGCCATCGACACCGCGGAAGTCGAGCCTCGCCGGATCCATATATGGCCAGCCTTAGGAAAAACACCACAGGCAATACACATAGATCGAAGCCATCCGCAAGGATAGGCCATCTTTGCAATAGTAACTTGACGTTTAGGTCACGATACAGTCCTCGTACAAAATCATTCGTCATATTCACTTATAACTACGTATACTGAAAAAATATACCCAATCATTAAAATAATAACTCATAAGCCCGCCTTTTAAGCTCTGAAGGGGAAACTACTGCCAAGAAACTCAAGAAATACCTCTTGCACGTCTTCCAAATTGAGCACCCCGTTGACAGCTTCCCGCAGTGTGATCCTCCACGTCGTGAATGGCCCAAAAGCAGCCTGAACCCGCGCGTTGGCGTTGCTGCTTGACCAGTCAGAGGGAAGCACCTGGCGTACGGTCGCAGCGTCCTGCTTCATATCGGCCGTCGTCTTGACCCGCTGCCAGTCGTACTGGAAAGAGAGGTGGATGGGCGCGTGCTCGAACGAGAAGCTAATATCATCGGGGTCAGTGACGCTCTCCTTGCCCTCGTGGACCAACTCGACAATAAGCTCCCGACGGCCGCCACCACCGGCACTGCCATTGCCGCTGTCAACAACGACAGCACCTGGCAGCTAAGCGCTAACTTGAGAGATGCGCACATTTGAGTGTCTCACAAACGGGCTCTGCTCAAGCGTCGTTCTGCGAGTCACAGCAGTGCTGAGGCCAACAATCTGCACGCTGTACACGTTGTGGCCGCTGGCGTCGGGAACGCCCAGCTGGAGTCCCTCGCGCTCGTCATCGGACAGCCGGTACAGGATCCCCGTGTCCGAGGCGACGCGAGGCCAGATGGATTGCGAAAAGGAGCTGAAGCGGGAGATGGACAACTCGTACTCCTGCGTGAGAACACCCAAGTGAGCCTGGAGCTCGTCAACATTGGACAGCAGCGAGGGCGAGCTGAACTTTGCGGTCACGCGGAGACCCCAGAATCGCAGCGCTAGGGCACTTTGCTTGAGGGCTCTCAGGATCGAGATGCGCGAATCGTTTCGCAGTCGCTGGTAGTATCCGACAATAGAAGGGAGGCCCTGATTCTACTTGAGCAGCTCGGATCCCAAGCGCTCTGTCTGCTTGTGGACCAGTGTCTTGTTCTTGATTTGTTGGTACAGACTGATGACGGCATTGTTGTAGGTCAGGATGTTTTGGTTACGCGTCTTGGTGGCGGCCACAAATTCGTCAAGCAGTGCTCTCAAGTTCTCTCCTTGGCCATCCGGGAGCTTGTCTTTGAAC
The DNA here is from genome assembly GCA_025433615.1 of Fusarium sp. LHS14.1. NCBI lineage: Eukaryota > Fungi > Ascomycota > Sordariomycetes > Hypocreales > Nectriaceae > Fusarium > Fusarium sp. LHS14.1. The sequence goes on from CM046482.1 coordinate 3,419,883, forward strand.
TGCTTGAGGAATTTTTGGAGTTGGGCCTCAGTGACAGCAATCTTTTGCGTGTCATTCTCGTCAACCGATCTGCTTCCGTCATTCGTCATCGTGTAAGCAGTCTTGAGCAAGGAACCAATATCGTCCTCACAACTGCCCAGCTCGTTGATCAGGTACTTCTTGTTGATGGACTGCCCATTGGCATCCTTTATCGTGTCGCACATCTCGTCCTTGAGGGATCCCACTTGCTGTGCTCCAGCAGCTACCGCCATCCCTGCTGTGGCCCAGCCAACGGGATTAGAGGCAACAAAGGCACCAATGATCACCACAGAAGCAACAGCGGCGATTGTTGTCCCGATACTTGGCCATTGCCAGCTGTCGAGGTCTCGATTCACCAAATGGAGCGCATTCTGCAGCTTCTCCCTTTTCGTCGCAATGTCGTCTGCCGCCTTATCGATCTCGCTCTCCATGTCCTTGATGGTAGCCATGGCTCTTGTCATCTCATCGTCGGCTTGCTTCCGACGATAGACATTCATGGCACGAGACTCTTGAAGGCTCCAGTCCGCCTCCATCTGATCCTGGTAAGCGTCAAAGAAATTCCAGTACGACACCTCGTATCGGCTCAGTCTCTCCATCTGCCGTCTTGCATCCTGTGAGTGGTAATCATACGACAGGCGTGGTGCCGAGTTTATTGATAACCCAAACAGATCGAGATTCATGGCCAGCTGATCTAGCCTTCTGCACACTTGATTATATGCGTTGGCAAGTGTATCTGTAGTCCATAGCGCCAAACCTTCACCCGACTCCATGTCACGGGAGGCGAGTCGAAGTGGGGACAGCTCATTCTTGGCACCTTTGGAAGCATCGTTGTCTTGTGCGAGTAGTTGAGGAACAAACCGAAGCCTTTCGAAAAGCATTTGGTATCCGTCCCTAGCCGTGGTTATGTCGTTGGAGAAAAAAGCTGCATCAACGGCGCGTAACATCATCTGACATTGGTCAGGATGCACAAGAGGGATGTCCATGGCCAAGTCATCCTTGCCTGACTTGCTGTAGGACACAACATGAGAGTTGGCAACTTGTGAAGGGTTAACGCGCCCTGGTAGCCGCTCGAGTCAGCATGGGTCTCGAGGCATGATATTTCCAATCCAAAGTCAGATCAATCTGCGTGCTTACCCTTGAACTCTCCCACCGCAAGCTCGTGGGCTTCAGAAATGGCTTCCCATATCTTGTCTACCAGAGTAGATAACGGCGTGTTTGGATATCGCTTGTTCTGTTGTATTTTGGAGTCGACCGAGACTTTGCACGCCTTGAAGGATTGGATGAGGCTTGATAGTTTCTCTGCCGTGTTCTGCGAGCCATTGCCAGTAGACTGTGCGGTTATGCTGAAGACAAGACACAAGTCCTCGGCTGGCTTCTGAATCTCAGGATATGCCAGAGAATAGTCTCGGAGAGAAAACAGGTACTTGATGAACTCTGCAATCCCCTCAAGGTCCGCCTTCGTATTGGCGGCTGGTAGAACTTGAGTTTTGACCAGATCCATACACCTGCTAAGAGTTCCGTGAAGGTTTAGCAGCGCAACACCTAGGTCTTTTAATTGGGATATGGTGTGTCGTAGAGAGTCGATGATTACGCAATTCGGTTCCAGCGTAGAAATAATCTCGGCTGGCATCATTCTTAGCCTCTTTGGTAGAGTATGGGAAGAAGTATTAGTGGCATGTTGAGTTTTAGGCTGAAAGGGAAAGTCTTACGAATCTTTGAGGGAGTAGGCCTCCAGCAGTGATGCAGCTCCTCTGTACAGCGAATTGCTGTAGTATAAGGTAACCTTCCCTACAGATTATCAAAGTCAGCAAAGTACATGAAAGAATAGGCACGTCTGTGGGGATCTCACCTGGTTCACCAGCTTTACCAACTGTCCAATCCTTCGAAGCAGTGTCCTTGTGATACTTTCCAGCGTCACCGCCGGTAACATCAGCCCTGAAGGGGATAGGCCAGAAAGTGAGCTTGCTGTTCCCAACCACCAGAGGAAGACAGTGCACGTGGATTACAACGTTGCCCCCATCCTGGCCGTTGGTCCCAGGCTGCGGCCCAACGGCAGCAACATGGTTGCCGTCAACGCCCTTGAAATTCAAGAAAGCGCTACCTCCCCACTCGAGATGATTGCAGTGCAGTTGAAGCTCCTTGCCCCGGCATTCGATCTGGCCGCCGATAAAAAATTGTATCGGCATAGATGACGAGCTTGGGTGTCTTTACGGAAGCAGAAGCTGGAGTAAGGACAAACGATGCGGTACACAATACGAGTGTAGTGTCACCCTTGGTGTAGATAACAAGATTGTCATCATGGGTTAATTTGATCTGTGGTGATCTCTCTGTCGACATTTTCGGCTTTAACGATGAGGCAGAAGTCCGGGGTTGGGGCAAACAGGGAACTGGAGTGTATGGTATGAGTTTGGTGTTCACAAGGAATCAGATACAGAAAAATAGATGCATAAGTCTTGTCCGGAGGTCGTTTATTGATTGCTTCTGATCTCTTGACCTGGAACTGTGGACCCAGCCTGTGTGTTGGTTCAAAGGGGAGACCCTCTTGTCAAACACAAGGTTCGAAACCCTCAATTCAGCACGCCACTCTCGGAACAGGGAAGCTGATGTGAGTGGTGAGATGACCGTAAACTAGTTATGCACGCCGCTACGACACCGCACTTAGAACGCTACACAAGGCTAGGGGCAGGGGCCTCGGACCAACCCAACAGAAATAATACACCTGTAACGCAACTAGACCACGCCACGGCATGGCACAGGGCCGTTTTCCACTAACTATGCACGCCACAAAGGCAGAATCTGTCTCGCCCGCTCCTCACTTAGCCCTCAGCTGGCAATTGCTGTAGGTGGCTCGCTTTATTGATGCAAGGTATAAATAGTCAGTCACACTTCCAGCTGGTAAGTGGTGGGGCATTCACATTTCACACTATGGATAACCTTAAAAGTTTAGTGGACTCTGGAACTGTTCCGCTCGCTAATGGCCAGCTTCGGAACCGTGAACCTTGTGGCAGGTGTCTCACGATCACAAGAAGGGCATTCAGGTAGCTCGGGAGCTCGGGAAACGATCAGATTCGCCCGGCGAAGTGCGAAGTGTACCCGTTGGCTCATGCCCATCTCTAAAGGATATCCCACCCTTCGCTGTCAACGCGCTTGAGGAGTTCTTGAATAGAGCGACTTCGCTGGTCAAGTCGAAAAACTTATTCACATTCTTCATTGAACTTTACCTAGACAGTTCAACTTCTTGTTTTTTCCCTCACAAACATACATCGCAAACATGAAATACCAGAGTCTTACCGACCATCTCCTCGCAGATCCACTGCTCTTTGCAAGAGCCGTTCTGGGAGACGAGAAAACGACGCCCAATTCCCTCTCGTTTGTCTCTTTTCTAAAGACAATCAAAGAGTTGGGATATACAGAAGAAGATCTGGAGAAAGCTTGCGACACCATCCTCGGTTCAAGCCTGGGAACCGTGGCGTTACCCGATTCATTTCCCAGACAAGAACCAGATGCACCAGTCCCGTCCAAAACCATCGCAATCAAGGCACCCCTGGGTCTCTACCGCATCACCCGCATGGGCGATGTCGTTGACTCTATGCAGGGATCATGCTTAAAGGGAAAGGTTGATACAGGCCCCAACAGTCTGATATCATGGCATGAGGCTTTTTACCACCACCTATATGGAACAATCCGACAAGTTGAGAGCTCTTGGTGTGTATGGTGACAGAAAGAATAATCATTATACAGAGCAAAAGGCTTGAATCTTGGCATTCTATCCCGAGAGAGCACTACCTTGACCATCTCATCGACCCTGCATCATCTGGGTCTTCCTCAACATATTTGCACTGCCTGAATGTATTCCAAAGCTGCCCAATAAAGGGTCTCTCGTCCCGTCGATACAGATCTCCAAGGAGTGGCTTGATCGCCTCTGTTGCTTCATCGCAATGGTAGAATGGGATGCGTCTGCGGGGTCAGTGGTTGCTTGTTTACTCCTGTTCAACTAGGATAAGGATTAGACAAGTTGGACTTACGGGAACAAGTGATGAACGACGTGACGTTCAATTATACCGTGGAAAAAGACTCGCCCAATGAAGCCAAAGTCTCTGTCAATATTCGTCAAAGCTCCTTTGGTAAATGTCCAGCCATTTGCCGTATAATGAGGAACATCTTCGTGCGTATGGTGCAAGTAGGTAATGGCAACTAATAGTTCTGGTCAGATTCAAATGGAATAAGGAGCGATGATGAGTCACATACTCAGCCAATGATGAATCCAGAAATAAGGCTGTCCGTATACTAGCATGAAGTTGACAATGCTGTGCTTGGCCAAGAAGATGTAAAGAGCTCCGATAGTGAGGCCAAGGCCGACGTCTGATAGTATGACGTACCAGGCTTCGCTATTACGAAAGATGGAACCATAGGCATCAAAGTGACTCTGGCGAAACCTGTTCTTGGACGACTTCTGGATGCTGCCCTTGCCAGCGGATATGTTGAAGAATAGGTACAGAGGCCAGGCTAGTAGCTGATGAAGAAGAAGACGAATTAGCTGTACAATAGGAACGTCTTCAAATTGATCAGGATCCACAACCGCGGCCCAAATCCTGTCAAAGTAGTCAACACGAGTCTCGGGCATGAAAGCCATGTCCTTTTCCATATGGCCAGTGAACATATGGTGGCGCTGATGAGAAAACTTCCAGGAGAAGTAGGGCACGAGCAAGATAGAGTGAAAACCCCAGCCAACCAGGTCGTTTAGCTTGGCAGATGAAGAAAAGGCCCCATGCCCAGCTTCATGAGCCAGGATCCACAGACCAGTGCCGACAAGGCCTTTGATAAACCCATACGCAACCCAAGCACCTCCTCGCAAAGTAGGGTTGGGCAGCATGGGAATAAAGCGGATGGCTAGCCAGGTAAGGGTGCAAGCAAAGGCCACATCGCGTAACAAGTAACCCAAAGATCTAGAGGTAGATGGAGCGAAGCAATGGGTTGGTATGGCATTGCGGAGAGTCTTGATATCGGGGACACCACATTCATCAATCCCCTTTTCTCGTGACTGCTAGTACGTAGGGTAGTTAATATCAGTTTTGCTACGTCAGGAGGAGTTCTGGAGTGGCGGCTTACACTATTATGCTGGTGCTTCATGGCATTCTTGTCTTCGTCGTAAGTCATTTTGGGAAATGTTTCGAGAGATTGGGAGTGAACTTGTCGCAAGATTTCCATATAGCTTGTGTATCGTTGCAAAACTTGACTGAAGCATGAATGTTTGTCGTCTCTGGTCTGGGACGCCGGGTATATTATGCAGAACAAGGAGAGAAGGGGAACCTAAAACTTTACCGAAGTGAGGCATGCGGAAGCGGCAGGGCTCACTCACAGTCTCCGAAGGCCGACATTACCGGCAAAACTCCTATCTCGCACCCACAATGGAGGCATGATGCCACCGCCAGTGGTTTTCACGAAATATTCAAGCCACCTCTGGGGCGTATGCACGGAGCAAGTCGGAATCTTGTTTGACGAATGGAAGGGGTATGAATTATTTGATGCGACTCAATGTACGTTATCGGATCCGCCGTCTAGGTCACTCTTCCAGCATGGGGTTCAATTCGGCAGTTGAGAACTCTCGCCGAGTTGCTCTACATCCATGAGATACGCTATGACCTCCTTGATATCAGATCATTGTTTTTACATGTTGATACTCCATAATATGCAAGAGACGTAGTAATACATGTCTGCAAGTCGTATCACCTCACGGAGAGGGTCGGAAAGGCGTAGAAGAACGTCGATACATGACGGCTAATTTGTAATCAAGTCCTTCACATGGTTCCAGATTGCATTATGGGGGCTGATAAGCGCAATGAGTAATTCCCTGAAGTGATATAATGTCCCTATTGTTTCCTCGTGGTTGAGAACTTCACCAAGCTCTTCACCAAGCACGCACCACTACCTCGTTAGATTTTTTCAAGCCCTCTACTTTCCTCCCATTTTCCGCAGCTATGGAGAATCTGACTTTCCCAAGCTATTTTCCCACTCTCAACTCCTCAGGCATTGCTATGGAGGCCTCGTCCAGGTTTACTTCCTCGACCATCACCACCAAGATCTTACTCGTCTCCCTGCTTCTCATATCATGGATCATAGCTCGATCCATCTTCGGGACCTTCAAGGCATTCAGGTCTCCTCTGAGACGTCTCCCAGGACCTTGGTATGCATTCTTGACCACCATTCATTTGAAGTACGGTTTTGCGACGGGGACGATTTGGAAGTTAGTGGAACGAAGTCATAAACAGTACGGTCCCATTGTCCGACTTGGGCCTCGACAGGTATGGATCTCCGACAAGGATGCCATGAAGCAGATCTTGCTCAAGATCGACCTTCCAAAAGTGGCAATGTATGCCGAGATCTCTCGGGATAGGTTCAGCCCCGGCTTGTTTGGAGAAATGTAAGTTTCTCAAGCTTGAAGCAACTCACAGTTTCACGATGCAAATAGCTGACAATTCACGTAACTGCTAGTCGTCCAACGCCTCACAAGAGACTCAAGCGATTCCTTTCTCCAGCGTTTACCGTTGCGTACATCGACAATCTTGAGACCTTCTTTGCAGGCACCATTCGAGACCTACTTAATAAGTATGAGGTCTCCCTTGCTGATGACAGCACAGAAAGCAACTGCATCGAGGTCGACCTTATGGACGATCTCCACAATGTGGCGCTTGACATGTAAGTCTAGTAGCCTCACCAACTTAGATGATATGCTGATATCTAGTCTAATAGAATGGGAGAGTGCTCATTCGGTCGAGGCTTCGGGCAAACCAACCCAGCAGCGGAAATTGAACAGGGTGTGTCGGAGAAAGTCTGGAAATCGATTCCCAGGTCAATCTTTGATGGACTCAGCAAGCGGTATCAAGTAAGTCATCACCTTTCTCATTCAAAAACAGACGGATGTCTAATTCATCTATTTGTTTAGAACGTCTATTTCAAAAGGTTCTTCAGGGCCATGGGTGTTGATGTGAAATTTGACTGGCCTAAAGAGATGATCTTGGTAAATAACACACATTAAAAAGCTTTGCATTGGAGTTGAGAATTTACTGACACAATCTGTACTGGAACAACGGCTATCGATGCAGTTGTGCAGAGACGCCATGGAGCGGACGATGCTACCAGAAAGGATCTCTTACAGCACCTCATCGATGAGGGGACAAAGCCCGACACTCTCAAAACCATGAACGCTCGTGATATCGTCGACCGGGTGTCTGAAATTCTTCTGGCAGGGTCTGAGACTACCTCCGGGACAACTGCCTGCCTGTTCAGAGAACTGGCTCGCAATCCAGACAAACGGGCCAAGCTTCTTGATTCATTGCCTGTTTTGGATGTTCATGATGACATTGTTAGCGGCAAAACGGTTCGAAACGACCCCAAGTATGGGTACCTGAACGCTTGCATCAAGGAAGCTCTCCGTTTGCATCCCATTGCCTCCGAGATGGGCCGTCGTACAGGGGATCAGTGGGTACAGCTAATGGGATACAACTTACCGCCACATACGGTTGTGTCTGCGTCCTACCGCGACCTGCACCGCAACGGGAAATATTTTCCAGATGCCCTGCGTTTCAAGCCTGAACGGTTCTTACAAGGGTCTGAAAGAGGCGATGTACCCGCTGCCGAGTAAGAAACATCCCTTAACAAACACGTCACTGACGAGTTGGATTACTGACTAAAACACTCATGGATAGCATGGATGCTTATTTTCCTTTTTCGGCTGGGGAACACTCCTTTATTGGTATCAAGTGAGTCTTTCACCTAGTGGTTTAGAGAGGACGAGAAACTATACTAAACTTTTACAGCTTTGCTTGGGCTGAGATGAGGATGATTGCTGTGAATCTCCTCTCGAGATTTGATGTTATAGAAGTTTCTGGCCAAGACATTGACTTTAGGCAGTACATCACTATGCAGTTTGCATCGGGGCACTGGAAGGCTGTCCTTATTCCAAGGGGGAAGACTGGTAATGTAGAGTAGTTTGAGTAGACGATATAATAGAGCTATGTTGGGGATAATAGCATGTCAAGATTCCCATGAGGATATTTGCGTAAGATTTTGCCGAGTCTTTTTATCCACTTGCGGTATATTGGCCTCTTCTGTTGCGGGAGGTAGAAGATGTGGCGGTTCTAGCTGCTACGATTAAGCAGTTTCGTGATGGCGTGATAGGTTGGGCCGAGCCGAGTTTTTAGAGATTTCCGTGCCGGCTATAAGAGTAATAAAGATACTTGACGTTTCCTTAGTTTAGACCCTTGAATATCTAAGCACTTTAGGGTAGCATATAAGAAGTCTAAGGGATCTAGCTAGCCGTCAAGGTTAGCGTCTACTATAAGCGAGGGATCTTAAGATAGAGGGGATCACCAACCTAGGGAGACCTCCAGTAACCCCAGAAGCTAGCGTTAGTCTAAGGACTAAGAGCTATATCTTCTAGAGAGCCTGCTAGAAGCTCATCGCTAAGGGATACTAAGGGTAAAGAAAGAAGTATCCTATAAAGTATTACTCGATAAGGTTATTCCTAACTTTTAAAAGTAGTAGCTAGATATATATTAGGGGAAAAAGATAATATTAATAAAGCTAGAGCGGATTAAGACCTATTAGTATGCTTTTAAAGATATTAAAAGCTATTCTAGAATGTCCTATATTTATAAGATTAGTCTATTCGCGATGAGTAAGGCGGATAAGGATCTCTGCTACTAAAGATATACCTATATAGGGGATAAGATTATTATGGAAGGACTACTTATCTCTAATACTATTAACTTCGAGGAATACGATGAGATCTTCTTAGATAATAAGCCCATAGGCCGGCAAGTTTACCTACCTGGGGATTATATATATTAGCGAAGAGCCCGGGGCAGGCTAAGGCGGATAGAGGCTATGGAGGAAGTAGCGGCGAGCTAAGATATAATAGAGGAGGAAATGGCGAATAAAGCCGAAGATAAGGAGCGAGTAGCGGCGAGAGACGACCCTATCCTAATAGAATCATCATAGGATATATAGGATAGTTAATAGTTACTTCTAATATCGCGAGATTAGTCCCATGAGGTAGGAAACTCCCTTAGTCGCCGCTTAGTAGTCTTATTACCTCTGTAGCCTCGTCGGTATACTCTGGCTCGCTCTAGCTCTTATCCTAAGAGCAATCTTTCTCCTAATAACCCCTCTATTAATCATTGGAAGAAGAGGAAGCGCGAGGATTATAAGGATCATAGTAGTATGCCCTAGGGAGAGATAAAGGAGGTTCTAATATACTAGGAGACTTAAAGAACCTATAATATAGTTTCCTATGCCTGCCTAGTCGGCTTATAGGATATTAAGAAGGCTATTACTAACTATAAGGAGGTTATAAAGGATATAGAGCTCTTACTAATAATTTAGGTAATCTATTAATTCTAGGAAGACCCGGGAAATACTATAGTATAGAATATATTAGGTTTAATTACTACGAAGGAGGCTTAGATTAAGAGGAAGATTAGGCCTATAGCTAAGCCTTATAAGTAGCCTTATAATAGTCTATATCTTTAATATTAACCTATATAATTAGATTAGCCTAAAAGTTACTTTTTATATATAAATTATAGCTATTTTTAATACTACCTTACCGACCTTAATATCTTTATTATAGCCCTTAACTTTAGGCCTCTCTTTTTTTTTTACCGCTGCCGCCTTTACCGCCCCTATATTTATAGTTATAACTCCTTCTTTCTTACTCTCTAGCTTCCTTACCTTTATCTTTAATATCGCTAATAGCCTTATGCCCTCGCCGCCCTCTTATATATTCCTTAAGTCTATATTAAGCCTATATCTACGCAGTAATATGCTCTCGTATATGCTTATTAGTCTAATAAGGCATAATAGAGTCGGCTTAAGCTCTAGCTATATCTATAATATCCCTTTCTTTTTCTATAAATACCTCCTCTAATAATCTCCTCTCCTTAGTAGGTTCTCTCCCTTAGTTTAAGATAAAGTTATATATACCCGCTATGGCATATATAATAAGCTACTAATTATTAAAATTATACTTAGGAGGGTACCTACGTAGGACTATGAACTTCCTCTTCTATATTCTAAAAGCTTACTTAACTACTTACTATAGCCTCGCATAGCCTAAGTTAAAGACTTCCTCCTCGTAGTCTAGTAATATTCCTCGGTCTCGGAAGTCTTTTAGGTAATATATATATCTTATAAATAGCATTAAGATACTATACCTTAAGGGAAATCCTATATTAGCGAGGTAAAAATATCCCCTCGGTAAGAGAAGCTTCCCTAACCCTGCCTATATAAGCGCGATCCAGAACAGTGCGGAGTTATAAATCGAGCCTTCGGCACCTATAAGTATATATATAAATTAGCCTTTAAGGTTAACTGCGGCTAATATATTCTAAGAGACTTAGCTCTTCCTTAACCACTACCTTCCTTAGTACTTAAGGGCAATAAAGGCATATATATAAGTCCTATTTATTGCCCCTATAGCGCCGTTAAACTATATAGAATTACTATCTAATTCTATATTAAGAGAGAGCTCCCTTACTATCGGCTATACGACGAAGTAGTTATATAGCTCTAGCAGCGGTCCGATGATCTTATAGAATACCCTCGAGACTATGCTTTGGTTAATAGCGAAGATAGCTACCATATTTCTCTATATAGCGCTAAAGGCAAAGATCTAGAGGATAATTAAGACCTTTTACTCTAGATATATCTCCTAATTATTACTAATAGTGGTATTATTCTAAAGCCACTTATAGAGGGCAAAGAATATAGCCTTTGGTATACAGAATAGGTTACTAAAGACTAGCTCTAGTGCCTCGAGCACCTACCTTAGGTAAGCTCTCGCGAGCTATAGGTTAGTAGTTAAATATATGCCCTGCGTAATAGGATTACTATAATCTCTCGGGCGAGGTACCTTTTTATTCTACTTATTAAGAAGGGTAAGTATCTTAATTGGCTTCTCTAAATCTATGCTAATATTATCTTTAATTAAAAGCTTCACGAGAAACTCTTCTTCTATATACTTAGTATTATCTAGGCGCTCCTCGGCAGTATATCTCGACCTCCTCGCCCTCTTATGCCTCCTCGTACCTTCCTCTATATTATTAACTTTATTAGATAGCGAGAGGGCATTATCTAATTACCCGTAGGAGCCGGGTTTATCTATCTTCATCGATATATATCTATAAATAGCTTTATATTAATGAGTCGATATCTCCTATTTAACGGCTATTAGTAGCTTTCTTTAGTACTCTAAGGATAACGGTAGAATACTATTACTACCGCCTTATATAGCAAAGAAGGCAAGCTCTGGGGCCCTGGCCTAGCGTGATATATATGGCGACGTTTATTTTCCCTACGTATATAATTTAGACGGATAACGCTTATACCCATAGCGGCTATAGCTGATAATTTGAGCCAAGCCTGTCTTGGCATTCAGTTATGTAGAAATCAATTATCTTCGTTATCCTTGGATTGCACATCTGTATCAGTCCCTAAGTCTGTAGATGACTTAGAGTCGTGGCTCGCCGCACGAGAGAATTGCTGAGGCATCTTAACAACGATCTTCGGGCTTAGTTAACCCATCAAGGGCCGGGCTGCAACTGTAATAAAGAACAGAGAGGGCTAAGCGGATATCCGCGCCTTCTAGATCAAGGACAGCGCCTCTTATCGAGAAGATACTAAAGGGTGAAATAGGAAGGCCGAGTGTTTTTAACATAGCTACTCTTTATAGGGTATACCTAGTCGTGTTGCTAATCTAGATTGCAACTCTGCCTATTAACCTATCATTATATTCTTTATAGAATCTTTAATTTACTTTTCTATAAATAAGTACTAGATATACACTGTTTATAATCGCGTATATCAGCCTATTTTTTTATAAAATATTCGCTAGATATAAGATTAAAGAAGTCTACCTTCGGTACTTGCTGACATAATTTGGGCATCCAGGTAACGCCACACAGGCGCCCAAGTATTGGGCTACAGAGAGCAGCAAATGCCTCAATTTAGAACCACACATTCATCGCATTTGCTGCCTCAATCTGTTCCGATGGATTCACGCTCCAGTACAAAGCGACTGACAGAAACCGACTACAGCCATCAGCTGGCTGACTATGCTAGCAAACGGCACCCTGGAACACTCAACTGGTTATTGGAATCGGCCGAGTATAGGACATGGCTCGAATCTAGCCCACAGACGTTGTTCTGTTTCGGGGAGCCTGGGGCCGGAAAGTCCGTTGCAGCCTCTTTCATTGTCCATGACTTGACGCATCGAGTTCGCGGAGATGAGCTAGATGGCGTCTCAGTCGAGGGGAAGAGTCAACAAACGGCCACCACATTGCTTATATCTTCTTTGACCCACTCCGTCACAAGGAGCAAAGATACGATAATGTAGCCCTCTGCATCTCGGAACAGCTCGCTTCGGGGCGGTTGCCTTATAGGCAGCCGGAGAATCCGCCATGGACAGACGAGTACAATTGGCGTCTTCGTCCCAACCCCTTCGACGTGAGCGTTTCCCGCTATGTAAAGGAGCAGATCGTGGGTCATGCCACATATTCGACGGTTTTTCTTGTCCTTGACGCGCTAGATGAATGCCCAGAAGCATGGCGCACGACATTACTCGCCCTCCTTGCTGAGATCCAGAGGGAACATGTTGCCTTGAACGTGCTGGTGACGTGGCGAAGCGGCTGGGCTCCGGCCCTGGCGATCCAGGAGCAGTTCGAAAACACTGCGAAGCTTGAAATACGTGCCCGGCAGCAGGACCTGGAAATGTACATGTTCGACAAACTATCATCGACATTTGAGAGTCAGAAGCATGTCATTTCGAAAACTGTGACGGCGGCAGACGGACGGTACGCGTTTCCGAGTTGATTATCGAAGGACCTGGCGACTGACATTATCCTCAAGGTTTTTGATGGCTAAACTGTACCTCGAACTCCTTGCATCGATGCCACCATCCGAGACACTTGGTCTCGTAGCTCCGGCGCGAACAGGTCCTGACGGTTACGACGATGTCTACACCAGAATCACGGACAATATCGCCTCACAGGCTCCTCACCGTACACGTCTAGCGGAGCGCTGTCTCCTGTGGCTTGCATTTGTTAAGTGACCCCTGTCTGTACCCGAACTACAGGAGGCGTTGGCGGTATCCCTCATATGCCAAGGAAGATGTGGGAAGAGCGTGTATCGCATATCTCTTGAGCAGATCTGACGGCGGTGCTTGCAAGACAGACAAAGACCTCATGAAGCGGCTACGGCTGAGCCCATTGTACGACTATGCCGCGTGCCACTGGGGGCAACACATCCAGAATATCAGCACGCCGCTGCTGTCTGACACAATGATTCGAGACTTCCTTAGCGACCGGGAAAGATGGGAGGGAGCACTGCAGGCTGAAAACACGGCGGCCCATATGCGGCTCAGCGGATTTGACAGCCAATCTTTCCCTCGGAGGACAGAGGCGATTCATCTTGCGTCGCGTGCTGGCGCGACCAACCTTGTTGCAGCGCTGCTCGCACAACACAATGCGCCTACCATTATCAACGCTAGAGATAATGATGGCTGTACACCGCTCTTGTACACCGCACAGGCAGGCAATGATGATCTCCTTGAGGTGCTTCTGGCGGACTCGCTTTTGGACATCGACGTGAGAGACTACCAAGGTCGGACCCCCATATCCTATGCATCAGAGAACGGCCATGCCTCTGCGGTGTCGCGACTCCTCGACCGTGGTGCGGACCCCAACCTCAAAGACCTGAATAGGGCCTCCCCGTTATGGTATGCGGTGCATTACGGCCAGGTGGCTGTAGTGAGAGTGCTCCTAGAGAGTGGGCAGCTATCCGACCTGAACCCGGGATACTTGCCTAACCGTCGCTCGGGCGAGACACCTCTGTCGTATGCGTTGGAGAATAACCTCGATGAGATTTCGGAGATGCTAGCGCGAGAGGAGGGAATTGATGCTCACACAATGGTTTGTTCGGTTCAATCAGATGTCCTCATCACAGTTCTTGAATTGGCCATACTAGTAGGGAATGAAGGCGTCACTCTCAGACTCCTCGACAAGTATGGTACTGGCCAATGCTTAAACCACCACCAGCCTGGTGGTGACCTGCTAGTTCTTGCAGCCAGCATCGGGAGTACAAAACTCGTCGGGAGTTTGCTTGTAATACACGGCGTTGACCCTAATACGACATGTAAGAGCGACAAATATGAATTAAGCAGCACGGAGGATGGAATCCAACGCCTCACGCCGCTTATGGCAGCAGCAAAAAAAGGACACGGTGCCGTTGTCAGATTATTGCTTGATATCAAGGCCACCCGGCCGGATGCAAGCCACGACGGTGCAAGTGCGCTCTCCTTGGCGGCACAAAACGGATTTCGAGACATTATCGAAATGCTGGTGGCGGACGAGAGGGTCACGGTAGACCAGAAAGATAGCAAGGGACGCACTCCTCTGGCATTGGCAGCAGAGGGTGCTCACGAAGACGTGGTGGAAGCCCTGCTCATGAATGAAACAGTCAACCCAAACTGCCGAGACGAATGGGGGAGGACACCGCTCTCTCAAGCGATGGGCACGGGATACGCCCGTAATTGCGTTGGCGTAGTCAGGAGGTTACTTGCTGACGCTCGGGTCGACCCCAACTCTAGAGACAAGAAGGGTTACGCTCCTCTCTACTATGCGGCCAAAATTGGAGACGCAAGACTGGTTGAGTCAATCCTGGAGCATCCCAGGACAGACTTGGCCCTTGGAGACATGGCGACGCCACTTGCCGTGGCTGCTAGCGAGGGCCATGTCTCCGTGGTGCAAGCTTTTCTCAATATGGGACATTTCGACGTGAATGCCCCCATGGCCTATTCCGACAAGTGTGTGGAAAGTACGCTCCTGTCACTAGCTGCAGAGGGCGGACACATGGGCGTGGTCGAACTTTTGCTTTCCCATCCTGCGATAGAGGCCTACAAAAGGGACATCGAAGGCCAGACCCCGTTGGCTATGGCGGCCTGGAGAGGCCACACGGCCATCGACCGGAGGCTTTTGGCGGTCGAAGAAGTAGACCCGAACTCACGGGATATCAGAGGCTGGACACCTTTGCACATGGCCGTTGCAGCAAAAGACTTCTCGATGCCCACTTCAGGAGAGTACAGTTTCGAAGATACTACCAGGGAGCTGCTACGGGTAGAGCTCGTGAACGCAGACGCTGCAGATTTCAAGGGAAGGACACCACTATCGGTTGCATGTGAAGACGCCAATTTGAGGTTGGTCGACCTCCTCATTACCCGCGATGATGTCGATCCAGACTCGAGGGATACCGCTGGGCGAAACCCTCTCTCATGGGTTGTTGCTCCAGCGCAGTTCCGAGATTTGAGCTCTTATGGCAGACTTGATTTTGGCGGACTTGACGGGCGGAAGAAGATTATGCGGCGGCTTCTCCAGGTCCAGGTGGTAGACCCTAACGCCGAAGACGCAGAGGGGCTAACGCCGCTCATTCGAGCCATCCAAAGCAAGTACAGTGGCGAGCTCGTACAAGTTTTGATCGAACGGGAAGATCTCGATGTGCACAAACGAAGCCGAGACGGACGTACGCCTATGGAATTCGCAAGAGAAGAGGGTGGTGTGTTTGTCATGTCGTTGCTGCGGGAAAGAGGTGCTTTAGGCGAAGACAACGAGGTGCCTGCAGCTGTTGGTCATTCTGAACACAATTCGGGAAAGCTCAGACTACCACGCGGAGGAGAGGAACCAGTCGATCTACAAGCTGGCCTTCTCCGACGACACTCGTCTAGCAGCTCCACAAGCTGGAGTCAGCCCGAATTCAGGAGAGATGTTGGTGAAGTGACAAACAAGCAACTTGACGATCCCTTAGCGAGCACAATCCTCCTGCCACTGGGCGCCGAACAAGGACACTTCGATCTGGTAGAGGGCAATGATGCAGACCTATGCGCAAAGTGCAGCGCCATTGACCTGGACGAGGCGTTTTCTCTCCGAGACATAACCGATGGAGTGCGTGTTATTGCGAAGCTGGGGAGAGTAGACGAAACGTGGAAAGCGAGAGAATGTCCCATGTGTCGACTGATTGCAGCTGTCAGTTCTCGTTGGCGAGACGCTGCGGAGGGAGATGCTGAGGAAGATGACGGCCAATTTGAGCTAGTCACCTTCTCCAGCACAGACTGGCTCGGCGGCAGAAGGACACTCGGATTGAGACACTCATGGGACGACTTCCCAGATGACTGGATCGACACTACGTTGCTCGGTGTTGTTCCTCGTTCGACGCCAGGCGGACACGGGCAGGTATATAACCGCTATTCCGTTCCTACCGTTCCTACCGTTCCTAACTTGGGCTTCATCGGCCGGCTCGGGTGCAACTGCGAACACGGGACACGTGCCATCACTATTACTCGGGTGGGAGACAGAGTCGACCTTGCCGTTGCGAAGGGCTGGATCGCGCGCTGTCGCGAGGAGCATTCGGGGCAGTGTAACCCTCCAACGCTAGCCCCCGTGCCGCATTTTCGGCTCATTAATTGTGCGACGAGGAGGATAGTCCAGCACAGTGACCAAGTTCCCTTATATGCGGCTCTCAGCTACGTATGGGGGTCCCCTTCCGCCGCCGGTTCGGGAGGGAAGAGCAATCTGAAACTCGACGACAGCGACCTCTCAGGCGATGGTATTGATATAGGAGAGAGTGTCGAGGCCGTCGTCGAAAATGCCATCCGCGTGGCGCTGGAGCTCGGATATGGGTTCCTATGGGTCGATAGGTACTGTATCCTCCAGGAAGGGGACGGCAACGTGAAGGGAAAGCAGTTACAGAGCATGCACCTGGTGTACGCGAATGCCGAGGTGACTTTGGTGGCCACAGCAGGACAAGCATCATCCTCTGGCCTCCCCGGCGTTAGTAGCCGATTCCCTCGAGTGCCACAGCCCTCCGTGCGGATCAAGGGCCACGCTATCACTTTGACACCCCCAGATCCCGTCCATCAAATCACGTCTTCAGCCTGGATGACGCGGGGGTGGACCTACCAGGAGGGGCTGCTATCTCGCCGCCGACTCTTCTTCTTGGAGAGCGAGATGTCGTTTGAATGCTGCGACCTCCTCGCTCGTGAGGCCATCCGCCTCCCCCCTAGCGTCGAGAAGCAGATGGACCGTCTGATGCGTCAATCGTGGATCTACAAGTGGGCAAGGATTGTGTCTTCGCACAAAAGCGGAATCAGTCTATCCAGCCAGCTGGCTGAGTATACAACCAGGAAGCTGACGTATCAGTCGGATGTGCTGAATGCGATGCTGGGCATCCTCCAGATGTACGCTACCCTCGAGGTGGACCCGGTTTATCACGTCTGCGGCGTGCCTATCCTTCACCTTTCAGAGAGCCGCTTGCCTAGACCACAGAATTCCGCCGCCAGTAAAGATGGCGGCAGCGACATCGCCGGAGTCGCTCTTGCCGGTTTCTTCATTGGTCTCTGCTGGACCGTCCGATCTCCGGGCGTCCGACGTCCCGGGTTCCCCAGCTGGTCGTGGACGGGGTGGCATGGCGTAGTGGACTCCAAGTGGGAACACATTGACAAGTACACCTTTGCTAACAGATTTGATGCGGAAGTGTCCATCGTCCGCGCGGATGGCATTGTTCTTATGCCCTGGAGTGACTACTATGGTCGACTGAGGAATTCTGCGGCTAGGGAGAGCTGGTCTGAAACCGCCTTTGCCCAGGATCATATGCTCGACATCACGGCGAGTATCATAATAGCCCGGTTCTATCAGCAACAAAATGTCAGGAGTGACTGTCTGGAATGGAAAGGCACTGTGTGTAGTGGGGACGAGGGGTGCGGAGGTGATTTCGTGCTTACCAAAAAAGACAGCCCTTCCTCGCTAGGAGATGGCAAGGCCAGGTTGGTTCCGAGTCTAAGACGAAGGCTGCTTGAGGAGTCGTGGGTAGGCATTGTGCTGGATCACAGCGCCACCACGGTCTATGTGCTCGTTGTAGAAGAGATGCCGTCGTCAGCAATCGGCGCGACTACGCATTGGGAGCGTGTGGGTCTACTAACTATTAACGGCCTGACGCTCAAGGACATGATGCTGGAACGGAGGAAGTTAAGGCTTGCGTAAGTAAAGTTAATAGTTTATATATATCAGAGCGTCAACTCAGGTGACGGTTAGCAGATGTGACTAGAGGGAAGCAAGGAGCGTAAGCTGAGATCATTTTGCATTTCTCATTTTTGATTAAGAAATTGGATTTAAATAATTGTAAAATAGAGGGCTTATCAAATATAGAATAATATATGCACCAGTGAATCGATTTATTACGGAGCACTCGGCGCATTCTCACGCGCGTGCCCCTAATCTGACAAGCTTCGACCGTATGAATGATGGAAACCAGGTCTCCGAGACGCTTTATTCGGAGTCTTTCACGTACGATGAAGAGTATTTATATTCCAGATATTTATAGCGCCCTAACAAGCCTGCTGGTACTGGATTCCCAATCAGAGTCTCTAGCTCCAGCTAACATCCACGTAACCAAAGCTGGCCTTTCTTGTTCCGTACAAATCTCCTCTGAGCAGACCTCTTTGAGCGAGATGCATGACAAGGTCGTATCACACCCGACCCGAGACCGAACCGAAGGTGTGTCACTACAACCCGGATTCCACTTTTGGCATGCCGGGATCTAAGACACGGAAAGTCTCCTGGTTGGCTGGTCAGCAGCACCAAGGGGGTCTTGATCAAGTCCAAAAAAGGCATCTCAGGCACCCCGCAAAAGTTTAATTCACAGAGATTCCATCTTATCTCCGGAGTTTGAGTCAAGTTAATGATGTCTTTGTTGAATGAAGCCGTGTCTAACTACCGGTAATCGTACAATGCTTTGTCACTATTATGCTGCAACCGCCTCCAACTGCACAATCTCATCCACCTTCTTGGCGCTGTTGCTCGAAGGATCAAACTCGTAGTCTAGCCATTCAGTCGCTAATCTCCTGGCAAGCTCCAGCCCGATCACGCGCTCACCAAAACACAGCACCTGCGCGTTGTTGCTCTTGACGCTCCGTTCGATGCTGAAGCTATCATGGGCTGTCACCGCCCGAATGCCTTTCACCTTGTTTGCTGAGATGGCCACGCCTAGACCTGTGCCACAGATGAGCAGTGCTCGGTCTGCCTTGCCCTCCGCGACTAGACGGGCTGCTTCTGCTGCGCGGAGTGGGTAGGGGGTTTTATCCGCGTGATGGTTGGAGCCGACGTCGAGGACCTCTTCTACTCGGCCGTCGGATTCAAAATCTTGCTTGATTGCGTTTTTATAAGAAATTCCTGCTTCCTGGGAAACAGTGAGCTCTGATTACAAAGACGAGATGATGGGACAACTCACATCGCAGCCCATTGCAATTCTCCACTTTGGCGCCATGATTGCTTCAGATTCGGGAAAGGATAAGCGACTCGTTTTTGTTGCCTCTCGTCTCAGGGTAAAGAAAAGGGCAGGCTTCCTGTGCAATTTTAATACTCGTGGTGACCCAGCCATGTCGCAGAATTGGGCAAGCCGTCGACTTAGAGGGAGATGCTGGCACGGAAGAGCCATATGACCGAGCAACCCCGCCCAAGGATGATCTAGACCATCTTCCAAAAGGGAATTCCGGGGTAGGATTCTTCTCTGCCGACCCGAACTTGTTGCTTTTGTGGTAATGTCCTGCCGAGATGAGTTTTCGGAGTAAGCCGAACCGGGGCCGATCGACGGGGACCGGACTGGTGTGGGGTGCGGATTTCCTATTTGGGATACCCGGGGGAGGTCATCTGGGCAGACCAAGCCTTTGGGAGTCGGGATACCAGGATGGCTTTAGAGGGTAATGTGACACAAGGGAGAGAAAGAGGTATCTTATTAACAGTAAAGAGCTTGGGAAGACTGGAATTCTCTATCGCGAACAGTTCCGGTGGTAATAGTTGACTTGGAAAGTCGGCTCCATCCTCATCAAGGAGAGTAACACCGATGATGGTTCTATTAAAGCAACCAAATGGGCTGATTATCTCGTCTTGTTTGCTCGAGTGCGTCTTGTTCGTCTTTAAGCATCATCACAATCATACATACAGCCATGTCTACACGGCATCTCTTTGACTCTCCCGAAGGCCTCGTCAACAAGGCGCTACGAGGCATCATTTCTTATAACACTTCCCTAAGACTTGACGAAACGAACAGAGTTGTCTACGACACAGAACACCGACGGTCCAATGTCAGCATAGTCAGCGGTGGTGGCTCCGGCCATGAGCCCGCATGGACTGGCTATGTTGGCAAGAACATGCTCGCCGCCTCCGTCCAAGGCGACATCTTTGCCAGCCCCAGCACCAAGCAGATCCTGGCCGCCATAGAAGCTGTCCCCAGCGATGAAGGAACTATTCTCGTCATCACGAATTATACCGGTGACTGCCTCCACTTTGGACTCGCCAATGAAAAGGCCATTGCCAGGGGACACAGGTGTCGCATGATCATCTGCGGGGACGACGTCTCTGTCGGCCGCAGCGGAGGAATAGTGGGCCGAAGAGGCCTTGCAGGACAGATTGGCGTCCTCAAGGTGATGGGGGGAGCTGCAGGTGCTGGACACTCATTGGATGACGTTTACAACCTTGGGGTTGCATTCTCGGAGCAGATTGTGTCCATCGCTGCGACCCTCGACCACTGTCATGTGCCCGGGAGGAGTGAGCATGGTGCATTGGCTGTTAACGAGATTGAGCTTGGTACTGGTCCTCACAATGAGCCTGGATACATGAAGCTATCACCAGCTCCCACTACGCCAGAGCTTGTGCGGCAGATCCTCAAGCATTGTCTGGATGAGGATGACCTGACACGGGGATATGTCAAGTTTGCTCCCAAAGACAAGACGATTCTTCTCATTAGCAACTTTGGTGGCATCTCTCATCTGGAACTGGGAGCTCTTCTCGATGAGGTGCTTGAGCAGCTGGCCAACGAATGGGGCATTGAGCCATCACGCACTTGTGCTGGATTCTTGGAGACCTCTCTCAATGCGCCTGCTTTTTCCGTATCCGTCATCAACGTTTCAGCTGCGGCAAGAAATTGTCGGTACTCGGCTGATCGCATCTTGGACTTCTTTGACACCAAGACGAACACGTTTTGGGAGTCAATGGCTGGGTCACAGACCAGACGGTGCAGCCGCAAGGAACAAATCGTGCAAGCGCCTAAGGAGGCGGATAAGAGCATCAATGATGAGACGGACCTCAAGATTGATGCTGATATTTTGGAAAAGATGTTGCGGAGCGCCTGCGATGCAATTATCCAGGCGGAACCTCATCTGACCAAGTGGGATACTGTCATGGGCGACGGTGACTGCGGAGAGACGCTCAAGACCGGAGCAACATCACTGATTCAGGCCTTGGACAAGGGCTTGGCAAAATCGGGTTCAGTTGTCGCTGTTCTGCAAGAGCTCGAGGACATTGTTGAGAGCAAGATGGGTGGAACACTTGGTGGCATCCTCGGCATTTTCTTTGTCTCTCTCAGAACAGCTGTCGAGAAGAACAGCGACATGGCTCGATCACAGGGTCCCATCGCTCTCTGGAGCGAGGCCCTTTCCTTGGCGTTAGAGAACCTGAGCAGGTACACTCCCGCCAAGGTAGGCGATCGCACAGTCATGGACACCCTGATCCCCTTTGCCGAGATTATTGCCAAAGCTGGCTTTGTAGGCGGTGTTGAGGCTGCTGTTCAAGGAGCTGAGGCGACAAAGACGATGAAGCCCCGGCTTGGAAGAGCGACGTATGTTGGTGTTGGAGACAGTACTGAGTTGCCGCCTGATCCTGGTGCGTGGGGTGCTATGGTGGCCATTAGAGGTCTCCAGAGTGGATTGGAGGTGATGAATTGAGTGTAGAGTCTAGTTATTGTTGTAAAGAGCGAATTTTGAGCCTGTATGATATGGTTAACGCGCTGCATTTCACATGCCCAATCTTGAAGTGAGAATTATTTTATTCATTTTGCGTGATCTGTTAGACCATCTCCAATTCCTTGCTGTATCTTCCTCCGCTCACTCGCTAGTCACCGCACGCCTCGTGTCAACGTTGCAGATCGGCAGTCTAAGAGCCATATGCTCGGCAATCACTTTAACGTGCATCCGGGCAATGGCAGCAATATCGTCAACAATAAGGTCTAAAGGCTTATCTCTACTTCCATCAATTACACAGGGAATAATTATACAATTTAAAGTTGTAGTAAATTAATGGTTCTGTTATCATGTTCAACAGCGACCAAACACTTGTCTATGAACAAAAAGTCAATAACAAAGGAAAAGTTAAGTGGACACTCTCAATGCGTGTCGATTCAGGGCTCCATGAGGTACCTCTCAAGGCGCCTTACCTCCTTGAATAGCTTGTCCTGCTCTTTCAAGAGCTCATGCAGCTTCTCACACTCCTCATTCCTCTTCGCCTCCCACTGAAGTGACAGGCTGCGAGCGTACTCTGCCCTCTCAGAGATCTCCCTCGAGATAATTGTACCCTTGGGTTCTAGGTGCTTCATGTGGGCAGCCCAGCGAGCTTCCCAATCTTCTTTCTGATATTTGGCGTGCTTCTCCTCGTCAAGGCTCGCCGTAATCGCTTTTGAGTTTTCGAGAAGCGCTTTTGAGTTTTTGTAGACAAGATCCTTCACGTCCCTGGCTAACTTATCCTCCCACTTATTCTGCTTGTCCTCAAGGGCGAGCTCCTCCTTTGACAGGCCCGCCTGCCTCTGTCTTTCGAGGTTGGCCTTGTGCTTTTTCTCTTCACATTCCCACTTCTTTACGTAATTCGTGTGTAGAATAACGTCGGTTCCTTTCTTCAATGTGTCCTCATCGAGGATTCTAAGATGGGTGAGGACGTTTACACGAGCCCAGTTTTTGAACCATTGCTCGTCTTTCCACTCCTCGGGAAAACCTTCCTCTTGCACGCCAGAGCCGTAAACTGCAAAGCGGTGGATGTGCAGGATCTTTCTGAAGCCCGGGTCTGCTTCTTGCAACTCCTTCCACACTCGACTATTCTCATCAAGAAGCTTGGCATCTAGGTAGAGCTTTAGTCGGACGAATTGGGTAAAATAGTCGACTTCTGGAGGGTCGTCATACTTTGCTTGACTCTTGGTGATAGGTGGCACTGTTTCAAAGACTTGCTTGAGTTCGAGGTATGGGATGATTGCCGCATTCCAAGGGACTCTGTCATCCTTGTTCGTAAGGGAGGCGAATGAAAATGGCCAGTGAGGCATTGTGGCGGTTTGTTGAGTGTTTGCGATCTGGGTTTGGCGTTGCGCTTTGTAAGATGTGACTGGCAAGATGCTTTGGTTTATGTCCAAAGCTTATGCGATCAGGTCAAGGTGTCTCTGTCGAGTTACCCATGAAGGCAGGACTGGAGGTTTCTTATATACCCAGGCTTGAGAAGAGTGACAAGAATGACTAGAAGCGATGAGTGTCTTGAGAGCACATATATTCTACGGTTGTGCTATTGTTGATCGAGAGTACAAGCAAGTGTACAATAGTGACACAAGCCCATTAATTGTGTGAGAGGTTGTGGCTTGACCATTGTTCCATTGGGTGGTCGGGGTAGTTCCTTGACTGGCACTTTGAAACGTACAGCATGTGTACGCTCCTTGTGCAAAGACGATTCCGTCCTGTTTTATTGCTCAAGTCAAAGCGCTTCAACAACCTCTATGAAGCTTTTCCTTCACATCTGAACATTCCCCATTTGATATTACGGAGCAGGATAGACTACCACGTCAACAGCAAGGATGGGGGGGTACCCTCTAGAAGGTACCGAGGCGATAAGTTCTTGTATACTGCTTCAGAGATATGATCGAAAAGGTTCTTAGTGGCCTATGTAAGGTGGAAATGACAATGAATGCACTTATTCTACGTAGGTCTCGTACCATTATCACGTCACCTCTCATCATCAACCATGCCTCCACGTGTTGGTTACCCGTGACTACCCACATCCGCATCCAAGGGTGGCAACAACAGAAGAACTATACCGCGAGCGGCTTTTGGAAATGTATTATCGACAACAACAAAGTCCACAGCGAGGAGCTCAACACTGTCACCTATTTATAATCACATAATTAATTAAAAGGGAGAGAATCAATTGTTGTAAGGAAAGTAAATTAAAGGCCTGTCGCAGTGTTGAACTGCGATCATGGGCTTCTCTATGAAAAAAAAAGTCAAAAGCAAACTCCAGAAAACTCCAGGAAGAATGTCAAGGAAATGTCACTCAAGTCC
Organism: Fusarium sp. LHS14.1; assembly: GCA_025433615.1. Taxonomy (NCBI): domain Eukaryota; kingdom Fungi; phylum Ascomycota; class Sordariomycetes; order Hypocreales; family Nectriaceae; genus Fusarium; species Fusarium sp. LHS14.1. Next base: position 3,444,088 of record CM046482.1, read on the forward strand.
TTCCTAATAAAGGCTCCATGACCTGAGGCAAAGCTGTTGGGGCTGTCCCCCAGCTAAGTCTCTAAGCTTTCGCCATCGCGGTTTTGTGTGCTCGCGGGCACACCTGACCAACTCGCCGTACCATAGCTACCCCGTCTTGCTACTCAAGACATTGGATATCTATTAGTAGTTTTCCATTTTGTCCAGCCTTCTTTGACTCCTAACATCCCTCAGGATCGGCTCCTCCCGTCTCTTCTTTTCTTTCTCGAGCCCCTTGGCCGCCTTTTCCCGCTTCCGCTCAAGAAAGAACGCATTCCATTCGTCTTTGACAGCCTGCTTCAGCCCTTCCCAGTTGGCTTTCAACTCGGCCTTGTCCTTCTCGTACTGGGCATCCTGTTCGGCCGTGCGCTGCTCCTTCAATAAACGAGCCTTGTGCTCTTTCTTATAGCGTCTCCACTCTTGCAGCTGATTTGTTTCTACGGCGAAGTGAAAACCCCTCTCCAACGTGTCCAGGCTTAGACACTTGAGCTGAAGCAAGGCGTTCACGTACAACCAGTTAAGGAAGAAGTCTTCATCTTTCCACTCTTCGGGAAAGGTAACTGGCCCCACCTCATTGGGAACGACCCCTCCGTCCTTCCTATATAACTCAAACCATATGTGAATAATTTCAATCTTTTTGAAGCCAGGATCAGTTTCTTGCAACTCCTTCCACGCTCGGCAATTCTCATCAAGGAGCTTAGCATCCAAGAAATATTTGAGCCGGGTGAATTGGGTTATGAAGTGAGTCCCTTCGGGGTCCTTATACTTCATGAATTCAGGATCAGGAAGAATCACTACAGTGAGGAATATCTCCTTGACCTGCAAGTACGGAATAATCGCTGCATTCCATGGCAGCTCATCCTCATTGTTCGAGGGAGTCGGGTCCGAAAAGGGCCAAAAAGGCATCCTAGCGGTTATTGTGGTGGTGGTGGTGGTGGTGGTGGTGGTGGTGGTGGTTGGTATCGTGCTGGGGGTGCAACTGAAAGGGCCTTTGGTATGTTTCCAAAGGGCTGTTTGCTGTTGACGGATGTGTCTGATTAGAAGCTGATTAAGAGAGGAGGAGAGGTTCCTTAAATACCCAAATATGAGATATCCGGAAACCGACTGGTCTCTTGTACATATGCAGAACTTGCAGTTTCCCTGGCATTGATCATGGCTTGAAACGCCGAAAGGAGTTGATCAATTACTATGATCTGATGTATGACATGCGTTCTTCTCTTGTGCGAGGATTCTTTCGTATTGTGTGACTGTCTAATTCTTGAGACGTTTATCGGACCTTCGTAACACCCTAGGTCCAAGTCAGTACATTTGCACATGTCCTTTTCAGGTCGCTGTGTAGAACTACGCTAGAGAGTTGAGTCTCAAGAACAAGCAACTCAGAGAAAACTTGACCTTTCTGGAATCCATTGGGCAAGAGCAAGTGGTAGCAGTGTTGGCACTGTGCTGGGGACTACCGAATCAAAGCTTCATGTTGGACCAGGCACCCTTCAACACAAAGTTGTATGGAAATCACCTAATTGAATCAAGGTGTATGTACATGGACCTAATAAGCTGATCCTAGCTAATCTATTGTACATTTGACCTCGAAAACTTGGAGAGATCCAGCAATCCAAGAAGCATCGAACGAGTCAAGAAGATGTGGAAACCACCAAAAGCCATGAAAATGCGTTTCTTTGTTCCCCTAACTCAAGACGGCGGAGCACCGACGTAGATGGTCAAAGTGTCAGGTACACCCGAGACCACACCAGAGGCATTCTCATTTCCATCCGGGTTAACGTCATCATAAGGGAAGGCGTAGCCTCTACCGTCTACCTCATAGGAATGGACGATGCGGCTGTAGTGGTTTGTTGGATCGTTCTTGTAGTAAGAGTCGGCTCCCAGACTGGGCTGCACGTCACCACCGTCGACCAAGAGGGTGGAGCGAACAAAGGCAGCACAGAGTCGAGGGACAACGGCGGTGTGAATGGCATTGTCACCCTCGATGATCGCAAAGGGACCACTATTACAACCCCAGATGTCTTTGGTGTTGGGCTTGGCGTATCCGCGGTTGTCTCCATCGCAGACGAGTTCTTCGCCCGAGACTCGGCAGCTAACACTTCCAGCTTCGGTCTGAGTGTTGATTGTGAGGGGTTGGGTCGAGTACTTGTTCCAGACCTCATCGACGTATGAAGTCCAGTAATCTTCGAATGTGATGGGTTCAAGATCGTATTGGTTTCCGGGTGAGATGACGCGAATCGGATCTCCAAGTGCATTGGCGATGCAAAGAAAAGTCCATGCTCGACCATCGGCGTCCTTCTGCTTGACCATGTCGTCGCAGATCTTGGAAGCAGCGTCGGCAACAAGCCCAGCAGTAGTCTGAGTGCTTCCATCTGTCAAGGAGAGCATCATACCGAGAACGATACCGACAAAGTCCACGTAGCTAATGTTAGCATAAAGCACACCGTTGGTATAGGTGAGCTCTACAAAGCCCCAATTGACGCCCGCGCTGGGATCTTGTAAGTTGTTTGTAGAGGGCTGGACCAAGCCATCTCCATTTCCGATATCAACCATGAAAAAGTGCAGATCATCATCTGCAAAGTAAATGCGACCGGAGCTCATCGAGATGGGAATGTTGAAGTCGAGGGTCTCGCCCTGCGGTGGCAGGGGGATCGCAATGTTGTCTGTGATCTCTACAGGAATCTTTGATCCTCCAGAACGAGGATAGACAAGGCCTCCATCAGCACCAATAAAAACAACTGTACCATCAGAATCCAAACCCGAGATGTAGGCCCTGACGTTTCCGCCAGAAAAGTTGTTAACAAGCTTAAGAGGCAAGGTGGCAGGTTCGGCGGCACGGTGTGTCAGGGCATGGGTTTTATTCCTAGGATATGTTCCATTGAGCGTATTCTCATCCGTCAGTGAAACATCATTTGCACCGCCGGGGTTGACTTTGATGAAGCCTTGGGGAGTAAGTTCATGACGTCGAAAGATGGGCGAGGTTTGGAAAGGAGCGGCAAGGGCAGTGCCCAGGAAGGCAGCCAAAACAAAGAATGGACGCATTCTCGTAGAGAACGACTGAAGAAATGAATGAATGGAAAAGAGTTAAAAGAAAGGCACAAAGCACAAGAGACGAGGAAACTGCTAAGCTCAATTGACCATGATACTAAGAAGGACTATATACCCAAACCCGAAAGCAGAACTGTTTCAAACGGACCCTACGCATTCACATGCTACGTTTTGCCCCCGATGATATTCCCAGGGATTATAACCGGAAACGTTCGAGGGTGGGCAAGTAACCGGGATCTTGGAAACCTCTGATAATCTAGCTGAGGAGAAGGATGAAACAAGGATTGGCCCAAGCTCGATCGACACATTCCAGCGACAGGAATCGATTCGCTGTAGTTTCTGAAGCTGACACATTTCTCATACAAGGGTTCCCTTGGCTGTTCGCAGTCAACACTCTTAAACGCCAGCCCCTGCTCCTTTCATCTCAACCCACCCCGTAGCCTGTTTGAGCCGGGCCGAATTTATCTGATGGATCCGCGACGCAGCCTTATGGATGACCTTCCGTTTTAAGACGACTCGTAAGTGGATGCATTGACCAGTTTGGTTCTGCTGCTGCGCATAAGATCGAGTGATATTAAGGTGCCTGAAACAGTGGATAAGATCACCCAAGTAAGCAGTATCGCTCGTTTCTTCGGTTGTAGGGCGACTCGAGTCGTTTCAGTCTGGAGCCACTGGGCGGTTACCTTGTTGAAGGATTCATCAGATTATCGCTGAAGGATTCTCACCTGAGATGAAGTTGTGACAACGAGTGTTGTGAAGAAAGACTGAGGCTGAGTAAAGTGGTTCTGTCAGCATGGTGTTTCACAGTCAGCTATTGTTCTTAAGATGGGTTCGTTGGCTGGATAGTTGTTTGAGTTCAAGTATCAACTATTGATGGATAGTAAGATAATTCGTGGGCGGTGTAAAATGTACGACATTGCGAAAATGATGTTACTTTGTTGATGCATATTTTCATGCCCATCCTTTTTGTTGTACATAAAATAACTAAATTTACAGCTTGCTTTGCTTAATCAGATGAGCGTTGACTGGTGAAATCGCCTTTCCAGTCTTGTTGAAAGAAATAATGTTCTCCATTCCCAACTTCTCGAAGCCAATATGCGAGTCCAATGAAGCACCAGCGTTGTGTGACAGAAGCTCGACGTTCTTCATCTTAACCAGCTGGGGGCTGATGTGAGGCTCATTCTCAAACACATCTAGACCAGCGGCTGATAGATGACCACTCTCAAGGGCGGCGACGAGATCGGCCTCATTGATGAGCTTGCCTCGGGCAATGTTAACAAGCTTAGCTCCCTTCTTCATCTTGGCCAGACCCTCCTTGCTAAGCAGGGCTTCTCCAGCGAATGGTGTGGCGACCAGCACACAGTCTGCTTCGGCGAGAAGAGTGTCGGCAGACTTATGGAATACAGCACCAAGAGGCTCTTCAACTTCCTTGGGCATCTGAAAAACATCATTGTACAGAATCTTCATGTCGAGAGCCTTGTAGGCCTTCTCGGCGATGCGTCGGCCAATGCGACCGAAGCCAATAATGCCGAGGCTGAAACCTTGAGGGTTTCGAGAGATGGGGGCCAGGTTCCGGTTTGCGTCGATAAATTGATCCTTGTCACCTGAGCGAGCTGCGATGCTGGACCAGCTCAGTTGTCGAAAGACGGAGATGATGAGCCAGATTGCTGCATCGGCTACTGACTCTGTGCAGGCAGCAGCAGCGTTGCAGTATGTGACGCCTGAGACAATATTAGTAGCTATTATTGTGTGTATTGAGACATAAACATACCTTGCTTGGCCAGGCGGGCCGTGTCAACCCAGTCAAAGCCAGCACCAGCGCTGGCGTAGATCTTGCAGGATGAAGGCAATAATGAGATCAATTCGTCATCCCAGTTACCCATTTCACCTCCCGTGTTCCAGAAGGGACGGTAGATGGCGAAAAAGTCGCCAAAGGCCTTTGTCTTGAGGGCCTGGATGAACTCGGCCCGGGGCATACTGTAAGACCGACGGATCTCAAACTGAGACTTGAACTCTTCGTAGAGATCATGGTTCCAGCGGATATCATCGCCGAGCTGAAGAACGATTGGCTTGGACATTGTGAAGGGCTGTGAGAAATTGAGACGGGCAAAAGGAAATGGATGAATGAGGAAGAAGCAATAAGAGTCGGTCAGACGCACGATAATAAAGTAACCGCAGAGTCCAATAAGAGTCGTATACGGAGAGTCCGCCGATGGAACTCGCAGTTGAGAATTCCGAAGGCTGGAAAAGGCAAGTTTGGCCGAAAATCTCGGGACTTGGTACGTTTGTGATTGGTCTTTGCCCCTAAGATGATCCACCCCCAGATTGTGGGGGTGGCATTGGGATCGGGGTTCTACCCGATATAAAGGAGATGGTAATTCCGGGGAATGCAGCTTGAGTTGAACAAGGTTGGTGACTTTTTGAGTTCCTATAGTGTGATTATCTACGATCTATCGAGTGTGCTGTCTTCTAGGTTGGCAATTCAAATCAAGCCTTCAACATAATCACTGCAACTGCACTCACATTCCGTCTCTTGTCCAACCTTTGGTATCACGATAGGCCAAAACATTGAGAGCCGTATTTCAAGACTGGGAGGACGGAAACAAATCTTTTGAAGGATGACGAGCTCTAATTGTGACTTCAATGCCAAGATTTTTGTTAAAGCTCGCAAGACCAGTCTGTAACATCCTCTTAGAAGTCTTTTGGCGGAGAATCACCACCCGCCTTCCGGAACTGCTCCGAGATATTCGAAACCACTGCTTTCTCAGTCACGCTTAGAGGGTAAGCGGTGAACCGCCATAGACCATCCAACCACAAAGACGAGAGGCTGGTCTTTCCCATGCTAGTCCAAACGGATTCGGCGGCATTGCATCCTTTTGAAAGGAGTAGCTGTATCATGTTGGCGGAGTGAAACCTTCCTTGCAATGGCTCGTCATTGAATTTGCCACTCAGAAACTGCTTGCTGAGCGCGTGGTAGAGAAAAGGCTGACATCCACGCGAATCGTGGCTTCCTTTCCCCAACATGACTGGGAGGTCGGGATGCGTCTGTACAAAGTTGGTTGCGCCGGCTTCAATAGCCAGCAATAGCGCAATAGGCGGGCGTCTCTCGATAGATGACGAATGATGTGTAGTCTTATTAGACACAGCCTGCGAGAGCCTCTGCAAGGTGGCGCAGTGGAGGTTCTTGTCCCTGAGGTTGTCGAATAACGGCGAGAGATGGAAGAAACAAGTATTAGTATCATCAGGTCTCTGCCTATCAGCTTCGGCTCCCCACCAAAGCCCCTCTTCGAAAAGGTCCATGGCTTGGACTCCGCCGCTTGTATGAAGCTTTTGTACCGACATGTGGATGCCGTATAGGGACAAGGCTGTCGCGGCGTCGAATAACCCGTTTCGGATTCGTAGGCAATCAAGCTTCCAGGACTCGTCTTCGCTCAAGAACTCGAACACAGTGCGATGCATGAACACGACTTTGGCTTCAGCTATTTCAGCTCCCGATGCAACATGTGAGTGCTTTTCGGTTGCAAACTCTAGCAGCCCCCAACAACGACTCCTTAGTCGACCTTCGAGCTCTTCGCAAATCTCCACCACATCCTCATTCGTGAGAAGCTGGATCTTGAAGGGTACCGCATGATAGTCTTCAACCAGAGAAAGACCCAGTGCATATAAGCCTTTCTTCAAGAATGGTGACTTGGTCTTCTGATACATGTAGCATATCCTCAGGAGTTGGGCCCCCTGTTCTTGGTGCCGCTTGTGGACCTTGCTGAGCATATGCATGAACATGTCTTTGAGCTCTGGAGGTAACTCGTCCACGCGGCGACGGATCTCGGACAGTCGATCATGGTCGTCAAATCCGCTACAAATAGATCTGCAAGCAAGAATGATCCAAAGCCAGACGCCGGACGACTTTTCCACAAGTTCGTGCATCAGAGAAGCCGAAGCTTCGGGAAACCGTCTCATGTGTCTCTTCATGGCCGGATGGCTTCCAACTTTGTCCTCTACATAGGCTTGAATGTCGTTCCGCGTGAGGTCTTGTAGCCTAAGACGCGGGAGATTGTGGAAGGCGGCGACGCAAGCTGGGATGGGCCTGCTCGAAACCACAATCTTGACATGCTCATTCTTCGCGAGGTTTCGGATGAAGTCAAGTATATCCCCATATTCACCCACAAGCTCATCAAGACCATCGATGAAGAAACATAAGCGCCCGATCGTGCCAGTGTTCGCAGCGATGACCTCAAAGGCACGTCGAGTCTCGGCTGCCGAAGGCGAACTGATGTGATGGTTGGCTAGATCTTCGTTCCGCAGGGTGGCTTCATGCGCAACCGTTTCCTTCCACATATCCGGAAATGCCTCTTGCGTGAGTGATCTATTTCGATCAAGGATCTGGTGAAGCAATGTTCGTGAAAGACCTTCTTGACTTTTCTGAAGATCTGAACCGAGGTTTGAGAAAAAGTAGTGGCACATGAGAAATGGTCCCCGATTAGCCCATTGGGATAGGATCATCTTGGTTCGTCGATGGGTGAAGAGGTACTTCATGAGAGTAGACTTCCCACTTCCTGCTTTCCCAGAGACCCAGTAAATTCCCAAACCGTTGAGAAGCCAGGCTGGGAGGTCATCCCAGGACCCTGCATCATTGGGAGTCTTGAGTGCCCATTGGAGGGTGTCTCTGTGATTTTGAGTTATGCTCTCCGATCTGTCGTTTATCATTCTGAACCATAGAGCATTTAGTACCCGCTCTTGGCGCATTGTATCCAGAGCCCGCTGAGTCGACTGAGCGATGGCTTCATGATGTCCCACTGATGCTTCGTGGAGGAGCAGCAGTTTTCTGACATCCTTTTGAATGAGTGCAAGATCGCGGCGAACCATTGAACGCGCAGACTCTGGGTCATCGTCGTTCAAAGAAGGGACAACTTGATCAAGTTTGGAAGTGAAGTCTGCCTAATCTTGAATAAGCAGCTGAAACTTCTGTCTATCCCGTATGACCCAACGAGCCTTTCCAGTGACCGATGTAGCCCTATCCTGGTCCCCCGGCAATGGAATCTTCCCAAGCAGTTTGGTGAAGTTTTTCATACGTTCCTGGCTAAATCGCCAACGAAGCTCTGACGAGCTGGAACGTTGGTCGGTTGTGACTGGCTCTGTGGAGAGCGTCGCGTCAAGTAGTTCTTGAGGTAGGTCAGACCAGTCTTGTTGTGGACCTGTTGGGACTGGGGCCTGAGGCGCGTTATCTTTCGAACGTAACCCGTATCTTTCCTCTAGTTTGTTTGTATCTGTCAAGATTGAGCGGATAGAGGCCAGAATTCGGAAGACTAAGCGTTGTGTAATGGGGTCGTTGAGCTGCCTGTCGTAATCACTCCGGAGAAGCTTGACTCGGTCCGCCCAATGGAGGAGAAGAGTCTTTTCAATGTCGAGCCTGATCTCCAGAATCTCATACTGTTGGCCGGCCTGCCTCATGTCCATGACGATACCGAAGAGATCGATAGTGTCCTTAAAGGCGCCGATGAGCCCGGCAAGGCCGAAGACACCAATTGCAAGCCCAGCGACCTCGGCCATGGCGACTACAAGTATTCATGCTGGTGCTGGAACACGGCTGGAGATGTCGCTGATGGACGATGAATGCTCAACCAAAGACTGAGATTGGGTACGCATGCATTTGAGAGACAGCCACCTGAGATGATTACGTGATAAAGGTTGCAGACACCCTCGACAGGCGTACCTCAAAAAGTCCAGGCTACTACTACACCTCAACCCAAGCACAGTAGGCTTCGCGTACAAATCAACGGTGATAATGTGCAGGTGAAAAATATCTCCACGGTTCATCGTACTACTTGCCCATCTAAGAAGATCCTCGTCCTTTTTTTCTATTCTGCTCTGACATGCTATCATTATCCATGAGCAAGAGCCCGATATATGCTTTGAAGCCTGAGCCTGAGCTGTCAACCATCCCCCAGAGTGAAGCCACTTAACGAGTAGACTGGTTCAGACTCTACCATGCCATATCGTGAGTCGCATTGAGCTGCTTCCACGATGGTAACACATTTCCAAGCCGTCTCTTTAGTCCTTCTTTGGGATTCGAGGGAAACTCAACCAGACTCCCGTCACCACGACAATGAGAGCCAAAATAATGGGTTGCAACACCTGAACACCTTTGCTCTGGGCAATCGCTCCAATGGCAAAGGGAAAAACCGTACCACCTGTTCCACCGATAGCCATGGCAAATCCTATAGCAGAAACATGGATCTTTGCTGGCAGTAGCTTTGCTGTCATCATGACGGCTCCAGGAAACATAGGGCCCAGGAAGAAGCCGAGGAATGCGACTGCAACAGCTGAGACGATGAACTGGGGCACGAGCCAGAATACCAGCTGAAGACCGACGGATATTGCGAGATAGATCGAAAGGCAGAGACGCTCCCCATATCGCTCTGTGACGAAACCGAGAAAGGCGCGACCACAGGCCATGCCGGCCCAGAATCCGGAGCTAGAGGCACCAGATGCGAGGGCTGAGGCTTTACGCACGCGCAGCATGAAGGTAACAACCCAGCCACCGAGACCGACTGGAAATTTTGTTAGAGAGCTGCACAAGAGATCTATGGAAATTCAAGGACACATACCTTCCACGCCCATGTACGCAAAGAAGAAGAGAGAGCAAAGCCATGTCACCTTGGACTTGAGGGCCTCTCGGGTTCCAGCACCTCCCGTATCGTTCTCACGAACATGCTCGGCTCGGTATACTTCGCCGGTCTTATGCCAAAAAGCGACAGTCAGACCGACCAGTTCGACAACTGAGATGCCAATCTACAAGCCGCATTGTTAGCCTGCTCATGCAAGGGTGGCAGCGCATATACTCACCATAACGTAGTAGTAGGTATACCACGGCAGCTTAGCCGTATCAACCATTGACGTAGCAATCAAAGGCGCAAAGAGAGCGCCCAGAGAGTAACAAGAGTGCAAGAAACCCTGGACTGAGTTTGCCTTGTCCATCTTACCAATCCACGCACAGAAGCACGCATCAGTCAGGCCATTGCCGAAGCCGCTAACCATATTGCACACGACCAGAACAGGATACGGCGGATGCACCGCTAGAGCAATAAAAGTGATGATATGGCAGATGGGTGCCATAATTGCTACGCCTCGTTGGCCAAACTTGACGTGAATCCGGGCATTGGTGAAGGCGGCGACTGAGTAGCCGGCGAATGGCGTAAGGAAGATTAGCGACACAACGGTGTAGGTGAGGTCATAATATTCTTCCAGCTGTTTCAGGTTAGGGCATGAGAAATATCAACTTGATAGTGACAAAAACTCACATATGGGATCAAGGCCTGTCCGAAGGATTTACGTTAGCGTTGCCACGTTCGAAGTGTGAGATTGATAGGAATACATACACCGACGGCCGCATCGTTCATTCCAGCAATGATAAAAGAAAGAAATGCAAAGGCTAGCCTTGCGATATTGCTCCTTGGATGATTCCACCTCTCTATCTCTGCCTGAGCATTGGGAGGCGGGACATCATCTGAGGCTGTGGGGCGCTGGGCAAGCTCCTCAACGCCTCCCTTCCTGTCGCTGTCTGCGCGATGCTCAAAGTTGGTGAGCTCAATCGACTCATTTTGAGTCTCAGTTAATGTCGTCGACATGATCAAGTTGAGTATCTTGAAGTTGCAGAGTTTAGTTTAGCGGTGAATCCGCGGGCAACGTTGAAGTTGAGTTGACACGGGTTGGGCCGAGTCAAACGTGGATAATAATTTCGTCTAAATAGGAAAGGATAACACATTTTCGTCATGGATGAGCATTTTAACCGTTTAGCCGGCGATGACCCGGGTCGTGTTCCCCGAATAATAGTCCGAGAGCGCGCTCTCGTATCAGACAGACAAAGGGCGAGAGTTTGATAGAGAGTGTCTCAAGTGCGATGAGATCTATCGCCTTGAACTCGGCTGATACAGAACTAAGCTATGGAAAGGGAAGCAATCGGCCTTGGAAAATGGTGTAGCCCGTGGGTTCTCTAACGTTGCTGAGCCAGAGGAGCACAATCAACCATTCAGGTCAGCATTGCTGGATCTTGTCACTTAAGCTTATTTAGGTAGCGACAAGTAATATGCACTGAGCTTATGGAATGCATTTTCAGCATGCATAGACTCGTTCATAAAACCTGAATGGGACGAACCCTTCATCTGGATGACAGGGGCTAGTCCACTATGACCATCCATCCACACGCAATTGGACCAGCGGGCTTTCCCTGTTCCGATAAACTATACCCAACAAGGACATGTTCCCCGCGGGGTCTTTTACCTCTCTCATCCACCCCCTCCTCCCCACCTTGTGATACCTTCATACCCAATTTTTCCTATCAACGACAACGACTGGATGAAGCGAGGAGGATGCTGCAACGCCTGTCGAAGGCGGCATAGGAAATGTGTTGTTCAGCCTGGGGCGTCTCAGTGTGGCGCCTGCGCGGAATCAGGGCGGGAGTGTCGCTTTGAGAATGACATTCAGTTCAAGCACAGTTATACTCGAGAACATCGGGAGGTGGCCGAACAGTCGAGAACATGGACCAGAGTGCCGTCTACTAGTAGGTTGAGATGGTTGAAGTACTTGTAGAATTTCTGTTGATCTTTTCTAGTCTCGTTTGTAACGCCTCAAGGCATCGACGGCGAGTTGTCCGAGTCGCCCAACACTTCCGTCAATCCAGTTCAGCCCAACTCTCCAACAAGCGGCAATTCTCTCCGGTCACCACTCGATTCGGGGACTTTTATCCCAGAAGCAGCTTCGGAGAGTCAAGAGAACCAATCCAGCTCAGGACAAGGGGGGTTAGAGCGCAGCCAGGAATCAGATAACCCAAGACAGATTGCTTCTCCCCAAAGCTACGCCGAGAACTCCGACTTCGGGGCTCCCTTTACGAGCCATGGTGAAGGCATTGTCTCACCCTACGAGGCTCCATCATCTGGTAGCACCCGCTTCTTGCCCTTAAACCACCCCGTTTCCTCGATCCCTTACATCCTAGGCGACTCGCCTCCATCGCAACTACCTCCCCCAGAAACACCCTCTTCAGCTCATAGCTCAGGAGTCCAGAGCATCAACCCAGAAGATACGTATGGATTTACTGAGAGGCAAGCGTTCTTGTTCATCACTTACATACACAAACTGGCTCCTTCAGTAAGTACTCCATACTCAGGCCCAGGGATCTAATCGATACTGACACTGCATAGTCAGATGCTTGTGATGATGCAAGGCACTTTACCCTCGAGGTCCCTCGTCTGGCCTTTCAAGAACCAATGATCATGAATGGCCTACTCGCCCTTGCTAGCCGCTACGACGCCCGATGCTCCAACTCAGACTCAGATCTTGAAGGGACATACTACCACAATCGATGTATCGAGCAACTCATTGAAGCTTTCGCCCGACCACCAGAAACATGGGACTCGAAGCTACTCACTGCTGTCGTCATTGCGCGGTTGTATGAAGAGCACGACAATGAGTCTGACTCGGATTACCACCACCTCAGCGGAACTCGAAACCTCCTAAACCACGAGGCTGTTGCGCGCTTCGTTACTCAAGGCGGCCTAGCTGAAGCCGCAAGCTGGGTGCACCTTAGACAGACCATCTACGTGTACCTGGTTCGCAGAGAACCTGTCGAGATATGCCTGGAGAACTTTGAACGATCCACCGTCTTTCGGAGAACTGACGATTCTGCGTACGCTAACCGTGCAGTTTACATCTTTGCTAAGATGATGAAGCTCTTGTTCCCGCTACATGACTCTGAGAAACAAGCGGCTAGCGTCTCGTCTGGGCCGTGGGAACTTGTCGAGATGGAGGTCAACCAGTGGTATGAAATGAAGCCTGTCTCGTTCAAACCCATCTACTACAAGCCAGCAGACTTGAAGGAGGACAGGCCATTTCCCGTCGTTTGTATCGCCGCTTCTGTTCCTGGTAGGTCTTGTCCTCTTCCGCTGCTTTCCTTTACTGACATGATGTAACAGTCGTTGCCATGCAATACTACTATGCTGCGAAAGCCATTCTATGTTTGCACAAATGCAACACGGTCAACCCCAACATCGGATACCATGCCGCTAGGCTTAGACACGACTGGGAGGTAAGTTTCGTACCCCACCGACTGTACTTCCGAGTCACTGATCTTGAACAGCAACGAATCGCGGCCTACTTATGCACTCTCATGGGGCTGGCCTTATCCAACGAGCATGTCCTCAATGCTTTCTACCTGCCTGCACACATGCTCTCCCTCTGTATGTTCCACACTTTAGTAACTATATGATGCAATCTTACTAACAAGTCCAACAGGTGGTTACTGCATTCGTCAACCTTGCGAGAGAGCACACACAGTTCAATATCTACAAAAGGTCGATGATGTAATCAAGTGGAAAACAAGGAGGTTGATCCAGACACTAGAGAAGGAGTGGGAAGAAATGGATAATTTTGAGAAGAGATGAAAATCATGTAAGATAGCAATGGCAAAAAATACATTCTTATATTCAATCTTGACGCTATGCATAACCGTGGCGCACGATTGCACCTGTTGAACTCTCAGGGGTGTTTCAGAGATGCTCAGGTTTTCATCAAAGAGCTTACAGTCCGTCACCAAACTCATAGTCCTTGTTCCATCGCTTTCAACATGTTAGCCTGGTTTCCTAATCATGGCCTGGCTTTACTTACTGTGTCCCAAGGGCGCTTTGAGTTGACGAATCGCAGGTCCGTACCAAGTCTGATGCGGCCGCTGGGGTCGTGGTTGATAGTAGAGGCGTGGATCTTGCCATTTTATCAGTACTTGTCCGTTTCATGAGTGTCAATCAGCTCACCATGTGAGGAGTGTGGAATACAACATCTCCAGCTTCGTACTCGCTGACAAGCCACTTCTTCCCATAGGTCCTACCAAAGTCGGCAGGTCCCTCGGCCAGGAAGCCGGTGCTCATCATGTTGGAGTTGAAAGCGTTTCGCATCTCTTCGTCGTTCATTCCAGCGGCCTTTGCCTTCTTGGCGAAGTCATCCTCGATGTCTGCGCCCAGCTTGTCGCCTCCTTCAAGATAGATCAGGCCTCCGCCGTCGACCTTGACATCACCCATAGGAACCCAGGCTGTCATAGCTGTAGGCTCACCGTAGCGCATGAAAGACTGATCGTAGTGCACACCAATCGCCTTGTTACCAGGGGTGTTATTGCGCAGCAAAGTGCGGCGGACCGCCAGAGTAGCATCTCCCCAGCCGGTGAGACGAGCGACAAAGTCCTTCAAGGCAGGATGGTTGCAGAATCCTCGGACACTTCCATCCTCAGATCCAGAGTACCAAGCCTCGGTATGCGCCTTGAGTGCTGCATCGACGAAAATTTCCGACTTGTTCGTTTCGCCTGGGCGCGAGTTCTTGAAGCTGCCAGCTCCGATTCCGGGATAATCAGCCGGGTCGGCAGAATCGTCAAAGATACCATCAACAGTCTTTGTGCCGGGCTTGAGAACCCCACTTGGTGCCATTGACGTGAAGTAGGCTTCACGGGCGGCAAGGACGTCCTCTCGTGGCAGGAGACCTTTCACAAAGACATAGCCGTCGGTGATGTAGCGTTGATAGAGCTCTTCGAGAGGTTCATCGGGATAGGAAACGCGAAGCTTGGTGACTTCGCTGGGAGCTAGTAGCCCATCATTGACATACAACTCGACGTTGTCAATAGTGGGTGTCTTGGTGACGGTTTGTGCGTGAGGCATGATGAAAGTGTACAGAGAAAGGGGAGAAAAACAGTCGCTCAAAGATGAAGTTGAATGTAATGTGAGAGAAAATTGATTAATGGCTGCATTACAACAGAAGCTCGATTTCATTTATACATTTCTTAAACATGCCTTCATCGCAAAACTGCAAATAACTCCGCGGCGACCCTTTCCTAATACAGTAATCCCTACAGAACAGCCATAACTCAAATCACCCCGCAACTTGGAGGGGGCGAGATTTCCAGTGGAGAAAACATGGAGGCTGAACTCGTGGACCGAGCCTATGACTTGCCGTTGATTTCACATGGAGCGAGTTCCTCGTCATCAGTGAGAGGCTCGTGACGTCTCAAAAAGAAACTTGTTCAAGCCAACTTGCATCCCGAGGTTGCCGGCTTGTGGATGTTGACATGGTCGCAAGGAGGAGCTGACGGATCAACCTTGCAGTCTCCGTCTTTGTGATCATCTGCAACCTTCTTGTCCTTGTCGTTGCAGTGGCATTGCTTTCCTGCAATTTCGCAGACGCACACTGGAGTGGCAAAGGAGCCGCCTACGTCGCTGGGGCCCTTGGGCTGGTACATGGGCTGGATGTCGTCTCGGAGCTTGTAGACTCTCAGCACAGCCCAGTCGTCGTTTCTGTAGTCCGAGACTCCGTAGCCGTTGAAGCGGAGCTTCCATGCTGTTGAAAGGTTAGTTTCTTTTCCCGTTGCCTGCATTGTAGGGGACTTACTGGTAGGGAAGGGGAGCATCTCATCCCACTCAGCCGTCAGGTAAGTAGACACGGCAGGCCTCATAGGCCGTTCGTTGAAAAGCCTGGAAAGTTCCTTCTTCTCTTCCTCGGAAGCATCATCTTTCATCTTGGCGACCTTCATCTGGATCTCCGACATGCGCATGGGAGCCATGTAGTTGGAGTATCCCTCTGAAGACGCGTCGATGTTGATCTTCTTGTTCATGCCCTGTGTATCATGACCACGCCGCAGGTTCTTGAGCTGCGCGAGAATCTTGACCATGGTGACGAGACTGAGAGCAGCGACGTGTTTGGGGTGATACTTGATGTAGAATGCCTCAGAGAAGCTTGAGCAGTAGGAAAGGTAGCTCGTTTCGCTGTCGTTGTCAGACTTGTCGGCCTTCTCTGCTCGGTTCTATTTTGTGCTCATGTCAGTAAAGGAACAAGAAATTCGGTTTGGGCGTCTTACAATGTCACAGATAATAGTCGAACCGGTGGCGATGGTCTCCAGTTTACCATCTGCGCTCTTGTATGTGAAGGGTTTGATGGCGGCCTTGCGGATGATGGGCAACTTGACACTGGCCTTCTGCACCTTGAGCACAATCTTCTTGACCTTGTCATGAGCATCTTTGCTGTCATCAAAAGCCAGATCCTGGATGTCGAACCAGTCGCATCGGGGATGCTTAGCACCAGAGCCGGGTCGAGGCTTGCCGTCGTAGAGTTCTCGGAGGAATGTGTCCATCACAGAAGTAAACTATCACTCGGTGTTAGTTCTTTACTGAAAAATGATCATGGAGGTTGACTTACTGCCAGGACTGTGTTGTAGGCGCTGTCAAGACCAGTCAGGAGAAGGATGGCAGCAGCTCTACCAGCGTTCTTTTCATTCTTGAGAACCTCCTGAGCCACCTTGAAACCAAGTGCCTCCATAGGGTTTGACCCGGATTTGCCACAAGATGCGATGAATCCCAGCCCATTACGGATCCAACGCGTAGGGCGCCAGCGAGCCGCGTTGCAAATGTTGCCCTTTTTGGTCAAGTTGAGAAGGAAGGTCATGGAGTCCTTGAAGGCCTTGCGTCTCTTGAGAAGCTTGGTCTCGTCGCTGTTGTAGGACAGGAAGACTTGGCAGTTGGTGATGTGCTGGTAGACTTCGTTCTCGGAGTATGGGGCTTTGTCGTTCTCGTCACTCTTGACGAGATGGCCAAAGCCAAGGAAGTCGGCGACGTAGCGAGTGACCACGGGGATGGCGAAGCTGGCAATTGTTAGTATCGGGCACTGTTAGTGAAGTGGGTAGGATACTCACTCTCGGACGACATCAAGCTGGTATACTCCCTTGTTCTTGTCCATGATGATGAACTCGCGCTTGATTATATCTCTCATGAGATCAACCAGGTACCCGACAATCGCCTCATGGTCCGAAGGCGTGGCGTTGTTCGTTGAGACTGCATCCTTTTTGCGGGCTCCCTGTCCAGGCTCCAGCACAGCAGCGATCTCATCGGGGAAGTCCTTCAGCCGGAGACGGGCCGGGTGAACAATTTGATCCTCGGGATCTTCTAGAATCTGCTTGATCTCTGACTTCTTGAACAAGTAAACAGGCTTCGAAGGACGTCGGGGGTTCGAGTCGGCGGTGTCGTACTCGAACGCTGTCGGCTTGCCCAACCAATTGGTCGACTTGGTCTTGACCTGCATGTCAAACTCGTCGGCAAAACCTTGCTGCTTAGCGAGCTCAGCGTTCTTCTGGGCTGTGTAGAAGGGGTGGAAGAAGCGGATCGAGTTGTAAGGGTACCACTCGGGGAATGCACGCTGGAGGAGGCGGTGGAACATGGAGCTCTTGAGCACGTCGTTGTCGGGGGTGACCTCCTTCATGCCCCAGTTAGTCAATGAGTTGGTGTTCCAGTCCTAATATTGTGAGACAAACTTCATAAAAAAGGCAACAGAGCTCAACTTACGACAGTGTAGAAGCGGTCGGATCGGACTAGAGTGATGGCATCCGAGAAGATGGCCGCCCACAAGGCCGAGTCAACATCACTTGGGCCAGGATCGGCGCCCATGTTGCCATCAGACTCGCAGAAGACGCCTGGGTAGAGTTCTACCTTGTCAGGGTGGTCATACAGGTCTCTCAGTGCGTCCTGAACGTCCTTGTGCTTAGAGATTGACTCAAAGGTGTTGTGGCGTTCCATGCCAAAGAAGTCACGGAAGTCGTTGAGCGTGCCGATTTCCCTGAAGTTAGCAAGTTAGTAGTGGACATGTAAATTGCGTGGTGCTCAAGACTTACCATTTGCGGGCTTGCAAAATGCCGAGGATCTCCACAGCCTTCAGGCACTTGGGAACGTTCCTGGGGCCAAAGTTGGCTAGAGATGGTTAGCTGAGACTCAGTGATGCAAGGCTGCACACTCACAGATAGGATCGTCCATAGCCTTCGTCAACTCGTCAACCATCTGCTTGTCGTTGAACAGTCCAGTAATCTCGTTTCGCTTGAAACACAACTCCTCGGTCAGAGGAAGACCAAAGGTCTCCTCCCATGGCTCCTTGGGGGCTTTGCCTGCGTCCCTAGCTCGAGCCTTGCCCATCTCCTCCATAAACTCCTTGAGAGAGAGATCCTTGGCGTTCCATGAGCTGTCCTTGCCAAAGTACTGCTGCATGAAATCCTCGGCGTATTTCTCGTCCTTTTGAGAGATGGCGCAGTGGAATCGGTAGAGCAGGTTGAACTCGACTGTGACTTGGTTACCAAGGCCGCGAGACACGTTCTTGTGGTCCTTCATATCAAGGCGAGGGTCCAGAGTGAAGTCGGTGTTGTAGTTGTGGAAGCCCATGAGTGCTCGGAGGTAGTCATGGATAGAGATCTGGATGTACATGCCACAAGTGATTCTATCGTCTCGTGTTAGCAGTCAGAGAGAGAATAAAAAGGGGGTATGAACTTACAGCCGGGCAGTATGGAACAAGTCATCGTCGAGCTTGTTCCAAGCATCTGTGTGGCCCTTGACCCAGGCATCGAGAGTCTGCTCTGCCTGAGCGACGCCGAGGGCAGCATCGAGCTTGTCACGAAGTACCCTGGCCAACCTCTCAAACTCAATAGTGTCCTTAGACTTGTCTTCAGGCACTAAAGGCTTGTCCTTCTTTTCAGAAGACTTTTGCTTCTTCCAAGCATCCGTATACTTGGTCAGCTCCGCATTGGTAGGCGCATGCTCACCCTTGGCGTACTCCTTAGCACAGCCAGCGAGAGGAGCCGTTTCATACTTGTGTGGCACTGAGAATCGCCCATTCTCGTTGATGCGGCGAAGCTGAGTGGCGACGTAGTTGTGGTAACGGTTGTACATGACAAGGTAGATGCACACTCCAGGAGGCTGCCGAAGAAGTCTGTCTTCGGCAAAAGTATCGGGCTTAAGAAGGCCCAGCTTGTACTTGTCGTCACGGACCTTGCGTTGCATCTCGTCTGTGAAACCGTACAAGGGTGAGAGATCCAGGTAGGAGGAAGTGTCTGAGATGTTCTTGTCGCTATCATTTGTGCGGAAGATGTCGTGGATGATGATAGTGGCATGATAGATGAGCATGCTGGACAGACCGGAACCACTGTTGCGGCCACCCTCATCTCTAGCCATGAGGCGATCAAAGAGATCAGAGGGATCTGGCAAAGCTCCCAAGGGGTGTGTCTTGGAGGGAACGGTCTTGGCGTAGGGGGCACCAGCTTGGCCAAGCTGAGGGTTCAGAGCACTGTTGAACTTGCCATCGGCTGTTCTGTACTTGAAAGCTGAGCCAAGGTAAGTCAAGGGCGGGTGAAGCATGCGCTCGTATTTGGTTTTGACTGAACCCTCGATGAGCTTCCCCCGGAGCTTGCTGTCATTTGACATGGATGCAACGAGCTTGGCTCCGGTTTTCATCTGTCTAGTTAGCACAGGTACTAGTTGGAAGCGATAAAAAGGTACTTACATCCACGCGCCGCCCTGTCAAGAGGTTGAAGATGATGTCGATAATGTCCGGTGCATTATCGAATGTGAAGATGCGCTTGAGGTCATTCAGGATGCCAACGCTCAGCTTCTGTTTGTCCTATCAAAGGTTAGCACAGCAGTTCAAAATTCTCCGAGAACTACTCACTCCAATGAGAGCATCGCCATGAAAACCAGACAGGTACATAGCACTGGTGAGTTGCTGGTTCAGCTTGGCAATCTCGTCTGCCCTGTCAGACTCTGACCTGGCATGGCCATTCTGAAGAGGGCGTTGAGAATCCATAGACATTTTGGATAAATTAGAAGAGCTGGTAACACTCAAAGATGCAGAAAAGAGACGAGACAACGTCAAAGGTGCGATATGGGTGGTTAAATAGAATTCGACTTTCGCTGGCTCCAAGTCAAAATCTTGATATGCCTCAACTGTCATTCGCCAATTTACTAGCGGCCTCTTCAGCTCTTGGCTACTGCGCGTCAAGCTTCAGTCACTGCCGTATCGAGACTTTCAGCGGAGAAGCCATCTTACTCGACCCGCTGCACCGTATACTCTACGTCGTCATGCAGGGAAAGCCATGCCTATCTCGACGGGATTGTCGGCTTGGTGTTCCCTACTGGGCAATTCAGCTCAGCCCAAACCCAGTTGTGGACGAGTCCCCATTTTCAATGTTTTGAAAACGATTGGGCCAGACCTCCTCGCAGTCTGACTCCAGACATCCTTTTCCCCAGTAGCAGGCATTTCAGCTATCAACCGGCGTTTCCGCAGCGGGGAAAAAAGGCATGTAGGGCTAGAGCTGCAGGTTGTAGGCGATATTACTGGACGGGACGGTTGACGCTGGGTCTCAGCTGAGCTGCAATGGGACGCGCCTCATGCAACTTCTAGGGAGCTATCGAAACTCCCACGATTGACGGTTAGCGGGAGTTTCCGCTCGGTAACGCGGGAGGGAGCGCTATTGCTGGCGATCTGGGCTAGGTTCAATAGTTTACCTAGATTGCTTTGCATTGGAGAATCATCAGACACACTCTTGGCTGCCTCAACGCGCGTTGCCTCGCGTGTTGTGGGTGTTAGAGATAAGGGAAGGGCAAGCAAGATAAGAGGTGATTTCATAAATGCATAGTGCAAGTTATGCAGGGATATCCACCTCCGTCTACCTACCCGAGACTAGGCAATTTTGAACTCTGAGACATTGAAAACGGCGATATCCACCAAGACACATCATATCATGAAAGATATCAGGTCCGTAAAGAGCTGAAAACAGGGGTCTATTCACCATAGTTGTCAAAGTTCATGGACGAAGCTTAACATCACTGTCAGAAAACTCACGTAGGGGTGACTAATCCATTTTGAAATTATTTCGTGATAGTCACATCGCGGTTCGGGCGAATGCATCAAACCAACACGGAGTTTCCCTTGCGAACTTGCGAGATCATTTGTAAATGCAAAAATACTTCCAAGTAACTCTCGATACCTATTAAACTCTGCTTTCTCATCAGCTTCACATCGGATTTGTGGTCCAAGACAAGTGAAGTGACCTTTCTTATGGGTACGTTCTCAACGTTTCATTCGGATCTGTCGGTTGCTTAAGCGAGGCCAGGAAGTCGGCTGAGTCGATGCGAAAAGAGCGGTAAGGCAAGAAGATACAGATCAGTCATGAAGAAGATTCTCAATATGGTCTTGATTGACATGACATGGGAGACCGAGTCGGGTTCGTCCGTCAAGGAAGAAAATTCCTATGATGGCAGCAAGTTCCATGTCTTGATGCCGCCATGGACCCCGAGACCAACACACCCATGACTGTTCTATCTCTACTCCGTAAAAGAAGAAAAGTCCGAAGATCGGCAAAGCGTATCGTTTCTGAGGTGGGGATTTGGAGCTCGCTTACACTTCACTCGGAGGAATTCGCAAGCAAGCCGAGACATTGTTGATCATTGTGACACGTCACTGAAGTAAGGAATCAATTGTCGTAACAAAGCATTGAGTTATCTGTACATAACGGAACTTGCGCTTAACCCTATGAAACAACGTTGAGCAACTGATACATAGCTCTGGTGGGTCAAATTGAGAGAGAATACAGCGTCCTCTGGCCCGTCAAGGATTATGAAATTATCCAGAGAAAGAAATGCGTAGTCCCAGCTTCTAGTGGATTTGATCTATTATCCGGCCAAAGAAATATAGTGGAGGGTACACTCGACGTGATAGCCTCTACCACACTCCGGTAACGGTCTGTGCGAAGACGGATCAAGTATCGAATGGCACTCCAATACAGATCAGAATCCCAACCCCGTCAGGTAAAATATGAAACTCCCCCTTGCTTTTCTTGATGATTGACTGCGTACCTATGGTACAGGAGCTGTTGTGCCTGTGCGAGGGGTTGAGGAAACTTGACTCACGAACCCGTCGAGTGCCTGATTTTGAAGCCCGGAGACGACTTAGATTGGGGGGGGGACTGTTGAGAGTTTTCCTAGCATATTAAACTCTTGGGGGTCGTCCTTTGTTGCAGTATATTTGCTAACACTAGATTTACCAGGGACAGCATCGCAACTACGGTCTGATAGGCTCTAGCTGGGCTGGTCTATGGAATACCTAGAGGTGAATATTTACATGCACAACTGCCCCCTAGAGAAGCGTTCGGCTGCAATTCTTATTGGAACCTTGAACAATGCGGGAACATGCAGCGACCAACGATCGGAATGACCTCCGCACCACTGCCGTACCTAGCCATCTGCCGATAGTCTGGGGCACTTTTTCACGGCAGATAAAGGTTTCCGGTCTGGGGAATAGCGATTTTGCGGGGTTCCCTCCGCAGGGGGTAGAATCCTAGAAAGCGTTGGATAGCGATGTGACGTTGAATTGTCACACAGGAGAGCCCCGTCCTTTAGTACTTACTCGAGCACTGAATGAATGGTTTCAGTTGCATCATAATATCTGCACTAATAATCACAAGTGTGGTTGCTGTTACTTCCCTCTTCTCCGGCATATAGGCCACTTCCCGAATCCCGAGGACCCTGAACAGAGCGAACTGAGGTGGCAGTCTATGTGCTTGTCGAGTCATGATGGTCATCAGATAAGAAAAGGAGGTTGTGTTATTGATGGTGATTGACATACGCCTGAACTTTATCTTTTAGGTGAGAGGAACATCAACGTCGGCGCATTGACGGGCTGGCGCGGACCGAGGTTGGCATGTGCATGACTGATGTATGAGGCTCTAGTGAACCACGTGGCGGCGGCTCTTATTGTCAACTCAGCTAGCAAATCTGCCATGCTAGATCACTGTTTTAAGTAAGAGCTAGGCATCGTTAGGCTTCTACTCTTGCGTGGTGGCTTCTGCTGAAAGAGGCCAGCCTGCCATCCGTTGCCACACCACCTCTTCCGTCAATGCCGAGTGAGTGTGCCTGTTGTACTCTAAACACAGTCTGCAACAAGGGACCAAACTCTGAAGTGATGGGCACTCAAAGGATGGCAGATGGATTCTCAGTAGGGTTACATGACAAGGACCCCCTCGTCGAACTGTCGGTAGCTGAGGGGACCACCTGACACCAAGGGTATGAGCTTCTGAGGAAACGCACAGGATCTGCGTTTTCGATCCTCCGTATGATGTACAACTAAGCGTGAAACGGCAGGAGGCAGGAGCAGCCTCAAGTTTTCCCCTGTTTACATTTGCCCCGAGTCCTTAGCTTCAATAGCCTGTCAATCCGCGCGGCAAGATGAGGCTAGCACTGACAGCCTCTGCGTCAAGAGAATTAGGAACCTGCTATTTTCCTCGCGAAATAATTATAAACAAGAATCAGGAACGGCCGAAACGGCGAGATCTCGGTGTTAGTGTTTTTTTAATAGCTCCCGCAAAGTCCAAACACCTCGATGTGTTTTGCTTGGCTCCCTGCGTCAAAAATGTCCCTGCGCAGCCCATCTAGCGGACGTTGTGAGCTAGGCTGAAAGCAACGGGACTTTGCGGTATTAGCTCGAGGAATTAACCAACCATGACCCGGGATAGCGCAGATCCTTTCAATGGCGCATGTCTGTGAGTCCTGTCTGGCTCAGATCATGCACTCGGGTCAACATGGCACAACGCCCAGATCTCTTTGGCGGTTGTCACTGAGTCAGTCGTACCTCTGCGCTCGGACAGCTCATCTCACCTGAAGTGACAGGCTTGGGGGCCTGATAGGTTACGCCTCGACTCTTTCGTAATAGCCCGCAGATCAGAATTCTTTAGCAGCGAGTTCCCTAGCCTGGTTTGTCGCTGGCTCAACGCCACGGTCCAGTTTTCCTTTTGATTAGAATCCTTGCCGAGACACCCCAGGAATTTTCCCCGGAGACTAGACCTGGGGGATCCACGGAGTAGCGCGTCGTGTTGGGCGATCTTGACCTAAAAAGGATGATCTGCTGCTTCAGCCGAGTGACGACTTTATCATTGGCATTGAGTTGAGACGTTACTTGATCTTACTGGAAGCGTAACGGCCAAGCAATTCCGCCCTGAATCCGCTAGCTTTGAATAGCTCGGCTCTGCTCCCGACCCTTGCAGGACATGCCACGCGACGACGCCATCTAATGCGAGTTATGTCGCATCGCCAGCGTCTGCCGGCTGGATGATGCGTCAGCCGTCAAGCATGACATTGATCCCATTCCCCCGGTCAAACTCACCGTGCTAAGCTTGTGAGTCTGGATGTCAGAGAGTCCCGTGCTTTGAGAGGGAGCCGAGACAATATCTTAACTTTGCTTTTGTCCCCCTCCGGTTCTTTCTTACCGAAGCTTGACCCTCTCGCATTCCCGTCCTCGCCCACTTCTCGTTTATCCACCAACGAACGATGGGCAAATACGGTTATCTGATCCCGGACTCTTATGTCCGGGAGGTTCCCGGCGAGGTCGACATGAACACTGCCAGCATCTTCTGGGGCTTCTCTCTTGGCGTTGCAGTCTTCTCAGCGGGCAAAGCTGGCAAGCAGAGCTGGCGGTCATGGAAGCGCGCTCGACGGCCTACGGCGTATGTGTGCATGGTATGGGCCGTGTGGTTTAGCAGCATGGTGCTTGGCGCTTTGGCTTGGGGGTTTCAACGACAATACATAGACCCAAGGCAAGTTGACGCACTCTCTATCTCTTTTCCACCATTGTGCTAACCCTACCTATAGCTTCGGCTTCTATTTTTGTGTCGGTATGTATCTTGTCCTATGTTGTTGGTGCCCATCTAACCTTCTTAGCCTTGTTCTGGGCATTGCAGGTCCAGTTCCTTCTCCAAATCATCCTCAACCGTCTCGGCCTGCTCATGGTGGTGCCCGGGCAAGCCGCGAAGCTCAAGTGGCTTGTCTTTGGTATCATCTTGGCAATCAACATCAGCGTCTTTATCATTTGGATGCCAGCCCGACTCCAGATTAACGATACGTGGGTACACCTCAACGAGATTTGGGATCGCTGCGAGAAGGTCATCTTTGCCTTGGTCGATGGGGCGTTGAACGGCTACTTTATATACCTTGTTCGATCACGACTTATTGAGAATGGCCTAACCAAATACACGCCTCTTTATCGCATGAACCTGGTTCTTATCTTTGTATCTCTTTCATTGGATGTAAGTGCTTTTTGATGCACCCTTTCCTTGGCATATGCTGACATCACCCCTCAGGTCGTCTTGGTTGGCCTTATGTCCATGAAGAGTAGCTTGGTGTAAGTCAGACTTCAATCTCCCTATAACATTAGACCTAACAGAACCTAGGTATCTATCGTTCCACCCCGTTTGTTATCTTCTTAAACTTCAGATCGAGATGAAGATGGCCGAGCTGATCACAAAGATTGTGCGGTCTACCGGACGACACGGCTCCGACGATATCTACTACCGACATTCCTCAACGGGGGATAAGTCCAGAACTGTTGGAGGAACAGCCAAGGTCAAGTTCTCTCATGGTATGTCAGGGGCGCAAGGGACATTCAGGCAAGGCAACACAACACAAATCGAGGCTGGTGACCAGGACAGCGATATCGAGATGGAGATCCGCGGCAGAGCAACTGATGGTGGCATTATTAAAACCACGCACACTACTGTTGCTAGCTCTCCTGTAGAAATCAGGGAGGATGATGATTCACATAGCAGGACAAGTTCAACACGACAATTGCACTACTAATCACCGGTTTAAGGATCAAGTGCTCGAAAGAAGGATAACTACTACTCATAGAACTAATAGAATCCCAGGTGCCATGCAGGTGGCTTCAATAAACATTAATTGATGTCAAATCTCCCCAAGTTGGTCCCCAACCTGTGAGACGTGACCTCAAACCTTTTCGGCCTCGTGGACCTCGACTTCGACGCTTGACTTGCCCTGGGCGTCGCCTCCGGCTTCGCCCTCGAGCTTATGGGTTCGGAAGTGCCTCGCAGCAAGCTTCTTATTGAACTGGAGAATTGTGTTAGTTGACTGAGCTGACTGTCGAATGTGGGTGTGATAAGCGCTTACCATGACGTCGATCTCTTCCAAGGTTCGGCCCTTGACCTCGGGAAGGAAGAAGAAGACCCAGATGGCGGAAACAATGCATGAGGGGAACCAGATGTAACCGTATCGTGGACCCCAGTTCAAGGAGCTTGGGTTGATAAAGTACGGGGCAGTGAAGGTGATGAGCCATGCACCAAGGAAACCAATAGCGGCAGCAACGCCGAAAGTGTAGCTGCGCAGGCGCTGAGATGGAATCTCACCCGCAACAAGCCAAGAGTAAGAGGCAATCATTCCCTGAAAACACCAATTAGCAGGGTGTAACCCATCGTTTGAAGAGTTCTTACGTTGTATGCCACCATGTACAGGCACGAAAGGGCGACCAAAACACGGCCTGTAACATGGCTGCCAGGATTCTTGTCATACGTGACAGCGATGATAAGCTGGAAGCAACCCGAGATGACAAGTCCGTTGGTAAGGAGAACACGACGACGTCCGTATCGAACGACGATGAACGAGTTTGCAATAATGGCTATGAGTCCGGCCATGCTGAGGACGTTGCTCATGGCGAAAGGATCGTCAACCTCGGCCATGGCAAAGAAGTAAGCTTTGTAAGCTGCAAAGATGGTTAGCTACATCCCTGCGTGTTATATCTCGGCATCTAGTACATACCAATGATGAACATTGATCCAGAGGCGGCTTGCAAGAGCACAGCTCCGATAGACAGCAGACTTCGTCGTCTGTCGATGGGGTTGTTAAACATGTCCCAGATGCCAACGCCGCTAGATGTCTCTTGTTCCTTGTGGATGGCGTCTCGAATTTCGTTCAATTCCTTGTCGACGTCGGCATCCTTTGGCCTCAACCACCTGAGCGACTTGAGACCATCATCGTAGCGGCCCTGAAGGATAAGCCATCGAGGAGACTCGGGGATGAAGACCATTGCGACGAAAAGGAAGGCGGGCACGACGTAGATGATACCAAGAGGGATGAGGTAGGCGGATCTATCGGGTCGCTTCGCAGTTGCCCAATCGATGATGGTACCAATGAGGGTGCCCTATGAAGCAATTAGTATCAACGTTCTGAGTCATTAACGGAGGGCACTCACAAACGAGGTGCAGAACTGGAAGATACTGAGGAAGAGACCTCGGTACTTGGCTGGACTAGTCTCTTGAATGTAGAGCTGAGAGAAGGTCATGAAGTAACCGTTGGCCAGACCGATGACCAGACGACCGACATAGAGGGCGACAATATGAGTTGTAGTCATCATGATGATGTTGGCAACTGCGCAGAGCAGACATGCGATCCAGAGACACATCTTTCTACCAAGCTTTGCAGCGACAAAGCCAGCAAGACTGGAGCTGATGAAAGCACCAAGGGTCATCAAGGATGAGATGAGTTGCTGTCGAGTGGTCGAGATGTTCCATCCGATCGCGGTTTCAGGAGCTCGGTAGCCATAGATCTGTAAACATGCTCCGTCAGTATCATGGGATCATCTCCAAGGTAATAGACGATATCACTGACCTTTAGAAACCCAGGCATTGCCTGAAGGCCACCGATGAGGCCAAAGTCAAGTCCATACTGGAAGGGAGACAGGACGATGATGCCGCAAGCGACGAAGCACTTCCAGTGCGCCCGGATGGTATCCTTAGAGGGATCCGACATTGCAAAGAGTTCAATGTAATGTTCTTTGATGAAGTTGATGATGCTGAGGACTGAAGGATCAAGGATCTGCGGAGCACGTTCCTTACATACTCAATCTCAAGACGAGGGTGACCGTGTCCAACGCACACATTCCCGGGGCATGCAATACCCCGTGGGGAAGTGGAGAAAAAACCAACTCATCTCGCTCAAAGCAAAAAAGGTAGATTCAAGTGTTACCCGACGTGCGGGGTGCAGGAGGAGGCTGGCCACGCTAGGGATCATTGATCCGATGGCAATGGAGTCGAGACAAGGAACTTGGGCACGTCACGAGGTCTCAGCCATATGGGGTACTTGACATTTCTAAGCAATTTTTACCGAGAGGAGCATGGGGTATACGCGCATTTGTTGTCTTGGTACGCCACCGGGGGGATGGAGACGGATCTTGGGATCTGGGGCAAGGGGGGTCTCGCTTCGCTTGGCGGATGCATTGGTTGACGGTTCACCGCAATTCTGAGTTCACAGGCATTTGTGACCCTCAAGGTTTGGCAAAAGCAAAAAAATGTTACTTCGGATCTCGATAACGCACAGGATAGATCTATGAAATGGCCTGATTCAAGTCCCGTACGGACGGAAGTAGTAGCAGTGCACGATATCCAGGTAGGAAAATTGGCTGAAATAATAGGGAGAATGTAGATTACGGAGAGTGAATCCCTATTGTGAATTCACTGTACTCTAGGTTCACCTCAAACTATAGACTTGATACCCAACATCTTCTCCGTCTCACTCCACAGCTTCTCCGCCGCCTTAGGATCATGAGCATGAGCAGCCAACCTCTCATCATCCGGCTGGCAATTAGATAGGTACCAATATGGCTTTGTCCATCCCTCCGTGAGCTTCGGATCAAAAGCAGCGACAAGACTTGTTGCGGCTCCCTGATCCATCGTCTTCCAGACACCCCCTGGCGCAGTTCCCCCCATAGTCCCTCGCCCCTCGGTGTCTAGACTGCGGGTTAGACCCGTGTCAATGGTTCCCGGATGCACCGATAGTGCCGACACGTTGGCTCCAGCCTTTTGGAGCCGCCTTGTTAGCTCCACAGAGTGAAGCACGTTGGCTGCCTTGCTCTGGCCGTAACCAATGAACCCGGGGTAACCGTCCTTGGCTTGGAGAAACCCTGGGATAACGGCAGTTGGGGGTCTCTCCTCTTCTGGAACCCCATTGTAGAGGTCTTTCTCAAAGGCGTAGTCGCTGAACCGGATTGGAGACAGCCGATGGCCGTGGCTGCTGACGTTGACGATGCGAACACTTCCCTTTGGGCCTTTTGATGCGGCACTGATGATCTTTGGGAGGAGGAGTTCTGTGAGAAGAAATGGGCCGACGTGATTTGTGAAGAGCTGCTGATCGACCCTGATGCCACCGGGAGTTGTGACAGTATCTCGAGTTTGGAGGTTGAGTCCAGCGTTGTTGATCAAGATGTCGATATGGTTCAAGGCACCACCAATTTCAGCTGCTGCGGCCTTGATTGACTCGATTGATGAGAGATCCAGGAGAACAATCTTGACTGAAACTGTTGCATACTTTTCCTTGATCTCGGCCGCCACAGCTTCCAATTTGGACTGGGTACGAGAGGCTAAGACTAGTGTAGCTGGAGTCTGTGATGCTACCGCCAGGGTGGTAGAAGCACCAATACTGGAAGGACTGACACCAGTGATGACGACTACAAACCATCAAAACCGTGAGAAGAATGACCTCTTCCTGAAGAGAGTCGAACTCACCATTCTTGCCGCGAATCTCATCGCCAAAGGCTGCGGCAACTTCAGTGCCAGTGGTCTTGTTGTCAAACTGAGAATTGGAAGTCATGATGTGACGTGTCTTTGCTCGTACCAGATAATGCACCTCAAAGCAAGACCCTTATCTATTAATTGACCAATAAATCATACAAAGTTCCCTCCCTTCGCACTATCATCCTCGGCAATGTCATGGAGTCGCCAAGAAGCCAGCCTCCATCGGCGCGATGGTTCCGAAGTGAGGGGAATTCCGAATTTGACAGACGCCGAAAAACGCCCCCTCGGCAATAGAGGAAATTGATACCCGAATTCCTTGAGCAATTCGAGATTATGTAGATTGCATTTATTGGCTTTAATAATCAGTTCTCAGCAAGGTTTCTGTACCAGCAAGGGTCTTATCCAACCATACTCGTTTCAACTCGTCACAACAATGTCCTCAACAAAGTCAGGGATCAAGGTCATCATTGTCGGTGCTGGATTTGGCGGTTTGACAGCTGCCATTGAATGCCACCGACAAGGTCATGATGTTGAGATTTATGAATCTTTTCCTGAACTCAAGGTTCTTGGGGATATCATCTCTTTTGGCGCCAATGCCGGAAGGATCTTTCACCGATGGTCCGACGGACAAATTGTGAAAAAGCTCCGCCCGCTTTGCATTGACATTCAGGAGTATGGCTTCAGAATTCACAAATATGACACTGGAGAAGTCGTCTATCACCAGAAAAGACCTCCCCCCAACCCTGATGCGCCCGTCTTGAACGGCCACAGAGGTGAGCTGCACGAGGTCATCTTCAACTACGCCCGTGACGAACTCAAAATTCCCATTCATCTTGGCCAACGAGTGAATGAGTACTTTGAGACGGAAGCGGGCGCTGGAATTGTGCTCAAGGGTGGCAGAAAGGTGAGTGAATGCCCTGTGGATCTGACCCCTGAAGGCGGCTTACTCACAGATGATTCAGATTCTTGGCGACGTCGTGATTGGAGCCGACGGTGTCCGCTCAAAGGCCAGGGAGCTTGTTCTGGGATATTTTGATAAGCCCAAGAGCAGCGGCTATGCGGTGTGGAGAGCTTGGTAAGGCCTTCATGTCCCACGAAAGACTTTATGCTGATCAGTGAACTATAGGTTCTCCAACAAGGACATGATCAAGGACCCACGGACAAAGGAGTTCTGTGAGAATGGTGACACCTTCAACGGTTGGGTCGGAAAGGATTGCCACTTCCTCTTCTCCACGCTCAAGGGTGGCAAGGACTGCTGTTGGGTCTTGACACACAAGGATGATCACGACATTGACGAGTCATGGTCGTTCCCTGGCAAGGTTGAAGAGGTATTGGAGGTGCTAAAGGACTGGGACCCGACTTGCCGAGCTATTGTCGAGAAGACGCCGTCTGTTGTGGACTGGAAGCTGGTCTATCGGGATCCTCTGCCAACTTGGATCAGCAAGAAGGGCCGCATTGCTCTTCTTGGTGACGCAGCTCATCCTTTCTTGCCAACTAGCGCCCAAGGCGCCACTCAGGCGATGGAGGATGGTGTGACTATTGCAGTCTGCTTGAAGCGTGCAGGCAAGGGAAATATCCCCGGTGCTCTGCGAACACATCAAGGTTTGAGGTAAGACACCCCCGACCTGTTGAACGAAACTCTCAAGACAGAGCTAACAAGAACTTTCAGATACGATCGTGTGAGGGCTGTCCAAAAGACAGGGGAGTCGACACGCGACCTGTGGCACAAGACAGACTGGGCCAAGGTCAAGGAGAACCCTGCAAGCATTGGTTTCCCAAGGGAGGATTGGATCCATGGGTTTGATGCCGAGAAGTATGCAGAGGAGAATTTTGATACTGTCCTTGAGGAGCAGACCCGTCCGGTTGCAGACAAGGCCGAGACTTTCTTGGATCAAGGTGTGGCCCAGACTACGGTTGTAAACTGAGATGGGCAGATAGCATTTGTAGTTTCATCCAGCATCAGATTTAGCATCGCATCAAACATTGTCTTTTTTTGTTCTATGTCTAACGTCCGGTTTGCGAAAGAAGGCCTAAGATGACGGCTCATGAACCTGAAAACCAGCCTTCATGTCGAAACTTTCTGTTTAAGCGAGCAGACGAGTTGTCTCAGCAACTGAATCAATGTTCATGATTCTGTGTCGTTGGTTGTAATTCGGAGACTAGAAGTCACTGGAACAATGATGGGTAGAATATTCTGTGCATGACTTCATTATAAACTTCTGTCTGAACCTCCTCTCACAATTTGGAATCGTTCGCCCCAACCTTCATCATGATACTCTTGGTCTCCAAGAAGTTATCAATGCTATGCTGCCAACCCTCTCTGCCCTGACCCGACGCCTTGTATCCTCCAAAAGGCAAATCCTTCGCAGTGCTGGGACTCGTGCAGTTGACACCGACATAACCAGAGTTGAGTTCCTTGGACACTCTCATGGCGCGCTCTAGGTCCTTGGTATAGACCGCAGCGTACAGACCAAACTCTGTATCGTTGGCCTTTCGAATCGCCTCTTCCTCTGTCTTGATAACGTTAATGTTTACGACAGGGCCAAAGACTTCCTCCTTCATAATCTTTGCATTCTCAGGCGTGTTAAGGAAGATGGTTGGCTCGACGAAGTAACCTCCAGTGCTATCAAGTTGACCATTTCCTCCGAGAGCAAGGGTACCAGACTTCTTGCCCTCTTCAATGAACTTGAGGACGTTGTTATACTGGATCTTATCGGCCTGAGGACCGTGAACGGTGCCGCGCTTTGTTGGGTCGCCTGCCTTGATAGCAGCAAGGTTTTTTTTGCAAGCGGCGATAAACTTGTCCGCAATACTTTCTTGTACGTATACTCGTGAGTTGGCCATGCAAACTTGTCCGCTGTTGAACTGAACACTGTGCATTGTGTCTTTGACGGCCAACTCAAGATCTGCATCTTCGAAAACAATGACGGGGGACTTGCCGCCAAGCTCAAGAATAACCTTCTTCAAGTTGGTCTTGGCAGCTGTTTCCTGAATGAGGCGTCCAGTGCGGCTCGAGCCAGTGAAGCTTAGTGCTCTAACGTCCATATGCGCAGCGAGTGTAGCGCCAGAAGGCAAGCCGTGGCCATGGATAATGTTGAAGACACCTGGAGGGAAGCCAGCCTTATGGATCAGCTCAGCGACCTTGGCCGCAGCAAGAGGAGCCTTTTCGCTTGTCTTGAGCACCACTGTGTTACCAGTAATGAGAGCGGGCGCGGTCTTGCTGGAGAGGAACAGCAGAGGCACGTTCCAGGGAATGATGGCAGCGACAACTCCATAAGGCTGACGGAGCGTCATCGTGACATATCCCGGCGTGTTCAGCGAGGCGGTGCCTTGAATCTGAGACCAGGCCTCAGCATAGTGGTCAAAATTGCCAGCTGCGGCAAAACCCTCAAAGTAGTCGTCAACAGGACGACCCATAGACTGGGCCTCAAGAAGAGCGAGCTCATCGTTGTTCTCTCTGATCAAGGCGGCCAACTTCTTCAAGCATGCGCCACGCTTCGACGGATCGAGAGCTGACCAGGCGGGGAATGCGCGGTTTGCAGCTGCAACAGCCGTGTTGGCATCTTGCTCAGTTGCTTCAGGAACTATCGACGCAGGCTAGCGTTAGCAGCGAGTCCAGTGGACAATGCCAAGGTGGTGGTGTCTTACCCTCCGCAATCTGGGTACCGGTAGCCGGGTTGAAGAGGGGAAAAGTGGCTCCGTCTGAGGCCCCAACCAACTGGTGAACATGTGTCAGTAACGTGTGTGTGACTGGCTGGAACGAGTCATGTACGTACTTTGCCATCAATGAGCATTTGGGGGGTGTTGACCGTTAGTGTCGCTGGCATTTTGTCGGTTGATGATATGATCCTGGGGAAGAGAGACGATGAGAGGCAGAGAAACGCTGGCTAATGAGACAATTGAGGAGTCACCCCGGATTTACAGCGCCATTATTACTCGTCAATTATGTATGTCGAGGGTCTTCGGCAATTCATGTGACATGGCTTAAGCCAAAGACGGCAACGGATCTAAGATCAATGATGCCGCCACCCCCGCTTCAATTTGCGGGGAAATGCAGTGAAACCAAGAGCGCGGCAGTTGGATACGGGCCGAGGGAACTTGGAGAGGAGACGGGTAAGGCTTCAGGTTCATGAGGGTTGATGGAGGACGCTCTTCCCATCCATGGACGTTGTCGGTTTTGATGCAGGCTTATTCGAAACCATGTCGACACCTCAAGAGACCAGTGAGCGCAGGACTAAGCGTCGGGCGGCCATGAGCTGCGACAGGTGCAAGGCGAGGAAAACAAAGGTGAGGCTAAATATGTGTTAACATGTGAGAGAACACCAGGCTGACCAAGTAACAATGACACGTGAAGTGTGTTGATCCAGGTTTGTCTCACAATTGCTTCACGATTAATGTCAAAGAGGGTTCTGACATGACATGCAGTTCCTGGACCCTGTCAATTTTGTGCCAGCATCTCGGCTCCCTGTCATTTGGACCCATCGCGGCGACGACAGCGTCCATACTACCGTGTATCGGAAGAAGAGTTTCGGTATATGACACAGATTCTTGAGCATTTTTTACCCAACACTGAGCTTAATCTGCCGAATTTGAAAGCATTTGTGCAGTCTTTGGAAAACAGCGCCTTGGATAACCCAATTACACCCTCAGCAAGCGATGGCATCACACCAAGCTATCCGATTGTCAGTCCGCAATCAACCGCACCAGAGAGTGTGAACGAGAGCTCGGATATTACAAGCGAGATTTCCGAGCTGTATCAGGAAGTTGGAAGGGTAAGAGTTGACTCAAAAGGTGTTCAGAGTAAGTACACGATCCCTGCTGCACACCGCTTGACAATACTAACAACCGGCCAGGACATGTCGGACCAAGCTCGTCCTACCTCTTTCACTCTGCAGTTCGGTCCATCAAACAGCCTCGTCAGCCGAATACTCCAAATAGTGACATCATTGCTCCCCTCACAGCCTCACCCTCCATCCCTCCCCCACTACCGGAATCATCGCTGGGAGTGAAGCGAACTCCTCGTCAGGTCAACCTACCCCACAGAGAGCTCTGCAACAACTGCATAGCTCGGTTCTTCCGTGAGGTGCATGCCGTGTACTGGCTCTTCTCGGCCGAGCAGCTGCACGCCACCCTGGATCGGATATATGCTGGCGATGCTACGGCTGCAACTCCCGCTGCGTTGTGTAGCTTGTACTCGATACTTGCTATTACATGCGAAAGTGAGATGCAGAAGGAGTGGTCGGATACGGCCATGAGGCCTTCGGTTACGTATCTTACCTTGGCCAAGGCCGTGGTTCCTGCATTGTTCGATGATGCCGACTCGGATAGTGTTCGGGCACTTTGTCTCCTCGTAAGATTCATCCGAAGCTTACTCTCATTGGCATAGACTGACGGACGAATCTAGGGCCTTGCACTTTCGTGTTCCATGTTTGGAAGCACGGCATATGTGTACATTGGTGCTGCTGCTAGGGTGGCCTTTACACTTGGATGGCATGTTCGAGATGAGAGCTCCCGTGTTGACTTGCAAGAACAAATCGACTTGAGACTCTTCTCGACTCTCTATATGCTCGATCTTGACACTTCGCTCTGTTATGGGAACCCGCCGGCCATTGATCAAAGCATCGTCCCGAACCTGCCAAAATCGCCATGTGAACAGGTACGTTCCTTACACTTTACTGACTTGTTCCATTCTGACTGGGATAGCTTCTGGGACCGGGATCTAGCATGCCACACGACTATCTAGAAACTTCCTGTCAGCTAGCCCATCATCGCCGAGGTCTTACAAGGCTTCTGTATCAAAAACCAACAGCAAAATCGGCGCCCATCTCAATAAGCGCCGTCTCTAAAGCAGTCTCGGACCTCGAGAACTGGTACTCTGAGATCCCATTCCACCTCCGTCACCCAAATCAAGTTGCCAGGTTCCATGTGCGTTCAGTCGCAGTTTTGCACCTCCGATACTGGAGTGCTATGATCTACGCCACCCGGCCATTCCTTCTCTACAGCGCCCTGAAAGAGGACAACATTGGACAAAGCCCAAAGCAGAAGTCGTTTCAAGATTTCAGTGCCAGGTGTCTAGATGCAGCGCAAAAGTCACTAGAGATGATTCTCTTCCTCGGAGAGCGAGGTTTGCTATCCAGCTTAGTCCTGCTCGATTGTGGGTCGATTCTTGAGGATATGCAGGTCTTTCTGCTTGGACTGAAGCTGTCAGACCCCTCGATTCATATGAGAAATGTGGAAACGTGTCTTCACACTCTTCAGAGTATGGAACAGGTCTTTTGGACAAAGATGTTGCTTCCAGAGGTGATAGCTCAGCTACGGGAATTTGGGGTACTTAGCGATGAACCAGGGTTGAATCTGGTTGATGATCAACCCGCTGGTCTCATCTTCTTGGACTTTGCTCAGCAGGGCGAGCCGTAAGTACACTGGCGGTATTTTAAAGTGCTATTACAGACTAACGCATTGATAGGACATTCTTCCCAGATTTTCACATCCCGAATTTGGACGAGATGCTTTCGGTGGTTGATAGCACGGTTGATTGTACCTTTGTACCAGGGACATGAGAGAGGTTGATGTTTGTATGCAACCTAGTGGATAGATACAAGATGTAAATCAGAGTTCTCCAATTATCCAATTCAGTATTCTCGATCGGAGCTTTGTTGTCGAAGTCCAGTCTAGTCAGTTCGTGATATCCTAGTCCCGTTCTCTCTGAACCGATGCCGTACCCCAGTTCAGCATCCCGTTTCCAGAATCGGTCCCTCCTCTCGGTATCGGTAAAAGTTATCGGAATTATCGATCCGACACCCCTGGCACTACTTTGACTAGGTATTTCGCGACAGGAAGACGCATTTACCGATAGTTAACATTTGTAAGCTTATAGACAAGTGAGCAACTCGGCAACACCCAAGCACTCCAAGTCTGTCTGCCTATCCATCCTTCGATCCGATTCCATCACCATTATTGTGCTCTTTGATATTGTGTCCCACGAAAACCGTATTGTGAGCAAAAAGTTTGTCGCCACCCTTTCATTTCACTGAATTTATTCACCGAAACAATGGCCAAAGGAACAGTCGCTATCGAAGAGGCGGTTGTCAATGCCGATGACCTCGAGTGGCTCTCACAAACTGCCAACATTTACGCCCCCGGCCAAACAGGACAGACTCAGCATCATGCTCTCACCAGAAAGCTAGCCGATATTCATGATGAACGTCTCAAGTCAATGGATGCTAATGGCGTCGACTATATGCTACTTTCACTCACGTCTCCCGGTTGCCAGGGAGAGTCAGACCCTGTGAAAGCATCGAGTCTTGCTGTGAGGTCGAACGACTGGCTATCAAAACAAGTCGCAGAGAACCCAAAGCGATTTGGAGCATTGGCCGCACTTTCCATGCATGATGCCACTGAAGCAGCGGCCGAACTCAAGCGAGCTGTTAAAGAGCTGGGAATGTTTGGTGCTTTGATCAACGACTTCCAGAGCGCAGGGCCTGATTCAAGTGTGAAGAAATACTATGACACCCCAGAATACCTCCCCTTCTGGAAAGTAGTTGAAGAATTGGATGTACCAGTTTATCTGCATCCCCGATATCCAATCGATTCGGAACTACAGTCAGACGGGAAATTCGGACCCAGAAAACAGATTCTTGGAGCAGCCGTTCAGTTTCACTTGGACCTTAGCTTCCACATTTACGCATTGTGCTCGAGCGGAATCTTTGATCAGTTTCCCAAAGTGCAAGTGGTGATCGGACACATGGGAGAAGGGTATGTGCTCACTTCTGAAGATATCTACTCTGCTAACACTTCTAACTAGTATTCCGTTCAACCTTTGGCGAGCTGACCATTGGTACAACAAGCCTGTTAAGAAGGCCACAAGACCATCAAAGCATGACTACAGTTACTATTTGAAGCACAACGTCTCCATCACTACCTCAGGCAACTTTTCCACGGACGTGATGAAGTTTTGTGTTAAGCAGCTGGGAGTTGAGAGATGCATGTTTTCAATTGGTACGTCCATAATCTTATTTATGAATAACTTTCTAACAATGGCGGCAGATTATCCGTATGACACTATCGAGGAAGCCCAGGACTGGTGGAAGGGTGCGGAACTCCCGGAGGACCAAAAGCAGGCTGTGGGCAGGTCGAATGCAATCAAGTTGTTTAAACTCCCACTTGAACCATAGCACCTAGAGCAACGAATAGATGTAGCCCCAATTTTCTGTTGCAAATCTTATCTTTTCTCTTCACTAATTCTCCTTTTCATCATTTCTCCAAGTGAAATAGCGTGGCCTCAAAGCTGAGGGTTGTATCAGGCTATGAGGTTGGGACTAGACGCCATCCT
This sequence comes from Fusarium sp. LHS14.1, assembly GCA_025433615.1. Taxonomy (NCBI): domain Eukaryota; kingdom Fungi; phylum Ascomycota; class Sordariomycetes; order Hypocreales; family Nectriaceae; genus Fusarium; species Fusarium sp. LHS14.1. Next base: position 3,481,665 of record CM046482.1, read on the forward strand.
CATTTGGTATTTGCCACACTGTTTGCTTTCCATTGAGTTTGGCGCTCTGAGACAAATCTTTTCATTGGGGCAACGCTCACCTTCAGCTGAGGTCGGTTATTTGCCCAGCCGTTCTAGACCAACGCAGGCATCTTGGCGAACCAGGCTGAGGGCATGTCACGAATCAGAGAACAGATGGCTTTAACTATTGATTCTTAATCACACCTTAAATGGGCAAAATGGCTGGTTTGAGAATGATGAGATAGTGGGGTCGTCCCTCCCTTCAATTCAAGAGGCGAGTATTTCGTCTCGATGAGCCCGTCACTTTCACGTTTTCCTCAACACTCTTTATCACACACAGATCTGTTCTTTATTATAGTTGCAGCCCGGCCTTTGATGGGTTAACTGAGCCCAAGATACTTTATCACACACCACAGTATAACGACAATGGGCAATTCGAGTGGCCGAGAGGGTTTATCTGGTGATGATGTACGACGAGCCTACTCGGACATCACGCGGCTGTGGCTCTTCTCTATTGTGCCACTGGTCCTTACGGTTATAACGTTCGTCGCCCTACTCGCATAAAACTCTGTGCATACAAGCAGTCAGCACATCCTAGTGCTATACCAAGCTACGCGTCTCTTGGTGCCGCTCCAGGTAGCAGCTCTCGTCGCACCATGGAACATTGGTCACATCATGAAACTCTGCTCTTACTGGGTTGGCTACCGCGCGAGCCTGTCTCGCTATCGGAACCATGGGATTTCCATGGTTTCAGATGAGTAAGGTACCATTACTTCGCCCCTTTTCTTCGCTAGCCCTATGACTGCGTTGATGGCTTTTTGGCACGCCTGCAAGCCGACCGAGTCTTCTATAAAAGGTTTGGGGCTATTACGACACTTTCCAGGTGGACCAAGAAGCAAGCTTGGGGAGTACCTCACCCTGACGACTTCCGTTCTCTCTTTTGTCGCAGTTTTCCACCTCTTGTTTGTTGGGCTTGTTACTCTTTTAGCTGCCCTCACTTCGATGAAGACGCACGACATAATCACCCCTGTTCAAGTCCCCATGCAGCACTTTGGAAGAGTCCTACCAGACAGTTGCATGAATACGAAACGCGTGTCAGAAGGCACGCCCTACTCCTGTGGAGTAGAACCTAGTACTGGTGGATTCGTTCTCAACAACCCCACCGAGAGTATTCGGACTGTCAACAATGCGTCCAACTTGAATCAAGTTCTTTACGAGAGTCAGGTGGGTTTCCATTATGCCGTACAAATAGTCCAACTTCTAACGCTTCGTACAGAACCAAATCGCATTGCTAGCGCCCAAGGATATCAACGAAGCACTCGACTACTCAGCTAAGACACTTGGTATCAAGACTCAGTGTAGGCCAAAGGAGGAAGAGTGTAGGCTACGACTCAGCAGTAATAGTGACACTAGGGTCGTGCATTCCTGCCCCCCTGACGAGAGTGTTGGCGATGGCTCCCTTTCTGCTACCCAAGCCTGGGCTGAGAATGTGGTCTTGAGACCCGGTGGAAGCCCCAACCCCATTCACTACTGGATCTGGAGTGTCGTCGACGAGACCGAGACCCACCTGTCGAGCGATTCCGAGGTGGTGAAGATGGTTGGCGGTGCCATCTCGATTCTTCTTGACTGCAGTGTCAACGTCTACAACGTCACATATTCTGTCCAAAACGGAATTATCGTCCCCGAGACACTCATCGCTACCATGGCCGAGGAAGCTCCATCGTATGTCGTGGCTGACCCCCTCGCGCTCAACTTTGCCCAGAACCAACTCTACGAGAGCCTTCGTCTAGCTGCCGTCACCTCTCTCAATGCGTCAGAGCTAGCTTCTAAAGTGTCTGTATCTGTCAGTCAGATGGCTGTGGCTTATCTTGCTGGCATATTTGAGCCTCTGCAGAACGAAGAGGAAAGCACTCGCAGAGCCGTACACGTCGCCCGCCTTCCTCTAGCTTTGGTTTGCATAAGCATCGCCCTTGGGATCATTCTTGCCTTGCAGGCAACCTGTTTCTTTCTTATCGCAATGGGACTAGTGCGGAAGGATCCAAACACAGTGGTTGAACGGGATAGGTTCACACTTGAGGCACGTGTATCAGGTGGAGATACGAGAGCTATGATTGAGCCGCCAGCACACTTTCCGAAGGATGGATAAGATGTTCTGTGTCATGGTAGGCTTCCGATCGTAGAAGCGGATCCTCGACGGCTGGCTAGATAATCCTGATGCGGAGAGTCTCAACGCGAAGCTAGGCATAATTCTACGTCCAGTGTCTCGCCAATGCTAATCCTGGTATGAATTGTTTAATCTCTTTTGCCCAAGTAAGAGGATTTAATTAGTTGCATGATGATCTAGGGCTTCATTGACCTATCACACGTTGAATCTGACCTCCGACTGGGGCGCAGCTCTGGAACGCCAGTCAGCGGGAAGGTAATCAGCGAACAGCACATCGCCGACGGCGAAGCCCGATACATGCAGGATACACGCTAATTTATGTATTTAGAGGCATCCAATGCACATAGGCCAGCTTGGTGTTATTGGGGGAACCGTGCTTTCGAGGCACATATAAGAAGACAATGACTGTCGGGGGAAGTGAAAGTTCTCAACAATTGATCATCTTTCCACCACATCAAACTCGGCAGTTCCCATCTAGCTAGAAAAGCTTTGTTAAAATGGTCAATTTCATCACTTTCGCCATTGCCTCTGCAATTATCTTTCCAACTCTTACAGCCGCCGCAGCTTGTACGGATGGCCTGACTTACTGTGGTTACAACCTGTTGAGGCGAGGTAAGATTTCTCCCAAAGGATCCAGAATATCATTAAAATCAGCTCTGGTTCTGATCTCTGGGACATAGGTGATTACAAGGCCGAGATCATCGCGGAGCTTGAGAGAGTTGGAGACAACATCAACGACCCTACCAAAGAGTACGACATCTACCATGGTCTTTTCAAGTGCGGCGAAGGTGGTCACGGGTGGATTCGATATGTCAGCCACTGTGACAGGTTCTGCAACGATGGCGGCGCAGGTAAAGACGACTACTGTTAGATAAAATGGAACAGAACCGGTCACAGTTGAGAGAGCAGAGTGCTTATGCCACGGCTAAAATATTTCAGAAGGACACGTTCAATTTAATACAGGAGTATTGTTTTGAAGAAAATGACAAATAAAAACATACAACAGTGGGGATTCGTTGGTCGTCACCGATCCAACTACTAATCCACCCCTCACCGGCTTATACATGGGAGATCAGACGGGATCCTGAGTTTTCCAGTGGGTATGATCGTATGTGAGAGTGGAAGCTTGTCAAATGGCTCATATGCCAGGCGGAATGGTCTATGGTGTAGAGTAGTTTAGGCGATAGCTGCTGTACGATCACAGAATGGGGCTTTAACATGAAGAAGACCATGAAGAGGTAGGCATGTGGCAGTAAGACATTTAGCACAATCAATGCATCTATTGTATGTCTACTCTATCTTCAAAGCAGGAAGTGCATCCTTAACCGGCTCTCCAAAAGCAGGAGCCTGCATATCCTCATCCTTGACCTGCTGTCCAGTAATGGGATGTTGATAATGGAAGGGGACAACTCTTGTGTCTGGCCACAGCATCTGCTGATCCGACGATACAACCTCGTCCGGTCCGGTAGGATCCTCGGGAAACGTCTTCTTGGGGAATGGGACGAAACCAGATGTCTTCTTTGACCATCCGTCCTCAACATCTCCATGCCAGAAGGGAAAGTATCGAAGACGGAGGATGCGCCACTTTCCATCAGCCTCCTTGACGTACTCGTTCTCGTAGATGCCACCCTCAAACCACTGGCAGAATCCTCGTGGATGCTTCTCTGCCTGGCTAATGTGGACGCCGGCTTGCATCAGAGAGCGGAAACGACCCTTGGCTAGAGCAACTGTGCCGTCTGAGCGGGTTCCATACTCAACATCAACGATTCCTTGCATCTGGGGATGATCAAGCAAGAAGCCGTGTACAGGACCATTTCTCTGAACGAAGCCCTTAGAGAACCGATCAACATAAAGTCTCTTGACTCCTTCTTTGGTCAGGTACCGCCCGCCTAGAAACTGCACGTAGGCCTCTGGGCTGGTGGAGAATAGTTCTACCACCTACACAATTAGTAGGAGTTCAGAATACTGATGGTCGGTTACTCACCTCCTCATACAGGCACTTATCCAAGTAGTATCCATACTTGTACTGCAACTTTCGAATCTCTTCCTGATCTTGCAATACCCTGTCAGCCAGTGCGTAATATGACAGTGAAACTGTACCTACCACTTAACCGAGTAACCTCATTACGGAGGAGTTCCACGGTGCGCTTGAGCTCGCTGATTTCGTCGGCCATTGTATTGATTGGTAAAGTGTTTGTCACGGGCTTGTGGTCTACTCTAATTCGTCCAGTGGAGGAGCGGCTATTCATACAGGTTCTTGGAAGATGGTTTCCCGTTTGCCAAGGCGCTACCCCGCGTTCGGTGTCATTCGTGTATGCGGTCGCTGACGAGGCTATTTCCGTCGTCATCGGGTCGATGGAGCCGATGCGATGGAGGGATGATCGGGAGTATTGAAGTGTCCATGTGATAGCTACGCCACTGTTCTGATGCCTAACTCGGTTTCAAGATCCGGTAAATTGACTTGGATAATAGCGAACGTGACAATTGTTTGGTGATTCTAGACCCAGGTGTCCTGGCTGTCCATGCCGACTCTCGCCCCTCATTGTTTCTCGGCTCTCGCCTCTGCAATTTGCCAAGCCAGCGGCTCAGTTGCAATCTTTGCCGGCCCAACATCTCCGCTCTTGCTCCTTCGTTTCTCCCATTCTTCAATCTCCCGCTGATCCACAAAATTCCCATGAAGTCCCATCCGAAGCCGAAGCGGCAGATGCACCACCGCGAGTGGGCCCTGCGACAGGTTCAATGCGTCAAACACTAGAATGTCGTTTCTTTGGACATCCAGGTGATTGAGAATTGCGACTAGATAGCCATCTCCCTCACCCTTGAATCCTTCTCTGGGAATGAAGACAGGTTCTTGAAAGGTGCAAGTTGGGCCTGCGAAATAGACGTCCTTGATCTCTGTCTCCCAGTTGTAGTGTCCAAGAACGTTCCATAGTCCACCAGCCGGTGGTCCACAGCGCTGAATATCGTATGGACGCGTGGGGTCCATCTGTAGCTGCCAAAAGTGATTGTATGGCTTTGAGAGGAAGCGTTCATCTTGCTTCGAAAACTCTCCATTGGTTCCGTACTTCTTGAAGGGCGTCACTCTTGTGTTTGTCTTGCTCTTCGGGTCAAACACCCAGCGAAAAGTGTCCGATACCAACTTCTGTCGCGCCTTGGCTTGCATGGAATGAGGGCCAGCAGCTGCTTCATCCGGGGGCCACCAAAAGAAGACGTTGCCGTCGGCCACGGTCAAGTCGCAGACAATGTGACCGTTTTCATCTTCGTATGCTCCAACAACATGCCCATGGAAGCCTAGTTCGTGTCAGTGAGTGAGACAGGATACTGAGAAAAGGGACACTCACCGTTGTCTGCTCGCAACCAAACGATGTCCTCGTCGCCTTTGCGAGGCAAAATTCCGTAGTATTGATCCTCATTCGGGTCCCATGCCCAATGATTTCCACCTTTCTTCAGACGATCAAGCTCACACTTGAGAGGAGTCATGGGCAAGATCAAGTAATTCTTAGTCAGAGCAGCGTCGTGGATCATGCCGCAAAACGGAGCTTTGTACCAGCGTTCATGCGTCAGTTTCCCATGCTCGGGCTCAAAGGTCCAGACTGCAATGTCGCAAGAACCGTCGTGGCCGTTGCCTCCGGCTTCGTATGCGAACGCAACCATCTCCCCAGTGTCTGGGTCCATCTTTGGATGCGCTGTGAAGCACGGAGCTTTCATCTGGCCCTCAAAGTCGTAACGGCCGAGAGTTTCGAGGGTAACTGGATCCATTGCAAAAGGAGGTCCATCTTCCTTCGAGGCAAGGAGCGTACCACGCCAGAAGTACACATTGGTGTTTGAAACAGTTCGAATGATCCCTTTAACCATCTCGTTGTCGGTGTATGCATTGCGGTATCTTCCAAACATGGCCTTTCGATGTTTGTCTTCAGCGTTGAATCTGTCGGTTTTCACGTAGCGTTGCTTGAAGTCGACATGGCCATTGCGGAACTGAATAGCACTGACCATTCCGTCTCCACTGAAGTTGACATCTTCCTCGTACACGGGAGGAAATCTGGGGTCAGGCTGAACGCGAAAGAACGTGCCGTTGATGTCCTTGGGGAGGTTGCCGGAGATTTCGAGTTCCACCACATTGCACTCAAGTCTGGATGGCTGAAGAGGTCCCCGAAAGAACGGGGTATCAGGATACTTGATAGTATCACCAACTCGCTTTCCATCAGCGTACCCAACGTCAATATCAGATGAAGGTACGCATTGAGGGCTCGAAATGGGTGCGGCCATGATGGCGAATGGAGACGGATTTGTTAGTGGAGTCGCGATACAGAATTGGATGTGTTTGCGAAATGATTATTGTTTTTAGGGAGGTTGTGATTCGTCCATAGATATCTTGGCCGAAGAGTATGCGACTTTATGAATCACACATGCCTACCCGGCTCCCCTCGGCACCATCGGAGGTATGCTGGCGACGCCTCATCAAAAGGGGCCAGGACTCAATCGTACGTTTCGTGGCTATAGGGAATTGTTGAAAGAGGGGTTGAGACCAACGGTGGTCTTTGAGTTGACATGGCTAGTATTGTAAGTCGTTCATATAATCCTGTTGACGTTTGGCCATTCGATCGTCATGATCCGTGACACTATGAGAACACAAGGGGGAGATGCATTGGTAAACTACAATATGTGTTGAAATGGCGTAAGAAGATATATCAATTTAACAAACTGACTCTGCCAGCGCCGAGCTTACCACTTAACAACCGGCATTGTGCTGTCCCCATAGTCTGCAAGTAGTCAAAGCAATGAACTCTTCGCCTTGCTTTGTACTTTTGCAAATCAAGTTCCTCCACATTGCCGTATGGGCCATAAGCCTGGATAGATGATTCTGGCCACGGACTACCCCCATACATGAACGTCACCCACGCTTGACGCATCTCCTTTCCAACTCTATCAGCACCGGGGTTTAAGGAGAGATCGATTCCACCGAATAAGAAGATGAGATCCACCGCGTGATGCGCGCGACTGGATGCTTGCCACGGGTTAGCTTCGTCCACTATGTACTGGTAAACCCTCTTGTTGTTCCTGCGCCACCTCTCGCTGATCTCCAACGCAGGAATGGCGAATCTTGCGTCGTTGATAATGTCAAGAGCTCCGAGCCTAGATGAAACAGGACGCTCAGGATAGATATGGTACAACTCTTCAAGCTTGGGGGCGTCTTGTGAGAACCCACGGATGATTTCAAGAATCTCCTCCGTCTTCAAAAGGTCAATGCCGCTCTTCCATATAGCAGACTAGGTAGAACCATGAATGTTAGCGATAACTTCTTGGTCGTATAAATAAATATGGACTGACCTCATATTCCACATCGGATATCATCATGCCGTCAACGTTTTCTGCTCTGTTCTCCCAACCATCGAGGTCGGGGTCTTCCTGAAGCCACATAGAGGTCACTCCGCAGTTGACCAACGCCTGGACTAACGAGTCCGCACTGCCGTTGTGCAGTGTGTCCTTTCTGACTTGTAGTTCGGCTGTTATCCGTTTCAAAAGACCCTGGCCAACTGCCAGTGGTTGGGGAGGTGACAGATGGAGAGAGCCCGATGCCATTATAGCCTGTTGGACGCATTTCGGGGCCGTCTTAGATAAGACATGAGCATGTACATATACAGCACCTGCACTTTCACCGGCGAGAGTAATTTTTCCCTGGAGACAGCTTCAGCATTGAAAGGAACAGGGATGAACAAGAGTCTCTGTTTACTAACCGGATCACCACCAAAGTCTCGGATGTTATCCGATACCCATTGGAGAGCCAGTCTCTGGTCTTGGAGGGCGAGATTCCTCTCTCCTTCGCCATCGCCAAAGGCAAAGATGTTGAGGCGGTAGTTGAATGTGACAACGATGATGGGTTTATCGCTATCGACCGATTCGGCCACAAACCTTGTGGGATCTCAGAGTACAAGTCAGCACCCAGCCAGAGATACTTAAAGAGATCTACACACCGCAAACTGGGCTCGCAGCTGATGCATATGTCACGCACTGAGAGCCTCCTGGAGTTGTATCAGTCCTGAATTAATGTCTCGGGCCTGAGAACAATACCATGAATCCATACCAGCACTGGCAGGAGCCCTTTGTCTTTTATGTCTGCGCTTGTTGGACGAGAGATGTTCAAGTTCAAACATTTGAATTCGTCTTCTTCAATGGTCGGACTCTCTACGTTTCGCGGCAGACGAAGGAGATGGCCAACGTCAACTTTTGGCTGAGGGCATTGCGGACTGGGCACGGGTGCGAGAATTAGCTGAATTGGTACACGATTTGGCTGGGATTGACCAAATACTTACCCAAATTTTGTCGCATCTAGTTCCCTTGGCAGCGCGACATATGCCAGTTTGTGGAATCTCTCCGGAATATGGCCGTATGGGATGCCCCGAAAATACCAGACGTGCCGCTCAAACCGCTCATCCTGGATCCCTAGAACGGTGCTGGATGATGTCTGAAGGGTAACAACAGAACCCGTCATGGTGGCAGTACCGGAAAGCAAAATGCTCAGAACCAGCAATGAAATCCTGTCTTTCTCTCGTTAGAGTTTCTCTTGGGTCGCAATAATGGAGTCGAGTCAATTGCCGAGGCCCCGTGCGGTCTTGCGCGTTGTCAAAGAGGGCCGCTTACGGGTCTTGCAGATCTTGGGCTCTCACCGTCTCGTAGACAGTTTTCAGAGGAATTTGAAGCAATTTTCTCAAGTTTTAGCCGTTATCCAAGCTCCAAAAACAGAGTAGAATGAGAATGCATTATTTCTGCTGATAGACAAGACCCGATTCCATCTTCCGTATCCCTATTGAGCAAAACTCCAAGAATGCGTGGTCGGATGCAATCTACCGACGAATCTTCCGAACCATGCACCCCGCATCGTACCCCGCTCCTGGTGGATAATCCAATCTGACTGATTGCATGGTAAGCACAGCTTGGGTTAGCAGGATGTTGGTATATGAGGGGGGTAGAATGACGATGTCATCTTTTGGCTACTTCTACTCAGACAACATATCCCAAAGGACCGGCTAAGTAGCTTTCGCCATGGCTGAGAAGTACGACTATCAAAACATCTTCCACTGGGCTGAGACTCAAAAGGACGGTTCAATCCCTTCGTTTGCGACGAGGAAGAATGATCCTTATGAGTACCAAGCCGGGTTCAACAACCATTTTGAATCTGAAGCTATTCCCGGAACCATTCCTCAAGGCCAGAACAGCCCTCGTGTGGTGAGATTTGGCCTCTACGCCGAGCAGCTCACGACCTCGTTCGGTGCAGCCCGACATGCGAACAAGAACTCATGGCTCTACCGAGCCCGACCAGCGGTGGCTCATCAGGGATTTGTAAGACGACGATTATTCGGTTGAGAACTGTGCTGACCATTCCGATAGACTGACCTGCCAAAAGTTGAGGGAACTGAGAGCTGCTTCTTGCCTTTGAACCCCAAGGTCAAGGTCTCGCCAACACAGCTTGCCTGGGTGAGTATTCGTCACGCTCTCTCGGAAGTACAATGCTGACACTCGAAGCTCCCCTTTGACATTGTCGATGGTACTGATTTCGTGTCTGGAATTCGCACAATCGCTGGCTCCGGCGATCCTACTCTCAGGGAAGGTCTCGCCACACACACCTTCACCGCAACCAAGAGTATGGAGAACCGTGCTTTCGTCAACTCTGATGGAGACTTCTTGATCGTCCCCCAACAAGGCGCCTTGGACATCCAGACGGAATTTGGACCCCTGTATGTTCAACCCGGTGAGATCTGCGTCATCCAACGTGGACAGCGGTTCAAGGTCTCTATTGAGGGTCCGACCAGAGGCTACTTACTGGAGATCTGGGGCTCGAACTTTGAGCTTCCTGAACTTGGACCTCTGGGATCCAACGGCATGGCCAACGCTCGAGACTTTTTGCATCCCAAGGCCAAGTATAACGTGACCCAAAACGACCCTTGGGAGATCGTTTACAAGCTCGGCGGACAGTTCTTCAAGAGCACGCAGAACCACTGCCCCTTTGATGTTATTGCTTGGCATGGAAATTACGTGCCGTGCAAGTATGACCTGACAAAGTTCATCAATGTTGGATCCATCTCTGTTGACCATATTGATCCTTCCATCTTTTGCGTTCTGACGGCCAAATCACGGGATCCCCAAGCGCCTCTGCTCGATTTCCTGATCTTCAGTCCTCGATGGTTAGTTCACTATTGGCGCGTTTGTGTGGCTGCAAATGCTAACATGGGTCACTTAGGGACGTTGCATCACATACCTACAGACCTCCTTACTATCATCGAAACGCAGCCTCAGAACTCATGGGTCTGATTTACGGCGAGTATGCGGGACGTTCTGATGAGTTCCAACCCGGTGGTGTGTCACTCGAGACGGGCTTTGTGCCTCATGGCGTAGCCTACGAGGTGAGTGTCTACTTCTAGATGAAGTTCTCATTTGATATCTAACTTTCTATAGGAGTTCAAGGCTGCCTCGGCCCAACCACCACCTGAGATGCAGATTTCCAAGGGTGCTGTTGCCTTCATGTTTGAGAGCTGCCGACAGTTTACAATCACTGAATGGGCATGGAACAGCGACAAAAAGCATGAACATGAACCCAAGATGTGGGACAACTTGGTTGACAACTTTTCGTCACACAAGGAAGAGATTGACCGGATACTAGGCGGTAAATAGTTGTATCTGATAGTTTTGTATTCTAATTGTAAGGAAATAACGATAAAGACATGTACAAGCTCGCCAAATCCCCGTCATCTTCTCCTCCTACCCGACACCTTTGGTTGTCGTCTCCGCGCCAATCGGCACTGAAACGTTAGCGATCCGTAGTGGATGCTACAGGGGATGCAAGGTCCCCACCAATCAGAAGACGGTGGTTAGCGGTGACATCGCGGGGAACGAATACGAGGCAGATTAATTGTGGGCCGGGAGATGTCGTTCCGATGCCAACTCCATGGGCTGATTTTTGCTTGGCTTGAGGACAAAGACGAGAAGGATCAAGCATAAATTTCCTTAACACTTGTTCCTTTGATGTCATCTTGATCAAACTCATTACTCTCAGTCTTGCTGGCAATAGATCCAGTTCGCACCGAAACCTCTTCCTTTGGCGCCGACAACTCCGGTGATCGTGGCCTGACTGCCCAACATGACCACCTACGAGTTTGGTGGCCCGTGAGTGCACCTTTATCCCGATCTCCCGCCTATCCGATCCTAACTCTATCTCAACAGTTTGGGTGCTACTGGCATCGTCTTTGGCCTTCCCGTGTTAATGAGCGTCCTCTTCCTTGGCTGCAACGACGTCTCGGGATGTCCGGCGCCTGCCCTGATGGACCCCCGCACCCTGACCTGGGAAAAGTTGAGGGACCAAATTCCCTGGCCAGAGGATGGAATCTGGGGGTTCTGCAGCTGGGAGGCTTCGGGATGGTTGGCAGCTTACTACCTTCTCAGTCTGTTCCTTTACCGGGTGCTACCGGCCAAGCAAGTCTATGGCACCAAGTTGCGCGAGTCTGGTCGTCCTCTTGAGTATCGGTTCAATGGTATGTCTGATTCTTGAATACCGCTTTTAAGTTATAACTCACACACTATCACAGCTTTCTCCTCTACCGTCGTTCAGCTGGCCGCTTGTGCCGTCGGTACCATCATCTACGGCGCCGAGTTCCCAGTCTGGACCTTCATCACCGATAACTACCTTCAGCTTCTCAACGCAAACATAATCCTGTCCTTCATCATCTCCATCTATGTCTACGTCGACAGTTTCAACGTCAAGCAGGGCAACTCTGAGATGCGTGAGCTCGCTAAGGGCGGACATACCGGCAACCTCATCTACGACTTCTTCATTGGCCGTGAGCTCAACCCCCGCATGACTCTCCCTTTCTTTGGAGAGATCGATCTGAAGGCATGGCTTGAGATGCGTCCTGGCCTTACCGGATGGGCTTTGCTTGATCTTGCATACATTGCCAAACAGTACCGCACCTACGGATACATCTCCGACAGCATCATCGTCATCACCTTAGTTCAGTCTTACTACGTGCTTGAGGGCCAATACGCCGAGTCTGGACTCTTGGGCATGATGGACATCACCACTGATGGACTTGGCTTTATGCTGGGCTTTGGTGATATTGTCTGGGTCCCCTTCCTCTACTCCACGCAGTGCCGTTACCTCTCAGTCTACCCGGTTCACTTGGGATGGCTCAACTTTGCTGCCATCGCTACCGTCTTTTCTGTGGGCTTGTACATCTTCCGAGCGTCCAATTCTCAGAAGAACCTCTTCCGCACCAACCCTGATCACCCAGCCTTTGCCAACATGACCTACATCCAGACCAAGAGAGGCACAAGGTTGCTTACTGGTGGCTGGTGGGGCATGGCTCGCCACATCAACTACTTTGGTGACTGGTTACAGTCTTTGCCCTTCTCCCTGCCCACCGGAATCGCTGGATACGTCATTCTCCCAGCTGGCAGCGCCGTCACGGGCGTTGGAATCACCAAAATGCTTGATGGCAGAGTTGTGTCTCAGGAAGGCGTGGCTGGATGGGGAATGCTCTTCACTTACTTCTACTCAGCCTGGTTCGCCTTCATGCTTATCCATCGCGAGGGCAGAGATGATGCTGCCTGCGCTGAGAAGTATGGAGCCGACTGGGTTCAATACAAGAAGACTGTCAAGTGGAGGATCCTGCCCGGAGTGTACTAGGCTGGCCATTGCATGTATAATACTGCATGGTTGTCCCTGAGCTTCCACGTTGCCATGAGGTAAAAAGAGGAGAGATGAAGGGAGATTAAGTGCTGCAACGAATTAGATTTCCGCTTCTTTTGGAAGCTGCACTTGGCAACGACTGAGTGCCTGTGAACGCTCGCGGGGAACTTTCGATCAAGAATACATATGAAAGCCCTATTATTATAAATGTAAGGTCTTAGGATAGCCCTTCCCGACAAACTTTCAATACTACCAAAAGACCCCAAGATGGTCAAAATCACCATGATGGAAGAATTGGATCCATGTTTTATGCCGCAAAATTCCGCTCAGGATGAAAACAAAGAAGCCTTGCTATTGAAAGCGTAGCCCTGTTTCCCATCGTGAACAGACCTCAGCTACAGCCAGTGTCGCATCCGTGCGGATCAGCAACGTGATGCAGGCAGCGAGACAGCTGATTGGACAGCGAGGTGATGAAGGTCGCGATATCCAGCCTAAACGGGTCAAAGGATCGGAGGAGCATGCACGATGACGCTCACTCAGGGGGCCAACGCACCGGGTACTACATTTATTTTTTCCATAGAGGTAAGCAATACAAAGAGGACATTTCAACCCTGCAGCTTGGCCGATTTGACTATCAACAGCGGCTCACCATGCGACTCTTCTACAGAGCCTCGTGGCTCTTCTCCGCACTCGGCATCGGCGACAAAGACTCGTGCCCAATCACAAGCCAACACCTCAGCGACCCTCCATACGAAAACTTCTTCTTCTCAGACTGCAACGTGGATGCACAGGTCGTCGTTACCAGCCCAGTACCAGGTAGCGACGTCTCCATCACCACCCCACGGCTGATTGTCGCCTGGCCGGCTGGGAACAGTGGGATATACACCTTCTTCGAGCCCCAAAATGGTCAGAAGGGCAGCCTGGCTGTCGAGCTGGTCAACTCTACCCTTGGAACGCCCTTGGCTTCCGTCCATCAGGAGAGCGACAAGGTTGACTACCCCTTTGTGGGTGTTGAAGGTGTCTTGTCCCTTAACTCCTCTGCAAATCTCACACTGGCTATTCTCGGAAGCGTCAGAACCATTCGAGACTACACCGAAGGGGGCAACCTCAACCCGCTTTTCCAAGACGCAATCAAAGTCGGCAAGGTGAATGACAATGGAGTTGGGTTCACCCGACTCTGGCTAGACAACACTTCAGCTACAGTCTTATCGCTGGAGCCTTGGGAGGACTCGAAAGGCAAGATCGACGTTCACGACAAGACGGCGAGTTTTGGTCCAGGGCTTTACAGATTCTCTGCCTCCTTCAACTACCCTCAGTTGGAGCAGCTAAGCCCCCAAGAGGTTCTGAACAAGGAATCTCAATCCCTGATTCAGGAAGACCCTTCCCAAGTCCAGTCTCTATCCTTCTTCTCATACACAGAGAAGCTACTCGCTGGAGGCTGGAGATTCCTAACCTACTTTGGTCGAGACAGTATGATCGCAGCCCTTCTTCTGGAACCCGTGCTTAGCACCGGCAATAGTTCCGCGATGGAGGCCGTTATTGGAGCCGTATTGGAACGTATCAACCGCGACGACGGCTCAGTGTGCCACGAGGAGAGCATCGGCGACTACGCGACATTTCAGAATCTGCAGAGAAACGTCGTCTCGACCGACGCCGTTTTTGATTACCACATGATCGATACGGATTACTTCCTGCCTATCTTGATGGCGAGGTATTTTAACACCTCGTCAGATAGAGTCAAGCCGTTGCTAGATACCAAAGCTGGCAACGTGAACGCTCAGAATCGGAACTTGACCTGGAGAGACCTCAGCTACATCGGTGCTCAGAAGATCATGAGGGCAACCGAAGCTTTCGAGAAGGATCCGTCGATCAAGAACCTGATTCAGCTCAAAGACAACGAGGGTACGGGGCAGTGGAGAGATTCTTCATCTGGCCTGGGGAATGCTCGAATCCCCTTTGATGTGAACTGCGCCCTAGTACCAGCAGCATTATACGCCATCTCTGAGTTGGCAGGCATGCCAGATGTGTATCCTGATAACACCGACACCAAGACATGGAGAGACACCGCTGCCAAGCGAGCCAGGGTGTGGGAGGACAAGACTTTGCCACTTTTTCAGTACAATATTACCACTGACAAGGCTGCATCCCTGCTGGAAGAATACAAGAACAAGAATGATTTCTATGATGGTCCGACTCAGACAGATTCCCTTCTAAAATACTCATCCGCTGGGAAGATCATCGATTATGCCCTAGCCATCAAAACTGTCGAGTCACCAGACAAGATTGCCGTCACGCATACCGACACAGCATTCCGGCTCTTCCTCCTCAACTCTGAAAATGACGAGCAGTTTACGACCTTTATTAATGCAACCGCCAACGCCATTCTTCGACCATTCCCTGCTGGTCTGAGCACTCCGGTGGGAGCAGTTGTTGCGAACCCAGCTCTCTCTGGCGACGACGACTTGATTGGGATTTTCACCAACTCAGCATACCATGGAACCGTCGTCTGGGGCTGGCAACTGGCACTGATAGCAAAGGGCCTGGAAAGACAGCTACAGAGATGCCTTGCATGCCATGCGAAGCGAGCACCTTGTCTCATCCGTCACATCCCCTCATTTTGTCGAGACGAGGGAGTTTATAATGCTTTGAGGAGCGCATACAATCATCTTTGGGATCTCATCGAAGCCAACTCGGACCAGTTACAGTCTGAAGTATGGAGTTGGACCTATAACAAGGAAGGATTCAAGTTCTCGCCCTTGGGTGCCCTGACCTCGGGGACAGAGAGCAATATTCGACAACTGTGGAGTTTGAGTTTTCTAGCTGTCAAGAGGGATACTTCTTTGGCACAATGACGGGGGGTGCAGCTGCAGATCAATCACCGCGTCAATTCATAGCACATCAACACATGCGTTTGTGTCCGTTTTAGAGCATCCATCAAGGCCATCAAGCTATCAAAGACATCCGTTCCAGCAGGAAATATATGAAATAAGAAATTAGCTATGGGTATAAAGCATTTCCCATTCCGCAGCAAACATCTCAGCAGACCGAGCAAGGCAGATATGGCCAAAGACAAACGTCAAATAGATACAAGGAAAGAAGAAAGTTGCGCATAGCCTTGTCTAACTTACCTCTACGTGATAATTCATCGAATCATTACAAGACCGGTTCCCAAAATTTCATTTCCCTTTCAATAATGTCCTAACCGCTCTCCTTTTCCAGCGAGTCCAGAAGCTTGACAACCTCGTCCGCTCCAAACTTGATGGGCGCCTCTAGATCGTACATCTTGATGCCCGAGTCACTCCTCCTGAAGATGAGCGTGCCCTTTTGGTTTTCAACTTGGACATAGCCCTGTTTTGCGTCTCCGAAGCCCGGCTTGAGAGCATATAGGAATGCTGTCAGGTCTGACATGGGCGCTGTCTTGTCTGGGTAGTTGTTGTCTAGGGATACTTGGTCTCTTGCCATCTTGAGGGGTTCTTCACCGCAGTTGAAGCCGAGACACCTTCTTTCCATTGTTGGGCCGCCTTCTTTCTTGAGTCCGACGAGGGAGTACTGGGCGTTTTGTGCGCTATGCGATGGGACTACGACAAAGTCGGCAAAGTCGCTGAAATGCTCAAAGACGAATGTAGCGGCTTTGGGGTTTAGTGCGATGTTGAACTGGTTGGGGAATAGGTTAAGAGCCAAGTCGCATGTTCCCTGTATATACTGGTCAAAACTTGTTGGTCATTATTCGTAGAGGTACTAACAATTTGCAGGTGGCATTTGACCTTGTTCGCGACACCTTTTTCAATGAATCGCTCAAGAATTCCAAGGGATGCGCCGCCGAGGAATAGCACACTCTCTGCGGATCTGATGGTTTCACAGAGTGAATCAAGCTTGAGTTGCGTTACTGAGTTTCCGATGCCTCCAACTTGTTCTTCCGCTGTCTTGGTGCAGGTCTTATACCACTCTCTGAGACTCTCCAGTCGCTTCGGTACTGGCTCCTCCATAATGTTTTCATAGCGAAGAAGTTCTTTCTCACTGCGGGCGACCAACTCTTCTTGTCGGTGGAAGT
Organism: Fusarium sp. LHS14.1; assembly: GCA_025433615.1. Taxonomy (NCBI): domain Eukaryota; kingdom Fungi; phylum Ascomycota; class Sordariomycetes; order Hypocreales; family Nectriaceae; genus Fusarium; species Fusarium sp. LHS14.1. The sequence goes on from CM046482.1 coordinate 3,498,558, forward strand.
AAAGGTTCACTGGGTTCTCGACTTCATCAAAGCCGTCGAGATCAATTAAAACCTCGACAGGAGCGTGAAGCCATTCATTTAGCGCCGCTGCGTGGTCCCAAGCGACAAGTTCTCTGTGCAAGAAAGCATCTTCTTGCGGCCCGTAGGCAGGCTTGATGGCTAAGCGAAGCTGTTGGTTAAGAAAAGTTCATGTCAGCCTCAAATATTTGCGCCATCCAGGAAAGTCCTCACTCACAGTTTCTTTGTCCTCCTCGCTCAGCCCTGGGACGCTCTGGACATCCTTTTCTGTCAAAAGACCACCGAGAAGCACCTTGAATGGTTTCCCGTGATCTGGGAAATGCTTGATGATGAGCTTTAAACAACGACTCTGCTGCTCAGCCGACTTGTTCAAGCCCAGTGACACCTGACGAGGCTCAAAAATCCAGATGATGCGCGTATTGGACTCTCTGGATGTCGCTCTGATGACAGCTCTCTGGGCAGCCCAGTTATCAGAGTCGATCGAGTCATTATAGAGAATGATGATACGTTCCCCCATGGTTTCTAAAGCGTCTCTTGTTTCTTTGCGATGGGCGCTGGCGACGGGGTTGAAAGAGTTAAGATGCTTTATCTATCTGACAGGGACAAGGTGGGGGAGTTTGTGACATCCACCACGTGCGGGGCTGAGCAAATGCACAGCCCAGTCAGTGGCTTATTAACTGGTGGTGTCCACCCTTATAACCAACCTAAGTGTGTGCCTTGCCTGGCGCTTAATCACCTACAGCTATAAGAGGTCGTGATTAATCGAGGATCGGTTTTTACAATTATCTCCGGCAAAGTATATCATAAGCTCACTATCTCGCCTCTGACAGTGACTCCTCGCCTATGGTGCGGTGTCACGCCCTTTTCTTTTAGCTCGAGGCTGTCATACTCTGTTGCCTAGACAAGGTTCTGGCTAGAAGGATACTGTACAAAATGGCGCCTGACATTGTGCCTTGCGCCCTTTTCGGGTCAATCTGGTTTCAGCCTCGCGGCTAGGTATCAGTTGGGTATCATCTTTCAATTAAATGGATGTCCTGTATCAGCCACAGAATACACCTTGCAACAGCCCTCCCAAGTAGCGCGCGCTAAAGTATTGAACTACTGGACTCCAAGCCTCCAAGAATCACAGGCGACTGGCCAGACTTTGACTACTAAAGGCTGTATCTCGAATGATTTCGCGAGGCATGACCAAGAACTGTATTTGAACGAAAGGGGTAATGGCCGACAGGGCGTCATCGACCTTTGAGTCGGGGGCACCAACACCTACCTGGCTCTAGGACTCACATAGGAGTAACAAGCATGCATTTACGGGGTGTACACTTTGTGCGTCAAGACACGGTCACAACATGCGCCTCCCCCGATCATGAACACGCAGTACACTTTTTTGTTCCCCTTCACTCATACAAGCGTCCATTCTGCTATTCACCCTCTTAGTCTAGCCAATACGGGTCCAGTCCCTGCAGAAACTCCAGATCGACATTGATGAAACTCTTCCACAGGTCAATCTCCCTGAGCCACGGCTTCGTCTGAATGGCAAACGTCACTGCCGTGCAATACTTGAGCAGCTCGTCATCATCCTTGCCCATGACAAGGATCAAATCAGCACGGCTCATCACATGGCCCTCAAACTGCTTGTCGAGCAACTTCAGCCGTCTTTCCGTTGTGTGGTGCGCGCTGTACTCGCTGCCGGGCATATCCTTGGGCACAAACTTCCACTCCCATGATCGACCCGCGCTGTCGAGGAAGCTGGTGTTCTGTCGGTTCCCCAAGCCGACCATCAGAGGGTAAAAGTGAGGAGCTGACCAGAGACGGATGAGCGCATACCGGGCGCCTTCATTCTTCTTGGCGAAGCTCTCTGCTGTGGGCAAAACATGTGGCCACTTGGACGGGTGCACAAAAGAGGGAGGGAAAACCATGGGGAAGTTGCCGTAGCGGTCTTCGTAGTTGATGAAGAGATCCAGCTTGCCGGGACGGTGTGGCTCAGCCTTGGCTGTAGCCATGCCCAAGACGACTTGTGAGTCGTTTTGTATGTATGCTGGTGCAACGACTCCTGCAACATACACTTGAAACTGTCAGTAATTGCACACGAATGGGTGTAAGATTTTGACTTACATCGAGCAACGATAGGGCGGACTGCGAGACTCCAGTCAAAGGGATACACATCAGCGAAGAAAGAGTCGGTCTTGAGGAACTCATTCCACTCGTTCCAGAAAGCGGGATCACGGAACTTATAACTCGCTCGAGACCTACGATCGGGCAACGTCTTGCTTCGTTCCTTGGGGTCAAACAAGGCGGTGTTTCTGAACTCGTCGCATTGCTTGGACTTGATGAACTGGGTGACAAGCGTGGCAACCTCTGATTTTGGGAAGAACATGGCCACCAGTGCAAAGGCCTTAACTAGATCTTGGATGATGAAGCCGTGTGGCCAGGGGAAAGAGGGGTCGTGGGTGTAGTCCTTGTAGTCTGCGCGCAGGTCGAGCCAGTCGAGGATCTCGGCGAGGAACCAGACCCAGTCAGTAGGACCGGCATGAGGAGTGGCAAGCATGGCGTTAATCCTCTCTTGAACCTGGTCCCACTTCTCGTTGCTTCCCGGCTCAAGGTCTCCAGCGTGGAATGAATCCTTGAAACCTAGTATCCCTGTTAGTATCGCTGTTAAAAGTGTAGGTGGCTGGCTCACCGAAAGATCTATCCCGTTCCATCGTCTCCATGGGATCCGACTTGTTCAGTCGCTGGTCAAGGCTCATGCTCTTCTGAGTGGTAGTCAAACCAGTACGTTTGAGGGGGTTGCGTTGTGCGTCCGAGAGTGTCTCCTTGCGAGCTTGTTTGAGACCAGTCTCCCAAACTTTCGGTAGGGACCAGATACTGTTATCGTCGCGGTCCTTGACAGCTTTCAGAGCCTTCATTGGATCCTCGCCCATTGTAAACGCTTCCATTCCCTTTTCGAGATGACGGATAGCGCTGGGTAGAACGCCATCTTCGATGCGACTAACACCGTTTCTGATCTCCCGGAAGGGCACGTTCTTCTTGTTCGAGACAAGCTCATCTGGGAACAGGATCTCATCCTCGAGAACGTTGACGTCGTTGTAGAACATGTAGGGCGACCTGTCTTCGTCGCCGGTGCGGCACTTGACGCTACGTCCCTTAATGTCGAAGAGCCTAAATTCGCTCCTCTCGTCCATGATGGTGTCCCAAAGGCTTTCCACCTTTTCGTCAGGCTTGATCAGACGAGTGCGCATCGTGTCCTTCTCTCTTGTCATGGCAGTCAAGAGCGGCTTCATGTGCTGATACACATCACGAGGATGCTTGATGCGCCATGCATTTCGCAGTTCCTGTTATTCGTCAGTGTTGTAAATCTGTGGTTGAGTAGGAAACGTACCGTGATGACAACGTTGTACATGTCCAGCGATGACTGGCAAGGAACAAAGTCCCAGATGAACACGTCGTAGTAGTCATCGAACCCGAACCGCCATTCTCGAATCATATCAGTCATGTCAAAGTACAAAGGTCCCACCTCCAACACGTTGCGCCACTCGTTCCTGGAGGCCCTTCCAAGACCCTGCTTCATACGATAGGTCCAGAGCTGTTCTTCAGGAGGCGCGGTTATAACAGGCCCTGTTTTTCCATCTCGCACCATGATCAGCAGCTCTCCCGTTCGCATCAACAGATACTGCAAGAAGCGACGGGTGATAGGGTCGTTTCGCTTCATGTGCCCCACGATGATGTTTCGTGTCTCGACAATGTCGTGTTGGCGTCGGTGTGAGCTTCGACCACCAATCTGGTTGTAACGGCTGTGCTGCTGGGCCTCAAGATCGACAAAGTAAGGAAAGAAGCCCAACTCTTGAAGCTGTTGGATGAGCTGGTTGTTACCCCAGGAAACCCAGTTCGAAGCTGGGAAGTACTGCCACAAAGTGAGTAGGTTCAGATCAGAGAACTCGTTCCAGTTTCGACAGAGCTGGATGGCGTGCTTCAGATCGCAGTCCTTGGCCATGGCCGAGAACTGAAGCCAACCGTCTCGAGACATGGCCTTCTCGCTGGCGTGGTTCCAGATGCTCTTACCACAGACGGTGACCTTTGTCTTTTTCTTTGACTTTTGCTTCTTCTTCTTCTTCTTTTTCTTGGACGGGTTCTGCTTTTCATGCCTTTCAAGCTTTTCAAGAAAGTTTTCGAGGAGCCAGTCGTCGGTGTGGAGATTCTTATAGCGGCTATCGCCATTGAGCAGCTCTTCAAAGGTTTCTTCGTCCTCGTCTTCTTCTTCAGCCTCATCGACATCTTCTACCTCTTCTGCTTCATCATCGCGGGTAAAATCTGCACAAGCGTCTTGAATATCCTGTAGAGTAGGTTCCTCAATCTTGAGGCAGAGGTCTCGCAGATCCGACTCGGCGACCTGAGGGTCATGGAGAAACTCCTCGACGCTGTTGGCACGGAGGGCAGCAGGCAGCATGGAGGCGTGTCCAACCAGCAGACGACAAAACAGCAGGTGCTTGATCTGTCTGATGTCGTTGACGGTTGACTCAATCTCGTCGTTGGTCATTGGCGCCGTCTTCTCGTGGGTCTCGAAGGGGTTCTCCAGTGTCCCCACGATCTGGAAGCCCCAGACATCGTCGTAATTCTTCTTCACTCCATGGCTCAGGCGGTTTCGTATCTCCTCTTCGGTCTCGATGTTGTTCCTGTCTGGCTCTTGTAGCTCAGCACCGCCGCCGGGCATAGGGTACCTGCCCTCCTTCAATGCTGCTATGAGCCTTCCCTGGCCGGTGGGGGTCGGGCCATATGGTTGGGCAGAGCTCTGGCCGCCAGCTTTGGCGGCCTTGGCTTTTGCCTTCTTCTTCATCTTCTTGGAAGGCTTCGCGGGCTCAGGAGGGGGTGAGGGTTCAAGGGGAGGGATCTCTTCCAGCGGAGGAAGCTCCTCCTCCTCCCCCTCTTCCGTGGTATTCAACCAAAGGAAATGCTTGATCAGGTCGATGTAACGGTTCCGCTTGAGGTGCTCCATGTCCTCAATAGGATCCCAAGCTTCGTCGTCTTCCTCAGCCGCCATGGCCATGCGTTCCCTGTATGCATCCTCAAGGTACGCATCTTGGCGCTTTTGTTCCTCCTTCTGTCGCAGCTTGGCGAGTCTGCCCTCCAGCTTCTTGACGTGACGTTTGAACAGTGCAGCTTCCTGCTTGACCTTCTTCTGCTCCTTTTCATCATTGGCTCCTCATTGTCCAAAGTATCCAGGAGGGCATTGCGTCGCTTGTAACCCTTGTAGAGGGCAAAAACTTGCTTAGAATGGAATCCGCAAAAAAGACCATTAGCATGAGTTGCCTCCTTTTGGCATCTCTGGTCATCAGAGAGCTGCAGAGCCTGTTGGTGGTGGTCAGTCCCCGCATCTGTAGTATCTCAGAATGATATGATTTTACCTGACATTGCCCTTGATCTGAAGCCATGGCGGCTGCAGTGCAATTTGCCTGCAAGTAAGCAATATTGGCCTTTGGTCACTATCGCCAATTCGGCCCGAGCTACTGATCCAAGTCCGGCTCAAGATGCAATCGCGTCGTTGTTGTGTTCCTGACGCGCTTGCCCGTTTCATGTCGTCATGATTTCTCTTGCCAGCCCCGCTTCAGATTTGTGGGGTGGGTCCGGCAGTTTCGCCGATCATCCTCCGAACCGAGCCTTAACCGGAAGACAAAGGTACGTACTTCTTTCCTCTTCTCTCCAGGTCGTTGCCCCACCTTTTGTCACCAGCCGTACCCTACAGTGTTGATGAATTCATTGCCGTTTCACACTTCATCGTCCCTCTAAGCTCGGAAGAGTGCCCTCAAGATGTTGATGTGGGCATTGGTGGGCTGAGGCAATGGTGTTATAAGTCGATGCTGCGCTAAAACGGCGCGGAGACCAAAATTAGGGAACAAATTCATTATAGGGCGTGGTGCTGACAATTTGATGCTCACTCTAACACTGATTACAATATCGCAATTACTCAACCACGCCCTTCCATTGACCTTGGATGGCAGATAGCATGACGACTATAAAGCGAGAATGAACCCCAAATACTAGCAAATCTAGAGCTCAAACTTCAATCAACACTTTCTTTGTTCAGTCATCATGGCGACCTCTCGATCAGCCTCCATCACCTACGTCCCAGCAGACTGTGGCTCTATCATCCCTGGCAAATCCAAAGCTCCCCAAGCTTTTCAAGACGTGGGAATTGTTTCCAAGCTTCGAGATGTGGGACTCCGGTCTGTGTCGGAGCATCATGCATTGGAATCGCCTGCAAGATACTCAATCACAAGCCTTCCACCTGGAGGTGTGCGTAATGAGCAACTCAATATCTCAGTCTGCGAACAGGTCTACCGCGCCATCTCACAGAATCTCAACCCCTCCACCAGAAAGTTTCCCTTTCAGCTCATTCTTGGTGGCGAGTGTTGCATGTTACCGGCCATCCTTTCTGCCTTCTGGCATCATGCAGACTCACAGTCTCCCCCCAAGCGGGTCGGTCTCATCTACATCGACGCCGACACCGACTTGACTTCTCCAATCGACTCAAGTTCCACTGGCGCCTTTGCAGGAATGAACATGACCCACCTCATACAAACTCCGGGGGCGCTGCAAAGCATGAAGCAATTCTCCCAGCCATCTGGTAAGCCAGTTTGCAACGCCTCCAACATGGTTCTCTTTGGCACCAACATGTCGTTTTCGGGAAACAAGCCGGACCATTTTGCGTACCTCTTTGACAACAACTACAAAGTTGTTAGCTCAGCCTCGGTGTCCCGCGAGCCAGAGCAACGAGCCAAAGAGGCACTAGGATACCTCAACGACAACGTTGATATCATCATGGTGCATTTGGATGTGGATGCCATCGATCCGCAGATGTTCCCATTGGCCAACGTCCCAAATTTCACGGGCGTGAGATTTGAAGAGATGATGCGCGCATTGAGGGTATTTTTGGCGAGTGAAAAGGTTGGTGGACTGACGATTGCGGAAGTCAATCTGGATCATGATCCTGGGTTGGAGATGGTTGAAAGACTCACCAACGAGGTGGTTTGCATGTTAGCATCGAGAAATGTATAAGACTAGTAGGACCTGGAGAGTTGATATTATCCGAGATAGCTGATGCTATAGGGGCGTGTTAAATAAGTCTATGTTATAATGAAAGAGAGTAACACGAATGAAAGTCTTATGGCATCTTGCGAATTTTGGATTGGCCGATAGTGGGTTTAAAGTGGAAAAGCAGATCAAAACCTACCTATGCTACCTAATTTTGTATGTTCGGATTTCACGAGGGCTCTACGGTCGCGCGCCGTGGTGTTGGTCAGTGGTAGCTTTCCATCCAATAAATACAATTTAGTTCTGTAAACAGTCCACCATTCCTCAGCCCCATGTTCCCAATAGAGGAGTAATCCTCATTATCCCGTGCTATCTCATGTGATAGAATGGTTTTGTGACACTATTCTAGACGTATTCATCTGTCTTCTTCCCAAACGGCGACAGCCTACCGCCCCGTGAGGCGGATTGAGGAATATAGCCATAGTCCCGCTCCTCAAGCTCCCCTTCAGAGAAATCACACTGCATGTTATCAGCCACGTCGCTACACTCCAGTTCGCGAGGAGCGTGTCGGGGTCGTTGGCCTGAGTGAGCCGGTCCGGGAGACGATTTCGATGATCGGAGATCACTACCACTTGCTCCGTCGGCACGTAGTGAAGCTGGGGTCCGGGTCTGGTCGGGCGTGCTAATTACGCTCGATGTTGTCCTTTACCTAATCCCCGGCGGCCCTGATACAGAGCTCTTCAATTTTGGCCTTTGCGGTGCTCCAAATGGGTCAGCATCAGAATGGTCCGAATAGTGGGTGTACTCTTAAGCCTCCTCCTCCTCGAAGTCATCGTCTCGATCCTGACGCGCTCTGGCCTGGAACGTCTCATCACCCTTCTTGGTGGACTTCAAGTAGGCCTCAAATTCCGATGTCGTTTCCGCTACGGACCGGAAGTGGTCGGCGGTCAGGATGGCTGGCAGGCCGTCGTTTTCGCATGACGCCTCCTTATCGTAAAGGGCAAGGCCTGCAGCAATCTGCACCGCGTTGCGGATCTGGCGGCCGTTCCAGGGTCCCTTCTTCTTTTTGTTGTCTCTCGAGTATTTTTTATATTCGTCCTTGACGAACTTCTTGATAGGGTTATCCAGGACCTTGATGTACCCGTCATTGGAAGACTTGTCATTTGCGTGCTCAATCCTGGGGAGACGATTCAGGTTGGATTGAAGAATCGCGATAGTGTCATCCAGGCTTAGATGCGGATAGAAGAGGCTCAAGTGCACGCGCGAGCGGAAGGCTTCGTCAAGGGCTCCCACTCGGTTTGTGGTGAGGAAGAGGATTCCACTGTAGCACTCCAAGACTGAGAAACACTTGAGCACGGGATTGTCAGCACGTAGTGTATCGTTTGAAGGGGGGCTGTTGGCTGAGGGAATGACCTACCTCCTACGAGGGCGTTACGCTCCAAGTTGCCATCGTTCCGATCTCGCTGCGTGAGGAAGACGTCGGCCTCATCAAGCAGCAGGATACAGTCCCATAAGTGGGCATAACGGAATGTGTCTCGAAGTGACTTGTCGACTGCGCTGGGCGAGAACCCCAGGTCGCCACAGGTGATGGGGAAAAGCGGCTTGCGATTCTCAATTGCGACCGCCTCGGCCGTGGCGGTTTTTCCAACTCCGGGAGCTCTATGAAGAAGAATCACGAGCCCCTTCCCCTTCCCCTGGACAACATCGAGCTGGACGGTTGACATTCCCTGCTTCTCATTCTGCCGTGCCTTGAAATGAGCCGAGACTACCGACCTGATTATCTTTCTGCGGGGCTCGGGCATCTGAATATCCTGCAGTGTGATACGGCTCTGTTGCGAATTCAAGTTGATGCCTTGGACTTCGAGGCGGGCGAACCTTCTCTCCCTCAAGACATAGCCGAATAGCCGCTTTGGTAGAAGAGCCAGGTCTTCATCTGTCCACTCATCGTCTTTGATAGCGATAGAGCCCTCACTGGCAATGAATCTATCATTAGCAGCCCATTCCTTTGCTTCTTGGCTGTATAACGTGTCCTCTCGGGAAAGAATGGGGAAGTCATAGGATCTGGAGCGCCTGAAACCACCCAAACCATTGGGATACTCTTCCCAGACCAAGAGCTCTATTTCAGCGTACTCCGTTTCCCACGACGAAATACGTGAGTTGCATTCGACGACGCTGGTCTCCCATTTAGGGTAGTTCCGAAGAGTCTCCTTGAAGTCAATAACAACTTCAATTTCGATATACTCAGGATAGTTGACGGGTTCTCCCTTGTCGTCCACCAAGGGTTCTGCCCGAATGCCTGTGATGAAAGTCCACCCTGAGTAGTAGAGATGCCTCACACTCTCTGCAATGCACGACTTGAAGGTTCGTCCCAATCTTTCTTGTTCCTCGAGGAGTGCAGCATAGTTTGGGTGGAATTCGAGAGGGTAGCACTTGAGGGACGTAATGTCTCGCTCGCCATCGAAGAAATCGAACTCGATATTCGTCCAAATTGGCAACAGCTTCTCGCCGTCAAAGTCGAGACAATACATATCCCACGATGTCTCACCGGAGTTTTCGCGAAAATGTCCTTTCCCTTCGTCGAACGCGATAGAATGGTCTGATACAATGCATGAGGCCATCCTCCACACTTGCTGCGCAGCAGATCGGTGAAGAGTTTGGCCCGACTGGGCGAGAGGTAGGAATGCCAACGACCCAGGGCGGAAGAGATATGTGATTTCTTCGTATCTGACACGGCGACGTACTTTCTTGTCCTGGTTTTGGAACTGGCTGCGGATAGGTAGTACCACCTGCTCCACAAAGTCGACGTAGCATCGCATCTGTTCCAAAGCAGTCTCGGTTGATCTGTCCGACTTTCTGTCGGCCTCATCGGCTTCGATAACGTCACTTGTATCCTCTCCAAAGATCTTGGGTTTCTCCATCTGGACAGACTCATCCGAACGGATCCCAGCTGTCCCTTGCAGAAGGTTACCTGGACCCGTGCTAGGTGAATCGCCTTCAGGCTTCTGTGCATCCTCCATCTCGACCAACTTTCTTTTCATGTCGCCATGGAAATCTTCAAGAATCCGAAAGGGGCGGCAAAACTCCAGCGTTGGTTCGGATTCTATCTTCTCACACTCGGATAGAGATCCTAGAGCACGAAGGATCGTTTCTGATCGAATCCGGATCCTCTGGAAGCGTCCCTCCTGTGGTGATTTAGAACCTCTGGATAGTTTCAGCTGCGCTCCAGAGATACCTTTGGTCTTGTCGTTGTGTTCAGGGCAGCTGCGTTGAGGTCTTTTCTTCGTCTCGGCTTTGACGTCCTCATGCCAGTCGGCCTTGGCGACGAGGACTTCAATGACATAGTCTCCGTCGTATCCATCCATACGGTTCATGAATCCTTGGTAGTTGTAGTAGCATACCTCTGTCGTGAGAGGCCGTTCCTGCTTTGGAAGAGCTTCTTCACTTTCACTTTCTTGGTCCTGTTCCTCGTGGAGAAATTTCTCCTGGACAGACTCAGCGTCTCGTTCCGAGCCACCCTTCGTTCCTCTAGGATCTACGCCTAGACGGCTCCCTGCCTTCTCTTGGTTCTCTGGAGGCGCGGGCGCCGTGGAAACCGATGAGATCTCTTGAAGGGACGTTGGGGCTGGGGACGTTGAACCTATGGTAGAGGTTTCGGTCGCCATGGCAGTGGCAGTGGCTCCAGGTACCTCCTCAGCCATAATGATGGAGCGTGAGAGGAGGGGTTGCAAAACTTGACGCTGCTTTTGGGATACAGCTAAGGCAGTAGGATTAGGTTGCTCCGTTCAACCTGAGTGGGCTGGTATCTATTCCTTTGGCTTGAGAGGGGTTTAAATATTCTGAAATCTCTTACGGCGGGGCAACGGTGGACTTGGTCTGTCGAGTTTATCTCAACTCCCCAAGATCTAGCGAAGAATGTCACACAATCACTCACGCCGTCTGCCTCGGAGCTTTCTGCTTTCATGGAGGTAATTCGAGGAACTCGTTCAAAAGGATACACAAGGCCAAGGGGCGGAGGCCTTGGAGCAACGCAATAAAAATAACACAGGCAGAGTTAGTCGAGGAACATCGGGTGCATTAAGCCTGAGTGTGGATTCCGTTCCTCTAGACCCTCTAGCTAGTTCATACCCCATGAAAGGGAGCCCCTCCCGGGGTCTGATGTACCTGGTCTAGTATCCGTCGTTCATCTACATGAATTGAATGCCCTGGTCCCACTCAAAAGAGTCTCACCCCTCCCCTGATGTTTCATGCCAACAAACAATGCAAGCTGAAGCTTTAAAGTCCATTCATTGGAGGAGCTTCTAACTACCACAAGGGTATGAGCGCGTCATGTTTGGGGGCCGTTGTGTTCATTAATACGACTGTTTAGCCGAACATGTCTCCGCTGGTGTATTTGTGATACGGGCGTACGGGCGCTTACGGTGGGCTTGTGTGATGGATTTCCTCGGACTTGCCCGTACTCCTCCCTCTACCTAAGAGACGTGGATTTCGATTTTCAAAAGCGTTACCCTCTTCTTGTTTGTCATCTCGCACTTCGACACCAAGGACGGACTGCGGATATTCTGCTTGTTTCTTGCGTTCGATCCCGCAATAGCCATGAGGGACAGCAACAGCCCGTCTAGGCACTCGTTCCTCCGTCGAAGCCTTCTGCGGTCAAAAGCCCACAGCAGGTCCCCAAGCCCTAAGATGGTCGACAAATTCCTCCGACAGCGCGTCGACAGCTTTCGTGCCGCACCTCCAGGGCCAAGCCAGTACGACGATCGGGAAGAGAGGTACAAAGCTCAAGATTCCATTGCAGTAGAGTATGTGATATCTGCCCCTCCCCTGATGCTCAAAAGCCTGAGTCCGCCAGGGATCTAAAGCAGATTCTCGATGCCCACGACAAGGACCCTGCAACAGAGCTGAAAGTCTCTGGTAGCTCATGGGACACAGTCTTCGACCAGATGGCTGACGCTAAGCGACGCCATGAAAACAAGACGGACTATAACTCCAAGGCGGAAGACGGAATCGATGTAATGTCGTCGTACATCAATATCGTCCTAGATGAGTTCGGGCTCGGGGTCCTTAAGGGAGGCCTAGCGCTCATTTTCAATGTACAATGGCCTGTATTCGAATACCAGTGGTTCTGGAGATGACTGACTGGCGAACGCTAGGCTACAAAGAAGCGTCGAGAAAACCGAGAAAGAATCCTCAACACGCTCGAAACCCTCCCCGACGCGAGCGTCACCATCAACATGGCTCATGCTCTCTTGCACCCGGAGCCTAAAGATACAGCGCTTCAGATAGAGTTTCTCAGTATGCTGATAAGAGATATCCCGGCTTTGGTAAAGATACTGCTAGGAGAAGAGACATGTAAGCACGAGCGTAGTTTTTCACTTGACATGTCCGGTTAAGCCTTAGGGAAATCATGCCTGCACCGGCCCCGGTGCGAATAAGATACGTTAGGTTAGCTCACATCCCCAATTGCGCCCAGGTCAACCGGCTTATAGAGGTAGCGTGCAAAGGCAGCTTGCAACGGTCGTCAACGACAGCTTGCAACAGTCTGCAACAGTCTGCAACAGTCCGCAACGGCAGCTTGCAAAGGCAACTCACAGCACCCCCTAGCAGTGACTAAGTGTGGCTAAGTGGCCGATTTCAAATTAATCTCTGTTTGGCTCTGCGCTGCTGGCTTATATAACATATCTTATTCGCACCGGGGCTGGTGCAGTTAAGACTTCCCAAACCTTACACACTCTTCTTACTAATCATTTCTGTCGCCAGGGTACCGCAAAGTTCGTTGACTTTCTGCTGCTGGATATTCCAAATACTTCGACCATTGATGACATACTGTCACGTTGGGGACAACGGGTAGGACAGCTCAAGGAACACGTGGAACAGCTGAAGATACGGCTACAGGATAAGTTTTTCGCTAAGATGGACCGCATTGAAGGGAAGATGGAGGCATCGGAAACGGGGATACGTGATTTATTGGCTGAGAATCAGTCAATGCAGAAGTCTATGATGGAAAAGTGGACGGAGCTTACGGCTCAGATTCGGAAACCAGTGGCCGACATCTCACGTGCCACGGAAGCTTTTGCGGATGTGGCCACCAGCTTCCGAGAGGATATGAAAAGCCGGCGCCGAGACACAGAGTTGGAGGAGGAGCTCAGACGGGAACGTGACATGCGGGACCGCGAGCGGGAGACCTTCTCATGGGAGCGGGAACAGTTCCTTCGAACAGTTGAGAATTCCCAGACGAGACAGGAACGGCTGGAACAGGGTACGTGAGGTTCTGGGGTGTGCCAAGTTTGCCCAGAGTACTGATGGTCAAGCAGAACGCCTCCATCTCAGCAACCAAGTCGAAGAACTCTCAAGACAGGTTAAAGAAACACGCCTTGAGCCTCGCATGGCCATCGAGCCGATCCAGCTCTTGGGAGTTCTCGGTCTCTCCGTGTACGATCCCTGGGACGACCTCGACGTTGTCTTGCGTCACACAGAACACTACGATGCGAACCTACGCGGGCAAGCGGAATGGTTGGTCAAGACAACTGAGTTCCAAAGCTGGCTCCACGAAGATAGCTCGTCGGTTCTTCTTGCCGACGGCTGTATGGACCCCGAGTTTATATCTCCCATGTCGGGCTTCTGTTGCGGCCTCATCACCAGCTTCATGGACAACCCAGACTTGGCTGTGACCTTCTTCTTCGCTGGGCTGGACACTAGCAAGAGCAAGACACGCAGCGGGCCAACGGCCATCATGCGGAGCCTCATTGCGCAGCTGCTGCTCAACCCGAACCTGCCAAAACTTGACCTGGGGTTCGTCTCCAAGGCAATGCTGGAGGCCTGCGCCCAGCAGGACTGCCGAACCCTCTGTGACGTTTTTGTCGGCATCGTCAAGCAGGTGCCACCGCAAATGGCCGTCTTTTGCATTGTTGACGGCATCATATGGTACGAGCAGGCCCGCTGGAAGGCCGACATGCATTTTGTCGCCAGCATGTTCGAAGACTTGGCAAAGAGAACCAATCCCGCCCGTTCGGGGCTTGTCAAGGTGTTGCTGACGACCCCGACCCGGAGCATCAGTATTGTGGACATGACGAGAAGGAAACAAAGCGTTTGGTGGCATGTGGTCTTGGCCAGCGGCGATATTCATCCTGGCATGTGAATCTGTGGGGCCAAGTATGCATCCTCCCCGGGAATTTCTACACCTCATTCAAAGAAGGCCCCTTTTGATAGCAATTAATTAATTAAGCGAAATAACTATGCCGTACCTCAATGTTGTTGTCTCATTAATACATCCCGCGATACTAACCCACGACACCAAGAACGATGAGGCTGTGATTATGACTTATTACGCGGCCTTGTACTCCTCAGTAAGCCGCCTCAGCTGAACTGAGGCAACACGCCATTAGCTTTTTTGGTCTTGGTACAGGATTATGCATCAGGCAATACCATCTTAGAAAACACCGCATTTTCCCAGATTTGTCCGCCTTAGCCACTCCAAGTAGATAGCCAACTCCTAAGTCTTCGTATTATGTGAGGTAGGTAAGATAGTGAGGCCAGCTATAACTAACATCTGCAATGTAACTCTAGCCATAATTCGATGGATTGAGAAGTTAAAGACGCACAGTAGGGGCAACGGAGTAATTTGCAAGCTAGTCTAAGCCAATGGGAGCTGTCTGGCCATTAAGAATGTATTGAAAGGTAGACCAACTTTTAAAACTAGATGCCCGGATTGAAACTCTCCTAGGTGGCACCCGTCATGCTGTTTGGTCAGGCTCGCAGTCTCAGCCGCTAGGTCTTCAGGGCCACCAACCTCTGGTCAGGTTCAACTTTCTGATGTCTTGCCGAGAGATAGGCAGTTTGAGTCTAACAAGCCCGCGAATCAAACCACAGCATCAGAGTTTAGCATTACCGGCGACTGGGAGCATCACATGTTTAGAGAGTCGCTTGGGATCGACACAGTCTAGACTTTTTCGAAATATGTTTCCCGCTGAGTCGCATGATGGTTCACAGCATGCATAATCTTTGAAACCGTGAGAGCAAAGGCAGTCGTTTAGACCCACTAGTTGTCGTCTCACTTCAATGGAGAGCAAGAGAGCCTGACTCTATATAGCAATGAAAAGATTGGACATGTCTAATGCGTGGGACCCCGCAGCTCCGGAACAGCAAACCTATAGTCACAAAGAGCTTTTGTATCTCAACGGTTTATTTCTTATGGACAATAGTTGCCTGCTTTAAGTACAAATCCACCTCGGGGCTCGTATTAAACGTAGTTGTTGTTTCTTGAGTTGGAGTCGATGGAGGGATGAGTAGACGGATCTACCGATAATACTACTAAACTTGCGCACTTAATTTATCGCAAGTTTTTCCGTTCTTGTAATTGCGAGGCTGACTCTTGCCCGGATGGATCCTTCGGCGGTCAGACAACAATATCTGCCGGTATCCGGATACGGAGTCCGGAGGCTAAGGGAGGCCCGGCCGGAGGCTAAGAATGCGAGCTCCTAATTGGCTCGCTCGGAAGCCCATCGCGCTGATTGGTCAACCTTGCGCCGAGTGAGTAACCATGCCCCGATGATCTCGTGCGGAGCGGGAAGTATATCTATCGCCTTGTGCCGTGCCAAGGTCTGGTCTTCAATTCCTCAGCTCATGAACCTCATCTCGAAAACATTTCCCTCAAGCCAATTTCATTTATTCACATTTATCCCTAGGCCCAAAGCCAAACCCCCATCACCATCATGTCCGAAGACATTGAAACCAGCTTTCAAGCCGCTATTGATTCCGGCAAGATCAACGGTGCCAATCTCTATGCCACTGACGCCAATGGCGACTTTGTGTATAACAACGCAATGGGACAGCGCACTCTATTATCCGGAGAGAAGCGCCCTCAGGAACTCGACGATGTCTTGTTTCTCGCCTCGGCAACCAAGTTGATTGCCACAATCGCTGCTCTCCAGTGCGTCGAGGATGGTCTGTTGTCTCTCCAGGAAGATCTTTCAACCATAGCACCAGAGCTTGCTGAAAAGCAAGTCTTGAAAGGTTTCTCCGAAGAGGGAGAACCTATCTTGGAGCCGGCTGCTCGCCCTGTCACTCTCGGAATGCTGCTCACACACAGCGCTGGTACTGCCTACGACTTCCTGCACCCTCTAATCGGAAAGTGGCGTGAGAAGTTCTCCCCTCCTGAACCAGGCCGAAAGAAAACAGTCGAAGAGCTCTTTGTCTACCCCCTTGCACACCATCCAGGAGGAGGTTGGATGTACGGACCTGGGCTGGACTGGGCAGGCCGTATTGTGGAACGAGTGACCAAACGCACTCTTTCTGAGCACGTCAACGAACGCATCCTGGCTCCCCTTGGTTTGAAGAAAGACGCTCAGTTTTTTCCGGCTACCAGAGAAGACTTGCGTGATCGTCTCGTCGACCTGAACCCTGATGATCCGGAGGGTCTTGGTCGTGCTGTTCTTGGTGGTGGCGGAGAGATGAATCTTCGTGGCAAGGGAGATTTTGGAGGCCATGGCATGTTCATCCCAGGCAACTACTATATCAAGATTCTACAATCCTTGCTTGCCAACGACGGAAAGATTCTTAAACCCGCCACCGTTGACGACATGTTCCAGCATCATCTCTCTCCCGAATCAACGGCTGGTCACCAGACTGCACTGGCCGGCCCTGCAGGTATCTTCTTCCGTTGTGGTGTTGACCCAGACACCAAAATGGGCTACGGACTGGGGGGTCTCTTGACTCTGGAGGATGTTGATGGATGGTACGGTGCTCATACACTTACCTGGGGAGGAGGTCTCACTCTTACTTGGTTCATCGATCGGAAGAATGATATATGTGGTGTTGGTGCCGTTCAGGCTGCCTTGGCTGGAGGAGTGGACGGGAAGTTGGTGTCTGATCTTAAGCAAGTGTTCCGCAAAGATATCTATCGCAAGCGTGCGGCATGGAAGGAAACGCAGTAGATGACACAATGAGAACGATATCATGAAGAATGCTGAGTTGCTTGTATACATCTACTCTATTATGACTGAAGTTTGTCGATGGAACCCAGAAATCCTCAGACCCAACCCCAGATTCAACCCCAGATCTAAGGGACCACGTAAACCGAAAACTCCATTGGGTCACCCGATGTACTGCAGTCATAACATTGTCCACAACCAGAGGTTCTTCCACCTTAGGTTGCTTCCTCCTTGTCGAATTCGAAACTTGCATAACCAGCCTCTCTATCGCCGATCAGGGTGCGATACTCGATTAGCCCCGTGTCCGCATTTAGGTCAACTTTGACGGTGCCCTGAAGCTTGACGATCTTCTTTCCGAGCTTACTATTCCAGATCCTTTCGCACGTGGAGATCTCGTCCGACGTGAAGGTGACCTTGACGAGGCCCAATTTCTCGACAGACCAATGCTTGATATAATCTGGCGCTTGCTCCCACTCGCTGTAAAAGATTTCGATCTCAGTATGATGAGCCCCACCCGTATAATTCTCCAGGTGCCAGCAGACTCCAAAGCCGGTGGTTGTATCGTCGTCAACGTGCTCATTCTAAACGGTAGATAGAGAGTTAGTATCAGCCAGAATTGTCTCCAAGTTTCAACAAGTTCATGATCTTACCATTTTGGCAACCCATTGTATTCTAGAGTCGCACATCTTGGTGTTGTCCCAGGATGAGTAACTGGCATCATCGTTGTGATCCACCCCCTCTCGGAAACGCATCTTAGTGCTGTAACCGTAATGCCGTCGACATATTCGTGAGTCTGGCTTTAGCCCGAACAAGCCACGAAGAGCTGCACCCGTCGCAATGGCTGCCTGACTGGATCCTCATAGTTAGCGTTGAGCACCCCTTTCTTCCCTCACCACTACCCGAAGAGTTAATATATTTGCTCTGCCTTTAACTTACCATTGTGGTGGACAAGCTACGGCTATCCCGGCTGACGTGCATGATTCTGTCATTCGTTGGTTCAAATACAGCGAGTCCCCGAAGCCCCCTACAAGAAATACCTCCTGCGTGAGGTCAACTGCTGTTGCAAAGACAGGGGAGTAGGGGCGGGTGGACCAACCTCGACTTTTTCTCCATGATCTCTAAGCGCAAGACCAATCTGATTTTTCACCAGCCGGATGATTGAGTCTATGACGGGGTCGAACAGCGACTGCATATCGTCCCTACACTATGTTAGGTAGCGACAACTGGAGGGTATATTACCGTCATACTTACGATGGAAGCAGTATAGTCATGTTTGACTTGTCGTAGAGTTTGGATTGCGCAGAAGCCAGATTGATAGGGTAGATCTCGAATACATCCTCTGATCCGCTGAATCTTCGTTTGGCACTTTCAAATGCAGTCATGAACTTGCTGCCCGGGCCTTTTTGACCAAGAGGGACCGATTCGTAAGCGTCTCCAAACCGACGCTTCATCCAGGTATCGAAGGCTCGGTCAATAGCGGTCGAGCCGCACTTGGCGCCTTGAATTCATCAACCTCCAACGCTTCGTAGTGTGCAAGTCAACAAGACTGACTCACCTGTTCCTCGGCAGAGTTCCTTGAAACTTGCCCTTGCCTTGTCCGATTTGATCTTGTAGCAGATGATGTCCTGTTGATCAAGGTTAGTACCGAGCGCTCAAACAAATGTTTATGAATCACAGGGCGCCATGCTTACAACCGTACCACCTCCACAATCGCAAACCAGGATATTCCTGCTCTATTCAGCAGGGCGTTAGCACCTTTATCCGGTCAAGGGAGCACTGGAAAGGTAGCTCACCGACGCAGTTGGGAGAACATGCGAGTCCAAGCGAGGCTTCAGGATGGTCAGAGCAGCAGCTTCTGGCTCCGTGATGACGGAGATGGTGTCCCCTAAGAATATCCGAGAGCCGAACCCAGCGGCTTTGGCGGCTTCCATGGTGCGTCGCTTGGCAGCATCGGTCCAGATGGCAGGAACTGTAATCCAAACCTCCATAGGGGTGATTGCCAGGTTGACCTTGGTGCCGCCCTGGAATCTGCCCACAAAGTACTTGTATAGACAGGCCATGTAGTCAGAGCAGACGTCCTGCGCCGTCTTGCCTGGGGGTAAACTCAACAGACCTGGCCCGAAGTATTCTTTCAAAGCAGGGTCGTCATACTCGCCTAGGCCAACATTTCCTCCAAGGAGGAGCTTTGTCCATAGGTAAGACGACATGCCAGGAACGACAGAGTAGCCCCATCTGTCCTCCTTGACCCTGCGGCCCTTGTTTTCGTTCGCATACGCGATGACGCTAGGAGCCTTGGGCACCTGAAAAGGGCCGTCTGGCCAGATGTTGATTACCTCAATCTGGTCCGCCCTTGTCCTGTTTGACAGGACCCATGCAATGCCTGGTTCATCGCATTAAAATCATCCATTGGGCTCAATGCAGAGGGTATTATGGTGGACGCATACCTGAGTAAGTTGTACCAAAGTCAAATCCGACAATAAGACGAAGTCCATCCCCTTGGTTCAGGTTCAAACCGCCCATTGACCGCAGGGCATCATCGAGACGTGACATCTTGGTAAGCACCCGGAGATTGCTCCAAAAGTATACGGCTGATGAAATCGAACGGGTAAGAAGTTGGTGGCTCTGACTGGGGGCGCTTGAAAAGTGTTGAGAGAATGACACACCCAGATATCAGGGGTAATTTAAGAACTCTGGCCCAAATAAAAAAAGACCGACAGAAATAGATCAGGTTGGGCCGGGATATTGGCATTTGTTGACAAAATCCGAGACAGAAATAAGCAGCTGAAGGAGAGCACGATCGAGATCGCTGGTGAACGACAGAATCTGCCAGCTGAGCTGCCTAGTCCGCCACCTGGCATACAGTTAGTCCTCTTTCGATGTTAGGAACCTGCATGAGCGCCGCTATCACATTGGTGGCTGGCAAAATTCGGACGATAAACTGACAGCCTGATATTCTCTGACCGACAAGCTAGATGTACCTCGTTTGAACCTCGAAGTACCGCTCGATTTTTCAGTCAATTTGGCTCGATGCATGGGCACATGCTACAAGCTTGACGAGCCCACCACACATGCCAGCTCGCCCACCCGTCTGTTGGAGTGCCAGGGGTCAAGTGGAATTCACTTTGAAATCGTAGCTACTTAAGACATCGGGCTACGGCAATGCAAAGAAGAACGCATCCATCTTGAAGCAGAGAAAACAGAAAAAACAAAGACTTCCCTGAACGCACCACAACGAGCGATCGAAATCCCAAGATGGCCTCGAATCAAACTCCTGACGAGTCCAAGTATGCTGAGATGGATCTTCACGGCGGGTCGTCCAAGCATCCTCTCATGCCACATAGGACTGCGGGCGGCGAAAGGCTACCGACTAACCCCCCTGGAAAAACTCATACCTCTGGTCACCTTGACCCAAAGAAAGGGAAGAGAGAGAACACAGGTGGGTAGCAGAAACAGATTGTTTGCTATGATTGCCAGTCAAGGACTAACATCAATGGAATAGGCGATGACCAGGCTGGCTATGCAAACCACTTCATTCCAGCCAGATCGGATCCTGGAGTTGGGCAGTTGACTACACCAACCAACTCCCAACAGCCTCCGCCCCTTGACGAAGGCTACGCCCCCACTCCCGGGTCCTTCGGTATCAGGGGTCAGAATCAGAGATCTTCCCAGCCACCTACCCAGGAAACCACTGGATATTCCAGCTGGGCCTCCATTCCATGCCCATGTGGCAGCAAGAAGACTATCCGCGAGCTCAAAAAGTGGCACAAAAATGAGCTGGATCGTTTGAAAGCTGATATGGACAAAGAGCGTGAGGAACAGCTCCAGGTGATCAGCGAAATGAAAACGACCATTAAAGGGCTCAGGCTCGTCATTCGAGAAGCCCAACTGACGGGGATTCATCAAAGCTCCCAGGCATCTTGGACGTCCGAGGACGAGAGCAGGCTTGTCGAAACGCTCGGGGACCTCAACATAAATGTCTCGCGTTGGGTCGACAAGTACCACAGGGGGGCTCTGCAGTCGTCGTTGGGGAAAGACGAAGAGACCGAAATCCTGGACTCTTGGGCTACGGTCACGGACCTCGTGCAGCATGGCATCCCACCCTGGTTGTTTGACCCGGAACAGCCAGGCACCGAGCGCATCCTCACTGTCATCCTCACAGCCTTGGTATCCAGAGACCTGTTTATCAGGACGTTTGGAAACCCCTTCTTCTTCCTCGCAGTTGATGATGCAGCCAATAACGACGAGGGCGAAGGACAGAGCACCGCAACGGGGATTTTAGACAAGCAAGACACATGCCACATGCTCGTGGACAGAATAAAAGGAAACGGTACGTCTGGTTAGCTGCTCCGGAGGGGACCACTTGGGAAAGGAATGTTGGAACTGACAGTGCAGCCAGTAAGCCCCAAGGAGGCACACGAGTGGCGGGCCCAGGCCTTCCGACATCTCTTTCCCAAGGCAGCCGAGGCCCAGCCAGGCGTTCTGGATGCAACCCTAAGGTCTCTTGAGCTGGCCAGTGCATCCCTTGCCAATGCATTCGTGGGGGGCCCGGCGAGGCATCTCCTGCGGGCATTTGATCAAGACATGGAGAAATCCGAATGCATTAAAAGTCTCAGAGATCTCTACTACTGCGCCGGGGAGCTATCCACAACTATGCAGCGTTGTCTGCCGGAGGTTAGCGTTGTTGACCCGGAAAAGTTAATCCATCAGCCTTTTTCTGTGTACGAGAGGTCCACCGAGGCCCATAGAGCCTACGGGCTGATAGACGACGATGATGAGAAGCTGGATGGCAAGGGAATTAGCCTTGTGATGAACCCGACCATCTGCCTTTGGGGGAATGATGACGGCGAGGGGTATGAGACAGACCGGGTTCTCCTCAAGTCTTGCGTCATGTTGGATGGTTGGGCGTACGGCGAGGCTCACAGCTGAGGGAGCATTCATCTTCCTAACCAAGCCATGGTTTCCTTTCTTTTTTCTTGTTCTCTTTTTCGTTGGTACTAGTCGAAAAGATTCAAATTGCCACCTTAGCTTCCTTCACCAGGTTGGAACTTGACTTGTGAGGCTATGCAATCAGCCGCGGAGATCGTCGAGTCCGAACATCTGCAGGGGCTCGGCAACGAGGCTCAGACCGAGACCGCTCGAAAGGTACAACTGAGGTACAGGATAGGACAGGAGCATCTAAGACATCAACTTTTCTGCTTCAGCTCCGAACCCCTTGCGCAGGCGTGGATGCCGATGATTCGGTCTCTTGCTAATGTGGCTACTGGCTTCTTGTCATCATTGCAGGCAATGGTAACCGATGATTCCGTCTCCCCGATGAAGTCGGGCGAACAATGTGCAGCGGTCTAGAACAATTGGGGGCATTCAATAGCTCAATGTGGCGCTCAATATGCTCACGAGATGTGCTACTCAGCCGCATCACTTCTGTGCAAAGTCAGCACCCAGCTGCAGGGAGGAACTCACATATCTAGGTTGTGCTAAGATTTTCAACTTCTCCTCTGTTCTATGCAAAGAGCTGGATGATAACCCACTAAAGGTAGAAGATGGAGCAAAATAAGGTCTACATCGCCGTCATGGGCGTCACCGGCTCTGGAAAGAGCACATTCATCAAAACTGCCACTGGTATCCAAGACATTGCGATCGGCGAGGACATGCTCTCCTGTAAGCCTTCCCCCGCATGGCCGAGGCCCAGGGTTGAACAATGAGACTAAACGCGTCTTCCGATATTTTATAGGCACCTCTCACGTTGTACCATACAAATTCAAGCTAGATGGACGCGAGGTCGTTTTGATCGATACCCCAGGGTTCAACGACAGCCTGCGAAGCGAGTCTGAGATCCTCAAGGACATCGCCAACTGGCTCGACTACAGCTTCCGAAACCCGCCGCGTATCAAGCTTAGTGGCATCATCTACATGCAGGCCATCACGGACAGAAAGATGTACGGGTCCAGCTTGCGAAACCTGAAGATGTTCAAGGAGCTCTGTGGCGAGAATCCACTCCGCAACGTCGTCTTCACCACCTCTGGCTGGGGTGCCGCCAGACTGACAGGAGGCTACCACAAGGCTGTCGCGCATGAAAGACAGCTTTGCGAAGCTCCAGAGTTCTGGAAAAATCTCATCAAGCGCAATGCAAGGGTAGCACGCTTCGAGGACTCGCCTGAGAGCGCCATTGCCATCATTCGCACTCTCATGGACCAAAAGCCACTTACGCTCCAGATCCAGGCAGAGCTGGTGGAGCAAAACAGAAATCTAGTTGACACCAAGGCTGGGAACGTTGTCGACGAAGAGCTGAAGGCTCTCGAAGAGAAGTACAAGGACCAGCTGGCCCAGGTTCAACACGAGATGAGGGAGGCAATTGAGGCCAAGGACGTTGAAATCCAAGAGAGTCTCGAGATTTCTCGCGCCGAGATCATGAAGCTCCGAGACAGTGCACGAAGGGCCCATGATGACCTACACTACAGGTCAAGAAATGAAGCTCGAACCGCCGAGTCCCTCCGCGTTGAGCTCCGAGAGATGAGGAGCAACATGGAGAGGATGAGGGACAGCCAGGACAAGAGGCACGAAGAGACCCTAGACAGGCAGAAGCAGGAATATGAGGATGCAGCCATGAGGCTCAAGGCGGAACAGATTGAGCAGCGGATGCAGTTCCAAGGAGTTGTGGATCAGCTACGTGCAAACCAGAGCAGAATTAGAGAGGAGGAGAGGACCTTTCTGGAGGCCCGCATCGCCGAGCTAGAGAGCCAAAAGACTAGGAAAGGGTCTACAACAGAGCTTCTCACTGCTCTTGCCACTACCCTAGGTAACGTGGCCATGATTGCACTTGGATTTCCATCACTTTTTGGGGCAGAAAGTTTCTCAGATATGTTCTAAGAGTCTACACTTGCACGTTTGTATGCACTTGTGGCTCGACATCTCCAAAATCAACCACAAATCAAGTTTCTTACCCATGTTCTCTGAAGACCAAAATCCCCTCAGGACGGCGAGTCATTTCTTGTTACAGTGAATCACATCTTCTTTCAGAGTGTTGGCTGCAGTCATGTTGATAGGGTTTGGAGCTCTGCATTTTCCGGCAATGTGACGATGTCTCAAGTTCCTCAGAGTACCTATTGGGAGCTGGACGCCCACGAATCACATATCCTGGTTAATATGCATCTCTTGGCACAAAAGTTTCGGTGGCAGCTGCGGCACAATTCCGCTTCTTTTTTCGTGATCCCCCCAAACCTGGTCAGGTCAAGAGATCTCATCCACCAACGGATAGCCTCTTTAACGGCGAGCGCTTCCACTGGAATCAGGCTGGCAAATTGCATCCCTGGACGACCCTACCCCGGCCATGGATCTGCATTTTGCGCGGTGTTTGGTTAATTCCGTACATGCCAAGCGATATCGCGTAGGGGATGGCCGAAGCGAGCCGAGCCTGATCAGCTTTCAGCTGCTCTGAATGGCCCAGTTCTTGAACGACATGGTGCACAAAATGTGATAATGGAGGGTCACTGCAGCCATTAGACGCTGTCGATTTACAAATAATTGAGCCTTAGATAGTGCCTTGGCAGAGCCTTACTGCAGAGTCACATCAGATCATCTCAAAGCGTTGCGGCTGTGCATATGCAGCGCAACTTTTTCACTCCTTAATCTCAAATGCGTGTCTTTCCAGCAGGCAGGCAGTGGACAATAGTAAAGAAGGTAATTCAGAGAGTCGGGAAAACTGCCCTGATGGTGAAGAAACCATCGAAGAAGACGAAGAATGCAGCTTTGGGGAACCCAAGTATGATAGCGCCGGGATGTCTATGAATAGTAACCTGTGGGAAGCCCAGCAGCGCTAATCAAGACCAGTGAGGGCCCTTGGCTCTGTACCCAGCCTCTTTCTACGGTGACCTCGACAGCCTTGCTTTCAGGCCAGAATGACTCTAGACCCGCAGTGGCGTCGGAAGGCCATCAGTCCACAGTAGTCATTGTTGGCGAAGGGGCAGTCAACTGCTTGGTCTCGTTGGTGTCACCATTGAACACATGCGACAGAAGCAGAGCGGCCAAAAAGGAGAGTTATCAACACTTAATCGTAGGGTGTCGCGTTGATTGTCAATTTAAAAACTAATCAACATTTACAATGGCATGGGCTCGATAGCTAATTACATAGCAACCTTATGACTCTGACCCCATGAGTTCGCTCATCTCGAATCTCCAATGTTCAATAGGCATCCATCCAGACCATAGCCCCTAGTGCCTTGTGTAGAATCCGATCACAGCCCCAGGTGCTTCATTTTTAAACCTGGTGTTCGTTCTTCATACCAATATGAAACGATGGGAGTTTTCCTTAATCCTTCCCATTAAGGATTTTTAAAACTGGAAAACCGCCACATCGTATCAAGGGTATTAACGATATTGGCTATTGCCAAAACATTAACTTGAAGGAACGAAACAGTATGCGAGTGTCGGACAAGTCATCGCCGAAAATACGGCTGGGTAACCCAGGGTCCATGTGTGTCCAGTCAGCCTTGGGCTCTATCCTCCTATGTATGTAGGTGGTGATCTGTAGAGGGAGAGAGGTCCGGTGAACTAAACATCTGTGCGTGACAGATTGAAGATTGTCGCAAGAGTATCTCTGGTTGCGCGACAAGAGTCCTCCTAGAATTTCTTGTGTTTGCGACCAAGTAGTTGTAGTTGCTTGCGAAGCTTTCCAAGGCTTGCATCAGTAAGTTGGCGCCGTGGACCATATAGAGTATCAAGATCGTCGGGTCCAAAGGCCATTTCCTTAAGTAGGATAAATGTCTGCTTGTCCATTGGAGGGCCGTCGATATCGAGTTCGGGGTCTGTTGGTATATCAAGTCCGCCAGTGTCGAAGTCGCCCTCTTCTTCACCTCCAATGTACCAATAATTCATGGGTTTCTCCGCCTGGGGGTGAGATGTGCAAGGACACGCCATTGTCTTGCCGTTTTTTCGTGGCATTCGGGTAATTACAACAGGATGTTTGACTGTTTTCCCCCAGGCAAGTAATCCCAGATAGGGATGAAAAGACGACGTAGCCGATGAAGAAGGCAGTGGCTGCGGGTCCGTACTCTTAGCTCTAGGAGCGCTGTGCCTTCTGGAAGCCCCTGCATTGGAGTCCTCTGAGCTAGCCGCATTATTTCGTTCTGGTAAGAGGATACGGAGGATACGGAAGGGTTTCTTCTCCTCCTTCGGATTCGTGTGAGGAGTTGTGTTGGTGCCCCCGCTGTAGTTTAAGAGGCGTTTGTTGACATCGTTATCGTGGCCATGAACCAAATTAGATGGGATGGCAGTAGCGATGTCATGTTTGTTGTTTAGCGTTTTGTCTAACTTAGCTGAACCTGAGAGGGTTCCGCTGACGTCGCTATCGTCGACCTTCTGGCTGGAATTGGACGGGTTGGAGCTTAAAGGCGGGAAATGATGCATATCGTCTAGAATACCGCCTAGGCCCTCATTGCTCTTCACGGCATGTGCTGAAGGTTGTGTATGGGGCCTTGCCTGGGACCGCGACGATATCGACGTCGTGGGCCCAGAGGTGGGGGAAGGAGGTCGGTGTGGCCATGGATAGCCACAGGCATCGCTTTGCTCTCGCGGAGACTCATGATGGCCGTGATTGCTTCCCCTTGGTGGTGGGTTCCTTTCGCGATGTGCCTTGTGCTGCCCCTCATATCGTTGTGGATTGGGATGACGACGGCTGTCCGACATAGCTCCTTCGTTGGTGACGGCAGTGAGGGAGAAGGAATGACGTAGAGTTGTGAAGAGGTACAATGAGTGAGTTCGTGAATAGACTCAGTGGGTAAAGATTCGATACAAGCGTGTTGTTTGTCCGCTTCAATGTGGCAAGTCGTTGGGTTTAAAAGACAATACTGCCCGAAAAGACGATACCCAGGGTAAGGGGGTGTCAAAAAGCCCTGGAAAAAGCCCACTGACTTGCTGCAGTTTTGGCTGAGAGCATTTCTGGATGTTCTTGTTACACAGAGGTCGGACAGGCAGGCTGTACAAAGTGGCAGTGCGACGTGATTCAACCCCGCTGTATCTCACGCGGGACCTACGTGGACGAACGGTGTAATGTGGCTGCATTTGTTTGTTTGCTGTTGGGCCTCCGCACAGCCTGCAGCCGCACAGCGATGGAAGCAAATGGAAACTGCAGTACCTACCGTGTCACCCTAGAAGTCTCTGTCCGATATCGTTGTTGCTGACATCGTCAATCTGATGCTCTGCCAAGTTCCAAGCGGAAAACATGCCTTGGCTTCATACTCGAGGTTCGGCCGGCAACAGAGTGCTGTGGGATTGAAAATATCAAGGGGGTTAGGCTCACGCGGACGCTCCCCGCTTGTCTTCGTTCCCCGGAGGAGGGGCGCCATCACTCCTTGGTACCCAAGGTCGCCATACGGTCTCGGGCATGCCAAGATCACTCAGGTGAAAGGTGAGCGGCCCCCTGCAGCAGTGTGAAGATCAGGCACGACCAGGCGAAGACTTTTCCCAAAGTAGCAAAAGTGAGCAGTGTATACAGTACCTCTCAGGATGATGGGGGATTGTCAGCTTGTGTTATTGTTAAGTTGTATGAAATCATAGGGCCTTTAGTTGCGATGATCAAAAGTCATTAGCGGCGTGCACTAGATGCCACCAAACAATGATAAAACTCTACATTCCTTATGAGGGATCTAACAGTTGAGCTTTTTTTCCTTCCTTGCTTTTTTTCTTCTCACAGACGATGTTGTCGACTGAGTGCAACCATCGCACCAACGGCAGTCTCTGCGCGAGGGAACCTACACCTAGCAAAACAGGCATCCTTGGGTCAGGGGTTGTCGACTGATGTTGGCACCCTGCCTGCAGAGGCGTGTGACGATGTGATTGATCCTTCCAAGCGAGGTGTGGGCTCCGGCGGTTGTTGGTTTCGGTGCCTCAGGCACCCACATCAACTGACTCTACACCAACGCTGGCTCCTGTCACACAACTTGTGTCACACAAGGCCCAATCCCTAACTTTTAAGAGTGTGTAAATAAGGCTTGATGGCCTAGAGAGTTTCGCCTGCCCAAGGAAGCCATTATCAAGTTGAGTAATGCTGACCCTTGATGCAAGCCCAACTGGCATCACAAACGGCCGAAGCAGGAAGATCAAGTGCACTGGTCAATTAAGCAAGAGTAGATTGCTTTTGAAAACAAATATTCCGTTCTGCTTTCTCGTTTGGAGATGCTAGGTGACGGAAGATATGTAGTCATAGTTTCCAGGTCCAAGCTAAACAGATTGTTTCCAACACCATCCGCATCTCCCCTTAGCCATTGTTTCCAGTGGCAATGCCCCAGAAGTAACCGCACCAACTTCCCAGGATCAAGAGGATAAGAGAACAGAAGCAAAATAGGGAGATATTCTTGTTCCGGCCGCCATTCTCCTCATAGAACCTCTGCTTTCTGGCGTTGAGAATATGGCCTCGGGCAATGCGCATTTTCCTGGTCCACTGCAAGTGTCCAAGATCCACAGATCGCCAGGCGATGAAACCAAGGATCAAAGAGACAGCAACTGAGCACCCGGCAAGAATGACATAGACAATGGTGACTCTATCGTACGAGTTGTTGTCGGCATCTTGGATCCTTCCAGTAATGACTCGCACGATGATATTCATTCTATGATACGAGTTAGCAACTTGATATATGACGTTGGTGGGTTTTCTTACGCATTGTTTAGTGTGATCTTGATAGAGTAGGCCGAACCAAATACTGTGCTATCCCACATGGATGTTCGAGTACTGTCGATGATGGTGGTAGGTCCAAAGCAATATGCAAAGGCAAAGACACCAAAAGATGCAGCAGTTCCTTTGACGGCGCCAGAAAAGTTGACCAGAAGCATGGAAGTGAAGACTCCGAGGCCACAGAATACCACTAAAGCATTTAGTCAGTATGATATTGTGCTTATGAAGATGTCGACATGGTACGCACGGATTGAAATTCGGTGTCCGTAAAGGTCAATGAAGATACCCAGGAGTGGAACAACGAAGAAGCCTGTCAGGGGAGATTAGCATCCAATGTGATTTGGTGGGACCATGTTCGCTTCGTACCAGCATACTGCAAGACCGAACTATACCAGCCAGCCGCGATAGAGTCAGTTCCAAACCGCTGTTCAGCAAGTTCAGTGGCGTTCTGGAGGAAAACGATGGCAGTGCTTGTTTCGAAGAGAGAAAAGGCCATGACGGCCCAAAAGGACCAAGGCAACTCGAGCACCTTGCGGATCTCAAACCTTTTGCTCTTCTCACTCAGCTTCTCGCCGGTTGCTGGATCGTTGATGCCATGGAACTTGCGGTTGGCCACCTTGGTGAACCAGTAGAAACCGACGGTCATGACATTGGTGAAGATGTTCATGAAGACGGCGACCCAGAATACCCAGGCAAAGTCGCCAGCCCTCTCGGCGATGATATTGGCGGATGACTTGCCGGCAAAAGCACCCATCTTTCCAACACCCAGCTCAAAGCCGAGGGTTGATCCGAAGCCATTTCCGGGGGCGAACCAAGATGAGAATACCTTGTACTGGGCAATCTGGGTTGCGATGTCTCCCAACGCTCGAACGACTCTGCCAGCAATCATGAACTTGTAGGAACGGCTTTGAGCCGCGCCTGCAACTAAAATCGAGCCAACAGAGTAGATCAAGTTTCCGTACAGCATGGCACCTAGGATATGTGATCAGAGAATGTTACCATGATGCGAATAGACCTCTTACCAGCGCCTCCAATCCGGTCGGTAACAATACCGCTCACCATCATGAGGGCCGTGACCATGAAGTCCTCACTGGCTTCCAAGAGTGAGAACTGCGTATTAGTGATGCCCATTTCTTTCTTGATGGTGGTTTTCATGGCAGCAGTGATGCCCGAGCTCCATTGAGATCCGAAACCGATCGCCGTGACGAGGGCGACGGACGCGATCTTCCAAGACAGGGGAACCGGTTTAAGGCCATCAGTGCTGGAGGCATCTGAATCACCAGATGCCTCAACTACTGCTCCGGCAGTCTCCTTGTCATAGGGTTGCGCCAGGCCATTCTCAGGCTCTACGTTGGAGCTGGAAGACCTGGGAGATGGAGGTTGAGCCATCATGGCCGGGGTGGAAGGACAAGACAAGAACAGGTGTACGAATGAATAACAAAGAGCAATAGAATGGTGAGAAGATGCTCAGTTTAGGGAGCGGTGTTGTTCAGAGACAAGATGTCGATCATGTCGAGGAAAAAACACTGCTTTTGAACCCGACGAAGAAATCCTAACTAACAAGTTTTGATCCACTAAGTCGAAGGTGGATAAGCCTAATCAGATGAGATTGATAAGACAGAACGGGGCAACCCCACCGACACTAGCCCTATACGAGGCGTGCCGTAAACCTAAAACTCCACCTGAAAAGATCTGATAAGTTTACAGAGACAGGGATTCTGACTAGGGGTCATTCTCTCACCGTGAGAAGCGTCCCTTCCCTGCATGTCCGATGTCGCTAGTGGATGCCGGTCCGACGGGGAACTAGGGACGACCCCATCAGCTGGAGCTTTGCGAAAGTTTGCGGATGAGGGATGGTGATGGTTTTCGCTTAATCAATCTTTCACCTTTGTTGCTTCTCTTCCTAACAACACCAAAGCCTATCGTTGTTAGGTACCGACACCGCAATGCATGGCAAACAGCACGCCAAGGCCACGCCTGGCGAAGCGACACCACTCATTCTTCATGAGCAAGGGCGTTCACACTCTGAGCATGGAATCATCCAACAGCCGACATCACAGTCCTCCGATGAGGCGAAAATCCCACCATCCGTTTCCTGGGCATCCATGCCTTGCAAAGCCCAACTAGCTGTCATGATGCTTGTCCGCCTCGCTGAGCCAATCAGTGAACGGTCTCTGACAGCATATCTCTTCTACCAGCTGCAATGGTTCGACAAGTCCCTAGATGCGTCGTCGATCGCGAAGCAGGCCGGGCATCTGACTGCAGCATTTGCCGCTTCTCAGTGCGTAACATCGATGTGGTGGGGACGGGCAGCCGATGGCCCGGTTCTCGGTAGGAAGGGCGTTCTCGTCATTGGTCTGCTAGGCTCAGCGATCTCAGCACTTGGCATGGGTTTCTCAACTACATATCGGTCTGCCATGTTGTTTAGGATGCTAGCCGGTGCCCTTAATGGCAACGTTGGTGTTCTCAGGACAATGGTGTCTGAGGTTGTTGTCGACAAGAGGTAAGTCACGTTCCCATGAGCTTTTTCCTCTCTACTCACGGTTTTGACTTGGCAGATATCGCTCCCGTGCATTCCTCCTTCTACCAATGTGCTTCAATGTTGGCAACATTGTAGGACCTCTCATGAGTGGCGTCTTGGCCAACCCTATCGAGTCTTTGCCCAGCCTATTTGGACCGGGTTCCTTCTTTGGCGGAGTTGATGGCGTTCAGTGGATGGCTAGATTCCCTTACGCGCTCCCCAACATTGTTTGCGCGCTTCTCTTGATCACATCAGTACTTGGCGTTATTTTCGCTCTGGGAGAGACTCATCCCCTGCTTCAGGGCGATGAGCCTAACCAGCGAGGATGCCTTGGTAACGGTTTCTTTGGGCGTATGTTCAAAATTCGCAAATCCAAGCCCTCTTATCGCCTTATTCCAAGAGATGGTGATCCTGACCAGGTCCTTGAGACATTGGATGAAGATTCGGGGCCAACAAGCGCAAGGCCAACATCGTTCAGGTCAATCCTGACCAAGAACGTGTGCTTGACTCTGTTGCAACATTTTCTTCAGGCTCTCCATGTCGCTACATTCAACTCGGCCTTGATCGTTCTCCTACCAAGTCCCAGAGGAGACCGTTCCCAAATTCACCTGCCCTTTCAGTTTGCTGGCGGCCTTGGTCTTTCTACCAAGAAAGTAGCCATGGCGACGAGCACGATTGGAACCATCGGCATTCCCCTGCAACTGTTCCTCTTCCCGAAAGTGAGTGTCCGACTTGGCCTCTTGCGGTCATACAAAATCTTCCTACCACTCAGCATTGTGGTATACTGCATACTACCCTACCTAACCTTACTGCCGGACGAGTATGTCATTGTCTGGGCTTGCATAACGGCTGTTCTGTCGATGCACGTGGTATCTCGAGTCTTTGTCACACCAGCAACAATGATGCTAGTTGACGGGTCATGCCCCGACCCATCTTTACTGGGCACACTCCACGGTTTTGCTTCAAGCATATCGAGTGTTGCACGCATTCTAGGTCCAACTGTTGGGGGTACCGTCTTGGGATGGGGGCTGTCCAACAATCTTGTTGGAATTCCGTTCTGGGGAATGGCTTTACTTGCTTCGATAAACTTTGGTCTTCTGTTGTTGGTGAAGGACTCAGATGCCTCATGAGTGGGCTGTTAGATACTCTAGTCAACACTAAACACGTCCTATGAAGTAGACATGATGGCTTGCCTGTGTGAAACTATATCTCTCTGAATGGGTTGCCTTGATCGGCCCTCTGGGTATGCTATGAGGTGAGATTATTTTTCAATACATCCTGTGAAGTTCTTTCATCTGCAAATTCCCCTCCAAGCTCTAACTACCTGTACTCAGTCTATCATGCCGAATCACTTTCCACTCTAAACTCCGAGATCGCCGAAGCTGGTTACTGATATGGTCCGATTAAAGCTCGTTATTCGATGACTTGTAACACCAGCTTGGAAGCCCACGTGCTCGTGCGTGGAGAAAAGAGCATCGGCGTGAGTTCATGCCTAGCCATCGGGGCGCTAGCCTGAAGCCATCCCTGCCGACAGGGATCTGAGGCACATTTGTTGTCTCACGGTGAGAAACCGGCTCCTTTGGTCCACTTTTCGCTCGGTCATGTCGCCAGTCACGGTATTTTCTCGGATGGGGTCGTTGGGGGTCAAAGTGGGATGTGATCAACTCCAGCTTTCATTGCCGCGTAATCTGCACCCATGTGAAGATAATCATGCCATATTCACATTCTAGAACATTGATGTTGGAGTAGTTAGGATCGCATGAGGTTAAGCTCGAGTATTGCAGAGTTTTGTGTCACGAGTGGGCATGGCTGATTCAAATCTTTAATGGATGTTGTGAATGATCCCTTCAGCCTCAACAATGAATGTCAGATATGAGAGGCACATTTTGGATGCACCTTGGCCTTGTTAGATTCCACCAAATATTCAGATCATACAGTTACTAAAAGCCCGGAGAAATAAGATAATTCTAAGTTTATTGATCAAGTATCATCCATCTTGGAGATCCTGTTATGCTCCCTCACTACCCTACACCCACGTGAGATCAGGTTTCTTCCCAGGCACCATTATCCTCAACGGCCATCCCTTTAATTGGTGAATTGCTCCAGCCACCGTCTGTAGCCAACTCGTGGCCACTATGGGAATCCCGTATTCGCACCGTTGACTCCTAAGCATGTCTGCCGCAGTGTCCCATGACCTCTTGCCATCTTCCACCTCACCCAACTCGATTTGGGCATGGGCGATAGAAAGATGTATTACCACCGCGATGAAACCGTACTTGGCATGGAATGCCGTAAACTGTTCCATTTCTTGAAGCGTGGATTTCCATAGATGAAGAGCGTCTTGAAAATGTCCTTTTTGGTGGGCTACGCGAGAAGTGGCCATCAGCCTTCGCATCCGGAGTAACTGGTCGTTCATTTCTTCTAGCCCCGCTGGTTCGATCATGGCCAGGTCTTGGATGGTAGACTCAGCAATGTCTGTTCTGCCTTGTCCAATGTTGGCTTCCACTGATGCCAACATTAGTCTTCGGCAGGGCCGGCTCTTCTTGTCGGGTTCTCGCATATTCTCCAACTCTGCTCCGAGAAGTTCATTCGCTTTGTCGTACCAGCCAATCTCACAATAAATGTCTGCTAGTCTGGCGACGATGAGACGCCGTGTCGTCGTTCGGATGGGCTGGACAGCCCCAAGATTCAAATACTGCTCCAGTGATTCTCTTGCATTATCGAAATCACCCATGGACTGAAAGAAGCTCGCTGCGACACCCTGAAGGCGACGTGTGACTTCAAGTTCAAGATTCGAAGGTGGGTGTATAGCCTTCCATTCGTAGATACGTAAAGCTGTATCGCTGTCGTGGCGTTGGATCTTATTCTCGATCACAACGAGGTGAAGTCTGCCTTTTAAGGCGTGGTCCCTACGGGTGACAGGACGGCGAGGCTGGCAGAGAAAATGACGGATGTGAGCATCTGACTCTATAAAATCCCCTTCAAGGCGGTACACGAGACTTTGGAACAATGTCACCGAAGCATGCAAGTAATACGGCATCGAAGGCCGCAAAAAGGCCCTGGCAATATGGGTGGCTAGGCAACGGATCGAAAAAGAGTCCCGCTCGGAGAAGTAGAGTAGCGCATCGACAAATTGATCTTTGAGGGAAATGGCGATCTTGTTGTTTTCTTGGATCAATTTATGCATCAAGTCCCATACTAGACTCTTGGTTTGTGGGGACCTATGCAGCAGCTA
The DNA here is from genome assembly GCA_025433615.1 of Fusarium sp. LHS14.1. Taxonomy (NCBI): domain Eukaryota; kingdom Fungi; phylum Ascomycota; class Sordariomycetes; order Hypocreales; family Nectriaceae; genus Fusarium; species Fusarium sp. LHS14.1. The sequence goes on from CM046482.1 coordinate 3,532,946, forward strand.
TTAGTAACTGAGGGTTGATGCTGTTGCTGATAACGGCCTCTCACCAAGTAGTATTGCCTTCGTAGCAAGGTGGACAAGCGAAGCACAAGAGTTTAAGAGCGACGCTCCTTAAAAACTCAGCCACCTCGGGCAGAAGATTTGAAAAAAGCTGGGGGTTGGACAGAGGGTCAAGAGACCATGTTACAGTCCCATCGTCGAGTGTGTGCTTCTTGATATACACAGACGTGAGACACTGAGCAAGCCGGGTGTTGTCCGATAACACATCTACCAACTCAGATGGTAGACCAAATTGTGTGGCATCGGTAGTTTGTATCTCGCCATCCGCATTCCACCGCCTTTGAGGAGAACTCACGCTCCGTAGAAGAGTATCGGGGATGTTATGACCGCCGAGGGCTTCTAGCAGAAGGAGCAGTATATCCGTGTCCGCTAGTAAGTCGGCGTAATTGGCAAAGAGATTGTGATATGATAGTGGTAGAGAGGGGTCTATGTTTAGATATGAGCTAGAGAACAAGTCAAGGGGAGCGGTGAGTATACCTTTCAGTTGGCCGAGAATCAGGTTCCGCACAAATTCATCACGGCTCGGAGCGCCTGAGCAGATAGACTTGAGGTGAGAAAATATCTCTTCATCGTTGATATTGACGTATCTCTCGTATCTGGATTTCTTTTGTTAGCTAGATCCCACACCTTGGGTGTTTGTTTACTCACGTGGAAAATGGGATATCCAAGGGTAACCACAAGACTGATCCGATATTGCCAAGCCGACGGGCCATCTTGATGTACTTCCTGCCAGCATGCCGGAGTTCTGAATCTTTTTGACCCTCGAAATAACGAGCGATGCGTGGCGGCACCAAGACTGAAGCGTTCAACTCGGATCTGAGAAATATGACCATGCAAGCTAGTCGACGATGTAATTCGACGTGGGCCAGGCTGACCGAAGTGTCGGAAGGCGTCCAGAAGCCTTCCAAGTCGAATCTGAACCTTTCATAGACGTCATTGACGCGATCCGAGTTGGACGATTGTATGGACAAGATCTTGGCCGTACGTTGATTTGTGGGTGTGATGTGATAGTTTGTGGTGCGAGCAAGCAATTTCGACTTGAATAAGATCGATCGAACAGCTGATAAATGGTGATTAAGCTCGGAGGCTATACTTTCGGCCTTGTTCTCGTCATATTCTTTTGCTAGTTGACGGACCGTGTTGCAGAGACACATGATTAAGGGTGATGCTGGAATAAAGCTCATGGGCCGATTCTCGAAATTGCATCCTAGGCTAAAAGAAAAATTATGTGAGGTCCATGCGGAACGTTAGGCTCGCTTCGGATCGGAGGTATTTTCCCCTTTGCTCGGCTGGTTGCAAAAGTGTCATAAAGTTGAAGCTAGAAAATCTATAATTTTTTACGGTTAGATCTTTTAGATAAGATGAACGGCGAGATATTCCATGCTAATTATTTCCTGGCTGTTATTGATCACGGGACTGGAGCCAACTTCTGTTCCAGTGCTCTTGTTCCTGCAAAAGGTTAGCCCATCTTGGTCTGCCAAGACTGAAGCGTCTCAGAGAAGTGGCATACCCCTGTCAGCTAACCATCCAATTTCCCACTTAACGCGCTGGAAAAGGGGCTGATCCTTCGCGATTATCTGGAAGAGGCGTTATTTACCTTTTGGCGCGACTCGTCGTCAATACTTTGTCGCCCACCTCATGACTAGATATAAGGCTCTGTCAACATGCCCTCACCGACGGGCCTCGTGGCCCCACTGCTGGTCTTCATACTAGCATTTCAGGCGCTCGCCCAGGAACTAGACGATATCATTGTCGGCTGCGACGCGGTCCAATGTCCTGTGGTCGAGGATGAGCATCACTGCCAGGTTGGGAACGACACATTCCTCGACATCGGCCTTACCCGCATTCCGGATGTCCCAGATTCCTTAGAGGATTTCTCCATCGTCCAAGGAGTCAGCATTACAAAGACCACGAAGGAGGAAGATCTGTTCACCAGCGTCTACTATCTCGGGACCCCCCAGAATGTGTCGCTGGATGAAGTCCACGGTTGCGCTGTCTTCTTCGATCCTCCTGGAAGAAAATTTCCAGAGAACACCACAGGCACCTGCTCTGATATTATCGATCCGAAATGCATTGCTGGCATCCAAGAAGTCGCAGAGTCCGCACTCAGTTACAAATACATCGATGGTATTTGTCGAGATGTACAGGATGCGCTTGAGGACAGCGATATTGTTGCCTGCAGGAACTACACTGGCACGGGCGAAGGCATCGAAAGAAGCGTCTTCGCCATTCGTCTCTCTAACCTCACCAATATCGAGGCCAAGGAAAACGCCACCAGCGACTGTTGGCCTATCCTGCCTAAATCTGCCAACCTGGCACCGCTTTTCTATGCCATGAGATCTTGGGATGTGAGAAATATCTTCCTTGGCTTGAAGTACACCTACTGACTCTTGATCTTACAATAGGGGGGTCCGTCTCTTCAATCTGCTTTCGATGAAGTCCACAAGGTTACGCCGATACTCACCCTCTTCATGGCCAAATCCAATAGCAAAAACGTAGTGAGCCAGACTGTTAGCCAAATGAGTTGTATTCAGATCGAAAGTACTTGGACTCCTGATACTAGTGTTGCTGCGCCACGAACACTGGTTAGTATGTTGGCGATTGTATGGGCATTCGCTGCGTGGGTTGTGATGCTGTAAGACAGCTAGATGCAATAATGGAATAACGACACTGGGATGCACGTGTACCAACCAAATGTCTGAAGACCCCTGGACCTCCAATTGATAACTTACGCGCAGTTCTAAGCCACTGTTTTGATAGACCTGAAACCATTTGCACGCAAGGCAGACTGACCAGCCCTGTGGCGGTTATGGAGGTGCCCCTATTGGACACACGCCTGCTGTATAACCAACATGCATGGAGTGTTGGCCAACAAAGCGGCCACTCTCTCCAAGATTTTATTTCTTATCATGTCCTTTGAGAATGCATTTCCTTCTCCTCTCATCTTCGGCTTCTTGTGTTTCTTAACAATTGTGAGGGGTTATCCGCTAGAATGAGTGTACAGCTTGCGGAAGACTTTCAAGGCCACTTGGCGGCTATCCAAGCCGCAGAAGAGGCGAGAGTTGCTTGGCTCAAGGTAATTTAAACTCATTCAACTTTTTACAGTTTATTCACTCAGAAAATGCAGGGTTTTGCTGGTCAACTTTCGGATGTTGTCAATAAGTATCGTGACGCAACGCGAGATCTCGACAGCGAAAAGGTTGCAAGGCGCTTCTCCCAGCAAGAGGCGGAGGAATGGCGAGCCAAGTTTGAAAGGTTGCAGAAGTCTATGGTACGTGTTGGTCGCTTATACATATTGGTTGTGTCTGACTTGGTTTAGGACCAGAGCTCGTTTGTCTTGGTACTGATTGACGCTGACGCCGACTCGTATATCGTACGTGCTATGCAATCTTGCCGTGGCGTCTTACTGACTAGTCCCAGTTCAAGGATGAATACTACTCAGCTAGTGATGGCGGCAGGAAGGCGTCTCTCAACTTGCGAGACAGAGTTCGTGACTTTCTTCAATCGGAGAGGCCAGAGCTGGCGAATCTCCCCATCGTTATGAAGGCCTACGCCAATGAGCTTGGCCTATCGCAGTTTCTCGTTTCATCCAACATCATCAATACACCTCATGATCTATTGGACTTCGCAAAAGACTTTACGCAGGCATCCGAGACCACCGACTTCGTTCTAGTTGGAAGCGGCAAGGACCGGGCAGATAAGAAGATTCAAGGTGCGTACTGCATGATAAGTAACATTCCTTAGCTCACATAAAATCAGGTGCGTTTAAGCAGTTTGTTGGAAATCCTACGTGCCGTCATGTCATCTTTGGAGCATGTCATGACAATTCCTACGTTCGACTGCTGGAAGATTACGCCAACGACGATTCTGTAGTTGAGCGGGTCACTCTCCTCCACGGGTTTGCTGTTGGACGAGAGTTCCACCAGTTGGGTTTCAAATCCATGACAATGGACGGTGTCTTTAGGGAAGGGCCCGTACAAACTGAGCGGCCCCAGATGCGTCAACCTCAACCTACGTCCCAGCCCGCACCCGTTTCAACCACGCCGACCTGGGCCACAGCGGTAGGCTCAAAGAACGGCCTAGGCCCTCAGGAGAGTGACGGTGCCAAGAGTGCAGTCCGAGTTAATACGGCAGGGCAAAGGATCGACGAGAGCCTCCGAGAACCTTCCCAGCGAGCGCAGGAGAACTGGAAGCACAAGACGGCGAAGGTTGGCATGAGATATCGTCGCTCGTACCACTTAGTCGGGTCCTGTTCGAGTCCCATCTGCGGCTATTCGCATGGTCCGTTATCTGAGGAGGAAAAGTTGGTGTTTCGACGACAAGTCAGATTGGAACCGTGCCACACTGGCCTGCGTTGCCGCGATGCCACCTGCTTCTATGGCCATAATTGTTCCTGCAGAAAGTTGAAGTGCAAATTCTCTCCAGAGATGCACAAGGTGGATGTTTCCCAAACGAAGAGTTCGGTTGGTTGAATCTACGAGAGGTTATGAAGATCAAGACCTAGCTGCTTGGGTGTTCTTGCTGAAGTTGAAGCAGGGATTGGCATCAGAGAAATTGTATGTATTTTTGTGAGATTGTATTCCTGTCTTAGGGCTTTGAGTTGGCCTAACCTCATCGCGATAAATGGCCTGGCAAAGACTTTCGTTCGTTCTCTTAAATTGACTTTCCCATCATGTAGCACCACGCCCGAGAAGTGTTATTTCGCTCCTATCAATGGCGACAAGTCTATAGTCTAGGACCACAAAGAACAGAGCGACTAACATATGATGACAACAGGACACTATCTCCCTCACAATTGGACAGGTTGGTGATTCGGGATAATGGTAGAGGCTTAACTCGCCTGTAATGTTGAGAGCCCCGATTGTGATACTCGAAATTCGGGATGACCCAATGAATCATCAATCTCCCCAATAGAATTCCGAGAAGATGGCGGAATCAGTCGGGACATTCATGGACCCCTCACTCGGCTTTCCTCCGACCAATGACAGATGCGCTATTTTCCTCAACCATCACACACCATCACTCCTTGTCAAGGTGCCTACCTTCTTATCAACTGTTAATACGCACGAGACCTATCTGATACTACCAATATCGCACTTGTTACTCACAAACATGGCCATCTACCACGTTGGTAGGTTTCCTTCTTTGAGGCTACCCATGACCCCAATGTCCAGTGCTGACTCTCGCAGTCCTCTTCAAGCTGAAGCCTAATGTACCTCAGCAAAGCATCGACGAGATGCGCGCTGCTGGTAAAGCCATGGTTGGCGTCGTGCCAGGTCTGAGGTCGTTCGAGTTCGGTCCCCCACTCGCCAGCACTGCGCACCGTGCTCAAGGCTTCGATCTGGGCTTGATCGCCGTGTTGGACACCGAGGCAGATGTCCTTGCTTACGGCCCGCACCCAGCTCATCAGGCGTAAGTCCTCATTATCCTTTTGTAGTTATTGATTGAGCGCTAATACCAGGTACACAGGGTCAATAAGATTCGGGAAGCTGTCGCCGCTGAGACCTTGGCCTATGACTTGGAGGTGCCTGACGTGGCTTAGGTTGACAGCTAGATGGCACGAGTTGAATGTCTCGAAAGTCGAGTACTTCAATACACGGGGAATGAAATTCCGATAGGCAGTCCCTGGTCTTTAAAAGCCAAAATATTGCACCATAATATTATGCACTTCTATGAATAGTGCTTATGTTTAAGCAAACTTGCTCCGCCGCATCAGGTTGAGTTCTAGATACCAGTGGGGTAAGGATTGTCTACAGTACATATGTGGCTTAGCGAGGTTTCCTGGCTATGCCGATTTTACTTCTATGCCTGGCAGGCTAGGATTGCCAGCTGTCAGTTTCTGTTTGCTAGTTTTAAAGGAGGGGTGGCGTCCAATTGTCGATTTTACGGAAACCTGCAAGCCTTTTCCGCGGCTGGTGGTCTGGCTGTTCAGCTGATAGAAGTGTCTAAGGTCATTCAGGCTAAACTTCCGACCAGTATTGATTGCTTCTAGGTATTTATCTTGGCCAAAATAAGCAAGAATAACCCTGATGCTGTACGCGGAGTCGTGACAGGATCTTGGCTAGGCTAGGCGCAGGGTCCAATCTAGAAAGTAGTAGCCTTCGTTATCCAAGAGACAAACCATCCTTCTGTATTCCCTTTTGAAGTAAATTTGTGCGCGTTCTCTCCCAGCACCAAGGAAGAGGAGCAAGCTGAACCTGCGTTTCGTTTCACATTCATGTTCGTGTTCTGCCTACGGAACTTAAAAGGCTCGTCATGGGTGCCCTGCCTCTCCTCGTCTCGTCTCATTCTCTGTTGGAAGCAACCTTTCAAACTTGACAAATTTGACTTACTAACTCTTTGCATAATGGCGACAGCAAACAGTATTAGCGCCATGGCCGCGAAACCAGCGTTCTATAAACCACGAGCTTTTATGATCTCCGACATTCTGAATGAACCAGACGATGAGATGTCCCTCGTCCGATTCCTTCTCTACTCTAACCAATTCGACGTCCGGGGGCTCTGCGCTAGTACCTCGATTAGCCTGGAGAATGAAACTCATCCCAAGGCCTTGGAAAGAATCATCCGGGCATACGGAAGGGTTGTTGATAACTTGAACTGTCATGTCGGCCCGAACTGTCAGTTTCCCTCGGCGGACAAGTTGCTGGCGCTCGTATCTTCCGGCCCAAAAGTGAGTTTTTGCCCTGCTGTTACCATACGGGGAAGTTTGATCACTGACATTTGAAGCAGGTTTATGGCAGGAAATTTCTCTCAGAACCATTGAGTGATGGCGCTGGAAGACTCATTCAGAGCCTCGAAGAGTCTGAGGAGCCACTGTATGTCGGACTTTGGGGCGGGGCAAATGTCGTTGCGCAAGCATTGCATCATATCGATCAAACAAAGTCAAAGGCTGCGGGTGATTAGCTACGTGGCCGACTTCGGGTTTATTCTATCTCGGATCAAGACGACACCGGGCCTTGGATCCGCCAACGTTGGCCCAACATTGTATACATTGTCAGTATGCATGGATTTGGAGAGTTCCTCGCTGCGACTTGGGTCGGTATTAACGCAGAAGACAATGGCATATCCGACATGACCAAGGTCCAGGACGATTGGCTCACGCCCAATATCCGCGTTGGCCCTCTCGGGGCCGAGTACCCTCTCATCAAGTTTGGCATGGAGGGTGACTCGCCAAGCTTCATGGGGCTCATCTCCAATGGTCTATCGAATCCCGAGAAACCTGAATGGGGTGGTTGGGGTGGTCGATATAACCGGATCACTTGGGCCCATGACCTAAGTTCTGAGTATGGAGTCTCTCCTGACACGGTGGTGGCTTCCAGCGGGAAACCATACATGAGCGTGCAGTCGACTGTCTGGCGCTGGAGAGACGCCTCACAAGACGATTTTGCAGCTCGAATGCAGTGGACGCTTCATCAGGACTTTAGTGCAGCAGCGCATCCGCCCCTGGTCGACGTTAACGGATCGGTTGGCCCAGAGACACTGCATATCGTGGTCCCTCCCAAGGCATCCATCACGCTCGATGCAAGCCAAACCGTGGACTTGGATCATCCTGGGGATGTTGGACAACTCGAATTTGAGTGGTTCTTCTATCTTGAGCCGGGCTTTCCACAAGCCACTGGAGAGAAGAAGCTGGCAGAGTATATCGGTTTGGAGCCCTTGTCGCCTCCAAGCGGAACAAATGGAAGGCTTTTCAGAAATGAAGCTGGTTTTGGCAACGTGGTCTTGGGCCCGAAGGTTTCCGTCACGAATCTTGTGCCGGAAGAACGGGACCTACGCTCGCGAGAGTGGCACATCATCCTTCAGGTCCAGACTAAGAAGGGTGCGTATCCAATCACGAGGTATAAGAGAGTGGTCTTGAAGTCAGAGTAAATATATTGTCGCGACTCTATTCTATTACAAGTAGGTAATTACTGCAGTTTTCTCACGTAAGCAACTGGACCCTCATAACGGTTAGTTCCACGGAAGAAGTAGTAGATCAAGGAGAAGACAACGACAGCGCCGTAAATCAGGATGTTCCAGTTCATCTCCGCGGGCGTTGGGTTGGGGTTGCCAGGCATAAAGGCCAAGACAAAAATGACAACCAGGAAGGCTTCGGAGGCAATGTTAATGGCCAGACCCCATTGACCGAGGGAGAACTTTCCGCGGAGCATGGGGCTGTTGGTCCATCGTCGCCAGATCATGCAGCCGATGGAGACGATGTAGCTGGAGAGAAGTGATGTTGTCGCCAAGGATGTGATCGAGTTTAGTGCGACAGCCGAGCCGATGTTGATAAGGGAAAGGAGACTCGAGATGAGGAAGGTTGTCAGGATAGCGTTAAGAGGCACGTCCCATCCAGGTTGGACCTTGGAGAACCAAGGGCTGAATGGAACAGCATGGTCTCGTGCGAAGGCGAAGAGCTGGCGTGACGACGTGGCCACCATGGTCAGATTGGAGAAGCCAGTCATGGCAACGATGAAGGCTGACATGGCGGTAGCACTGCTCGCCGACTTGGTTGAGTTGTAGAAGACCTGCATGAAGGGATAACCGGTGGGTGACATGATAACCTCCTCGAGATTGCCAATGCAGAAGCAATACGTGATCACCATGATCCATCCGAAAGCTCCGTTGAAGACTGTGGTCATGATCATGGAACGGGGAAGTGTGCGACTGGCATCACGCAGCTCCTCCGACATGTGGACGGCAGCATCCGCACCCAGCAGTGGCAGGATACCCGCAAGAATACCAACGAGGGTCGATCCTCCCAGGCTACCCCAGCCTCCACCATCAGTGAACTCAGTGAACACAGCTTTGGCGTCGGCTGTAGGGGAAAGAACCCAGAGAGTGACAAGGATACCAAAGAAGGCGAAGATGTGAATGATGAGGACAAGGGCCTCGATCAAGGGCAGCTTCCTAGCCAGGAAGGTATTGAAGAGGACCGAGAAAGCAGCGACAGCAATGGTAAGGAGCGTGCCGTGCCAGGGCTCGGGGACGTAGTTCGGGTAGTTGAGGACGACAAGGCCTTGGATCTGGGTGCCAGCAATGAAGGACGAAGAGGCACACGAAGTCTGCCAACCGAGCACACACATCCATCCCATCAGGTAGCTAATGAACTTTTGGTGCTGGGGCGGCGCGAATTCCGAGATCCAATGATATTGTCCTCCGGTTGTTGGGGCCCTGCAAGAAGGTTTGCGTCAGTAATGTTGCCAAGGATGTGACGAGGGGTGTCTTGGAAACTGGCATTGACTCACATTGAAGCCATCTCGGCCATGGACGTGTTCACCAGCAAGAAGCCCGCCCAGCAGACGAAGAACATCCAGATCAATCCAGCGGTGCCACCATTTACAAGTCCGATGGTAGAAACACTATGCGTAGCGAGCTCGGTCAGTTGACAAGCGGCCCATAGCGCCTTTGGGAGCAACATACCTCAGAGAAAACTCCCATGATGCCATTAGAATCATGGAAAAGCCGAAGATGGACAAGAAGCGGAAGTTTCTCTGTGCCATGTCGCGTCAACTCAATTCCAACATCAAGAGCTTCTGGTACGAACCCTCATTTCTTGGACCTTGCCCATACGGTACATGTCGGCGCGATCGGCCGCGTTTCCTCTTTTCTCATCGACATGGTCTTCGTTAAGGCCAATGGCAGCATCGTTGGCGCCGGGGGATTCTTTGTCGCCAATTGACATCTTGGTGAGGTTTCCTGGTCACCTTCGACAGGACCGAGTTTTACCAGAAATAACTAAAGAAAAAAAAGAAAAGGAAGAGAACGAATGAGGTGAATATGAACCTGCAACCGGCTTTGCGCGGAGAAAGTCATGCAAGAACGGGGGATCACACGGTAGTCATGCATGACCAGACAAGCCACAACGAGAAGAACTGCAATGATCAGGTAGGGATCACGGCACCTTCAGCCGGACGCGAATCTGACCCATCAGGTCGAGTCCTCCCACATTGCCTGGTGCACGGCGTGTTCATCCTGGTCCCTGGTGCTGTGCCACAGGCAGTTGTGGGACCATGGTGTAGCATCATGCAGGCAGCAAGGGGCCATCCTTCAGGGTAAAAAAGCAAGTCAAAGCTGTCGGGATCGTTCCAGATGCCGGTGGATGTGTCGCCCTGGACGGCCCGCGGAGCTATGACCAGATGGGGGATCGCCATGGCCTCAGTGATTAGCACGGTTATTCCCCACGACTTTCGGTTGTCCGGTATGGGGTATCTAAGCGAAGGAACACTCGGAGGTGTTGGTTCATGTATTATTAAAGTTCCGTAAGGACTCGGGTGAAATCCATGCATCAGGACAGCCAACACGATGGATCTTGTTGCTTTGTTTGGCACACCATGGTGCAACGAACCCACGTAACCCCCCGTTTCCATGATGAACTAGAAAATCCTTCACACCCTGGACTCGTATGAAAAAGGCAAACTCTGCATTTAACCGGGACGTGGATAGGCCGCTGTCTGACCTGATTCCAGGGGCCCGGATACCTGTGGCGTCGTCCTGCAGGATTAGTTCGAACCTTTGAACATTCGTTAACGGGCGTCGGAGTTTTCACCACCTGTCAAGCCGGTGTTGTGTGTACCGACCTGCCTGGATGAGCCACGCCGCAAGAATAATGGTAAAAAAACAAATTAAGACTCTTGCGTTGTCACTTGAGAACATCTACTCCACGTCTTTCTTGATTGTGAAATGCTGTCAACTCGTCGCCTTTCTCCAACCCGACTCACAACCCAGCCATGAGTTCAGAAATAGGAATACCAGAGGACGGCTCGCATCGGTTCTCGCCTGTTACGTTCAACGACCATGCCGGACAGCTGTGGATCGTGACGATCTTGTCGCTGATCTACAGCGCGCTCGTGGCAACTGCAAGGGCATACATCAAGTACCAGATGTTCGGGTTCGATGACATTTTGATTGCTTTAGCCACGGTAAGGGAGCTGAATACGTCCGATGCGCATCTTGTGTTGATATTAACCCAGTGGCGCTCACACAGGTCTTACAATTGGCTCAATCGATTGCCATTTTTGTTGGCTTGAGTCATGGCCTTGCCAAGTACAACTCCATCACCTCGCCAGAACAATGGGCAACATCTTCAAAAGTGAGGCTCTCGAGAACTTGACACTGCTCTTATAAGCTAACCCACCCACCAACAGTCCACTCTCGCATCCGTTGTTCTCTGCGTTCTATCCCTGAGCCTCGCAAAATGCTCCGTCCTCGCCCTCGTCCTTCGCATCATCGGCACCAAGACTGGAAAAAATAGAATATTTTGTATCGGACTCATGGTGGTCAGTGTAGTATGGGGCGTAGGGTCTGCAGTGGGATTTCTCGTCAACTGCCGTGCCGATGCTTTGTTGACTCCTGACAACGTAAAGCAATGCCCCAGCCAGGTACGCAAGAGACATTTAACACTCAGGACCTCGATATTAGATACCTAACGACAGGATCAACTTTAGGTTACGCGTTGGGCCGTTGTCACTACGATCGATATCTTGACCGAGATCTTTACCTGGCTCCTTGTTGTGCAACTGTCTTGGTCTGTCAGCATGTCGTTTGCACGCAAATGTCAGGTCGCCATGGCCTTCTCATTCCGCATACCACTTATCGCCCTTTCCGCCATTCATTTGGCATATATCAGCAAGTACCCAGACGCGACCGAGCCTCAATTCGCCGTTACGAACAGCCTACTATTCCAGCAAACGATGATCGCTTGGTCCCTGATTTCTGCTACGGTGCCCAACTTGAAGAACTTCTTGAAATCTTTTTCCATAGGCATGGGCTTTCCGCTTGCCTTTGATCTCAGTATATACGGATCAAGCAACGTTTACGCACTTCAGTCACTGGGAAACGATCATTCCAGGGTCACCACGTCTGCAGCGGCACACGATGTTACGTCGACTTCTGTTAGGGTCCACCACGCTGATGGCGAGCCCCGTGGCCGACCACACAACTGGAGGCCGGACCAAGTCTCGACACAATCAACGGCGACGCATAACTACGGGAATAATACTCGAGACAATATATCAGAAGAAGGAGAACTCTCTAGGACTGGTAGTCAAGAGATGATTATCAATAAGGAGGTTGCGTGGCAGGTCACGTACGAGGGTCACACATAAATTAGGGTATGCTGGTTAACAAGTAATGCACTGGAACAAGGTTTACAGGGATGGGAAAAGCATGTGTCCATAGAATAGATTTCCATTTCACCATGTTCCATGTCACCAGGCAGCGTCTTCTAGCGCCAACAGTCATTGCCTGGGGGATCCGCTAACTGGCATGGGGAGAAAAGTAAAAGTTCTTTGATGGCCTGGCCAGGCTCGCGGAAACACCTCCGACGTTGGCAACTTCGCTTGGGGGATCTATCGCCAGGGTCGGCAGCGGCCGGGTGACCAGGGCATTAACGCCCCGGTCCAGTCGGATGCAGTAGCATGATGGGTGATCCCTGAAATCGCGCACTGCCACCACTTCCGGTCAGGGGAGTGGAATTTTTGCCGAGTGACTGGACAATTCTTGAAGAGGGTATAAGTCCCCTAAAATGTGCATTGCGGTGGATGTAAAAGATGCACGTGAAAATAAAAGGTCATCATCAGGAGAACGACACGCTCCTCAGCCGCACCATTCCATCATCGATCCTTCAACAACACAAGACATGTCTGAGATTGTTTTACGTGATGCTCGCTATTCGGAACTCCCGGAGATTGCCCACGTGATGGCACAGGCATTTTGGGAGGATAACCTGTTTGGCGAGCTTATACATCCTCATCGCAACGAGCATCCCAACGATGTAGACCTATACTGGTTGCGGCGAGCACGCGTCAACTTTTGGGACTACCGATGGAAATGGCTCGTCGCCGTGACTAAAGATGATAGTGGTCGGGACGTTATTGCTGGGATTGCGCAATGGGCGAGGTTGGGCGACGGCGGCCGGAAGCTGGAGTGTTGGGCCCTGGATCCTCGTGAGTTCTTGCTTCTCACGGTGCATCTCGTTAATCCAAGCTAAGCCATTGTCCAGGAAACTTGCTCAAGCCTCTGTCTTCTGTTGCCATGAAGGTTCATGCTTGGATCTGGCCTAATCGTGCAAGCGACCCCAAGGAAGAGGACGTCATAGAGCGGGCGTACCCTTACTTCGAAGACATCTGGAGCGGCAAGCGCGCTGAAACGTGGTACCTCGAAGGATTAGCAGTGCGCCCAGACTTGCAGGGGAAGAAAGTAGGACAGAAGCTTGTGCAGTGGGGGCTTGAACAGGCCGAGGCCGAGGGGATCTGCGCTTCCGTGGTTAGCGCCTTGGGCAAGGACGAATTCTACACCAAGTGTGGGTTTAACGAGCAATACGGCTGCGCTAGACAGGGCGAGGGAAATCCTCTAGCAGACACCGAAGGTGCCAACATGTTCTGGAAATGGCCCCAGTCTAAATAGGAAGTTTACGATGACTTTCTTTTCAGACCATGAACGGAGCCTCACGACTTAGGTTTGGAATGAAACATATGACGTCTGGAGGCGAGGCAGCTTGCGCAATGGGCAGCCCGTTTTAACCGACCTTCCATTTCGGTTTTAACTCGTCTTAGATGGAAACTAATGGCAGGTCTTGAAGGATTCATTAATCATATAGCAACCAGCTTTACCATTGGTTCTGGTGGTCGCGTCAGGATTTAACTCATATCAGCTAACCTCTTTGGAAATACCCCTATGACTTCATACCTGCAACCCCTGGGCTCCAGCCAGCCACAAGTTAGACATAGTATAGATCATATGTATTTTGAAATAATGTACTCGACCTCCTGGCTCGTTTAGAAAACCTCCAAAGCTCAAGTGCCTCAACTATAGCTGATCACATCGTCACCGTCGACTACCCTACTGGTCACCTGTCTCATCTCGGTTTGTGGTTGTATGATTCGTTACCAGCGAAGCGACCGTCTACCAGGGGTACTGTTGGTGTCAATATACGGCAAGCCTTAGACTGTCCGTTCGCTTGTCGTCATCGGATGGACAATCGACGAGCTGGAACTACCTTGACTTTCCAATCAACTCCCGTAGCGAGATTCTAACACTATATCTCAAGCCTTTATCAAAGCAGGGATTATCTCTTCGCTACTGGAAACGACTCCTCCGGCGTTGTTTCCGTCAAGGTGCTAGTGGCAGGAACGGCCTCTAACGGGAAACTCCGTCATCTGAGAAGAAGACTGCGATTCTGGCTGAGTTGACGCGCCCAGACTGACGCACCACAGCCGTCGCTTGGCGCGCGAGGTGACACCGCTACGGGAACGGTTCCAGGAATGACAGTGCAACCGCAATCTCACCCCTAGCTCGGGAGCGAAGCGTTGACTGTACCGTCCAGGCTGTCCAAAAGGGGTATTGCCACAAGTGCATACATGAGGTTCTTATTGATGCCCTTATCTATATCCGTACTATTTTAGTTAGAATGATTGGGGGTTAGGCGGGACTTTATGGACCCTAAAGAACATAGAACTGTAACCGAAAAGCAGGTACATGCGTGTGGGGAAACACGACAAAGCAATGAAGTATTGGTAAAGTCGGAGGATTTGATGCTTCGCTGTGGCGCTGTACGAGGTAGATCAGTAACCTTGCTCTGACTTCACTATCAACTGGTGCAGTTATCCCATCAAAAGCTGCGCTTCAACTATAACAAAGAACTCAATAGATGCTACTTGAGAACGCCTGACATGGCTCTATTCATGAGAGCTACTCTTAACTACGCACAATTTTTGCATACTCAGATTCACAACCCTAAAGTGAAAACCCTAAAGTGAACTACCAGGCATCAAACAGGCTGAACACTAGAGCCCTCATCGCCAACATCATCGCCCTCAGAGTCCGAATCTTCACCAGACTCGGAAATCTCTTCGGGCGTAGACACTTTGATTTCCTTCTCAGTAAGGCTTTGTTGTACCCATCCATCTACAGCGGCGATGGCCCCGTCGGGGTCTTCTTGATGCGTCAGGAGGAATCCTTGAATAGCAGCAGGACTAAGGGTCAGATCGGGAATCTTCTTTCCAAACTCCAGTGCCTGGGATCTCAAAGACGTGTTCGCAGGGACTTTCTCTCCACTGATAGCCTTCTCTGCTCCGGCACCTGCACCTTCCAAACCCGGGGCATCGTACATCTGAGTGAAGAGAGTGATAGCCGTCTCCGAAGTTGCGAGCCCAAACTTGACGGTAAAGTCAATTCTGCCAGGGCGGAGAAGAGCCGGGTCGATGTTCTCGGTATGGTTCGAAGTCATGACCAATATGCGGCCCTCCTGAGCCGCGACACCATCAATGGTGTTGAGCAGGCCTGAGAGTGAGATTCGTTCTCGATCCCGTTTCTTACGTCTTTGGAGACTCGTGTTCGTCGTCTCCACACCGCGTTTGTGAGTCAATCCCGTGGCATCAATGTCCTCCAGCAACACGACACATGAGTAGGGTAGTGACTGAAAGAGTGAGGCGAGGTTGTCTTCATCCAGGCGAGGGGAGTTCAAATTGACCATGTAAATATCCAAGCCCATCAAGCCAGCTGCGGCAAGAGTAAGACTTGTCTTGCCGGTACCGGGAGGGCCAGAGAAGAGATAACCGCGTCGGTAAGGGATGCCTCTATTGGCATACCAATGCTTGGTCTGGGGGTCGAGGTATCGGCGAAGGTCCTTGACTAGGCCCTGTTTGAGAGATTCTTCAAGGGCGATGGTAGACATCGGCCTTGTCGCTTTCGACATGCATCGCGTCCATATCATCTCATCGTCTTCGCTGATCTTGGTCGCCCTGAAAATGCTCGTTCTCCCTTTTTGCTTCTCCAAAAAGTCAATACGGGCATTGTAAAGCAACCTCTTGAGCACCGTGGCATCCCGTCCAAAGCACGATATGGAGAGCCGTTCAGGCTGTCGTGGCATGGAAGTATAGTTTCCGCTCTCGAGAGACCGTGTAAAAGCCAGGATGCGGTTCTCGTAGCGGAAAAAGTGCGTCCCAAGTGCCGGCGTCCAGTGCAGTGGCTTGGCATTATACATCGATACCTTGGGTCGCAGATCGCTGACTTGTCTCGCCACAGGGTCACCCTCATCGTCGTTGTCGACATCACGCTTCTCTTGCCCGTCATCGGCCCAGTTGAAGCATTCGTTGGTGAGGGTGGTAGATGCATGCAGGCGGTAGTTGTCTTGCGAGAGGCTGTTTCGGGAAACCCAGTTCATGAGGAAGTTGTAGGTCTCGTCTTGAGCGCGGATCTCAATGGTTGAGATGAAACGGGCAGTAATGGATTCGGACCACGATTCGAGGATGTACTTGATGAGAAAGCTGAAGGCAGCAAGGTACGGAAGGTATGTCAGGCCTGGGAAGAGCATCTCCAAGAGCCCAATGAAGAGGCCCTGGCCCATGACCACGTCTTCCATGCTGGGTGAGGATTGAGAGTCCATCATTCAAATTCAGTAGGTTGAAGGATGCGAAGAAGAGAGAAGTGAAATATAAACCTAAAAGGTTCTTTTATACCTTCCACGTAGACCATTTCAGCCATTGCTGCCTAGTTTCAAAGATGACATGAGGCAGGATTGCATCACCAACGATCTTCTCAAGAGCCCGATTAGGAAATCCTCGTATGCTCTCGGCCAATGGGGCACAGGGCACATGAGTCAGCCCGGGGCAGCGAATACGAAAAAGCCAATCACATGCCGTCTTCGGGAGCCGTGAATTAGGGCTCCAAGATTAAAAGGGGTCCAATAGCTTGACCTGTGATTTTTTTTCTAGATATGGTGGTTTTCGGTATTTGATGTAAACGCCAGTATGTATGGGTAAGCCCCATTCTTTATCGTTGTGGCTGATGGCTCGTCCTGGAAGCCTCACCCACCTCGCGAGTTCACGAGGTCCCGAAAAAATAAGGAGAAAGTGAATTGACAAGAACAAATGACTAGTGATGTGTGATTGTCAACTACAGGAAGCCTACTTAGCTTTCAATCTTATTATAGAGTTATACCAACAATCTATCCAATAAGCCTTTGGCACACCCCTGCTGCCTTAGCGATGAGGGAATGGTGGCTGTTCACTAAAGAGTTCATCTTCAGTACCATGCCCACACATCTTGCGGCCAACATCGCGTGAAGAGACTCAAGCAACTATCATGCTGCAGCTCTGGTTCAGCTGGGGGATAGGGATTCTCATTGGCTGGTCTGCCATGCAGCTATTCTGACAAATGGAGTAGACTGGCGATAATGCGTCGACTGTCACCACCATGATGATTTGGACTTGGAAAAGCCGCCTAAGATCTCTAAACTATCAAGGATACTGTCCTGGTGCTCAACGGGGCATAGTCTATTGCAATTCCAAAATAGGCATTGACAAAGCGATGAGCTGCCGTATCTGGTGGTACTAAGGATGTGACCTGTCGCGAACCCTTTAACGTAGTACACAAGTGATCCAACTCCGACCACAACCTGAGAAGAGTCTGACGATTACAGTGCAATAAATGACATCTTGACGGTTACTTTGTGACTGGGATGGGCGTTCAGACAACTGGCAAGGTCGGCAGTGATGTCTGATGTGGTCCCGACATACCCTCCCAAGGAAGGGTGGATCAAAGTGAAGCTGGTATCTTCTTTTACTGCAAGATTCACCACCTCTGTTTCTAAATTCCTATAAAAACAGCCATACGGTGTCTAGATATCCAGGTTACGTTTGATGCAGTGAGATACCGATAGTAGAGCCCTTTGTTGGTGTAACTGATGACCTCTTCCGCACCTGTCATCAGCGATACCTAAGCAGAAGTCCCATTTAGTAGATACTGCTTGATCGTATTTAGTTGACCGTCTTGTGACAAGTACCAGGTTGAAGCGAGCCATACTTGAGGTGGAAGCGAGAAACGAAACAAAGCCTCAGTACCCCGCTCAGATTCCTCCGACGTCACCTGTCTTCTGCATCGGACTTAAAACCACCCCGCTCGCATCTTTGTTCGGCGAGTAGGCCGGCTCGAGCAAGAGGGGATGGGTTCATAAAACCCCGGGTCGAACTTCATCTATTAAACGTAGATGTTGGCTTTTGGCATAGTTTGACAAGCCGTTATCACGACAGACTCAGCACCTGTCTCATGTCAACAACCCCCACACGCAAGATGGCAGACAGTCAACGACAAGACCTCGCAGGGAAAGTGGCTATCGTCACAGGAGCGAGTAGAGGAATCGGCTATGCAATTGCGTTGCATCTTGCCAAACGTGGTGCAGGGATCTTGGCCACATCTACCAGTGCTAGCAAGCACATCGATGAATTGCGTGGCGACATCCAATCTGTCTACGGGCACTTGAACCTCCAGCCTCCAAAGACTGCTCACCAAATCGTCTCTTTGGAAGATCCGGAAGCACACGTCAAGATAGCGGACGCCATCAAGAGGGAATTCGACGGCAACCTGGACATCTTTATCAACAATGCCGCGATAACAGACCGCACCTTTCCTGGCGAGCTCGAGGCAGCGACACTGGACAAATTGTTGACCTGTAACATTCGAACACCGGCACTGGCGGTAGACGAGTTAGTCAAGAGACGGTATTTCAGAAAGGAGAGCAGAATCGTCTTCCTCAGTAGCGCCGAGAGCGTCAACTGCGAGCCTGATGTTGCCATCTACGCCTCGACCAAAGCAGCCAACGAGGCTATGGCTCGCACATATGCCAAGGCCTTTGGCGGAAAAAACGCCACCTTCGATTTCATGGCTGGCACCACGGCCAACAGCGTGCTCACGGGCTTGACGGAGACGGGAGGGGTCCAGCAGTATGGAGAAAAGGTGTGGCAGGAATTGCAAGACTTTTGGGTGGGAGAGCAAGTCATACCACGCCTGGGAAAGCCCGACGATGTGGCGGACGTGGTGGGATTTCTATGCAGCAGGGAAGGTAGATGGGTCACTGGAAGCAAGATCAGCGCGAATGGAGGAAGTATCGCGGTTATCTAACATAGTTAAATCACCAGACGTTTATTTGACTTGAATTACTACCGCCTCATGCCCTTTTGTGCTAATACAGTATTGTCCGAACCCGATCCAAAACATCTTTGCAGACTGTTGCCGGGTCTCTTTGCACATCAAACGTGATCGCATCAACTTCGTCCCCAGACGGCTCTTCAAGATCCTCTAACTGGCTGCGTACCATAGTCTCCTTCATATAGTGGCCTCCACGTGCTTTGACCCTTGCTTGCAATTGTTCCTCTCCAACTTTGAGGTAGATGAAGCACAGTTGCACGGTTGGGTCATGATAAGGTACCACTCTGAAGACATCACGATATTTACGTCGCAACGAAGAGCAGGTAACAATCACGGCGTTTGAACTTTTTAACTGTTCAGTAGCCGCGTTGCGTAGCGTGACAAGCCAGTCCCATCGATCGCCATCAGTCAACGGGATGCCATTGCCCATCTTGGCTATGTTGGCTGGAGGATGGAACTGTGCAAGGCACGTCAGTAAACGTTCAAAGAAATTGATATCCTGTCAAAAGTGAAAGGGGGGCCTACATCATCTCCCTCAAGATACGGAATTACGGATTGTTGAGAGATGTAGGTTGCGACTGTCGATTTGCCGGAGCCGGCTGGGCCGCTCACGACAAATATTGTTTTCTTTGAGGAAGATTGCACTGTCATGGCTTGTTGTAGAATTGTGCCGCAATAGACCGATTTTGGCTCACAGAGTGATCGAGGGCAGAGAATCAGTGTGGCATAGTCTCACGTGTCATGAAAATCTGGACCTAACTAGACTATATCCGAAATGCAAACCAACACACTTTTGCAACCAAGATCCTACTCTTGGTCACTCGAGTAGTCTCGAAAGCCAGCCTCTGGACGACCCAAGTCCTCGGCATAGTGGATCGGACATAATAATCTTCAGGTGGACTTGAGGCGGCTGCCATGTGTTGAACACGGTTAGCGCGGGTGGATTTCATGTGGGTGCCAAGATCGGATATAGCAGACTCCAGCTTCAACCGTCGGATGAAACCCAATGGAAGGGAGGAGTCGGACATTCATGATTGAGGGGAATATGAGGGGTAAAGATAATCTAGATGCTTCAGCTGACCTCCAGAGACCCAATATGGTCAGATGCTACCCACAAACGCGGAGATGCCGCTCGTCTTTCGCCGGAATTAGGGAACAGATCGGGGGAAACAGAGCGGAACCCCGGATTTTGTCTGATCTAGCCGATGGCGTTCTTGACAGAGAACATCGACCGGCAATAATAAAAGAGATTCTGGGGTATTCCAGTCATTCGAGAATTTGCCAGCATCATACCATACGCACCCTCCCTCTGTCCTCTTTCTTGCTTCCTAGGCTTACGTACACACACCATACGCAAGATGGCCTCGCAACCTCGTCTCAAGATTGCCTTGATCGGTCTCGGCCGTCTCGGTGCCATTCGAGCCCGTATCCTAGCCTTCCAACAACCTCGCATTGAGCTAGTTGCGGCCTGTGACACAAAGCCGGGTAGCGACAAGTGGGTGGCCGAGAACCTACCTCCCACTGTCAAGTGTTATGCCGATCCCGAGGATTGCATGAAGAACAGCGGTGCTCAGGCTGTCCTCATTTCTACGGCAACCGCTACACATGCTCCCTTGATCATCCTGGGTCTTGATCTCGGTCTGGTTAGTGTTTGCTTGGAGAGTTGGATTCACAGGAAAGCTAACAGGCTGCTAGCATGTCATGTGCGAGAAGCCCATCTCTGTCGATGTCATCACCACTGAAGAGGTCCTTGCGAAGGCAAAGTCCAAGCCTGAGCTCAAGTTCCTTGTTCCTTTCTGCCGAAGATGTGAGTTTGCCAATATTTACTATGATCAGGCGTCAAGCTAACTTTCACTTAGATGACGACTCCTACCGTGCCGCCAAAGAGTTGGTCGAAAGTGGCTCACTAGGTGAGATTCATGCCGTCGAAACCAACTGCCTCGACCAGCAGGATCCTACTGGTAAGCCCTGCTTCAGATTTGCCTTCCTTTTACGTAACGGACAAACTGACGACGTCTTTCAGGATTCTTTGTCACCTTCTCCGCCCAATCTGGAGGCATCTTTGTCGACATGGGTGTTCACGATGTAGGTCACCTCTACAGCTTTCATTTAGGACAAGATCGCTAACCATGACTGATTAGATCGATATCGGCCGATACTACCTCGACGTCAAGTCAGGACTCTCGAACCCCAAGAAACAGGTCAACCGAGTTGTTGCGATGGGACAACAGGCTGTGTATGGAAAGCTCGCCGAGTACGGTGACTGTGATAACGGATGGGCGTTGGTTGAATTCGCCAACGGCAAAGTTCTCACCTCTCACTTGGGACGCACCCTCACGAACGGTTTCGAAAGCACCACTCGTGTGTGTGGTACAAAGGCACACTCCGTCATCAATGGAAACTCGACCATCAACCGTGTCGAGGTTCGTGATGCCCACGGTGTACGAACAGCCACTACTCCCGATGCGTTTGTCCTCTACGACAAGTCTTTCTTGAACGATCTTGCCGAGTTCGCAACTGCTGTCCTTGACGATAAGCCTCTCACTTGCACACCCGAAGATGCATATGAGGCTGCTAAGATTGCAACTGCTCTGCAGTATTCTTTCCGAAATGGTGTCCCAGTTTACTTTGACGACGAAGGCCGACCCATCTTGGAGATACCCAAGGTGAATGGGGCAGCGTAAGACAAGGAATAAGGTTGAATCAATGGCAAAGTTGAGCTTCGGGTTTCTTTATCGATAAAAGCAGAGACATAAGGCAAATGAATATTCTGTTGGAACTATTTCATATTTATATCGTCATGGTCCTATGATCAACCCCGTGGTTGAGATGGATTGGGCATATTGTCCCACCATGTATTCATCAAGGACTGCCAAATGTGTAAGCGGCCTAGCAACATGAAACCAATGATAAGTCTCATAAGCGGGAAGGGTTTACTTACTGTTTGGTGATCTTGAGAAGGGCCAAAGACATCTTGCAAAAGCACGGGATCCCAAAAGTCATGCAGCTGTGAAGAATGTCAGCTTAGAACGTCAAAGTCCCCAAAACTGCGTCTTACTAGTTCATTTGTCGAATCAAGATTCACTGCAGGCAGCGATGGGTTCGAGTTGGTCATATCGGAGAGTCCCATCTGACCTTGGGGGTGGAAACTATTCAGAGATGTGCTCGTGACGTTCATGTTTGGTGACACGGATGGTGTCTCAGAAAGGCGAATGGTTCTGATCGTCTTTTGGTGTCCTTGGCCCATACGCTCAATGAGCCTGGTACGCCAACCGAGCAGCTCGACATCCTCATCATCCTCTCTATCACCGTCGTCCTCCTCGTCACCATTCTGTCTAGCCACATCGGTGTCTCGCCGCGAATTGCCCCTCTGCGAAGCGGACACCGACGAGACTTTTGATAAAGCACGAGTGCGCAAATTCAGCAGCCACTGCAAGTTGCGCTTGTAGCGTAGAGGGTGGGCGCCGTGCTGGAGGAGGGAGGTGAATAGGCTAATGGCGGCATCGATCTGCGTAAGAGCGAAATTGGCCATGACGTTGGCCGGGTCGCGTAGGACCAACGTACCAAGGCATAAGGCTGAACCAAAGACGTGATACTGGTGCAAATGTTAGCATTATGGCAAATTGAAAAATGATACACTCTCTCACCCAGAAGTTCCACTGCCTAGTGGTGACCGCCGGGAAGCGAGTATGGATGTCGGTGACAATACTGATAATTATCTGCCCATTATTAGCTCGTCGTCGGTAGACGGTGATTGACGTAAGTTCTCACGGCACAGCGCTCTATTACAATGTAGAACGACGGTTTGTATACTGACTCGCCGTGGTCGGCGTCGTGGAGTACTCTGGCGTAATAGGGTCGGTGAAGGTTGATGATGGTCTCGGAGACATTCAAGGCGAGGTTTGTTTGCTATTTATGTCAGATTAGCGCGGCATATTTGATAAGAAAAGGCTACTGACCTGGAAAGAAATCGTAAGAGACATTCGAGATGGTTCTGGAGAGGCACTGATGGCGGTTTCAAGTTGAGGGTAGCGGGACGGAGTAGCCAAGAGCGCTGCTCTACAGCGGAGAGAAAATGGGATGTTGTGCTCAAACTCGGAACTGTTGTCATTCAGCTTTAGGACATATGTCATTGTAAAGAACCTAGTACATACAGTCTGAGGTCTAGATCGGTGACTTCGGAATATGCTGGCCTCCGCACCTTCATGGCCATATTGAGAATCCTGAGGTCCAGTTAGCTTCCACTATAACCTAAGGACGATTCAAGATGCAGACTCACTCTGAGGAAAGTTGAGACAGTTCAAACCTGAGGATCGAGTAGCTCTTTTCGCCGTTGGGTCTGACTGGCTCGGATGGAAATGCGGTATCGCAATGTTCGGGATTAATAGCGGATCTATATCTAGTCTTAGCATGGAACAGGCGTGGCGGATGGGCATTTGACTATTATAAACATACGGCCGTGAGAAGCAGTGCGCCTGGAATATGTCGGCAGAATTGCACTCCCAGAATACTTTACGTCTTTCTTCGACAACATCTTGAGGCAGATTCCAGCGATCACCGTCCCTATGCATACCCATCTGTCCAGTCTTGTTAGCTTTAGCCAGTGCCCGAACCGAAGAGCACATACCGCTTGGATTAAACGCATGACCAAACCCCATAACGGCCAAGCGTTATCACCACGCCGGCCTTCATCAAGTTGCCTGCTCAAAAGTCAGCGCTGGGGAGGTAATCGCAGGTTTCAACGAACAATCGTAGATGTGCCATTAGATGCTACCACATTAGCCGTAGGTCAAAAGCCAGCCATGGGTTTAGCACAAGCTTACCAGAGTTTGCAGCCCAGCAACAGTATTGTTTGACAGAAATTCTCCTTTCACTAAGGCTCTTTCTGAAAGGTGTAGCCACTCTTCAGCAGACGAATCGCAATTGGGCATCTCGATGTTGAACATGGTTCCTTGAGCCATGATGATGAAGACAAGCGCGATCTCCTGGGCATTAATGGGTGGTGAAGAGGAACCGCTTTCTGCACGCTTAAAGACTCGATCGAATGTCTTCTCGAACGATGGTTTGGGAGCTACATTGTGACTGTATTTGTTAGCCGCGAACTGGGTCTTGATTCTGCAACACTTACTGCCAAGCGCAATAGCGATAATATGACTCTACCAGAGTCCATGCTTCGTCTCTCGACGGCAGACAAGCTAACAACCCCCGAGTACTGATATGAGCCGGTGACGCGTTGAAGGGAAACCCGACGATAGTAGTGCCAATGCTCAAGACACTGGGCTGCGTGGCAAGCAAGTCTTGAGGGAGCGCTGGTGAAGGGACACGCGTCATACATGGTGTGTCTGGCACATCTTGTGTTTCCGACTACGACGAGTAAGCTTGTTTGAACTGATCAAGCAGAAGGTAATATTACCTCTTTCAACCATTCACTCCCTGCTGTTGGACCAAGATACTTCGATCGACCTCTCTTTCCCAGCATCAAAGTGCCGTAAGATCCATTTTCCCGTTCATCCTCGACAGCATAGCGGGCATGGTTACTGGAAGCACTCGTTCCAGTATTGATGCTGTGTGCAGATTCCTCCAGCCTGCCTGAAGGCGCCGAAGCCGGAGTGTGAGGAGAAGGAGCCTGGGTAGTGTATGGTTCGAGCGCGTGGGCGAGAAGAGTAAGAGGGTTGACTTGGTTGGGATCGCTGGCGTTGGAGTGCGAAGGGATGTGATGAGAATGGGTTACAGTATGTCGATTCAGGTTCGGGTCAAACGGCTGAGCGTTTTCGTGACGACTTGTGTTCGTGTCGAGCGGCCTTTGAGGTTCGAGTTGTTGGGTCTCCTGGAATCGATCATTCTGAGAATCCTTCTGGTGCCCAGACTGTTCGGCGGAGTCTTGGCTACTGAGCTTTCATTTAGCTCAATGATATTGATTTTACACGCAAGATGGAGTGTTGGACTGACTTGGAGGTTCCTGGGTTATTCGTAGCGGCGACGCAAAATTCAACGCGATGTCGGCGAAGGCAATTGGAACATGGTACTGCAACACTATTCTAGCCTCTGGACAATCGCACAACGTGCGTTACAGTGTTCGTCTACCTTGTCGATCACACTTCATCTTGAGTCTCCGACATTCTGGGTTCCCCGGATTAGCCAGCCTCCCTTGCGCGACTCGGACACTCCCAAAGCTCGTCTCACCTGCGCAACTGAAACACGGGCGCTGTTTACGCTGCTTCCGGGCTCTGAATCCCTCCTCGGACCTATAGTCATCGTCATCGCGGAGGCGTCGCATGTTGTGTCCGATGCACTGGGCTGATTCACAATTTCTCCGGTCATCGGTGTCGGCCGTGTTGAGATGAGAAGTTGCTGAATGGGCGCGGACCGGAGATGATGGGCGGGGGTAAACGAATTAGATTGGGTCACGAGTCTGGGGCAAAACAACGCCATGACCAGCTGTAGGCGCTTTTCCAAATTTGATTATGTCCGGTGGGACCTCTACGCCATCGGATTTGACAAGACTTGGACATGTCAAGTGACCATTGAGCAATTCAATGGATTCGAAGATCAAGAGAAGATTGGGATTTATTATAGCCATGCTCAATCCAGGTTGAACTGTCTGAACCATCATCTTCTCTCACACAGCAGCCATGGCACCCTACATCAACAGCCCCCAGTCTGGCATTGACACCAAGACCGACATTGCCAACCTCAAGGACAAGGTTGGCGTTGCCGGGGTCAAGCTTGAGGTCAATGACAAGCCCCCTGTCGCTGATGATTACATGTACGACTTCAAGTACAACCATGCGCTTCCCACTACCGATGTCCTCGGCATCGAAATTCCTGCCGATGCCGATCCGCAGAAAGAAGCCCAAGGCATAGTCGACAACCTTTCCAAGGTCCTAGCCAAGGGTGATGCCCAAGGCTTTGCCGATTTGTTTCTGGACTATGGTATGTCGCAAAACCACAATGACTTGATCGCTGGCTAACTTGGCTTTGTAGGCGTTTGGCGAGACAAGCTTTCCTTCACTTGGGATTATCGCACTTTCAACTTCAAGCCTGCCATCCTCAAGGCCGCCACCGACCTTTTCCCTACAACCGAGGCCACCAACTTCCAGTTCCTTACGCCTGCTCCCAAGATCGACCGACCGTACCCCGACTACGCACAGTTGCAGTTTATCGTCTCTTTCGAGACCGAGGTCGTCAATGCGTCTGCTGTTGCCAACGCCGTTTTAACAAAGGATGGCTGGAAGCTCTACACTTTCCACACCGTTGCGGAGAAGCTCAAGCAGTTCCCCGAGATTCCTCCCGCTGACGGACACATGACTGGAGCCATCAGCTGGGAGAATCAGAGGGCTCAGGATGTCGACTCCGTCGAGCCTGAAGTTTTGATCATTGGAGGCGGTCAGAAGTGTGCACCCCCATCTCGCAAGCCCGTTCTCTCTCACTAATGTTTTCTCAGTGGACTGGCCTTGGCTGCTCGACTCAACGCCATGGGCATGAAGAATCTCATTATTGACCACGCCGAAGAGATTGGCGATGTCTGGAAGAAGCGATACGAATACCTGTCTCTTCACTTCCCTCACTGGGCTGATGACTTGCCCTACTTCCCCTATCCCAAGCACTGGCCCACCTACACCCCTTCCCAGAAGCAAGGCGTCTATATGCAGTGGTACGCTTCGGCCCTTGAGCTCAACATCTGGACCAAGTCATCAGTCGCAAAGGCAGAGCAGGATGGACAGGGCAACTGGACTGTTGTGATCGACAAGGAGGGCAAGGAGGCTCGCACACTGCACCCCAAACAGGTCGTCATGGCTACCTCGCTGTGTGGAACTCCCATGCTTCCCGATGTCCCTGGTATGTCCGATTTCAAAGGTACTATCCGTCATTCCACTGCCCACGACAGCTCTCGCGATTTTGTCGGCAAGAAGGTCTGCGTCGTTGGAACCTCCTCTTCGGGCTTTGACACAGCCTATGATTGCGCTCGACGGGGCATCGACGTCACTCTCCTTCAGCGATCCCCCACTTACATCATGTCATTGACTCACTCTGTCCCACGTATTATCGGCAACTACGGCCCTGATGCTGAACAAAAGCGCCCTGATCTAGAGGAGCAGGATCGCCTGTTCTTTGCTACACCCACTGGTCCAGGAGAGGAGTTTGGTCGGCGCAACGCCAAAATTCTTGAGGACCTTGACCGTCCCCTGCTCGACGCTTTGCATGCTCGTGGCCTGCGCACATGGCGTGGCCAACGTAACACTGGCAATTCCACCCTGGGCCAGACTCGAAACGGCGGCTTCTACTTTGATGCCGGTGCATGCGAGCACATCATCAACGGAAACATCAAGGTTGAGCCTGGATACATCGAGCGCTTCACTGAGAACAAGGTTGTGTTGAGCGGTGGCCGTGAGCGCGAGTTCGACCTGGTCGTCTTTGCAACTGGATTCACCAACACAATCGACTCGGTCCGTTCCACACTGGGCGACAAGATTGCTGATCAAGTCACTCCTATCTGGGGTATTGACGATGAGGGCGAATTTAAGACCGCGTACAGGGAGACGGGTGTCCCCAACCTCTGGATTTTTGTTGGATACCTTCCCTACACTCGATTTCATTCCAAGTTGCTTGCGATGCGGTTGAAGGCTCTGAAGGAAGGCATTTCTCCAGCTCCTTATACAGCATAGAGCTGTTTAGCTCCAAGATTCTGAGTGTCTAGTTAAAAGCGAGAATGATAAGAAGACGCGATCGATTTAGCATATTCTGAATACAGACTTACATACATCTTCCCTTGTTTCAAGTGACCTTTGCATGTTTCCCTATCCTTAGATGCTCCTGGCCTCTGACCTCCTCTTCAGTTATCACCTTCCCCTTGATTTATTTTTCCTTGGCACCTAGTGTTAGTGCCTACACGTAATTTACTGCAATTTCCCTAACAGAGGCCCCCGAGAGACCCGGCCGACCTCCTAACGCCCGGGCCCGCGATGGCCGCCGCGCTGGCCCCTCCGCCGGCCGCTGCGCCGGCCGCCCTGCCGGGCACGCCACATCGGAACAATCTAGCATACCAGATGATACTGGATAGCAGCCCCCAGACCTTCTTTGAAGAACGGACGCCCTCCTCGCCTGCAAAGCGAAGACGTACGGCGCAGCCCGAATACCCCAAGCAGCCGGCTCTGGCTGCCCCGGGTAGGTCCCAGCAGAGGGAAAAGGGGCCCCTAGGACAGGGGCCCCTGGACCCCCTCATCTCCGAACTCGGCATCTTCGTCAAAGGAATCAAACAGCTAGCGCAGGCTATAGATAACATCATTGACAACGCCAGCCAGCAAGAGAAACAGACCTTAGGAAAGCTATTCCAGGACATCCCAACCTACCTGACGAGCCGTATTTACGGAGGCCAGGGTGCCGAGACTATAGATAGCTCGAAGACCTGGGCAGCTATCACTGGCAGCTCTAGCAAGCCAGGACAGTCAAGCACACAGAGCCAAGACAAGCCCACAGCAGCAAAAGCAAGCCCACAGCTAAAGGCAGAGCCCCTACAGGTCCTCGTAAGGGTCCCTCAGGAGCATCACGAATAGGCCCGGAGTCTAAAGAACTTTGCCCTGCGAGAGGCTACCTGTAGGGCCCTAGGCCTATCGCTAGCCGAGATACCAGACATCCATAATACAGCAACAGGATTCTCTATCCGCCCGATCAATACAGCAATCCGCGATAAGATAATCGCCAGCCAAGAGCAACTGCAGCACTGCCTCAGGGCCTCGAAGGTCGAACTGCCGGTCAAGTGGTTCAACTACGCTATCCCTAGCTGCCCGAACAAGCTACCTAACATCCTCGGAGACCTCGTTGATACAGAAGCAACGATAGAGGATAAAGTCATCGCACAGACGGGCCAACGACCTATACGACTACAGCCATCAAGGCACACATCCCAGAATATCAAAGCAGAAAGAAAGACCTAGATAGCCTCCTTCCTCCAGCCGGTAGAGCCCTTTCGGCTATTCGGCGTTAGTGCATTGGCCAGACGGATCGAAAAGAAAGCTTCAATCCAACGACATAACCCAGGATGTCAGGGCTACCATACAAGCCGCTACTACCACCAGCAACAACGCTGCGAGACTTGCAGTGACCCTTTGGAAGAAGGGCATCAGCAGCCTTGCAGCCTCTCTCCGAAATGCTCTAACTACTACGGACCCTTCCCCGCTAGCCACGAGAACTGCCCGGCAAGGCCGATCCGAAAGAATAGCGAGATAATCCCTCTGACAAAGAAGGAACTCACGGCTATCCGCAAGATCGGCCAGAAGAGCTACCTCCGGGCCCAACAAACAAACACCCAGAGCACCTCTGCAATATCCAATCTAGCTAGGATAGGCCGCAGGGCCTCAACTAATAGCTCCTCGACCTCTGCCTCATCACAAGACGAGATGGAGATCGAGGATAACATACAGCAGACGGACCAGCAACTAGACCAGCAGCCCGGCCAGCAAGCCAGCAACACACAGCCGGCTGGCGGCCAACGCCGCGGCCGAGACCTCCCGCGGAAGAACTACAATATCGCAAACGCCTTTTCCTCCCTCGTAAATGAAGAGGCATAGAAGAAATCGCTCCGCCCAGCAGGCCCCTCTACGGATAGCTCAAGGCAATATCGGCAAGACAGCTGCAGCGAACTCAGCCTTCCTCCAGCTCTGCTGGGAAGACCAGATCGACATTATCTTAGTTCAGGAGCCTTGGGCAGAGAGAGGCGGGAGGAATTTCTTTACCTCCCACCCAAGCTATAGAGCCTATCTTCCGATCGACAACTGGGCCGATCAAGAGACGCAACCGAGGGTTATATCGTACGTCAGAAAGTCTAGCCGCTTGAAGACAGAACAGATGAGACCCTGGAATAGCTGC
Source organism: Fusarium sp. LHS14.1 (assembly GCA_025433615.1). Taxonomy (NCBI): domain Eukaryota; kingdom Fungi; phylum Ascomycota; class Sordariomycetes; order Hypocreales; family Nectriaceae; genus Fusarium; species Fusarium sp. LHS14.1. The sequence goes on from CM046482.1 coordinate 3,562,775, forward strand.
CGAGACCTACTATGGCTAGAGGTCAGCGGCTACACAATTATCAATATCTATAAACAACCATACAGCCCGTTGAACCAAGCAACAAGGCTACTACTAGACCTCTCAGCGCCGCCGCGATGTCTTATCGCCGGGGATTTCAACAGCTGGCATAGGTCTTGGGACCCAGCGGCTGAACAGACGAGGAACGATGGTCTGGAGATAGCGGCTTGGGCTTCAGACCAACAGCTCAACTATATCGGCGAAGCGGGCGTACCAACGCAAGATGGGGGTCATACGATCGACCTAGCCTTCTCAAACATCCCACACGCAACGGCTAGAATAACAGGCCGGCTTCACCCAGGGAGGGATCACGAGGGCATCCTGATAACAGTGCCGCAGCCACGAGGCATCCATGTCGAACGGAGAAGACCGGCTATCCCGGACAGCAAGCTAGACACCTTTGCTAACCTCATCGAACTAGGCATCGGCAGCCTGCCTCGAATGCCGAGGGCCCCAGACACATCAGACCTAGATACAGCCACAGCTGCGATACTAGTCGCCCTGGCAGATGCTGCACAGGCTGTTCAGAACCAGCCGGGCCGGAATAACCACAGCGCGCCGTGGTGGTCAGAGAAGAGCCGCAAGGCCCGGAAGACCTACCACAAGGCCCGCAGGGAGAACCCAGGGGACATCCTGCTAGAAGAACGCAAGGACTTCCTCCGGGTCGTACGGGAGGAGAAAGCCAGCTATTGGCAGGGCCGGATCGATGGGATCAGGTCGGACAAGGAACTCTATGAGATCGTTCAATGGCACAAGCTCGGTCCGGCCATCAGCTCCCCGCCTCTAGTCCAAGACGGAAGGGTCATTATGAACGCTATAGAGAAGGCCAACACACTCAAGCAAGCTCTACTCGAGAGACGAGAGAGCAACGAAGACCTAGAAACGGACCCTCTCACGATCCCTAGCGTACCGCAGAGACAGCTGCCGTGGCAGTACCACGTCTCACACGAAGAGATAGCCGCAGCCACCATCCAGGTCAAAAGCACGTCCCCAGGCACAGACGGCATCTCAGTCCGGCTGCTTAAGGCCTGTTGGAGCGTAATCCGAGACCCAGTGCAACAGCTATTCCAAGCCTGCCTCAAGGTCGGATATTTCCCGAGAGCCTTCCGCACAGCCGAGGTTGTAATGATGAAGAAACCGGGAAAGAAGGACTACACGAACGTCCGGTCCTGGAGACCGATCGCCTTACTCTCCTGCCTCGGCAAGGGGCTCGAGAGACTGACTGCAAGGCGGATCGCTATGATAACCCTCTTGCAGAAGGTCGTCAGCGCCCAGCAAGCCGGAGCCCTGCCAGGCAGGTCAGCAACCGACTTACTGGCCTGCGTGACACACGAGGTCGAACATGCCTTAGAGAATCGCGGCACGGCTGCGATGATAACATTGGATATACAAGGCGCCTTTGATGCTACCCTCAAACAGAGGCTCATGCTACGGCTGATCCAGCAGGGCTGGCCGCGGAGCCTCGTTAGGCTTATCGGCTCCTTTATGGATAACAGGCAGGCTAGTATCCGGCTAGACGACACGGTAACACCAGCCAGCCCTATTAAATACGGGTTGCCTCAAGGATCGCCGCTATCTCCAATCCTCTTCCTGCTCTATATTACGGATATCTATCTAGAAGATCAAGTACACCGCTTCGGTTATGCAGATAACATCTGCATAGTTCGAACGGAAAAGACCCTCCAAGGAAACGCCGACCTACTAGGCCAAGACCTCCGTCAGATCCTCAACTAGGGAACGGATAATAAGGTCACCTTTGACCCGGATAAGGCAGACCTGATCTTCTTCACAAGGGCTAGATCAGACGAGGCTCTAGAGGTCTCGGCGCCGGAATATGACTTTACCATCTGCCCCAGCAAGGACCAAGCAGTCCGATGGCTGGGCGTTTGGTTTGACCGGAAGCTGAAGTTCACGGATCACGTAAAGAAACGGGCAGCCAAGGCAAGAATAGTTGCTAGCCATCTACGAAGCCTAGCCAACACCCAACGCGGCCCTCCAGCAAGCTCCCTCAGAAAGGCAGCCCTAACCTGCGTACTGCCGAGCCTGCTATACGGGGCAGAGGTCTGGTACGAAGGAACCTCGAAGACTAGACGGACCGCCAGCCTGACCTTGGATCCGGTCATCGCAACCCGGCAGGAACACCTGCTAGACGAGGTTACGAGCGTCATCAACACCTCGATCAAAGCCATCCTCCCAGTCTGGCGGACGGCTCCAACCCCGGCACTCTACAAGGAAGCCGGAATCCCTACAGCAAGGATCGCCCTAGAAGGCGTTCAGCTAAGACTGAGCCAGCGGCTTAGGTCCATTGATGAAGACCACCCTCTGACACATAGGGTAGCGAGATGACCTTTTCCTCGCGGCAGGGGCTACGGGGAGCTTCAGCCAGCGCGAACAAGGATACAGCGAGCAGCTAGACTGCTTCCTAGACCCCCGCGCCTAAAGCTGCTGCCTAAGAGATACCTGCCGCCTCCGACAACACTGGCAGAGAAAGAGACCAAGGAGGAAAGGGCCAAGACCTTCCGATCCTGGCTTGAGACGGTCCCAGGCGATCACTTGATAGTCTATTCAGACGGGTCGAAGGGCCCCGCTGGGGCTGTCGGCTGGGGCTATGTCATCTATCGAGCAGGCTGGAAGGTCGGAGAAGGAAAAGGCCGGCTCGGCCTAGCAGAAGTCTTCGACGGAGAGGCAGAAGGAGCCCGCTATGGACTCCGACGAGCCCGGCAGATCAACCAAGACACACAGATCCACGTATGCATTGACAACACATCGGTTATCCAAGGGCTATTAGGACAGGCCCCAGCAAGCTCGCAAGAGGCCTTCTTAGACTTCCAGCAGCTGGCTGCCGCAACCCGGGTCCAGGTCCACTGGGTTCCAGGACATCAGGGCATCGAAGGAAATGAGAAGGCTGATCAGCTAGCGAAGGCAGGAGCTGCGCTACCGGAAGATAAACAGGCGCCGCCTACGATAGCCGGAATCGGCGGCCTGAGAAAGGCAAAGATCAGGGCCCAATTCTCAGACTGGTGGAAAGTAACAGCCCCGACCTGCCGAGGCTATCGAGACCTAGGTCTCACAGCCTCCCTAGCCTGCCCGAAGGAACTAGACCTCCCTCGCCCGACACTACACAACCTGCTGGCCGCAAGGTCAGGGCACGGCGATTTCGACTGGTACCATCGCCGGTTCCAACACAAAGATAGTAAACGCTGTTCATGCGGAGGGCTGAGAGCCCCGGAGCATCTCGTCTACTGCCGGAAAACCAGGCAGCTACAGCAGCAGTGGCCGGTCTTCAAGCCCAAGCCAAGGAGCACAAGGGACTATTGGCTACGCTTGATAGCTAGTCCCGAGGACTACGCGGCCTTCCTGAAGACCACTGGGTTCTTCAAGACAATCTGCCCACCGTCTCTCAAGACCTAAGCCGGCAGACCCCTTTCTTTATCTGCTAGCAACCCTAGCAGCCCTTTGAGAGCTTTCTCAACGACCTCCGACCTTGACTTCAAGACCCCATAACACCTCTCCTAGACCGAACACGAGCTCGAATGAAGGAGCCCACGGGTGCGGATCGCAACATTTCCTAGCTACTAGGCCAGATGTGCAGGATATCCTATGACTTACCTTAGCCATCAGATAGCCTTCTGCACGCCACATGCCCCTCGGGAGGCTGGAGCGCCCTGCGCTCCCTTGGCGTTAAATAAATCTCTCTCTCTCTCTCTCTCTCTCTCCTCTTCAGTTATCAGGCATCACAATACGAACGTATTACATGCATCAATTCGTAAACTCATGTTATGTGGAATGAAGTAGATTCCTTTATATTTGTCCCAAAAGATGTTTCAATCCCTTCTCGTGAGAACAGAATTTCTTTTGTTAAGATTGGTAAATGAAAGTCACATCCATCGCATGGCTCAAACCAACGTCAAATGAGAATTACAGAGGACATGGCATTTCACAGAATGACGGTCAATGCGTTGAAGTATAGGCAGTCAATTCTCCTTTTATGTTCCTATTGCTACGTCTCTAAGTCGAGTTCATGCCGACTTCACAGGGCCGTACCAGTCAGCAAAGCCTAGGTCGAATCCCCAGAGAGGAGTGTTAATACGCTTGGCCTTGCCTTTACTGGCCAAGCTATCGAGTGCAACCAAGTCCTCCTCAGACAGAGAAATGACCTCCTTGTTGGAGGAGATACGCTTCTCCGTTACCGACTTGGGAAGAACCACAACGCCCTTGTTGACGTGGTAGCTGATGAGAATTGTGGCAGCTGATACACCGTTCTTGTCGGCAATCTTTTGGATTCCGTCATCCGACATGATAGGTGCACCTGCAAGGTTCGGTTCATTAGTCTCGGTCAACAACGTCCTATCACTCGTGCCATTCATTGCACCGCAGACTTGGAGGTACTCACCAGTGGATCCAAGGGGAGAGTAAGCCTCAAGAAGGATGCCCAACTTGTCGCAATATTCTCGGAGCTCGTGCTGGGGAAGAAAGGGGTGGAGCTCAATCTGGTTCACAGCCGGGACAACCTTCCACGTCTTCTGAAGCTCCTCAAGATAAGGAATGGACCAGTTGGCAACACCGATGGCCTTGACCTTGCCGGACTTGTAGACTTCTTCCATTTGGCGCCAGGTCTCGCTCTGGTCCCAGGATCGATCAATCGATCGTGTGCCATCGGGGTTCACGGGGAGGAGCTCGCTTGTCTCGTTCTATCGATGTCGTTCAAATTAGAGTCTGGGTAGCTTGAAAGCCAAAGGATAAGGTGCTTACGGGAACTAGTCGAACAGGCCAATGGATGAGCTGGCAAGCAAGTTGTTAGCCTAGTTTGAAGCGATGTAACGATTTCCAGGAACAATCAGACTTACGTAGAGATCGAGGTAATCCACGCCCAGAGCATCAAGAGATTTTTGTAGTCCCTCGGCAACGTTGGGCTGATGCGTGTTCCAAAGCTTGCTGGTAAGGAAGATCTCCTCACGTGGCACACCACTATCCTTGATGCCCTGGCCAACTTCGTTCTCGTTACCGTAGATGCTGCATCATGTCAGCTTGAGTGAACTAATCCGCCGTGGGGTGGTGTCGCGATGGTCATTTTAGGAGAGAACCGAGGAGAGGCATGATTGGCCAAGGAGAATAGGGATTAACCAAGCCGTTACAGGAATTTGAACGTACAGTGCTGCGTCAATATGACGGTACCCATCTTTGAGGGCGTAAGCCACAGCTTTTCGAACCTCACCAGGCTTCGATTGCCATGTACCGAGACCAACAGCGGGAATCTTGGCGCCCGTGTTGAGCGTGAAATGAGTGGAAGGGGCCATTGTGCTGAGCGTGATTGTTGTTTCTCTACCGTGGTCAACCGAAGCTGGAAGAAGAAGCAATATGAAATGCGTGAAAGTCTCAACCTTGGTTGTTTGTCAAAGAGGTTGTCGTTTTAGGTAAAAACGACATGGGTGATCCCAAACATCGGACATATGTCATCGGGCATGCATAAGTGGTCCCCATCGGACATTTGCTCCCTCGTCGGCCGATTTCTGGGGCCCCAAGAATTATGTCCGGTGTGGAGTCTGGGGGATAGCATCGCCTCGATGCTAGAGTTATCGTCTAGTGCGTGGGTTTTGACGCTGGTGAAGTCCGGGAGGGGATGGCGCATCTATTATGTTCATGACATTCAGTTAGTTCAACCGGAGTTAACAAGAAGCATGAATATGATTGACTCGGGGCCACTTTCACATCTCTTTTGCTGCTTCAATCAGTTCAGCTTTGTCACGCACCACTCCTTAACATTACCCTGGACCCCGACCAACATCACTTAGCTCCGTTTTCTTTAAGCGAACCGCTTTGTTCACCATGAAGCCCATGCTTCTGCTCTCGGGTGACAGGGCCAACTTTACCACAGTTGCCGTTGACCTGGAGAAGGGCGAGTTGAAGGTTCTCGCAAATTATCCAGCACCGTACAATGTTTCCTGGGCAGAACCCGTATCTTCCCAGGGGAGCATTGATCGTTTGGTCGGGTTGTCAGAAGGCATAGAATCTGGTCTCTTGTTCACTCTCGAAGTCGACCATGCGCAAGAAACTTGCCGCATCACGAGTCAACAGCCGACCCTAGGTGCACCTGCACACAGTAAGTAGAACTTGAGTCTATTATGTTTGGCCAGCCATGTTCACTATTTAGTCATTACGCTGCACGACAAGTCCGCCCTGGCGATAGGTACTGTGAGTAGTAACTCGGAGATTATTTCTCTTGCCTCCCACGTTTACGCTCTCTAGTATCTTGGAGGGTCTGCTGCTCTCTATCCCATATCTATCACCGAGAACGATGGACTCAGGCTTAAGGATGTGCCTCGAACGGAGCTCCTGCTTGACTTTCCCTACAAAGCGACTGGGCACGGGCCCAACAAAGGTCGACAACGTCAATGCCATTTACATCAAGTACTTGAAGACAAGAGAGGATTGCTTTATGCACCTGATCTAGGTGCTGATCGCGTATGGATCTTGTCTCAGAACAACCTAGAACTAGAAGTATGTGGCTGGCTCCAATGCCCCCCTGGAATGGGTGCTCGACACGCTGTTTTCACACCTGATGGTACGTCAACATATTCTCTTCCATTTGACTTGCCAAATGACACAACTAACTAACGTCTAATAGAGAAAATAATGTATGTCCTTGGCGAGCTCTCACATGACATTGTAGCCTTTGACTTGTCGACCTGCCCTGCGAACGACGTCCAACCTATCGACGGCTTTTCAGTCAACATCATCCCACCGACTGTTCACCGCGACCATCAATTCATGATGGACTCGGCCGAGCTCTCCCTCCATCCGAAGATCCCAAATGTCTTGTATGCTAGCAACAGATGGGAGAGACATATCGCAAAGCGCGAACCGCATCTGAAAAACGTTCCAACAGAACTGCCGGAAGGTGATACGATTGCCATCATTCTTCTCTCGGACGATGGCAAAAGGGTTCAAGAGACCAAACACATACGGACTAGCCTCGATACGATTCGCGGGTTCCGGCTTAGTGATGCTGGGAACTACGTTGTGGTAGCGGGACAAGAGGGTGGCGGCATTGAGACGTACCGTATCGGAGGGTCACGAGGCGACGAATGGACTCTTACAGCAAGTTTGAGAGAGGGGCTAGACAGCGGTATCAAGCACGTAGTCTGGCTTTAAACTGTCATGATCCAATTACTGGAATAGACCTTGACTAATTATCGCGGTTCCAAGCCAAGCCCCTTTTGCCTTCTGCTTTGTATGATTGTGCCAAGTCACAAGCTCCGAAAGGTCTTCCGACCCCCACCCCGACGCCTGGTTGTGTGGGCCTTGATGTTGGTATTGTGGACGTAAAACTTTTCTTAGGAGGGAATAAGGATGTTGGATGGCCGTGTGACTGGGGAATGGTCAACGGAATTCAAATCCTCACCATCCGAACTATGTCCAGCGACTATTGGTTAGGTACTCATGCGATCTTCAGGCTCAGTTAACCCATCAAGAGCCGGGCTGCAACTATAATAAAGAACAGATTTTAAACACAATATAACATCATGACCCGATGTTAACACAGTGGCCTAGTTAAACTTCTGCAGCAGCAGAAGAGTAGGTACTCATGCAATACCTTCCATATGGCAGCCTGGAGACTCCCTTCTCGACAGGGAACACATCTAGGGTTGGAATATTCAAGCTAGCTACAGTAATCGTACAAAAGGGTTTAGCATCCTTCTCACTTGGCCAGCTGAGGCACTTGTCTTATTTGCATGTTGCAATGAGCATATCCCAAAAAGGTCCGCCGTACATCAACAACTCTAGTGAGCCCGCGATTCCAACTCTCCTTCCTCATCCTCGAGTCTATCACCGAAAGCACCAGCAATCTGCTCCAGACTCTTGCCCGCAGTCTCGGGAACGAGGAAGAAAGAGAAGATAGAAGCCGCAAAACAAAAGCAGCCAAAGAATAGGTAAGTACCCCAACCAAGTTTGATCTGCATCTCAGGAACAACCACGCCGATGATGAAATTTGCAAGCCACACCATGGCAGTGGCAGCTCCAACACCCTTTGCTCGCTTGGAGCTGGGGAAAACCTCTGCGGGCAGAGTCCACGCCAGAGGTCCATAAGACGAAGCGTAAGCAAGAACGTAGATATCTAATCGATTAGTAACGGACGAAAACGATAGGCGAGATGTACTTACAGATGAGAGCTACGCCAAACCAGCCCATACCCGGGTTGTCGGTCCACTTGTTGTTGTATTTGTTGACGACGCCGGCCATGATCATGTGCGGGATACCCATCGCGATACCTCCAAAGATGGCAAGCTTGCGTCGGCCAACCTTGTCAAGGAACAAAAACGTAGGAATGCCGGCCACAAACTGGCAAATATTGACCATACCGCTCAGGATGAGAGACATTTCATAATCCTGTCCGAGCGCGGAGAAGAAGATGGGTGCGTAGTATACAAAAGCGTTGATACCTATGTACAGGTTAGCGAAAGGATGAAGGAGAGACTTCAGGGCAGTTCATAATTACCAGAAAACTGTTGGAAGAAAGGAATTGCAAGTGCAACAGTCGTGCGCCGAATGTACTTGGGCTTGAAGAGATCGCCCCACTGCTGGAACTCAAGCAAGACAGGATTTTTCGCGGCACCATGCTCACGCTCTAGTAAGAGTTCCTGGATTTCAACCTCGCGGATAATACCCTTCCATTCTTGTTGAACACGAGAATCAGTTTCAGGGAGGCGACGAAGCTTGGAAAGGGAATCCAAGGCGTCCTGGTTGCGGTGACGCATGGCCAGCCATCTCGGGGAAAAGGGGAAAAACTGAATGCCAACACCAACTGCGAGTGCTGGGGCCATCTGCAGAAGGAATGGCAATCTGAAAGCCCAGTCACTCGAAATATCACGGCTGCCGTATGTGATCCAATACGCAATGATAGCGCCAATGACGATCGAGATGGCTTCGAGTACAAGAAGAGAGCCTCTCAGGTTGGGAGGTGCAATCTCAGAGATGTACAAAGGTGCTCCCATGGCGAGCGTACCGACACCAACACCACCAATCGTACGTCCAGCCACAAGAGTGCCGTAGTTGTTTGCAGCTGTCTGGATGATAGCACCGACGCAGAAGAATGCTGTAGCTACAGCAAGTCCCAGCTTGCGAGAGTATCGATCGGCAAGCATAGGGAAGAATAGACAGCCAACAAAGGCACCAAATTCCAACATTCCCGTCATAAAGCCAGTGTTGAATCCGTATCGAGAGTGACCTGGGGCGATTTCGGGGAAGGTTTGTTGGAATTGAGGCATCGTGAGAATGATGGAAATGACCCCCTGATCGTATCCAAAGGAGAAGCCACCGAAGGAGGCGAGAAGGGCAGCGCCAAAAACGTAGGGAGATCGAATGATGCCGGCTATTCCATTGTTGTCATAGCTGATCTGAGCATTAGAGAAGCCATCTTCGACGTGTTCGGGAGTATCGGACGTGGTTGTTTTGCCATTGCTGTCATCAATGCCACCTTGGCTGAGACTCTTGTTATCCGACATGGTGACCAATGGCAAACAGACCTGAAAGATACTAGGACAGCAATAGAAGTGTTTTCGAAGAAGAGCCCTTGATAGAAGTCAATGAGGATGATGGCAAGAAAAACAAGTAGATAATAGGGGGTTTGAGCCAAACTTATCTACGCACCCAGATCGATAAATCGCGTGAATTTGGCCCCCCCCACGGGGAATGCTGTCGAATCTCGTTGTTTGACTAATTAGTCCCCCATGGGGTGGTTCGGCAAGACTGGGGAAATTGGAGTACGTCGCACAGAGGCAACAGATCGGACATAAACTAGCGGATCCGCCAACAGATCGGCTTTATGATAAGTCAGAGCGTCGGACATAATGTAGGCACTCCCCTGACGAACCGGTTTGTGACGTGAGCCTGCATTGGCGTAGAACCCTTTTCGGACCAAGGACTACGTAGTAGAGGCCGTCTGCCCTCGCTTGCTCAGCTGACCAATGAAAGGTAGCACTAGAAAGCATCCCAACTCAGGCCAGCCCGCATCACCCAACTCGACAAGCGGATCTGTTCCATCGGTCTGATGTTCTAGAGCTGCCGGTCGGCCGGTTTGTAAATTGAACATGGCCTGTTAGTCCGCCTGACAAAGGACCAGTGCTAAGATCTAAACCAGCAATGTGCCATGAATCATAAGACGGTCGATGATCATGGCTTTGGTGACCTTAATGTTCATCCGGTTCAGAACTACAGATATGGAATCCCTTCATCACAGTTTGGCTGGCATATCGCTTGTGACATAGTTAGAGAAAGGGACTACTTCATGAAATAGCCGTTGGCGCTCCCGTAGACTCAACTCTAGGAAAAGATTGTGGTGTTGCGCCTGTCACTGGGCTACTGGATCACCGGAGAACATTGACCGAAGTCTTCTTGGCCTTTGACCTCATAAATCCTCTCTCCTTGACATGCTCCACTTCTACTCCGCGGAACTCAATTCTTCACTCCATATTTCCGGCAGCAATTACTCCCTGGATGACCACCGGCTTCTCCGTGCTAAAGTTTTTGAGGTCGCCCATGACCTCGGCCCCCGCCTCCTGCATTGCCTTGCCGAGACTCTGCGGGCTATCCCAAGTCATGATGGTCTGTAGCGCATAGCCGGTGTCAGGGCTCAGCTTTACGACCGACCATTTCGTCAAGCCGTACTTGGACCATGCGTCCCGGGCAAGTGGTATGTGTTTGTTGAGGTAGTAATCTACGTCAAATGCAGCAGCTAGAGACCACTTAGTCAAACTTTCCTTGTGCATGTTTTGGTGAAGATTGGGAAGTCTTGAAAGACTAAGCTTCTTGGTGACCGAAGAATGTAAGACGTACCACCGACGGCCGGGGTTGGGTAGAGAAGCGTGAGCAAGGTTGTCATTTTGAGATGTTTGTGGAGGTGACTGGGAAGATTCCGACTTTGTTTTCAGTGCTGTCTTAGAGAATGTACATAGCAAGAGAATAAGATAGATCTCTTGGCCTATATTAATGAGAGACCGGAAACTTTCCACATGAGTGCGGTGGATTGTAATCACCCGGCGGGATAACCTCCTACACAAAGGGCCTCTGGTATCTCTCCGAGATGTCGCATGTCAGCACGAACTTAATTGACGTTTGTGATTGGCCAGGGCCAGGTGGCCTTGTGCATAAGCCTCCCAATTGATGGAAAGGGGGGTCTGGGAGTTGCAATCCACAAGAGTTTGAGAGGAATGGACTTGAATGGCAGCTGAGAGTCGATTAGTCGGTTCTCATCGTGGGAAAGGAGAGAGCTTCAGGCATTCGAGGCCTAGCAATTCACGATCCGTGTTTCTATCTCCAGAGACATCGAAAGCGAAGCAAAGACGCCCCACGTTGGTATCATGCCACAAGAACCGCGTGCTAGGCCGGACCTAAAAGGCACTACTAATTCACTAACTACTCAATGCAAGCCGAGATTAGGACAATATTCCAGGACCAGCGACCAAACCTCTCATCTCAACTCCTTGTCCTTCTCCTTCTCTTCAAGGTGGGTGGATTCTGCCTGAACCTGTTCAACCTTCTCATTGAGAATCTCCTCGTTCTCCTCCTCTTCGATGGCATGCTTGTAGAGGCCCCTCTTGATATCGCGCTGCCACAGCACGTAGCCAGTTAGAAACAAGGAGACCCAGATGACGCAGAGACAGATACTAGCAGTAAAACCCCTCGTCCACTGGGGCCCCTCAGTGACAGGGAACACGACGACGTTGTACCAGGTGAAGAAGGACCAGCCGACAGTCATCTATCGATAAAAGGTCACATGGTTAGTATACAAATTCCCACGTCTCCCGGAGATGTAAAGCAAAGAGGCCAACTCACCATGGCGCCAGTAGTAAAGCTCTTGGCTTCATTATCATCCTTCATGATAAGATGGACGAAAGGGAAGAGCATTGGGGTGACACAAGAATTGAAGCCCATGAGAAACCAGGCAGCGAACTTCATGCCAACTGGAATATACCAGACCCGGAGGCAGATATTTGAAAAGATGAGGACGGTGCCGGCGAAGAGGACTGGCATCCAAATGGGGTACACCCTGCAGGAGTTGGGGATTAGCACTGTCTCATAGAATCTACCACAGGAAAGTTGAACTGGGACTCACATGACGAACTGTGGAACAAGAATTCCGACAACAATGGCCATAAGCTGAGTGCCGGTGGGTAGGATGTTGATCAACTCGATCGAGTATTGACCAGTAGACTTGACCCAAATACCCATTTGACCAGCAACCCAGGTCGTGAGCTGGTAACTGCCAGGAAATGATTAGCAGTGTATCTCCTTGACGCATTAAGGGTAACTTACCAGACGTAGGTAACAACGGCGAAGTAGAAGTGCCAGTGAGTGAAGACACGCTTGAGCATGCGCTTGCCAATCTTGGAGCTCTTTCTGACACCGTCGTCCTGCATGCGTGCTTGGGCGAGCTTCTGCTCCTCCTCCTTGAGCCACCAGATACGAGGGCTAGTAGGCAGACCAGGGAAGAGGAAGAAGCCAGCGATAGCGATAGGAAGGCTGATGACTCCATCCACAATAAAGACCCAGCGCCTACGAGAAGGGGAGGACGTTAGATTGAGACGCATGAGCAGAGGGGGAGCGGGCACTGACCATCCTTGCATTCCAAGCTTTCCGTCAAGTCCCGCATGGGCAGCAGCTTGCATATATCCAGCAAAGGCGGCGCCAATGTTACTGGACACATACCAGACGCCTGCGCGCTTGAATACCTCGTCTGAGCGATACCACGACGCTAGAAGGTAGAGAGAGCCAGTGGCGGCGGGCGTCTCGAAAAGACCCATAAGGAACCGCATACCGTAAATCATCTCGACGCTGTTGTTGCGTGATTGGATGAAGGTAATGATAGACCAGAGTGTCTCACAAATAGGGAGGTACCATCGTGCCAGCTTAGGACGGGAGATGATCATCATGGAGGGGATTTCGAGGATAAGGTAGCCTATGTTGTAGAAGGTGCTGAACAGATTATACTGGATTCCCTTGATGTCGAGGTCCTCCTTCATTCCCGAGTTGTAAGCATTAGTGATGTTGGATTGGTCAAGCCACTTGATGAAGACTAGAGCTAGTTAGATTGTGAGATTGAGAATATCGCTAGGAAATCCTACATAGCAAGCAACTACTACGGTTAGTATACCGAGTCCAAATGTAGCCGTCTGGCGAGCACGATGCGGACTTACATGAGGGGAAGAATGATGCGGTCCTGTTTCTTGACAAGAGCAATCTCCTCCTTGCTGTAGTGGCTAGGGTACCAATCAAAGATGTAGAGCCAGGCAAGTCGGAGATCCCTCTTTGGAGGCTTCGTAGCAGAACTCACCACAACGCCATTCTTGACCACCTGCTTCGGGCCGACATTCGCATCGTCTGCCGGAGGAGGCGGCTGCTGGTGGCTCTCCTGCTCTGGCACCGGGGCAGGCTGGATGACGATGTCATCGTTGGCCTTGTGTGGTTGAGTCGCCATCTTTCACGAGCCGTGTTGCTTTCTTGTTCCGGGGTGAACAGAGAGGATGGATAGAAACGAGGCCCAGAGTATTGGGCTGCGGGATGCTGGTGATCTTCCAAGAATCTATGGCAGTGGTGGGACGAGATGGAGTTTTAATATCCCATCACCCAGACCCTTCTACTCGCGCCTGCGTGGCCCCGCTGTTGTCGTCCGGGGTTATGGGGCAGAGACGGCGGTCACACGGCGACCTACCCCGGTTTCCCCGCAGAGCCCAAGCCTTGCCTTGCCTGGTGCAGAGCTGGGCGACCATCCCAGAGATACGAATACCACCCTGAACTACAGGTGTGTGTCTCTCGGGATAATGGTCACGGAGGAACTGTCGCGGAGAAATTGCCGCGGGGTGATTGCTGTCGGCGTTTGGACCATGGATGGCGGAGCAATGGCGCCGGACCCCGGAGCATGTCGACTCCGGACAAGTGGGGGCACGGGGGCAAGGAGATCCGATAGGTAAGCCGGATTGCTCTCGTTTTGAATAAGAGCTGCTTGATAGGAAGCATCGAATAACCGACCCCAGCTTCCGCGTGCTCCTTTATTTCGACAGCTTCGTTGACTTGTCAAGCCCCCAATATCCTCCACCAAGACTCTTATAGCTATCTCCTTTTTACCTGCATTATTCCCTCCCAAGCTCAATTCCTGCAGAAGACACCAAGGACAGAAAGATGTCCGAAGGGGAGAGTAACGGTACTACCCAGGAGCCTCCGCTGCCAGAGGTTGCGCTGCAACAACAGCCAGCTGAACCCGTTGCTGTTCATCATCAAAAACCACTTGAGGATTCTGTTCCCTTCTCATCTCAAGCACCCCCAGTAGTACAGCCTGAGATGGCACAGCTTCCCCAATTTCCATATGAGCAGCCTCCTGGAGAGCAATCTTCCTTGATCCAGTCCCCACAGACGCAACCAGCCAGCGACGAGGACTCCATGGTGGGAAACTCTACCCCGATCAGCTCTCCCACGGAACCAGATGGGCCAGTCCATGACTATCCTACGTTGGCCGAAGGCGCAAGTATCGGTGATGAACTTGCCGGTCTCTATGGCGACAATATCCTCGCCAAGGTCTTCCGGACGGCGACGAAGTCTCTGACAGGGGAGAAGCGCTTCCCGGACTACTTCCCCGAGTACGTACCACAAGAGGGAAAGGATTTCGGCAACTACACGCTACGCGAGGCCGAATTTTGGACCTGCGGCTTCTTCCCAGGCACACTATCCCTACTTCTCGAGCGCGCCATCAGGTTTCCTCGCAAGATCTGCAAATCCAACGACGATACATCGAAGACGAATGATATCAGTATTGAGACAATTCGGTTGCATCTCCAAACCCTCTGTGACACTTGGACCAGGCCACTTCACTGCATGGCTAGCCGTACCGATACCCATGACATCGGGTTTATCGTCATGCCGTCCTTGAGGCTGGACTGGGAGCTTAATGGGAATGCCCAGAGTCTCAACTCCATTATCTGCGCTGCACGGAGCCTAGCCACGAGATACGTCCCTACCGCGGGGGCGATCCGTAGTTGGGACTTGCTGGTAAAGAAAAATCTTGAGATTCGTGACCAGACAGAGAACATGATCATCATCATTGACAGCCTTTGCAATCTGGACCTACTCTACTACGCTGCTGAACACTGTCCTGATGGACAGAAACTCTACGATATAGCCACCTCGCATGCAAACGTTCTTCTCCGGTCGCATCTCCGTGAAGAGAAGCTTGTTCCTTTGTCTAAGACATGCTATACGGGGCCGTGGTACTCCACCTGTCACGTCGCCAATATCGACCCTCGAACCGGCGAACTAAAGGCTCGTCTTACGCACCAGGGCTACGATAACGAATCTACATGGGCACGGGGCCAGGCGTGGGCTATCCTAGGCTATGCACAGACGTTCATGTCAACCAAGGATAGGATTTTCTTACGAGCAGCATGCGGTCTCGCCGAGTACTTCCTGTACCGGTTAGAAACGGCCCCCGAATGTATACCCATGGGTAGTCGCTACGTGCCACTTTGGGACTTTGACGCGCCCATTAGTGACAGCGAGAGGCCCCTCCGCGACTCCTCGGCCGGTTCCATCGCTGCCAATGGACTGTTAGTGCTCTCTCAGGCGATGGCGGCACTGGACCAAGACGACCTCGCCGGGCGGTACCGCCGAGCAGCTATTGACATCGTCAGGGAGTTGCTAGGCTTTGCACAGGCACCCGAGAAAGTGCGTTTGATCAAGGGATCCGCAAATGCCATCGAAGTGGAAGATGACACTCTCCGAACGTTTGACGCCATCTTGAAATATGGCACGGCTAATAACAATCAGTACTCTAAGAGGCGGTATGCCAACCATGGATTGGTATATGGGGACTATTATCTAGTTGCGTTTGGGAACCGGCTGCTGCAAATGGGCCTTGTGTGACAAAGGATGCCCTAGTTAGTACCTAGAAATATGTAGATATAGCGCTCACAACCAGAGTTTAGATTTAGATCCTTGATGAGAAGAGAGTTTGATGATTTGTTAACCTTGAACTCTTATCTTTCCTTAAATCGCCTACGCTTTCTCTGCGTTGGGTGTAGACTTGACAACTGGGAAGAGGCCCCATAGGCAACGTTCGCCAGAACCGAAACCGAAGGCGTTGTTCTAAATTTAGCCGCCCGGCTATGTATGTATATTACAAATGAGCTGTCGACGTCATCAGGAATTGAGATTCCGTTGCACCATTTTTCGCGGATTGTCGGAGATACTGGCTTAGCTCTCGCGGACTCTCGGCCGGTTACTCTATCCCCACAACTCTATACAAGCTGATTTGACTACGGCAAAAACTCCGGTTTAATCTCGGAAGTGAGGGGGGCTTCCAAGCAACCCTGGAGTGAGGGGCTTCGTCCTTTAAAAAGGCGACGACGCGCCTTTGCAAGAGAAAGATCCTTTAGACAAAAGAACGTCCTCTGAAACTGTTTAATTTCTGTTCCTCTGTACTCCCATATACTTCGAAACTTAGACAACATGGCAGCTCCACGTGAAATCCGCTGGGGAATCCTTGCCACTGGTGCAATCTCAATCACCTTGTATGCTCATCTCCACTAACAATGGAGCCATTCACTAACAAGCCCCAGCACCAAAGATCTGCTAGTTGATCCCAAGACTCGAGACGTCAGCAACATCAAGCACACCGTCGTCGCAGCAGCTTCGTCCAGCTCAGCCTCACGCGCCGAATCCTTCCTTAAAGATGTTGGAGCCCCTTCAGATGCCAAGGCCTACGGCTCGTACGATGAACTTGTCAAGGATCCCAACGTTGACATCATCTACGTTGCAACCCCCCACTCACACCACTACCAGAATGTCAGGCTTTGCTTAGAAGCTGGCAAGCATGTGCTGTGCGAAAAGGCTTTTACGGTCAATGCCAAGCAGGCGCGTACTCTGGTAGAGATAGCGAAGGAGAAGGGCTTATTGCTCATGGAGGCGTTCTGGACGAGATACTTCCCTTTGACGAACTACGTCAGAGAGACTATCAGCTCGGGCAAGTTGGGGACGATCTACAGGGTGTTTTCGGATTCTAGTGCCAGACTATCCCCCGAGGCGAACTTTAGCGATGGAAAGCACAGAATGGTGAATGCCGATCTTGCCGGCGGTGCGTTGTTGGATCTTGGAGTTTACAGTCTTACTTGGCCGTTCCTGGTGTTCTGGCAGACCCAGGCTAAGAAGACTCCTCCCAAGGTGGTTGCTGCTATTACCAAGGTAAGTTCTCTAGCGATATCCTTTCAACCTCTCACGTACTAATAGCAACAGTATGAGCAAACATCTGCGGACGAGAGCACAACCATTCTTCTGACTTTCCCTCGAGACGCTGCGTCTGGTGGCGATGCCCACGCCATCGCTACAACGTCCATCAGAATTGGAAGTGTTCGTAGCGATCCCAAGCCCCAGCCCTGCGTGCGCATCCAAGGAGAGCTGGGCGAGCTGCAGCTCTTCGACGTCCCACAGTGTCCCAACACCACAAGGATCGTACTCAACGATGGGAGCGTCGAAGAAAAGAAGTGGACACAGCCCGGTCCCGGCAAGGGCAGTGGCTGGTTCAATGGATTCTTGACGTTTATGAACCCGGAGGGTGAGGGCCAGGGCATGTTCTGGGAGGCTGATGAGGCGGCTTTTGCCATTGTTGAAGGGAGGAAGGAGGGAAAGCAGATGGATTTAAGTGAAACTATTGCTGTGATGGAGGTCATGGACGAGGTGCGTCGCCAGGGTGGTTTGGTCTACCCGGAGAAGATTGAGACGACAGACTACCCTGTGTCTATCGGGCGATGAGAGTCGAGTGTAGAGTTACTAGGAATCTAGCCATAGAACTACCTCCGTAGGAAACTATTTACATTCGCAACCATAACCTCCAAGTTCCACTACAGGTAGCATTCTTTTCTACTTGCCATAAAACCCAAGGTGCTCCCCCTTCTCTTCAAGGACCGTGAGTCCATTGCCCATGAACCTGAACCTGTTCCGGCTGTTGTACTCAAAGTTGAAGTCCTCAGTCCTGAAGCTCTCCAAAATTTCCTTGTAGTGAATGATGCTCCCTGCATACATGGCAGTTACCTTGCCGTCCACCTTGTTGTTCTTGTACCAGGATCGGCAGCCACTTGTCCAGACAGTTCGCTTCAAGAACTTGTGGGTGTAGGTGTTGTAGTCAGCCGTTGCACCAGCATCGACTGTGACAGACCTAGTAGAAGTGTAGCATGAGCTTCTCTGTATGAGTAGAGGTAAGAGTGATAGTACATACTTGATATCGCCTGTTGAGATCTTCGTGATCCACCTCATAAAATAGTCAGCTGTCCAATCCATGACAGAAAGCAGGCTTCCATGGCCAACTGGACAGTTGAGCCCGTTAAAAATGAAGTAGTTTGGCATGTTTGGAGCGCATATACCAAAGTAGGCTGCTGGATCGTCCCGCCACTGGTCTGCAAGCCTCACACCATTCCTACCAACCACTTCCCAAAATGGGGTGAAGCTGACATCGAAGCCGGTAGCGCAAACAATGATATCAAACTCCTCCTCAGAACCATTTGCCGCAAAAATTCCAGTTTCGGTGATCTTCTTGATGCCCGAGAACTCTATGGCCACGTTTGGCTCCTGGAGTGCTTCAAGATATCCTTCGCCAGGAGTAAGTCGGCGGCAGCCCACCTTCCAGTCAGGGATCAGCTTGGCGCAGAGGTCGGGGTCGTGGTTGAGTCTTCTTTCCATCTCGTCCTGGAATGCCTTGGCTGCGGCTTTCTGCTGAGGGGTATCGACGACAAGGGCGTAGAAAAACTGGTTGAAGTGATGCTCGATGAGCTTACGCATCTCGCGCAGCTTTTCAGGGTTCTCTCGGAACTCTTTCTTCTGCTTCTCCGTGTACTGAAAGTTCTTTCCTTCAGGAGTGAGCTCTGCCGCGAAGTTGGACGAAATCCAAGTGGGCGATCTGATGTAGTTGACAATTTTGGCCGCCGCTGGTTGCATCTTGGGCAAGATCTGGATTGCCGAGGAACCGTTGCCGATAATGGCGACACGTTTGCCGGTCCAATCAAGCGATGTGTCCCAGGCAGCACTGTGTAGCCGTCTGCCCTTGAAAGAGTCCAGCCCTTGGATTCCAGGCCAACGCCATTTGTGGAGGATTCCGGACCCATTGACCAACACATCCGCCTCGTCCTTGATGACAGTTCCATTCTGGTTGACCTCAATCTTCCACTTCCCTGAAGCTTCATCCCAGATGGTCGAAGTAACCCTGCTGTTCAGCTGGACACGCTCATCAAGTTGGTATTTGTCCGTGGTTCTCTTGATGTACTCCCAGATTTCTGGGCCCGCGGCATAAAAGGAAGTCCAGTCGGGATTCGGTTCGAAGGGGAAGGTGTAAATGTGAGCTAGAACCTGGATGGTATTGTTGTTAATTATCATGATCCGGTCCTGTTTTTCTGGTAGCACTTACATCGCATGCCACGCCTGGGTATCTGTTTTCCAGCCATGTTCCACCTATGTCGGAGTTCTTTTCGTAAATAACCAGATCCATGTGCTCGTCCATTTTCAACTGGTACTTGTACTTGTAGGCCATGATCAGGCCAGAATAGCCAGCTCCAACACAAACAACTCGGAGCTTGCGAGGTTTGTAAGCTGGTTTTTCCAAGATGGGGACCCAGTTGGAAGGATTATCAGGGCCTGGCTTTCGTTGTGTGCCATTGGCATT
This sequence comes from Fusarium sp. LHS14.1, assembly GCA_025433615.1. Lineage (NCBI taxonomy): Eukaryota > Fungi > Ascomycota > Sordariomycetes > Hypocreales > Nectriaceae > Fusarium > Fusarium sp. LHS14.1. The sequence goes on from CM046482.1 coordinate 3,582,507, forward strand.
GGCTTCGTAGGTCGCTTCGAGGCTTGGAGTCATATTTGGGAATGGAGTTGTAAATTGAGAATTTATAGTGAAGCAGGAATGTGGTAATTGGATGAAGTCTTGGTTGGAAGTTAGGCAGAAGATCAATTTGAAGAATTCACACTCCATATATACATGTAAACTGTCATGTTGTCATGAGGATAAAGGGGTGCGGAAGGGAGTGAAGAGGTTAAGCAGCTAGGGAGCATAGTGAACGTAGGTCTTAGGGTGTGACGGTCTTAATTCTTGCCCTACTTGCTTTCTATAGGGTTTCCCTTATAAAGTCGGTAGCCCCCGCATTGGCTACGTCTAACCTACTAATAAATAGCTCTCTTACCGCTTTTAGCAGTCCAGCCATTTTGGCATATGATAGGCTGCCCCCGCTTCTATGTGGCCGCCCTCGGCTATAACGGGCCCGGAATCGCCTTACTTTCCATCTTCCTTTATGTCTTCCTTTATACCCTTTTAGGCCTAGTCTGCGCTTAAGCCGCTTATGCCAGGCTCTTAGTAGGCTCGCTGCTTTATAGTTATGGCCTTATTGTCGTCTGCGTAGGCTCTTTTATATCGGTCTTAAAAGAAGTCTCAAAGGTTATTATCTCTCCTTTATATCGGTTGCGATATTATATATCCCTCGGCGCGCCCTTTCTATGCTTATATCTCTTAATCTAGGCCCCTATTTAGCTTCCTTCTTTTCCTTTATTAATACCCTGCTTTTAAGCTTCTAAATACCCTCTTTATCGCCTTTTTATTCCTTCCTAAGACTATTAAATACCTCTAAAGACCCGTATATAAGGATACGCTTCGTCCTTTGCTATGCCTGTATAGCCATTACTTACATAAGTCCCCGCCTCTTATAGCCTTTTTCCTTAGTATTAATATAGGTGCATAGGGTCTACGCCCTCGAAGATAGCTATTAGCGATACCTCTTCTATATAGGCATCGTAAATTCTGCTAATATGCCCTGGCGAGGCTATACTTAGGATCCTAGTGAGTATCTTTATTCCCTCTCTACTTATGCCGCTACCGGGCTACTACTAGGCTACTATCTCGATATATACTAACTATATTCTCTAGTATAGTAACTCCTAATCGTTATGGATAGTATAGTTATATAAATAAGCCATATATGCGTATCCCTTAGCCGTAATATTTTACTATTAAGGATCTACTTTAGCGGTTTAATTAGGCTAAGAGCGACATAGGTATTTCCTCTCTTTTAAATAACTTCTTCTAATATACTATTAATAAACTAATATAATACCTCTATGGGCTAAGATACATAGACTTTTATCCCATATAAAGAAACTAGCTAGCGCTACTGCTACGAAGTATCGTAATAATAGCTAAGTAAACAATAATAAGGATAAGGTCTAGCTTACCTATAGATAGGACCGGGCCTAGGATGCCTTTAACCGCCGTATCTATCTTAATTAGGCTAATTCTCTTAATAATCTGGCCAAAGCTGCCGCTACTTTCGTCTAGCTAATAGCCACCTCTATAAGTCTTCTTATCTTCTTCTCTATAGCTTCTCTAATACCGCTAATATATCACGGCCTAGACATACCCAGGGTCACATGCCACACATACCCACAATAGGCACCCAATCCGCGTGTATGGTGAGCCGCTCACTCTTACGACCGTGAGTAATCACATACTACTCACCATAAGCCCAGTGAGCGGTCCAAACTCGCTCACTTAGGCCTTAGCGACCAGCCGAGTATATAAAATATATTCCTTATACTTTCTTATATACTAGCTACCTTAGCTATTAATATAACTTAGTTATACTCAATACCCTTAAGCATATTACTAGATATAACTTATACTACCCTTTAAGGCTACGCAATATTCTCCTCTACTAATATAAACCAACACGACCGGTTTATCCCTTAGGAATCCCACGATCATCACACATTAATAGCTCTTATTTAGAGGATTACTCGCATTACCTTAAACAATATTAAACGCAATAGCTACTTAGGCTACTCCCGGCAATAACTATTAGTAAGTTCCACCTACTAACCACCCCCCTATACCCATCGCACCTATCCCAGCTAACGCTAAAGATAAGGATATAGACGACGCGGAAAGCTCTAACGACGAAGAAGTCAAACAGCTCCGAGCCCAGATCACTGCCATAAGCACCGAAATAGATAGACTCCGCGACCTTATTAAAAGAATAGGCTAGACCTAGCGCGATCAGAACGCGCAGTACATCAACGACGCCCAAAGGCTCAACGGCATCGCTACCGCCGCTATATAAGGAAAAGACATAGGAGAAATCTTAAAGCTAGACCCCCCGGAGAAATTCAACGGAACTACCTATAGGCTACTAACATTTCTCACGCAGCTACGCGCATTTATAATATACTACCCTATGCAATTCACCATAGCATCTAGTAAGGTCTAATACGCCGCAAGACAACTAACTAAGAACACTACGGCCTAATTTAAACCCATCATAAAAGAATATCTCACTAAACTATTCGCCGAACTTTCCCCCCGGACCATAAACCTCTACTCTAGCTTTAAGACTTTTAAAACCGCCCTTAAATAAGCTTTTAGAACAATAAATAAAAAATCCTAGGCAAAAAGAGATATCAAAGCACTCTAATAGACCTACTCTATATCAGAATATAGCACTAAGTACCTTTAGCTTACTTTAAAGCTTAACTAGGACTAAGAACCCCTAATATCCTTCTTCTTCGATAGACTTAAGAAGGAAATTCAGGCTAAACTCTATAAGGAAGAACGACCCGATAACCTTATCGACTATATCGGCAGGGCCATTAGAATCAATAAATAATAGTTCTCTTAGAAAAAACTATAGAACCCTAAGTTTAGGAGTAATAAGGTTAATACCCCCCGGTTTAATGCCAACTAGGGACATACTTAAACTAATACCTCTTATAGAACGCAACCTAGACCCATGCAGCTTAGCAGCACTCAGCAAAGACCCTTAACTATCAAATACTACTACTACCATAAGAAGGGCCACAAGGCCAATATATACAGAAAGAAGTAACGCGATATCTAGGAAAGATATTATCAACCCAGGCCACAACAACCATTGCCCAAAGGAAAAAGATAGGTAAGGTTCACAGAAGCTAATAACAGACCCTAAACAGCCATCCAGACTACTAAGACCCTCGGTATAACGCGCATAGGATACAATAACACTAGCCTCTATCCCAGAGAGATAACTATACCCCACGACTAAATATACTTCACGAAAGAATAATTTAAATATAACAATAAACCCCAAAAAGGAAAACACTATATAACTATATAACCCCCTAAAGCAAGACAATTTCACCTTACCAACAGATCAAAATAGTAACCACTACTAGAACCCGCTAATAAGCCAGCTAGGGCCCAGGGTGCGAGGACTATCGCAGTCACCCGACGAGTTAAGCGCCATAACTAAGACCCTAATTATAGCTTAGCGATAGAAGCATAACAATAACTAGCTACTACCCAGATCCGAAACCGACACAACCGGAAGACAAATAACGATTTATAGAAGAAAGAACACTATCCATAGCTCTACGATAAACAAGGCAACCAATATTAGAACACTCTTAGGAAACAATACATCCAGACGGCCTAAGAACACATAAATACGGCGAGTATACAAGATATCTACGTCCGCGCTCTACATTAAGTAACAGCCGAAGATCCTAGACTCCCTAAAGCACCGTTCGGCATATAAGACGACATCCGAACCTATCCCACACACAAAGAATACCCCAGCATCTCATAGATATTATACTATTACTACGAATATAAAAAATACCTAAAAAAGAAATAAAAAAACAACTATTTTCTAATCCCTCTACCTTATTAGCCCAACGATAACCCATACCTCTAGTACGAGGTAAAAGAATATAAAATATACCACTAATATAAATCTATTTCCATTACTACCCTACGATATAGCAAGGGATTATACGAAGCAACCTAAGAACGCAAGCAATACAACTATAAGATTAGCAAATAGTAAGAATAAATTATCAGAATAATACAAGAAGACTAAGGAATTACACTCATCACGAAAAACAACAGCACAGACACAAAAGACATTCCTATCAAGGCATACCACGAAGAAATAGCCATAGGCTCCCAACAAAGCCTACGCTACGACACACAAGACGACAAACATACTTAATCAGCACACCCCAGACACAAAGAAATCTCATAGATCTCCTATAAAGATCACTAATACAGCACACACATCCAAAGCAAGCGGGAAAACGACTATTTCCCAATATAGCTATAAGGACCAAACGATAAACCATACCTTGCTTACAAAACACACATATACAAGGTTAGAGGATAAAACGAGGCACTTAGCATAGCTAATATCCATTTCCTCCCCAACGACAACAGATCAATTACCCTCGAACAATAGTTCACCATCGCCGCATAGATAACCATAACTAATCAAGAATAAGACCTAGATAGAAGTTACCCTAGCATTAAAGTAGCCCTCTATAACAAAGAAATATACCCACGGCATAGGCCATACGTCAAGGCTATATACGATAGATTCAAATAAATAGCAAAGGAGGGGTTTAACTTCCGCACGCGAAATAGAAGACCCAGAGACAAGGAATAATATCAGAAGATTTAACCACACCTCAGAGATAACTAAGGACCTATAGATAGACTCCTATAGGACTACGCCGACTATATCAGGCGCGGCAAGCCTAAAGATACTAACTAATAAGTAGACGATAGCTTCTAGGAATAGCAAGATAGCATAAGAGATAACCACGATTACGAGGCATACATAGACAGCGAATATAAATTCAACCACTTTAGCTACGCCATACGAATATCAAAAAACTAATTACCCCATCCGATATAGGGCAATAGGTAGATAAATAAGGGAACAAACTACCTAGAAAGGCCCTTTACTCTATAAGCAGAGAACACAAGCGATAATACTTAGAATTAAAAGTATAAATTAAGGGAGAATAATTAAACGCTTTAATAAACAGCAGAGCTAAGCAGAATTATTTCGATCTAGCAATAATAAATAAGCTTAGGCTACTATAGAGGCATAAATAAGAGCCCTACACAATACATAACCTCGAAGGAACACCTTTTAATTATAATAATAAAATCATTAACTATAAGATTAATTACTTTAAAGTTTTTATTAAAAGAAAAAACTAAGGAATCTTATTCAATATTATACTAAACCAGAGCTATAATCTTATACTCGGGTACCCATAGTTATAATATTATAACCTATATTTCGACTAAAAAACTAGCTAGATACTCTCTTATAATACGGAGATATCCTCTATATTAAATAACGACTTAGGATAGAGATCTCGAACTTCTACTAATAATAGAGAAATCAAGCAAAGGCAAACACGAGATACCTCTCTACCCACAGGGACAAAACATAGATACTATAATAAATAGAAACGACAATAATAATAAATAATCACACAAATTATATAATAATTCTATATACTAGAGAAGGACCTTAAGAGGCCCAAGGAGGACAACCCAGAAGAAGAACGACTTAAAAACATACCCCGGCAATATAGGATCTATAAACAACTCTTCGCGGAAGAACTTAAAATAGGTCTACTAGAACATACCCTATATAACCTCGAGATTAAGTTTATCAATAGGAAGTAACCCGGCTTTAATAAACTCTACCCACTTAATAAAGCATAACTTCTAGTATTAAAGAAATATATTAAAGATATAATACAGAAAGGATATATTAGGGAAAGTAAGTTATCTATCAGATACCCTATTATATTTATTCCGAAGAAAAACAGCAAGCTCTAGCTTTATATCAACTTTAGAATACTTAATACTATCATAGTTAAGGATCATATATTACTACCCCTTATCAGCGAGTTAAAAGATCGACTTTTTAGAATAAAGTATTTCACCGCACTTAACCTTAAGGGAGCCTATAACCTTATTCAGATTAAAGAAAGATATAAATAGAAAACCGCTTTTTATACTAAGTATAGACTATTCGAGTACCTTATTATACCTTTTAGACTTACTAATATACCCGCTACATTCTAGCGAATAATTAATAATATACTACGAGAATATCTAGATATATTTATTATATATTACTTAGATAATATCCTTATCTTCTCTAAAACAGAAGAAAAACATATAGAATATATCCATAAGGTACTATAGATACTATAGGATACTAAGTTACTAATAGAACCTAAAAAAAGCAAATTTTACGCCTCGAAAGTAGAATTTCTTAGATATATTATCTCTCACAATAAGATATGCATAGACCCCAAGAAGGTTTTAGTAATCAAGGACTAGAAAGAACTTACTAATATTAAGGAAGTATAAGCCTTCCTCGGATTCGCTAACTACTACCGCAAATTCCTTAGAGCATTTAGGAAGATAGCCGCACTATTAATAGAACTTACGAAAAAAGATAAGATCTTCGTATTTAAGAATAAAGTAAAAGAATCTTTCGATAAAATCAAGGGACTTATCCTAAGCGAATTAATACTTAAGATATTCGACCTATCTCGGCCAATCAAACTCGAAACTAATACCTTAGACTTCGCCCTAGGCGCTTAGATTAGATAACAAGATAATAAAAGATAACTATACTTAATCGCATTTTACTCCTATAAGCTATATAGAGTAGAACTTAATTACCCTATCTACGATAAAGAATTCCTTATAATTATTAACGCTTTTAAGGAGTTTAGATATTACCTTCTAGGAAACCGGCATTAGATTAAGGTTTATACCGATCATAAGAATATCTCCTACTTTGCGATAACCTAGCAACTCAGCGGACAATAACTATGATACGCCGAATATTTATCCGAATTCGACTACATTATTATCTATATCAAAGGAACAGAAAACAAGAGGGCAGACGCCATTAGCCGCAGACCCGATCTAGACATAGGAAAAATCAAAACCAAGGAACAACTACTATACCTCACCCCAGAGGGACACCTATAACAACGGACAATTATATACATTAGGCAATAACGACACCTAAAAATAAGGTACACAGCAAAGCAAGGAAACCTACTCCTTACCAAAATCCTAGAGTATAATAAATAACTACCAGATAACTAAAAAACCAATAAGCAATAAATACTAGAGGACCTACGCCACGACCTCATACGCGAAATACATAGTCACCAACTCCACGGACACCAAGGAATCAATAAAACCCTAGAACGCATTAAAACGATATACATATTTCCTAGCATAAAAAAGATAGTTATAACCATCATCGAATAATATAACCTTTGCGCAAAAACTAAGGCATAACGCTATAAACCTTATAGCAAACTATAACCCCTACTAATACCTTAGCTATTATAGGAAGCTATTATAATAGATTTTATCACTAAATTACCTATATTAAAAGAATTAATAACTAGAAACTTCTATAATAGCATTCTTATTATTATAAATAGACTTACGAAATTTTCCTATTTTATACCCTATAAAGAATTAATAACAGCCAAAGAATTCGCCTACCTTTTCTACTTTCATATCGCCAAAATATATAATATACCACTCGAGATTATTACTAATCGAGGATTACTATTTATATCCAAGTTTTAGCAAAGCCTTACTAAATACTTAGGGATTAACTATAAACTCTCTACCGCATACCATAAAGAGATAGATAGACAAACGGAACGCATAAACCAGACACTAAAGTAATACCTTTAATACTATATTAACTATAAACAAACCAACTAGGTTAAGAAACTACTAGCCGCCTAGCTAGCCTATAACATAGCCACAAATAAAAGCACAAAGACTATACTAGCCTACGCTAACTTTAGATTTATACTAAATACTTACTAATAATTACAAGATACTATTATTAACCCTAAAGTAATCCTCGCTAGCAACTAACTATATAACTTACATAAAGAAATACGCATAGAACTCGAATTCATTAGAAATAAAATAATAAATTATATTAACAAAAAATAGATTAAGGGACCGACCTTTTCAGAGGGAGATATAACCTACCTCGCGATAAAAAACATTAAAATAAAACAATAAAACAAAAAACTTAACTATAAATATATCAGACCCTACAGAGTTAAACAGAAAATTTCAAAATATAACTACGAATTAGACTTACTACCTAAGGTTAAGCTCTATCTAATCTTTTATATCTTATTACTCAAGTCAGCATAAGATACCATCTAGGTCAAAACAAGCAATAACCCCGACATAGAAGTTAATAGACCAGAAGAATATATCATAGAATCTATCCTCGATATAAATAAAATCAACAGCAAAACAATATATTTCATCAAATAGAAAGACTACCTAGACTTAGAAAATACCTAGGAACCCCTAGAATACCTCACTAATGCGCAATACCTCCTAAAGAACTTCCACCAATAACATCAGAGGGGATAATAAAACCATCAAAGAAGCTCAAATCTAAGACATCGGTATAGACCATAATCTAGATATCCTCCACGAGCAAGGACTCCCGCTGCTCCGACTATTCCAATTCGTCTAGGGAAGCCAGGCCCTTACGGGTCATCTCCGCACCACGCGACACCAGCTACCGCTTACATTTCCGGCACGACTCCAGCTAAGAAAGAGACTCATCTAAATCCTATTGCGCTTTCCGCAAAGCTTCATAACGGGAAGTAAGTAGCTCTTCAGCAGCAGCCTCCCGCTCATCCAAACAACGAGCCTCCTTAATAATACGGGATACTAGCGAAATCAATAGAAGACCCGGGCAAGAAACAAGAAATCACGCATAAGAGTTCAAAGGAATACCCATTACATCACAAAGATAACCCAAATATATATATAAACCATACTTCTTAGAACCCGAGATTATCTTACAAATAATACCCTATTTCGAATAATAAGAATAAGGCATCACTTCGAAACCAAACTAATTAATTCCAGAAGCAAAGATATAGCGATTTTCAGTAGAAAAAGGAGTATTAGATTTTTTTTTAATTATATAGCCTAATATTACATTAGCATTACAAGGAAAGTAAGAATATAGGTCAAAGTTAGTTACTCACGAAGGAAATAGTTACAGTCGCAGGAAATAGCCTTAAGGATAAGACTAACAGAGAGGGGGCATTATATTATAGCCTAGATATACCCAGGGTTATATACCACATATACCCATAATAGGCACCTAATCCGCGTGTATAATAAGCCGCTCACTCTTACGACCGTGAGCAATCATATACCACTCACTATAAGCCTAGTAAGCGGTCTAAACTCGCTCACTTAGGCCTTAGCGACCAGCCGAGTATATAGAATATATTCCTTATACTTTCTTATATACCAGCTACCTCAGCTATTAATACAACTTAGTTACACTTAATACCCTTAAGCATATTACTAGACGTAACTTATACCACCCTTTAAGGCTACGCAATATTCTCCTCTACTAATATAAACCAGCACGACCGGTTTATCCCTTGGGAATCCCACGATCGTCATATAATACTCTTATTTAATTAAATTAGACTAGGGTTACTATCCCCGTCTTACCTACTTAGCCTAATCTTATACTACTATTAGATAATAATAATAATAATAATAGGAGAAATCTATAAGTAATATCTATAAGTAGCGATAGCGCTACTATTAAGCCTTTACCTCCTTTACTTCTAGGCTACTTATCCTTTTACTTATATATTTAGTTATCTATAGATATATATTTAATCTTTATTATTTAATCTCTATCCTATAATATTTATATTATTCTTAATTATCTCTTTTCTTCTTAATTATAAGGAAGGAGCGGGAGAGCTATAAGGAAGGAGCGAGGGGGGGTAGGTAAGAGTGTAAGAGTATTCGGGTTCTATCGGCTATCGCCGGCAGATCGGGAAATCCTCGGATCATTATATGGGTCTTAGACTATATAAAACTCCTTTCGCCGAAGACTCGCAGAGACTTCGGCAAGTTAAAGTCATATTAATATATCGAACCTACCTTTCTATCTCTAATATTATCCTAATCATGCCCATCGGGCCTACACCTTTATAATTCTTTAACTTCTACCTATATAGAAGATCAGCACGTTATTAAGATAGATAGGTCTAATAGGAATACCCCTATTATATAACAGCCGATAGCTCAGCGCCAAGTCAGCGAAAATAATCCAATAAGATTATAGAGAGAAAGACAAATAGCTACGCTACCCAGCGGCATAGCTATAGGACCAGGGGTCCCAGGTCATACGAATATAGAAGACCTTAAATAGCTAATCCGAGAGAGTAAGGAGCAGCTTATAACCCCTATCACGGATACCCTCCCGATGACTCCGCGAGAATATAGAGGCTACTCTTCGAGATACTTAGAAGATATCACTTACCTACTAGGTAACGAGTAGCAATAGCTAAGGGCCTATACCCCGGCTATAATGCCTTTCGAGGAGCATATGCCGCCGATACGACGCCGAAGAAGGGCGAGCTTATCGTTGGGATCCTTAGGAAGCTCCTCGTCCTCCGGGAGGTCATGAAGGTCACGAAGAAGAGAGCAACGACGCCGCCGACGAGTCAAACGAGAATAATAATAGGCAATCTTAGATAGGCTACTATAGTAGAACCAGATACTAATATAACTCATCGATCACCCGGCGCTAGCTCACTAAAGAGACTATAAAAAGCCTCTAACCTATAACTACAAGCATCTAACTAAATATATTAGTGCGGTTAAGATCGATGACTGGATTAAGGCTATCGAATTAGCTAACTAAATAAGACCTAATACCATGGCCTAATAATAGATTAAATAGTCTATGACTAAGCTTAGCTATGCCCTTTAGACGGAATAGAGAATATACGCCGCAGGCTTGCCGATAGACCCTTCTTCCTAGGAGAAATATCTTACATTTATACAGAGATAGTATATTAATCTAGAACTATAAGAACGACAGGCAAGAGACCAACTTATAGTTATTATATAGGGGAAGGAAAAAACCCCTTTATAATACTTCGCGCGATAGCATGCCCTCTGCGATATATTGCCGACGAAATAAAAAGAAAATAAGGGCATAGCCTACTACTTCTTTTATTACTTAGCACTAAGAGTTAAGAGAGAGCTTAAGCGGATTAAGTAGCCCTTAGATAAGGCCAGAGATATTACCAATAAGGTAGAACATATCTAGAATTAGTCCTAAGCCAACAATAAGGCTAAGAGGAAACATAAGCCAGATATCTCTAAGCCTTCAGCAAAGAGATATTATTCTCCTTATCGAGGAGGTTATAAAAGAACCCCTAGGGGTAGCTTATCCTCGGGACCTCTATTAAGAGTAGGGTTAGAATACCCACGAGGAAACCAGAGCCGTTTAAATATACCTATATCGGCGACGCGTCGCCTATATAGCAATAAGAGACCCGCGACGATTAGATACTATAGCTATAACTAAATAGGATATAAGGCACTAGATTACCTACTAAAGAAACTAACTAATAAGAGCTAAGCCTCTCTTAAAAGAGGCGGCCCTTCGGCGAAGGTTAATTATACCTACGCCGGAGAAGAATTAGATAACTCAGAAAATTAGGTTAAATAGAGGAAGAACCTATCCCTCTATCTATAACCCCTATTAAATAGGTACCTATAAGGAAAACCGCCTAAGCCAAAGGACTAGCTCTCTGAGGACTTAGCGAGGAAGAACTAAATATACTCCTTAATACCAGGTCTAAGATCGATCTAATTAGTATAGATCTTATTAGAAGACTAGGGCTTAAGCCTACAATAAATTACGCTACCCTAGGGCTAGAATCCTTCAGGGGAGATAAAATAAACCTAGGAAATACCTATTAGTTTACCTTTTTCCTTATAGATAATAATAGAAACCCGCGGAAAATATAGCAAGTATTCATAAGATCTAATACTAGGTTAAGGAGGCATAATATAATCTTATCCTATTATTTAATAGGATAGGAAAGCATTATAATTAATTATACTATTAATTTATAGTATTATCAAGAGATCGCATTTATAGACCCTAAGTCTATTCTCTAAGACGTCGTCGAGAACCGCGAGATAGCCTATATACTATATATTGCAGCTACCCTCTCACTAGAGGAAAGAAGCATAGCTACGCTCGGCGAACTATTAGAGGATAGAGGGGAAGATAAAAACAAACTCCTTCTAGAACTCGAAGGCTTAGAAGGGTTCTTCGACGAGGAAGCCGCTAAGGGGATGCCGCTCTTGCTAGAGGCTACCCATAAGATCGATCTTATCGAAGGAAGTAAGCCACCATATAGGCCGCTATATCCCATGAACGAAGCCCAATATAATACCCTTCGGGAATACCTCGCCGAGAACTTAGCGAATAGTCGGATTAAATATTTAATAAGTAAAGTAGGCGCCCTAATCCTCTTTGTTCCTAAGAAGGACAAAGGAATAAGGTTATATATAGACTATCGCGGGCTAAATAAGGTAATAATTAAGAACTATTACCCCCTCCCCCTTATTAAAGACCTCTTAGACTAACTTGCGGGAGCAAAATAGATCTCTAAGATCGATATCTATGATACATACCATCGCATAAGGGTCGCGGAAGAAGATTAATAGAAAACAGCTTTCCGCACGAGATATAGACACTTCTAATATACGGTCATACCATTTAGGCTTACTAACGCGCCGGTTACATTCTAAGCATATATTCACTAATCTCTCGCCGACATATTGGATATATATTGCATATCCTATATAGATAATATCCTTATCTACTTATAGATAAGAGAAGAATATACTAAGTACCTAAGAGAGGTTTTATAACAGCTCGCCGAAGCATAGCTATATAGTAAGCTATCTAAGTGCGACTTCTATAAATAAAGCATTAAATTCCTTAGATATATTATTACCTAAGAAGGAATCTAAATAGACCCTAATAGGGTTAAATTAATCTCTAAGTAAGAGGCTCTAACTAGCTTTAGGGATATATAAATATTCCTAGGATTTTATAACTTCTATCGCAAATTTATCGCATACTACTCAGCGATTATTAGCCTACTTACGTCCCTACTAAAAGGAAGTAAGAACGGGAAGAAGAGCGGCGAGTTTATATGGACCCTAGAGGTAGAATAAGCCTTTTAATAGCTTAAGCATACCTTCTACTCCGCGACGATTCTCTAATATTAAGACCTATCCCTTCTAACGAGGGTAGAAATAAACGCATCGGCGAGAGCTATCTCTAGCATCCTAATATAACTAGTTAATACCTAATAGCGACTAATCGCTTATTAGTCGCGGAAGCTATAGGACTAAGAACAACGATAGGCCATAGGCTAATAAGAGCTACTAGCTATTATTAAGAGCCTAGAATATTAGGCATATTACCTATAAGGACTCTTAGAGAAGTTCCTAATCCTAATAGACTATTAGGCGCTTATAGGCATCGTCGAAGCATCGGCTAAGGATCTACGAGGCAGACTTGCCCGCTAGGTATACCGATTATCTACATTCGACTTCGATATTAAATATCGACCGGGCATAAAGAACCCTATAGATAGCCTCTCAAGGAGACTAGACTATATAAAAGGAGAGATCTCCTACGGAGACGTCCTACCTATACTAGCTAAAAAGCTAGAGCTTATATACGAGCTACCGAAGCCCACTTAGCGACGCATCGCCGCGCTCAAAGGTAAGATAAGTATTTTATCTATATATATTTACGCAGTAAGAGCTATAATAAGGGGTCCCCCCCCCCTCCTATAAGCACAAGCCGAAGAGCACTACTTATTATACAATATCTGCTATTATAACTCAATATTAATAGGCAAAGATAGAGAGAGTAAACGCTCTATAGACCGCTAAGTAAGTAGAGGACTCTCGGCGAGCCTCTAGGGACCTAACTCTAGCTAGGGTTATTATTCTAGAGTAGTATATCTTATGCCTAGTTATAAGAGAGCTTATAGAGGGCGAAACGATACTTCTCTCTTAGCCTTCCGAGAAGTTTAAGATATTAATTAAGGAACTATAGAGCTAAGACTAATAATATTAAAACTTTAAGGCAAAGGTTTAAAGAACCGCCGGTAAATATAAGGGATATATAATAGACTCCTAAGACTTATTATATTATAAGGGATAATTAATTATCTTAGATTAAGGAGCTATAAGAATAAAGATCCTTTGCTAATATTATAATAACCTAAGAGTAGGTTATATAGGATCCTAAAAGATACTTAATCTTATTTCGAGGAAGTTTTATTAGCAAGGTATTATAGAAGATATCTAAGAGTATATTAAAAGCTACCTAATATACTAAGGCATTAGAATCCCAAGGCATAAACCCTACGGAAAACTATAATCCCTACTACTACTATTATACCTATTCTAAGAGATCAGCCTCGACTTTATAACTAAGCTTCTACCGAGCACTTAGAATAATAGCGGTAATTATAATATAATCCTCGTTATTATATATAGGATAACTAAGTTCGCACTATTTATACTAATATTAAAAAAGCTTAGGGCCATAGAGCTCGTAGCTCTCCTATACGAGCATATAGAAAGCCGCTTTAGTATACTAAAAGGGATAGTCAGCGATCGAGATAAGCTAATTACTAATAAATTCTAGGTAGACCTTATAAAAGAATAGGCGATCCATCGCCGACTATTAACCGCATATTATCCGTAGATAGATAGCCAGATAGAACATACCTATTAAATACTCGAGAAGTATCTAAGAGCATATATAAGAGAATCGCCTAAAAGGTAGGCGATATAACTCCTAGACGCTACTTTCGCCTATAATAATAATATATACTTAACTATTAGGGTCTCCTTAATAAAAGCGCTATTTAGCTATTATCTAAGATACATAGAATATATCCTAATAAAGATAGAGATAAATATATAAGGCGTCGCTAAACGCTTAATAATACTAAGCCGCATATAGACCTAAGTATATATATACTAGGAAAAAGCTTTAAAATCCTAGGCAAAACACTATGATTTAAGATATAAGCCATAGACCTACTATTAGGGATAGATTATAGGAGTATTAATAAAGAATTAGAGATTTAAATATCCTAAACTAGCCCCGAGATTTATAAAAGCTAAGGTCCTCGATAAATATAGAAAGTAGGCCTATGCTTTAGAGCTACTAGAAAAATACTAGCGTATATATAATATATTCTATGTATTACTCATAGAGCTATAAAACGATCGCAGAGTAATCGGCGATACCGCATAGGAGTAGCCAGAGCTTAAGGATAAGCCTAATAAGTAGGAGGTAGAGGAAGTAGTCTTATATAAAGATATAAGAGATAAGACTTTTTACCTTATTAAATAAAAAGGTTAGCTAATAGAATATAATACTTAGGAACTAAAAGAATACTTAGATAACACATAAGCAATAATAAGGAAATACCTTAAAGTTATAAGGAAAGATTATAAGAAATAAGACAAAGCATAGCTAGACGCATACTAAAAGCATTATAATAAAAAAAAAAAAAAAAAGTCTTATTAATCTAAGTATAAAATAGAAAACTTAAATATAAGAATAAGGTAAAAACCAAATTACGCCGGGTCATTAATAAAAATAGGAAACTACTCGCCGAGGTATCGCAATATAGGCATAGAATAATATAAAGAAAGAGCCGAGTTAAAACGATAAGGATAATAGCAGAAACCCTAGGAAGATAAGAGCTAATATATCAGCGATAAGACATAATAAACTCGTTATAACTTAAGGGTTATTATTAGTATTAGCGCTACTATAACTACGACTACGACCACGACTATAACCACGAGCGGCCTAACCGCGAGTCTTGCGGGGCTTCTTATAGCGATTACTCGGCGAGGGATTAAAAGCATTATCGTTATTATTATTATTACCTCTAGTAGTAGGATAAGCACGCTTACGACTACTAGGAGTCAACAAAGGGTCAGCGGGGCCTCAGAGACGGGGACATTAGCCCACGAAGGAGATAAGACAAATAGAGCCGGGGTTACCATTAGTAATAGCCTAATTAGCAATATTATATAACTCGCCGAGGCTATCTATGATATTATAATCGCTACCCTTAACCTCGATATTAACTCTCGCGGTATTTTTAGCGTTATCTAGGCGATCGATCGCCTCGAGCAATAACTAAGTAAGAGTATTATTACGAATATAGACGGGAGCGGCAGTAGTAATGCGACTAGTTATCTCGGGAAGGGCTATCTGAGCTCTAGCCTATACGTAGAATATTAGCTAATACTATAGCGAGAGAAGGGCAAAAAACTTATACCTTAGAGGCAGAGTAGGGATAGTAGCTCTCGGTTAAACATAAGTTCCTACGTCTAGATACGAGATAACTAGACTATATCCTTAGACGACTATATTATAGGGTCGCAGAGACGATCGGCGACCTTTCGCTAGGCATACGCTATATCCTTAACGGCATAGTTAATACGCTAGATCTAAATGCGGGTAAAAGAAGAAAGGTCAGCGATAATAGTATTATAAAGGCTATAAATATTATTCTATAAGTACTAAGTAGTACCCTAAAGCTCGCAGGGAATCTATAAAGTATTAGTAATAACTCAGAGAAAATAATAAAAAGAGAAGAAAGAAAACTTATAGAGCTATACCTCTTCTTATTATAGGTATATAATAAGTAATAGTTCGGCGACTAATTAATAATATAAGGAATTCGAGGGTCCTTATCTATATATTCCAAGTAATACATATAGGGAACCTCACTAAGGTCTATCTTTTAGAAGTAAATAATATTATTATATATAAACTTCGAAAGTATAGAGGAGTAGGTCGCTAAGAGAGATATCGCTAAAAGCTTTGCGACGGGCGCATAAGTAAGTAATATAAGAATAAGAGGGAAAACTAAAGAATTATATACGATTTAGGAAGACGAGATTAATAGAGATCGCGGAGGCTATGGCGATATTATTACGATAGGTAATAAAATTGTCATTATGAGGAGAAGGAAAATAAAAGAGGGAAGATTATTATGGAATAAAAAAACTCTAATCACAGCAGCAATAGCTATATTTAAGCTACTAATGCCAGATAGCTAGTAGCGCGAAGCGATCGCTAACCCGACGGCGACCAACTAATCATAAATAAGAATAATAAATCTATGACAAAGACTACTATTATCACAAAGAAAAGGCGCAAAGGAGATAGCAAATAATCGGTGATATATTATAAAAAGTTATTAAAGCTAGAGATTAATTAAAAGATAGCTATATTTAGATATCTTTAGTATTAAATAAAGGAATGAGATAATTGGCTAGATAAGCTCGAGGGACCAAGCTCTCGGGAGAGGGGGCAATTATAAGAGTATTCGGGTTCTATCGGCTATCGCCGGCAGATTAGGAAATCCTCGGATTATTGCATAGGTCTTAGACTATGCAAAACTCCTTTCGCCGAAGACTCGCAGAGACTTCGGCAAGTTGAAGTCACGTTAATATATCGAACCTACCTTTTTATCTCTGATATCATCCTGATCGTGCCCATCGGGCCCATACCTTTACAAAGAGAAAGTCCCTTAGTTAACTACTTATCTACTAGGAGGTTAAAGTTAGAATCGAAGAGGTCTCTATAACTAGAAAGAAAGAAGAAGAGAAGTAATAGCTATAGAGCTCCTTTTATATTTTATTAAGGGTATAACGGTGCACCTTAGCCGTCACGCCACAGGGCAAAAGATTGGGCTATAATCGCTATTATAGCAATCATAGTGGTGCTTTAGCTGCCTTATATAGAGGCTTATAGCGCTATTACGGGGAACCAAGCCGTAACACGATGCTCCCTCCCCTGTGGCTTCGTCCCGAGCCACTAAGGGTCAATCCGTTACAGGGGGAACCAAGCCCTGTACGGCACGCTACAGCTGCCAACCCCCGGCGCAAGCCCCGCATATGCCCCGTATGCATTAGGCAAGCCCGTGAGCAACTATGCCAAGGGCAGGGATCGAACCTGCGAGCCTCGGGTCACCCGCTTCAAGCGATTATCGTGTAACGGTGCACCTTAGCCGTCACGCCACAGGGCAAAAGATTGGGCTATAATCGCTATTGTAGCAATCATAGTGGTGCTTCAGCTGCCTTATATAGAGGCTTATAGCGCTATTACGGGGAACCAAGCCGTAACAAAGGGCTTCCTCTAATTTTCTAGGTATTAGCTCTTTGCCGGCTTATACCTTAGTCCCGAGGCAAGGGAGGTAATATCTTTATTATCCTCTATCCTTTCTATCTTTATACTTCTAGCTATCTTATATCCTTATAGATACTATTTATGTTTTATATAGCGCCCTTATAGCAATTCCCTAGGTAGCTAGCTAGTCCCTACTAGTCTCTTACTGCCCTAGGTTATCCCTAAGTCTTATAGGAAGGCTATTTGCTTACTTATAGTTAAAACCTTTCTCATATATATATAATAAGGGAAGATTACTATACGCCTAGCTCTATAGTCCCTTCTGCCTATAGCCTTCTTAGCTACGGCCTAGCAGGT
The DNA here is from genome assembly GCA_025433615.1 of Fusarium sp. LHS14.1. NCBI lineage: Eukaryota > Fungi > Ascomycota > Sordariomycetes > Hypocreales > Nectriaceae > Fusarium > Fusarium sp. LHS14.1. Next base: position 3,600,979 of record CM046482.1, read on the forward strand.
CTCTACGAGCTCTCTAGCAGGTCTAATTACTACTTAGACTCTTATTTCCTTAGTAGCATTATAGATACCCTCGTCGGGTTATATATATATCTTATATTATAACTTCTATTATCTCTCTCTTAGCTCCCTACTTCATAGGTGCGGCTAAATAGTATATAGTAAGGGCGGTAATAATGCCTCCTTAATCTTACGTATCTATAGGTATTAGTCTTAAGGGAGTTAAAGCTATTTAGCTTCTAGTAGGGCTTATTCTTTAATATATATTTATCTCTTAACCTCGTTAGCGGATATCTAAAGATATTATATTAGTATTCTTTAGGTATTAGGCTAATACCTTAGTGGTTTATTACTAGCTTACTAGCTACGCTCTTTATAGTTATAGCTAGCTTTTTTGCCTCCTTAGCTTATAACGGGGCGCCTTAGCTACTTATTAATAATCTAGGGTATCGTAGCGGGGCATCTTTAATTAGGTTCAAGGGTATACTAGGCTTATAGCTAGCGCTCTTTAGGATTATAATTATTGCCGTAGCGGTGTTCTTAGTGCAAAGGTCTAGCATTAGGTCTCTTACGGTTTAGCTATAGAAGGTAATAGCTCTTTGGGTCTATTATAATTATCTCTTAGTAAGTCAGGGTAACTTAGGTTAAGGTTATTAATTAATCCGGGCTATTGCCTCTAAGGTTAAGGCTAGCGGTCTAGCGGGTAGATAGGTGCTTAGAGCTAGCATAGGTGCTACTTAGGCGTAGGTAGAAGGACTTATCCTCTTCCAGGTTAGTATTTTAGCCCTATGGCTATTAATAAGCGTCCTATGCGGTATCCTTCGGTATAGCTCTCGCGGCGTCTTTAGCTATTAGTTCTAGGGTTAAAGCTAGGTTTATAGCTATGGTTTTAGTAGTAATAGCTAGCGTATATACTTCTGCTAGTGGGTAGGGGAACTTAACGTAGGATAGGGTGATAGAAGGTCTATAGTAGGACCGGGATCAAAGTTAGGGCTTCGAGGCTAGTATAATAGCTGCTTCCTTAGTAGGTATTTCTAGCGGGCACGCCGCCGTAGGGCTGCCGGCGCGTAAGGCCTGCCGTAGGTCTCGCGATAGTTGTTCTTAGTGTTGAGGGATTTACTATATGTGCGGAGGCCGCGTGTGCGCTGCTTCTGGGTATCCCTCTGCTTGCCTCAATGGTCTCTTCCCCTTGCATAGGTAGAAGAATTAACTTATCATGAGGATAAAGGGGTGCGGAAGGGAGTAAAGAGGTCAAGCAGCTAGGGAGCATAGTGAACGTAGGTCTTGGGGTATGACGGTCTTAATTCTTGCCTTACTTGCTTTCTATGGGGTTTCCCTTATAAAGTCGGTAGCCCCCGCATTGGCTGCGTCTGACCTGCTGACAAACAGCTCTCTTGCCGCTTTTGGCAGTCCGGCCATTTTGGCACGTGACATATGTAGACGTTTGTCCAAGACTATGATGCTAGCACGTGGATTCATCGGCTGAGCGGTCTCAGCTATACCACCGGAGAAGGTCGACACGAACATGCCGAGTTCAGATTTCACTGCAATCATGTCCTCGCTGAACAGGATCCGAAAGGATTCTTAGGGGTATTTGCATGTTCGGGCCAGCCCGTAAAGTACGTGGACATTCTTCCCGAAGCACTTTCCGGAAATGTAAAGCCACAAAGAAGACAGATCCAAAGCAGGGAAAGGGATAGCTAGTCAATAATGAACGCAAGGCAACACACGATCACAGGGTTCATGGGTGTGCTGGCCCTTCGGAGCGATGCCCGGATCGGAAGCCCGGTCTCTTCGGGACCCCTTCTTTGATGATCCGGGATCGGGATCTACCCCGCAGTTTCTCATCTGCGAGACCGAAGGCCTCTCTGGGGACCTGACTTTACCGGCTTGGGCATGCTGGCCAAAAACCCCGCCTCCAGAGGAAGGGCCGTCCCCCAGACCCCAGACCCCAGACTCGAGAGCATCCCAGCCATTTCCGGGGTAGCATACCTGAAAGTTGAGTGGTTAAGCCAGTGGCGATAAAGGTGCTTAATTTCTTCAAGTTCACTCCCCGCCCCCTCATCTCTTATGTGGCTCAACCAAGGGCATCACCCGTGGCCTCCATCTAGTAGCCCGCAAGGTATGCCATAGCATTTCGTGACATTGCGTCGCCCAGACGCATGTATTCAACTTGATCGCAGAAAATCGGTCAGATCTCATCGTAAAATGCAGCTTCCACGGTGCCTGGTAATGCCAACCAAGACAGTGCAACAGTGTTACCATTACCCCGGAGTCATGGAGCTTGTGGGACTGGATCCTCTGTCGAGTTATTTGCGTAGGGACTTCTATTGGCTGCTAGAGTGCTATCAAAACGTTAGGATTCAGTCATAGCAGCTTGTTTGTGCACTATTACTACTAGGGAAGAGTGATCAAGAGACTAACAGTAATTGGCTTAGATCCATGCCCAGGAATACAGAAACAGTAAGTGTGCTACTGTACTGTAGCTAGCCCCCATGTCGGTTAACGGGCACTCGGTACTCGGGAGTCCCATAAACGCCGTGCTAGACCCAGGTTTGCCCCGTCTCCAGCATCCAACAGTTGTCGTGCTATTTCACATCGACAACGTCAATATCCGAACTATGAACACTGCCATGCCCACACGAAAAGTCAAAAGAAGCGAGCGCCGTCGGTGCGCAAAGGCCTGTGACAACTGCAAGCGCCGCAAAGAACGCTGCGATGGCTGCCACCCATGCGGACGCTGTCGCACCCGTCATGTTTCCGATGACTGCAACTTCGCTTCTTCGCTCCGTCTTTCAAGCATCAACCCGATAGTCAACAGGCCAGTGGCTCTTCCCGAAGACCACGGCATTCCCGATCAGGGCAATTTGTCTAGTTTGAGGTCGATGGCCAGCCACGAGGGGCGTTCTGCTTGCAGCCCACACAAGTAGCAGTCCTCTTTCACACGGCTTCAACGGCCTCAACATTACCCATATCCCGCAGGTATCGAGGCTGGTCCAAGACGACCATGGAAAAGTTATGTTCATCGGCGATTCCGCCAATCTTGCCTTTCTCCAAATCATCCGTCGCTTGGTCCGAGAGTCCCTATGGCCCTGCCAATTTGCAGAGGATCCATTGAGTCACCTCCTGATTGAGACGACACCCCCCAGTCAGTCAGACTGGATCCTAGAGATGGTAAGCAGGCCACCAGCCAGGCCTGAGCCAGCAGACGCCCGGTACCTCATCACCTGGTATCTATGCGCCACCAACTGTTTGCTCAATATATATGACGAACGAGAACTGTTTCAAGTCTGGTCTCGATGGATACAAGCTAAAGATAACGGACGGGAGCAAAAGGCAGTGAGCGCCATCTTATTCCTCATATTCGTCATCGGCGCCCAGGCCTGCCCAGATAATCGAGACGACGATGCCGAGCGATACTTCAATTATGGCCGATTCTTGACTATCTCGGGCATGATGGAAGAACCAGGTCTCTCGACTGTTCAGGCCAATATCCTCATAACCATGTACCTTCTGGCGGCTTCGCGGAGGAACGCAGCTTTTATGTACTTGGGAACGGCAGTGCGTGCTGCTTACGCACTGGGTATCCATCGACGTGACATCAACGCTCTTTTCGATCTGGCCGACCATACGGCACGGGAGAGGCTTTGGAAATCCTTGCGCGTACTTGACTTGTTCATGAGTGCGTCACTTGGTCGTCCGCCCTCGACTCATGAGACACGAGATACTTCTGCCAAGGCCGACTACTCTGCCAGCAATGACCTATGCGCCATCTTCGAGGAGGTTCTCACCGATGTATACTCGAAGCGCATGGTCTCGACGGATATCCTAGAGAGGATAACCGAACACCACCGACAATGGACCAACACGTTTCTCACAGGCTTGGAGGTTGACGATATCCAACCGACTCAATTTGTCGAGGTAGACGGAGGAAACACAGTTCCCAATATTGGCCTCTTTCACCTAAAAGAGGCGTATTACTGGACTATAATGCTCCTCGCACGACCTTTCTTGATTGAAAACGTATCCAGACACCTGTCAAAGGTGGCCGCGGGCGACCCCCTCGAAACTGAGAATGGAGGAGCTGACACTTCCTCCGATTTGGTTGTGACACGCGCCTGCGTTAACTCTGCCATCCGCACCGTAGACCTTCTTCGAGTACTTCAGACGAGCAAACAAGTACCAAAACGGTTACCATTCGTAGTCAACTCGCTATTTCATGCAGCCTTGGTTATTGGGTTAGCGCAGCTCGGCGACATGAGCCGCCTGTTCCCCCTTGAGAAGAGCCTATCGTGTGCAAGGGCATTACTGGCCATTTTCGGCCGCCATGATGCTGTGGTGAGCAGGAACTTGGCCATCGTCGATAATCTCCAGGCAGCATGCAGCTTGTATCTCGAGGAGATGGAATCTCGCAGGATGGAACGACAGAGCATTCTCGTTGGAGGACTTTTCGGTGTTGTCCACGTCGATACGACGACGGACATCCCCATCACGGTAGAAAGTGGAGAGGCCCAAGAGGAGCAGCAGGACTGTGCCAAGCTATCTAGATTGGACCATGCGCCTTTCATAGACTCGGTAGGGTTGCCTAGCTGCAGTAACGGCAACTCCATATCGTCCATCAGCTCCGGAACCGAGCCGATGATTGGCTTGAGCACCGATCTTCAAGGCATGGATGATCTGATACTGCCCATGTCACCGAGGACACTGATGTTTGAGACATTCGATAAAGATATCTCCCTCTTCTCCACCGTTGATGCGAGACACCATGCATGGGATTTAGGGCAGGAAAATGAAGGAGAACTACTTATTTAATCTAAGAGGTCAACTTCAAGTGTCTACTCTACATGCCGTCCTAGAAATATCCCCTGCCTAGAAGCAAGAGTCAGAGGCTTGTGCCTCAATTACCGGAAGTAACGAGCTTTCAGCGTTTAAGCCCCTGAGACATCGCATCTCAACAAAAAAGCCAGCATACATTTACAAAGAGAAGTCAGAATCTAACATGAAAAAATGTTTGTTCCTGTGTCGGCCTTGACCACTATTCTTCTGATCACGCCAATCTCTTACATGCTCTCAATAACCCACTTAACACCCGAGAAGGCATTTTGCAGGAACTCTCTCGTCTCAGGTAGGGTAGGGAACATCCAAAAACAATGCGACAGACCGTCATAATGATCGGTTCTGACAGAGATGCCTTGGTTCTTCATCGAACCGGCCACAACCTTCCCGTCGTCTCTCAGGGGGTCCAACCCACACGTGACTATATACGTTGGGGGGAAAAGGGCGTGATTGGCTTGATCGAGGCCAACAAAGTAGTCAACGTCGTCTGCTTTCACATTGCATGCATTGAAGAAGGACATCAGGGATGCCACGTCGATGATCGGGGTGTCTTTCTCGTTGTCCTTGAATGATGTACGCTGTGAGCTATATCTCTCCGGCACATCATCCGGGTGGAACATGACCGGGCTAAAGGCAGCGATGCCTTTCACAGAGTTCTTGGGCAAGTCCGCAGAGCCAAGTGCGACTTTGCGTGCCACTGCAAAGGCAAGGGCGCCACCAGCTGAAGTACCGATGGTATAGAGTTTGTTTGGTTCACCGCCCAGAGCCGCTGCATTGTGGTATGCCTTTTTGGCGTTGGTGTTGTTAGCGTCTCCATTTTAGCCATTAATGGGATAAGATCAGAATAAAATACCCATTGGAACATTTTGAGAGCGTCCTGCAGCTGTGCTGGTGATTTATGAGCTGGCGCCTTTCTATAATTCACGCTGATGATCAAAGTATTTGCATTCTGAGCAATTGCTCGGAAAGCGCATCCTCTGTCTCAAGATCTCCCAAGACGAAGCCACCCCCATGGAAGAAAACGCCGATGGGAAGCAAGTCTTGGGCGGTTGTTTCACGGTTTAGAGTGTAGACGCGATACTTGGTGCCTTCGTAAGTGTTATCTTGAGTCGATACCACGTCGTGCGGCTAGGGATCGGTTGGGGTCAGGAGAGCCTGAAGACCGGCGAACTGAGATGCCATCTCCTCCGCGTCTCCTCTAAGCACGGGACGGGTACCTCCCAACTCCTCCTCTACCTTCAAACTGTCAGACACATGCTAGCTTTTTGTTTCCGGGAAGACAAAACTTGCCTTGAGCCACGAAGGAGAGAAGTTCATGTTGGCGTAAGGCAATGGTAATTGAAATGGAATATAAAAGCTTGGTTTGAGAATGAGTAGTCTGTGATTGCAAGTAGGCCACTATGGAACTTCGACATGAGAAGTTGAATATGTATAGCCTGAGGGAGGACCAAGCTATCACTTCTGGCGCTGGGACAAGGCCAAGAGACATCTTAGTTGCAGCTTTTCGGAAAGCCCTTAGCCGAGGTAGAAACCCTACATCTCTTCGGATATCACACGGCCATGGTGTGATACAAGGGCAGCAACGGGCTGTGCTGCTTCACGAGGACCACCCACTCCACCCAGTATGCAAATGTAACTACTAGAAGGTGAGTCCTCGCTAATAAGGTATAGTAAAAGATCACTCAGCAAGGAAAGATAAAAAAAAGAGAGTTACGATATTAGCATATTAGTACTGGTTTATTCGGTTTTGAAGCCCGTGTTATCTAAGGATCTCTAGGAGGCTGCGCTCTTTGCCTCTGTGTGTCCCAGCTACCGTAAGGGATTAACAGCCACGGCAGTCATGGCGCTCATAGTCCTCGTGTAAAACTTTGGAAATCTGTCTCCACGGCTCATGAATTGCGCATCCGAGCCATAAACCTTCAACTGCGTCAAGGCTGGATCCAAGCCGGATGGCTTCGGACTGATTTCAACAAAGCGAGCCGGATCGGATCGGCTTTACCACCCGGCTTCCGATCCGATAAACAGCCACTTTGGAATCATCGAGCATCACGTAACGCCAATCAAGCAGGGATATCCTATCAAAATAAGATAATAATAAAGATTATATTAAAAGAAAAGCTTTATAGGCTCTTACTTCTTATAACCTACATGAATAATAACAAGAGTAAGGCTCTCTCACTATCCTTTGACCCCTTGTCTACATAGAAAGAAAAATGCCCAATGACTCAAAACGGCCTTGCACACCGCTCCCCCCAGTCCACTACACTTGGACCTTTTTGCAGGACAAATTTGCCAGATGTCATGTTGTGGAGTACGTTCCGCCTTATGGGGCTATCTTGAACGTGTGGAGCCCCTGAGAAATGAAAGGCAACCTCCGGTCTAGGAATCCTCCATCCATGCTACTCCTCCAACAACACCCTCGTAGATGCGCCCTTTAGGACCGAGTTGAATGTGAGATAGTCCGGGGTAGAAGACCCCACCAGCGCCAACACGTTTGCGCCAGGCCTCCTCACCCGTGGTGTAGTTGAAGGCGGCAACGTACCAAACGTATTCGCCGTTCTTGGCGAGGTCAGTGTCTTGTGTGTACGCATAGAGAATACCGCTTGACGTGGACAGTGTTGTCATTGTGGCGATCAATGGCAGATCCCAGACAACAGAGCACTCTCCATCCTCCGTGACTTGAACCCGAGTGACGCCAGGCGAGGTCACGCTGAGATCGTTCTGCCTGCCAATGATATCGCTGCTGTCCATGTCTTTGAAGCTTGGGGAGTTGTAGCAGTTCGTGATCATGGCACTGTAGGTAGTCCCGTCAAAATGCTGGTCAATGCAGCCTCATTCGCGCTGCCATTGTGTTGGAAAAGAGGCACAGAACAAACGAAGCTTGACTCGTTTTCGCCAATCGCGTCAGCCTGACGGTAGACGACAAGATTGATGCGATCGTCCGCATTGTCGGTTATGACAACGTATTTTTGACCCAGCAAACCTACCGTAGACCCAGAGCCGCGAGATAAGCCACCAGGCTTAATGCCACTGCCGGCAGGGTACGTCTCGTTGTAAGAGACAACGACCTCCCCATTCTTGCCCGCCTGGAAAGCGTAGAAATGGCCAACCGCATCCGGATGGTCCTCAGAACCACTGGGGCCAGTGACGATGTAGACCGTTTTGCCGTTGACCGCCACGCCGTTTTCAATAACGTGGTTGTCAAGGGAGATGCTGTGAATGGCGCCATCTGGCTCAACGTAGCCGACAGTTGATGAGTTTGTTCCAAAGACCCCAACCAGTAGTGCAGGCGTTGCGGCGAACCAGAGGTTTCCATCATCGGTATATCCCGCCTGTGCGATAATTGACCCAGTTGCCACCGTGTCGGATAGATCAATTTCACGGACGTTGCGGAATGTTGTTTCGGATCCAGTACCAACTCGTTCAAGCTCGACGACAAACCCCTCCAATGTGGGCAAGATGATCTTTTGGCCTATGATCTACCAATAGTTCGAAACTGTTGTTCGGTTCGGAGCAGACCAGTGAACCAGCGGCTCCATAGTGTCTGGGTCCAGTGCGGCAAGACAGAATGCGACGTCGGCTTTCTCGGTTGCGCATGCCATTGCCGCAAGGAGACTGCTGTCGTTTCCCCAGAACAGATACGCGGCCGTCTGAGCAACGGTTGAAACTTTGGGAGAGACGCCTAGTGGCCCGAGGTAGTCGTCACTTCTAGTATTGCCCCCATCAACGTGGGCATGAAGAGCATCCGGGCGGAAGCGCTCCTTAGGCCTCAGTGCTTGAGCGGTAACCGGACTGCCTGTGAAGTCTGATGCAGTTACGTTTTGAGAGTCGGCAACCTCATTCACAGCTCTGCGGTTGAGTCCATGAACATCAACATGCGCGCGCATGTGATTATGTGAGACCTTTGATACGTTAAACAGCCTGAAGTTACGAAGACGGTATGCTTCTTACCTTGGCGGCAGCCATTGAGGCTACCAGAGCAGGCAGAAACATGCCAAGTGCTTTCATAGTCAACGAAGGGTAGAGTGATGCAAGAGAAGAATAGTTGGAGACAAACAGAGGAGTGGAAACTGTTGAGAAGAGTAAAGACTACCTTGGCCAGTTGTCGGCCTATCTATCTCTTTATATAACCGAGAGCACGGGCGATCATAGTAATATCGGGAGTATAAGTCTGACCCGGCGCTCCCTGGATACATGGCCCGCTTCCATGGATAAGCGTAGTAATTTTAATAGCTAAACAAGCATGCCAAAACCGTCTAGGCGGATACCAATACGAGGAAGACTCATCTCCGCTCCCATTCTCGTTCTCTTGTTACTAGGCCTGGTAGCACTGCCAAGAATTCCCGGGGTAGGTTTCTTCTCTCGGAAATTAGCTCTTAGACACTCTATGCGGTAAACATATCTTAGCAACATATCCAGGTGGGCCATATCTTAGAAATGTATCCAGTTGGGCAGGGAGTCGAGTCTAACATGGCTATATTCATTTGTCCTCGTGTGGCAATGGGGTGGCGATTTGGGAGATGTCATTCGATCATATGATGGAAGGTTCAGCAGCGAGTTGATGGGTGACTTTTCGCTGCCGGTGAATCCGTAGGTGAAGGCGCTGCAGTCGACGATCGCGTTATTGTCCCCATGCGGTGAAGAGTGTGGAGATTAAGCCACTCATTCACCAGTATAAGAGGCAAACGAAGCCTACCTGGAAATTCTGTAAGGTGATCTGAGCTTTCCTCGCATTCGCATTATTAGAAGGAGCTAGGCCGATCGGTGTGGAGTCATCTGAAAGGTGCCAGTAGTTGACATGGTGATGTTTATTCTTCCATGTTGAAATTCCAAGGGTGGTCCTTGGCAATGGGCCTGAGGCTTATTAGCGCCCAAGCTGAAATTTGACATTGGGGTGCAAGGGCACCTAGACTCTACCTTGATAAGTAAATATCGCCCGCAACTCGGACAGCCGATTAGGAAGGAGCTTGGCTGAGTCCCAGGTTTTATAACTGGGGTGTGTATCGAAAAGTCCCTTTAAGGGGCCGGTTCGGATGTCACCCTGCGATGATCGGAGGACGACTCCTAGTCCGCTCATGAGAGAGAATATATTAGCCATCATCTCGACCAGCGTGTAGGAGTCTTAGTACTCCTTGCGGCTTGGAAAGAGAGCGAATACATTAATAGATAAGAGGAAAGTCGTGGCATACATATCGTGACAGTTCGCAGAGTTAATAGAGCCCGCTAACGTATCCCTTAAACCGCTGATTTTCCAGGCCTCTCAGCATGGACGCCTCTACAAGATAAGCATCATATGTTTCAAGGTACAAGTGCGCCAAGTGATCCCCAGAAAGGGCCTGGACTTCGTGTAAGAAGAAGGGCGGAGTGAGTGCAGCTCGAGGCACCTCGGTTTGTGGGACATTCGCGATCAGATTGAATTTCGTAAGAGGGTAACATTTGACCGAAAGCGAAATGTAAATAAACCCGAATGATAGCAAGAGGCTCGGTATACGTGTCTCACAGGAGTCCTGCTCGTGCGTTAGCTCTACTAACAAGAGCCAATGATGTCGCAAGGTTAACGAATGCGAGCTGAAGCAGATCCAGGGTGTTTTAAGCCCGGCGTAGCTGCCCCATTTAGTTTTTAAGAATATTATTTGCTTAAATAAAACGCGTTACATCTAATTCCAATCGTTCAAGATCTATAGTAATACATAAAAGAACATGCGTCCCAAGCTCTTGGCCGCCGCTGATACTCAGGCTGGAAGCAAGACTCTCAGCATCGACGTCCACCCATACGTCGCCCCCCTCCCATCATTCCTCCACCCATGCGAGGGCCGCCCATCCGTGGACCTCCCATACCCATACGTGGACCTCCCATGCCCATATGGCCTCCGTGATGATGGTGGTGAACCACGGTGACGGGACGAGGGCCTACCATGACGGCGCGGGGCTGTCTCCGTGGAACGGGGAGGCACATAGTGAATATTGAAGTGCTTTTTTGGTGTTTGTTTTGTGTGGTTGTTTTATGTGGTTGTTTTGTGTGGTTGATTGAGAGTTGCTTGTCGGGTTTAGGTAGAAGTGGATATTTATGGTTGTTCTGGTAGAGTATTCTTTTCAAAAGGTCCGGTTGTAATGAGTTGTTTAAGGATGTGTTTCAGGGTTGATTGGTGGTTGTGATAATTATGAAAGAATGAAGAGCGGGGGATTGTAGATCATATAGTTTCGAGATACCGTCCTTTGTCCATATTAAGCAGGGCGAATGATGCCAAAGCAGAATGAACCAGCTTTTGAAAGCGTTCGATAATGACGCCACACAATCGCGTAACGCCGATACCCATCAACCGCATCGGCTGGAAAGAAATAGAGTTGTGGCTAACATTAGATGGAAACTTTGCCTCGACGCGAGGCTCATCATCACGCATTCCTGTGGGTAACAAAAAACAGGAGACGGACGCTAACAAATCATTAATATTAGTCCCCGATTAAACCATTATTTCATAAAGAACATCATTTGAATTTTGTATATTTATCAAGAGTAGATCTCGGAGTATTCTCTACTCAGCTCTCAAATGAATTGAGACATTATTCAAGGTGTTTCGTCATCCTGAAGTTGATGGGCCAGTTTCTTGCTTTTTGGGACCCCTTCTCGCTGCAACGTCACTGAGCCAGTAGCGCCAATCACAAGATTGCCAAGCACACCCAAGACGGCTCAGCTCTGGCTTGGCACACCACTATGACGACGATCCCAAACTTAGACGGACGTTCCGTATTCTTTATCCTCGGGACCTCGGCTGAATCGCCTCACTCAATATCCACTTTTTGCCTCTCCTAATGAATTGAGATAGTAATGCCAGTGGTAAGAGGAAGTGTCCTCCTCGAGTTGCGGCTATGTTATTTCTGTTGGGTTGCTCGAAAGCCCACTCCTCACTTCTTCTGTCTTCTGGCTCGGTTGTCCCATTGAGGGCCGGGCTTCAACTATATTAAAGAACACATTCACCACTCAGCAGCGGATATGGACAAAAGCTGAAGGGATAGCACGCGGGATATATGTATTACTTCCTAACCATTACAGGTTATACAAGAGCTTTGCAGTAGTAGTGGCTACACAGTATACCATGTTACGGCGTGTTTCCGCTAAGCACAACCTCTCGATACAGGCGGTCAAAGCTTGCAGGGCCTGGAAGAGCTTTCAAATTTAATAACAGCCTTACCACTAGACTGAAACGAAGACTGTTAGCCAAAGTTCCTTCGTGTTTGATGTTGCCAAATAGACACGAGCTAGAGTCTTGACTCACCTCTCCAAACCGTGAAGCCAGTCCAGGCAGGTCTTCTAAGCGTTGAAAATTCACAACGGGCTTGACTTGTCCCCGTTGAACAAACCCAATGGCTTCTAGGGTGTCTTCCTTTGTTCCGACCGCAGATCCCACAATTTTAATGCCCATGTCGATTAGAAGCAGCGGATGGAAAGATACCAGTTGGTCAGGGGGCGGGATTCCAACACTAACCAAGGTGCCAAAGGCCGCCGTAAATCATGGCTCTGAGCCGCATCGACAAAGCAATCTGCCCCGGATGAGAGACACATGTCCCGCTTTGCACCACCTACATCGATTCCCAGGACGCGGTAGCCCATAGCCTTGGCATACTGAACCGCGAGCGCGCCCACGCCGCCGCCAGCCCCTGAAACAGCGACCCACTTTCCGCCGACAACGCCGGCATTCTTGATCGCCGCGTAAGCAGTGACGCCGCCGCAAAGGATCGGGGCGATCAACTCATCGGGCACGGTGATGTGGGCGGGGATGCACAACAGGTAGCGGCTCGGCACAACGGCGTACTCGGCAAAGGTGCCGTCCCTCTTGCGGCCCGAGTTGAGCTGCTCCTTGCACCGCGTCTCGCCGCCCGCGTGGAGGCAGAACTCGCATACATCGCACACGTCGCGAAGCCAAGCGATGCCAATCCTGTCGCCGACATTGACCTGCGCCGACGGCACGGCACTGCCCAGCTGCACGACGTAACCGACGCCCTCATGGCCCAGGATGTCCCGCGTGGGGCCCAGCTCGCCGGTCGTGAGACCCATATCTGTGCCACAGACGCCGCTAACGGAGAGGCGGACGAGCACATCCGTCGGACCCGGCTCCGGCCGTTGTACTTGGGCGATCTTGAACTCGAAGCTGCCCTTGGAGCGCTGTTTTTTCTCGGGTCAGATTGAAGTGTACATGGCCCCAGGAGAGGGAAAACTTGCCACAGCCACTGCAGCTCGCATCGATGTTGGGAGAGAAGACATCTCCTTCATGACAGATGGTTTCACTTTTAAAGATAAAAGCTAAGACAGGAATCTGAATTCGCGCAGGAAAAGACAGAACTGAGCTAACTTGAGGAGAGGGAAGGAAACCTCGGGATAATTCAGATACTTAAGGCTGGGTAGATGTACTTGTCAACGAGTCTACAGCACAATATACCTGTGTGGACGACCCCACGATCTCTGATTTCCCCACATCCCTATCTGTAGGCCCCACAACCCACACCTCATCTCACCCAGCGGCACTCATGATCCCGAGCCGGTGGTCTGAATCTAGGTCTCTAACGCGGGAGCCCAAAGCTATAGCTTGCCAGGCTCGATACTTCTCTTCAGCTCAAATCCCCTACCTCGCAGGCGGGCTGGCCAGATGCCGCTCTTCCCTGGAGCCAGGATGCCATTGGGGTCCAGCGAGTCCTTAAGCTGCTGGTTGAATTTGAGTGCGGCATTCCCGTTCCAGCTGTACACGCTGGCAATCTGATCCATGTAGCAGAGGTGAGTTCGATACTCGCCGTAGCCCTACGGGTCTGTGTCAGTTGGTGCTCAGTCCGGTCACGTCTCAAAGAAGCTCACTTCGGCTGCAGCGTCGTCGATCAAAAGCTCAATGCATCGGTGAGCCTTCTTGCGCTGCTTGGGGTCCGTCTTGTCAAATGTGAGGCAGACTTTTTTTCATTTTTGAAGTGTCAGCTCCGATCCAACTTCAAGGGTAGAGATGGCGATTCTGTCAAACATACCAATGTGGTGAAGCTCTCGCCACCCAACCACGAATGTTCCAATATAGTCAAATCCAAATTCCTTGAACCGACGCTTTACCATCTCGCACTGCTTGTTTGCGTCAAAGCCCGTCGCGGGCGAGATGGGAGAGAAGCTAATCAGAGACCCCCTCTCGCAAGACCAGTTAAGCCAGCCCAGCTCATACGTGTTGGGTAAACCCTTGAGGGTTTCCTCCCGCATATGGAGAACAGTTCGTTTTTCGTCCTCCGCTCTGGGCTTAGGAAACTCATATCGGGCCTAAGGCAATGTTCAGAGGGTGAAGTTGTAAAGCAGAATGTCAAGAGCACGTACCCCGGGAATTTGCATAAAAGACGCCTTCAATGCTTCCCACTGCACATCTCGCATAGGCTTCGGCCCATACATGGCGCCGTAGATGTTCCACCGACCTACGTTGATCTTTTTGGCGATTTCATCAATCTCAGAGCTGGAAAGTACGTCCTTGCTGCTGGTGTAGTCACTTTTCGGACCATACACGGCAGCGTCGATAAGGGTGTTTCTGATGGTAGGAGCATTCTGGATGACACCAGATATGCGAAGAACACGAACACGCTCAACAATCTCAGGCAGGTCTGTCTCTTTGGGGAACGAGAAGAGGTACGCTTGGTAGCCCTGGGCGATGCTGTCAGCACGTGCTGTGTTTGAGGAATCCGGTACAAGTGACAACTTACACCAGGATCAGGCATGAGCCAGACACCCATCTTGGTAACAATTCCAAAGTTGGACTGAGTGAAGATGCCTTCCGGGTAGGGGCCGTAACCTGTGATCTTCCCATGTGAGTGTCACGAATGTGGGGAAGAGATGAGAAAAAGACTGACCATATTGGAACGTTTGCCAGGTGTTGTTGCCAGGCAGAGCGCCCATGCCTGTACGCATCACCTCACCAGAGGGCAGGACAACCTCCATACCACAGTGAAAGGGGAAGTGCTCCCCGTAAGGCGTATATCCGGCGCCGCGCTCGAGGGCGTTACCAACAACAGAGCCCCCACATGCACACTGGGTCAGCACATTGTGGGGAAGCCGAGGGGGGTTCTCTCAACTGGCTCACCGAGATCGGGATTGTCAATCCACAAATTTTGAAACCCATTCTTCTGGAGATATTCATACAAGGCAAAGTATGTGATACCGGGCTCAAGGAGACAGGTACAATCTCGGCTGCTAACGTCAAGGACCTTGTTCATGCGGGCTCCAAGATCAAGCACGATGCTCCCGCGAAGGCGAGGTGCTGCACCGCCGTATCCTTGTCGCAAAGATGTCAGCATCCATTAGTTAAGGCTAGCAATGGGATCTGATGGCTCACTTACCAAGGTTGCGGCCTATCGACACTGGCCAGAGTGGCGCGAGGTACCTATTAGCGAGCTTAACAACAGCACTCACTTCCTCGGTGCTTCCAGGGCACACAACAGCTCCGGCGAGAAAATGCTCCTTCTCCAAGACGTAGAACAAGTCATGTTCCTTGGGAAGGTTGTAGTAATGACCCTCCTCGTCCGCTTTCATGGACTGGCGTGTGTGAACGGTCACATTGTCATTCCCGACAACTTTGGCCATCTCCAACAGCACCTCACGGAAAGCACTGGCCGACACATCAGGTGGTAGGACCAGGACGCTGTCCTCAAGGGAGCCAAGGTCGTTAACGGAGGCCATAGAAACTGGTTGGTAGGTTTTTTTATATAGATGGTTGACGCCCGGCTCTTGGTGAGATAACTGGGCCAGGAGACTGAAACTGGTGTGATAGAAAATGATGCGTAGACAAGACCGGAATGACTCAGTGTGTATGGGAGAGAGATGACAAGAAAATAGACGGGTCCTGAGGATCTTTGAGTCTCCCATTTGCCTCCTGGCAGAACCTTCGGGCCCCATATCCGGGCCCGAGCACGAAGCCGAATGTTCTCTGTAGTCCGGTGGTGAGTGTGGGTCCGTGGGACCTTCCAGACGGCCCCACAAAGCCACCGGCCTCTCGAACCCCCACCGAAGAAAAAGGGGCTAGCCTAAAATGGAACTTCCCCCCGATTTGACGCTGTCAGCTTCAAGATGACCAGGTTAGGGCTGAGGTCAAATATCAGGGGTGATAAGGCTCCTGAGTCGGGCCTTGGTGTTCGTCACCTTGGCCTTAACTGCACAGTCTGAAACTTCTGCCTCGAACCACTTAAGGACTTCTCTTCGTTCCAAACCTCTGACCCTGCACCCGTCAAAGCCAATTTGATTCTCCGCCCACATGTTCTCGGGAAGAGTTTCCTACGTGGTTCTCTGGCTCAGTCATCACATCAAGAACCGGGCTTCGACTATATCAGAGATATCAATGCTAATGCATCATAACATTATTTCCCAACACCAACACAGTGGTGTCTCAGGTGGATGGCCATAGTTGACACACAGCGTGCCCCATTCACCTACCCTGGAGACCATAGAACCAAGGCTGCCACAACGGCTCGTGCTCTGATTGGCCTATGCCCGAGCGCACGAGCCCTATGTGGGGCTCCCAGTTACCATAAATTGCTCCTTTGAGCCATAACCTCGTCATCTCTTTGAGCGCCAAAAGGTGCATTTTTGTACTCGACCCACTCTAGCTTATCGATAAGAGAGACCCGAAGCTAGCCCTTCAGTACATGATTTCCACCTATCTTTGGCGTACAAGCTTAGTACCTCATGGGTCGAAATAAGTACTGAGGATTATCCGTGGTACCTTCTCTGCCACCTATTTTCAGTAGGAACAACAAGTATCTCTTACCCTGTCTAAGACGATTAGTTGATCACCCCTGTCGATACAAAAATTGCACCGCTTGCCGCTTAAAGAGATAAGTTAGGAAATCAAGGCTCTTTCAACCCTCTTTATGTATGCTTCAATTTAGTCTCTCATAGCTGCTAACCACAAAGGCTAACCCTGACACTATACAGACCACTGATTTATTTAAAAGAGGTGAGCAAGAAGGTAATCTAGTATTATTCTACTTGGAAAGAATATCTATTAGTACCTATAAATTAGAGTACCCCCCTGAACACGTCTAGGCTTAGCTACATTTTTCAAGAATGCGAACATGCTCAAGAACTCAGCCTCATCTACTGCCACCATTCAACATCAGTTTCCCTCAGTGTGTTGGACCCGCAGTGAATCTCACCACCACGCATATGGTGGCTATAATAATCATCGACAAACGTGACATTCATCCCAGCACGGGCGTACACTTCTGTAACCGCTCGAGCGATAACATCGACACCGTTGATAATCGGGCCAAATGGGTTAGGACTTAAGTAGTGATTTCCAATAACAATGCCGTTGATGGGTGACGGAATGAAGGCACCCAGTTGATATTCATCTTTGTGGACTGGGGGCCAGTAGTAGTCCAGTCCATCAGGTCGGATCCAAGGTCCATACCCAGATTGGTCACGGTAGAGTGCAGGGACGTGGACGACATCCTCCCTGTCAAGAGGAATCTCGGACAAGAGAATATCGAGGTTGTAATCGATCCATTTCTGGGCGTATCTGTTCACCTCGATAAACGTCTTGTTATCCAAGAGATTGGAAACGGACAAGTTCAAGAAAGGCGGCTCCTCGGCATCAAAACGTTCAATCTGGGGCTGGGCATCGAAGCTGATGGCTGACGCGTTGCCGTGGCCGGCAGCTTGAGCATCGCTCAAGATCTTGATGCCCACATCTGGACTGGCGATTCCAATAGTGAAGCCCAAGTCGTTGTCAAAAGGCAAGAATTGGACAAATTCATCGACGTGCCCGACTACCAACCAACCAGTCTCTAGGAAAAGGGTCGATTGCACTCCATTACCAAAAATGAGGTTCCGGACAGCTTGGGCTGGAAGCTCTTCAAAGTGTTTGCCTTGGATGACTCGACCAGCTTTGTAGAGAGTGCCATCCTTGCTCCGGTGAGGAGGAATAGTCTCAAGGTTGCCGTAGCTGTTGATAGTATGGTAGCCAAACCCAGAAGACGAAAAGCCGATTCCTGGACCATCTGCCGGTTGAAACCCGCCGATACCGGGGCCTCGAAGCTGTTCAAAGATTTGACGACCACCAGTTCGAGTGGACTGCGCTGATCGAAGCATGATTCGGATAGCAATGGGGCCATTAGGGCCTGGCATGCTGGCATAAGCTGGCTCAACAATATCCTGGGCCCAGATATCAGAGGACTGATTGAACAACCACATAGGGTTCTCAATACCGACGACAGAGCGAGCATCATCCAGTTGTTGAACAAAGTACTGCTGAATGGGCTCAGAGTCGTTTGCGAATGTGCTGACGAGTGTCTCGACACGCTGGAGCGGGTGATGAGTAAGGACTGGGGCCACCTTGAGAGCGACCGAGTCGCGAACATAGTCTTTGGAACCAGGCGTGTTGTATAGGTCAAAGTGGACGGTAACATGGCCATCCCAGACTTCAACCTCGGTAACAAATTCGCGGCCGTCGATTCCGAGAACCAGGCCATCTCGCAGCTGGGTTGCGTTGAAGTTGAGCTGCTTGTTCACCAGCCTCCAAGAAGTTGTCGAGTTTGGTTGCTGCGCATCTTCCAAATAAAAGATACGGACCCTTTCATATGCTTCACGAGGAGTAGCGTAAACTTGCGCGAAAGCATCATCCGATATGTTGGCAAGAGGGACAGTCCTGAGAGGAGCAAGATACTCTGGAGCAAGCAAAAGATGGCCTGATGCGTCATTGCACCAGGACAGCTCCTCGTTGCTCAAGGGTATTCCATTGCGATCGGTGTTGAGACAACGCAACTCTTTGTCACCAACGTTGGGGAGAAAGATGGCGCCTCTCGCATCGCTCCAAACAGCCTTGTTGATTGCATCCGAGTCGCCTGCCAGATCAACCACGCCATCACGGTTCGTGTCCGCTCGGATGTCCGGGTTGATCACAGTGCAATGTGCAACAAGAGGCTGCAGACTGAGAATCAGCCCAGTGAGAGAAAGGTGTCTCATGGCGGTATGGACGATAATTGACTGGGATAATGGGGGGTTAGGTTGCAAAGATCGACTGAGGCTGGCGTTCTTCTAACCAACAGTCTCTTCTTTCATTCTGGCTTTATAGACCGCGGCCACAGAGTCCTCATGGCTTTGAATTTGAGGGTTTTCTGTGATAAGCTTACACTCAAAGCCACAGGGTTTCGATTATCAGTTGAAAGCTCCTCGAGAAGAGATAAGTTTCATCTTACGCTATCGATTTTCCTCCAAAACTATGACAAACAGATTTATGAAACACATAATAGTAAATCCTACCTAGCGGCGAAGATTAGAATGGCCAGCTCTATCGGACCCCCTGGGTGCCTTGTTGGTGGGGGTTGACATTATAGGCGAGGTTCAACGAGAACAATCGACCGGGTCAGATCTTGCCGGCGATTCCATGGGTAAAGAGACCCCTAACAACGCTATGCTTAGTTAGTTTTGTACTTATCAATGAGAAAGTTGAGCTCCGAATTGAGTTCTTGATACGCATCCTGTGAAAAGACCCCTTGTTTGTACTGGACCTTCATTCTCTCATTTGAGGCTCATGGGATAAGATAAGCAGGGGTGGGTATGATCAACTATTGTCAAGGCCACGGTATGCAACTCATGTCGAGGAACGATTGATTGATGATTAGGTCCAAAGGTCCCCCCCGGCCGAGACCTCATGAGGGGAGTGTGTACTAGCTAGAGGGTCTACGGAGCCCGATTTCACATACTAATCCCTGATAATTGCATCAAGCGGGCAGGGGGCTCACTCCTCCGTACCAATAGCTCCGTCTTCCTCGTTGTACCCCAAGTTCCGTGACTTGGGCCCTTGATAACTATTGCTGACCGTATCTCCGCAAAGATATCTCCGCAAAGAACAAGCTAACTGACATGTTCATGCTTTGAAATCACAGGGGTATTGGTACTGCCTTCTGTTTGGTCAACCAAGTCTTGGCATCGTCATACCCAACCGAGTGTCGGCTGGACATTCCTTCCCCGTCAATTAGTGGAACATGGTTGATAAGTGTCTTGCATGTCACAGGTTTATGGCCCGAAGGATTATTAAATGCCCCCCGTTATGGGCGCATTCGCTTCATCGATTTCGGGGCATCATGTCTTATCGCCTCGCCTGGATATGGAGTAAAACTCAATTACCCCAGTTTGATCTGCAGAGAACTGCAGGGGAGCCACCATCTCGCTTCTGAATCTTTGTCTGCCAGGAAATATCCTTTGGGGACGGCTGCTTTCCTGTATCTTCCAGATAACAGGCGGATAAGCACCTTTCTTGCTTTTACAGGTGAATTTTGAGAAGTTCCTGTTACGTATCACGATGTTACCTCGAATGAGATGCGAGAGCCAAGACTTCACTACCGCCAACAAGTTTCTCTTACGTATCATATCTGTCCAGTTGTAAAAGACCTATCTCAAGCCTCTCAAGATGTGACTCAGTATCCCGGACTGAATGAGGCAGTTGGTATCATGGTGATGAGGTGAGAGCAAGCTTATTACTCAATGCGTTTACTGGGTTGTTGGATCGCGAGTTATATCTCGACCATCCACCCTCGAGGCAATTTCTTCAACCCGCGGATCTTCTCATTGGGCATTCAAAGTATCTAGCTATTCTTTGTGTCCAGTGCTGACACTTTGACAATATGAAGATGATTTGCACAAATCGATCAATCTTTACCTTGTGTCTTGTCAATTTACTCTTGTTGACTCCTCAAGGTGTGCGGGTAGGTGTATTTGATCAGCTGTTTCCTGCTTTTTGATACTGACGAGTCTGTGGACAGAGTCTGAGCATTGTTGAAGCCTCCATCTCCGAGTTGCAGGAGGTATTGACCTCGGGTCGCATCAATGCAGTTCAGCTCCTGGCGAAGCATTTGAATAGAGTTGCTCACTACGACCGGAGAGGTGTGCATCTCAACGCCATTCCCGTACTCAGTATCAATGCTTTTGAAGAAGCACAGGCCTCTGATGATTGGAGAGCCGACAACAATGGTTCTATCCGGTCTCTCATAGAAGGCTTGCCCTTTGCCGTCAAGGACAGCTACATGGTGAAGGGATTGCCTGTCGCTGCTGGTTCACCTGCATTCCAGAACCTCACGGCACACGATGATGCCTTTGCAGTCGAGGTGCTTCGCGCTGCTGGTGGTATCGCCTTGGGCAAAACCAATATGCCTCCCATGGCTAACGGAGGCATGCAGCGAGGGTTGTACGGGAGAGCAGAAAGTCCTTACAACCCAGAGTATCTTGCGGCTGCTATGGGTTCTGGCTCTTCCAATGGCTGTGGCGTCTCCACTGCTTCCAGCATGGCTGTGTTCGGCATGGCCGAAGAAACCGTCTCATCAGGGCGATCCCCTGCATCCAACAACGGACTTGTGGCCTATACTCCCTCAAGAGGCATGCTCTCAATTCGGGGTAATTGGCCTCTATCTCCATCGGCAGATGTCGTTGTGCCTCATACCAGAACGTTACATGACCTTCTCGCCGTGCTTGACGTTTTGTTTGTCCCAGATAATGAGACAACTGGAGACCTGTGGAGATCACAACCCTTTGTTCAACTTCCAAAGGTCCAAGAAATTCGACCCAAAACCTTCCTGTCACTCGCAAACGACTCCTCCATTAGAGGGAAGCGTATTGGCATTCCAAGCATGTTTCTCGGAAAGAGAGATGCCGTGTCTCAACCGGTGTACATTCATCCATCAGTCATTGATCTCTGGGAAGAGGCCCGAAAGACACTGGAGTATCTTGGCGCAACGATTGAAGAAGTCGATTTCCCGCTAGTTAGTAACTTTGAGGTTGCCCCGACTCGGAATGAGGTCAACAGCGATTATCCTCTTCCGGCCTACTATAATGGCAGTTCCGGCCCTGCGGATTTTGGTGCCCTGTCCTGGGATGACTTTCTGCACTACGTCAATGATTCTTCAAGCGTTGTCCAACTTGGCGATGTTGATCCAGCCCTCATCTTCCCTCAGATCCCCGGAACACTCCCTGACCGATACGGAAACACATTCAACAACCGAACGAGTGGTAATGCCGCTGCGGTCGAAGATGCAAAGAACAGGGGAGGCTCAATTGTAGAAGTCCCTGGCTTCAGCGAGTGGCTTCATTCTCTTGAGGATCGCAGAAAGAGGGATCTCGAAGACTGGATGGACAAGAAAGGTCTTGACTTTCTTGTCTGGCCCGCCGCGGGTGATGTCGGACGCGCAGCCGCCGAAGTGGACGATCAAGCTGCAGCCTTGACCTGGCGCAACGGCGTTGCTAGGTCCTTGGGCAATTTTGCTATTCGCCAGCTTGGAGTGCCTACCGTTACGGTCACCATGGGTACGATGAAGGACACACAGATGCCGGTGGGTCTGACCTTCGCGTCCAAGGCTTACGATGACGTGTCTCTTTTGAGTTATGGGTATGCCTTTGAACAAGCCCATGTCTCGCCTCGTTTTGCACCCCGGCGTACACCTCCCTTGGAGACGGATCAGATTCAGTACGAAGAGAGGCAAGAGCCTACCCAGGGTAAGGCAGCCCCCGATCTTTCTGCTCATGGCCAACGCGTTGGAGCAAACGCTGTATACATCAACGGTCGTGTTGCATCGCACGACGGACACGGAGAAACATCTTTGGACTTGGAGGTATACGTTGATGGTGTCCTTGCTTCAGCTCTCGTCGTTGGAGCAAACCAAACCTGGTCCGTCACGGCAAACATCACTGAGGAGTTTTCGGGAGTCTCACGGTTTGGAGAGATAAACCACCCCGATGCTAGTCTGGCAATGGTGGTAGTTATAGCAACCGCCTCCAGTGGTCGCTCAGCAGGAAAACTATTGTTTGTCTAAGTATAGTAGCATGGCTGGTATCGCGTGCAAGTTGCGCTTGTGGAGGAAGAAAAGGACACCCAGACCGCCTGGAATTATCACTAACCTGTGCTGGTAGTTTCTGATGGACTCAAGTCTGGCAAATTCTGGACGAAATGTGCCTAGATGAAGTGAAAGTGTATCATCCTCGAGACAAGTCTAATTATGTGGACTCTTCTGCCCCAAAAGACAAAGCACAATCATAGACGCACCTGGGCAACTGCCGTATTATCGCCGACGAAACCAACTTCAAAGTAGTTATCTGATAGGTAATAGCAATATATATTAAAGAGATGAGCAATAGCAGGCGCGAGGAATTGTAAGCTATTGAGACCTCTGTTCTAGATGCATCTACCCTATTGGGGACAGACGGGTACTTGGCAGCCAATCAACTGATCTGAATGTCGGCGGTTTGAGCTAGACCATAACAAGCTAGTCACTGCTAAATGTTACCCGGAGAGCCTCTCCCCTCTACCCCGCACTTCCCCAGAAAAAGCAGGAAAGGGATAGCGCGGGTTAAGCACTTAAGCTAGGTAGGTACCTTAGTCAGTGGCCGTGTTTATGAATGTTAGTGCTGGGCTTTCCCCTCTTTACTTCTTCCTTTTCCTCTTACATCTTGTTCTGTATACCTATACAATAGAATAAAAATAAAACTAGGGCTCTTGTATTCTATAGTTATTATCTTGTGGCCGCTCGCTGCCACTTATCCTTCCTCTCTTATTTCCCCCCTATTTCCCCCGTTCGCTTTTCTGCATCCCCTCTCGCGTCAGCGAGCCGATTCACCCGGGCCTCCTCAAAAGACAGACGGACTGTCGCTGTATCCATGCCACCCAGAACTTGCTCATACTGTGATAGAAGCTTTTCAAAGATTGAGCATCTCAAGCGCCATGAGCGCTCGCGTGAGTAGCATTTGTCTTGCTCAATCCACCCGGTCCGTGGCCGCCTTTGCAGCAAGTCGCTGACAAATCTGCCAGACACGGGTGAGAAGCCCTTTGAATGCCGAAAATGCCACAAGAGATTCTCACGAGGGTATGTTATGACAACCTAACCCTGCCTGTAGGCGTCGACGCTGACTACTATGTGCGACGTGTAGAGACAATAGGTGCTGTTTCGAAGCTTCCCCACATCAACGGCACACTCGGACAAGACCCATCCCATCTTGCGGGGCCCCACGATTCCCCACACGCATCCATGACCACGTCCATTATCCATGTGTCGGCATGAGTACAGCGCTTGCCTTTAGTCAGTACTGAATTGGGTAGATTATCACGGAGAGGGGTTTCTTGTGTGAAAGGTGGCCTATGGATGGGCTCGGAGTGGTCTTCAGGCTTTTTGCGCCCTACTATGGTGCAACAGCCAATATGGATGCAACCTCTGTCGGTATGTGATAAGTCAAGACTTTAGGTAGTAAGATTACATCCTTAGCATCGAATGTTGATCATTGCAATCTGGAAATAGGTTCTCTACCATACGATTGAGGTCTGGATTCTGTGTATCTAGGTTTGAATGAGAAAACATGGAAATCTAGCTTGAAGATCCCGAAATTCCATAAACCGTCACATCGTCTCATGGCATCCGTATCTGCGTCACTCCTGTCAAGGAAACGAAGTACGTTTGAAATAACCCACACCTCTCAGGCAACGCTCGCCATGGTTATTGCTGTCTCGCCATCAAGCGGTCTCAAGAGCTCTCGTGCTTCAGCAGCCTCACGAAGGATCACATCCTCGATTTGTTGCGTTCTCGGGGTGAAGCGAGCCTTGAACTTTTCAGGTCGCATATTCTCGCAGTCTGAGTAGGCAAAAATGTCGAGCTTCACCGGACGATTCTGAAAACTCGTTAGTGTGGCTATAGATACATGGGCTATAGCTCTTGAGCAAACTTACGTTCTCGTCTAAGCCAGGTTTCATATTGAATGCCCAAATCATGCGTGCGATGGTGATGAATAGTCCCTGCTCGGCCAGCGGCTGGCCGCTGCACTGGCGCCGTCCCCACCCAAAGGCATTGTGACCCTTCTTGTTAGGATATGGCCTCTCTAGCCCATCCAGAAACCTCTCTGGTCTGAAGACGCCTGGCTCTGGGAACTCCCGCGGGTTTCTGTGTATAGCCCACAGGTTACCAGTGATAGCCGTGTCCTTTGGAATGAAGTAACCGTTATATTCATCATCGCGGATAGGCGCGTGGGGAATGCCGCCGAGAATGGTGACAGTACGCCAGCGGAGCGTCTCGCTTACCACAGCACGGATATAAGGTAGATTCTCCTCATCCGTCCACTCGGGGTAGCGATCTTGGCCCACGACGCGATCCAACTCCTCTTGCGCTTTGCGCTGCACTTCGGGGAACACGCACATGGCCAGGATCAGGGTGAGCGTGGAGCTTGTAGTGGTATCAACGCCACCACCGATCATGTTGGCTGTGAGAGAGCTGATGTCATCGTCAGTGATGCCGTGCTCCCGCTGAGCAACTAGAAGACTCTTTGAGAAGTTGTCCTCGGTGGAGTTGGCAGCTGCCTCCTTGGCCAAGGCTGCAAAGTACCTTTGCATGTGTTTAGAGCTCTTAAGGATAATGGAAGGCAAAGGATATAACCACCCTGGCAGCTTTGCGAGCCAGGGAACTGCTTCTATGATGTAGAGGCCCGGGACAACAAAGTTCACGCTTTCCATGAAGCTCAGAGCTACCTGTGCGACCGTGTCGTTGATGCGATCGATGCGACGACCCTATCCGAGGATTGAAACGACTGAACACGAGTATCGCTCGATGGACATGTTAAAGTCGTCTGGGCTTAGCAACATGTCTCGAAGCAACACCTAGGACTCGTTGGACTGATGAGAGCGATAGTTTCGCACTGATTGGGGCCCGACGATCGTATGCTATACGAGGCTTAAAACGCAAAGAAGAGGCACCAGGGAGGTCTACAGAGAAACATACCATGAGACGCCTGTGAAGCCTCCATGCATCACCGTATTTCTGGCAAACCTGGTTCGTCTCTGACATGTTCATCATGTCTCCCATGACGACATGATGTGGTCTGGAAGAGTAGATGGCGGCACGCTTGTCCAACAACTCTGAGATTGACCAAATGTCATTGCAAATGATGACAGGTCGACGGCCATTCCAGATTGTGATCATGGAACTCTTGTAGGTGTCTGACCATGTCTCCCACTCGATCCATGGCTGATGCTTTGGAAGCTGGAAGAAGTTACCCACCAGAGGCAGCGGAAAGGGCCCCGGTGGCATCTTTTGCCTTAGACGAAGGATGCGTACATAGTCTGCTGCGAGCCAGATGAGAGGTGATGCCAATAGGGCTAGCAGACCATAGATATACAGAAAATCTTTGGACACCTCGGTCTGCTTCAGGTAGCTGGAGAGAGCCATTGTGAGCCGTGGATGATAATGGCATGCAACGACTGACCTTCTCTACCGCCATCCAGAATGCGGCTTGCGGGGCCCTGCGGTGGGGGGGGAGGGTCCCACGAAAGGCGTCGAGCAACTCTGGTCTGTTGACGAGTTTGTGGGGACCGCCGCCGGGAATTTTGTCACTAGCTAGTTGGCCATCGTTGATTAGTAGTAGGCAATGCGGGAGCCTGGGGAATGATCGAGAAAGCCTGTGACGGTTCTGGGTGGTGGGTTGCTGGGTTGGGCACCAGAGAGAGTGGTGGGTACAGCGAATATCTACGTACAGGCCAGGCCACAAGGACGGTGATATGGTTGTTAAGAGATGGGAATCCTTCTCTACCACTTCTGTAGAATAACCAGGTTGATTGAGAAGTCTTTTTAGGTGAGATAATGCGATGAAATGACTGATGTGTTAAATCTATAATGTAGATCTAACGGGCTAAGTTTATAAATAGTATAAAAGATCATAAAGTTTAAAAAATAGCTCTTAAGAATATATAAGTCTTAATTAAATATATAGATTAAGAAATAAGTTTTTTAGTATATAAAATATAAGATATTAAAATAAAGTTATTTATCTTAAATAAAAAATTTATTATTAATAAGACTATATATCAATAATACATACCCTAGAGATAATATACTTGGATTTTCGTGCCAACTAGATTG
This sequence comes from Fusarium sp. LHS14.1, assembly GCA_025433615.1. Lineage (NCBI taxonomy): Eukaryota > Fungi > Ascomycota > Sordariomycetes > Hypocreales > Nectriaceae > Fusarium > Fusarium sp. LHS14.1. The sequence goes on from CM046482.1 coordinate 3,627,700, forward strand.
CACTAATCTCATCACGTGGAAACCTCAAATCTTATCCACGTCCAAGCGCGTCTTTGCTGTCTAAAACTCTGTCCTCCTACACGGTCCCACCCCCACGATCATGATCCAGGTCTGGAGAGAACCGACTTTCATACAACGACTCTGAGATTATGCTCTCAAACTAAGTCGCATTCGGCTTGCAGACGGACGAGGGTTAGGGTTAGGATAGGGTTAGATTTAACTATCTAAGCTAATTTGCCCGGGGGTTTTCTTCTAGCTAGAGATATAGCCTATAGGGTAAAGAGAGGAGATTTTTCTAAGAAAGGGAAAAGAGATATAGCTAGGAAGGAGGTATAACTAGGAAAGAGAGAAATATAGCTAAGAGAGAAATATAACTAGGAAAGAGATATAGTTAGGAAGGAAATATAGCTATAAAAAGGGATATAGCTAAGATAGAAAATAGGGAAAACAGGGAATAAGAAATAAGAGATAAAAAGAGATAAAAGAAATAGCCCTAAGAAGACCTTCTAGGAGAATTCCAAAGGGACCTAGCTAGACCACTAGGGGGATCACGGGCTATAGAAGCCGCCGAGGTCGCCCTAGTCCTCATAAGGGCAAGGCTTATAGAGGAGTCTAGCTGGTTAGCTGCAAAGGGGCCGAGGAGGTCCTGGAGCTTCTGATAGGCTTTAGCGGTCTCTAGGTCCATAAGGCCACCTGCTGAGAAGATAAGAGGCTGGAAAAAGGCCCCTAAGGACCTATATTTTCTGCGTTTTTCTTCCGCAGCCTCTCTCAAGGTGCTATAAGGGTCTTCCTTGGCAGAATCCTTTGAAATAGCTACGATTTGAATATCATAGTAATAGCGGCTATTTCCTAGGGTAACTGCGAAGTCAGCCCTTAGGCTACCTTCCGGGTGGACTAGGGGTTCTTTCTCGACCTCTAGGATAGGCTGGCTACTTAGGGCTCTTATAAAGGCCCTAGTTATAGCGTCGTGCCTTGCAATCCACCTTCTATTAGCACCCTTGCAGGTATCCTGATGGCCTAAGGCAGCTATAGCTCCGCAAGAGCTACAGGGTAGGCTAATTGGCTTGATTGGGTAGAAAAGCCGGCTTCGGAGGGCTTCAGTGACCTCGGAGTCTGCAAAAGATAGGGCTTTTTGGGTAGGCAAGACTCCTAGCCACTTACGGCCGAGATAGCTAGCATTTTCTAACCTAGCGTGCCTATAGCTAGCTGGAAGGTCCTCTAGGAAGCCTGCTAGCCTAGCCTTATTTGCTTCCTTTAGCACCTGTTGGGCTGTTTTCCCTAGCCTAGGCTGGCCTTGGTTAGGCTGGCTTTGGTCTAGGGTAGGCTGGGCCAGGGGCTTCCGGATAAGGTCTAGGGTAGGCTGCGAGGCCTCCTTAGCTGCTTGGAAGAGCTCGTGGGCTAGGTCCTTGTGTAAGGGTATTCCTAGGCCTCCCTCCCTGACTGGGAGGGCTATAAGGCTCGGGTTAGGCTCCTTGGGGCACTCACTAGGGCTTCTAGCCACTAGGGCTAAAATAGCTTCCCTTATAAGGGTATCAGCCTCTTCCCAGAGGTCTTCTAGCCCGATTGGGTCTAGCTGCCTCTGAAGGTGCCTTAGAAGAAGCTGGATGCTGCCTCTAAGAAGAAGCAAAGAGTGCTGCTTAGGGAGGTCTTGCAGGGCCTCAAGGGCTTCCTGCAGGGTAGCTAGCTTGTCTTGCAAGAAGGCTCTTCTAGGCCGGATAGGGCCTATATAGGTGCCTAAGGCTTTAAGGCCTTCTAGCTTAAGGTCCTCTATAGCCTTTTCCTTGCTTTTAGCTAGGTTAAGGCTAAAAGGAGAGCCTTTTAAGACCTCCTTAGCTGCCTCTAGGGAGCCTTGCGGAGCCTTATTGAGAATATAGAGGTCATCTAGGTAAGCTACTAAGGTTGCCCTTGGCAGCTTCCTAGCTAGGGCCTCTAGGGTAGGTCGAAAGGCCAGGGAAAAAAGAAGGGGTCCAAGAGGGTCACCTTGCCTTACGCCTTTGGCCGAGGCTATAGCTGACCCTTCTTCCGTGACTAAGATAGAAGGGTCATTATAGGCCCAAGCTGCTGCCTTATAGAAGGTAGGGGCATACATAGCTACCGAGGCAGCTATAGAAGCCCTATCTACTGAGTTGAAGGCATTGGCGAGGTCTATAGAGGCTAGCTGCTGGAAATTAGCCTCATTTGGGCCTATAATAGCCTCGTAAAGGAGGAAAATAGCGGGTTCGACCCCGCCTGGGCTGTTCACGCCTAGCTGGAAGGGTAAGAGCATATTTAGCTGATAGGAGGTCATCAGGATCGCCTTCATAGCTACCCTATAGATAAGGTCTCCTATAGCTATAGGCCTAACCCCGCCATCGGGCTTTTCGAGCCCTATTAGGCGGCTAGCGCACAATAAGTGGGCGCCAGGGGCCGTGCCTTGGCGAATCATATCAGCTAGCAGCCTAAGGAAAGCTATCACAGGGGAGTCTTTCCTAGTTACTAGGTCTAGAAGAGGCCTAGTCCAGCCGCTAAGGCCCGGGGCCTTTTCCTTGCCTATAGAGGCTATAGCTGCCATAATCGTCTCTGATGTGATTGGTTGGCCGGCCCTAGGGCGGGTCTTGCCTTGGAAGGGGTCTTTTGAGCCGATAGGGTGCTTTTCTAGCAGCCTAGCCCTATTTTCCGTTGAATTAGGTGCTATAGGGGTCGGGTCAATAAGAGCCCTAGCAGCCCGGCCTAGGAAGCCTCTCTCTAGTAGCCTAGTTGCTCTCTGGGCCGGGCTAGGAGCTATAGAGGGTCTAGCTGCCTTGGGGGGCTGCTCAAGGGACTGTAGGCTCTCTAGGGTAGGAAGGTTAGAAGGGAAAGACCTAAGAAGAGTAGCTAGGCCTCCTTTCTGTAACCCTAACCCTAGTAGCCTAGGCAAAATAAGGAAATGCAAGAGAGCCTTTTCAGTAGGTCTCTTTAGAAAGGCAGCTGCAGCTTTATGGGCCGTAGCTGTAAAAATAGCAGCCTGCCTTGCATGTAGCCTTTTTTCCGGGATAGGGATCTTTGCAAAAGCTAATAGCTTCTGCATAGAGGCCTTGGCTAGGATTGGGGCTATAGCTTGGTTGTGAAGCTGCTCTAGGGTAGGTCCCTCTAGGGTAGGCTCCTCGGGCTCGGGCTCTAAGGTAAGCTCCCTTGGCTCCCTAGGCTGTTGCTCTAGGGTAGGCTCCTCTAGGGGCCCTAGAGGCTCTAGGGTATCTTCTTCTAGAGGCTCTAGGGTAGGTCCCTGACTAGAGGGCCTTAAGAGGCTAGGGGTACTAGGGCAAGGAGAGCTAGAGCTAGGGGTCCAAGGGCTAAGGGGCCTGGAGCTAGGGGACCTAGGGCTAGGGGACCTAGGGCTAGGGGACCTAGGGTTAGAGGGTCTTCCCCTTTCTTCATAGCTAGAAAAAGACCTATAGCTTTCCCTTGAGCTTGGTCGGTCTAGGGTAGGCTCTAGGGTACGGCTAGGCTGTAGCTGCCTTTGCCGCCTTGTAGGTCTTTGTAGCTGTGGAGAAGGGGTTCTCGCTGGTCTCTTTCTTCCTATAAGGCCTCTATAGCTGACTAAGCCCGGGCTAGCCTGATTAGGCCTAGTGGGGCTAGAAGAAGAAGCTAAAGAGGCCCTAGAGGCGCTAGTAGCCCTTTGAGGGTAATAGGTCCTTGGCCTAGGTAAGGTAGAAATATGGCCTTTACCTTCTATGCCGTGGATCTTGGCACTGTGGGTCTTGATGCCGTGAGAGCCCCGGCAGGCTGTGCCGCAATGAGGGCAGCTGACTAAGCCAAGGGGCTGTAGCTGGCGGTCTGTATAGGTCTCGGCAGGGTGTTTTTGCGTATATGCTCTAGGAGGTCACTATAGCTGCCTTTGCAGGTCGTGCAACGCTGCGAGGGCATTCTATAGGGTAGGTAGCTAATAGCTAAGTAGCTAGGTAGCTAAGAAGCTAGATAGCTAGAGGTATAGGGTAGCTAATAGCTAAGTAGCTAGGTAGCTAAGAAGCTAGATAGCTAGAGGTATAGGGTAGCTAAGATAGCTAGAGGAATATAATAACTAAAGAGATAAAAAGAGATATAAGGCTTAGAGGCTAAGCATAAGGTTAAAAAGAGCTATAAGGCTTAGAGGCTAAGCAGAAGGTTAAGCTAGGTAGAAATAAAAGAGACTTATATAACCCTAGGGTTATTCTAGAAGGTTCTACTTAACCTTAATTAACCTAAGCCTGACCCTAAGCCTGACCCTAAGCCTGACCCTGACCCTGACCCTAACCTCTATAGAAGGCTCTGGAATCTCTATAGAAGCCCAGAGGGCTTCTATCTATAGCTGACCCAATGCCTGACCCTAAGCCTGACCCTGACCCTGACCCTAACCTCTATAGAAGGCTCTAGAATCTCTATAGAAGCCCAGAGGGCTTCTATCTATAGCTGACCCAATGCCTGACCCTAAGCCTGACCCAATGCCTGACCCTAAGCCTGACCCTGACACTTATGGCTTGCGTCGGCTGTCAACCGACGATTAATTTTATATGGGAGATTTTTTGGCGCTTGCATGACATGGATGTGCCGACGATTAAAATGAGCACCAGCCGACGATTAGCAAAATGGCCCCCGTGACAGTTATAGTAAGCTAAAAAGTTGGAATAATATAAAGTAAATATCTGCGAGTCGATTGATACTAATATTAGTATATAGATTTATTAGTATCGTACTTTGGCGGCGTATTTACTTCGAGATTATTTTCTTTGATGGTTGTTGGGTGACAGGGTTGGCGAACATGGGGTTAACCGCCGCAGCCAATGATAGAGCGTCTTGACTTGCAAGGGTCGGTGGTGGCTGTCGACCATGAGGTTTATCACGCTCAGCTCGAATTATCGATGTAGAATAAAGGGGGTTTGAACTGGTATTAATGCTGCGTAGTTGCTACTAGAGTTTAGAGAGGAAATTTTAATCTTTGCTTTCTTAAAATCATTCATGATGGAGTACTTCATATATGACCCAGAACTCCGGCTTCTCTGCTGTCGAACATGCCGGATCACAGTCACACAGAAGCAGGTCAAGGTGCATCTTCGCAGCGGTCCGCATCATCTTAGCACTGAGATGATCAAGGACGCGCAGAAGTGGGCATCTAAATATGAAGTCTTCCAGAATCAGCAAGATGCCCACGACAATCTACCACCAAGGCCCGATGATGCACCGCCAATTGCAGGATTGGGTCCGCCAGGTACGGGAGGCATCCGATGCGAGTTTGTCACAGAGCAGAGCACATCCCCGCCGGATTGCCGATACGTGGGTACGGAGTTGCGACGGATTCGAGAGCATCTCAAGATCGAGCACCGGTGGGATCTAGATCTCAAGGGTGGGCGTCGCTCAACTGCTACGGCCGAAGAGGAAAGGAGCAACAGTCCGTGGAGGACTGGGGTGTATTATCAGCGATTATTCTTGCGAGGTCCGGGCAGCGAGCTATTCGAAGTAGCAAGAGGGCTGAATCTTGATCAGTCAAGGTCTCAAGACCACGGCTCGCAGGCTAGACTTCAAGCGACCATCGACGCATTTCAAAGAAAAGGCAATGGCATCCGGAGCCAAGAGGCAGGGCGCATCGATGGGGAGAATGACTTTACAGCGCCGAATCCATGGCTTCGCCGGCTTGGTTCTGCTCTTCACTTGAAGGAATTTAGCGGGAAAAAGGACTTTCTGAGGGACTTGATCTCTATGGAATACGAAGTCGATCCGAACGACCCGGACGAGTCAGACGACGCTCAGCTTCGGTTCATACATATCGCATTTGATCGAATGGTTAACCACGCCAAAGCCGTCATTACTCCCGAAAATGTCTCTTGGAATGCTCTGTTCGAGGTCAACCGCAAGGAACTCATCAAGGAGAGGAGCAAGCCATTTCATTTCCGGTTCAAGCCCGAGACTCAGAGACGATACACGCTCGTGGTCAAACAACTACTTGCTTATATCGTTCGCTGTCTATCTTTCGAAGACAAGGCAGATCGGCCACCGTTCAAGCTAAGCAGGAGACAGCAGAATGCATACGATACGATGATGGAGCACGCAGATGACCTGACCGATGCTTGGAAGGACCATGGCGGTGACCCAGAGGCTCCCGAAGTATCCAAGCTTCTTGATTTGCTCGAAAATGACGTTTTGGAGCTTTATATATCCGTTCTTGATCATTTCACCAAGGACACGGAGTATGACAGCGTTCTCGTCAGCTTCTTGACGGTTCTGAGCGTCCGTGCGGATGGTACTTGGGAGGGCTATGCGAATTTCACCCCAAAGCTTTCCGCAATCATGGCGATATCCCGTCTCTGTATTGTCAAGTACGCAGTTGATCAGAGAGCCAAGGCCATCAAGCAAAAGATGCAGCAGGGCCAGAACCAAGAAGAGGCAGAGGAGAATAGCCCGAGCAACTTTGCGCTCATATCCGAGATGACTCGCCGGTTCATGGTCGGAGGAGGAGAGGGTTGGGAAACGACGCCAACGCAGTTCATTATCCGACTCCGAAACTTTGGCATGGCTGCACATAACAATACGGCATCCCAGGGGTCGGTAAGCTGGGATAAGGAACACATCGTCTTCAAGGGCATCCGTCTCAGTGTTCTTGACGTACAGGCCATGATGAGAATGGCAGTCCACCAGCTGGAAGATGTACTGTACAAGGACTTGCTGTTTTGCAAAGAGTTTTCTGATCAGTCTCCGACTGAGCTTGGCTTACCCGAGATCCCGTGGGACGAGCTCTTGGACAACGCTGCTGACGAGACGATTGGTCATTCATTTGTGGACAAACTCTTCCAGCATGATGGAGGCGCAAGCAAAGGCTGGGTCGTTCGAAAGATATTACAGGACGATAGCTTGAGGGCTGCGTGGGTTAAATCGGTGGGTGATGGCGATGGTGGCATAGAGTTAAATGCAAAGGCGGCATATCGATATGGTCTCCGGGTGGAGAAAGCTTTGGAGTTGTTGCTATTTCTGGCGCAGCTGAGTGGCGGGTTTCCCCCAAGGGCATATGAGCTTCTCACGATTCGACACCGCAACACAGCCAACGGAGGAATCCGGAACATTTTGATTGACCAGGGGCTCGTTATGATCGTCACGGGTGTACACAAAGGCTTCTCGACGTCTGGAAGGCTCAAGATCATTCATCGGTTCTTACCGCGGGAGGTTGGCACTCCGCTGGTGTACTTCTTGTGGCTTGTTTTGCTGTTCTGGGAGGATGTCCAGGCAAATGTATGGGACCGGTCTAGCTTTGACGCTGGTTTATGGGCTACCGAAGGTACAGCGGAGAGCAATGGCCCGCAGGAGAACGAGCAACCCGACGGCACTGCAGAGGCTAGTCAAGAACAAGCTAGCCAGGCTGGGGAGGGCGGGCAAGGCGCTTGGAAGCTAGGACCCGGGGAGCACTGGACGTCACCGCGCTTGGCACGCATCATCCGAAGGCTCGGTGTTGCAGCGTGTGGGCAGAAGCTCAACATCAGCAGCTGGAGGCACATATCAACTGCGATCGGACGACGATACTTCCGGAATGCATCCACAGCCCACACGAGACTGCTGCGGGAAGCAGACTCCGACGACAGCGACAGCGATAGCGATGATGATGGGGATAGTCCGTATGATCTGCAAGCTGGTCACGGGTCCAAGATCGCAGGCTTAATCTACGGAAGACTCGTAACTGAGGGAGCTTTCGAGACCAACGAGCGCCGAGTCAACTTTCGATATATCAGTGAAGAGTGGCATCGGCTGCTGGGATTTCCGTCTGCGATGGGAGGGTTCGGCGAGGTTCTCAAGCCGGGCCGTAAGCGGAAGAATGCATCCGTACACCACGAAGCACTTCAAGAGTTGCAGCTGAAGAGGTGGAAGCTACGCCGCCGGATCAATATCGACCGTGAACTCACTCGTCTCTACGGAGAGCAGGCTATATTCAGGGGCGTGCAGCGAGAGGCGATCGAAGCGATCATGATGAACAAGAGCCCAATCGTGGTGGTGATGGGAACGGGTGGTGGGAAGAGCTTGGGGTTCATGCTGCCGGCGGCGAGCTGCCCAGGCGGCGTGACTGTGGTCGTAGTCCCGTTGGTATCGCTACAGGGCGACTTGATGGAACGTTGCCGGAAGATGAAGATACCATGCGCCGAGTGGCGCAGCGATCAATCCCCAGGGGCGGCGTCGCTTGTTTTCGTCACGCCCGAGTCGGCAATGACCAAGCGGTTCCACGACTACGTGGAAGGGCTTCGAGTGATGGCGCAACTCGACGGATTTGTGTTTGATGAGGCTCATACCATCTTGGAGGGCACGCGGGACTTCCGACCGAGGCTGAGAGAGCTTGGACGGCTAGCACTGGTGGGGGTACAGATGGTATATCTGACGGCAACATTGCCACCAAGCAAGGAGAAGGAGTTTTTTGAGCTGATCAATACGCGACCAGAGGATGTGACCATGATCAGAACCAGCACGACACGCTCGAACGTCGCATATAGCGTGCAGACGGTGGCAGCAACAACCCCCGAAGAGGCCAGCGAGGCGGTTACGATAAGGGTCCGAGAGATTCTGGATCAGAAACTCGAGGAGTATCCATGGCCGGCGAAGATGATTGTATACTGCAACACAGTCATGGCAACTGATGCTCTTGCGACTGAGCTAAACTGCGACGCTTACCACCGAGATGTTGATACTCGAGATGGCAAGGCGGAGAGGCTACGGGCTTGGATGAGTGGGATAGAGCGAGAGCGATATGGCGGAGGGCGGGTGATTGTAGCCACCAATGCGCTCGGGTTGGGAATTGACGTCCCGGATATTCGAGTAGTAATGCATATAGAGATGCCATTCGAGATGGCAGATTACGCGCAGCAGAGTGGACGAGCTGGGAGAGACGGCAAGCAGAGCGAGGCGATAGTGGTGCGGGTGGCAGTCGAGGGGCAGGCAAGGAGGCCGATAGGGTTTGGGGGTTACGGGTCCGTGGAAGACTTCGTCAGCGGGAGAGTGTGCAGACGTGTGGTCTTGGACTCGGAGATGGATGGGCGTGTTGATCGAGATAGCTGCGAGGAAGGGGAGGAGTGGTGCGATGTATGCCGGGCCGCTGGCGAGGAAGCTGAACTGGAAGATCTAGAGGTGAGCGAAGAGGATGAGGAGGTGGACGTGAGGGAGCAGGAAGTTAACGTACGGCTGATTCGAAGCTGGGTGACAAACAGGGCCATAAGCGAAGCAAGGGAGGTTGAGCTATTCAAGGAGAGACTCCAGGAGCGGTTATTTGGTGGCTGCATGTTTTGTTATCGGCTGGATTTGGTTGATAACAGCGCGGACCATGTCATAATGGACTGCGAGATGGCGCGGACCAGTGGGGGGGTAGAGAGGAGGATTGTTGATATGGGGCTTCGGATGCAAAGTTATTTAAGGAGAGAAGGAGCAATGGAGGGGTTTGGAGGCTGTTATGAATGCTTTCTTCCGCAGGAAATATGTACTAGGTGGGAGGAAGACGAGGTACAGGGTGGCTGGCAGAGAACTCCAGGAGGGGAATGCCGGTACCGGGGTATTATAGCATCGACGATCGCGTATGTATATACGCTAATGCCGGTGGAGGCAGAGGAGTTGTTTTTTAGGCTTGGGTTTAAAAAGGAAGGGGGCAGTTTGGATGCGGGGAGAATTAAGCAGCAGGAGGTATGGAGATGGATGGGGAGACAGATTGATTGGGGTGGGCTACAAGCATGGAACATGTGCAGGGTATTCGTATATATGGCAGAGACTGCAGAGTAGATATAGATAGGCAGAGGAAGGAAGTTAAAGAATTAAAGCTAGAAAGGTAAGATAGATAATATAGGAGTAAAAGAGAGGAATAAAGAAGAAAGAGTGATATAAAGGCAAAAGTAAATGATAGAGATAAATGAAATTAAAGAAAGGAAAAAGAAAAAGAAAAAGAAAAAGAAAAAGAAAAAGAAAAAGAAAAAGAAAAAGAGATAAAGCTTATTATAAAATAGCTAAGGTTAGTTAAGGATATATAATAAGTATAGGAAAAGCCAACTCCCGCCGTTAAGAGGCTTTAAAGGATTAGGGGAATCTAAAAGAAAGTAATAATAAAGACGTAGCAAAGGATCAATATTTAAGAGCTTGAAGATATAGCTAGGGGATATAAAGTAGTTGATTATATAATGAATATTAAGGGAGTACAAAAGGGAGATTATTAAAGAAGAAAAGAATATATATATAATTATTATTATAATATATAAAAAAAAAGATTAAATAAAAAAATAAAGATAAATAGAAAGTTTAAAAAAAGAATTTAAGATTTAAAATAAAGAGAGAGAATTATAAATAATAGAATAGAATATAATTAGATAGAAAAGATAAAAGGGTATATAAAAAGAAGACTATTTATCAAAGAAAAAATAGAATATAAGGCTAGATATAATAAATAAAACATATTAATAGAATAATAATATATATATATTAGAAGATATAAGGAAATCAAAGAGAAGGTTATTTTTTATATTTTTTTTTATATAAATATAAACTTATAATAAAGGAGATATTGAAGGAGAGAAATATATAAAATAAGAGATTTAATAATATAAGAAATAAATTCTAATAAAAGGAAATTAGATAAAGAAAATGAGTATGAAAGAAATAAAGTATAAAATAATAAAGGTTAAAAGGTAATAAGAGAAGGAAAATAAATAAAAAAAACTAATATAGCGTTTTAAGGAAAAGGAGAATATAAAAGAGGCATAATTGAATAAACTGGGAATGAAAACATAGATAAGAAGATAAAGAAAGAAAAAGAAAAAGAAAGCTAATTATATATAAGGAGCTAAGTAAGAGGATTTAAAAATATAAGAGCATAGGCATAATAGCATAAGGGTTAATAGTAAGGGAGGTAATAGAAATAAAAAGCCCCCCGAACCCGTGGAATTAGCTCCCGGCAGGGTGCGGTAGCATAAGGGTTAGGGTTAGGGTTAAATGTAAATATAGAGTTTAATTTAGTATAATATAGATAATAGAAGTAAGCATAGGGTTAAGAATAATAGTAAATAAAATATAATAAGTAGCAAGAAGAGTAAGATTAGGATTAAGAGTAAATATAAGATATTTTAATTAGGGTTAGGTATTAAATAATATAAGGTTAGGATTAACAGTAAGTAGAAAAACAAGATTAAGAAATAAGAGTAAATATAAGATTAAGTAATATATATATATAAAAAAAAAAAAGAATATAAAAAAGACATATAATATTAGTAAAAGGAAATTAATAATAAAGATATAATAAAGAAGATGAATATAATAAGGTTAATTGAAGAGTAAAGAGATAGGATTATTATATTAAAAATACTTATTATTATTAGTATTATTAAAAAAAAAAGAAGAGTTAAGGAAAATATATACTATAGAGTAAGGGAATAAGAGTAGAGGATATAAATTAAAATTAGAGTATTAAAATAATCTAAAAAAAAAGATAGTAAGAAAAAAGCCCCCCGAACCCATAGAATTAGCTGCCGGCAGGGTGCGGTAGCACGAGGGTTAGGGTTAGGGCTAGTAGTAAATATATAATTCAGAGTAAAAGTAAATATAAGGTTTTTTAGTTATTAATTAGAGCAAAGTAATATAATACCGGGATTTAGAGTAAGTATAGGGTTAAGATTAAGAAAGATAAGAAAATATAATAATAAGTAATATATATATCTTTTAAGAAAAAGAATATAAAAAAGGCAAATAAGGTTAAATAGTAGTATTACGTTATAAATGGGGACAGAGATAATTAATTTAGAAATAACTAATAATATAAGTAAAGTGAAAATAATAAGCAATATACTTAAATCAGAAGTAAGGGTTATAATAAGGGTAAGGTTATAAGTAATCAAGAAGGAAAAAGCGAAAATGAAAAATAATAAGAAGTATAATATATAAAAAGAGGAATTATAAGAAAGTATAAAGATAATATATAAAAGCGGGGATTATAGTAGAAAAAAATTAAGGGTTAGGGTTAGAGATAAACGCTAGCGTTATTG